>OX104025.1:12799952-15299952 GCA_944470205.2 Schistosoma margrebowiei
AAGTAGCATAATCCAGTGAGATAAATTTGGAAACAGAAAAAAAGGACATAAAGAATTCAGAAGATTAGAATTTGGGAAAGCATAAAGAATGGATGCGTCTACGTTATTGCAAACGGTTTTGAGCTATGTCATTCAAAGTCTGTAACCATCGGTTTCTATCGTCTCGCTGATCCCAACCAGGTAGTCCACACCTACCAACATGACTCAGTCCACTTGTCAGTGGCTTCATAGATTTATGCCATGTTTTGATCTGGCCGCCCCTAGCCTTCTTCCAACCTACTCCTACATTCGGTGGTTGGGCATACGTACGACATATCCCAGCCATCTCAACTGATGAAGTTTCACTACTTCATCAATTGATATGATGTATTTTGCTGGAAAATGTCTTTAACCTAAAATAATTGAACTTAATCTACTAACCAATTAAAAATTTGTGTACATAACTTTAAGTCATGTTTTGTGTATCATAACAAGTAAATGTAACAGGGATGCTTGAAAAGCATTAAGTAATTTGGCGTTTGAAGTTTTGGTATATTTCTTGAAATGTCATAAGAACTCCTAGAGCATTGTTCCATTGACAGCAGACTACTCATTAATTCATTTGTTGTTGTTGTGTCTTTTATGTTAAACCAATAACGACTTTATCACATCGACTAATGTTACTCATTATGAAACATGATGAAAACTTAAGTTTCAGTCGGGAATTCGCATAGTGTTTGAACAATTTCATTAATTGAGCTGAATCAGTTTGATAGCTAAACTTCAAATGACAAAAGAGTACTGTCTAATTTTTAAGGTTATTCCTATCTTTTTAAATAATAACTAATGTCAGAAGGGGTTTTGTGGAGATTTTTGAAATTTCACTAGTTGAAATCATGAGTCAATTGAAGCTGGCGCCCGAGATTGATGGGTCCTGGGTCCGATGCGCCCCCCTGAGGAGTCTCATACTAGGAAGAAATGACCGTCTAGTGCTTTCAGGTTTTCCATGGTAGTCTAGCTTCAATTGACTCATGATTTCAACTAGTAATGATGATCAACATAAAAGATTTATAACTATTTATTAGCTATTGAGTAGTAATATGTGAATATTAGGACTTTCATAATCACATTCTTTGCGTGTTTAACGCTATCGATTAAAATACTGGCAAGAGTCTGTAGTTGTCTATTATGGATATTCAGTATAACAATTGATCAGTCTTTTCATCTATACGTGCATTCTAAGAGAGTCGCCTCAACGTAGTTATGTCACAATTTATTAGTATATTTGATAGGTGATTGACAGCGGAATCCGTGAGACGAGTTTCGTTCTATTTATGCCTTTTCAACTGAATGTACTTAAAGAAGATCTATTCAATATTCAAAACAGTGTCCTTATGTATATCGACGTATCTGTCAAGACAAACATGAATTCATCCATAATCTAAACAGAATCTGATCAAATTCACCTAAATATTTACTATTAAAATAGAATTATCTCCATCTTCATTCACTATTCATATATCTAAACCGCCTCATCTTCTTAAAAGAGAATCACTGAAAGATAATCATAGAACTTTATTGATAGTATCGATTTATATCACTTTCTTTTCTTTTCCCGGTTTTCTTTTCTTTCGAATTTATCTTTATTAAAACTTTATACCGATTTTATAATCGATTTGTAATACAAGTGAAATATAGCAAGTTATAAAACTCATTGTACTGTCAATAGTATTAGATTTGTTTTAAGGGAAAAACCATGGAGAAAATGTTTATGGTTATTGTTTGTTTATTTGTTTATTTATTTATTACCCTTTTATACAATCGATTTTATTGATATTTCACTTAATCAATATTTACAGTAACAATATCATAGTGAACAATGTGTTCAAAGGAGAATTTATCTATATTTAACTGGAGACAGAAGGAGAACTAAATTTTTTTATTGTTCTTTTATTATACAAGGTATAAGATATGTGCTTTATGAATTTGTAATATATCCTATTCTTAATGTTCATTATAGAATGAAACAGCCGTTCAGTGCTTTCAGATTTTCAATGATGATCTAACACTAATCAGTTCATGATCATAATCAAAAACTTAACAATCTCAATAATCCCATATTGATATATGCAATATCTAGTGAAAATTATACTCTTCTGTTGGGCATTAAATGAAAATGAAAATGTTCAATAATATTTCCTTGTTGAACATTAAACAATGTGCTTTTTACAACTTAATCATAAAGTAGTGAATTTTCTTCCCTTTTTTTCTCAATAATTTAGGTTGCTAGTATGATTGAGATTTATTCACTGTTTATTAGTTGATGAAGGATCATGGATTTACAATGTCTAGGAGTCACATACTAGAATGAAATGGTTGTTTAGTGATTCCAGGTTCCTAATAATGGTCTAATTTAGATCGGTTCATAAGTTCAATAAGACTAGAAAATTATGTAAGTTAGAGAGGGGTTTTGTGGATATTATAATAATTTAATTGTTGAATTCATGAGCTAATTGAAACTAAATCACCATACTAGGATGAAACGGCCGTCCTGTGCCTTCAGATTCTCGCTAATTGTCTAATTTAGATCAGTTCATGAGTTTAATAAGACTAGAAACTTATGTAAGTAGCAAGTGGATATAAATCATCACTTAATTGTTAATCTTATAAAGTTTTACTTTTTATTCAAAACACAAATGCAAACAAACTTTGACTGATGTCTAGAATTAAGTGATTATTCTATTTTACATACAGTCAGTAAATAAGGTGTAGGTCGGAGAATGCTGGTCAGTGGCCTATACTCCATTGGAGAGGGGGAGGTAACAGGCGTAAGTAAAAGTAAATTAAGTAAATCAGTTCTTTTCACCAATGATTTAAACCGAAGAAACATTTAACTTCACACGATACTAGTTCATTTTCGTGACTAACAAATGCCTTTGTTTTCGGTGAATAGATTTATACTTAATAATGTAGCTTTTGTATTTATGACAGTAAGTATTTAAATTGGTAATGTGAGGTTTCAATCCTCAATCATCACTACCTAGGTTTAATTTTCTCTGTACATATTTTATTTTAGGTAGTCTATAATATGTCTACTACCTTTGTGCGAAGCTTATATTTAAAGACTTAACATCAACTCAACAATTTAAAGCTTAATAACTCATCGTAAAGTTTGAATATCCTCAGTTCAATCTGTGGTGAGGTTATGAATGACTACTTTTAAAGACTTCTCTTACTCAGTTGTCTAGGAACCCCTGAGTTTCACCAACCATCTAATTTAAATCAGTTCGTCATGTAAAACCAATAATACTTTACATATGATTAAAATGATTATATCCCTTATAAAAAAAGGGGGATAATGGATTATAATACTTACGGGAAATGCATTTATATCACAAATTAATGAGTCTTCTTTAATAGTTTGACAAATTTGTTTACTTTGTATTTGATGTTTAATAAATTTCGATTGGATAGATGATGTATTATCATTTTTATTAGAGTGTGATTCTTTCATAGAATTTCTTCTGAGATCACTATTTCTAGACGAAGATCGTAAATACTTTTTATGGGAAATACAAAGTTTGAAAGAACTATTCGAATCATGTTTGAATTCATCCTCCCGTTCCTCTTTTTTCTCATTCTCATTCTCATCATCTTCGATATGTGGATCATTATCATAATCATTATCACCAGAATTTTTATCCTCCTCTCCTTTTTCTTCTTCTACTCCCTCTATATATTTCTCTTCAAAATTATATTCTTCAGTTGATTTAATTTTAGATGGTGAAATAGGAGAATTTATGGATGACAAAGACGAATTATCTTCGGAACCAGATAATGATAATTGATTTACTATATCACTTGGCACTGGACTTTGTTCTCTAACAGCTGGGCATGATTTTTTATGATAATAATATGATGCACCCCAACGATAACGTTTTGAACAGCCAGGACAACGATATTTTCCTTCAGTACTATGTTTACCTTCTACATGTTGTTTAAGTGATAAACGAGAACTAAATTCTTTACCACAATGATAACATGATTTTGGTGAATTAACTAATGTTGATATTGTTGTAGATATAGAATTGATATTCTCTGGACTATTATTAGAATTATTTGATTGAGAATGATAATCTAATCGATCACTATCAATAACATCAATTGTAGGACTTGAAGATATTTGAAATGATGATGTTTGTGAAGGAGAATTTAAGTGATTTTTTGAAATTTGACATGGTGAATCTTGTAATTCAGGACATTGATTACCAGTCATACTTGAAGTATTCGTTAAAACATTAACCATTGTTGTTATGAATGAATTATTCGAAGAGTTTATAGTTATTTGTCTATCTGATAGTAGATTATTTTCAATTTGATATAATGAATTTAATGGGCTTCTGTTTGGTTCATTTGGGGATTCCTTTAAATCAAAATTATTTTTATGTAATTGATCCGTTTCATTATTGTTCTTTGAAGAATTCAAATGATCTACTTGAACAAAAGTACTAATTTCATTATAATTAGTTTCTTCATTGATTTTTTCTTCATGTTTTATTGATTCTTGTTGAATGTTTGTTTCATTCAATGAATTATAATTATCATTTGAAGTCATTAGATTGTTAGCGATTGAATTTTTACATTTTTCTGATTGTTCATGATGAGTATCATCATTTTGTGCATCATCTTGATGATGAAATTTATTTGAAATAACTGTAGTATCAAATGGAAAAAGTGATGATGTTTGTTTGTACGATGTCATCATTGGCGGTGATGGTGATGATAATGATGATGAAGGAGATGATAACAATGTTGTTACTGTTGTGGTTGTTGGTAGAACTGGGAATTCAGATTGACTTAAAGTACTTGAAAATGACTGTAGTACTAAATTTTTTAAAAAATTACAACTAGATATATGAGATATATAACTCGATATTTCATTAAAGCGCACTCCACATACACATAATAGATTATTTAACATATTGACTTGTGAATTGGAGGCATCTATAACATGATTATTATTTGTTGGCGAAGATAAACTTGACATTGGTGATGATGATGCCGGAGTAGTTAGTTTTGAAGCAATTGATGACAAAACACTATTGAATGGAAAATTTAACTCTGGCTGGAAAGAAGAAGGTTCAGGCAAGTAGTTACAATCAATTGATTCATTTGAGTTTGGCATTAATAACGATGGTGCAAAATGTGATGATTGAAAAATTGATTGATTTGTAAATGGTGGCAATAAATTTGAACGATTGATTGATGAAAATGATGACAATGACTGATTAAATAAATCGGAACCGAACTGAAGTCGTGTAGATGATGATGTCGGTAAAGACGGGAGTGATATTGAAGGTGATGGTGTATTAATTGGATGATGATAAGGTGATACCATCGTCAACGAAGTTGCCGTTGTTGTAGCTGTTGAAGATGACGTGAGAGAATTAGTAAATCCTAAAGGAGGCGGTGGTATATTTGAAAATGGTGGGATTTGAAAATGCATACTCATTGCTGCTGCCGCTGCAGCAGCAGCTGCTAACGCGGTAAAATTATTTAAATGTGGTGGTGGCATTAAAGTTGCATCATCGTCATGATTATTAGCATTACTGTTATTATGAAATATATTTGAATTGTTAGACAGTTCCATTAAACTTGTTGATGAATTTGAATTAAATGGAGGTAAACACAAAGAATGTCCATATGATGAAAGTGTTTCATTCCCATTTAGATTACCGTTGGAATTTCTTAATGATGTTAAACTATTATAGAATGTATCATTCATTTGTGAATTTATTGAACGTAAACTTGTAAGCGAATCTGATGTAATTGGGAAATTTTTTCTAATATCTGAATAATTAAGATTATTATTATGATGATGGTGATGATTACGTTTCATTGAACTATTATTACTATTATGTTGATTATTATGAGTAGTATTTGTTGACATTGTTACAGTTATTGTAGTATTATTTATATCATTATTTGTACATGCAGTTGATGTTGTAGGTCGTTTTTTACATGTACGCTGATGATGATAAAATACTGGTGGCCAACGATATTTTTTAGAACAATAACGACATGTATATTTTGGTGGATAATGTATATGCATATGTTGATCTAATAATGCTTTTGATTTGAACGCTTTAATACAATGACAACATTTAAATGGTCTTGATAGATCTGTTATATTTTCAATGGATGTTGTTATTGTTGATGGTGGTGGTAAGTTATTCATTGAATTATTCTGCTGCGATTGATGTGATTGTCGATGATGTTGGTCATGATGATGATCAATTTTTAATTCTTCTATACGACCATGATAAAGAGGTGCTGGATGATTATTAATATGTTGAGTTGTATTGAATTCACTCATATGTAATGAATTTACAGATGTAGTACAATTGTAAGTATCATTATTATTAAGATTTAATTCAATCATTGGAGAATCTATTGAACTATCCAATGATAATGTTGTTGATGAAGATTTTGTTGTATCATTGTAGTATGATTTGCCAAGAGATTGTAGATTTGATAGGAAATGTGAATAGGAATTTTGTGAATTTATACCATGTGATGAGTATGGTGAACATAAATTGACATTTTTATGATTATAATTTTTATTATTGTCATTATTATCAGAAAGAGTTGAATTACATGGAAAACGACTTGACGACGAAAAGTGATTATTATTAGTAGTAGTAGTAGTGTTAGTAGTAGTCAAGTAATTATGAAATGTTGATGATCCACATGATGATTTTAATAAATCATTGAAATTTTTCTCAAAATCAAATGTTGAATTATTAATTAATCCATTCAATAATGGGGATACGCATGTACCATGATTATACTGTTGTGATTGGTTAATTGTCGAAGGTGTTTGTGTATTTTTCATATGTAAATTTAAAGAATTCATATTATTACTATTACTATGATTAATGATATCAGTAATATTAGTAGCAGTTGTATTAGTAGTATTACTTTCACTAGTTATGGTGCTTCCAATAATATTGCCAATATTTCCAGTAAACGATATAAATTTTGGACATTCAGTTAAGTGATTAATTAATTCACCAGTATGTTGAAAACCAGTTTGATGGCATGCATTACATACTAATTTTTTATCTAACATAGAAACATCATAATATTGATCATTGAGAGAACGTACTCTTGACGGAGATGATGTTGGTGATGATGATGACGAATGATTTCTTGGAAGATGATGCATTTGTTTTAAATGATTATAACGTTGACGATGGCTATTTTGATATTGTTGTTGTTGGGATTGATAATGAAGGTGATCTTTTTCGTGATCCTGATTATTTTTTATTGAATAATAATTAGGAGTATCACTGGATGACATCATACTATCGGTATTCGTTGATGTTATCATTGTCTTCAACGATAATGATGTGTCAGTAGTAATGATAGGATTAGTATTAGTAATAGTAGTAGGTGAAGGGAATCGATCAAAACAATCGGATGAATTTAAGCAATTATCAAATAATTGATGCTTTAAATAATATATTAGTTGATCATATGATTCATTACATTTAGAGCATGTAAATTGACTAATGTTATCATGTTCCAATTCAAAATGTTTACATAAAACTGATATATCTGTACTTGTGAAAGGACATCTTGGACAACTGACATGCGATGATACGTGTCTATTATTATTACTACTATTATTATAAATATTTAAGGATGACATTATTGATGGTGACGATGTGGAGGATACGCATGAAGAGGGAATTTCATTTGAACGAAATGATAAGTCTAATGCTGATTGGAATAAACTTGAATTCCCTTTGTTGTTTGCATTGTTTTTAACTAAAACATCATTGTCATTATTATTATTATTATTACTATTATTATTATTATTGCGAACGCTGTTCATTGGCAAATTATTTAAATTTGCTGATTGAAAACATTTATTCCATTCGGACGACATAACCATTGCTGTATTCTTAGCTATAACTTCAGCGAAATTTGATGCAGTCATCATAAATTCATGACATTGACATGCATGCTCCATAAATTCACTTGAATTTAACATTGTTCGACCACATGGACATGTAAATTGATTAGGTAAAAAAGATTTGTTATCAATATTATTATTATTTGTTTGATTTGAATCAAAACGTGCACGTTTCAACGAATTCATAGAACTAAACATCGATGATGATGATGGTGATAATGATGATGATGAAGATGATGATGATTTAGGTGAATTGTTCATGGTTGTCGTTGTAACAGTTGTAGACATTGGCTTAGATGTAGTTATCTTTAATGGTGAAGACATTGATATTGTTAATGATACTGATGGGGATGAACATGATAATGAAGTTTCACATGAAAATTTCTGTAAACTATCATATTTATCGTCATCTTCATGAGATAATAATTCACTACTTATTTTATTCAATCTTTGAGTAGTATTGAACTGAGTATTTTCATTCATGTTCCTTCTTTTTTTTAGAAAGTAATTGTCTTAATTATGAATTATCTTTTTATAGAATGAATATTTATTTATTTATGTAATAATCATTTAATTAATAAAATCCAATCATTAATCATAAATTGTATAGATTGTATAACCAATCACTGATTATTGCTACAAAGGAGTAAATAATAGTTGATCCTCACAGTATGCAATATATATATATGTGTAATGAATTCAAAAGAATCTTGTTCGATCACAGTTATTACTCTGGAGGGGTGGAATAACGAATTGTCGATTATATTATAACAATGTGTACATCGAATACATTAGAATATATTTATATATTTCATATCTATCTATCTATATATTATATAAATGCTTGAAATATCATGACAATAAATTCAGTCTTCTCTACACTAAAGTAATGATCTCTCTACCCTCACCTCTATAATTCTCGTCCTATCTAATTTAATACTATATCTATATGTACACTAAATAAACAAGCCTGTCTTGATATCACCACCCACCCACCCACTACAATTTCTCTCTGGCTTTTTTTTCTTTCTGTTCCATCATACAGAGAAGTCGATGTAATGGTAGTAATAATAATACATAAATTGTCTACCCTTGACATGTATGAAAAATGATTATACTGCATGTCCACAGTGAATAGTTGTATACCTAATGGTTTAAGTATTTTTCACGTATGTATATTTGTATAGAAATATAGATATTACTTACTTAATTCAACGTGTTTTATATGAAGTTTAAGTGTACATAACATTTATATTGCGATCGGCTAGACACATAATGACCTTATTACTTTGAAGCTACATTTAATGTCTTAAATTTTTAAATCTATAACTATTCAGACCCCTCTATCCCCTGAGATAGTAAATGCAATAGTAGTTGTTATAGTACTAGTAAGTATATGTATGTATGTGCACATATATATTCATTGTGTAAGACTAGACATATTCTTAAGAATGACGAGTAATTTTGCGATTCATTTGAAAACGGTGGGAAGTGTTTTTATAGTCAATAATAAAATTTGTACATACTTATCATATAAACCATACATACCTACATAGTTAGGCATACAAGTTCAAAAGAATTGAAGATATAATCTGTATTACAATGATTACTGTTACTATTTGTGGAAACGTTTTAGGAAAAATTCTTGATACATTTTTAAAGTCGGTGTTTATGTGATTAATGTGTACATTCTTATGGAAAAAGTATTTTGGTTGGTTAAATTATAAATAATGATGCGTTACTAGGACTACACAAATGGAATGATATTCTTTTTTTAAAGAAATAATTATTCCAATAGTTGAAATCATGAGTCAATTGAAGCTAGATCTCCATAAAAAAGCTGGAAGCACTGGACGGCAGTTTCGTCCTAGTATGGGACTCCCCAGCAGTACACATCCACGATCCCGCCCCCAGCGATGTTCGAACCCAGGACTTATCAGTCCCGCGCACGAGTGCCTAATCACTACACCACTGAGCCGACATCCGAAGGTGTTAATGTCTAACCTCAACCAATCCACGAAGTTGCGGCACCGTACACCATTGTCTTCAGTGAGTTACTATCTCACAACAGGTCTGGTTGAACTCCACTGGTCACGGCTTCCAGGTTTTTCATGGTGATCTAGCTTGAATTGACTCATGATTTCAACTATTGAAATTACTAAAATCTCCACAAAACCCCTTCTGAAAATACTTATTCACTTGGTATTGTTCTGCTTGATTCTTCTGATTGGGGTTTAAGACTGCAATTGATCACTCTGTTATTGGCAAATGACTCCCAGAGTGAACATCAACTCTGAAATGCAGTACATCCAACTGACGAGTCCCAAATAGGACGAAACACGCGTCCTGGATTCCACTGCTAGCTACTATCCATCTTTTTCTTAGAAATAATCATTATTGTCAGAATAAGGGTTTGTGGAAATTGTAGTAATTTAATGGTGGGATTCATAAGTTGATTTAAGCTAGACCACCTTGTAAAACTTGTAAGTACTGGACGACCGTTTCGTGAATGCTCACAGGTCAGAAGTCCCACAGTAGAACGAAACGGTCGTTTAGTGCTTCTAGGTTTTCCAAGGTTGTCTAGCTTAAGTCGACTCATGAATCCAACCATTAAATAATTATTAAACAAAAAACCCGTTACATAATTAAGTCAATACTACTATCGAATTAATGAATAAACTCACAAAAACAGACACTTTGTAGAAGTCGATTTGATGGAATTTTCAGCTATTATTATCATCGCTATTTTGAAATATGGTATTACAACCATGAATAAAAGAGTTTAAATCACTAATTGAGCATTATTGAAATCCATGAAGCACTGAGTGGCTGTTACGTAAGGGACTCATCAATACTGTGCACCCACGACTTTGCTGAGAATCGAACACATGACTTTCGATTTCACACTCAAACGTCTAACTACAAGATCGACTTACCGACATCCAATGATGTAAATGTCCAACTAACTCATGATTTATTTCATGGAAATTACATAATTTACACAGAACTCCACTATATCAATGAAATAGTTCACTACAAATATCTATGAAAAATAGTTTAGTCTGTAAAATAATCTTATTATATAAAATAATGCAGGAAAATATGCCTAAATTTGAATTGGGTACCTTGAAGCTGCTTTGTGAAATCACTAAAATTACCCGCAATGAGGGATCTATCAAATAGGGCTGTGATATTAAAATGACCGTAGATTTCCTCTCTACCCATATGAAAAACTTTGAGGGTTTGAAAAATAAATTTCAAAACTATTAACTGGTTTAAGTATTATCGAAATATTTGCTCAATATGTTTAGGTACACACTTTATTTGCCCAAATATATGGAAACATAACATACTGACGAACAAATTACTTATGGATAAAACCATGTTCAAACTTGAATTCGAACTACAGATAGTGTAAATACTAGGGCCCGTTGTTATTGTAAGAGTAATCACTGCATAACTTATTGGCTTTTACATTCATCTGAATAGTGATGGATTACATCATTTTTAAAACTACTAATATTATTGAATGAATATAAAGTGGATAATCTGTGAAAAAGTGTACATCGATATGGGGATGAGTACGAATAATAAATTTATTCATGTTGATGGATATGTGACTAATAGTGGATTCCAGTAGTGTAGATATTTACAATAAAATTTATACCGAATACCTGTTGTTTCTAATGTCAATTACTGTCCTTAATATCAAATCTATACTGATAGTTTCAACAGGATTTTAATGAATATTAATCGATGGATCTGATGACTCCTTCTGAGACTAGTCAGATTGGAATTTATAAAAAAATTTCTTAGTACGTGACTGTATTTTGGATGATTTTCCATGATTGTGTCAATTTTTAGAAGATCTAAAAATCTAAAGTATACTAAGAGATATCCATTTTTATAAACAGATTTCACTAAAACCAACGGTGAAATTAGTTGAGGCTAGAAATTTGAACCATTTGGTACCGACTTTATGGTCTAAAGGTTTAGTATTTACAATGAGATCGACTAGGTAGTCTTATACTAGAACGAAAAAGCTGTTCAGTGCTTACTGGTTTTTAAAGGTTATCTAAGATCAATATTTCATGTAAGACATAAAAAAGTTTACCATAACATTGATACTTCACATGAGCCAACATTAACTGCAGATTTGCAGAAAAGTAAGAAACGTTAAGATAACCGTTTACTCCAGGTTCTTAATTATTACAATAACTGAATCCTGGACTATTATGTATTGTAACGAAAACTTATTTACTACTATTGGAAAGAGCTTACTTCTTTGTTATGAAACAATCATTAGTCAATTAATTATGCTTAAGAGTTTATCTGTTTGTATTCTTCCATGAATTGATGAAGTAGTTATATGGATATTTTTGAACTCATCAATTTAAGGTTGAATATAAACATTGTTGGCTACATGAACTTCATGAATATTTGTTTTATTATTGTTAATGTTTACAAGGAAACACAAATAAATATCACAAATGGGTCAAGTGTTCCCACAGTATATCACAGATGAATTTCATTTAGATTCAAGTATATATTACTCATATTCTGCTGTAACAAGAATTTATTGAAACTGTATGTTCGACGCTTTGAATATTTCAACAGCTAACAAACCGTAGTCTGAAATCTAGTTAGAAAGTTTACTTTATCAGAGTTTTCTCTTTTTAGTTTTTGCTTTTAAACAATCTATGTAAATCTGTTAATAATTTGGTGACCATTATCGATCATTACTTATAGTCTTTGTAAGTACAACTCAATTGCTGTATTTTTTGCGAATTATCAGCACTAAAATCCTGTGGACCAGAGAACTATAAAGTATTCTCTTACAAAAGAAGATCCCCAGAGGCCAAACCCTGAGTTTCTCCTTAATAAAAGATATTCTTAGAACCAAAATGACTACAGAAGTTATATAACATCAAGTCAGTGGAATCAAATGTTTATGAACCGAATCGACCCCTCTTAACAAGCGACTAACTATATCCAACTTTGTGATCAGTAGTGATAACTACTCCATCCATTGTCTGCAGGAATCTTGCTTGGATTATCGTATTAACCATTTGAAACTGTCACCATAACAGCCACATACTTATAAATAACCTAGAGTCTATCGGTTTCTAGTAAATCACAAGAACATTTCTACTGGTGTTTCTCAATTTAAGTCACATAACTTTAATCTTTAATATTTGTGTAAATAATTCTAATGTTTAGTTAATTTACTGCTTCTGATTGATTGGTTTGTATATTATGTAATATTATGTCTGTTTATGTATTGGAAACCTTACTAAGATAAATTTCGTCTCATTTGTTAGTATGTTTTGATTTCGCATTAGTGTCATTACTAATTATTACTGATTGCTTACATTATTTGATGTAAGCGCATCATGTGTGTTTACTATGATGATGGCTAACACTTACTTTTGTCTTAACCTCTTCTAGGTTCTTTCATACACGTTTACATCACATTCTCCAAGGACAAAACGTACCTCTATATGATGCGTAAACCTGACAACGACTGACTACTTTATATCACCTAATTGGAAAAGAGAAATATAAACGGAAGTTTTCAAGTTACTTAACAGACTATTAAAGGAAATGTTAAGACTCTACAACGCTGGAGGTTAAGGGTAACCGACAGGAAACTATCTACATAATTTTCATGACGACTGGAACTTGTGTTGACGGTGTATTTACATTTTCATTTGAAACGATGATCGGGGTGAAAATCAAAACCCGTTTCATCCAATGTCACAGTTCAAAACGTTACCACTGAGGAACTCAGATCACGACTGATATCTTGTATGACTGATATATTTATACCAAATTATCACTGAAAAGTAAATACTACCATGTTTGTGTAACCTTTATTGTCGGCCATATCCTGCCGACCAAGTTACCTTCATGGCTGTTGGATGACGTTGAGTAAACTAAGTTCAAAACCCACAGAAAACATTAGTCCTCTCAATATTCCAACTACATCTTATTAATGAATACCAACTAGAATAAAACTTAAGCTCAGAGTCTTCTGTTGATTGTGACCCACAACTTAACACTGAAACGTAGTGGATCTAATGTCGAGTCACATAAACTACTGACAACTTTGTCATTTCATTGATTGAAATCGGTGAATGCTTACGGCTAGACAAATATGACATTAATTACTGCTCAATTGTTAAGTAACATATAAAGTATGTTAATTGAAATTTCTCTTAGTGTTCACTTTTGAGTGAGTCGAAAATTTAGTAATAAAAATAAAAACTTTGATTAGTATACTTTCAATGTTAATGAGAGTATATGCGGCATATCCATTTCAATAAAATAGTGTATATACAATAACGTGGTAAGCTTTGTTTGTTTAAAATGGTCCGTTTTTTCTCTCTTTTGCAGACCTACACACAATAACTTGTTTTTGTGCTTTTGTCTGGGCAGTAGAATGGATCGTAAGATTACAATCACATAAGTCTGTAACTATACTATGTTATTGCATTTCAAAGTTAATTCTAAATGTTTTTGTGTGATCTATGAGAAACAAGTTCGATACGGAAATACTTCTTTTGAGGATATTATTGGAAACGAAGTTACTAGACAGAGGTTTTATCTTAACGTGAGACTCACTAGTAGTGTACATCTATGGCTCCGTCAAAGGCCAAACAAGGGAATTTCAAGTCTCGATGCAAAATCTTAATTTGTAGACTACGTTGTTAGAATCCATAAATTCATACTTGCAACTTCAATCAGTTCACGATATAGTATAGCAATCATCATCTAGCATTGGTAACAACTATTTCACTAGTGATATGACTGAACTCCACTAGAACCTAAGGAACTCATCCCAAAACAAGTTAATAGAGGACAACCGAGTTTCAATGGAATTCTAACATCTCCCAGTTTATGATAAATAATTTTACTTAAAAAAAGAATGCAAATATTATTCAATTACATTTTAGTATTAACATATAATTGAATAGTGAATTCATTTTCATTTCGATCATTTATTCTCTGTATATTATGTAACATAGATTGATATCAATCAAGTGACCTAGACAATTAACCAATAATTAACAAGTTATTTAATAGTGACCTTTATTAACCAATTAAAATTTAGTTATATGTTACAAAGTCGATTATAGTAATTGCGATGAATAAAATAAAAAGTGAATACTTGTTGAGATGATGGAGAAGATTTGTAACTTAGATGGATGATTTTGATGGAGTTTTGTTCTCTGATCGACATCATGTCGTTCAGAGGAAAGATGAAAGCTCCATGACGAAGCCATCCAACTCAGAGAACAAAACTCCATCAAAAGTGAATACTTGTTAGAACCTATCATGTTCTTTTATTCATATTGCAAAACTATAAAGTTAAATGATTAGTATGAATAGAACCGGTTAAAAGTATCATAATAAGTATCATAATAAAGCTTTCCATGGTGATCTAGCTTCAATTGAATCATGATCTCAACTATTGAAATTACTACAATCTCTACAAAACACTTTCTGATACCGATCAAAATTTATTTTTTCTTGATGAAGAAACAAGTTTCTTTAACTCAAGATGATGCTTTTAACAGAGTTCTATTCTTCAAGTTAAATAATAAAACCTGCATTAACCAAGAATTGAAATTCACTCGACGTTGTCTAGAAAAAAACAATGAAAGTATTAGGTAACTACAATAAGTACCATGATACCAATGACTATCAGTCTCAGCGACATACTTAATTTTCATTTCGAATTAATATTCAGTACTCAATACTCAATTGAAGTTAGATCAAAATGATATCAAATAAAGCAATTATTATTTTAATAGTTAAGATCATGAGTCATTTGAAGCTAAACAACCAAGCACTACACATTCGTTCCAAATTAAATATATTTCAGTCATTAAATATAATCGGAACTGAATAGTAATTTTTTTCGTATAAAAGTATATTCTATTTGAACTTCAATAGTGATTTTGAATATACGTTTCTTTCAGAGCTTATATTTTATCATATTTAATACTATCAAGTTGTTTAATCAATCAGCAGTAAATTGAATGTTTCTTCTAAGTTATCAGCGATAAGACTGTTTATCCAAATTTATACGTCTTTATTTAACTCGCTTAACCTGAAATACTTCATGTATCATAGTTTAATAGTTTAATTTAACTTTGTAATATAGTACGACTTCATAAACTAATTATCCAATCTTCCTGTTATAAACCAAATCGGGTTGAGTACATTTCTAATCGATAAACAATTGGTTGATTAATTTAATGGTTTTACCAATGGCTCACGACATTATTTTGGCTAACAACAAAATGTTAATAATGAATGGTTATGTATTGGAACGATCTGATGATAGTTTTTAGACCATCCTAGGGATTATTAGATAAGAGGAAGATATTTTCACAATTGATTGATCACTGGGTGGCGATTAATGTCATGCGTGTCTGGTCCTTATTAGTGCAGATCGAATGTTATCGACCATGTTGCAACATGGTCCGGGTCCAACCCAGGTCCAGGGTTTCCTGTTGACTACCTCCAACCACCATCTAATCTCAATATATAGTGCCCGCAATGTCGAGTCACCTAGATTGGTGGCCACATTGCAACATGGTCGATAGCATTCCATCTGCACAAATAAGGACTAGACACGCATGACATTGGTCACCACCCAGTGATCAATCAATTGTGATTATATCTCAGTCATACAAAATGTCGGTCGCGGCTCGAATAGCTCAGTGGTAACGTCTCTAACTGTGAAGCTGGGTGACACGAGATCGAATCCGCCAGGGAGCACCAGTTCTCTCAAGATTACTGGTACACTTTACTGACGAGTGCCAAGTAGTGCGAAACCCGGGTCCAGGGATTCCTGTCGACTACCTCCAACCACCATCTAATCTCAGGAAGATATTTTGTCCTAGTTCTGAACTCAGCAACAGGGATTATAATTACCTTCTAATGGAATAGATTTCCACAATCCACTTATTTAAATAGTCATAATAATAATAATAATAATAATAATAATAATAATAATATAGACAGTGGTGCAATGTTTTACTAAAAGTCCTAGTGTGAGAAAATGTCATCTGTATAAATAAATATGTTTAAAGTGAGACAGTAACTAACAGATTAGTATGAATCATGGTCATATTATGTCACGAAATGGCTGAAGTTAACAATTCACATGTATAGTATTGTCTTTACTAGAGCCGTAAAATTTCAATTTCATCCCCAATTGCACCATTCATATATACACTAATGTGTATGATTAATTAATTAGAAATGAGAGGTCAACTTCATACTTCCCAGTTGTTAAGTGTTCACCAGCTAACATGCTTTTAAGATGAGCACTATCTTTTAGTAGTTACTTGGTTGTTCTAATTTTAAATAAACAATAATATCAAATAGAATAAATATGTATAGATGTTATTCAGCTGGGTTGTCGTTGAAAACGGAAGAACACATAACAGTTGCTTTTCATAACTTAGAATCTCTCATCAGCATGGACATATGACTCCGTCGATGATCGAACTGTAAACCTTTAGGTCTCATGATTAACCCTTAATCGCGAGAAACACCAAGTCATAGCTCAGTGGAACAATTTACGACTTTGAAGAATATTTAATTTAGCAAAATTATGACTCATTGCTATAGATGATAACTGTTTCATTCCTGACATGTCTGAATTCAGTGGTTCTAAAGATTAAGCATATATATCATGAGAACTAAAGGTTCTGGGTTTGATCATTAGCGGATTCATGGGTATGAATTGGTAAGAAATCTCACTGACTAAAAATAGAACTGTGTACCATTGTATGTTAAGAGCTTTCCACATGATATTCAAGTCTTGATTTTGAACCATAAGGGAAGTTGTGGGTTCACATTGATGAGGTGTCCCATACCTCAGCAAAGAGTGATTATTGAAAAATACAATCTATAAACGCACTAATGTATACCAAACCCCTTCAACTAAACTTTAATGAATATTTATTAAGACTAATATTTATATATGTTAATTAACAATTATGTTTAAACAGTAAACCATTCGAACGTGATATTATTGGTTTTAATTATTTCGATAAGACAATATATAAATATAAATACATACTTACAAATCATCATAATTATATTGTCAATGTAACATAAAGATGACTAACAGTAAATATTTGTTTATTACAAATATTTAGTAACGATTATTCTAATAATACTTTTCACATCTATACGTAGAGATACATCGATATTGTCTTTTCTCTCTTTCTTTCTCTCTCTCTCTCCTCCTCTACTCCTTCGCCCAGTTATTACTGTGGCCAAAAGTTTATACTGTCTTTTCAATGCTGGTGCTGTTGTTAGTTGTTTTTTTTTGTCGTCTCAGTCAAATGTTTTCTATACACGACCTAATTTGAAGACCACTTAAACAAAACAAAACAAGACAGAATAAAAAAACGATTTTCATTTGAATCTTTTTTTTTAAAGAGAAATATGACAAGTTAATCATTGTAAAATAAATAAAATGAATAATGAATTAGTGGTTGATATTATGACAGATCTTCTAATGAGGTTGAATAATTACAATTACAGTCCTTAAATGAAATAATAATAATAATAATAATAATAATAATCATCTACGAAAAAAAACATTCCACAACACTAGAGACAATATGTAGATGAACGAGGTGATAGGTGCTCAGGTAGAAGAAGATGATGACGAAGAAAGAGGAGGAGGAGGGGTGACTAAGATGTGGTTAGTATTAACAATAGTGTTAGTAGGTTGTAGATTAATGACTGTATATTCTAAAATCGAATTCAGACACTAACAATACTACTATTATTAATATGTTAATTACTAACATATACATGCTGACAGATTATTAATGATTAATTCCTTTTTTTAAAAATAATGTTATCGTTGGTGGGAAAATAATCTATGTGAATACATGTAATTCCATTTCATTGTTTAATTGGAATTATACTTACATTTTAATCACTCTAATTAACACTTGTTTAATTGGTTTCCATTGAATAATGATAAATGTTAATTTGTGACAAATAAACAAACACAAATTCGTTAGGATTGAATTATTAAATTGTTATTTGTTTCATGATTTTGAAAAAAATAATTAAAGTAGTTAAAATCTCTTATATCTTTTCATCTATTTGGGTATGATAAAGAATGTAAAAACCGTGACCAATGGAATTCAACCAGGTTTGTTGTGAGATAATAATAATTCACTGATGACAATGGTGAATGTGTTGCATAATTTCGTGGATTGGTTGAAGTTAGATCTGAACACAATTGGATATCGGCAGGGTCAGTGGTGTAAAGGTTAAGTGTTGGTGCGCGACTTCGACAGGTTCTGGGTTCGAGTCCGGTGGGGTGGGATGATGGATGTTCACTGCTGAGGAGTTCCACACTAGAAGAAAACGGCGGTCTAGTGCTTACAGGTTTTGTATAATGATCTAGCTTCAAATGATTCATGAATCCAACTGTAAAATTACTAAAATATCCACAATGCCCCTCAATCTGATAAAAAATTGTTAGGATTGGTTATTAAATTGTTATTTATTTCATGATTTTGAAAAAAAATAATTAAAGTAGTTAAAATCTCTTATATCTTTTTATCTATCTGGGTATGATAAAGAATATAAAAACCGTGAACAGTGGAATTCAACCAGGTTTGTTGTGAGATAGTAATTCATTGAACACAATGGTGGACGATGGTGGAATTTCGTGAGCTAGTTAAAGTTAAACATTAACACCGTTGGATGCTAGGTCAGAAGTTCAGAGTATAAGTGTTCAAGCGCGAGACCTAAGGTCTTGTGTTCTAATTCAATATATGGGATCATGAAGTCGCACTACTGAGGAGTCCCACACTAGAACGAAACCGCCGTCCAGTGCTTTCAGGTTCTCCATGATGGTCTAGCTTCAGTTGATTCATGAATCCAACTATAAAATTACTAAAATATCTACAAAACCCCTCAATCTGATAAAAATTATTAGGATTGAATATCAAATTATTACTTGTTTCATTATTTAGAAAATATAATTAAAATTATATAGTTTAAGTTAAAATCTCTTAGATCTGATTATCGGTCTGAGTGTAATAAAAATGTAGTTATTCTATTCAAATTTCAAATGGAGTGTAGTTCATGTAAAAACCAATATTCATTGACACATTGTTGATGTATATTTATAATTATGAATAATTCATTGATATTTGATCTGAACTTTCTCACAAGATAATGATCAATAGACGTTCCATTTTTTTCAAGAATAATCGATTTATTTGTATACAAGAGTAAATTCAAAAGGTGTTAACTATTTACTGAACAGCTGATTATTCTATATTTGCGTTAAATAATCGAAAACGTACTCTATTATCATCAAAACATGAAATACATTCAAATAAATAACTGGAGGATAAGCTAAGAGACCATTAATGGTAAGATTATCGCACGTAATATGTCATTAAAAAGCTGATATTAGAATAACAGTCAAAGAAAGATGTGGTCAGAGAAATTAAGAGAATATTTGAATAATCATACTTATTACTAACTCATCAAATATGATACATAATTGGTTATTTTGAAGGGATCTGATATTTCTATATTAAGATGATACAATACTTAATTGGATATGATTTTCTCTTTTGCTTTAATTACACAATGGACATGCTTGATAAAATGTATAGAAATAAATTTAATGTTAAAATTGATGCTACAAATGCTATAGGATTTAGTACATTATAGATTGATACATTTAATGTGGTTTTAAAAGTCATTTATTTAAAGTTCGTTTTCCTCATGGAGTAATATCAGTAAAAAATGTTCATAATTGGAGGGCTTCTTGAGTTATCTTGAGTTTCCAAAAATAATGTGAACCTAAGATTCCATACGAGATTAAAAATTAAAAGAGCATGATTAATTATAACAGCTTCTGAAATAAAATAATCGTCATTTCTGAGAATAAAATGATCATTGTGCTATGTTGGGAATAAATCGAAATCGGGAGTCTGCGTTATTGAGGTCCAATCTGATGGTCTAATAGGTAAATACTGGTCGCAACACCTGAAAGTTTTGAACTCGATTCCTGGGTGGGGAGTTATGGGCTCATACTTTTGAAAGGTTCCATGCTAAAAACAAATCAACTTTCCTATGCTTCATGTTTACTAGCAATATCTTAGCTGTGAACCATACCACATACAAATAAAATATGTTAAATATTTTTCAATTTAGAGTTGTTGCCAAGTCAGTTAATACAGTACTTAAAATAAAGATTGTGCTCGTATAATAATAATATAATAAACGAAGGTAAAACTTTGCAGTACATTTACATATGTGTGCTTTCATAGTTATGTGTAAGATTTAATTGACTAATCACTCAACCACGTAATTTAATACTTAATAGTACTCTTAAAAACATTCTATTACAAATGACTCATGTAAATTAGCTGAATAAGAAATATTGTTTGCATTATATTCTGCTTTATTTAATTTTATTAGGCCACTTTACGAATTGTTGGCATTGACCCCGCACGTCGCGGGACTCGAACCCAGGACCTACTGGTTTCGTGTGCGGGCACTTAACTCCCATATATACTACATTTGATCGTTGACAATAACACAATTTAGTCAACAGAATTTAATCAACTATATAGATTAGACAAATGACAATATTAGTTACTAAATAATAATTGTATAGAACATATTATGTTACCTGTAACGTTCTGAATAAGTCAATGGTTACTTCTTTCATTAGAAGAGTTGATTAAGATCTTCATTAAGATCTCAGATTTACTTTACCGACAATTCCCAATTAGTATTATTTAAAATGTCCTAGTGATTATCTTCAATTACCTAGCAACTTATAAATCAATGTTTCAGTGACCATTGTGAAGTAAAATAACTTGTCTCAGTTTAAATGTAATTATGAAAGTGACATATTTTTGTCAAGTTATCAGTTGTTATTGTTGTTACAGATTGTTTAAAATAAATTCGTAAACATTTGGATGGAATTAGTTGAATCTATTCATTTAACCAATGTGTGAAAAATTAAAACATTCGTAAATTCTTATTATTAAAGGGTAAAGACTTTTTCAGTGACTTAGAGTAAGTTTATAATGTAGTCAATGAATTCATTGAAAATCTGGTTATAAGTGTTAGTATATTTCAGATGTATTTATCACTATATCTCTCATTAAATATGAAATATCTTTTTAAAAATTGTTTACTTCTATATGCATTGTCGGTATAGTGGTTTTAATTGAGATCATGAACCGATTGATGTTAGACCACCATTGAAAACCTGTAAGCACAGGATGGCCGTTTCATCCTATTGTGGGTTTAGAGGTTATACATTAACACCATTGGATGCCGGCTCAGTGGTTTAGTAGGTTAGGCGTTCGCGCGCGAGGCTGAAGGCCCTGGGTTAGGATCCTGCGAGCGGAGTCGTGGATGTGCACGGAACGGCCATCTAATGCTTTCAGGTTTTCTATGGTGATCTAACATCAATCGGTTCATGATCTCAATTATATTCATTGTGATGTCAACCATATTGATTATTCCACCAGTATTGAAATTTTTCAGTCACAACAAATCAGTAATTGACTTAACCTAAGCATAGATAAGAATATAGTTTATTTCACTTTTGAAAAACATGTTTCAGTCGTCATTTACTTACAATGTTCATGCCTATCAATGGGTTTGTCAATCATTTACGTTTTTGTTCAGTGTTACTTTAACGCAATCGAGCGTGATCTGTGAGTAAAGGTGACGTGTATGCAGTTGCAGCAGTTAATGACAAATGCCTTCGAATCATTCCTCGTAGTGTAATGCTATTGATGTAAGTCAGGCAATGAAGCTATAATACTTAATCGACTCATATAAATATGTTTAACAAGTGATCGTTAAATTGTCAAAAAACCTATCTTGTAACTAGTGATCAACGAAGAGTAGATTCTTATTTGGTTCATTAGAATTCTAACATATAGATAATCTGCATTTACAAGGAAACATTTCTGAAGATTTCTGTAGTAAAATAAAATGAATATCTAATGCCTTTTTGTGATAATTGGGTGTATTTGAATTATAGTATGAACTAAGAATCCCAGAAATAACGTAATCGGATGAAGAAGCACTAGATAAGCACGAACGAATGTACTGTATTTGGAATTCGAAATCAAGCATTCAACAAGTACAAAGGAATAATTAGTTCATTCAAACACCACACTTTTGCATCTGAAATAAACCTACTTTGAAAATAAATGCTTAAAACATGGTAAGCAGTACATATGTATTGAATTTAAGAACATAGACATGCAAACATTTTATACTACATTATGCTGTATTATACTATACTATACTATACTATACTATACTATACTATACTATACTATACTACATAGTATAGCTTAGGAAACAGAAATTTCATACTTCGTCTTTTCAACAACTTTCCAGTTAATATTAATCCATGACTAAAAAATTCATTTTAACAATCAACTAACTATCAGTATGGGGTTGTGGAGGTTGTTAAGTTTTTGAGTGAAATCATGAATTGATCAATATTAGATCACCATAGGACTACTCATCAGTGCACATCCGCAATCTTGTACGCAGGATTCAAACCCAGCACTTTCAGTCTCGCTCAGTGGTTTATAGGTTAAAGGTACGCGTGCAAGACCGAAGGTTTTAGGTTCGAGTCTCGTGCGGCGGATCGTAGATATGCATTGTTCACCAATCCCATACTAGGATGAAACAGTCGTCCAGTGTTTTCAGATTTTCATTGGTGATCTATAACATTGATCACTTCATGATTTGAATCAAAAAATCAACTCACTAAAGAAACAAAATCTATTCAAATTTCAGTTCTATTTTGATTATTAAGATCATCAGTCAGTTGAAGCTAGAGCACCATAGAAAACCTGGAAGCACTGGACGGCCGTTTAGTCCTATTGTGGGACTCCTCGCAGGAAGCGAGGTCGTGGATGCCCACTGCTGAGGAGTCCCACAATAGGACGAGACAGCCGTCCAGTTCTTCCAGGTTTCCCATGATGGTCTAGCTTCAACTGACTCATGATCTCAACTATTGAAATTACTATAATATCCAAAAAACCCATATGATATTAATTCTATTTTAACATGTCATCCATTATTTTCAAAATATATAATCCATTAGGAATGAAGAATTCGTTTGTTTGTTTTTTCCAATTTAATGCATAAATCATTCTTCGTTGATGGACCACTTTACTTACTTCCATTTATCAACACTTCAAAATCCACTTGTTATTATACATTTATAAATCTTTTCTAATGTTCATTTTAATGCATAATGTACATCTGTTCCATTTTCAATAAAGTGTATTTTTAATACTAATACTAATAATAATAAGAAGAACACACATTAATATCGTCTATTTATTCATAAAGATTGACAGAGGAGAAATTACACAATCATACTAAGACTATTATTATGGTCATTATTATTATTATTACTTGTATAACAATATGCAATACGATTATGTAACAGATTGCATAAGTGTATTCAATTAAAGAGACATTTACTGTTATTTATACGAGGAAATTTATTTAAGTATAAATTCACCCCTCTTATTTTATAGATGGTTATATATATTCATTTATTATGCATACTTTTTTTGGATGTGCCGTGATGCGTATTTAATGTATGTGTGTGTGGGGGCGTATATGTGTACAGTTTTGCTTGTTCATATAATTTTGGTAAACTTCAATGTCTACAAGATATATATATATTTGACTACATAAAGTGAATATGTAATTTTGGAACTGGTTATATGACCACCTGGATAGAATGTTCTAATCTAGTCCCCTCTCAATCTCATGTTGTCTTCTTTCATATCCCTATATTTATATACACTTATACAAATGATATAAGAATTGCTTAAGTCTAATTACATTTCAAAGATACATTCATTACATTAACATATTAAAACATTGAAATAATATAACTGTCATAAATTTTGTTTTTCTTTTAAAATGATTCTAGGAATAGTATACTTTTATTTTACATTTATAAAAGAAGCGCCTTTCTTTCTTCATAAGGGTCACGTGACATACATAATGCCTGTTTATTTCAATTGATCATTAAGAAAGATGAATGTTGGATAGTTAATTTCGGTTAAAAAGAAACTATGATTTGATTTTGATAGAAAACATTTATATATTATACATATGACAAAGAATAATTTTCAAGATTGTGTTCTATGTATGTAATTGAAATGGAGTGATTTACATGAACATTGAATGTAATAAGATTTCTTCAAGTGAATAAGAAAGAATTATTCGAATATTTAATGAAAATCTTATTATAGAATATGATATTCTTATGACCATTATGAGGTTGTGAAGATGATTAAGTTTTAGATTGAGATCATGAATCGATTGTTAGAATTTATCATATTCGGATCGTAGATATCGACTGTTCAAAAGTTCCATATTATGATGAAACGACTATCCAGTGATTTTAGGTGTTTAATGATTATCTAACATGAATTGATTCATGATCTTAATCAAAAAATGATTTTTTTAAAATTTAATTTTAAAATGTAGCAATTTTATTGAGAAAAGTTCAGTAGATTGTTATAACTTGTGGGTTTGTGCCCCTATCAATGTATAATGTAATGATAGCGCCAATTAGAGAACAGTGAATTATTGACCGGACCAATGATGCATAAAACATGTACGAACAGTCTAGACTCCTTAGCGATCCTGCTTCCCGCTCGGCCTTCCTGTTAGGTCCAGAACACCAATCTCCGCCTCTTCGATACGAATCATTTCTTTCAAACATCCTGGGTTTATATACCAACCAAACAGACCATATCGTACCATAAAATAGAAAGCAACATTTATGCAAAATTTAGCCAAAAGTCACTGTGCATATGGGAATAAGTTAAGAATAATAATACTTCATAGGTCAAAATAAAACTCGTAACAAGAGGAACACGAATATGAATACTTCTGTTATTTAACAATTATACAATATCAGAAGGGGTTTGTGGAGATTTTAGAAATTTCACAGATTGAAATCATGAGTCAGTTGAAGCTAGACCACCATGGAGAACCTAGAAGCACTGGACGGCCGTTTCGGGCCTCCAGGTTTTCCATGGTGGTCTAGCTTCAACTGACTCATGATTTCAATCTGTGAAATTATACAATAAAAAATATACATAAAGTATTACTCCAGAAACAGATTTCAAAAGTTACCATTTATTATTCTCATCGGGATATAACACAGATTGATAAATTTAACTAATGTATTTCAAAGTTGAATTCCTAAGTCAATTGAAGCTAGATCACCATAGAAAACCTGAAAGCTTCAATTGACTTATGAATTCAACTATAAAATTACTAAAATCTCCACAAAACCCCCTTCTGATAATGTTGTATTTCAATAAATGTAATGAGTTAATGTTAGAAGTTTGTTATGAAAACTTTTATTGGCATATGTATATCCTGTCCGGATTTCTTCGATATTGCTTGGAGTAAACATAAATTCTGGGATGCAGGTACACCTAGCTGACGAGTTCCAAATAGGGCAAAACGCGCGTCCTAAATTCTGTTGCTAGATACCATCTATCTTTGTTATCTGTGTTAGTTTATTTTAAAATGTTTCCCATTTTTGTCAACATATTTATCTCATCTTGGTTTGGATTTTTTAAAACATTCATGGAAGTTATAAAAAGTTAAACATTTTAACTTACTAATCTTTTAACATGATTTTCTCAGCTACAATTATTCGGACAATGTATTATTGATTGAAAAGTTAAAAAGATCGTACTTATTCGACGTTATTATTTACACTGAATAAAAGTCATCTTGGTTTAGTAGCATTCATGTGGTCACCATAATTGTCAATGGAGCTTTCATTTCTCTTCAAAAGAGTTGTTTTTTTCTATGTGTTATTCTGATAGACAACCTTTAACATTCCATGCATTTTAATAATAATTTTTCTCATGTTTCAGCAAAATTTTTGATGATTCACCTCAGATATTTAGTAGACAGACCATGTAAATGTATTAAACGGAAATTATTCAATGAAAAAAATATCAGTATCAGAAGGAGATTTGTGTAGATTGTCTTAATTTCAACAGTTGAGATCATGAATCAATTGAAGCTAGACCACCATGATAGGTCCTGGGCACTGCTGAGGAGTCCCAAAATAGGACGAAACGTCCATTCACTGCTTACAGGTTTTCCATGGTGGTCTAGCTTTAATTGACTCATGATCTCAACTGTTGAAAAAATATCAGTTAATTTGCACCTCATATCTTGTTAAACTGGTGTGTGTATACAATGTTATATGACGCAAAAGTTTAACACTGTTAACACTAAAGTCATATGTTCAATCTCACATTATATAATGAATGTACACTTTTAAGGGATTTTAAAATAGAGTCAAACGTTTAATTATTTCATAGTTTTGAATGGTTCTGAAATTGGTATCAATATGTGTTGAAGCCACCTTCAAATTATATAAAATCTTCACTAAATTACCATTTAAAGTAATGTACTCATCATAAATTAGTTGATATGAAACCATATATTGATGACAGAACTTACAAATACCTGTAAAAATGGCTGTTATCATGTAGAAAAATAGACTGTGGAATCATTCAGAACCAAGTATTATTCGGGGGGTGTTTCATTCCAGTTTGACACTCCTCAATGCTGTAAACCTATAGTTGCATATACGAGAGAAACCTGGAGCTCAAAATCTTTAATTAATAATCCATTGAATTTGAAGTCAATAGTTGTGGTACGTAAAGACTTTGGTTAGTGAGAGTTGTCACTAACGTTTCCGAAACAAGAAAAAAAGCAAGCTGTTCAGTAAATCCTGTTTCTCATTTAATTTTTTTTAAATTTTTAATATCAATTCAGAATGGAAATCGATTTCTATCAAAATAAAATTTTAGAAGAAACTATGTAACAATCCTATTCCTCCTAGTGACTATTCTCCAATAAATTTCAGGAATATTTAGTGGAAAGTAGAAATTGTAAAATGATGGTCAATATTTAGGAGTGATACAGTATCTCAGTGGTATTAGTGGGTGATCATCAAGTTATGCTATGGATTTTTGAATAATCTAATAATAATTCTACTTACTCTTCGTACTACTGATGCATTAAGAGACTATTCAGTTTAATCTTCATTGTCAGTTACATACGGGTTGAAATTATTTAAAGAATAGAAAATTATTCCATAATCTTAACAGATTAACGTACAGTCCTATTGATTATTTACTCCGTTTACAACAATGTTCTGTAAAGCCGTTTTACTTACATCCTTGACTTATGTTGGTGATAATACAACTGGATGTTAAAATATTTTTATTTCAAGAAGTTGAAGAAACGTTTCATCGTTTTATTGCAAACATTTATTATCGCCCAATAAACATTCAATATCCGACGGCAACTTTGTTTGGTCTATCTGAAGTCAGTTCAAATCCTGTGTGAGAGCATCAGTTCCTATAAAAAACAGAAAAAGTAATTAATTCAATACCTTTCGTTGATTCCCCCCAAACTGCTTAATATTAAAACATAATTCATTGAATGTCAAGTTGATTAAGTAATAGTTTGATCGATTATTGTGAAACATATAGTGTTGGTTACCACCTAGTAACTAAAATTTCAATTTTTGTTTAACAATAAAAAAATCTATCCATAAGATCATCATTTAAAATTATCATGACAACCAATCTTACATATTCTACATATAAAAGGAAAAAAAAGATTTTTTTAAATACCCACCCTGCAAAAATTTTCTTTTTCATTATTTAATCATCAAATATCAATTATGATCTATTACAAGAAAAAAATTGTTTTTATTTGAAGGTTTCCAACAAAGATTTTTCAAATAATCTTCAATTATTTAACCAAATTCCAGTTTTCACTTTGTTACTACCATCAATGTCATTACATTTAAGAAATCATTTTTATTTAAAATAGATTGATAGGTATTTATTATTTGTTTTTTTTCTTTTATAAGATTTATTAAATGATAGGCATGATGAAATTATGAGGTTATATGTTCGATTGTTAAATGTTTGTATATTAATACAGTCCACGAAGTTGCACCACCGTATACCATTGTCTTCAGTGAGCTGATATCTCACAACAGATCTGGTTGAACTCCGCTGGTGGCACGAGACTGATAAGTCCCGGGCTCGAATCTCGCTGGGTGTGGGGTTGTGGATGCGCACTTCTAAGGAGTCCCATACTAGGACGGAACGGCCATCCAGTGCTTCCAGTTTTTCCATGGTGGTTTAGCTTCAATTGACTCATGATTTCAATCTGTGAAATTTCTAAAATCTCCACAAGCCCCTTCTGATATTAATACAGTCATCATTCAATTAGCAAAGTTAAACACTTCGATTGATACTATAATATTTCACAGGTTTTTAAATCATGAGTCAGTTGAAGCTAGACCACCATTGAAAACCTGGAATTTCGTAAATTCTCCACAAAACCCATTCTGATAACTATAATATTTATTGATTTGCTTTGGCAAGTCATTGAAATAAATGAGATTCCGTTGAGATCATGAACCCATCCAATTTTGTTAGATAACCCTTAGAAACCGGGAAGCACTGGACGTCCATCTTGTCTTAGTACGGAGCTCCTTAGCAGTGGGTATCTACGATCCTGCATGCGAGACTTGAACACAGGGCCTCCGGTTTTGCGCGATGGCCTAACTTATAGATCATTGAGTCGGGGTCCAATGGTTTCACTGACTAACTTCAACTAATCTCCACAATCTTGTATTGACAAATGAGATTTATTATTTACTAGAATAAACTTATTCAAAACTTGGTATCATGTATAGAAAAGTAAACAATTTATACGATGAATAATATCAATCTTTTATTTTCACAGTTAAAACCACGAACTGATCTTAGCAAAAACACAACTGAAAATCTGAAAGTGCTAGACGTCTGTTTCGTCTTAGTGTGAGACTCCTCATCGGTGTGCATCGACGACTTCTCAACTGGTAATCGAACCCACAGCCTTTGGTTTCTCGGGTGAACACTTAACCTTTTGTATTATTGTTCATTCATGTAAACAATTAAAAGAATCAGACTACTGAATACTCAATCTTATATTTTTAATTGAGATCATGAACCGATTGATGTTAGACCACCACCTTTGGAGAACTGGAAGAACCAACTGGACCACTGAGCCGGCATCCAATGGTGATAGTGTCTAACATCAACCAATCCACGAAATTGCGCGACCAACTTCCATTGTACTGAGGTAGATACCTGTCTCTACCCGACATGGATTAGCTCCACTGATCATGGCTTCTCACTAGAACTCCGAGAATTCCGTCACTGCTGAGGAGTCCCACAATAGGACGAAACGGTCGTCTAGTGCTTCCAGGTTTCCAAAAGTGGTGGTCTAACATCAATCGGTTCATGATGTCAATCAAAAACGTAATAATCTCCACAACCCCCATACTAGCAATCTTATATTATTTGGCCACAGTCAGTAATGTTTAATCCGATTTATGATGTTTTTGTCTGTTTATAGTTAGGAAATTACTCATATTTGAAGAAGTCATGTTCACTGCGAAAAAGATAAAAAAATCCATATACAAATGGATAGATATGGAAAGTAATTTATCTTTAATGAACGAAATCTTCATAAACATATATCCGTTCGATAAAGTTAAAAATATAATAGAATATTTGTCAAGATTGTTCAGTTTGAAGATGATTGCCGTGTAGTAGCTTACAACTAGAAAACACTTATCCTAAATTTCGTAATAAGTCATTATTGATTGAGTTGAGTAGTGTTGAGGTTGAGGAAGATATTACTAGCGGAAAAAAGATCCTCCTAAGATATCAGTCAGTGAGTTACGATTGTTGATAATTCCTATCCTAAGAAAAAACAGCAACTGAAAACCCTTTAGTTGCCAAACGACCATTAAGCTAAATTTGCCCAGTGACAGACTATTAATTATACTTAAATAGTAGGTGTATTATTATGATAATCAGTAACAATTGTTTGGAAATAATTGTTTCTTAAAATGAAAAAAAGTATTCAGATGAGCGGAATAAGATAGCATGTTGCATAATCACTGAATTATCAGATCTGGAGAGGAACGCATTTAACCACTAAACTAGTGATTTGAAACACGATATTTCATCACTCAATTTATTTATAACGTAGATTGGTATTACTCATTATCGGAACTTTAAAAACCAATCTCACAGTTGGTCACTGGCGTCGACATTCAGAACTTCTCTTCTTATAAAATGTTTCTTTTTTTCCCTACTTCTAGTGTTTTTTTTCTCCTTCATCTATCCAATATATTAACCAATCCGTATTAGATTAAAGGGATAGAAATCCGATTGTAATGTTTCATCTCTTCTATATTTATTCATTTATTCCTATCCTACAATTTTACAAAATGATAAATTAAACAGACTAGTGAATTCATACTTTTATATAAAATACTACGTCTAGGACATGGACTAGAAAATTTACTGAGTATTAAATACGTGAATAAGAAAATATTAATTGTTCACTTCTTTTCCGTAACTGTCTCTACTTTGTAATACATATCATCCAGTATACCTTTCTTCGCTAAAGTCTGAATATAAACGTATAAAAAAAGAACACATAAATAACACTGGAAAAGAATGCATAAAAAGAGACGATATGATTATAGGTTCCCCCTATTTGCCAAAAAGTAACAGGTGATATGCTTAGGAATTGGTCCTTATAGTAAATATTTATTTATTCTTTATCTCTTCTAAGATCTTAGGTTTGAAAATGATCTGTCTGCGATAATATGATGTAACAGCCTTAGCTATTACATATATATTCTACTTTCTACGTTGCTTATGATTGACACAGACTAATTGACTGAATGATTTTTTTCCATTTAGTCTATTTTCTAAATAATTAACTATCTTCAGAGGGGGTTTGTGGAGAGAAAACGCTTGGCGCAAGACCGTTAGGTCCTGGGTTCGAATCTTGCTGGGTGCGGGATCGTGGATGCGCACTACTGAGGAGTCCCATACTAGGACGAGACGGCCGTCCAGTGCTTCCAGGTTTTTCATGGCGGTTTAGCTCATGGTTTCAATCTGTGAAATAAACTATCTGATAAATAAATTCATATTGTATTGTTCGTTTGAATCTTTCCATCAATGTTTAAATCTGAAATTAATCAGTCTTTTATTGGCATATGTGCATCTTGTACGGATTGCCTCGATATTGCCCTAAGTCACAAACATTACAAGCTTGGATGAATGGTGGCTAGTAGTGAAATCCAGGACGTGTAAAAATTCCAAAAAGTAATTAAATGAAAACAAGGAAGTCTGTTTATCTTCCTAACAATTAAAGAAATCATCAAAATGAATACCACACCGTTGTTTTCAAGTTTATCTCATTATATGTGAACTTTTTCTATGAATAAACTTGTATAAACGGAAATTAAGCTACACTGTGTATAACAAAGTGGCTTGTAATGATTGACAATGTGACATTCAGCTATCGAAAGATTCGACTCTAGTCTGAAATACTTTGGGTGTTGGCGATTATAAGGAGCAGTATATATTGTAAAAGAACGAGAGCAAAAGGGAATCAACGGTATAATAAGCAGATAAGATAATACACTTACAGTTAATAATGAAAGCAATCATCAACAATTGATAATAATACGGAAACAAGACTAAAACAATCAAATAAAGAAGACTATAAGTTGATAATATGATGTATTATTGACATTACAACATATCTGTTTCACATAATTATTTTAAATAAAACACAGTCCCAGTAAATTTTGACCAGATAAAATGGAGTGATTTTCTTTTCAAAACTTCGTTGCTATGCTTTGTTTACTGATACTATTTGAAATGGTATTCAAATACCGTAGATTTAAGAAGAAATAAATTAAATTTCCATCAACTAACCAATGTTATGGTCAGATTTTCATCGTTAATATTCCTTCTATTAAATCTAGTAATTTTTACATTAGAAGATGAAACTATAAAAGACTGGAAGACGATTGCATCTTGAAATTCGGTTGAACAAATATTACACAATGTTCCCTTGAAGTTATTGAGGAGGTACTACCATGCTTCTTTGATACTTTAAATATCAATTGCAACGTATTATTTGAAAGTTTTCCAGATGAAACAAGTTGTTCAACTGAGTTGATTTGTTGTACTATTGTAGAACAATGGAATGCAGTAGGAATGTCTACAAAGAGAAATTACTAAACGTTTATATAACACGTATACGTGGGTAGCTTTAAGTCATCCATTTACATCTTGAAGTGTGTTCTGTCTTCTCTTCTGGTCTACAAGTGTTCTGTCTACGCCATGCTTTTAATGTTTTAAAACACGTCTCTGCATTTGACAACTGATACAGATTCAACGCCGCGTTTCACTACATATTACTTACAACCAATCTTTTAAGTTGAGTCCACCACACTATGATCAAATGCGAATTAGATCAAAAAATCATGTGGAAATCCGTTTGGAATATCAAAGTGAAGGTAATAACCATTTTTCGTGGGTAAATAAACTTTCCGTCTAGAAAATGGACACGATAAGAAAACGTGAATAAGTGCTTACATAATCAAAAGATCTATACTTGAGGCAAACAAACAGCTTACCGTTACAGATTACAAAACTGCATCGAAAATCAGAGAATTTAGGGGATTGACAATAATACACACGTAAAACTATTTCCAGCATTCGATTAAGCACAGGACCTTCAATTATGGATGTAGACAATATTATCCCCCAACTTGTTGCATCATGTAGTACCATTCAATAATAATTGTGATAACTGTGTTTCACTCAATATAGTTGAACTAAACGGTCATCGCTTCGTCTTCTTTCTCTTCTTCATCTTCTTCTCCAGAGTGATCACTCTCAAATTTACACTAATCGATTTATTTCTGGCTACAACTTGAACATAAAGATTCAGTATACTTCAAAACGAACACCGAATTTTTATTTGAATATTTTAAATAAATTTAACATTAAAAAAATTACATCTAATCTGAATCATACATAAATTTATTCATTTAAAATTATAAATGATGTGAATATCTATACTGAGTTGCATTATTAAATAATCCTTGTATTGGTTATTATTATTATTGTACCGTTATAATAAATGGCTTCGCTTTTTTTACATATTCATTGTGAGTAGCATCAGAAGATATTTGAGATCAATCAGCTATATGCATATGGATTTTTTATTGAGGCTCAAGTCCAATAATAAACGACTCAAAACACCAACACATTATCCATCAAGTGACTGATAACTAATGACCGGTCCAAATGATACGATACTGATTCGTAAAAGTTAGTATTACTCCATTGTTGATACATTTCAATAAAAGGCGGATTTGTTCATTCATACATCTTGAGTTTCTTGTCTCGATATAGTCTTTTTGTTATAGGTTATATCAAATGTCTCACTAGCCGCCAACGGACTCAGTAGGTAAGTGGATAACACTTCGTCATTTGCACCGATAGTTAGTGGGTTCCAGTACCAGTGTAAACAACAGGATAAAGATATTTTAGAATGATGAGTTTCACACAGAAAAAGTCGTGCGTCATGGATTGCACTGTTAGACAATATCCAAATTTATTAAACACTTATGGCAAATATGTTATTTGAAAAGTACGCCACCAAAGACTAGCCAGAATAAGATGATGGTTGGAGGTAGTCAACAGGAAACCCTGGACCTAGGTTTCATGCTAATTGGCACTCGTCAGTGAGGTGTACCTGTAATCTCGAAGGAACTGATACTCTCTGACGGACTCAATCCAGTGTCGCCCAGCCTTACAGTCAGAGACGTTACCATTGAGCTATCCACCTCAACTGACCTCCTATAGGACTGAGATGTATTTACAGTCGATTGGTCACTGAGGGGTGATTAATGTCATGTATATCAGATCCTTTTTAATGCAGATCGAATCCTATAGACCAATCACCATCTTATCTCAACATGGTGCATACAATGTCGAGTCATCTAGACCGGTGGCCACATTGCAACTTGGTTGATAGGATCCAATCTGCACTAAAAAGCACCTGAAATACATGACATCAATCACCACCCAGTGATTAATCAATTGTAACTAACCAGAATAAAACACTATATATCAACAAACGGAATAATAGCAACTATTAACAATAATTTAGTTTATTTGTTAAAATTAAGTTTAATTATTATTCCATCCCATTTATTCCCTTATTTTATTCCTTCTCTATATTATAATTGCTACTACTACTACTACTACTACTACTACTACTACTACTACTACTACTACTACTACTACTACTACTACCACTACTAATTCAGGTGTTATTAATCATACCACTACCCGAATATAAAGTAGAGAATTGCTTCAATCAACATTTACATTAGGTCTTACATTGATAATAATTGACTGACTGATCATTGATAGAAAATAAAATAATTAGTTTTAAAACATTTTTTTCCTGTTATGTTATCATAATAGATAAATGTTAAGATAATTATGAGATTGGTTATTTATACTTGACATTTTTAACGAATCATTATGCATATATATATATAACTAAAACAAAACACGAACACGTACACACACACATTTTCTTTGTGTGTTTACTAGATGAACTTTTCTTTTCCTGAAAGAAAAATTAAGAAACTTTTTTTCAAGGACATTCAGTTTTTAAAAAAAATTCAATTAAGTGATTGTGTATAAAGCGGTTTTTTTGTCTTTCATTTTAAAAAGAAATAAATTTTTTTCTTTCTTAATGACATTCTATGCTAATCATAACAATATTAAGGATAATAAAATATAAAGAATGTAAAACATTATAATTATTCATAATAGTAATAAACTAGAATTCATTTTGTTTTATACAAATATTACGAATGTCATTGTGTATTTCCTCTCTCTCCCTCCCTCCCTCCCTCGCTCTCCTTCTTTCTTTCTTTCTTTCTCTCGCTCTCACTCTCTTTCGTCCTTGTTTCTTTTTTGTTCTTCTAGAGTTTTTCTTCTCATCTCCATTTCAATTGACTTATCAATGATTAACAATCTAATCAACTGTCTACTATAGTTTACTTTTATTGAATATAAATGAAGTCTTATCGAATTCACTTCTCAATGATTATGATTATTATTATCATTATTTTTCTTTTTGTTCCGATGTCGGTAGAAACAGCCATGACAATAACAACTATACATATAGGCTTTGTTTGTTCTATGTATAAAACGTGAAGAAAAAAAGTTTTTTTAAAAATCGAATTTATGGGTTTATTAGTTAAAATTGATAATTTCAGTTTTTTTCTTTTTTTTCTTTTCTTTTTAGTGTTACCCTTTTATATGATTATGATTATTACTCGTTAATCAAATGTATCTGTTTCAATATAGGATTGTAGATCTATTTCAATCAATTTTATAAAAGAGGGGGGGAAATGATTGAATGAAGGGAAGAAATCAGAATACCATCTGGTAAAGTATCCGGAAAATTAAAGATTACAATCATATTTTCACATCACTAAAAAAAGAGAAATAATAAAAAAGGGAGGAGTTAACAAGGTTAACTGAATAGAAGAAATCATAAGTGGAATGAATGAATGGGTGAGTAAATGAATGGATGGGCTGGTCTAATGGAAATAAATAGTATTTACAGGGTATTACATGTTATATTGTATATGTATGAAAGTAATGAAAAGAATGATAATAGACAGATTATCTGATTATGAAATAAAATTCTAGTGATCAGTGGTTTAACCTTGACTAGGTCAGTTACTTAGTCCGTAATACTTTGGGCTAAAAAAAACCGATGATCAATTATAAAGTTAATTTGAGTGTTGTCAGTCTAACAATCATAGTGAGAAAAGAAAACAATCATGAAAATTACTGAATGGAAAATTTGTGTTTACCACATACTGGGATCGATCACATTAGTATTTACGTTTAATATCTAAATGGATTGATTATCCAGTAAAAAAAATAGCTCTGATGACTGAATGTCGATAACACGTCTAGTCCGTATTGTTCGATACTATCCTTATTTTCACTCCAGAAAAAAGGCTTTTTGTAACTATGATAATTTGTTAGTAAGTTTCGGTGAATTCGATGTAAATAATAATAATAATCGATTCATGTTTTTACCATCATAGAATGAATATTCATAATTTTAAAATTTACTATTATGATTCAATTCTTCAAGATTCCAACATGAAATTTAATTCTTTAAATCTAGTCATCAGTAATTGGTTTCTGTCGTTGCAATTTTAAATATCTTCATAAAGGCTATTTCAGTGACCATCACATTAGTGATGTATTCAATATCGAACTGTTGTTGTACAATGTATCAGAATGATTCAATTTTCTTGATAATCATTATTTCCAAAAGATACTTTTTTAGATTTTTGAATGCTTCCAGTATTTTACTGTACAAATGTTGTATGAAATTATTATTTGGAAATGGTTTTAATTAACTAATTCTATATGCTTACAACATAATTTACTCAAATGCTTTATAAAGAGTTTATAATGAAGATATGTTAAATATTGTGTAAATTGATGGTTTTAGGTAGTTGACAGGTAACGTTAGTGACCGTGAAGCTGGATGACACTAGATAGAATGTGTCATTTTCCTTGAGATTATAGGTACACCAAGATTCCCTTTCAACTACCTACAACCACCACCCTACATCTCGATATAGTGCATACAGTTTGATCAGTGGTTATATTGCAATTTCTTTATTACCACTAATCTATTTTCAGTTGCTTCATTACACAATCATCTAATGTTAGTTAAGTCCATGAGTTCTAATCATTATTTCAATGTTCTGGAACTTTTTTTATCGGAAACAAATTTTTATGACCTTATTAACTCTATCGGAATCTTAGCTACATCATGATACACATATTCATATTTAATCACCCTCGTATGTATGTGTCAACATCTGTAATAACGTTGATTTTAAAGTATTATAGCTTACAAACAGCTGATAAGAAGCTAACAAACTAAAATGAATTCATATTATTCTACACCAATCTTCGTTCTTGCTCTCTTTAAAATAGATGAACGGTTGCGCAGTCATTCATGGGTCGATGGAAGTGAGACACTAACGTCGTTGGATGCTGCCTCAGTGGTCTGGAGGTTAAGTATTCGCGCGCGAGGTCGAAATCCCTGGGTTTGAATCACGCGTGTGGGATCGTAGATGCGCACTGTTGATGAGTCACATACTGGACGAGACGGCCCTCCAGTGCCTCCAGGTATCCCATGGTTGTCTGTTTAGCTTACATCGTTCCATGAATTCAACTATTAAAATTACTACAATTTCCATAAATCTCATTCTGATAGAAATAGATTAAACATCAATTATTACTAGTCAGCTTACCGAATACTTTCATTGTTCTAACATGATTTGATCAGTTAATTTGTAATTATATAAATATATATTAATATAGTTTATTGAAATAGTTAATTAAAAATATGAGGAGTTGATCGACAGTTAAATTAATACATCTGTCACAGCTGAACTCAGATATAATAATAATGATGATAATGATAATAATGAGTATTAGAAACAATAAAAGAAATATATTGAGTTATTCAGCAAAATAAAAACAATTCATTGAGGAAAATATTCTTTTAAATGAATTCATCTCCCAAAGTTGTACAATAGTATTTACAGTTATTCTGTACATATAACAGTCCATCATAAAATTGTTTACATCACTAAATAAAGCTAGTAACATTTGATCGAAACTATTTCAAGTGTAGAATAATAGTTACGTAATGGTTAGAAACTAATAAAAGTAAGAATAGTATAAAGAACATAGAGAGTATGCTTGAAATAATTAATTGTTAGAACTTATGCTATGAATAAATTTCCAACACAGTTTCTTTTGCAGTTAGAACGTTTGGTGTTATGGATAACTTTTGTATAGAGATTTTCAATGAGGTAGATTACCAGAATTGATTGGATGTTTAGCAATGGAATTATTGACTGGTTTTTGAATGAATATACTAGGTAGTTTTCGGATATGCATCTTACCATCCGTTATCATTACTTGTCAGATTGTTATTAATTGATCTCATTAATTCTAATGAAAATAACTAACCAAATGTTTAATATCAGTTCCATTACTGGTCTATACTACTACTACTACTGCTACTACTACTACTACTACTACTACCACTACCACAAGTCACATTCTATTCTTTCACTCCTATATTATGCCTAAATTTATTTAAATTTGAACTTAGTGGGAACATTGTATCATGAACATTGATACTGTTTTTAACGGAATATCGGAACCGTTTTTTTATAAAATACAACCTAAAATAAGGAAATAGCTGACAATAATGACAGTAACAATAATCTTAAAAATACATATGCCTTATTTATTTAATTTTTCTTTTTGAAACAATCTACAAACAGAAGGAGAATGATGACATTAAAAAATTCGATGATTTAAAATCATACATCTATATAAATCTTATCACAGTCTAGTATAATGATCTCCTCCCTTCCTATTTCAGTATCTTCTCTCTACCTCTCTCTCTCACACACTACGCACACATATACGCACATACTCATAAAATCTTTACTGATCACTACAATCCCTCCTTTCATAATACATCAATTCGAATTAAATAAACTACGTAACATATTGAATAAGCTAACAGTTAACTTGTGTACACCTTGAGGCAATGACAGAAGGTTAAAAAAGAATTTGAGATAATTTTCTTGTTTTCAAAGTAAGATTGTATAATCAAAAATAAATACGTTTTTTTTTAAAAAAAATGGGGGAGGGAGAAGGGGAATTGAAAAGTTTTCCTTTTCAATAAATAAATTAAGTAGAAGGTTGTAGTAGTAGTCGTATATGTTTCGAAACAAAATAATAATCATAATTCTAATCATTTCCCTTCAATTATTATTTTAAACATTTATGCTCATGGGAGTGTTTTAAAATGTTTGAAAGTATTAAACTTAATAAAAACATCATTCTCTTGTTATATTTTTAAAGAGAAAACGTTACATACATACTTACTTCCTTGTTCAGTTATTCATTTACTTATTTACATACTACCAGTTGTTGTAAAATTCTCTTATCAGATGTTACTTCTTTGGGGGTTTTTTTTCGTCTCAATGTTTACTAATGGATTATTATTATTATCAATAATACTACTGTTATGATTATTATAATTACTACTAGTAGTAGAATTATTATTATTATTAGCAGTAGTAATAAAATGAATCTTAGGACATATGACAGAAATCAAGCCTTATAATACAATCCACATTCATCTGTCTTTATGTGTGGGGGTAGATACACATTCACAAATGCAGTATACAACTCTCTCTCTTCATATATATGTACAATATTTTTTTGTTCGCCAGAATAGTAGAATTACATACGATTCATTTATAAAGAGAAAAGTCAATACAATGCTGATGTAAACCAATAAGAATGAGAAGACAAGAAAGTCGTTATATGATATTCTGTATAACATTTAACATGATGGTTATATAACATAATAAATTAAGAAATAACACACGAAATAGGGGAACAAGAGAATAAACAGTAGAGATAATGAACGATTTCAATTAGGTTGATAACAAGAATGCAAGCGAATAAATACAAAAGAATTCAACTAATGAACGCACTATAAGTCACGCCCCTTTATGATAAACATCTTGAGATTCTTCTACTACAATACTACTATTATTATTATTATTATTATTATCATTATTATTATTATTAACTCGAATGATGACTCTTATTCAATCATAACTTAATGTTCAGTGTAGGTTCTAGATGAAATCAACTTTAGTTTTATCAAAAAAGATTTTAATCAGTACACGATGGAGAAAACTAAATGTTTTCTAGTCTGATGTAATCAATAAATTCTGGCTTGATATAGGTTTCAGTTAAAAAACTTTTTAAATTTATCATAGTTCAAGTTAGTGAACTTATATTACTTATTTTTAAAAAGTAGTATGTTTATTAATTACTCAAAATGTGTCTTTTCGACTGTGACGAGTATATGTTAATAATCATGTATAGGTAGTTTAAGGTATTTTGATGTTGAATACTTGAGGAATATGCTATGACATTGTATTTTTCAAAACAATTAGTTATTTTAAACGACTTTGAAGTTAGGAAATAACCGTCGTCAATTAAGTGCAGCACGAGTGTATTGCTAACGTTATTCAAACATATTAGACCTACACGTTTTAGAATGGTTTTAAAAATGCCAACATGTGATTTTCATGGCGTTCCTGCAATGTATATACATTTATATATTCATGTAAATTGATATTTGTTGTTGGGCATAACATGAAGAGGATTTTTGATTGTTATAGAAATGGATTCATTTAATAAAAAGTTAATAGTTTTAGCGGATAGGTATAAAATCTTTTATATGGTATTTGTGTTACAACGCATTAATCCATTGATTTCATCATATCTGAATAACAATCATAACTCATGTTGTTATTTGGTTCTTAACAATGACAGTAAACCATCAGCTAGACTTATAACATAGTCACTCATTTTAATGAATGACTCAATATCAACTTATTTATCGATGATCCCAGATAGTCATAATATTATTAACTCATCTCAATAATTAATAATATTGTCGAGTTTTCTACTCCATAGTACATTCTATACTCAATATTTTTTTCTTATTGGCCTTATTAGACTCTATTCATATATCTGTCAGAAACTGAAAATATCAAATATGTTAGAAAGTGCCAACTAGATCATTCAATATAGTCGATAAGATTATATTTATCAATTATGGCATTGTATGTAAGCGATTCAGTTTTGAGAGAAAAATATCAACTATGTGTTGGAGTAATTCAACAATTGATAATGGTCTAGTTTATTTTAACTTGTTAGAATATTAGCTAAAAAAAAACTTTTCTTTTCTGAATAGGTTTGAACTGATGTTACTAAGAGAAACAAAATGTAGTAGCTTTCATAGATTTATGGTTAAAAGCAATGAACAGTTCGTTTGCTATAAACAAACATTATCACCTTCATTTCACTGACTAACATTAAGTAAATGTAATCTTTAGTGCAGGGTTGTGGAGATAGTTGAGTTTTTATGAAGATCATAAGCCGATCAATGTTAAACTACCATCGAAACCTGAGAACACTGGACTAATTTGTTGTTTAGTATGGGACGACTCAGCAGTTCACAGTGACAGGGACTCAAACCCAGGACCTTCGGTCACACGCGAACGCCTAACCTCTAGACCATTGAGCCTGCATTCAATAGTAATCTTTGTTTAGTGGTTCAAAGGAAAGGTAACAACGAAATATCTACTACTTAACACTAGCATCGGGCTTTATTAATCGCTAGTGCTATTCAGATTCTATCGTTCTAGTTATAATTATATCATTAATTTCATAAACTCTCTGTATAATAATGTTTGGCGGTTGTAAGCAGTTGATATGATGTCATATACCTAGAATTTATGTAATTTGACTATTAACCATAGTCTATAAAGAATTGATATTACCGGAATTTAGTCAAAGTGAATATTTCAGTCCTACATGAAGCAACTGCCTAAATAGCTCATTCGTAACTTCACTTACTATGGCATGATATGGAGCGTTTCCGAATCTCAAGAGGAGTTTCAATGTTCTCAGCACTTAAGAGCTAATAATAATAATAATAATAATAATAATAATAATAATAATAATAAGTCATTTTAAATTAATTACATTATTATCATTAACAATTTATTTGCTTTACTAATCTAACTATTAATAAATACCATGATAGTGTAGAACTTGTCTCATGATTACGTTTTCTAATCTGACCCACATAATCTCAATGTAATACTATAATACAAGGTAACAGTTTTAATAATTAAAGATATTCTAGTTTTAATCATTCATTTATTTCCTTTTTATTTATTGACGTCAATGACGACAACAACAACAACAAATTGAAGTATACACATACCTAGTTATGTGTATTGTTAATTAGTGTTTATTCAAAGTTATTGTACTCAATACAGAGCCCAGTTAAAATGAATTATTGTATTTAAACTAGAATCAGTTCTTATGATCATTAGTATTAGGGTCAAATGAAATAGATAGTAGTAACTAGTCGTAACATGATAATCATTTGTCTGTATTACTACTGCTTATTAAATATAAGATGTACACATTAAGCTTTTAATAGTAATGATAATAATAATATTTGTTATTTACCTTAGATTCACTTTATTTAAAGACAGAAATATTAGTTGTTGTTGATTTTTTACTTCACTATGGAAAATACTCTTTATGATAAATGTGGGTCTATGTAATTTGATAATGTATATGACATAAGCAACTTTAGTAATGTTGTTACAAAGCTATTAAGTTTCTAGAAGAGTCATTTTTATGCGGGCTAATCATTATCAGTAATATATAGATTAAGTAGTATTTGTAAGTAAAATTTCACTGTTTTAACAGGTTAATAAGAAAATTCACTGATATAAGCATAAGAGTAATATAATTTGAATATGAAATTATAAGAATGGAATATTGTCTTAAGAAAAGAATTGCGTAAAATGTCAGACTATTACTAATACTAAGATTTCTACTATAATTATTATTATGTGCTAATAAGAGATTGATCAATTGTAGCCGTAAACATGAATGGGAAGATTCAAGCAACCAATACAAAAGATGAATTAAACTTCACTTCATTGCACAAGTTAGTGGATGTCTGAAATTAGTAGCTAAATGGTTAATGTAATGGCGTACGGTACTGGATTATTATTATTATTATTATTATTATTATTATTATTATTATTATTATTATTAGAAGCTTTATTCAACATTATATTTTTGGTACAACATGGAATTCTCAGCATAAAATATTTCAACAAGTTTCCTTTTCTTATACCTTGATCGATTGTGACGATAGATTTTGAATGATGACCAGTTACATGTTAGGAGTTCGGTAATCCACATTTGATTAATGTTCATTCGTTTCAGTGCATATTGCCAGCCACCATGATGTCGCTGATTGTACCTTTTTGTATCCCGTATAGTGAAAGGTTGTAAACTTTTCATAAACGCGCCTGAATAGATTGTGCGCACAATAGATATAATGATGTGCTAAAACAAACAACAAAACAGATAACTTGATGAAATATATAGATCGTAGGAACAGGTAGCCCAGATATTCAAGCAGGCCGCCAGAGAACAATTGAAGTCTCGGAGTGAACATCAACTCTGAGATTCAGTTACATCCAGATGATGAGTACCAAACAGAATGAAACGCGTGCCCTTGATTCCATTACTAACCACCATCATCCCTACTTATAATGACAATAATAATTATTATTATTGTCATTATCATGAATATCTACATAAACTGTATTGTAAGTATTTACATAATTTAGATAGGATTGAGAAACATGTAGAATAAAACGCTTTACCCTGTATTACTTCTATCAAGAAGAAAATAAATATGTAATTTATTGATTTAGTTCTGTTTCTGAGTTGAGGTGAATCATTCATTGATGTTGTAAATCACATAGACATTTAAAATTATCGATTAATTAATATAAATTACTTTCAATTCAATATATTCCAAAGTAACTAGTGATCGGATATTAAAACACTGTATCTCATTTTAATTTTTGATCTGATTTTGATCAGTTGTGGACTTGTAGTTCATACATAAATAAATCGTCATCATCATCATTATATATATAACTCTTTCTTCCTTGAGCCAAGCAATATCGGTTTTTGTTTTATTATAAGTAATATTGTTTAAATTAAGTAGTGTACCATGACTATGAATTACTGAGGTTATTGACAACATTTTCAGCGTTTACTAATTGTGTTTACTTATTATGTTTAGTGATATTTTCCCTTCATTTACTGGGCCATTGCTATACATTGTAGAGTGCTTGTCATTAAAAATTCCATTTATTAATTATATATTTTTTCTATTTGGTATATCAGTCTGTACTATATTGGTAGATGCCTAAAATGCATATATAACATTTTCAAAAGTAGAGATCGAAAACGTATAAATATTGGTGTGAGAAGGATTAGATATAGTTTAATGTTGTTTTCTTTTTAACAAGTTTCTTTTCTACAAGACTGGGTTACTAACCGTCCCTTCAACCTTTCTTTTTTTCTTTAATCTTGGGACGGATAATGACCCCGGAAGAGTTTCATGAAGAATTAAGTATATTGTAACTTATGAAATAATTTTGTTTATGGCTCCATTATTATTATTATTATTATTATTATTATTATCAAACCAATCAACTTGATTGATTATTTAATTAATTACTATTTTATTTTATGAATAAAATCTATGACTCAGATGAATTTCCCATCTCTTTTCTACATAACACAATCATATCAATTTACATAAGATAAGATAATAATTTCAATATTCATCTACTATTACTGTCGTCATCTTTGAACCGTTTTTATTTTAATACTAAAAAAAAAATTAAATGAATAACAATCAGATTTTAATTAGTTAAATATTAATTTATTTACTTATATCTACAGTGATTATGTTTGTTTGTTTGCTTGTTTGTTTTTGTATAGAAATGTATATGAACACTGAGAGAAGATAGATGTACTCGTTGGTTTATCTGCACTTCCGGGAAATAGTACACTTAGTATTGTTAAAGATATGAATAGATATATATATATATATTCTTGTTTCTCTCAATTGAATAAACTCAAGTAAACTTATTCAATAACAAATATGATTAAAAATTCGAACAATTAATTAAAGAGAAAACAAAGGAAGGGAGTGAGAAAGAGAGGGAGAGATAAGAGGGGGGGCAAAGAATAAACTATTTTAATGTGAAATAAACTGTGTTTATCTGGGTTTTTTTGAACTAGTTAATATAGTCGGTTAAATGAATACTGAAATGATAAATGATAAATGGTCATTATATATGACTGATAGATAACAGTTATAATTTTAAAGTAATTAAGAAATAAATAAACATTGTAAAGATATTCTATAAGAGTAAACAACATAACCACAATATAAAAGACAAATTTTAAAAACTATATTACATAAATAAACAAACAAATGGATAGTTAATTAGGGAGACTTATTATTATTATTATGATTATTATTATTATCTATGTGTTTGTTCAATTCTCAATTTGTTGTTTTAATTATTCATTTAAAATAAGATATTGAATGATATATAGACAGCACTTGTAATCTCCATCTTTGTTTGATGAAGCGTTCATAGTTTATTTTTATATCTACATAAATATTAATTAATTAAATGAATAAATAATTTAACATTGAATATTGAACTTTGATAAGCAAAAGTTTACAGATAGAAAACAACCGCCCAAAAATATTGTACACCCATACATATTCATTAACTGATACCTAACATTATCCTCAAATTCACCTTTTATTTTCTTTTAAAAATTATAATTTTCTCTCTCTCTCCTTCTTCTCGCTTCATATCATTTTAATTTCCATCCCCGCCCCCAGTAAAATTGCTTACTAATCTTACTATGCACAACCTCATCAACAATCGAAATTTATGTTAAAGTGAAACTACTTAAACATATCTACTACTAGTAGTAGTTCATCGAGTTGAGGAATTCAATCACTTTTTGTTTTAAAAAAAATAAATTGATTTAAATAGAGTCATTCAACAATCAATATGAAATTATATCTATGTAGTACATTATTATTATTCCATCTATTCACTTTATTGTAAAGAAAAGTAACATTATATATATATATATATATATATATATATATATATATATATATATATATATATATATATATATATATATATATATATATGAACGGTAAACTAAATGAATTTAGAAAAAAGAAAAGAAACTGAAGAGGGAGAGAGAGGGAGAAAAAATAGGTCAAGAAGAATAAATGATAATTATGGGGTTATTATTAATTAACGTAAGAAAGAAAAATAATAATAATAAAGAACACTGTAAAAAGACGTTCTAATGATCATCTTTATTAAGAATAACTATGTAAATATACATTTTAAATTACCGCGGTAATTCACATTTATACAGATGTATGTATGACCTGTGTTGAATAATTTGAAATTAATTGCCTAATTAAAACAATTTTTGTATAATGAAATTTGAAGAAAAATAATATGTATATGTACACAAGGCAATTCTACCTTTATACTTCTTTGTTCTTTCTTTCCTTCCTTCTTTCTTTCTTTTTTGTTTGCTTGCTTGCTTGCTTGCCTTCTTCTCTCTAAACATTAAAGAGAATAAATTAAAGCAGAATAGTTCAGTAGTTTTAGTAAATTAATTAGAAAATAAAAAGAATAAACAAGAGGGCGAATTCATAATAGTAATCATAAGCATATTGTACTACTATGGAAAAAAAAATTAATTTTAATACACAAAAATAATTTAGGGTTTAATACTTTTCTTGTTTTACACAATCTTCTCTTTAATATTTTTCTTTCTTTCTCTTTTTTGTAGAGATAAAAATTTTGAAAAAAATTTCAAAGTTTATTAATTACCGTTATCTATGTAAGAATAGATAATGTCAGTAGGTTGAATAATAATTAGGCGGAGTGTAATGACCTCATCGTTGTTATTTCTTTTTGTTTATTTGATAGAAATATTTACTCATTCTCTTTAAATAAAACAAATAGTTACTTCAATAGTTGAGATCATGAGTCAATTGAAGTTAGATCATTATAGAAAACTTGGAAATATTGGACAATTGTTTCGTTCTATTGTAGGACTCTTCAGTAGTATGCATCCATGATTCCGTTTCGTGAGATTCGAACACTAGATCTATCAGTCTATTTATTTACTTGTTTCGTTTCACTTTATATAATTAAAATGATGTTTTATTTGTGTTAAATATTGTAGATTTATAACAGTTTAAGTTGTAATCAATTAATGGGAATTATAGAACTTCTGTTTGAAGATAGATAACGTTCGTTGGTATAATGTATCTGGGAACATAATAGAAGTAATGTTCTCACTTTACTATATATTCTATTTTTATATTTGAAAACAGGAGGTTTTAAGTATCCTGCGGAGGTACTAACAAACTTTGATTGATAGATCATTCCAAATATTTGGTAAACCTAAGTTGCAAACATTTCTAATTTATTGGTTCCTGATTATGGTGTCACTACTACTGCTATATTACTATGTTTCTTCTTGGAAGAGGACTATCAATTTGTTTTCTAAAACAATAATTTTTGTTTCGTCAACTAGACAGTATCGTTCAAGGTACAAATGTTTGATTTACTTATGTATCTAACATTTTAAATACTTCAAAAGCGTATCGATGGAGGTTTATGCTTCAAAAGAGCGTTTTCCTAAATATGTTGGGTGTAAAACTCTGTAAGGAGGAGAAAAATGAATCTTTTAACAATTCCAGTTAGAGGTTTATGTAAGAACTATTTTTCTTCGTTAAAGTTGTGCTCGATGCGAGTTTTTTATTCTAGGTAGTAAATAACCTCACTTCTACGAAACATGACTAAGTTTTCGCTGATGTTAGTCTTCAGTTTGTCAAATCAGATGGCATGGTTTTTATTAATATGAGATTGATTAATGACTTTTTTAATCAATAAATCGTGTAGCTTAGTTAACTATCTTAAACTAGACATAGTGACTCACCTCACTGTAAGTTTATCTTCACAGTACATAATTTGAGATGGGAATGCTTTTCGTTAGATAACTCATAACTAATTAATATTACTTTTATGGTTGATTTAAAACAATTTAGTGCAAATTTCTGAAGCAAGAATTTTTCAAATAGCTTTTATCACATAGATTACTAGTTCACTACTACTAATACTAATATTGGAAACCCATAAGGTAAAATTCCCAAAGCCAAAAGGAAAGAATATATCAAAGAACATTTGTCGCTGAGAATTCGTGGCAGACATCAACACTGTGAATAACGATTTGTAGCAGATATAAAGACGAACTCGGTGTACAGTCACTTGGAGATGCTGTAAATAGGCCAACAAGCCTAAGTAAATAACCGCACTTACTACTAATTAACAATGCTCAAATCAGTGACCCTTAAGAATTAGTGTCTAACAATTCTATTTGCCAACATATGTATAATGCTTTTAGACTACTATGTTGGAATGTAGTTCTCAGCGGATAATTAAGCTTTATTTGTTTGTTTAATATTTTTGCTATCTAAAACAATAAATATTTCAAACTTATCAACTACATACAATCTATTAAATATTCATGTAATGTAATAAAAACAAGGTATATAATTCAATTATGGTCACTGTTCTACAATACAATACAAATACCGAAACATATAGGCAGTAATATTTATCGTTGTCTTAGGAACGATATGCAAATCACATATAGATATATAAAGTATTTTGTGATACATTGTACATGAACATTTTGATAAACAGAAAACAAGAGAAGACAGAAATTTAAATCAATGTAAAATAATGTTCAATGAAACAATATGTCCAGGTATAATCATTTTCCTGTCTATCTGTTTGTGCTTATATATATGTATATAGTAAAGTGTAATCTTATTCTTTGTATATCAATCAAATAAATAACTAAATTGTTTGTACAGGTGTAGTAACAAGTTATGATCAAGTGTATACCATAGTCAGGAGTACTTGTTCTACTATTTCAATGTTAAGTATGATAATAATAATAAATTCTGGTCTAATGATTAGAAAAGAAGTTATATAACAAACGAGCATTTATAAGTTGAGTTATTATATGAAGAAAATGAAATATTTAAATTCACCTCTATCTCTTCTGTAAAATATGGACACAGGTTTAAATTAAGCTAATATTTAATACATTGAAATTGTTTGATTAGTTGTTTTTGTTGTTGATGATGGTGATGGTGATGGAAACATAAACTTTACAACTAAAACTATATACATATATATATCTGATAAATATAAGTTAACATAAATGGATAATGTTTTTATTATAAAGTAAACTTATTAATATGATTATCTAAGGTCATTATAATGTTGTGATTAAAAAAAAGCACCTTCATCTATAGATATGTATGTGTGTGTTATTGTTGTTGAGGGTGGCATTGAATTACATTTACTTATCAAATTCATAAATGGAATATGTAATCATTGAGTTTCAAGTTACAATTGATTGAATAAATTTTATTATCAGAAGGGGTTTGTGGAGATTTTAGAAATTTCACAGATTGAAATCATGAGTCAGTTGAAGCTAGACCACCATGGAAAACCTGGGAGCACTGGACGGCCATTCCCTCCCAGTATGGGACTCCCCAGCAGTACGCATCCACGACCCCGTGCCCCACGGGATTCGAGCCCTGGGTTTACTGGCTTTGCGCGCGAGCACCTAACCACTAGACCACTGAGCCGGCATCTGATGGTGTTAATGTCTAACTTCAACCCATCCACGAAGTTGCGCCACCGTATATCCCGCGGGGTGCGGGATCGTGGATGGGCACTGCTGAGGAGTCCCATACCAGGACGAAACGGACGTACAGTGCTTCCAGGTTCTCCATGGTGGTCTAGCTTCAACTGACTCATGATTTGAATAAAGTTTACTTTATAATACAGTATTTTTAGGAAGAGGTTTTATGGGGATTGTAATAATTTAATAATTGAAATCATGAGTCCATGCACACTGTTGAGGAGCCCTATACTAGATCTAGCTTCAATTGATTCATGATCTTAACCATTGAAATTACTATAATATCCGTAAAACACCCTTCTGATATGAATTAACATATGCTCACTAGTGACTGACTTCAAGAGGTATTTCCTGGAGTTCTAGTGAGGAACAGTGACCAGTGGAATTCAACCGAGTCTGTTGTGAGATAGTAACTCACTGAAGACAATGGTGTACGGTGGCTCAATTTCATGGATTGGTTGAAGTTAAACATTAACACCGTTGGATGCCTACTCAGTGGTCTAGTGGTTAAGCGTTCGCGTGAGAGACCGATAGGTCCTGGGTTCGAATCTCGCGATGTGGGATCGTGGATGCACACTACTGAGGAGTCTCACAGTAGGACGAAACGACCATCCAGTGCTTCCATATTTCCGATGGTGATCTAGCTTTAACCGACTCATGATTTCAACTATTAAATTAATACATTATTTCGTTTAACAAATATAAGAAAAATTACTTTCTTCTAGACTTATCACGTAAAACGTTTAAAAAAATTATTTGAACGTAAATCTTGATGCAAAGAGGCACCGATTACATATATGTCACACAAATCAAGTGATTTATGTGCGAGCTGTGTTACTGCCCGAGTGCCCAGACCGAAGCAGGTGGTTTTCTTAGGGGGCCACAACGCAGTGACGCAACGTCAGGAAACGCAGTCCCATGGTAGCTACTAACCAACAATAGGCTTGTACGCCATTTGTTCCTTCAGGATCCTGGATCTCATGTGCTCGATTGGTTTAGAATCAAAGTTTCCCAGCTCCCCTAGGTGGACTTTCCATATCCACTCTCAGCTGTACCAGGGTCAAAAGGTAAGCTCTCGTATGGAAAATAAAATCTCTGGTTAATATCAATTAAGAACACAAATGAGTACACTTTACTTTAAATGATTAATTTATTTAAAAATAATTGTATACTAGTTGGTTACAATGTAGTGATCAATGTGACCCTTGTATGGTCTTTTATGTTTAAGGATGGACAATAATTTAAATGATATACCGCTAGAGTTCACTCTATTCAGTGGTTGATGAAAAGTCATAAACTTAATTTTCATGTTAGTTGTGTGTTCTTGAAGAAACCAATACTCGTTGTGAAATGTAGATCCATGTCATCTTGTACACATAGTCAGAGATTGTATCATTAAACTGTTTACGGGAATAAGTTATCTACACTAAGCAGTCAGTGAAAAAACGTATTCTTTTGTCAATTCTTTATTGTTGATCTAGTTGTATCACCGACATAGTTTAATAATTATAATATCGTAAAAAATTGTTCAAAACTTTCGTTTCATATCCTTTTTATCCCATTTATTTCAAAATGATTAAGAAAATGGCATCATATACCGAATAAAAAGTTTTCAATTTCATTATTTTCCAGAAACCAAATTATATACGAAAAATATCATTCAACTGTCTATAACTAATTACTGAATTCAACATTTATTGTAATTCTAGTTGTGAGGAATCATGAATTCAGTTAACGAAGTCGAAAATAAGATCATAGAGTTCAATAAAATAATCAAATTCAGAAAATGTTGATCGTTGTTTCCACTGCTGGAAAACTTAGCTAATAAGTTCATCGATAAAGAAAGGTCAAAACAGTTTAAAAATTTAAGACAATAGTGAAATACTCAGTATAGTACTATGTTCGAGTCCCAAAGTGAACATCAACACTGGAATATACGTACATTTAGTTAGTGAGTCACAAGATGAAAAGCACTTCCTGAATTCTACTAACAGCCACCACCCATCCCTTCTTATAATGCTTGTGACTAAATAGCGATATCAAGACAATCTGTATAGGATACATATATATATACCATTCAACACTGATTAAAATTCAGTCAAAATATCAAAAACGGGATAAACCGATCCATTACAAATTGAATTAATTATTTCATACCTTTTATCAAAGCCTTAGTTGAAGCCATATTTACTGATCTCTAAAACCGCGTTTGATCATTTAAAGAGTTAAAAATGAATATAATTTTTTATTTGATACAATAAAAAAATAATGCAAATGGTCAGATTCTTCGAATATTTCTCCTCTTTTTGACAAGAATCGTTTCAAACTACTGATATTACAGAATAAGTAGTTTCGACTTGATACCCTTAGGTAAATTAGCAATACGTAATATATGTAATGTCGATTGGGCTAGTTGAATTTATGAATTACAAGAAGTGGTGAGACTATAATTTGTGGACGACCTTTTAGCGACGCTTAAGTGACCTTGAGAGTGAACAACTTCAAATTAGGACTAAATGATGGTTATAAAGCTGTTACAATTCTCATTTACAGTTGATGGTTAGGGTTTAAAATTAGATTTAGGGTTTTCATCACAAACTGATATCAGCTATGATGCCCAAACTCTATTTAGCCAGATGTATGAATGAATTCCGCGCCCAAATTCGTGACCCGTTATCTTATTTCTGATTGGTTCGTCTATAAATTATAGTCTCGCCCAGGAAGTATATATAATCCAAAACAAAATAAAACAATTTCTTCTACTATATACCTAAATAGTATCAGTACATGTTTGGTATATTTGTGACTTGAATCTACTTTGATTATTAAGTTATATGTTCTTATTAGTAAACATATTATATATTGAAATATGTGATTTAATTAACACTGTTATTGTGGTTTTTATTCGGGTACACTGTGCTTGTGTTTGTACTGTATTATATTATACTATACTACACAAACACCATACTATACTATATGTGTCATGACACTTGTGAAAATGTAGTTTACTTCTATTCTATGTCCTCTCTTACTGTCTTCCTATTTTCAGTATTCTTTTCTACTCCTTTGTTACCTGTTACAAAATGTTTAGCATTTTACATTGTTTTCCAAATGTATAACTATATATATATTTTAAAAAAAGGTGATAAATTAAGCTTTGAAATAATGAGGTGGCGTATTTTATTTTACTTGAAGGAGATGTCTTATTTAATGGACGAAAATAATATTTTAAAAAAAGAATTAGTGTAGAGGAGGAACAAAATCCATAACCTTGAAATAAACCGTTAGAAAAATATAAAACTAAATGGAAAGCTATGAAAATAGTAAGGAAAGAAAATGTGTATATCATAATCTAATAATTAATCCTGAATTTAATTAGCCTCTAAACAAAATATCGATATCATCAATTTTAAGTTAAGTTGTTAAGTAGAAGTGGAATGGCAGTTATTCACAAGTAATTGATTATTGGGTGGTGATCAATGTCATGTGTGTCAAGTCCTTCTTAGTGAAGATCGAATGCTATCGACCAATTCGCAACGTGGCCATTATTCTAGGTGACTCGACATTGCATTCATTATGTTGAGATAAGATGGTGGTTGGAGATAGTCAACAGGAAACCCTGGATCTAGGTTTCATGCTACTTGGTACTCGTCAGCAAGGTGTACCTGTAAGCTTGGGGGAACTGGTTCTCTCTGACGGATTCAGTCCCGTACCACCCAGCTTCACAGTCAGAGACGTTACTACTGGACTATCCGGGCCGCAACTGACCTCCTGTAGGACTCAGATGTATTCACAATTGATTGATCACTGGGTAATGATCAATGTCATATGTGTCGGGTCCTTCCTAGTGCAGATCGAATGTTATCGACCAAGTGACACGGGATGGAATTCGTCAGGGAGCACCAGTTCCCTCAACGTTACTGGTTCACCTTGCTGACGAGTGCAAATAGCATGAAACCTAGGTCCAGGGTTTCCTGTTGATTACTTCCAACAACCATCTTATAATCGCAGTTGAATTAAGTAGTTAGAGTGTTGTAAACGATATCATATTGTGTGGTTCTTAATGCTAAATGAAATCTGTGGATATTGGTCGTAATTCGATTATCGGTTACGGTATATATTTCAGTCCTACTAGAGGTCAGTTTGAAACTAGTTACCTCATTAATCGATTGTCTAACTCTGGCATCGTGCGAAATGGGTTCAAATTTCAAAGTAAATACGAGTTCATTCCAGAATTCAAGTTTGTCATATCGACCAATGACAACAAGAGTAAATTCTTGACAAGGTTATTCAACTATTGAACATGGAAATCCAATGAATAATCAAAATCGATTGGATTTATTAATTACTACCATTAATTAAAGCAATTATGTTTAAAGAAACATTTGTTATTAAATGAAGTGCATTCAGGTTTTGATAAATCATGAGACTATTTGCGATATATCAATACGTTTAGTGAAGTTGAACAGCACAGACCATTGAATATCAACTAATTAGGCTTTTAATATTATAAATATCCAGATAAAAAGACGTCATATACTCGATAAGTTCCAGCATGGAATGTGGCAGAATTGCTGTCCTATCTAATTTCCAATGATTCAATAATTTAGATCTCTTCCTTAAGGAAATCACCTTTGACTCTTCAATAGTATTTATATCTTTGCCGATAAATGTTTTTTTCTAAAAATGTAGTTATTTTAATTTCTAGATAGTTCGACGATTAATTATATCAATATTCTGAATACATACTGCATCCAGAACCATTCACTATACTGTTCAAACTGTCTAAACTGCGGTAAGTATTTTGTATTTCTATTGTATGTCAGTTCTGAACATTTTATTGCATTTATATCCACGTGATAATTGTGATTTTAGTGAAATATGACGAGTATTTTATATAAAGTTAATTTTCGTCACAAAATGATAACACTTGAAGAACCACTAAAAACCATAGAGAATTAGACAAATATTACATTCCAGTTTGGAACTTCTTGACACCATAAATCTATGTGGAAACTCAGAATGGTATAGAACCCAGAATCTTTAGGTCTTGTAGTGAACACAGTACTCTGAGAATATCAAACTAGCATCTGCTAGTTGATATTTTCAGTCAAAGGTAACTGCTTAGTGTGCATTATCCTTTACACTGTAATTGCGAGTCGCATACTCCTTTAGTCACAACTTCTCACTGGAACTCCAGGAGTCAAATCTTAAAACTGGTCACTAGTGAACATATGGTGATTATCAGTGTAGGGGATTTGTCGAACCTGAGTAATTTTCACAACTGTGACCGACAAAGTTCTATCCCTGTAATATGTGAGACAGGTATCTAAACTGGGTAACAAATGAAGGCTGTACAACGTCGTGAACCTGTTGAAGTTAGACATTAACACAGATGGATACCGACTCAGTGGTCTAGAGATTAAGCGTTCATGTGTGAAACCTAATGTCCTGGATTTAGTTTCGCGTATGGCCTCGTAAATGAGCGCCGTTGATGAGTTCCACACTAGGACGAAATGCTTATCCAGTACTTCCAGGTTTCTACTGGTGGTCTAGTTAAGATCGGATAGTGATATAAACTATTAAAAATGCAGGAGATGAGTTTTATTTTGTCGGCATGGCATTTTATTCATTAATCTACTTATGATTTCAGTTAAACTTAAATATGATGCCTACTAGGTCAAACGATGGAGTGTCATTTATCATGCTCAGACAGTTTTAAACATATTTCCTGTACTTATCCATTATTTTAAATCATGAAATAAAATATCCTTATTTGATATAAAAGGTAAACATTTTGAAGCTAGAATTTACCATAATAATTACAGGCTATTTACGAAATTACTCAAACCTAAGTAAATAAACAAGATGGATAATTATATGAACAAAATCTTATTCCCTCTAGGTATATTAAATTTATTTACATATTATTACAACAGATTACGGGAATTAATCGTATAAAAAACAAACAATCAAAATAACAGTAGATTAAATTTTATCATCTACAGGTCTATTAAGAAATCTATTGAGGAAAGGGAAAAATTAATCTTACTAATACTGGAATATAAACAATATGTGAGAAGAAAAAATCATGCATTCATCATCACCTATTCTGTTCATATATAATAAGAGTACATGAAAAACTGAATGAATTTAATGATATTGGTGGATTGGTTGAAGTTAAACATTAACATCGTTGGATGCCTACTCAGTGGTCTAGAGGTTAAACGTTTGCGCGCTAGACCGATAGGTTCCGGGTTCGAATCTCGCATGGGGGGCAGGATGGTGGATGCACACTGCTCACAATAGAACGTAAACGGCTGTCCAGTGCTTCCAGATTTTCCATGATGGTCTAGTCTTAATCGATTCATGAATTCAACTATTAAACTAATGATATTTATTGGTAAAATATAATACTAATTTCAAAAAATAAGTATAAATTTATGTCTCGAGTTTTATTCATTGTCGAAGTGAATATTTTAAATTACTTCTGAATATCACACAGTTGAACGTAAAATAAAAATAATGACTATTTTGTTAAAAGGTTCACAGTTCCGTATCCTTGACTGATTAAAACTGAAGACTTGTATATTGATTATTATTAGCTTCATTCAGTATTATATATTTGGTACGATATAGAATTCTCAGCACAAAGTATTTCGACAAGTTTCCTCTTCTTATTACTTGATCGATCCTGACAATAAATATTGTTAGTAGTTCAGGAATCGACATCTGAATAATGTATATTGCCAACAACCACAATGTCTGTAATTTTGTTCTTTCCTAACTTGTACAGCGAAAGATTATCAACTTTTCATAAACGCACCTTGATAGGTTATGCAATTAATCGACATAATGATTTGTTGAAACAAACAAACAAAAACAGATAAATTGTTGAAATATCTTGATGTCAGGAATAGATAGCCCAATATTCAAGTAAGCCGTCAGATCCTAAATTTGACATTTGAACGAATTAGGGGTATAAATAACAATGGAGTGTTTTGCTAGAATAAAAAAGTAATAACTATCCACTGGTTCATTAGTTTTTATGATAATTCGACTGCGCTAGCCAGAATTTATCCGGCGGTTAAACTTTTAATTCTCTATAAAACAATATGTTCAGTAACTCGATCAAAGGTCAACAAGCACCCGTTTCATATTATCACCAGCTGTATTTATAAATTTACGTGTACCTGCTAAAGCAGCTACACTGGCTGAACAGAGAGGAGGGCATATCTTAGATTTTTAGAGCGTGTTACAAAAGTCTCAGAACAAGAGGAAGAAAAACTCTAAGCAGTGCAATCACCAAATATCTCCTTGATACAGGACATCAGGTAGATGCCTTGCAATCCTTCAAGGTGATTAGCAAGCAGCCAAACTCCAATCTTCTGAAGTTTGCTGAAGCAGTTGCTATCAGGCTTCGAAAACCTAACTTATGTGTTCAAAAGGAAATGTTTATTAATCTTTCCTTGCCTTGGTGACAAATATTCCTTCGCTGCATCTTAAATTTTTGTTTCTTTTTTTAAAACTTTTTCTTGCATTTATTAAATCATTGAGTTTTATTTCAACTATCCTCCAAATTAATGATCTTATTTTAACGACTGAGCTCCACTCACTATATTCCTATCAATGTTTACTCATTATGTAATCACTTGTTTCTAGTCATTTAAACTGTTGTTACAATCAATGTTATAGAATGTTCTTTCACATAAGGTAGTCTATTTAATTTGTTTATACCCTTGCTATACTATACTACTATGTCTTCAACATAACTTCCAACCAAACCTCTCATGTCAGTAATTTAAACCCATTATGTAATTATGATTTATAAATATCACAGATTGTAAGCAGTTGACGAGAATCAAACGAAATAAAAATAAATTCATGCTATTCTGTTAGAATCCTTGTTCTTACTCTTTTCAAAATGATAAAAGGAACTATGTGTATGAAAATTCGACTAAAATTAGTTTATTATAAATACCAACTAAACAACAACAACAAAAGAAAGAAAACTAGTACACTTAGTTTCGTTACAATCATTTCTTTAATATGTATGTTATTTCCAACAAACAAACAAACATTTCTTTATCAACACTAATACAAGTGTCCATGATGTTTCTTTAGTGGGAATTAATATTTATTAGGTAGGTGTATGCTAAACTTCCACTTGGTATTATTATTATCATTATTATTACTGTTATCTTGTATTGAAGTATGTTATTCAAGAATAAATGGACATATGGTTATGATACATCATTGACATAATCATACTTGTAATAAGATTCAAAGAAAAAGAAAAAAATTAGTTTTTTTTGTTCACTTTTCTTTTGATTCATTCTTATTTATCAGCTCTTGTTCATCTTTACTGCATATGAGTATTAATTGAAAAATAAAAAGATTAAAGAATGAGAAGAGAAAGTTAATGACTCTTTAATTCTGTTATTGTTATTACTTCACAGATTAAAATCATGAGCCAATTGAAGCTAGACCACCGTGGAAAACCTGGAAGCACTGGACGGCCGTTTCACCCCTGTATGGGACTCCTCAGCAGTGCTCAACTGCGATCCCAGGACCTATCGTGGATGCGTACTACTGAAGAGTCCCATACTAGGACGAAACGGCCGTCTAGTGATTCCAGGTTTCCATGGTGGTGTAGCTTCAATTGAATCGCGATTTCAATATGTGAAATTTCTAAAATTTCCACAAACCCCCTCTGACATTGTTATTGTTGTTGTTTTCATATGATTTAAATGTTGTGTTGTTTTTTCTTTCCTTTATTCCATTCATTGTAATTGTCTTATGTTTGTGTTTACTTAAATTTATCTCAATTTATTATTGTTAATATAATATGAACAAAAAGTGTAATATCTTAAGGGCAATAGAACGATATTCGTGAATTGATAGAATAGTTGAATATGATCTAAATCAATGGTTATAGAAATCTATGATATAATCAATGAAATTTACTACTGTTAAATATTGATAGTATAGTGAACAACAACATGAATGGGGACAACTGAATGTATCTGTATATAAAATTACAGAACATCTTAATCGAATCTGAGAATCATACAGTAATCACATTACTTGCAAAATGTTAATCAATCTTCTCATATTTGATTGTTCTTTCATTTCCACACCGATAATTGCTTGTTTTTGTTCCCTCTTCTTTGATCTTCTTAACAATCTGCCTCCAGACATTTCACTTTCGACTGTTGATACATACTACTTATATCGATCGATATCGGTAGCATATACTACAATAGTAATAATACTGATGTAAGTCGAATTCATGAATGATTACATAGTATACATGTTCGATATATATATAAACATCTTAGTAAAAAGTTTTATATTGTTGAAAAGCTTGAACTAATATTGGACAACCATTAATTTTAATGAATGATGAGCACCATAACAAACTGATTGACTAAAATAGAGATAAATTATATGATTAAAACTAAATAATTAACATCACATGAAAATGAGAAACTCTAAATGGTAATAAAATGATTGTTTAATATTTACTGATTTTTACTTGATGATATTAATTCTCGGTTATATTTGAATGAATCGTACTTATATGATACGCTGGTGAGTGGTCTATGCTTCTCCACAAGGAGTAACAGGCGTAAGTAAGTAAGTGACATTTATACAATCCAACTGATTTAACAATCTTTTGATGATGCTCATATTTCTTTCGTACATCATTATCACATTACTATATGGTAATCACTTAAGATCACTAGTCGTCTTTTTGTTATTGTGTAACCTTTTCTTCTGTACTCTTTATATGGTTGAACTTTTTCCATACAGATATGTAACATTTCATCCATACCGAATCATATTGTATATTTTTCTTTCTTTTTTCTTATATTTCCTATCTAGTATCGAACTGAAGTCACAGCTTCAATAGCTAGATGAGTGTCAATCTTTTGTTTTGACTTCTATTATTGGTTGGGAATCTGTCGGTAACTTAAAAACAAAACAATGAAATAGAATAAATAGTTCCTTTTTTCTGGAAATCTAATTGTTCTTATTCTGTTCTGACTTTTTATGGAGGCCGTATATTCATTGATTAAACTTTCTATAGGATCCCAATATAGTGATTTAAAGGTAACTCGCTAGCCATGAGACTCGAAAAATTCTGAGTTTCTTCGCTAGTGCTTACCAGGATGAAATAGCTATCTAATGCCCCAAAATAATTTTCAGTAGTTATCTGCCTGAAACCAGACTTTGATGAAAACTTCCTTGATATTGATGAAATCATCAGAGATTCATCTATCATATTTATATTTGTTAGGACATTATATATGAAAAATAAGAAGTCAACTAATTAAAACGTAAGTAGAAATATCATAATAAAGTACACAGAGACAATGTGCCTACTTAATGGACTTGTATTAAGTGAAAATAAAGGGTACTGAACATTTCACATTATTTTGTGATGAGGAGCAATCTTTAAAGTAAACAGTCTTCATTAACATCTTGTATTATTAGCAATTATATCCTCTCAATGTTAAGATTTAAGTTAGATTCTTAAAGTCCTGGTGATAATTAGCGATAAATGGAGTCATCAAAGTTGAAAGTTGAAAATTTATTATAGACACAGAGTATATACTGGTTTCGAACACTTTGATAACTTATCTGTGTCTGTAATCAAAACTAATTTCCAGAATGGTAAACCTATACGACTTTCCTATCCTAGTGACCATTTCCTACCAACAAATTAATGTTAGGTTATGATTTGAGATAAATCGTCAGGAAGCCCTACAACTACCAATTTGCATCTCAACATAGTTCATGCAGTATCAGTTTACTTAGACTAACGATCATACTATTAATTGATCGAGAGAACCCAATTAACATTAAAAGGATTGGTCAATACATTCAGGGATTAATGAATAGTGGAAATAGTGTGTTCTTACAGTTGGAAAGTTTCATCTTCAAAAGTTACTTCCAATCGGTATAATGAAACATATATGACTCAAATAAGTTTTACTTTCCATTAGTATTACACTGATACAAATTCATATTATAAATAATATGTCATAGATGTGGATTAAAATACTTCGGATCCGTTGGTCGGACACTATTATCAACAACCAACTAAGGGAAAGAACAAACCACATCCCAGCGCAGGGAGAAATTAGGAAGAAGCGCTGGAAGTGAATAGGACAAACATTGAGGAAAGCATTCAATTACGTCACAAGGCAAGCCCTCACATGGAATCCTCAAGGCCAAAGGAGGAGAAGATGAAGACCAAAGAACGCATTACGCCGGAAAATGGAGATAGACATGAGAAAAATGAACAAGAATTGGATGGAATCAGAAAAGAAGTCCCAGGACAGAGTGGGTTGGAGAATGCTGGTCGGCGGCCTGTGCTCTATTAGGAGTAACAGGCTTAAGTAATTAAGTAAGATGCGCATTGTTGAGGAGTCCCACAATAGAACGAAACGATCGTCCAGTGCTTCCAGGTTTTCCATGATGATCCAGCTTCAATTGACTCATAATCTCAACTATTAAAATGACTACAATCTCCATAAAACCCCCTTCTGATATTTAACTTATGTTATTTTCATATGATAATTCATAATAAAAATGAAATTTCTAGGTCGAAGTTGGTTTACCAATCATTAGTTAGTAGTAGTCAACAATGTATACTACAAAGCAAAATTATATCGATAAACAGGACAGATGGTACATTGTTCAATACTTTGTTCAGTAAACTAGTATGCATATATGTGGATAATCAAACTTTACTCGTATATAAATAGGCACAACTATTTGTTGTACTTAGTTGTAATACATTTATGCTTAAAATATGTACAAACTATTACATAACAAGTAATAAAAAGTTTTTATTTTATTTTATTGTTTGTTTGTTTTGAAAAGAAAGAAAAAGAACACAATGAGTATGATTTATGAGTAAGAAGTAAATAAATCATTTATTGTTTTGTTATTATTGTGAAATTCAAATAAACAAAATAACTAACACAATGGCAAAGTCACTGATGACATCATCAAGGATGTGTATATTTACAATATCGATTGATGAACACAAAGCATTCATATTTATTACACCTTTTTTTCTAAAGAGGAAAGAAAGTTGTATATTACACTAAATATATACTCAGATACATAGACACAAATACGTACCTGTACAAAAAAATGTACACTAGAATACTCGCTTATAAACTTTCAAGCATTCAAGCAATAGATCATGTGTCAATGTTAGAAATGATAAAGTTTCATATTACAAATTAAATGCTACTGAATGACTAAATTAAGACTAACATTAGACCACACACATACATATACATTCATTCATAGTGTAACTACTTTCTGGTGGAAGATAAACTGTCTCCCTTTTGTTATTATTATTTTTTATCAGAAGGGGTTTGCGGAGATTTTAGAAATGGTAGTGTAGCTTCAATTGACTCATGATTTTAATCCGTGATTATCTTTTTTATTAGTTGAATATTAAAGCTGAAAGTTAAGTTCATAAAATCAAAACAATCAAAGATCCTCCACGTTTAGAAATGTATGTATTACAAAAATGAAGTATTTTATGTAGATAATGATGAAATTTCAACCACAATAGTACTATCACAATAGTTTTTGTGGAGATCTTTAGAAATTTCATTGGTTGAAATCATGAGTCAATTGAAGCTACACCACCATGGAAAACCTGGAAACACTGAACGGCTTTTTCGTCCTTAGCAGTGCGTATCCACGATCCCGCACCCCCGCGGGATTCGAACCCAGGACCTATCGGTCTCTCACGCGAACGCTTAACCATTAGACCACTGAGTAGGCATCCAACGGTGTTAATGTCTAACTTCAACCAATCCACGAAGTTGCGCCACCGTACACCATTGTCTTCAGTGAGCTGATATCTCATAACAGACCTGGTTGATAAAAGATTTGAGGGGTTTCCAATTACTCACGTTCGATATCATTAATAAAAAGCTTATCATTCCACTATGATAAGTATATATTACAATTGTTTTTGAATTTAAATTTTACCGCTTAACTTAAATTGCACGATTGTATAAAATTATTGTTATTGTGTTGCAAAAAATGTTTGTAAATGTCTAACACTTCTATGAGATGTAAGGAATTTAGATGTGAACCTCTGAAAATTTTTGACTTAATCCTGTAAACAACCCCAAGGGATGAGCCTAAGCGTGAATCTTTTAAATCTACTCTCTGTTGCAGAAAAAATAATAGTGGAATTGATCTGTGTTATTATTTGCTAAAATAGGCTGGTAATTTCCCAGGAATGCAGTGAAGTCTAGGTCACTAAACGAGTAACTGATATACTTATCTCTAAAAGAAACAGGAGGACTGTAATATATATAAAGAGTGAATTTGTTGGTCGTGGTATCCTTATATGTCTCCATATAAGGAGATAATTATGATGAATTATAGGAACACTTTTCGTCTCAAGTATCCTTTGAAATAATCTCTCTAGATGGTCTTTTTTTTGAAAAGAATACACTCATTGAATGACTTATCATACGAATAGTTTTTTCTAAGTATAATGTCACGTATAGATCATTTTAAGTTTAGATTGAAAACTATTAGCTTTATTTTTTTAAAAAATTAATCTATTAAAACTACAATATTTGAAAACTTAAACTATGAAATGGTTTATATTGAACAAAATAACACACAACATGAACATTTAACATAAAATAAGCATGACTGAAGTATTTACAGATGGATAGTGACTAGCAGTGGAATCCATGACGCGAGTTTCGTCCTATCTGGGACTCATCAGCCGAACGTACCTACATCTCAAAGTTGATGTTCACTCTGGAACTAGAAACCAGTACTAACAAGAAACTGATCAATTGCAGTCCTTAATAACAATGGGAAGATAAAAATAAAACAACACCAAGTGAATATGACTGAAATATATTTAAAAAGTAAATGATAAGTGAATATAGATTTTGTAAGTGATTTATGAGTAAAGAAATTTACGGACTGTCATATAACATACGTGTAGTTGGACGCAGAATTCAAATGGGGAATATCTTGGTAAAATACGAAAACCATACATTAAATACATTATTTGTATATCTTCCTTCAATTGACCTCTATATACTTTATCATTCTTTCATTTCTATTGCTATTAAAATTACTCTCAGTTTACATTCCTGTTTCTTTTCTTTCAATTTGATCTTCTCAATCTTCTGCTGATAGGCATTCCATTTCTGATTGGTGTTGCATACTACTTATGTCTGTCAACATAAGTAGCATACACTACACATGTACCTGTGTTTTTTTATCATAGTAAAATATTTATTTTTTGTCAGTATATTAATGAGACTTAAAGAATTCCTAAAAATTACAAGATAAAAGCAAATAAGACGTAAATAATTTTTCAATACTGTTTTTCTTCTATGATAAATTTAAATAAAACGAAAAGAATGTGTTATATATTAGCGAAGATTAAATTATGGGTAACTTCTGGGAACTATTTGTGGATTAATATTATTATTATTATTATTAGCTTTTTGGTCCACCAGGGTTCTTGGTACCTGTGTGGTTGCGTCACAAAATTGAGCCGTACTATTAAGATTGTGGCGTTAAAGCCTATATGGTGTCTAGTTCTCCTGTGAAGCAGGATTGTGCTGTACTATTTGGGCTACAAATTTTAAGCTTGGATAATGTTTGGCTCTCCTGCAAGTGGGAATGAGCTGTACTGTTCGGGTTTAGCCTGAGCGGTTTTTGGCATTCCTGTTAAATGGGACCGAGCTGTACTTTTTGGGTTGTCACGTGAAAGTCTGGATAGTGTCTGGTTCTCCTAAAAATCAATATAAAATTACCCTGGCTCACAGGGGTATATTATATAACTATGATATATGATAAACTTTTATTTAACATGAAAGAAAAACAATCAAAAACTTATAAAATGAAGTTAGACATTAACACCATTCAATGTCTGCTTAGTGGTCTGGATGTTAAACGTTCACGCGCGAGACCAATAGGTCCTGGGTTCGAATCTCGCGGGGTGCAGGATCATGGATACGCATTGCTGGGGAGTCCCACAACAGGACGGAGCGATGGTCCAGTACTTCTAGGTTTTCCATGGTGGTCTACCTTCAATTGACTCATGATCTCAACTATTGAAAATATTATTATTAGTGATATTAATAATAATAAAAGAATTCAACAACTGAACACGTTATAAACATGTTCATTTATTTGTTTAAATATTCACAAAATATGTACAATATTTTAAATAATGATAATTAAACTTTTTTTGTAAGTAAATAAATATGAAAAAAAAAAGATTAAAAAAAACTAAGAAGGTTACACATTCAACTTCATCATAAATCAGTGTATATAACATTAATAAAGGCGCCATTCTAAATTAATTACAATTAAACGTATACATATAATGGAAACAGAGTTGTTAAGTTTACTTATGTTTATGACTGTATGTAGAGAAAAGACACCTTCGCAAATCAATTTTCGTGTTCTAATTAATATCTAGCCTTTTCGAACATTAGTACAACGACTATTATTACCATTATTATTATTATTATTATTATTATTATTATTATTATTATTATTATTATTATTACAATTTGTAGTACAATTGTTACTCTTCCACACTGCTATTCATCAATAACCATAAAATATTAATAAACATTTGTGTATTGTGAAACATGTATGTATTATGCAGAAAAAAAGTCGTATTTCGTTATTATTATTATTATTATTATTATTATTATTATTATTATTATTATTATCCATCTTTATCGGGACGGTTTTTTCAATTCACCTCGATATTGGATAGAATTTTAATAAACTGATGGTGATAATAATGAGATAGAAAATGTTATCATATTGATAATGATGAAACAGATGAGGCGGTGGTAAAGAAGGAGAATTATACAAGAAATTAAAATTTAAACAATAACTAAAAGGTAAAAAAAACTTTTAAATAACTAATGAACTAATAAACAAATGAAATGAACCAATAAAGCTTTATGGAAACGTGAGGGTATATATGTAATATATAGGAGAGAATTTAATAAAATACATTAATTTCATATCTGAAACTAGAACACAGCAGGAAAGCAACAAAAAAAGTACAGCCACAAACGAATTACAAAGTATATAACAAAAACCAAACAGAGACTAACTATGAAAGATTTCAGGAGAGGGGTATATATATATTTATATATATATATATATATATATATATATATATATACGGCGCCATTCAAAGTCTAGTTTTAAGACAAACTATTCTATGTTAATGAAATTTATTATTTTATTAAATCTAAACTGAAAAATGAAACAACAACAACAACAAACTAGAACTAAACAGATGCATGAAAACTTTTGTTTCACTTCAATGAAATAACCCTTTTTCTTTAAATAATAATTACTTATTATATTTTATTAATGAAGTACTAATGCATGTAATACTAGATAAATGAATCCAATTTGTAGCTGACAAAATCACTGTGATAATTATCTTATAATAGTAAAAACATTCTAACTTAAGGCTATATCGAGGCAATCCTCACAGGATGCACATATGCCAACATGCGACTGATCAATTACAGTCCTAAATAATAATAAAAAGATACAAGTAAAACAATACCAAATGAACGAATAACTTTTCTGTCATATTTATAGTTTAATTAAATATTTTGTTCGAAAGTAGCAAGTTTAATCTTAATTTAAAGTAACTACCCACGACTTATGATTATAAAATCATTATAGAATCTCCATGCGTATCTTTCGTAATAGATAGTAATGAATAGTTAATATTGGAGTTATTGAACTTGTTCAATGAAACAGTAGTTGGAAATATTATGTAATTGAAAATGAAATAAATTGTTTAGAGAATGAAACTAAAAAAACTTATAACCTACATAATATTAGTTGAATGAATAGTATTTATTATAATCAAAGATTTCTAAACTAGAATGGTGCTCTTATCAAGCGAACTCTGATATATATGATGTTTATTTGCAATTCATGATAAAAACTTGCTTCCTTTTTAATTAAGTTGCGCACAAAACTTAGTGAGATCGGCTTAGAAGTGTTTCGTTGTAGCGTAAGTTGGTTATGTATGGAAATTATATTCAAAGTAGAAGATTGAGTTGGGATTAACCGCTGTTGGTGAAATATTAGTTATCTACAAAAGTTCATCAGCAAATATGAGGAGACAATAATGAAGCGGATGTGCGGTGACTGAGAAAAACGCTATCTATATGCGACTTGGCTCTAAAAGTAATAAAATAACTGGGAAGATTTATTCAACATTAAGGGCTAACCTAAAAATGATTTATTTAGTAATTAAACTGTACCAAACAAACTCTTCAATGAGAGAGTCAAACTTGAACATACACTCAACTCAAATCATTAACAATTGTGCTTATTGGTTTAAGTGTAGTTGCAAAAACATGTACATCGAGATAACAAAGAGAAGAGCGAATTCCGCAGAAATCACTGCTAAGAAGTCATCATGCTATAAACAGAGCAGTTATCTACTATCTACTTGACAGTGAATTAAAATGAGCCAAAATTATCAGCAAGCAAGTGATTTATAATTGATTCCGTTTTTCAATAGTCATCATCATAAAAAAACCTAAAATAGGTTTATGCTTTCAGAATGATACTGTAGTCATTTATCTACTATACAGATGGTTTAAATTCCCAAAATTTAGCCGTGTAACATGTAATTCTGTGTTGTCATTTGTAAATTTTCCCTTTACATGCTTACATCTTATTTGAGCTTTACTTATTTTGCTATCGTAATCCATTTCCGGGGTTTTTATTACGCAACTTCAAACGGAAAATTTTCCAGTAACCTATCTCCGTATGCTTCAAAAATATCTTCTGAGGTATTCATATTATTTAATATGCAAATATTTAACCACATGAATACTTCTTATGATTCTTCCACAGTTGTTACTTTCATTAATCTTCATTGGTGAAAACATGCCCGATCTAGAATCTCCATACTACTTTGTCTTTAAATAATTAATACTATTATTTGTAGATTGTAGATAAGCAAACTAGTATTATCCCATAAAGATAATTTTTCTCACATTATTTTAAATAATTGGTTTAGAAAGATTCTATCGATCGGCGTTTTGGTTGAGTTTCGTAAGTGATTTAAAAGCTTCAGTTTCCTAGTTCGACATCACGTCAAAAAGGACATTTTTTAGATAAACTAACATTTTTAAAATGAAAGTTTTAGGAGAAATTTCTATAGATTCTTTCAACTAAGTATTATAAGTAATGGCTTTTGAAAAACTTTTTAAAAACTATTCATAAACTGAATTATATACGTATATACATAACTTAATTTAGTGACTTGAGATTATATTTTAAACCTTTCTTCTTATTTACACTTTTCATTCATAACCTAACGCAAACTGCATGACAATTTTATCGGAGAAAATAGAGTAAATTTTAGCACAGTGTGGTTCAACCGTGTCTGTTGTAGAAGCAATTACTCACTGAAAACAATAATGGACTGTCGCTCACTATCATAAATTGGTTGAAGTAAGACATTTTCATCGTTGGATTTCGGCTCAATAGTCTGGAGATTAAACGTTCACCCGCGAGACCAAACGTCCTAGGTTCAAGTCCCACCTGTGGGATCATGTATATGCACCACTGAGGAGTCCCAATTTTTCAATGTTTTTCATGGTGGTTTAGCTTTAATCAACTCATGAATTCACCTATTAAAAATTACATGTATAAATGTATATTATTTTACAGAGAAAGTCAAGATCATTTTAACATGAATAAAAAAAATGCACACTACAAAATGGAAAATTTATTTTACTTATAATGTAGTTTATGTATTTTAATAAAAGTCTAAGTTGTACTAACGAAAGTTTATTCATTGATTTATCTCTGAACAGACTTAATTTGTACTACACAAAAGAAATAGCTGAAAAAATACAGGACGAGGAGAGTCAACCGCCGCTGCCTACAAAGATGGCGTATATAATCATTCCCGCTTCATTCTGATAGGTCGCTATGCAGACTGCCACGTTTATGAAATCGAGTTGTGTTTAATTGCAATCTTATTTAATACAACAATAACTTAATGAATATCATACTGAATTAGTTTATATTTCTCATGTTTGATTCGTTCTTATTACTTCCTTTGTAAACCATTATTTCTTTCAGCTTCTACATTTAACACTGTATAGATAAAATATGACTATAGGATAACTAGAAATATGTTGATATTTAATCTTTGTCAATGAATATAAATTGTGAGAAACTTCCATCATTGATTTCATTTAGTGTTACTCAACCAATCTATTGTATAAATATATAACTTATAAGTAATTTAAAATAAAATTCTATATAATAATAACAACTGATTTTATTAAGTTGGATTACTTGTAAAAGATTATTCAGTTACATTATGAAATGATGACAATTAAAGTACAATGAAAACTATGGAGAACCTTAGATTTTTTCTTTAGTCTGGAATTTCCAGCGGTAAGAGACCAAGAACACTTATCTGATCATATAGAGAACCTGTTTATTTTATGGAGTACATCACACCGTTCGACCCCTTAAATTCGGAATCGGTTGATTTGTATCTTCAACCAGCTTGTAACGTAGAAAGATGATCATCCAGTATTATTTGATACATAATTTATGAGATTTTCAAACCAGATTGTAAAATCACTTAGCCACCTTTGATTTCTTGTACTGCACCAGCTAAGGTGAGATTGTTACGTACGTTATCTAACTTCTTTCGAAGGGTCAAAAAATTATTTTGGTGTTTGTTGTTCGGTATTACTGAAATTTAGTGTACACCAGTCAAAAGTCCATAATTACCTCGGTTCTACTCTTACACTGATAAAAGATTCAGCTTGATAAGACATACAAAAAATGTATACATCATTATTCGCCTACTTACTAATTTAATGAGTAGTACAAATGCCTCTACGAAATATTTAACCAACATTTTTAATAATGCTGAAGTATCTAATTCTCTATAAATAGCCAACTTATGTAAGTCATAAAAATATTAGGAATTGACATATACAACGACAGCTGACTCGAAAATTTGGTCTTATTTTTCTGAAATAAGCAAGTAATCGCACAAAATATTTCTGTTGTAAATGAATATGAATGATCTCACAGTTGATACCACGGAGTGATCTTAGTCAGACAACTACTGAAGGCCAAGAGTCATATAGTATGGAATGCCTAAGAAGTGAGCATCCACGAATCCACCGGATATCGAATCCGGGACCTATACGTCGTCGGAAATAAGTACATAGATCATTGTCCAACTGAATGGAATGTTTGCAGTGATTTACAGGAAGGATTTCAAAGTAACATTCTTTACGTACTAATTGTTGTTATTTTGGTCATTCATCATAAGTTTGATTTTAATGTACTTCACATAGTTTCTAACCTGAGTATAACTGTTTGCTGTGATGCATGCATATCTTTTGTCCAAGTCGTTCGTTTGGGCTACTATAAAGATCAGCTTTACACCAACCCCACAAATGATCTTGAGCTTCAACTTATACAGAGCTGTACACTGAGAAAAACGGATAGAAATGAACAAATAAGTGCGGGACACACATTTATGAACATTTTACCTTCAAAATTACTAACAAGATTTAAGTTATAGTTACGGCGGTTACTCAGGTATTCTGCCTCGTCTGGATTCACGAGAGGACCTGCATTAGTCTACATCGTCAATCCATATAAGTATACGACCATAAATTTGGCTGACTTTATTATGTTGCAGGTGTAAAAGGGGTATTCAAATACCCATTGTATGCGACCCTATTAACCCTCGACCAACTGTAACCATGACAAGTTTTTTTACAAGGAATCAAAGATGATCATTCAGCTCTTTTTTGTAACGATTTTTTTCAACTATGTTGAGGGCTAAGTGAGGACGATTGGTCATGATTAGACAGCTCATTCGTCATTCAAGAGAGAAGAATAGAAGACAAGATAAGGACAAAAATATTGGCTTGAAGATTCTCAACCATGTTTTCCAATGTTAGGTTAAGTCGGTTGATTCTTTAAGTATTTACTACGACTTTATTACATCAGATAGAGCCTGAAAGCAGTCGTATATTTGAAGTATGGCGCTGGCAAACTGTTGTATGTGTACACAGCAACAATCCATTTATACATTATTCAGCGCTTATTACAAATTCCAAGTAGAAGACGTTCAGCTATTTTAGTGGCTGAATACTTTTATGATAACTAATGTTTCGAATGTCACTCATCCAGATAACTATTCTTAAATAACTTCCGACGTGTATAAATTCCAGAAGACAATACAGAGCTTTGACCATGTGTAAAGTTTATCTTACATTGTTCCACTCTCTTCCTATCCACTCTTTTGTATATTTTTTTGCTACTTATTTACATTCAGTAAGCAGTTGTATTCGCAACAACTTTTACACCTATGTTGTAACGCAAGTTGTAGTGTAATATTATGAAATGTTCAGATATATTTATTATGTTTATTGTACTTATCATTGTATCTCAATCAGGTGAACTAGACGCTTCGATAGATTTCACACCATGGTTTGTTATTGTACAATGCAAATCACAAAACCACAAGGCCATAAAGCTATCACGAGTGGAAGTGAGAATCTGTGTGATGATAGCGAATAAAATTGAATGAATGGAAACGATTAAGGACGTATATATATATATATAGGAAAGCGAATGAGTCGTCGAGCGATTTAAGAGACCGACATTTAAGTTAGCAAGAGTCTTGGGTAAAGACTGTAACATGTAATCAAGCATACACATTTGTAGGGCCGGTGAAATGTCACTGAGCTTTAGCCAAATAATCCGGCATTTGGGTCACTGATTATCGGACAGATCATCGATCCCTGCCAAGGTCAAGTACAACCAACGCGCATCAGTTAATGGTACGCCATGGACTGGCCCATGCAGCAGTGGCCTTACTTTCGTTTGTATCTACTTTAACTAATATATTATTGTAATAACTTCCTCTGTGTTGTACAGTCTTCAAAGTATCTATAGTACCTTGATACTTCAACGGGGTAGTCCATGCAAGGTGCTGACCACGAGGCGTGACTTCGACATTAGCTAGTTCGTCACGCCATTCCCGTCTAACTTGAGTTGGCCTCCAATCATTCGACATAGATCGTCTGCGTTGGTGAGCTACATACTCAACACATGTGATAATAATAATACAAAAATACAGACACATTGTTACTGTCTGGATGACACTGTTTATTAAATAAGATAGCTTGTGGCTTAAGAAAGTCAAATGTATACAGACTCAGGTTTAGATGCTGAACTATATATTCATCGTGCACCACTTTATCTAAAGTAGGCAATTCTGGAAATTCTTAGTCAGACGACAGAACTGATCACTTGTTATTGTTATTCAAAGTTTTACGTTGTATTGACCTACTTTTACCAAGAGAACGCGATTGATTTAATGGACACAATCACTATTGTAACTGATTGTATCAGTGTTTGTTTCACTGTGCTCGTTTGTTTAACTGTGCTAAAGACAGCCATATTACTGCTCCATTATCTTTTGATTATGACCTTGCACGAGCTTGGTTACGCTCAGTAACAACACTTGTACTCCTTTGGCACGATCTCGGTATCCTTTAGATAACACGAGATCGCCAGTAAATACATCTCGACTACAGCTATTAACTGCCTTCTGATATTTGGCTTACGGGGGATTATATCAAATAACTGGTACGTAGTTGTCTTGTATTGATGTTCATGCTCAACCGCGACTCGACACCACACTACAACGTTGATCCTACCAATTATAATACTGCCTCATGTTTTGAAAGGTGGGATATAAATCGATTTCATTATGAGATGAGTTTTGACAAAAACGACAATAATATTTTTTATGCTGTGACGAGGAGGTTTAAATGAAACGTTCTGCATTTTGTAACGCTCACTTGACTGCGAAATTTACTCAAGGAGTAAACGAAAGCTAATAATCCGCATAAACAGTGTTCATATATGTTAGTTTTAACATGTCTCTATCAAAATAAACAGCAGCTTCATATGTATTCCGAGTTTATATTGTTCGGTTATACCTCTGAGGATTTCGTAGGAATGCCATTTCACTCCCATTCATATGACACATTAATTCCGAAAAATTAAACAAAGAGAAAAAAATTATAGAAATTCATGCTTATGATTTATCCTCTAATATTTAAGTAGAAAAGCTTAGAGCAACTCAATATCCAACTTGAGACGTTGAATGTTTCAGCGAAAAGTGTGAAATATACTTTTTATTCGCAATCATACATAATATTTTAACCTTGGAGCTTGGAGTACTTTTGTATTATTAGCGATTCGAGGATGATCATCACCAACTTCTACATGAATTGTGCAGTCTAATAAATTTACATACATTGCATTTCAGGACGAACAAAAATTCATCCAAATAACATTGGAAAAAGCTTTTTTTATCATCACTGTGTTTCACTCTTCCCAGTTATAAAATGTCTAGAAGTAAGAACCAATGTTCTAAACAATCTCGGCTACTACACAAACCGACATATCGATTACTGGTTGATAGCGATTTTTAGGATTACTGAAAATGGAAGTATAATTTGGTATATTGGAAAATATCTTGTAAATGTGGGTGGAGTTTTCGTTTATTAAACAATAATCTCTTTAAAGTATAGTTTTGTTGGCCTTCGTCCTTGACATCGATTTCACTAGTTTTACAAAAATAGCTGGAAGTTCTTGTTCAAGCATCTGCACCAGGTCATATTCGCATACTACGCGGTGCATATCTCTCTCAACAATTAGTCAGTTTAGATTACACACTTCTTAAGGCATCGAGCATCATCCAAATGTCTTCAAACCCCCTTATTTTTGTCTCTTGTTTCGTTTACCTTTGAGACTTCTATGAAGAAGGGGTGATGAACAACAGTGTTGCCAGTAGCTGCATGTCTGTGATCTTTTGAAGCGTGACTATTAAGCGAAGTAGTTAGTGCCTAGCCTGGATCACCCCACCTAGATAGCCAGTTAATACTGCTTTCTTATAAAAGAAATAGAATTTCGCAACGTAATGGATTTATTCAGATGTGATGAGTGTGGATAGGTAAAAAGTAAATGAACGATCGAATGCTGTTAAAACTGGTTCAATTTATCAATACATGCTAGGCATCACTGACTTCGGTATATATTTGAACGTTTATTTTTCAGTTCTTCAAAGTAGAAACGATTCATCTTAATGAATAATTTGTTTTGACTCAGTGATCTTTCAATAGATCTATCGATACATTGGAAATCATGCTGCTAACAGTCAGTGTAAAATGTCTGCAAAGACTATTTAAATAGAGCGACCCATCCGTAGATAGTAATATCAATAGTTGTGATAAGCTATTTCAATAAGTTGTGAAGTATACGCAGAGATATTCATAGGATATATGAGCACAAGCCTAATTCAACATGTTAATACAATTCAAATTACACTCACTTTGATGTTCAGCATTAACGCCACAAAGTAACCATCTCACTCTTTTCTAAAGATAACGAGAGAAAAATAATTACACTAATAAATTAGCATTATTTATTGAAGTTTGAATGTCCGTGTTTGCCGGGTAGTTTAAGTTTTGTCGTTGCGCATTTCACGTCGAGTGATTCTTACCGAGTGCTGTCTGTCTGATCTACGATGAGCAAAGCACATCAACCCGAGTTGAAAAAGTAGGTCCAGTTCGTTTTTAACTTACGGTCATCTCATTTTAGGTACCTTGACAAGCGTCTAAGACGTAAGTTTTTTCTGTTATGTGAATGGGATTTTGATATTGATTACTATGGTATAAGTTTTAGATTATTCAAGAAATTGTGTTGACGTAATACACACAAGCTCAGAAACTTCAGAACTGCCAGATGAATAAGGCCACGCAGTCTGTTACTGGGTTGGCTGTCTGCATTTCCATTAACTACTTTAACCATTTTGTCTGTTCGGGCGTAGTTACCCGTCCACTAAGCTTTACCACTTGGTGAAAACAGATCATTTTTGTGGTGAAAGTAATTTTTGGACGAACTAATCAGATATACGATAATAGGTCTTAAATCTTGGCACGGAGTTAATTCTTTTTGCTAAAGTATCTTGGTATTATAGCTGATGTCAGTTCGTGAAAACACTAAATCCAATTCCTAACCCGATTATCAAGTGTAGCTACTAATCCTAATTCTTTACATAGACTTATAACCCTCATTTAGCCGTCCGTAATATGTGCGTGGGCATTCTCAAGGTCCATTTATCGTCGCTCAAATGTATTTAAATCACACTCACAGGTCGAACTGGTACAATGGTTGCCTCACTTCTCAACAACATTTAATTGCATCTGTTGGCACTTACACTACTTATTCTGTAAGTAATTCGGTCATTGCAAAATGGAATTTTCACCCATAATTATTAAGCATTGGCTAGTTGTTAAGTCTAATGTTCATCCATTAATAGGACTTCGCTTTACATTGTTATGGAAAGCCATGTAATATTACTGCCCGTTTCAAACAGTACGCAATTATTTATTTTTCCGAATGACGTTCTGTGACGAATAAAAAAGTGTGGCAAATCTCTGACTTGACTGCAGGACGTCACTATGGGAAACTACATCACTTAAGGTCGTTAGTGGCTCAAGCCCACTAATTTTGTTATCATAACTGTTTAATCCAGCGTTATTCTTTTCTGCTCCCCTCGTCTTTTTGATTGTTTGCCTTTTTATTTCCTCTTGTTTGTCTATATCATTATTCTTGAAACTTCAATTCTGTTATTTTGTCATGGGATTACTTTACCAAACTTATGTGAAACGCTTTGGTTTCGTTGTGAATTTAAACGTGACTAGTTTGTTTAGTAGCCAGGTATCACTCAGTACGACCCACACTCCTGTCTAATGATACTATTCGGTTGCAAAAAGCATAGTTAATGGAGGGATGCTTAAACATGAGACTTAGTGGCTGAGTCGAACCCTTTAATCGCTAAGCCACCACTTTACCGTTCAATCACATTGTCCGAATCTAGACCACCTAAAAGTCTGACTGCAGTGTTTTTCAATATATATATATAATTCGCGAGAAAAGTGGTTATTCGTCCGTAATATGTATGCACTACAAATACCCTGGTACAGCCGAGAGTGGGGAGAGTCCGCCCTTTCTCTCGAATTGCTCTCAAGTAACCACGCGTATACAGCCACTGCCAGGGAAGTTCTACTCACTGTCACCTCGTGGCGGGGGTGTTTACGAAATTGAGAAGATGAAAATCGAAACTCCGGATCTTTAGCTGGATCGATGAATATGGATCCATCTAGGGGAGTTGGCAAACCCTGATTTTAAACTAATAGTCCACACGGACTGCAAGATCCTGAGGGATAAGTAGGCGTATGGTTCAATCGTTGGTCACTGGTTACCATGGGACTGCATCTCCTGACGTTGCTCCACTGTCTTGTGGATCAGGCCAAAGGGCCCCTGGTGTGGCCCCCAAGTATATCACCTGCTTCGGTCTGGACAACTGAGAAGTATCAGCCCACACATGAACCAAGTGACTTGTGTGTATGTATTCGGTTCCTCTTTGTACCAATATTTGTGTTCAAATAATAAATAAATAACAAGACCAATTTGTGAAGAGATAGAAAAAGGAGAGTGAGCATAATGAAAAAGACCAAAGTGAATGGGAATTGGTGTATGCGAGTGAGACAATTATAATAATGGAATGATAAGTTCAGTTAGAGAAGTCCTATACAGCTTTCTATTCATATCATGACATGTCACACACTGACAATCTCTGAGTTTTCCGAACAATATGGAACTTGCTGGGATAATCGTAAAATATTCAAGCCATAAGTCGATGTTTCAGTATGGTGACACTAACTCAATTATCGTCGCTGTACCCTAACGCACGATTCCGAATCCCGTCATTACTAACATGTTTCGATTGGATGTCAGCGATCTATTAGAGACAATAATGACCGATTATCCTCAACTCGGAGAGTCCATGTTTCACAAGCACGGTTAGTCCATAACTTGAGATCGTCTAGGTAGAACAGGATCTTTACCATAGGCGAGCTTCTATAAAAGTCGAAAGACAAAATAATATACAAAATGGGAATAAAAGAGTAGGCAAGTAGCGCAATGTAAACTAGAAAAGAGTACTAACAATTAGTTTTGAATGGGATTTGCGAGAATGCGAATTAAATCGTGTTTAGTTTTTCTTAAATTGGAGTCATCGTTCAGTTTGTGTTAGGGTTGGAATTTCGCTTGGTTACCCATACCGAAGTAGGTGGTTTTTTGGTGGACCATTCGCAGAGCTTCTGACCGTAAGACTGTGAAACAACGTCAGGAGTTTCAGTCCCATGGTAGCCGGTGGCTAACAATAGGTTTCTAAGCCATTTGTTCCGCCAGGGGCCTAGAGCCATTGGTTTGAAACTAGGGTTTTCCACACACATCCCTAGGTGCATTTTCGTATCCAACGATCTAGTTAAAACACCTGGCATTCGATTTTTATCCTTCTACCTTTGTAAACAAAACCATTGCCTCGAGAAGGCATTGAGTAGGACTTTCTCCACCCTCGGTCTATAAGGTTCTTGAAAAACTGGATTGCAAACAGCTATTATTGATTTACTAATGATGGACTCATCCAGCAGATACTTAAACACTTTATACGGCTTATACCAATATTCACCACTTTTGGCGTCTTCGTAACATTGGTGTGATCATAAATGGTTGAGTTTACAATAGTATTTCCGCAACAAATCATGTTCCATGTATGCGGAATATACTTCAAGATGTTCATTATTTATTTATTTATTTGAACACATAAATATTGGTAAAAGAGAGCGTCAATATATATGCGCCACACAAAACAATGAAAATTCGAAGAAAGATAGAAAAAACTAAGGAGCGCAAAAGAAAAAGAGAACGATAACGAAGAGATTGGTGTAAGGTAATGTGGTAGTAACGAGGGAACGGAAAGGTAAAATCAGAAGAAATCTTTCAAGTAAGGGAGACACAACCACTTTTTACGAAGAAAGTAAAAGGTTACAGCAGGATCGCCACTGGCTTCTATTCTGAGCCATATCTGATAACGTCTCTAGCCACTGTGTAGCACTGTCTCTCAGACCCCAACCAGGGAGTCGTGAAGGACCGTCAGAAGCCAGTCCTTTGCAGCTTTCTTTCATACCACGACACCATGTCATGCACTGACCACCTCTCCGCTTTTTCCAACCAGTCCCAGAGTCGGCAAATAATGCACGACGTGGAATTCTCTGGGACGACATTCGTAGAACATGTCCAAGCCACCGAAGTCGGTGTTTCAAGATGGTGACACCAATTAAATTATCATCTCTGTGCCCGAACACACGATACCGAACCTCTGCATTACTAACATGGTGTTGCCACTGAATGTCAGGAATCCTTCGGAGACAGCGATGATCAAACACAAAGAGTCGTCTAACGTCCTCAACTCGGAGAGGCCAGGTTTCGCAAGCATAGAGCAAAACTGCTCTCACCGACGCGTTGTAGACCCGACCTTTTACAGCCAGACTAACATCACGAAGGCGCCAAAGGTGGCCCAGATTGGCATAAGCCGCTCTGGCTTTCACTATACGTGCATTGATCTCATCACTCACACCCCCACCAGCACTTATGCAGCTACCCAGATACACAAACTTCTCGACTACGTCTATCTGCTCACCATCCAGGGTGAGTACAGGATTGGAATCCTGCCAGTGTTGTAGGAGTACTTTGCACTTCGAAGGTGCAAAGCACATACCATACCTACGGACACTGATTGCCAACTGATTAAGCGCGAATTGCATGTCTTGGGCATTATCGCACAGTAAGACAATATCGTCCGCATACTCAAGGTCGAGAAGTCTTTCTCCAGGCAATAGATCCACACCACCATTACTTACATCCATCAGAGCTGTTTCCAGAATGTCATCGATGGCAAAGTTGAAGAGGAATGGTGAGATTGGGCAACCCTGTCTAACCCCACTACTCGAATAGAACAATGGAGAGAGGTGGTTGTATGCCCTCATTCTGCCTGAGGTGTTTTTATATAGGGCTTTTAGGATGTTAATAAACTTCTCAGGCACACCCTTCTTCAATAGACAATCCCAGAGAACAGTCCTGTCCAACGAATCGAAGGCAGCCCTGATGTCAAGAAACACTACGATTGTTGGCCTTTGATAAGTATGGCGATGTTCTAACATTTGGCGGAGGGTGAAGATATGATCAATACATCCTCGACCAGAACGAAACCCAGCCTGCTCCTCGCGAGTCAATCTTTCTCGGGTTTTGAACAGTCTACGAAATATGACGGAAGCAATCAGAAATAGACTTATCCCCAGATTATTGTTACAGAAACGACGTGAACCCTTTTTAAAGATAGAGACAACTATCGACTCATTCCATAATGTTGGTACACTCTCTAATTCCCAAACCTTTGTAAACAACGTCGTCAATTCCTTAGTCAAAAAGTCACCACCATCTTTAAAAAGAGCCGGAGGTAAGTCATCTGGGCCAGGTGATTTGTAACGCTTCAAGAGTTGGAGTTCCTTGCGAACTTCCTCCTCGTTTGGTGGATCAGTCGTCACCGGCCATGGAGGGCAGGACAGTCTGACCGATGTTGCCGGAGCAGCAGGCCAGTTGAACTGCCCATCGTCCAAGATGTCGATGGATGTTAGTAATTGGCATCCCATCATTCTCGCAGATTGTTTCACTCACACCAGACTTCTTGCTGCCAGTGGCTCGGATGAGCTGGAAGTGCTTCCGGTAGTTACCAGATGCAGCTGCTGCTTCCATCTCATTAGCACGCTCCGACCACCAGGCTTCTCGGTCCTTACGCAAGCTTTGCCCAATTTCCTTACGTAACATCCTTCGTTCATGGTCAAACTCACGGTCACCCGGAGTCGACCGACGGGCTTCAATAAGTTGTAAGAAACCAGAAGAAACCCAGTGCTTATAAGCGGGACGTTTCGCAAATCCACAACTGACTGTTCCCGCCATTTTCATGGCATCATGCAATTGTAACCAATGCTCATCTATACCTTCCGCTGGAGTGGTAGCTAGCCTAGAGGCTAGCTCGGTTCGATACTTATTTGCAACAGAAGTTGCAACCAGCTTGCTAATATCAATCCTTTGATGGCGGTCACTTCGTTGTCCACTGAAAAGCAAGGCAAGATTGGCGCAGACCAAGGCATGGTCAGAGTCCAGATAGGTACTCCAAAAGGAGCGACAGTCTTTTACACAACCACGCCAGCGGTAGCTGATCGCGATGTGATCAATCTGAGTCCAGGCTTGAGATGCAGAGGGAGGACGCCAGGTGGCACATTGGCGATGACTGTGCCGAAAGTTAGTGCTAGCCAGAAACAGGTTGTGGTCTGTGCAAAGTTGCAGTAGACGGTCCCCGTTATCTGACCTGCGACCAACGAGTCCCCATCGGCCACCTAAACGACTCTCTTCTGTGCCTAGATGCCCGACCTGAGCATTCAAGTCTCCGGCTAGTACTACAATATCTGTCGAACGCACTTTCTGGAGAAGGACAGATAACTGGTGGTAAAACTCATCCTTGATTACATCCGGGCTGCAATCTGTCGAGACATAGACGGAGATGAGGAAAAGACATCGTTTCTCACGCCGATTTCTTCTCACTTTGATGGAACTTTCCAATCTAACAGCACATAACCGACTGTTAATGGGGACCCAATCGACTAGTGCTGCTCTAGCGCTTAGTGCGACAACAACGCCAGCAAGACCAGACGAAGATGCCACAGGGTCCCCGGATAAGCGCACGTAAAACAAGCTTTTCGAAGCGACAGATGGAGATCGAATTTATAGTACTTCGCCAGAGTCTTGAGTACGGGTCTCGGATAGACAACAAACATCAATATTAAGACTTTCTAAAGACATAGCCAGCCCTATCTGTTGTCCGACCTGCACTAGTGTGCGAACGTTGAAGGCAGCCAGTTTGAATGGTGCACGTGGTTTCAGAAAAACTGCTTCAGTTCTCGTATTCGGTGGTAACATACAATTTTCAACCGGACAGTGACTCGAGAACGTTTAGATACAGTCGAATTTCCACCAAAGACGAGTCGCTGTATAAGTATAAAAGAGGGTGAATAACGTGGAAAATAATAATAGTGACAATAATGGTAATAATAATAATAGTATTAATAATGACAATGATTGTAATGATAATAATTTAAATCAATTTATTGTTTTTTCGAAGCGAGAAAGGTAATTTCCATAAACATGAAGAGTTCATCATTTGTGTGTGGGCTGTGATACTGGCCGGGTGCCCAAACCGAAGCAGGTGGTTATCTTAGGGGGCCACACCCCGAGCCTTTGACCTAATGGTCTAACCCACAAGGCAGTGGAGCATCGTAAGGAGATGCAATCCCATGGTAGCCGGTGACCAACGATTGGTTCATACGCCGTTTGTTCCCTCAGGATACTGAAGCCCATGTGCACCATTGGTTTGTGATCCGGTTAAAGCGCCGGACGTTCACTTTTCGTCCTCTCATTTTCGTAAACAACACCCCCGCCACGAGAAGGCAATGAGTAGGACTTCCCTGGCAGAGGTTGTATACGCGCGGCCGTGTGAGAGTATTTCGAGAGGGAGAGCGGACTCTCCCCACTATCGGCCGTACCAGGGCGTTCGGGAGCTCAAGATGTTCAACTCCATAATCTATCATTCTTTGAGTCCTTACAAGTGTTAGTGCCAAATTAATAATTATAAGAGCTAAACATTCGTTAAATTTATGGTAGAAGCCATTTGTAAGCTGATGATATCACCTTAAAAATCTGGTTCTCTTTGTTTATGTACGTCTTATGCATGTCAGTCCGACCAATTCCATACTAGGTATGGTCTTCTGACTGTGGGTCGACTAGGAATTCAGCTTGTTGCGTGGCATTGAATATGGAAAAATATTTGTTTTGGTTTGGTACCTATGAACACATCATTACTTTATAATTAAGACCCTAGCATCAAGATCCCCACCCATTTTGTGCTCGAAATACAAATCGGTCTTCAAGCCTGATTAATCATTTCTCTTCACGATATTAGGTTGTGGGACATTGAATCTACCCACGTACGATTGCCGTGATTTTTACCACCAACGGTTATAGTTATTATCCTACAGTGTTTTTTTTCAAGTAATCACGCAAATTGACATTTTTATACTGACCACGTCAAATAATACTTGTAAAAAAATTTCAACCAAATTTTAGTTAAATTTCATCATACTTCCGAAAATTCTCAAGTGCTTGTTTGCCACCGGTAAACCCCACATTCGGATTGTGAGTATGCAAGCAAAGTTAATTCGTTTAGTATAAATGGTCAGTTATGTGAACACAGTGAGCGATCGTGTAGTCGTATGCGCTTTGCCTCTATCACTTCTCGAACGTAAAATCTCCCCCACCCATTATTAATTTAAGTCAAACCTAACTTCACTAGATTTTAGAAGCAAACTAACAATTGAGTCCCTTGTACACTCTTAAATGTTGATGATGCTTTTGGTACCGCTTAAGTGAGGCAGTAAGTACAATCAAGATATATCCAAATTAGAGTATGAGAAATGGCTTACATCAATGATTTATCATCATCTGGCCGTACAAAAACATTGTAAGGAAAAACCTAAATGTGAATTTGCATGGAACAAAACTCGTTACCCCTAATTCATCTAACACAACAAATTATGAGCATCTAAAATTGTTTATCCTTTTTGGAACTATCGTTTATGAAATTCAGTTTTGGATATTGTTTTATGCTGTAAAAATCATATGAGAATAGGACTTTTAAGTGCTTTCATGCATTTTCAGTATGTATTCTATGAGATTAAGCTCTTGAAACTTATATTAACGACGCTACTCGTCAAGATTTCAGAACTATAAATTTTGATGTTATATTGAAAAGATTATCTGATTTTCTAGTATTTTAAATTAAATCAGAATATTAGCATCATAACTATCATCGCACTTATCCAGACAGATCTGTCGATATTAACTATTCTCATATGCATATTATTCCACGTTGCGAATTTCAGAACTCTAATATTTTACAACTTTAGTCCGTTTCTACCACTTCAAGTATATAGTATTCTTATCGAAATTGTTCACACCAACAAAAAACATTGATGCATTTTTAACAAGAATTTCTAATTTGTTTTCTTTTCATAGTGAAGCTCAATGCAAATCGAGAAGTTGTCGGTATTCTGCGTGGCTTTGATGCTTTCATGAATATTGTTGTTAGTGATGCGTATGAAGTCACTAAAGATGGTAATCAGATCAAGATTGATATGGCCGTTGTCCGTGGCAACAGCATTAATATCGTGGAAGGCGTAGATCGCATCTAAATGTATATATGTACTCGTTTATTTTAATAAACCCTCTTCACCCCATATGGATCTTTGCATTTTATTTATTAGCTAGGTGTTTACTGCTCCATTTAAGGCGCTAACCTTATAAAATGTTGATAAATACACATTTTAATTTTCAAGTTATCTCAGTGTTAACAACAAATATCAGAGTCTGATTATAATTCTGCGTGTTCATTAATTATAAATTAAATGTACTGAAACTGGTTTGACTGGTTTCACTCATTGAATTTCAAGGTCTAATCACGCATCCTTACCTATTTTGGCTTATGAAACCTAATAGTATAACTATTCCTAACACCGAAATTATAGCTCAAAGCGAAGCACAGAAACGCATATTTAGTTACCGAGTTACTTGATGAATATCATGATATAATCCAAGCCAGTCACATTGGGATCTATGCATTGTTTATTCTTATGTGACCTCTGTTAACTTAAATGGATAAGTCGATAGTTAGAACAACGCATAAGCGGACTATATTGTTTTTAATTATATCGTCATTAGCCTTTACTCTGGTCTATAAGAACACAAGGGTATGTGAAAATATTAAACCAATCGAGATAATTCGGAAGTCAGTGATGATGAAGTAGATTGTGAAACTACATATAATAGGTAGAATCAATATTAGTAATAAGAATAGTGAATAACTGCCTACATCACGACTTCCCAATTTTCCCTATCATCTTCGAACCACGCAGCTGGTAATTCAGCTTACGATTTCAGTCTACGTATACCCAGTGATAAATTGTTTATTAAGCCAAATAGGAAGTACCAGCTGGAAAACTGATTGATAGCAAACAACAATACCGTTGTCGAATGAGTAAATGTTTCATTTTTGGTAAAATGGAGCATTCATGCATAAATCTAGACGTAATTACAATCAAATAATGGGTAAATGTTTTTATGGTATATATTGCGTAGGCTATCCATCTGATAACGAGATTAAGACGGCTATGAATGATCTAACTGCTTTACTACAATTTTAATCTAATTGATGAACGTTTTCCAGTAAGAACAATTTAATATGGTATGGTATTTATAGGACTGAAATATGATAGTAAACTGTAAAATTCCTAATCACTGATACCATGGATGGTAAAGATTATACATAACTCCATAGATTTGTGGCGAAAAAAACAGTTAATCAGAGATGTTACTGAAAACAGTTGTAAATAGTTTGGGTCAATTTAGTATATTTCATGGCCTTTGAGTGTTAACTATAATTTTCATTTCCTAATATTCTTTCCCTGAGAGATTGAGTAGGAGAACTTGTCGTATGATAAAGGCTAGTGGAGTCTGTATCATGAATACTGTATGGTAGCCTTGGTGAACCCAAATTTAAGAAATATTACCGGACAATAACATAGCTCAGGACTAGTTAAAAATTACGGATAAATATCAGAATATATGTGAAAGGCAAGCCAAAGGAGTATACATCAAAGTTAACGATTGGTGTTGGCGAATCTTAGGAAGATAATGTAACAAAATATATCAGTGTGATGAGATAATTGTATTATCTGATATCATTGTACGTGAATTCGACTAGGGGGGGACTTCAATCCTCTATCCTGAGAAAACTAAGAATTCTAGAGGATTTTGAAGAGTTTGACATTCAGAGCAACAGACATATTGAGATGAAACCAGTCTATTGACCCATATGGAAATGGTCATTCTATCACACAATCCTAGGTTGGCCGAAAACGACAGTCGATGTAGATGCAAGAGAATATGAATATAACAAAGCCAACTAGGATAACCGATCACAGGCAAGGTATTAGAGACAAATTGGTACTTCCCTTTTGGAATAACAAAAAACCCATCTACTACATGAAGTAGGCGCTAATTATGTTGTTCACAACGACAACGGAAATTTTTCATTCAAATTACCCAACTCGGTGAATACAACTTCGTCAAGAATTATTTATTTTTTCCTACCAAGTAATGTCAGTCAAAAAATCGAGCAGTAATGAGTAAATGTACCATTCTAGTACTGATGTTTTCAGCTTTTCACACCATGTCCCCATGTATGATAGAGACCAGGACCTTGTGATAACCATGATACCTTTAGACCACTATGTTGAAATACAATGGTTTCAACCTAAATTTACCTACGATATCAAGTTGATTACATTTCGAAATTACTGAATTTTCGAGAAAATTACCTCCAGACATTAGATAAATTATAAATAAAAACAACCATAAAAAGTCTATTACTGACGAAGAAATCCTTTGATTCAATTCGTAGTAATTTGGATTATCTCATTGTTGATAATCTTGACTGGATTCCGATCACTCTCTGTCAGTAGGTGCGTTTCGTTTTATTTGAGACATGCCAGCTGGTCGTCTGTGTATCTCAATGTTTTCGTTTACACAAATCAGGTAAATTTCACTCCAAATCCCTAACTCATTCCTCTAATGGGGAAATCCCATCCATTCTACAAAAAAAGTTCTTTGTGAAATTAATGACTAATAATAACGGAATACATATTATTACTGCTAAATAAAGGTTTATGGTTTAAATCACCATTAACATTCAATAATTGCGATAAACCGTTATATAACAAAATAAAATCACTGTAAACGACATATTTAAACCAAATATAACTTGTTTTAGAACAAAAAGGGTTACTACTGTTGATAGGACTATCTTGCTCTGGTATATATTGAATTCTATAAATGGAGATAAGTTACAGTTTTAATACATCACTACATCCCATATGAAGGTTATTCTGTTTTTAGCTGTTCACCTTTACTTCTTTACGCCTGTTATCCTTGTGGTGGATTATAGGCTGCTCACCAGCATTCTCCATTCAACTCTACCCTGGACAGTTCTTTCAAATAGCTATCCATCCTTTTCATATCATACGGTAAGATTGTCTTGATGCTTGTATTGAAGATTCTCACATTGATATTGGTTGAAAGTTGTTTTGAGTTCCATATGTTCTTCAATTGTAGGAATGAGACCCATGCTTTGCCAAACCTTGCCTTTACGTCTGCATCTGAACCTCCTTGTTCATCGATTATGCTTCCCAAGTATGTGAAGGATTCTACATATTCCAGAGTTTCCCCATCTAGAGTGATTGCATTGCTGTTCTCCGTGTTGTATTTGATGACCTTGAATTTCTCCTTGTGTATGTTGAGGCCTACTGATGCAGAGACTGCTGCTACACTGGCTGTCTTTATCTACATTTGTTCATGCGTATGCGATAGGAGGGCTAGGTCATTTGCGAAGTGCAAATCGTCTAATTGATTCTGAGCGGTCCATTGTATTCCGTGTTTTCCATCAGATGTCGAGGTCTTCATAATCCAGTCGACCACCAGAAGAAAGAGGAAGGGAGAGAGTAAACAGCCTAGTCTGACTGCACTTTAGTCCGTCGTATGAGTTCCGCATAATGTTGACAATATTTTCAGGAACTCCGTAGTGTCGAAGAAGTTTCCATAACGTCCTCCTATCTACACTGTCAAATGTCTTCTTGTATTCAATGAAGTTGATGTACCGTGTTGAGTTCCACTCAACTGACTGTTCATCGATGATCCATAGTGTCGCAGTTTGGTCTGTGCACGACCGATCCTTACGGAATCCAGCCCGTTGATCTCGAAATCGGGCGTCTACTGCGTCTTTCATCCAGTTCAACAACACTGTTGAAGACTTCCCTAGTACTGACAGTAGTGTGACGCCTCTGTAGTTCTCGCGTTTACTCAGATGTCCATTCTTTGGTATCTGTTTCTCTGTTCTTGAATTTCAGTGATTGGCTTGACTCCTTTGTCCTTGACTGGTCTCGCTGGTTAACTACATTCTTCCCTCCTAGTCTCTTCGTCGTGTCATGTAGTTGTTTCATATTTCCTTCTCTTGCAGCTCTTCCCGCTGTCGCTTCTGCTTGCCGGCTCTAATGCTCTCCGTCACTTGCTTGTTTGCTTCTGTGCATTCAGCTTATGCTGAAGCTATTTCAGCTTCTCTCCTGGTCCTCACATTTTCTATTGTCCTTCGGAATTTTTTACTGATGAAAATATGGTCTATGTGGTTCTTCGCTGTGTGATCCGGTGAGATCCATGTAGCTTTGTGTACGCATTTATGTTGGAATATTTCGCCGCCTATAACCAATTTCTTGAATGCATATAGGTTTGTAAATCTCTCTATTTTTCGTTTCTTTCTCCCAGCCCATGTGGTCCCATGATATCTTAATATCCTGTGTTTTCCATTACGACTTTGGTGTTTAGATCTCCCATCAGGATCCTCAGGTCCTTTCCTGGACACTTAGACATGATCGATTACAGCCTCTCATAAAACTGATCTTTATCGTCTTCATTGCTATCATTGGTGGGTGCATAACATCGGATAATATTCACTGCAATTCATCCCTTCTTTGTTTTGAAAGATGGTTTGATGATCCTGGGTCCATAAGATTCCCATTCTATAAGTTCATTTTATGCTTCTTTGAACAGCATCAGAGCAACTCCATGAGTGTGTAGAGCATTTTCCTCTTCGTGACCGGAGTACAGCAGCATTTCTCCCATACCTAACCTTCGTTGTCCAGGTTGAGTCCAATGGGTTTCACTGATTCCGAGTACTGCCAGTTTGTATCTCCTCATTGCCGTTGCTATTTGACTGGTCTTCCCGGTCTTACAGGAAGTTACATTTTATTTTGTTATCGATTTTCTTGCGTTTCAAAACAAACGAGATGAAGCTATTCATTGTTAACTTTGTTCGATGCATCCATTTCAATCGTATTATTTAATAGCGATCAAATGTTGAATATTAATCGATCAGTCATAAACAACTTAATACATGTCACTTATATACATCAGTTCAAGATGTTACACCAAATCAGTATAACAAAATCAAATCATCAAGACAAATCTCGTAGTTGTAGAGGTAGTAACAGTGTTAATAATGGTAGAAAAGATCATGTTTAGATCATATAATTCTTGAAGAAAGAATAAATTCACGAAATAAAAAGTTTAGGTATGTCAAGATAAATACTGAATCGATATCATCAAACGTCTCCAATTGTTGGTTACAACAATCACATGAACCCTAACAATGTTGGATACTAGATGATATGATTATTGAGAGTAAATGACCCTAGCATTATGTAATCATAGTGCACATGAAACTTTTCGATGAATGAATTTATATATATATATATATATATATATATATATATATATATATATATATATATATATATTCATGATTATCCGTGTAATTTTAAGGTTATAATGTGGTGCGTACTACTTATATTGATCAGAAGAAGGAGGAAGATCAAGAAAGGAAGAGCGGGAACACAATGCAATTTGTAAGAAAACGCATGAACAATGAAATTTGAGACAATGGATTGATGATTCCAACAGGAACAGTCTGGTTTGATATGATGGATTGATATTTTGAAAACTAACAATCTACTATATAGTTTTTCTATTTTACCAAGTGACTCTGTAATTTTGTGCTATATACATTCGATTGTTACCACCCGTGTTGTGTTCACGATAATAAGAAAATATACAAAAAACAAAATATAGTAATTTGAGAGGAAAACTACTGATTCGACAAAAGCACTAAAATATCAGTGTCAAATTTGTTTAATGATAAATTATCGAATGGGTCTTTCATTATATTGAGTTTATTAATAAAATTCTCAAATCAGTTTTTCTTAAGAAGTTTCAAAAGTATTTGATTTTGTCTGTAGTGTAATAAACAAGAAAATGTCGGGTAAGTGCCTAATATTATCGATTATTGCTACTTCAATTTTAAGAACATAAAAGTGTTTATTTGTTTGAGCTATTCTATAGACTTGACAAGTTTTTAGACAAATTAATGACATTCTACTGTAATATTTCATAAAAAATATTTGTATAATTTCGTAACTTCAACAACTAACTGATCAAGTAACCATTGATACTAGGGAAAAAGTTAAACAGAAGTTTCGTCCTAATTGTGAACTCTTCATCAGTGTGTACATCTGACATTGGGTAGCATCTTATTTTACTTTTAGTACGATATTACTTACTCAGTATCCAGTAATTCATATTTTAGGCTAAAATCAATTTATTATATAGCATCTGTCCTCGATCAATATCATAGATATGTTACTGCCTTTTAGTGGCCCGTGGATCTGACTCCTATTTAGATTGTATAAATGATTGGTATCGCCTATTCTCGTATATAATTGTCGACTTAATCGCGTTAGCCAACAACGGAATTAAATAAGTCGAATAACGAGAATTGATTTGTGAATACATATATTTTGTATATGAAACGAATGAAATAGAGCATAGCAAAACGACACGCAGGGAAGATGACTGGGAAGCCAACTCCATTTTGGTCAAGCGTTACTCAATATTTATAGTCAGACAAAAATAAGCTACAGACATGCAATGAGTCATGGGATATGGTGTACACACACATATACGCTCATATAAAAACAGTGAAGACTGATAAGCGAATAAATAACGATCAAAATATGGCTCAAGTAGAATGAATAAAATGGGATGTCCGAAGGCTAGAATAAGATATATGGGTTTGGCATAATAACTGACACTACAGCCTTACTTCTAATCTGAAAGCTTATAACTCTCGGAAAGTACTCCTTCCTAATTCTAGTCACACTAGTAAGCATGCGATTAGCACTTGAGTGGTTTTTAAGAAATTGTATAGTTCAAAGATAGTTTTCATCACAAACTGTTGATGACATGCATTAAGACAAACCAGCTGTTCAATGCTTCATGCTACTTCAGTTGACAATAGTATATGATGAATAATGACTTCTTTTAGTTAAAATCCAAACTAGGATTTACTTTTAACAAATGTTTTAAAGTCGAAACCAACAGGTATGTATCATAAAATGAAGAAATGTTGTCTAAGCCTATTGATCTGTTGGTTCATAAAAAGTTTAGAGAAGGGAAAATATTACAAGAAGTAATTTTCTAAAATTTACCCTTCTGGTAAATGAACTACATACTCCTAACTTCTGGTAAAAGAGCTACTTAATAAAAGCCATGAGATATATCAGATTTTTTAATGCACCAACAAAATCTAGATTAGTACAGAACAAATTAAACCATCCACAACAAAATGTCGGGAGCAAAACAGTTAAAACGAATGACATAAAATGATCGTTGCACAATATCATGATTTGATTGGAATCGTAGCTGTACCATTGGATGCAGACCCAGTAACTGTACAGGTTCAGAGTTCTCAGGTATGTTTGACAAACCTGTATTCATTCTTTGGTGGGGTGACTGACTAGGGAGAAACAACTGTTTCATAACGTCTGGTTCCATATTGTGCACTAACTGAGACCAGTCTTCGAAGAACATACCATAAATTTCTGATGAAATTTTAGTAGGGAAGATCTCTAAATTAAACTTGTGGAAACATAAATTTCTAGAAATTTATTAATATAACATCAGTAAAATTGCAGAATCATATTTATCTACAGTACACAAAAGACTCATTGTTAAAAACTTCGGGAAATATTCTGTCAATCAGAGGTGGATAGTGCCTAGCGCTCAGTCTTATACAGGACTTATCAGCTGTCTTTATGTTCACTCGCAATTAGCACTGACAACTAAAATTTGAAAATGTATAGCAATACTGAATAACCGACATTTCTTTTGATATGACTACATACAGAGGAATGTAAGGTATCATGTCGCTAATAGACAAAAATGTAGAATCTAACCAAAAACTTATTTTATCCTTTTTGATCTGTCGATTGGTGTTAACACTTATACATACTACGAGATACTAGAAAAAAGTAAGGGAAATCGTCTAATTATCTGGTCTTAAAACAATCATACAGATTTCGGTTGGGGGTGGGTCAACACTTTCCAACGTATAACATACACCTTACCCAGTTCTTTGAAATCCAAACCCAGCCTCATTCGAAAATATTAACAAAACATTGTGTTATCTTACTGATGCCTGAGACGAAAAATAGTAATCTGATTACTGTGGTCATTTTAAATTATTTCTTTTCCATAATAATTTCATTTGAAAAATCAAACTATTCATCTACTGGATTTCAATAATCGGCCGTCCAGTGCTTCCAGGTTTTCCTTGGTGGTTTAGCTTCAATTGACTTATGATTTGAATCTGTGATTTTTTATTTTGTACGGAATTTTCCATCTCATACAAACTTAAGAAACTCCACATTATGTTTTCAATGTAATGTACATAAATTCACTAAAATAATCTATGGTCACCTTTCTCAGTTGACAATCAATAATATGTTTATTAATAGATGATAATTGTCATTTTAGAAAAATGACAATTATTTTGGTTACAGTAATCCAATTCATTAATATGTTACACTATTTTGGGATTGTAAGCAGTTATAGGGATATTTTTGTAGACACAAGTGACATAATAACCAACAATAATACATAATCATTGTGAGAAATTGTCAGGTTAAACATAAGTGGATACAACTATACATACCTATTCACTATAAACACATATATCACTTAAAATATAACATTATCACCCCCTTCAAAAAAATTGTTATCTCTGTTGACCTCGGTTCAACACTTTCATCCATGTGTAAAAAACTAAATTGTATTAATCTGAATATTTATAATACATGACTACATTTTTATCTAATCATAAATAATAACTATTAGAAGCCATATCTCATTAGTAATCATTATCTGTTAAAATGATTCAATGACAAATTTATCACAAAATACCTGTGTGTACGTATGTATATGCAGGAGTATGTATGGGTTATCATGCAATGTCATTAAATTCAAATCCCATGTTGTGGCATAAGACTGTCGAATGTCCGGACCATTATTATTATTATTATTATTATTATTATTATTATTATTATTATTATAGCTAAGGTGTAACAGTGCAAATAATAAACGACATAATCATGATAACAGTGCATAAACATAATTTTAACCTTGCAATTTGAGTAATTCACCACAATGAATCTGTTTGTTTATTGAACCAGGATAAAATTTAGATAATGAAATACTGTAATTATTTTGTTCATGGTTAAGAAAAAAAAACATAAATAAGTTGTGGTTAATTGAAACATATCATATGAGAATAAGAGCTAAATAATACACACAATACACATCTGATTCACTCTCCTGATATTATTTTAAAATGTTTAATGTTATAAAATGTTTTTTAACAGGATACTATCGTCTAAGTGTTACAGTCTCCTTTTAAAGGAATCTAATTACACAAAATAGAATATTCTTTAGTATGTAATTGAAAAGTTTGTATTGACTTTCAAGTTCTAACTTGAAATCCTGAAAGGAATTAGAAAAAAGGAAGGACGAAGAACATATTACGTCGGGAAATAGAAGCAGAAATGAGAAGGATGAATAGGAACTGGAAAGGATTTCCCAGGATTTTTTGATTTTAACACATAGATATTGCTACAAGGAGGCACCAAATACATATGCGCTACACAGATCTCATTCGATATGTGTGAGGGCTGTGATACTACCCGGGTGCCCAAACCGAAGCAGGTGGTTTTCTTATGGGGCCACACCCCGAGCCTTCAACCTGAGGGTCTGATCCACAAGGCAGTGGAGCATCGTAAGGAGATGCAGTCCCATGGTAGCCGGTGACCAATAATTTGTTCATACGCCATTTGTTCCCGCAGGAAACTGGAGCCCATGTGCACCATTGGTTTGGAATCAGGGTTTTTCAACTCCCCTAGTTGGACTCTCTATGTCGACCAACCCCGTTAAATCGCCGGACATTCGCTTTTCGTCCTCTCGATTTCGTAAACAACACCCCCGCCACGAGAAGGCAGTGAGTAGGACTTCCCTGTCAGAGGCTATATACGCGTGGCTGTGTGAGAGCATTTCGAGAGGGAGAGCGGACTCTCCCCACTCTCGGCCGTACCAGGGCATCTGGGGGCATTTCCCACCAGCACTCTCCAGTCAACCCTATTTCCCAGGATAGGGTTGACTGGAGAGTGCTGGTGGGTGGCCTATACTCCTCCACGAAGAATAACAGGCGTAAGTAAGTAAGTAACGATAAAAAATTTCGAATTAATTAAATGTGATTATTAAAAATTATTTCATCTACTTTGTAAACTATAAAAAACTGTACTTAATCCAACATGAAATCAAAATCACACTTTCATTTGTTGTTGTTGACTTTGATACTTTCTTTATGTTTCTAGGAAAAAAACCTAGATTGTTGTTACATATTTTCGCTTGTTTTTCTCTTTTCTACAACTTTTTTGGAAAAAAAACATTTTAAGTGAATTCACTATAACCATGATTATGTCTAGATTATTGATTTTTAGTTAATAAGTTACTTTATATATATAGAATACATTTATCCTTTGACTTATGTCAATAAAAGTATCAAAATGATAATTATACTCATATTAGTAATAGTAATAATAATAATAATAATAATAGTTGCCATATATGTCAACATTATCATTACAACCAAGATAGTTTTGGTAACAGCTACTGTGCAAATAGTGTACTTTCAAATGACTCAACTGAATTTAATGATATTTGTGGATTGATTGAATTTAGACATTAACACCATTGGATGCCGGCGTAATGGTCAAGCGTTCACGACCAAGACTGATAGGTCCTGGGTTCGAATCTTATGAAGCGGGATCGTGGTTGTGCACTGCTTAGGAGTCCCATACTAGGACGAGATGGTCGTTCAGTGCTTCCAGGTTTTTCATGGTGGTCTAGCTTCAATTGATTTATGAATTCAACTATAAAATTATGATTGTATTTCATTGAAAATTATGAAATTAAATGAATTCATGAGTAGATAATCATTTTCATAGGAAAAGTACTAATAATTGAAAAAAGGAACAACTTGATTGAAATCACCATTTTTGAGATTTAAAATATTCATTTAACGTAAACTAATGATAACTGCATGATTGTAGAATAAAAAAATAATATTTGATATTATAATTGTAAAGTGTCTCCAAATGTAAATACTGAGATTGTTCAATCTAATTCAATCTCTTTTTTATTCTTTTTAAGTTACAGCTAATAATGTAGTGTATGCTATTTATGTCGACAAGTATAAGTAGTATGTCACACCAATCAGAAGTGGAATACTTGGCAGCAGAAGGCTAAGAAGATCGATTTGATGAGAATAGAAAGGAATTGTGAAGTTGCTGAATCATGCAGAATGTGAAGCACAATTGATGGGAGACTTACAAATGAAGTATTTAATGTATTGTTCTCAAATTTTATGGAGACATTCTGTCACTTTTTATAAAGACATAAATTGGTTATCCTCAACTAAGTTCATAGTCACTACAATAAGAATAAATAAATAAATATGTAGCTCGCATAACCGAATGATCTCAGTTAGATTAATTAATCTCCATAAACCCCTTGAACTTGTGAATAATTTCAAAAAGTGATTCCAGGAGCTTTAGTTAGGAGCCGTGACTAGAGAAATTTAACCATATTAAAAGTCAGGTAATTACTTAACAGTTGCGTAATATCAGCAAATGATCAAAGTTAGAAATGCAAGTTATTGAATACTAGCTCATTGAATTATAAGTTAATTGTTCACTGAGTGGCCTGATGATTATGGGTTCAACTCCTGATGTAATGGATGCACACTACTGAGGTGTTACATCCTAAGAGGTAAAAATTGTCCAATGCTTCCTGGTTTTCAACAGTAGTTTAACTAAATTTAATTTGTAATGTAAATCAAAAAGTTCAATAATCTCCACAATCCCCTGTACTAAAAGCAAAACTTTTTTCTGTTTGTGTAAGTATTTAGTTCATCTGATGTGAATTCCATTAAAATAGATCTAATATCGGTTCATTTTACTCTAAGAAATTACTTCCAGATTGACTTAACAGCACGTTGTTCAATAATCAGACTAGTGAAAAACCAGAATTCTCAATGTTTGCATGATTACTTTTTAAGAAAAATTTGAATTATTAATTTGACGATTATCTTAAGTAGTAAGTAATTCATATGAAAAATCGGTAAAATATTTACTCTTATGATGAACATTTCTAAACTTTGTTATCTGTAAAGTAGGTAAGAACACGATCCCAAATGCTATTTAACAGAGTTTATTGATTAAGCTCTTTTCTTGACTAATACCCAAGAAGAAGTTGCAAAGTGTGCTGGATTTTGCACCCATCAAAGAAACTGCAACAGATAATTAAGGAATCGGACGGAGATCAATGTATTCCATAACTGCGTTAAATTAGTGGATTGTGCGTTAGCACAAATAATTCAATGACCATTTCTTGGGGCGTAAATGTGAATAAATTGCCTCATATCAGTTCCTGAGTTTAAAACAAACATCTTAAATTCCTGTAGCCTAGAAGCTCATTGATTGGAGGCGATCGATGAGCAACCCTAGATCTAGGTTTCCAGATAGTTTGACACTGATCAATAAGGGGTATCTACAATCTTGATAGGACTGATTCTTTGTAGGAGATGCAAACCTTTGTAACCTAATGTCATAGTCAGCGAGGTTATAACTGAAAGCTGTTTAGGCTATATTTCTATTGCACAAGTGGTCTCATTAACCTATTTCTATGCTTTCATTAATACTACTTGATAGTTGAGAAATCAATTTTATTATTTACATCCCTTTCCTTTGTTTATATTTCACAGTCTAAAGACATATTTTGAAAGTTAGGAATTGATCTAACTCAAAGTAACAATAAAGTATTGCCTCAAATTTCACTGGGTTTAGAAGTACTAAGTACACTACAAAATTATAAGGACTTTAGTTGAGTGAAATTTCTCAATAAAATAAGATGTCCTAGCTTTGCACATTCAGATTCTTTAAAGTGTGAGTAATATTCCATTGAGAATTCCTAACTGACATATTGTAAAGATTTGTTCAAATCTAATTAAAATGTTATGAATACTGTACTTAGTTCGCGTTTTCTCAGCAAAGTTTTTTCTACGGGATGGGGTTAATGACGCCATGCTCAACCATCCTCCTTCACCGGGACTTGGGACCATCAGTAACTCTAGAACAACTACAGGCGGAGCTGAAACGTGGACAACTACGACAAACATCATTAAAGAGGTATAAGTATTTATAAACAACTGTCTACGAAAGATACTGAGTGTCTGTTGACCGTATATCATCAACAACAGTCTTCTGTAAGAGAGAACAAACCAGTTGAGGTGGAAATTAGGAAATGACGTTGGAAATGGATTGGACATACATTGAAAAAATCACCAGACTGCATCACGAGACAAGCTGTAACTTGGAATCTTGAAGGGGAACGGAAAAGTGGAAGGCCGAATAACACACTCCACCGAGAATTGGAGGCAGATATGAAAAAGATAAATAGCTATTGGAAAGAACTGTCGAGGATAGAGTTGAATGTAGAATGCTGGTGAGCGGCCTATAATTCACCACAATGGTAACAGGAGTAAATAAATGAGCAAGTAATTTTACTTAGTTGTTTAGCATAAACAAATGTATCAGCCTTCTGTCTACTCATTTATTTATATCTATGTTCATTACCTGGCTCATATATATAATATGCTTATTCTGTCTACTTTAGTACCGAAATTTACTGCCTTTCGTTTATTCTCTTATTTTCTCAAAAAAAGTAATAATATCAGAACAGTTTGACCTGTTTTGGACACTTCAATCTTTCTCTGAATTATACATACGTCTATTTATCTAATATAAGTATATTGTTACAATGTACTGTAACGAGAAAGATATATAAAAAAAATCTGGCAGAAGAATAAAATTGAAGCAGATTTTTCGTCAGTAAATGTAAAATCTAAAAACAAAAGAGAGAGAGAGTATGTGAAGAAACTAGAACAATGAGGTGGACAATAAATGAAAATTATACTGAAAGGAAAGGAGTTTGACGGGAAAATTCACACACACATATACACATTCGTCATTACTACTTAAGTAGTTTTCTTAAACACTTTTTTTTATAGATTTTCTTTACTCTTGTAGACATATTTGTGTTTTTCTGTTTAACTTAATATCTTACTTATCCCTTTAACGTCTTCTTATTATTATCATAAATATTCATTTTGTACTTATTCAGTATAGAATTCTAATTACATTAAGCAAATATTTATATGTGTATATTGAGTAGAGAGAAAAATGTATGCACTAAGATAATGAAGAACAATATATTTGAGACAGAGACTATGTTTATTCTGTTTATAGTAGAAGCATCTACTTTAATAACTTTGTCTAAATTAGGACAATAAATGGATCATATTGGATTTAAGTGTTATTACAATGAAGAAAGATAAAAGAAGAACAAAAGACCAGACAACAGAATTTAATGAATGAAGAGAGATGAAGTGAAGAAAATATAGAATCAATAAATATGTACCAAGGTTTATTGGTATGATTTAACCTTATATAATTAAGTAGATTTTTAAACTCAGTTGAAACTTTACGTTCTCCTATTCTATTCATTTATAGTCATAACTCATTAGCTTAACTTAGGGCAGTTTTATACATACTCTGTATAATTTTAAGATAGTTCTTAACGAATATCACATTTGATCTTTCCACTCTTTTTCTATATGATATGAGTTAGAATTATGTTATTTTGTGAGCCATAAAGAGACATTATGGAGGGGACATTGTTCTTATTTCAGCGCCAAGAAAATTAGTGACTGAGTTTAAAAACAACATCTGAATTTTTAGTGTTTAACTTCTTGAGACTCGTTTATAGATTATTTCCCTTAAATAATTAGCCCTAAATCATATATCTTCACTTGTAGTGGATGAATAACTCAGATGAAAGTAATCAATTTCTTGTTTAATGCAAAATTACAAGGTGGCTTAGTAAAATATGAAAACCATAAACTGAATTGCATTCTCCTTTGCACATTTCATTATTTCTCTAATTCTGTAGTTATTTTGATGGCTTTTAAATTTTCTTCCTGTTCTCTTTATTTCAGTCTTCTGCTGCCAGGTACACACTACTTATATCTACCAGCATAAGCAGTATACACTACATGCTAGATAAACTCATCATTGTAAGCTCTATCTGAAACTCGACTGTGATAAGTACTCAAGTGGTTTGCTCGATAATGAATTAATAGTATATATCTAATATTAAATAAATGTATACAGTAGGCAGGTTAACTAAACCTTGATTAAAGAAATGTGATGTAATTTTGATCAAACTTGCAGAGAACAAATACTTGATCCTAGATTGTCTGCATACGGAATGTCAGCTATAAATTATAATGGTAAAAATCTCAACATTTAAATTACTTAATCCAAAAATGCTTTTGATTAAACTTGTTTAAGCTTTATCGAATAAATTCTTTTGACATACAGCTAATGAGTTTCGAAAAGAATGAAATAACTTTCTTGAATTTCACTACAAGCTACTGTTTAAAGAACAATCAACATGTAATTACAAAAGTATGAAGGAATTTAGTCAAGGGGTCGATATATCAATAAGATCTGATCATTAATTCAATTTTGAATATCAACAACAAGCAAATATAAATCCGTTCACACCATAGCAACGAATACTAATACTAGCTATTTTGTGTCTCTGTCAATCACATAATAATAAAAATTCCTAAATTACTATCACACTGTTCTTGTCTTTCATAACATCGGCACCAAATCCTATTTTACATTTTAAATCACGAACTGATTTTGGTCAGATAATCATTGAAACCAAGTAGCATTAGTCAACTGTTTCGTTCTTGTATGGATCTCTTCAACAGCATACATACAAGATCCTACCATTTACTGAATCCAAAATCTTCAGGCCACTCAGTAAACACTTTATTTTCAGGACAGTATAGTGTCATTCAGTTACTTATACTACTAACTTAAATCAGTCAGCGGTATTGCTTAACCATCGTCCATTGTCATTGGTGATATCCATCAAATACCAACCATTAAGAATAAGAATGCACTGAATAGCTGTATGAATGTCTACGAAAAAAATTAACAATTTGACGTTATAGTTATTCTAAAATATAGTCATTATCCTAAAAGGTATAAAATCTTAATGATAAACGACAGATGTAGTAATGAAGAAAGAAGGAAAGAAAAAAACCCATCATTTCACGCATTTCTTTCTCTTTACAATTATACTTGCCTAGTTCTTTTTTTCGTTTTGCTAATTTAATAAGTCTTCGTTACAATTTTAATTTGAATAGAAAATTATGTAGATTGTTTATTTACTTGTATGTATTATGCTTTTTTATCATTTTCAAAAGATTTTTTATCCTCATTCACATTTTTGTATTGTCTAGGCTTTTTTTTCTAGTTAAAAATATTAGAGAACGGATTCGTAAACTCTAAGCAAAGATAAATAGTAGTTGGCAGTGGAATCTAGGAAGCGCGTTTCGTCCTATGTGGGATTCGTCAGCTGGGTGCACCTGCATCTCAGTGTTGATGTTTAATCTGGGACTCGAAATCATTACCGTTCGCTTCAAACATCATCGCGTGATCTGGTTAGCTACTGAGTCCTGATAGTCACTTGCTTGTACAATGGGGTGAAGTTTAAATTTACTTGGTATTGTTTACTTGAATCTTCCAATTATAGTTTAGGACTACAATTGATCAGTCTCTTATTGGAATATGTGCATACTGTGTGTATTGCCTTAATTCACAAGCATTCTAAGCAAAAATGGATATATATATATATATATATATATATATATATATATATATATATATATATATATATATATATATATATATATATATATATATAGTTAAATGAATGAAAATGTAATTACAATTGATTGATCACTGGGTGGTGATCAATGTCTTGCTTGTCTAGTCCTTATTAGTGCAGATCAAATGCTATCGATCATAATAATAATACATTTCATAACAGTTCCGGAAGATTGTGTCCTTTACTGAATACTGGAAGTAAGTTTTATCCATTTTTTGTATTGGTTGCTTTAATCTTCCCATTGATATTTAGGACTACGATTGATCAGTTTCTTATTGGCATATGTGCATTATGTATGGATTCGCTCGATGTTACCCGGAGTAAACATCAACTGTTGGAATGCAGGTACACCGAGCTGACGTTTCTCAAATAAGACGAAATGTGAGTCCTGGATTCCATTGTTAGCCACCATCATATACGATAGTATGGAGGTTCTGTTACTAATTATTAGTCTAATCGGTAACAGGTGATCTGTATCGCCCAATCGAGATTATTAAGCAAAGTAGAATATTTTTAACTTAAGCGAATCAAATTTTTAAGTACTGCATTATAATAGTGCTCAGGAAGAAAATGAACACCTGGAAAATAAAATACTGAGCTCAGAGAGAATATAACTAACTAGAAATGAAGCACACCAATGTAATTATTTATTCTACTGAGATATTCGTAATTAATTCAATCATATACACAAGATATACAGTGAACGAGAACACAAGTGAGGACAATTGAATGTATTTGAACACAAAATTATAGAATATCTTAGTGAAATCTGAGAACCATATATTAAATACATCATTTGCAAAATGTCAGTCAGTCGTTTCAGACTTTATTATTCCTTCGTTTCTACATAAATCCTTATCTGTTCTTGTTTAGTTTTCTTTGATCTTCTAAACCTTCTGGTGCTAGGTATTTCACTTTCGATTGGTGATACATACTACTTATATCTGTCAACATCAGTAGGACACATCACAGACATAGTTATATCATCTAATCCTTCGTTAACATGTCATTCTGCTACTAAATTGACATTCGATTATACATATTGTTGTAGTGCCGGTCATTATGTTAAGCCCATATACCTTATTCTAGGTTTCGGACAGCCCATAGGATAGGCAACATATATATTTCAACAAAAATCATCATTACGATCTATTTGGAGTCAGATCTCGGGCTACTAAAGTGGACAGTCCTTTCAACAACATCGTTTGATCTAAATGACGACAAAATAAAGGCCCCCACATTCTATTACTGTTGATAATTTGGTTAACAAAATAAGTTATTGTATAAAGAATAGGTGACAGCGCTAAGGTAAATGCATGACTCATATTCTTCAATTTAGTCGACTGATTTATTGATTTCACAAATATTGTACACATACATTAAATTATTGATTAATTATCAATTCAATTTACTCAAATTTTTACTTATTGATCGAACATTTAAAATGTTATGTAAATTATAATGATTATTGATGTTGTATTGATTAGTGGTTGATGAATAAATCCGTCCACTATTTACAGTCTTCCTTTATTCTTAGTATACTAATCAAGTAGTCCAGTTTCTTTTCATTGAGCAGTAGGTAACAGTTATTCTTCAATGTTGGTTAACATTCATACCAGTAGTAATTCGAGTCACAATATTAATATATCAATCTTGTTTAAATATATATCCATTAGTTGGAACATTCATAAATGAAAGATAAATTAAAATCATTATAATAAAAGAACATAGCATATTCAACAACAAACGATATTGGACATAGAATACCTATAAAATCTTCGAAATAAAAAAATAGAAACTCAACTTCATTGAGTATTTATCCATTGTTCATAAACGATTTACTGTTGGAAATGATTCTCGAAATTTCAAATGAGAATTTATGGAGAACCTGTGAAATCACTCAAATCCGGATTAATAATGTATAGTAATTCCATTTCACTAAAGTCCAAAAAATAGAATGCAAAATGTTTATTAGAAGACTTTGGAATCCATAGTTTTATTAAAGAAAAAAGTACTTTAATAGTTGAGATCATGAGCCGATTGAAGTTAGACCATCATTAAAAACCTTGAAGCACTGGACGGCCGTTTTTTCCTATTATAAGACTCCTCAACAGTGTGTATTCACGATCTTGCCCCACGAGATTCGAACCCAGAACCTATTGATCTCACATGTGAACACTTAACCTCTAAACCACTGAACTGGTATCCAATTGAGTTAATGTTTAATTTCAATTGATTTACGAAATTGACCCAGACGTTTAGTGTTATATTGATCTGGATCATTTATTAATAATGATCAACGGATCATAGAAATCAATTTTCAACGCATATATAAAATACAGTCCTTTGTTTCTTATTTGTTAATCATTTTAAACTATCTTTGATACATTTTACAAAATTTCTAGCATAAAAATTTACAATGTAGTTACAACAAATTTGTATTGGATTATAGAAATGAATAAGTTTCAATCCTGTACAACACAATTTGTACGCAAGTTAATTTGATTGGCACATTATATTACATATTAATAAATAAATAGAATTTATTATCTATGCATATTGTTACATTTATTTAGATTTACCTATCTTTCTATTAAAGTCTCTCTTTCTCTCTAGTTTTCTTTAGGTAATACAATGAAATTGGAGATCATTTCTTAATTTATTCCAAGTAACTTCTACTGTTTTTTGTTGCTGTTCAAGTTGTTCTTTTAGTTTTATTCACTAATTAGATAAAGTTTATCAATATTTGTATCATAGAGTATCTATATAATTTAATTTATGTTTGTATGTGTTAAAAAAAGGGGGGGAGAGAGTGAAGTGATTAATTTTTGTTACAAATAGTTATTAAATCTGTACGTACATATCGACAAACATTTGAAAACAAGTTGATTGTCTTAAACCCCTTTATATTCTAAGCTTTTTCTTTTCATTGTCACTATATGTAGTAAACAGTTTTACTGCGTTGTTTTTGTGTATTTTTTTTGTTATGTGTAGTAGGCTGGTTGTTTTATCTATCGTCCGTTTGTCATACTTAACGTAGGTATAGACACGTGCTATAAAGTTTTTATCCATACAAAGATAAGGAAGGTTAAAATGCATGTCACTGATATGTTCAATGCGTGAAAGGGGGATATATATATATAGGAAAGAAAAACAAATTCATTGGGTATTATGTATATGTATGCGAGTGTTTATGGCTAAATCTGTGAGCAATTGAAGTGAATATGAAATGCAGTAATGTAGATAATTTATTGAGATCTATACATTCGAAACAAATCGTTATAAATTCTTACAATGTAATTGTTTCAGTCATATCTATACACCACCATCACTTATCAGTATATGCTTTCTGTTAGTTAAGAAATTCACATTAACAAAACTACATAATTCCGTTAATTGTATCTGATGTTTTCACGTTAGTTGGCGGCAGACGTCAAAATCACTGAGATACAATTATTTCTTCTTTTTTTTATTAGAAAAAAGACGAAGAGTAGCAATTTGTTGCACAATGAATGATTACATTTACGCGTTACCTGTTACCCAACCATTTAAAAATATTAATATTTATAATAATAATTGTTATTCAACTGCATTTACAACAACTATTGAGACTACTACTACTAATACTAATACTACTGGAACAATAACAGTCAATAAAAACATAGTTTGTGATGATGTATCAAATGATCAAAAAGATTATTGTTATAATTATGTAACGGAACCACAACAGTTTGAATCAATACCTTTATCACTGTTCAATGTACAAAAGCAAAATGATTCAATTGTCAATGATGAATATTATGTATCTGAGGGGAATTTACTAAATAGTAATAATAATAATAATCTCATTATTAATAATCATAATAATGCATCACTTAATTGTTACAATATATTGCCAACACAATCATATCCTTTTTATCCGGTAAAGCATAATGAATTGACTAAGAATGTATATAATTCAACGCAAACGAATTATTTTAATAAGAATGATTTAGATGTTCAAACACAAACAAATTATATTAGTGATAACGTTGATCACAATACTACTAATATTACTGCTACTACTACTGATAATAATAATAATAATACTAATAATTCTATCCAGTTACCAACCAATAATACTTATGAATATCATCAACAGATAACTCCTACAAATGAACAACATTTTTATACTTCAAATCTTTTAGATAAATTTATAACAAAAAATGATTGGAATCAACAAACAATGATTACAGAATCATCGAATATAATAAAATGTAAAACACAAAATTCTCTTTGTCATTCATCATATGAATTATGTAATAATCAACTATTAAAAAATTATGCTGAAAATTCAACAGAATTTATTCGCTTGAATGAGTAAGTTTAAGAATTTAAAAAAAAATTATTTATTCCACATTGAAAAATCACTTTCAGTTTCTATCATAACATCCCAACCGGTGTTTTTACCTTGACGTGGTGGTCGGGTTTGCTTATAGAGCTATACTGGCTGGAACAATAGTTCCTCAAGGTCGTACCATGTCAGACAGGTTGGATGAAGAGCGTTAAGACTAAAAGAAACAAACACAAGGTCCGAGGGCGAAGCTGTAATGCTGACTGTACAAGAGAGTGACAGTAGTAAAGTGTTTCCTTCAGACAACCAGCATAGCAGCGATGCTGTCTTCCCACAAGGAGGGGTGAGGTTAGAAAAGGTTGACCCTAAAAATGCACACTTCGCCTTATCCCACGAAATTCTTTCTCCAGAGGTAAGGTCTCAACATGTACGGAGCTAACACGAAAATTACTCACAAGAAGGTCATATGTGATCGCCCTCAAGCAGTTGTCACATGGGCGCTGCAGTCATGCTCTCAGGTCACTAAGGTCACTTCTAATCCAATTTCCTTATCAAATACCTCCAGAAAAACCCCGGGAAGTGATAAACGCCCTCATACCTCTAACAGCACTCAAAACCTATCATATCAACTATTTTTAGAACACAGTTGAATGAACTTTTTAAGATTTTTATTAACTAGATTTCAATTTTGTTTTTATGAATGTAATGCATTCTACTGTTTTTTATATATGAGTTTAGTAGTAGAATAAGATCATTGTTATATATGTGTAACTAAACTTGGTATTTATTAAAGTTCTCCAAAATTACAGCATAAATGAATTTCAAACCACTGAAGATAATATTAGAAAGTATTTAACATTGAAATGTATTCTTCACATTATGAAGTTCAGTGATCATACTTTAAAGGAAAAAATGTATATATATATATATATATATATATATATATATATATATATATATATATATATATATATATATATCAATATTCAGTAGTTAAACAGACAACACGATGGCGTTTGAAGTAAACGGTACTGGGTTCAAGTCCCGGAGTGAACATCAACTCTAGGATGCAGGTATATTCAGCTGACGACTCTCAGATAGGTCGGAACGCGCATCCTGGATTCCACAGCTAGCCACTATCCATCCTTGCTTATAAAGCTTGTGATTTAAGGCAATATCGAGGCAATCCGTATGGTATGCACATATGCCAATAATAGACTGATCAATTGCAGTTATAATCAACAATCGGAAGATACAAGCAAACAACACCTTATGAATCTAAAGGAAATATTTATGAATGTAATAACTTTTAGCTATATGGTCAATGAGTAAAATTATCCATTTTTTAAAGTCTAACAACATAGTGTGGTATAAATCTTATTTTAGACATGACCCTAATCATGAAAAGTAATATCAAAGATTTATTGAAATTGATATTGAATTACCTTTTCGTTATAAAAGATTTACGAAACAATCAATAATTTATTTATGCAATGCTACTGATGAAAACTGCTTCATCTACGATATGTCTAAACTTTATCAGTTACGATTTTTCACTTTAAATTCAAAAATACCTTTCTGACTACTTTTAAATATGATTCTCTTTATTAATTATAATGGAATAACATAAATTATAAAATCAGTCCCTACTTGTGTTCTAATGTTTAAGATACACAAGTAACCTAGTTTATCATATCACAAAGTTAAAATGATTAGGGTTAAACTTTGTATTCTAAAAGTGAATCAATGTAAATCTGTTACAAATAAAGTTATACAATCTACAGAACGTTGAGCTCTTTTACACTTTATTCTCAACTATCTAACCGTTTAAGTTAGATACATTTTAGTGGCCCAGTATCTAACCCCAGTTAGATCGTTTCTGATTGGTATTGATATATACATGCCGCCAATCCTCGTATATAATTATCGACTTAACTCGCGTTAGTGAATAACGGAGTTATAATATAATTTATATGTTCTGTACAATCGTTGATCAAAACAGACAATCAGTGATGGTGTGAAGAAGCAAAACGGCTTAGCGAAGGCGCATTAGCAAATTCGATTTACCCAAGCGTAAATAATTAGCGCATATACAACCGTATAAAATAACAGGATAAAAATGTGGCTTGAGTAGAATGAATAGATGGTCTATCCAGAGGTTAGAATAACCTATGGGTGCTTGACATAGTACCACCCCTACAGAAAATGTACATAATTTGAATAGTTTTTTGAAAATCTTTTGTCCTTACATATTTCTAGCTTCCAAATAATCAGATAAATAATTGCTTTTGGACAGGAATAATCATTTACAACATCAACGATTACCCCATTTAACCTCTGATCTGGATTGTCCCATTTCTAATCTAAGTGACTATTCTATAATATCAAAAAATGATGAAGTAAACATTTTACAAACGAAATCCACCTATCCATTACGAACGGAAGTCAACAGAAGACGTAAATCCTCCAATCATATAGCACTTGAAAAATCTATGAGTTTATTCCACGATCAACACTCATCTTTATCCAAATATCATCATACACTTAAAACAAATAGACCAACACACAAGTTTAATTATCATTCTACTAATAATTATAATGCTAATGGTAATTATACTACTTGCAATAATGTTACTCGTCATTTAAAATCTTTACAAAATAAACACATTACTACTGATAATAATTGTTGTCATACATATGATTCATTTATACATAATGAACATTTATTAGAATCATTCAACAATGAAAATAGTTCAAAAGTAAAGAATCAAACAATCATACCATCATCTTCATCATCTAATAGTATTCTATCCCGTTCACCATATAAATGTCGTAAATGTAAAGGACATGGTATGTCTGAACCAGTTAGACAACATAAACGTAATTGTCCATATCGTGACTGTACATGTGATATGTGTTATCTGGTTGAAAAAGGTCGTCGTATAGTAGCTCAACAAATTGCATTATTTCGTGATCAAAAAAGTCATAGTATTCAAAAATTATCACATCAAAAAGATCGTTCTATGAAGAATATAATAATTAAAGAATCATTAAATAAAATAAATGAAGATAATGGACCACATTGTCGTCGATGTCGTAATCATGGACAAAATATTTCATGGAAAGGTCATAAAAAAACATGTCCTTATAGAGAATGTTATTGTAACCAGTGTATTTTAATATCATTACGTAAATCAAATGAAAAAGACCTAAGTAAGTTGATATAATACATTTGTATACTTAATTATTTTATAAGATATTAGTAATTCATATGAATAGTATATATAGTCATCCTATTAAATCTAGAATATTCATTTATAAAGTTTGGTCAGTTTGAAGAAAAGAACATATCAAGGGTTGAATACTGCGGTTGAGTATCCAGGCTACCTGTTCCTTCCATCTAGATATTTCAACAAGTTATCTGTTTTCTTGTTTGTTTCAACACATAATTATGTCCATTGAACGCATAACCTATTCAGGCGCGCTTATTAAAAGTTAACGACATTTCGCTGCACAGGTACAATCAGCGACATCATGGTGGCTGGGAATATGCACTGAAATGAACGAACATTATTCAGATGTCGATTCCCGAACCGCTAACATATAACTGGCGATAACTATATTTATCGCCAGGATCAATCAAGAAATAAGAAAAGGAAACTTGTTGAAATACTTTGTGCTGAGAATTCTATATTGTACCAAAAATATAATATTGAATAAAGCTAATAATAATCGTAATAATTCTACAATCTTCCGGTTACAATTACTGAATATTTTCTAGTTATATCTGAAATCAGTCTTATAGTTTTCAATTTATTCAAATTCCCGTGAGTCTTTGAGCGACGCTAAATTAACCTTGTGAGTGTCCACTTAATAACTAGAACCAAATCAGGGTTATAAACAAGTGTGAGGAATTAGAATTATGATTTACATTTGATGGTTATGGTTAAGAATTAAATTTATGGTTTTCATCACGAAGTGACATCAACTATAATTCGAAAACTCTATTTATCTAAATAAATGAGTGAATTTCGCTCCAAAATCCGAGACCTGTTATCTTATACCTAATTGGTTAGTCCATAAATTATAGTTTCGCCCAAATCCCTTACAGTATAAATAATCTACTTAAGTATGGTTATATTTGCTGATTAACTAAGATAATCTATTTGGCGTCTAGATACTTCACTCTTCCTTCTTTATAAATATTCTGAATAATGATATAGATGTCAGTGAAATACTAGACATTACACCGTTATTTACTTTCCAAAATACTATACCTAATAGCTCTCAAATCTTTTTGGGTAGACTGATGTGAAAATAAATTCAAATAATTCTTAGATTATTCATATATATATATATATATATATATATATATATATATATATATATATATATATATATATATATATATATATATATATATATATACGAGATTCAAACCCAGGACATAACGGTCTCGTGAGTGAATGCTTAACCTCTAAACCACTGAGTCGGCATCCAGTTGTGGTAATGTCTAACTTCAACCAATCCTTATTATGTGATGAATTTAGTAATGATATAACATTACCAGATAAAATATGAACTATTCTACATATTTAAATGAATTTTTTCTCACAGACTGATATCAGTTAGAATAGCATTAAAAATCAGGAAATATTAGAAAACTGTTTTATTCTAGGACTGGAACTTGTTATCAGTATAATGACAAAATTTTTATTCCCAAGACAATTTCCATTAGTGATTAATATCAATTAGATAATAATTGAAAACGAGAAAGCTATATACAATTGTTTCACCATATTCCTACATATTTCATTAATGTACATCTGTAACCAGTAACTTTTATTATGTGTATATCATAAATGTAGATTGAGACAATCAAATAAACAATTCATTTCAGTTCATATTGCTAACTCAATTCAAATTAATGTGTTTGAATGGACCAGTTATATGTTTCCTAATATTTACGATAGTTATTATAAATCTAATCACTATGTATACTACAAAAGTATGGGAATGATAGTTAGGAAACAGTAAGAGTACATGAATTCTGTATTTTCAATCAATTACTATTTCAATATTTGTATTTGTACATTGAATGTATCGACAATTCTAATTGTTCCATTATTATAGTACTATGACCAAATCTCCAATATACAGTCTTTTAATGTTGGCTAAACATATATATGAATAGTATCACTGCAAGAAGCGTACTTGAGTTTTTCTCATTGTGTAGTAACGAATATCATGTTTGTCCAGTATTCGGATGATGATCGGATTCGATCTACGAAGTTTTGATAAGGTCTAAAATTAGGTAACATGAGTTCAAATCTCACGAGATGCACCAGTTTCCAAGATTTCTAATAAGTCTTGATGATGAATGTTAAATGGTATGAAATTAAGATTAATAGATTCTTGTCGATTACTTTCAATCATTCTAACATCCTTGTTCGATTACATTATTATTCCAAAAAAGCTAGATTTGACTTCTAATTACTCACACCTGGCTCTTTTGCACAAATTCATCGAGTATACAATAACACATTTAATAAGTATTATGATTGTTTTCACAAACTTCACTATAAAATTTACCTTAATTTATACACGCTTTATTATCTGCATTAAAGACCTCAATAATAATGATAAAATCAAGATTTCGCTAGTAAACTAAACCAACTTGACAATAAAATAAAGGCTTGAGACACTACTCTAATCATTGTCAAAAACAGTGGAAATATAAAGCGTAGAACTAGAAAAAAAAATATTTATAAGCTGTACTCGTTACAGATTGGTCTCAGTTGGGGTATCATCGAAAACCAGGGAGCGTTGGACAAGTGTTTTGTTCTAATATAGGATTCCTCAGCGGCCCGTACTCACGAACCCAACATTCGGTCTTGTAGCGAACCCTCAACCATCAGGACTATTGGGTTGGGTTGGAATGTTATTATTTCAACTTCACACGTACTTAACGCTCTCATCTAAAAATGAATAATTTAATATGAATTTTGTTTTCATTACTGAACTGACATTAAGACAGAATAACTAGTGAGAACCAGTTGAAATCGACTTTTTTTAATTGAATGTTGTCCACAAGTACTAAATGTTACTAATAATTGTGAATGAACTTGCTTTATGATGGATTCCTCATGTTCCACTGATGTCTTGACTGTCAAAGTCCTACTAGTTCTGGAGTAAAGTAGCTATTGACAGTAGGTGGTCATTGTGATGTATCGTAGATTGTCTGGGTTTTAAAGTTCGAACTACAAGGTTTAAACTAAGCAGTTTAAAGGTTATAAGTGCATAGAAATGATGGGTCTTTTTTTATTCAATCTCGAGTCAGATAGAAGATGTTTATTGCCAACAGTTCCGCTCAAAACTAACTTCAAGATAAGTCCGTCATTCGTTTAATCTAATCGGAATATTAAGATAAAGCTTTGACAGAAATGAAGTAAATTCCGATTATAGAATTAAGAGTAGAATAAGTAAATTCTAAAAAAATTAAGTTAAATAATTTACAGGACACTTGGGTGAAAACCACACTCTAAGTGTAAGAGTTAACGGTACTCAATCGCTCAAACTGAGATAAGGGAGGGGGGTTCAAAACTGGTAATTTAAAATTGAAAATTGAATCCGTTAACCCTCTAAGCCACCACTCCATCACTAAATAAATAAGCTTCCTTAGTTGACTACAATTAATGTATGTATTCGGAACTCAAAAAACTGTTTTTAGATCTTTTTTATACATTTGTTGTCCCCGAAATTAATCCCGTTTGACTAATTAGCTTTCAATCTTTTCACTTACATATTCATTTGTTTATAATTGAGGAGAAGTAACACAAGAATTTATTGATAATCAACCAGGGAATGGAGAAAAGAAAACATCAACAAAGAATACTCCGGCGAATTATGAAACAAATACGTGTAGCTTTAATGAAAAATGTCACATTATTAATTCAAACTTCAATTCAACCACTTCTGAAGACTATATTCACAATGCTGCATATAATCCATACTCCAATAATGATCCAATCGTTTCTTTCGGTGAAACTTGTAAAACTCATGATTCATTCTATCCACCTTTAGTAAATAGGACGTGTGTAAATTCATTGATTCATCATTTAGTCACTTCTTCTATTACTACAAGTTTGGATCCATTCTGTACAACACATATCAGTAAGTGTGAAAATAAACAAACTTATTGCTCTTCAACTACATCTTCACATTTAAGGTCCATAGAAAATTCTAGTCTTGAACCTTCGACCTATCGAGAACCATTCAACAACATTACAAAACCACTTAATTTTTCAGAAAATACAAATTTTTTAAATGTTGACAAGCATGAATTCAATTCACAAAAGATACCCAACAAAATAGACTCTGTTTTTCAAAACAATCACAATTATTTTACATCATTTGATTGTCCTAATTCCTTAATATCATCAACCATTTCAACAAATAAAATTCATGAATCAGATCATAATACAAATCAATTGCTTGAATTTAATTCAACACAAACATTTTGTCATTCAAATATGAATACTGGATCATCATTAATGAGAACAAAATACAATGAAATTGTCCATTCAAACAATCCATTTAAGACAAATTATTTCGATGATATTGAAGTTCACAGTACAAATAATAATTCAGAACAATTTTCAAATAATCAATCAATTGAAATAAACAAATCTATGTTAGAAACCAAATACCATGAAAGTTATGTAACAGATGGTTCCTTGAATAATAATTCACAAAATGTTTCTCGAAATTTTATCGATTATGTAAACTCAAGTAATGATCATTTGAAGAATTTAGATCAACAGTTCAAAACAAATTATTCATATCCATCACAAGTTAATAAAGAATACACTAATAATAACTTTTATCATTTACAGGGATATCAAAAATCAAATCCTAGTTCATTAATATCATCTTCTACTCTTAAAAATACAATTACAGACTATATATATCATTCAGAAGAGAAAAATACAACATATCCTACAGATTATTTACCACATTCAGTAAATCTTAATGAAGAGAAACTTATTCGACCAACAACAAATCATGCCGCTGCTTTAGCTGCTGCTGCAGCTGCAGCTGTTGCATTTCATCATGAAGTGGTCAGTCAACAAAAACATCAAGACGAATATGCTCAACATATTGATGATATGAAACAAGTATGTAAACAATCAGATATTCAATTAGAACAACAAAACCTATTCAACACTACTACTACTACGACTACGACTACTAATGATACTATCAGTAATATAAATAACATAAATAATATAAATTCTATCAAAGAAGGATTAAATATTGTTCAAGAATCAATAAATACACCATTCACCTTTTTAAATATGTCTAATATTTTAAATGATAATTATGATTATGATAAACAAAATTATTCAAATGATCATTTATTAATTACATCACCTTTATTAAAATCATTTCAAACAAATTATACACAAAAAATAATCAAATCAAATGAACAATCATTAAATTCATTATCTAATATGAATATAAGAAATAATTTAATCAATAAACAATGTAATTCTAATCTTGATATTTTAACTAATTATCCATTGAATTCAAATAAACAATCACCACCACCACCACAACAACAATCACCATCACAACAACAACAATATTTAACTAAAGATACATTTAATATTCATAAATATGATACATTAACAAATAATATGAATATAAAACAATTATCTACTATAAAATATGATAAAATAACTGATTTAATTCAACATAATTCTAATGTAAAATTTAATCAAGAAATTAATAAATTACAGATTATACATTTAACAAATGCAATCATTTTACCATCAAAACAATTACCATATGAATATGATGATAAACAAATGAAATGGTCAACAATTTACCCAAATATTCAATCGAATACAATACAACAACAAGAACGAAGTAGTAATAATGATCATAATAGTAATAATTGTGATACAAGGAATTCACTACCGAATGAATGTAATAATATTTTAAAAAATTTTGAAGTATCAACTAATGTATTTAAACAGATAGGATTATAAGTATCAAGAATCATTTCAATATGGCATAATAAATAGTAAGTTCACTTTATCATAAATTATTGTTGAATAGTTAAAATGTTGAGTTTTCTAAGTCGAATAATTTTAATTGTAAAGATTTCATGATCTTTCTAATTAACATTATTTATAACATCAAAGGTTATTCGAATAAATCATCAAGTTCAGAGATCATAACATTATTTTGAAAAAAAAAACATGATTGATTCGACCTTGGTACGACCAAGGTTGAAGAGAGTCATCTTTCCCTCTCGAAATGCTCTCATATGGCCTTGCGTATACAACCAATGACAGAGAAGTTCTACTCACTATCTTCTCGCGGCATTAATGTTGTTTACGAAATTGAGAGGATGAAAAGCGAATATCCGGCGCTTTAACTCGGTTGGTGAATATGGAGTATCCATTTAGGGGAGTTGGGAAACCCTGATTCCAAACTAATGGTTTAAGTGGGCTTCAGGAACCTGAGGGAACAAATGGCGTATGAACCTATTCTTGGTCACTGGATACGATGGGACTACATCTGATGTTGCTCCACTGCCTTGTGGATCAGACCTTTAGGTCGAAGGCTCCGTAAGTGGTCCCCTAAGAAAACCGCTTGCTTCGATCTGGGCACTTGGGAAGTATCATCGCCCACACACAAATCAAGTGACTTGTGTGGCGCATATATATTCGGTGCCTTCTTGTACCAATATTTGAGTTTAGATAAATAAATAAATAAATTTATCATTTATTCCAATGGTCTAGTAGACCAAAATAACGGCTTACTTTTGTAATTATGCGTACGTTTTTAAAATTTGGCTAAAATAAAAGTCATAATATCAGTAAGAAATAATATTATCAGAACGGGGTTTGTGGAGGTTGTTGTCATTTTAATAGTTTAATTCATGAGTTGATGTAAGATAGATCACCGTTAAAAACCTGGAAGCACTAGACGGTCGTTTCGTCCTAGTATGGGACTCCTTAGCAGCGCTCATCCGCGATCCCGCCCTCGGGGCTCGAACCTAGAACCCGTCGGTCTCGTGCGAGAATGATTAACCTCTAGACCACTGAGCCGGCACCCGATTGTGTTAATATCTAACTTCTATCTGGTGGTTAGTCGTTCGCGTGCAAGGTCGAAGGTTCTGGGTTGGAATCCAGCGTGAAAGATCATGTATACTCACCACTGAAAAGTCCCATACGAGGACGAAACGGCCGTCCAATGCTTCCAGGTTTTTCATGGTGGTCTACCTTTAATCGACTCATGAACTCAACTATTAAATTACTACAATCTCCACAAAAATCCCCTTCTGATATTTTAGTGAGTTAAAATTTTCGAACATTTATATGATCGAATCCATAGGTGGATTGTGATGACTTTTTTTTCGAGCATCTGGTCCATTTCTTGTTTTCATTCAGGTTTTTTACTAAGGATTTATTGATTATCTGAGTAAATTTAGGCATCACTCTTATTGATAACAACTTAAATGTTCTAACTATTTGCTGTTTCAAACGATTACGAGTTCATCTAGTCTGCGAACGGAAAAAAACTCTGACCAAAGACCAATAAGCTAGCTATTCTGATGCTTCCCAGTCCCGCTAACTAGAGAGAGAAGTCCAAGTTTGAAACGGAGAAATATGTTCCGCAAGCAACCAAAAGCACGAGCAAGCCGACCCGTCTAGTTGGAAATACACTCATTTATATATTGATTCATGCACCCATTTTTGATTAATAATCAGAATACATCAATCTAATTTTGACCTTTCATCCCATCATAACACTGTTAAGCCACCATTTCACAAATCATAGTCTACTACACTTTAAATGCGTTGATATGTACTATTGAAGCGTATCAATTAATACATAAAACAGAATATGTACATTTTATCAAAATGTCTTTATCTAACATAACCCTTCATCTCTTTGTCTTTATCTTTATAATTCAATATAATTAGAATATGAATGATATTATACGAGGGCTAAGAAACCTATGTACAGATTCAGTATACTTGGTTTTTATGCAATTTGATGTAATTTGATGGTAATTAGTATAATACATATGAATAGATACAATACAATCATTTCTGATCCCATGATATGAATTACTACGTTCTTTCAATAATAATAATCTCTGTAAGATCCTACTTAGAAAAAATTGCTTTTGAAATGGCAAGAAGAACTGATCTATGGTACTAAATATTAGTCGAAATACATAAGTTTATTCCAACATGTAGATAATCTGTTGTAAATGGAACTTTGAACAAAAGCATAGATACGAGAATATGGAAAAGAAAAAGATAAGGGAAAACATAGGCCGATAACCAAATAAACAAACAGTATACATATTTACACTGTAAAATCAATCGTAAATAATTAATAATTAACAAACAGTAATTCAATACAGTCAGGTTGCTAAGACTAACATTAAATAGAGAATTTACAATAGCATCATGACTACACTATTTAAAATCTTAGAAAAAGATATCAACAACATCCTGAAACCAAAATGAAACAGCATCATATCATGAAACAATTAGGTCAGCGGCTGTTTATTACTTCTTGATCAAGATTATTTGACCAGCATTCAGGACAAAAATATGACACCTGTTATTATTATTATTATTATTATTATTATTATTATTATCGCTTTTACCAGTAGTATTAGTATTATCTAGTCATAGAAACAAGACTTGGCTCTCATAAAACTATATGAATCAGTTACAGTCCCATGTCAACAAAAGTATACATGGCACACCACCATTAAAGTAAGCAACAACAAAAAAACAAGTTAACATACAGAAACACAACATTGTTACTAATTAATCTCTTAAACATATATCAGTAAAATCATTACAAAATATACATTACACCAAAACAGAATAAGATTTCATTTACCGACAAGGTAACTAACTAGTTAACTAATTATTTGTCTTTATTTTTTCTGCAATAGAATTAATTATTATTATTATTTTAATTCTTATGATTTGTACACAACACCAAAATCATTCCATCACAAGTAACCAATTAATAATGAAATATGTTATTACTAGAAATTATATATCCTTTTAAAGTCTTACACTATTTGTATATGATGTTCATTGTCTTTAACGTTTTATATTCACCTGTATTTACTACCACGTATATTTATTCGTTGGATTGATGAAAAAAATTTGAGTTCATTAGGTCGAATTGCGAAAAATAAGAAATAAAAAAAATTTAGTTATTTCAATAGTTGAGATCATGAGTCAATTGAAGCTAGACCACCATGGAAAACCTGGAAGCACTGGACGGCCGTTTCGTCCTAGTATGGGACACCTCAGCAGTGCGCATCCACGATCCCGCACTCGCGAGATTCGAACCCAGGACCTACCGTTATTGTAATATTTTGTCCTAGGAAAAGTGCAAAACAAATTTCAATAATATGATTATTATATAATACCGCTGAAACATTCAACTTGGACTGTTAAAATTACAAAGAGAATATGCAACTGAAATGGATCTTTTTGATAGTGTAGTGTCATTATTATTTTTTAAGCTAGATGATTTAACTATGGTGTTTTTATGATCATTCTAGTCAACATCTTCAATGCCTAATTCACTTCTACATGAAATATGCACTAAAGGTGTTATTGAAAATGATATTGAAGAATCTACAATTAAATTATCGAGCTCAGAAAGCATAACATCACCATAAGTATTGAAATCTCCAGATCAAATTGCAGAATTTGAATTCTGACGTACATTTTATACCTATTATTAAATGATAATAAAACCTTCAGACGATCAATATTTACCTAAAATGCATTCACAGTCTACCAACAGTCATATATTTTGTAGATTTTAGTAAATCTAAAGGGTATTGTTTTAATTTGATATATTCAATGTACTAAATTTAATTGCTATTTTAGAGTATTTATCTATAACCGATAAATACACGATTTCCTTCATTGTATCAGTCGACTGAATATAATTTTCAATTACTACTTCATTGAACCTTTTATTCTGTTCGTTATCATAGTATATATATATATATATATATATATATATATATATATATATATATATATATATATATATATATTCTAGAGAGAGAGAGAGAAACTATGGATGTTATACGGTTTTTAGTTGTGTTTTTTTAATGCTGTAGAATCACTTTTACAGATTCGAACTGAAGCCGTAGGAGAGTGTGTATGAAAGCGAATATTCTATCAAGCAAAATAAAGCATCATTACAATACGCTCTGTAAAGTATCCTTCAGTTCTGAAGAAATAAATCTATCAGAACATCCTGGATGATCCCATATAGTGTAAAAATAGTTAATCATAACTAAACCATAAAAAAAACTTGCGTAACCGGAAATTTTGTGCTTTGCTTAGTATTCAGTATTTTATTGAATGCATAATATCCCTTATCATTTCTCCGTATTTCGATTAAAAATTTAATGCTGACATTCTTCTGTTTCTTTAACATAGTATGTGACAGATTGAGGCAGTTATCATAAGCTTTTCAAACATTTTTCAAGTTTTAACTTGATAAGATTCTTTATGATCAAGTGTGAGACCATGTAAATTTCTTAACAGCCCATTGTAAGAGGCATTGTTCGTTATTGAACTAGTTAGCTTTATTATTACATCTAAATTCAAGGTTCTCTGTGCTCTAAAGATATGTAGACTTTCTTGAGAGCGCATCATTTAACAAAGAGTTGGGAAATGTCTGAAAAAGTAGTCTGCAGTTCTATTAACATTGACATAAAACGGCCAACTTCTACTACAGAACTTATCTGTTGTACTGTGTATTAATGCTCTAGATAGAAGTTTCAGTGAGACTATAATTTATGGACAACCGTCGAGCGACGCTAAAGTGACCTTGTGAGTGTCCACTTAATAACTAGAACCAAATCAGGTTTATAAACAAGTGTGAGGAATTAGAATTATGATTTACATTTGATGGTTATGGTTAGGGATTAAATTTATGGTTTTCATCACGAAGTAACATCAACTATAATTCGAAAACTCTATTTATCCAAATAGATGAGTGAATTTCGCTCCCAAATCCGAGACCTGTTATCTTATAGCTGATCAGTTTGTCCATAAATTAGTCACTCCATAGTTTCATCTTATAACTTGTAGTTTGATTGGAAATTTAATCTATAACTATAGTTTGATGAGATCACTTTATCACAAAGATAAAAGATTTGTTTGATAATGAAACTCAAGGATTAGTATGAAATTACAAACAAATGTCTTCACAAAAAAATGGTTCACTGAATTGTTAAAAGTGCATTTTGTGGTGAATAGTACATCAGAATTGAGGTTAACAGACCTGGGAAGAAGAATTCACTTAATGAATGGATAATCATAAATGATCAAAATGAATGGAACACTGATTAAAGGATGTAAGCAACTATAAATAATACATCTCTTGCATTGAAATGAGTTCTACTTTATAAAATATAATGTTTACAATGTGTCAACTGTTACCGCGTTGGCAAAATCATATACATGTGTAACAGTGACTACATTAGAAAGGTAGAAAGGTGGAAATCTACATAGTTATTTTACAGTATACAAAGTTTAATGACACCCCACCTAATGATACACACTGTACCAGATGAATATAATAGGTGAATTTAAAACAATTGGTAAACAGAACAATTTTACTGTAAATAGATGTATAGAAGTCACATTCAACCATTTTCCATACTATCTATAATTATTATTCAATAGATTGAACAGTGTTTTTATTTCCTTATATTACAAAAAGTCTTATATTACGTACTATCTTCTCTAAGATAGTGGATGGAAGTAGTCAAAAAGGTTTCTTCCAAACACCATTTTATCTCAACATAATACACACAATGTCGAGTCACCTAGACTAGTGGCCATATTGCAATTTGATCGATAGCATTCGATCTACACTAAGAATGACCTGACATACATGATATTGATCACCTAATGATTAATCAATTGTAAACTATCTTCCCTAATACATCATAACTATCATATCAATTATATATTTTAAAAAAACAGTGTTAGAAACTATTTTTTATTTAAATCATATTGCAATTTTATCATTCAAGAGATTTATTATTGTCTAATGACCAAAGAAGATTATTAGTTGTTCACTACTATCAACCCATACTTTATTCAACGTTTTTAATGTTTACCAACGATCGCTAATTCAAAAAAAAGCATTATCTTTACTAAATTATATTCAAAGTTACATTCTTCATCAATTGGAATACTACATATTTAGTTTTATAAATAGTTGAGGGCTAATATTTCTGAAGGGTCAGTTACCCAAAACTATCTCAATCATTAAATCCACAAGTGTAAAAATAATTTTTTTTTAAAAAACAGCCACATCAGTCAATTTTTTTATAGAAAATCTGATAAGACTGTAATTTATGAACGATCTTTAAACAACGCTGAAGTGACCATTGAGAGTGGATATCTGCAGATTAAGACTAAATGATGATTATGATTCAGTTAAAATTCTCATTTATAGTTGATGGTTAAGGTTAAAAATTAGATTTAGGGTTTTCATTACGAACTGACATCAGCTATAATACCAAAACTCTATTTAACGAAATGTATGAATGAATTTCACACCAAAATTCATGACTTGTTATCTTATATCTGATTGATTCGTCCATAAATTATAGTCTCACCGAAAATCTAATTTCATAGTTACCTTGTAACAGTGATTGAAAATAATTAGCCTTAATTCATTGTCTAAACATTAATTCATTAAACGAAAGCTTTTTAGAATTTATTAAGCATATAATATGTGTAATCATTTTCATTTTAAATCATTTGACAGTTTTACAATTTAAGAATATGAAGAATTACTAAGTATATCAATTCGACTGTTGTACAGTAGGTAATTTAAAAAGAAGGCAATTACATTTTACAGTCTATTATATATATATATATATATATATATATATATATATATATATATATATATATATCCCCTTTAACTGTTTTTAGTCTTCCGAAATTCAGTCCTCTTATCCGTATATATTTATATATACGTAGATATATGTAGATTTATATGGTTTGGATATAAACAACAATACCATAACATTACACACTTGTTTGTTTGTTTTTATTAGTTGTAAATACATCATGTCATAGAAGATTGAGTCGTATGTTATTTATATGGATACATTGGAAATAAGAAAGTATATTTACATTTGATGACCTCATAATTGGATCATATAAATTCACTTTCCATATTATACATCAATATAAATATTTGTGTCAAGCATACAAACACTTATAAATGTATCTACAGTTCAAAATGAATGATTACATAAGATTTGATTTTCATTTTTGACCATATTAAAATGTATCATTATGTATCGTTATAGACATTTGTTTTTTAAGCGGTAGATTTATATGTAGTCAATATGTAGTTTAAACCTCATCCCTTAGACAAATACACATCATGGTCAATGTAATACTCATTCATTAATACATATTAAGTATGATATATATAGGCGAAAATCATTGTCATTTGAATTAATTTTTCAAATTTTTTTGGTGAAAAAAAAAAATTAAATTTTGACACTGAAATATTATTTATTGTCAGTTTTCTTGTTTAAATTCATCAGATGATTTTAAATGTAAAATGCTGCCATGTTGAATATTTTTATATATTTTTTTAATGGTATTTAAAATGATAACTCTTGATATAATCAACAAATTCTTAAAATAAATAAGTACTGAAATAGGATATATATCTATAAATTTGTAGTGTATGTACTCCATAATCGGCCTATGCTTCATCAGGAGTAACAGGCGTAAGTACTCCATAATATTCAGTAATTGTAATTTATTAAAATCTATGGGTTTGGTGTATTCTAATTTATATGGATTGCCAAAAAATCATAAACCTAATACCCTCTTATGTCTAATTCTATCAATGTGTCGATCACTTACACACAACCTTATAAAATGGTTGACAAAAGTATTAAATCCTATCCGGAATCAATTTTTTAAGTATTCCTTGATTGATTAATTAAGTACTTAATGAATATGAATATAATAATAAAAACAGTGTGCTCCTTTGGTGTGAACACTTTATTTACAAATGGTACCTCTTAGGAAAGTTATTGGTATTTTATGTAACTATATCTCATTGAATAACCTCCCATTACCATTTCCTGTTAGAACTCTTAGAGATTTATTACTATTGTGTACTGACAATATTAAACTCACTTTTGAGGGTGAGCACTTTCGGGAAATCGATGGCGTAGCTATGTGTAGCCCTTTAGAACCGTTGATGGCTGATGTGTTTATGGGATATGATGAAAATCTAACTGAAGAATCAATTCAAGAAATTTGTCTGTATAAATGGTACGGTGATGACAACATAATCATTGGTGATAAATGTGAAGATGCGAACCGCTTGCTAAAAGAACTCAACACAAGTCAAAAGCATATTTCTCTTATATGCGAAGAAGGGAAGAATAACCAACTTCTTTTTCCAGACATACTGATTAGTAGGAGAGATGATGGTTCCATCAAATGTTCTGTATATAGAAATCCGACATGGACAGGGCAGTATCTTAATTTCCATAGTCACTGACCAATTCACTACAAACTTGGATTAAGAAAGTGCTTATTCAATAGAATCAATCATATTTTTACTAGCGATACTATTGAAGTAGAGACGAAGCTCTTGACTGATATGTTAATAAATAATGGTTATTCATCGAAGTTCATAAACCGCTGGAAGGGTTGCAATACGATTAGACCTATGACGCTTCTGGCACCCAAAAAGCGAGTTTGCATTTTATTGCCATTTAGAGGCGACTCAAATAGTCTCATGTTGAAACGAAAACTTAACTTAGCCATTAACAGGATATTTTATGCAGCCCAACTTGTCATTACTGAAAAGACAATATCTATTTCACCAAAAACACAAACAGCACGTAAGCGATTGTGTCACATCCCATTGTATCTATCAATTTACATGTAAGCGCGGAAACACGTACATAGGGAGGAGCAATCGTGATCTGCAAGTAAGGGTGGCGGAACACATACCCAAATGGTTACAGAAACAAATGAATTTCAATGGTCAAGTGAGATTACAGGATAGACAGACATTTTCCTCCATTACGAAACATTGGATTGAGAGTGGTTATAAGGTAGACATCAAGTCAGCATTTGTAGTCTTGTACAAAAGCCTTCAATGATGTATGCTAAAGTCCACTGAAGCCTTGGCTATACGGAAACTGAGATCCCCTTTATGTGTTCAAATACAATTTGTTTTTACCCTTACCTTACCCTGGTAATATTGATCTATTATCCGGAGTGATTATCACATTGTTTTTGTGTACTTTATTTCCCTTTGTTACGGCTTACCTTTAACCTGTCTAGATGACCTTTTAGTTTTCATATAAACAAGTATATGTGTGATCAGATTGTTCGATATGTATTGCACAAATACGGCATCACATAATTCCGATAAACTTCGTCTTCTCATTGCATTATCGAAATTTATCAAAGAGACTAATTTTTTGACCTAACAAGTTCAGATTAAAATGAAGTCCCTAGACTAAATTATTATATTATATACAGCAATGATATATTAAATGAACAAAAAAATGCTTGAAAATACTAGATAATTACACTTTTATCAAACATTGAAAAATTACGGTTATTCCCACATACGGTTTTAATACGATTCACCAACAAGTTGAAATCATTCGGTGGATAATTCATTTGAAGCAATGGAAGTATGATCGGCTCATTCACAATACAATATCAACAGTCTGGTTACACATTTATTTGTAAAAGACAAGGGAAGATTAAATAAATTAATAAATATGCATCAAAACACTAAGATTGTTAGTTGCTTTACAGAAATATTGATTCTATCAAGATAATTGGAATTCAGTATTTTGTTATGTAAACATTAATTTATAAATTGTTATAAACAGGTAAAAAAAGATCACTGCTGATGAGTCCTATACTAGGACGAAACAGTCATCCAGTGCTTCCAGGTTTGCCGTGGTACTCTAGCTTCAATCGACTCATGAATTCAACTACTAAATAAATAATATTTGTTACGTTGGTAGAAATCAACAGATTGTTTACTCAAATTGTATTAGATAACGTGTGATCGGAACGTAATAACAGGAAATCACTTGTATAACTTCTTTCTGGTTAGATTATCGACTAGTTCGCTTATATTGCTAGTAGAATCAGTGACTTTCTATTTACCAACCGATAAACATCGACCAACGAAAAATAACTAATACTTTAATGCCGATTGATTATCGAACTAACTCAGTGGTCAGTCAGAAGGTGGAAAGCAGATTAGTTCTCTGTTGTATTTACCGCACATTAACTAAAAAATTATAACATCGGTATAACTGCGCCATAATTGGAAGAGAACTAAGTAATAGGTTTGTAGTCAATTAACAGTTACTTTAAAAAGGTATAAAACTTAATAATAATTTATGTATCACCATGAAAACTTACGTCCAATAAAATACAAAAATATCATCAATTAAGTATTTAGTATGCAAAGATTGATTGTGGCCAACAGTGGAATCCAGGACGCGTGTTTCGTACTGTTCAGGACTCGCCAACTGGATGTACCTGCATGTGTTGATGTTTAATCTGGGCCTCGAACTCAGTACCGTTCGCTTCAAACGCCATCGCGTGATCCGCTTAGCTACTGAGTCCTGATAGTCACTTGCTTGTATAATGGGGCGAAGTTTAAATTCACTTGGTATTGTTTGTTTGAATCTTCCCATTGTTGTTTAGGGCTGCAATTGATCAGTCTCTTATTGCATATGTACATACTGTGCATATTACCTCGATATAGCCTTAATTCAAGATTGCAAATGAACATTTTTTTGTGCATTACACACTGACTCATAACTATGATCAAAAAACCAAACCAAACAACGTCGAAATACACAATGAATTAAATATCATTTTAATTACCTGATTAGTAGATAAATTTTAATGTATCGAATTGGCCGTAGCTAACATTAATTAACCATTAATTTAATATAAATATACAATTTACAAGATAAACAGATCAACTTGTTCAATTAGTAAATGTAACTAAATTACTGATTTATCTATTTCACTTATTAAAACTTTCCGTTTTTGGTTAAATGAGCATGAGTAGGGTTTCCTGTAGGTAACGGTCAACTTGAAAACTAAACCTCCTTCTTGAATTATTCATCATTTTGTAGGAATGAGGTCTCACATTAAAAGAATGAATAAATTGACGGAAAACTGATCTGCGTCTTTCTATGGATTGATAGATGACATTAGCTTTCTAGCCTAATTACCTTCTATATTTATCTTTCGGGTGCTGTAAACATTGGACTTTTTATATGAAAAGTTATTTCTAGACTGAAAGACACCATTAAAACACCATAAATATATCATTTTCTCTGAATAAATAAAAGTAATATGACAACTTCTGAATAGATGGACTTAAAAATCGAAACGTTTCTGTAAACCACATTTTTATTATTTATCATGAATTCAACATTATGCTTTAAGTTGATAATATGTTTACATTTAGCAGTCACATTTAGAAAAAAACAATAATAATCCTTGATCCCTAATTAACAAAAGATCTGTGTACTTGTAAGTAAAGGTGAGAGTGAGAATTCCTTTGTCACCTACACCTACACCATTGTGATCGATTCTGAGCGATGTCACCTAGAGTATCCAACCATTGGTTATGATAGTCACACAGACCCCAACCAAGTAGTCTGCATCCACCAACATGGATCGAACAAGAATTTAGTGACTTCAAGGACTGATGCCACTTTTTGGTTTGGCCGACTATAACTTTCTTTTAACAATCCCCAACACTAGTCAGCATTACGCGTCGTGGTAATCGGTGTTCAGGCATATGTAACACATGACTCAGATTTGAGTCTGATTACTTTGAAAGATAAAACCATCTGGGCTATGTTTTCTTTGTTGTTGTTGTTGTTGAGACATTATGTTTACAATTAATAATGATAAATTTACCAACTTCTCTATTAATTTTCGTGATACTTTCTAATCATTTTCCATTTTGTAGAATATAAACAGTAGAAATGAAAATCAAATGGTAACACTAAATTGATACCAATGAAAATTATTAAATCCCTTTAAAGATCCTTATTCGTAATGTTTTCACAATTGAAAAAACAAATTGAAAGATAAAAGAAAAGAAAAGAGAAGAAAAAGAAGAAAGAATAATAAAAATGCATTTTTTTTCTTGTTAACAAGATTTGGAAATTATTCAACAGAATACTTTCTTTTCACTTTATATTTCACAAATCTTTCTGAAGGAAAAAATGTTCAACTTTATTTGAATAATAATAATTATTATTATTATTTATTCACACTTTATAAATATTAATTTCTTTAATTTAACAACATTATGTTTATATTACTAATATACAAATCAAATTCCATATTAGGGTTTGAAAGTTTTCGGTTATTGATTGATATTGAGAATTGAATTTTGATTGATTTTTATTAACATATATATATATCCTGTTTTCGAATTGTTTCTAAGCAGATAGTTTGTTACAAGTTATTTGGGAAATGTTGGTTAATTGTCTCTGTATTCTAATTCTGATGTTGAACATTATGCCCATTGAACAAGTCAGAGGCGTTCAGTACTCAATGGATGACGTTTTAGTTTTTAAGGTGAAAGGTATTGTGTTTGAATATTAGTATGGGACTGAAATATGAGCACTTGACGAGCCCTAACATAGAACGAAATACATGTTTTAAATCCTACTTTCAACCATGATCCATTTATTTTAAATAATATTCGAGTTTTTTTTAATACAACTAATCTATATTTTTCTGAAAAAAACTATGATATCCATGTACTAAATTCTGTTTAAAACTGCCATGATTTTTCATGTATACAGGAACTTAAGAATCCTATCAATCCAGTTTCACTTTGTAGACCCACTTACTATCAGTTTTCTAGTAAAATAAAAGTCGAGTTTTGATCTAATTTAATTAGGGGCTTAAAAAAGAAGGGTATTTTAAGTTCTGACAATTTTTATTAAGCTCTGAGCCCAGTTTTCATGATAAGCTTGAAATAATGAGATTTATCTGGAATCATGAAGAAACACATACTTTTTCTCGAACTTAAGTTCCGTCCATCCAGTGTTACAATCAATTATGCTTACTCTGAGCCGTTTACGGTGTAAGATAAGTTTTGAATGAATTATCGATTAATATAAGTTTATTCGCGATTAGGTTGAACTTTACTTACGCCTGTTACTCCTAATGGAGCATAGGCTGAAGACCAGCATTCTCCAACCCACTCTGTCCTGGGCCTTTTTTTCTGGTTCCATCCAATTCTTGTTCATTTTTCTCATGTCTATTTTCATTTTCCGGCGTAATGTGTTCTTTCGTCTTCCTCTTCTCCTTTTTCCCTGGGGATTCTAAGTGAGGGCTTGTCTTGTGACGCAGTTGGGTGCTTTCCTCAATGTGTGTCCTATCCACTTCCAATGCTTCTTCCTGATTTATTCCTCCGCTGGGATCTGGTTTGTTCTCTCCCACAGTAGGTTGTTGCTAGTAGTGTCCAGCCAACGCATCCGAAGTATTTTGCGTAGACAGCTGTTAATAAACACCTGTATCTTCTGGATGATGGCTTTCGTAGTTCTTCGAGTTTCCGCCCGATACAGTGGAACTGTCTTGAGTGTGCGATACAAGAGTCAGATCATCTGCCAAGTCTAGATCGTCCAGCTGCATCTTAGCTGTCCACTGTATCCCATGCTTCCTTTTAGATGTTGATGTCTTCATGATCCAGTCGATCACCAGGATAAAGAGAAAGGTTAAGAGTAAGCAACCTTGCCTGGTACCGGACTTTACCTCGAAAGAGTCTGTCAGCTGTCCTCCATGCACCATTTTGCAGTTTAATCTACCAAAGGAATTCAGTATGATATCGAATATCTTCTCAGGCACACAGTAGTGTCAAAGAAGCCTCCATAGTGTTGTTCTGTTCACACTATCAAAATCCTTTTTCGTAGTCAATGAAGTTGGTGTAGAGTGATGAATTACATTCAATTGATTGTTCCACAATGATCCGTAGAGTTGCGATTTGGTCTGTACACGATCTATCCTTACGGAATCCTGCCTGTTGGTCTCGAAGTTGGGCGTCTACGCAGTCCTTCGTTCTGTCTAACAATACACCGGTGGAGACTTTTCCCGGTATCAAGAGAAGAGTGATGCCATTGTATTTATCACAGTTGCTGAGATCGTCTTTCCTTGCTATCTTGACCAGGTATCCTTTCCGATCTGCTGGTACTTGTTCTTCATCCCAAATCTTGTTAAAAAGAATGCGGATAATCTTTGCAGTCACTGCTCTATCTGTTTTCAGTGCCTCTGCTGGAATGTTGTCTAGTCCTGCTGCTTTGCCACTCTTGATTTGTCTGATGGCCATACTGATCTCTTCAATTGTTGGTGGTCCAACACCGATCGGGGGTTCGTGTGTGCTGCTTCCACATTGAATGAGTTCAGTAGGGCTGGTCGATTCAAGAGTTTTTCAAAGTGTTCTACCCATCTGTTTCGCTGTTCTTCAATGTTGGTGATTACTTTGCCTTCCTTGTTTTTCACTGATCGCTCTGGTTTACGATAATTTCCAACGAGTTTCTTTGTTGTATCATACAATTGTCTCATATTTCTTTCTTATTCAGTCTTTTCCACCGTCATTGCTGAGTCTCTCACATATTTACGTTTGTCGGTTCTGATGCCTCTCTTCACTTGCTTGTTTACTTCTGTGTATTCAGCTTGTGCCTTGGTTTTCTCTGCTCTTGTTCGGCTGGTATTGATTGCTGTCTTCTTGTTCCTTCTTCCTTGGGTCACATCCAGTGTGTCAACAGTGATCCATTTCTTGTGGTCCAGCACCTCATGACATGTTGAAGTAATCACCTCCTTTTCCCTTTTTAGTTATTCTCCATAGTAGTCCCTTTCCTATCGAATAGATCGTGAAAGGCCTGGAACCTACTGTTAAGTACTATCTTGAATTTTTTGAGTTTGTCAGTATCCCGAAGAAAAGCCATATTAGGCTTTTGTGATGTTGTCCGCCCCGTTGTCTAGTGCTTCTTGGGCTTCGATTTTATCTTGGCCACCAGCAAGTGGTGATCTAAGGCCATATAAGCTCCTCTCTTGGTTCTCACATCCTCCATTGTCCTTCCAAACTTTTTATTGATGTATATATAGTCAGTTTGGTCCTGTGTACCGTGATCCGGTGAAGTCCATGTGGTTTTGTGAATGCGTTTATGTGGGAATACAGTGTCGCCTATGACCTGTTTATTAAGGGCATATACATTTGCAAATCTGTCCATATTCTCGGTCCCTTCTTCTAGTCCATGTCGTCCCATGATATCTTCATATCCAGCATTGTCCATTTCGTCTTTGGCGTTTAGGTCTCCCATTAGAATATATAGGTCCTTTCCAGGACACTTCGCTATAATCGATTGCAGCCTCTCGTAAAACTGATATTTATCATCATAACTGCTATCATTGGTGGGTGCACAAGACTAGATAACATTCATTGTGATTTCATCATTTTTTGATTTGAAGATCCTTGGTCCATGAGATTCCCATCCTATAAGTGCTTGTTGTGCTATTTTGGATAGCATCGGCGAAACTCCTTGTCGTCAGAAGAGGCATCATCCTTGTGACTTCTGAAGGAACTCGGCTTTTACCATGAGGCATCATAACTCTTCTAAACAAAGACTACATAACTACCAGGGCAGAGTTTAAATGGTTTGAATTATTCCTTTCTTTTAGTGTTCTTTAGCGAGTTAGTTTTCTACGGGATGGGGTCGCTAAACCCATGCCCACTCCTCCTCCTTTATCCGGACTCGGGGCCGGCAGTAACCCCAGGGGGCCCCAGGAGTGTTCTCAATTAAGCTGGAAGATTTTGTGGTTGAATCTAGTTATGAAAGCTCAGGATCCCAACCTAATACCAAAACCTGCTCTTGACGCACGACACACAACTAGGTTCAGGAAATAACTATCTACGACAGCATTGCCTCTCCTAATCTCGGCTGAAAAATTGTATTATAATTCAAAACTCTTGTTATTAAGCCATGCGTTAATGATTTTCTGCCAACCTGTAGCTTTCGGATGACGAATTTAATAAAAAATCTTCTGTATTAAGCTATGTGTTGTCCTTTTCACCTTTGATAAGTAGTCATTTAGCTGTGTGTGATTCAGGTGCTATCAAATCACAGTCATTATCTAACAGGGAAAATGAATCCAAACATGAAAACAGTCTATGAACTCTGACTGAAATGACAGCTGTCACATCTGAACTTATGGATAGGATGATAGCTTATAATGTGGATTAGGACATATTGAGTCTTGATGAGGCTATTTCGGCACAGCATACTTTCGATGATTGCAATGTCTTGTTCCTCAATAACAATATCATACTTTTGAAGAAAATTTACTTACTACCGTTAGAATATAACACGTGTCACCAGCAAAAAGAACTCTGCAGTCGAGTTTAATGGCAGAGTAATCGATAATACATGTACCGGCTTCTGCCTTTTTAATACGCTGACGCGATATTATCATTCAGATGGATGATAGATCTTGATCTTTTCACCCATTTTGTCATTGACAAATGTGTCCTTGAGATGTTTATATGATCGCCTAGTGTTAATGGTTCTCAAATTCATGATTATCGAAGGCGAATATATGATAACTGAAAGGACTTATGTTCAACATTTAACACATAGATGAGACCAGAAATGGTGAATGGGGAAACACTTAGTTGGTCTGATATGGTTCAGCCATGCAGGGATAAACAGTCCATATACCCTCATGTTTCTCGTGTCAAAAATATTATTCCCTTCCCAGCCTAAATGTATGTTTTGGAAGACCTTGGCAGTAATGACTGTCACGATAAGGCGAGTGGGCATAAACAATGATGCCACTATCACATACGGTCTGATAGATTAGGTAGTCATATCATAATAAGTCCAGTTTAGGGATTTGTTCTATTATCCTAGTGACAAAGTTAAATCCACTTAATACTGGCTTAGGGAGTAATCTTACAGTACTGTGTGTGTTCTATCTATCATACTCGAAAAGAATGAGTCATGTTCCAAATAAATTGAGTAAAGCGTCTGTTTTTTCAGTTCTTACTTCTTCGCCAGTCTGCCGCTATAAATGTATGAAATACAGATATCCCAAACGCTCCTATCCGATTTTTAAAATCTATATCATTATTATTGGAATCAATCAAAAGAGCATATACTATGTGAGTAGAGTTTGTATTTCATCCGAAATACCAATAGCTTAATTATCTTATGGTCAGATAGCAGACAAAAAACTAATAATCTTAATCAGATCGCTTTGACACAGTCTTCTAATTCAGCCACGGCGAAACTTTGAAGCATTAACAAGCTAACTTTGATACACAAAGACAGGGCCAGCAGCAACAATGGACCAACTTATTTGTCATTCTCCTGTATAAGGGCGCTAAAGCCCCCCTCGTTAGTGTGACATGCGCTCGATGATGGTTGTGTAAACATAGGTTTGACAAGGTTATCAACTCTGTTTACAATGTTCCGTCTCTTACTACACTCTTCAGAATACTGGAAAGGCTGCAGATCAGCTTATACTAAAAGACGGATATCTTCTGTGATAAAACCATCCAGTAAAGATCACCAACAGAGATAAGATAGAACCTCAAAGAGCACGACCTCCCTGTATGATACTGGCACCTCACAGCTGCGGTATGACCATGTATCAATACACAGAGCTTTAACACCTCGTCGCTAAATCTTCAGAATAATCAAAATGGTTTGCAACAGTGCATTTCAGCAAATGGCTTGAAACAGTCGTCAAAAATGCATAGACTTTTGAGCACACAAAGAACGACGTTGTATTGGGTAGCGTTTGGAAATTATTCATAACTGGTCGCCTGCTCTCGAATAACCAACTCAGAAAAAAAGTCACTTGCTCGATTTATTTAAGTAACTGCAATTACTCCCCTGCAATGTTTTGCGAAATCTGCTAAATGATGAACAAAAAGAAATCAAAAGTATTTTTTCCACACATCTTAATCTGATTATAGTAAGGGAGTATTCTGCTGACATCCAACCGTCAATAACTGACAAATTTAGTCATTGATTGAAATCACCATAGTTATTGAATTAGATATGAAAATATAGCCTTACTTTATCAATTTTCTGTAGGGAGAGATCTGGTCAGTGACATATTAAAGAATCACGAGCCATAACACGTTTGAAAAAGAGGCAGCTAATAAGAACCTGTAGCGGTAAATAAATCCCCAAGGTAAATAGCTCTGTAAGTTTTCGACATTGGATGCTGACCAGATTAGTTTTAGTGGGCTCACCTAGCTGAAGGCGCTCGGTCATGCATCCATACCAGATCACGTGTGGGAACGCCGTGCTCAACATCAACTGTTATCGCTAGCCAGACTAGATAAGATAATTCCGATATATTGGCAATCATCAAATACAACCTTTGATCTCCTCGATCCTGTCTTCTGATTTCTCTTGGTGGGTACGAGTTATATTAGGTGTCACTGGTAAAAGCGTTGTCAAACACTGAATACCTGTGCCATCTTCATTGGTGAGCCCGAGGTGATCTGGTACAGCAACTTGTAAACTGTGAGTCTGTTCCATTTTGGGATTCTATATATCATTGCTTTATTTTAATTTTCTGTACATTGTGACATTTTTCTTCTGCGTTTTTGGACATCTATATATTTTTCACTCCTGTTTTCTCGTACTTAATTTCCCCCTATGACTGAACAGACCCCCAAAGTATTTAAGATTAAGACTAACTCCCCACCCTCGTTCCAACTCATGCCCTTCTGGCCCGATAATATCGAAGCCTGGTTCTGCTACACAGAAGCCGACTTCCACGAGCACGGCGTGAACGACACACGTGCACAATTCCTCGCAGTAGTCAAGGCACTACCGCGGGAATCTAAGTGGTACGTAACACCTAGTATGTTTACTAGTGATATTTCTGAACCGTACGAAGCCTTAAGGAATTCTATACTTAAACGAGGAGACCTAGCTGATCGACAAAGGTTAGACCAACTCTTTAATAACATAGACCTGCAACACGGTTCGGCGACGGACATGTTGCAAAGAGTGAGAGAGATTATAGGCCTAAGAACTTTCGACGAAGGCTTATTCAAACAACTTTTCTTGTCCAAACTTCCCCAACAGGTGCAAGAAGCTTTTGTCTCGTTTCGAAACAACGCCTTAGACGAGCTGGCCGCATCTGCCGATCGCATCTTAAAAATTACGAAATCTACTACCAAGGTGTTTTCTGTCAAAGAAAAGCCTCAAACGACTCAGAATAACATAACCGAGTTATGTCATACACTTACGCATTATTATTATTATTATTATTATTATTATTATTATTATTATTATTCACAAACATCTTATGGGTACATAAGTGTTGTGAAGAAACCATTTCGGGTTTCTTCAGAAAATGCAATAATACACAATTTTCAATAATGTTAGCATTATACTTGCCATATTTAAAAAATAAAAAATAAATTAGAATAATAATAGTAGAATAATAATAATAATAAATCGGGTCTGTGTAATTGAGAAGAATATTGATTTGAGTTTAAAGAAGGAAATGGAGAAAATAAGGGAATAGAAATAAAGGAGACGTGAAATAAGCAAACAGTCTAATAGGCGTGTTTATGAACAGATAAGAAGAAAAAACGACCATGTGTGTATCGTTGAATTAGTAACAAAAAATAATTTATCGTTGTAGTAAGATATGACAATAGAATAAATGTTTGTGCGGTTATAGTTTAGAGTGATGCTATGAAAGTCACAATTAAGTGAAAAGAATAATAAAATATCACTCTGTATGAGTCATATATGCATAGTGAAGATAAAACTAATCTGAGAAGTTAATTAAAGTGTAACACAAGTTATTGTCTTAATTAGAAACTTCATAATCTTAAGAATAAGATTTATTTAGAAGGGAAGAAGAGCGAGAAAAGAAGTGAACACCTAGTGAAAAGGTTCATCCATGATAAGAATAATAATTGTGTAATGAATATCAACTTCAGAAGGAAACCAGCAATTGAAAAAAAAATAAAAAATAAATGAATAAAAATCCTTTAAAGCACTCGGATGAATACATTTAGATTTATGTAATAGTATACAGAATGAAACCGGATATTAGTATAAATATTTGTGCAATAATAATTAAGATTGATGATATGAAAGTCAAAATGATTTCAAAGGACAATCTGGAGTTAAATATGTTTAGAAGGATAAGAAGAGATAAAGAGAATATCTAATGTGTTGGGGAATTAAAAATGATATTAATAACGGTAATAATGATAAACACGAACATAAGCAGACTTCATATATTAAGATAAAGAGAAATAATAAAAAATAGACGTGAAAAGACTTAGTTTTTATTTTGCTTTTCAAGCAATTAAATAGATGACGGACCTTGTTTGTATAAATCATTATTGAATACATTGATATTCAATAGGTGACATAATCCACTTTCGGAAAGAAAATCGTCAAGGAGACTTTTGAACCGGGTTGTAGTTTCACTGCAACGGAGGTTCACTGGCAGTCTGTTCCACATGGTTGAGTAGCGAATAAGGAAAAAATTCTGACGTAAGTTTGTGTGGGTTCTTGGAATCGCTAGAATGTTCTCCTTATTGCGTAGATTGTGGGATGATATTATAAGGTATGAAGGGGTGGATACCGATGAGTAGGAAATACCGTTAATGAGCCGGTAGATAAAGACAAGATTTAATTTGATACGTCTGATCCAAAGAGGTTCTAAGTTGAGTTGTTGACATCTTTGGTAATAGTCTTTGTTATCGGAATACCCCAGAACAGCTTTGGTGAACTTTCTTTGAACACCTTCAATTCTAATCAGATCATTATGTCTACAATTACTGTAAACTAAAATACCATATTCAAGAATGGGTAAGATACATTTTCTGTACAGTAACAATCTCGATTCGATATTATTGAAGTTTATCATTATCAATCCGATGAGCTTTCTAGCTTTGGATACTTGAGATATAATGTGTTCAGAAAAGTTCAGACTGTTGCTATATCTTAAACCCAGGTCACGAACAGTGTTGAGAGGTTTGAGTGTATGTGTCTGTACAGTCAGATTTAAGTTAAGACAGCGACCAATGTGAATAAATCCACTTTTGTCAACATTAAGTGACATATTCCACGAAATAGTCCATTCGTACAACTTGTTTATTTCCTCCTGAATTACCGCTGAAATATAGCTTTCTTTCATGGGAGAAGAGAATGAATAAACTACTTTCAGGTCATCAGCAAAAAGGAAAGGCTTGCCATACTGAAAGAAAATTTTCGTAACGACCGTAAGCGATCACACACCCCACGTAGAAGCACTTCACGTAAGCGATCTGTCTCTAGACCACGAGAGACGGATAATCAAGACTGGTGCTGGTATCATAACCAGTATGGAAAGTCTTCCAGAAATTGCAGAAAACCCTGCAATTTTCCCAACTCAAAACCGACTGACACGAAAAACAACTCAGGAAACTTCCAAGCCGGCACGCGTTAACGGCAACCGGCGAACATAGCCGTTTGTTATACGTCACAGATATGAAAAGGAGAGTTCACTACCTCGTCGACACTGGCGCATAAGTTAACGTTCTCCCAGATAATTCCAACGACCAGCTTCACGAATCGGCTTTAAAATTACAGGCGGCAAACGAAAACTTATCGCTACGTATGGCAAAAGGTACGTTTACCTGAACGTGTGTTTACGCGAACCCAGTCACTGGATCTTCGTTGTCGCAGATGTTTCTGTGCCAATCATTGGTATGGACCTTCTACAACACCATAATCTAATCATCGATACTCGATGACGGAGGCTAGTAGACGGAAACACTAATTTATCCGTTTGCGTAACTTCTTTTTCTGGTTGCAGATTACCCCCAGTCACACTTAAGCATACGATAGACCCACTTTATCAACCACTACTCGATAAGTATCCTGGGATTCACCAAACGCAACCAAAATTGCCGTGTGTAACCAGCAACGTTACACACCACATCACGACTACAGGACCACTTGTATTCTCCAAAGCACGACGACTAGCCCCTGAAAAGCTAAGGTTGGCGAAAAACGAGATCGATCATATGATAGACTTAGGAACCATACGACCATCAAATAGCCCATATGCATCTCCGTTGCACATGGTCCCTAAGAAGGACAGCAACGATTGTCGTCCAACTGGTGACCATCGGCGATTGAATGCGAAAACCGTTCCCGATCGTTACCCGTTGCCTCACATTCACGATTTGACAGCTACCTTGAAAGGTACAACTGTCTTTTCGAAAATCGACTTGGTTAAAGCGTATAACCAAATCCCTATGGCTACTGACGACATACTGAAAACAGCTATCATAACTCCTTTCGGACTCTATGAATTTTTGCGAATGCCTTTCGGTCTAAGAAACGCTGCGCATACATTCCAAAGATTCATATACGACGTTTTTCGAGGTCTCAACTTCGTACATGAGTATGTTGACGACTGCCTAATCGCAAGTCCGAACAGAGAATCACATCTCAAGCATCTGGATCTTGTTTTCGAACGATTACAAAAACATGGCATTACTGTAAACGTTCAGAAATGCCAAATCGGGACCGACTCATTAGACTTCCTAGGACACACTATAGATGCTCAAGGAATCCAACCCCTTAGAACCAAAAGTGGCGGCAATTCTGGATAACCCAGAACCGACCACGATCAAGCAACTACGAATGTTTAACGGCCTGGTAAGTTTCTATAGACGTTTCATACAGAAATGCGCATTACTTATGAAACCTCTTACCGACCAACTTCGTGATATTGCGAAATCCATTAATCTGGACGAAACCGCACGAAAAGCATTCTCCACAATTAGCGAACCTATAGCTAAAGCAACAATGCTTGCACATCAGGACACTCAAGCACCCATTAGCATCGCAGTAGTCGTATCCGACTGAGGAATCGGAGTCTTACAACAATGGGTTAACAACTCTTAGCAACCTTTGACATTTTTTTCTAGAGGGTTGCTAGACAACGAATCGAGGTACAGCACATTCGGTAGGTAGCCATGTATTGTGCTTTACGACATTTTCAACACTACATCGAAGGCCGTGAATTCACCCTTTTCACTGACCATAAACCTTTTACTTTCTCTTTAAGCTCATCTTCAGACAAGTACTCACCACGTGAGTCTCGACAACTGGACTACATTTCTCAGTTTACTTCAGACATCCAACATATTTCTGGAGCAAACAATGTAGTTGCAGACGCCTTGTCACGAATAAATTCCTTGAACAGTTTCCAAGGAATCGACCGTCTGAAACTCGCCCAGCTTCAAAAAGAAGACACTGATCTTCAGCACGAGTTATCGTCAACAACCCTTAAACTACGCATCAAACAGATGGGAACAGGTGAGGAAATTTTACTTTGTGACACATCTACAGGTAGGGATCGCCCAATCGTCCCGAAACATTATCGACTCAATGTCTTCAACGCATTGCACAAACGTTCTCATCCAGGTGTTCGTGCAACCATCAAGCTTATAGCAGAACGGTTTTGCTGGCCTAATATGAATAAAGACGTGAGAGAGTGGGCACGCTCCTATGTAAGCTGCCAAAAATCTAAGGTCATCAGACACAATAAATGTCCCCTAGGCTCATCTAAAACTCCCGATGCTCGTTTCGATCATGTTCATCTGGATTTGATAGGACCTTTACCAGATTCAAATGGATACTCTTACCTCTTAACCTGCGTAGACCGTTTCACTCGATGGCCAGAAGCAGTACCTATCAAGGACATCACTGCTGAAACAGTGGCCCGCACCTTCATCGAACAGTTGCCCTTCAACCATCACTACAGATCGCGGACGTCAGTTTGAGTCCGAACTTTTCCGTCGTCTGACCACACTATTAGGAAGCACTCGCTTCCGAACGACCGCCTACCACCCACAAGCAAACAGGTTGGTAGAACGATTTCACCGACAACTAAAAGCTTCACTATAAGCTGCAAACGTTTCCACTCTTCTTACTAGGTATCCGCAATGCAGTGAAAGCTGACATTGGATATACTGCAGCTCAACTCGTTCATGGAACGACACTTCGACTTCCAGGAGAATTCGTGGATCCTTCATCCTTTTCAGTGAACATGGAACTAACCTCCTACAAGAACAGGCTTACAAACGCAATGTATTCAGTTAAACCTGCTTCCACTTGACCACAATCAACCGATGTTTTCGTCCAACCTGACTCACAATATAGTACACACGTTTTCGTTCGTCGAGACGCACATCGACAACCATTCGAATGAACATACGAAAGATCTTTCATAGTTCTTTAACGCGAATCTAAGTACTTTATAGTCGATAATAACGGAACAAACGATAACACCAGCATAGATCGCCTCAAAGCAGCGTATTTAGAAGGAAATCCTATTCACGTCGATTTCCCTTCGGTACAATCGCACAACACGACTCTTACGCTTATAATATCCCAAGCGACAGGCAACACACACGATGATACTTCAATAATATCAGAAAATAAACTTAAGACGACGCGTTCTGGAAGAAGAGTAAGATTTCCAGGACATTTAAACGTTTATTGCACGTAAGGCAATGCTTGACACTTTATATTATCTCGATTGTTCTTTTTACCAAAGAACAATTTTAATACGCTTATATATTTATATTTTTATTTCAAAAAAAACAAAAATTAATTTTTTTTAACGATACTACGTGTATATGAGTTCATTTTCCATTTTTTTCGGCGGCATTGTGTTTTTCGACATGCACTTACATTTTCTTCTTTCTTTTCCAGGACGGCTGGAAAAGAACGATGAAGTTTACGAAAAGCCAAAATTTTCATTGTACTTTTTCTTTTTTTACTGTACTGTACTTCATGGAAAGATGACCAGACGCTGCCAAACCTAGCAAGCTATCAGAAGAGTGTTTACCAACGACGAAACTCGTTTTGTTTAAACGTCTGGCTGGCCACGTCTTAGGGTCATCACTACCCCACTAGAGGGGAGTGATCTGTAACGGTAAATCAATCCCCAAAATAAATAGCTCTGTAAGTTTTCGACATTGGATGCTGACCAGATTAGTTTTAGTGGGCTTGTAGAACTTATGGTCTACTATGATATTAGTACTGCTCTAATAATAGACCTAATCCTAAATTTGTAGATTTGTCATGATATGACTGCCTAATCTATAAGATCTTACGTGGAAGTCACACCATCGACTACACCAACTCACTGTATCGTATCAATTACCAATACATGATGTAGAACAAGGTTAGGCTAGAGAAAGAACAATATATTTAATATGAAAAGAAGATATAAGGTAACATTCAGCAGAGACCACGCCTGCATGGCCGAGCCATGCCGCTCGATCAACTTTAGTCTATTCAATTCATTATTCGCGCCTTCTCCATCGTTAGGTATTTCTTCGCGTTAAATATTGAATACCTATTTTCCGAGTAATCTCGTATTCAGCTTTGAGGATAGTGTGGTTATGGTCCAATGCCACTACAGGCTCACCTAGCTGAAGGCGCTCGGTCATGCATCCGTACCAGATCACGTGTGGGAACGCCGTGCTCAACATCAACTGTTATCGCTAGCCAGACTAGATAAGATAATTCCGATATATTGGCAATCGTCAAATACAACCTTTGATCTCCTCGATCCTGTCTTCTGATTTCTCTTGGTGGGTACGAGTTATATTAGGTGTCACTGGTAAAAGCGTTGTCAAACACTGAATACCTGTGCCATCTTCAACCCAATCGCTTATTAGCTTGAGACGATTGGTTAGTCTGCTAGAACCAAAAAGCGCCAATCCACCATATATTTCCTGATTGTCTGTTAAATATCACTCTATGTAAATTCGTCACTGATAATTTCCACTTGACTATAGAGAGGAGAATAATGGAAAATGACAAACTGGGAAACCCTTATCTATGGACATTACCTTAATTAATTTTTAATGTGAAATCGTCAACTTTCGGCATATGCTATATCCATGATTCCCGACAAACAGTTTTGTTTTAGCTCCAAGATCACGACAGAGTAGAAGTATCTTTTGTTTATCACTGTATAATACTTTTATATTTTTATACAACCGGTGGCCCACGTCGTATTGCCACAATACTAGGTACTCCTACGATATGCAATGCACAAGCAGGATCACGTCACACCAGACACACGGTTCACGGTCAAATACAGAGAACTCGGTCATAGCCCTGACGATATTTACTTCAATATGATTACGAGAAGTTTACATCCCGACAATCCAGAACAGAAATTATCAATGGAAATAAATCCACGTATTTAATAATCAGTAAACCAGATGTCTATGTATATATGATCAGTGGCTGTTTACTCTTTACTTTCACTAGAAACGGATCGGACCCATAAACCGCTATCGTACTGTAACAGGAGAGAGTCGTATATAGGGTCCCTGGATTTTCTTGCGGGTAATTCAGTCTCATAGTATCATACTCCCAGAGAGACATAATGGGGTTCGGAAATCATATAAGTGGATTGTTCCTGTAAGCGCATTATTTGTGAATGCTTCAAGATTCTACTCGCTAGCATTATGTACTTGTTCTACATAAAACGAGTTTCTATCCAGTCTCGTCCATAGAGTGTTTGTGGTGACATTTATGTGACAAGCTAAAAATCCGCAAACTACTTTTATATCTAAGGCTTACCGAGTGAGGAGAAGTGCATTTATTCCGAATAAATCGCGGTTTATGATTTACGTTACTCATCCTGACTTCCGTATATGTCTTCATTGCTATTTAGTTATAGCCCATAGTTTAAATAGCTGAAGAATTTAATCACACTTTAGTCTCTCTGCTTTACACTTCCAATCATGTCATTATTGCTCGACGAAAGAAACTAAGGCAAAGCTAGTGATAACATAAATTCCTTCGCCCTTTAAAAGAATGATAAAAAAATTCGAAAAATGAAAAAGAAATATAACATTACCTACTACAGAAACTTTTTCATGTAAATGGAAAGGATAACGCTATTAAATGTTTTCATGGACCAGAAATTATCCCTTGACTGCATGAACAAAGGGATGATAATCCGTACTTCGTCACTACAAAAACAGTAGATGTGCAAGAATGTCAAGTGTTTTAATCTATCGTACTGCTTAGGCGCTGTCGTTGTATCTCGCGGAAGCGTTCCCGGTTTTCTTCATCTTACATATTAAGACTTGTAGTGGCACACTTCAAACTGTTCTCATTTTTGTTAATTTTGATATAATGGAGTTCTAAATATGTGTCCTATGTACTCAAGCCAATCTGCAATAATCTTCGAGAGAAAAACCCTTTCCACCGATGGAAAAGTCACTAGTGCGCTTTCCTATGAACGCTCAGCGCCCCAGCAACTCCGAAAGAAGAGGTTAGCTACTATATAAACCATAATGATTTTGCAGATGGCAGAATGTCCACCAACCTGCCGGTATCTTTATCGAGCCGGAAGTCCTTCATAAACAGCTCCCAGGCCAGAAACCGACAGTCAAAACAAAGTTCCAGACGGCATGTCGATTTAGTGACTAGCTACAAGACAAAGCCCAGTTGTGCGCACATTAGGTGTTCAGAAGGTGAAAAGTCACTTGAAGCCCATTTAGATGGCTATGTGCAAGTCTCGTGAGTTATCTATTTAAAACTGATTCCATTATTAGGAGCCAATTTGTCCTAATTCCTGATTCTGCATACTTGAAAACCAACTATGACGGGACCCCTCCACAATGGGAGCAGGTCTCGTTTGTAAAAGTCCTGAACAAAGGTGATCTAGTGTGTCCCATATGTCTCTATTCGCCCATCACGCCACGAATGGGTAAATGTGGACACGTTTACTGTTGGCCATGTGCATTACAATATTTAAAATACGAAAATGAATCGGATAGCAAAAGATGCTCTATCTGTCCATTCTTGTTATCATTCGATGAGCTCAAGAGGTAATACTTTGTTTTGTTTTACGAATAATATAGGGTATCCCTAACCCATATTACTCCAACGAAGGTTGGCGATAGCATATGCTTGACGCTAGTTAAGCGTTCAGGACTTCGTGTAACTCCTCTTTTATCTCTCCAAACATGTGAAGCTACCATTGGATCCCTTTTTGGATGTGTTTGCGTCACCGATCAAATAACACTAAAAAACATTCATGAGTCAGAGATCGATCAACTTCGTACGTATAGAGCTATTTGTGAAGTAGATGGAAACAACACAGAGCTGATTCCATTCATTGACTTTGCTTTCGAAGAGCTGAATCGCGAAGAGATGCTTCTAAAATCTTGCAGTACCAGTTCATCTAAGCCTTGCAAATCTTGCAGTCAAGATATTAATGGTGTTCCCACAAATGAAACATATTTTTACCAAGGTAATTGCAATTTTTGCTGAAATTCTGTTTAGCTATGGATAGCCAACCCATTTTCTTAGATAGCCTAGGGTGGCGATGTCTACTAACGGAGTACAAAGAAACACAAAATCTTCCGAAGGAGATTGTCGCAACCGTTGTATCAACTAAAAATTATCGGATGAACTCCGTAAGTCACAAGTATTTTTTAATTAAATTATGGCACCTAATTGGTATAAAATATAACACTAGTCTTAAAAAGAGACGTATTACGGATTCATTTAAGCATATAATCATTTCTTTTAAGCAATAAGGCCGAAATGGAACTCTAGTTTCTGGCTATTCGAAATGCTCAATAAAAACTAGTTTCCAGATAAGTTCCCGATTTCTAATTTCACCAGTATTGTTGTATTAGCGTGCTTAGCTCATTACACTGTTCCAGAAACAGTAGATGATTGAGTAGAAAAATATAGTTCATCTACGTTCTTCGGGTGATATCTATTCCTGAGTGAATATTTATACATAGTTTTTATTTAAAGCAATTAGTCTGATAATTTTTTTAGTGTGATAAAAAGACGATTATAAGAACTGTTATATATTAGCGCAATACCTTTCGAACAGTCTGATCACACATATGCTTGTTAAGAACATTTATGTATAAAAAATGAAAGGTCAACTAGACTAGAAATAGAGGGTAAGAGGAGACAAAAATATTAAAGAAATAATATGAAAACAATTTGAAACCTCATCAATCTGGATAATAAGCTAATATTACTAGGGTAGGTTTAAGGTGAGGACAAACTGCTTTTAAATACACGTATGGAGTTTGAATTTTCGTATGTCGAAGGTCTCAATAAACCTTAGTATACACTTTTTCACATTTTTGTACACCAAAAAAGCTAAGATCAATTTTATAACTTGTTTTAATTATGTGTTTGGCAATAGAGAATGATAGATGTTTATCCTCTAGTTTTACTGGGCCATTCGATTCCATTTGTTTCTGCAACCATTTAGGCACATGTTCACACACCCTAATTTTGAGATCACGATCACTCCTCCACACATTTAAATTGGTAAACATAGTAGGATGTAACGCACTTGTTTTCCTATCCTTTAGGTTTTCGATGAAGCATGCATCTGGTTCTTGCTTTGATAATGACCTTTACTGCGCAGTACGTTTTATTGATGACTGACTTAAGTCTTTGCTTCAATAAAAGGCTATTTCAATCACCTCTGAATGGTAAGGTGATGTAGACAGGCTTTTTCCGCCAAGACTGTAGTAGGTCTCACTGTACCATGAACTTTCCATCTATTTATGAATTTAAGGGGATAACCGTTTTCCATTAGTGTTTTATTAAGCAACCTAACATTATCATCAATGGCATTTGTGCAAATAAGATCAAATCTGTTGAATAGACACTATCAAACAGCGTTTGTTTTGCACGGGGCAATAACTATAATAACTAAGGTATTGACCTGCGCACGTTGGTTTTCTAAAAATGGATCGTTTGATTTAGCCATCTCGCCTACTTATAAGTATATCTGGGAAGGGAAACTGGTCATTCTTCTCTTTATCGCATGAGAGACTGTGGTTTTGGAGAGCGCTAAGTTTATTCAATAAACAATTCATGTCCTCCTTTCTTTCACAGACAACTAAAATATCGTCCACACATTTCTTATAAACTGACATGTTTTCGATTAGGTTTTCAGCTAGAGTTTCAACATATGCCATGAACACATCTGTAAATAAAGGTCCTAACGGACTACCCGTAGCAACCTCATCAATCTGGCGAAAGTATTCACATTCAAAAGTGGATTGAAATTTGTCAGTACATAATAGTAGTAAATCTTTAAGAATTTTTAAATGAACAGGTAATTTAAGGTTGTTTAAAGATATGTAGTCACATAATATGTCGATAGTCTTTTTTTTAAAGGTATATTTGTGAACAAGGAATTCACGTCAAATGAACACATTATCTTTTCCTTGATATTGATATCACCTAAATGATCGACCAATTCAAAAGAATCTTTCAGAGAATACTCACATAAACATCTTCGGATAGGATCCAGCAATTATGTTAGCCATTTAACTAAGTTATGTGTAGGTGATCGGCACATTGATAAAATTGGGCGTAAAGGAATGTTTGATTTGTGAATTTTAGGTAGTTCATGTTGCATTTGGAAGTATTAACAAACGGGAGGGAAGAGTAAATTCAAACTTAGAAAAATCGCTACACATGAATATTATTGATAAACAGAAATTTAATTTCCTAAAACCTATGGGTTCTGAAGTACCCTCATTTATATGGACTAGGGGAAGATTCCACTCCTCCATGCGACTGCATCTCCTGATGCCGTTCCTATACTTTGTAGATTGGCTTTATGGTCAAGGGCTCGGGGTGTGGCCCGCTATGAAAATCACCTGCTTCAGTTTGCGCGCTTTAGCAGCATCACAGCCCTCATACAAATCGAAGTGTCACGCATATATATATATATATATATATATATATATATATATATATATATATATATATTTGACGCCTACATGTACCTATATTTGTATCTAAATAACAACGATAATCCAATCTACAAGGCAGTTGGACGACGTCAGATGCGGCCCCATGGCAACCGGTAAGCAAAAGTAAGTTCATACAACATTGATTTGGAGTCAGTTTTTCAACTCTACTATTAGACAAGCCCTCCACATCGACCAACCCGGTTACAACACCTCTACTGCTAGAAGGCATTGACTATATTCGTGGTTATTTCGGAGTATCTATACTTAGTAGTTAAATAAGGTTTGATAATCACGGACCTGTTTTTATCTTTTCAATAATAATTACTATTAAGAATGTTTTCCTACCATGTTTTTTCTTTCAAGTCCTTACGAAAACCTCTGAGGTACCTGAGCCACTTACCTGATGGATACGCCTTCAGTTTAGTGGAAATCAAGCTAGAACCACCGTTGGTATCTGAATTGACACTATCTCACTTTGCCACATCGTTGAATAACCGCGCATTGGAGCGAGATCGAAGTCGTCTCGAGGATCTGAAACTTACTGAGTTAAAAAAGGCAGCTGAAAACCAATTTACGTCACTGCGTAAGATAACTGTTAATGGGTTGGTTTTTCTTTTATAGATAGGTGCATGCTATTTATATATTTAAGGGAAGTGGTAAGGCAGTGATACGTTCGTATCCAAGCTTTTGCTCTTAATATCTAATCATTAGTTCAGCTCGTGACCAATCATTTTTCATGACTTATTACAATATTTACCAAATTCGTTCATATTATAACTTTTCTATGGTTTGCTTTAATGAAGTATAACCGAATAAACCCCTTTCCCCATATTTGTATCCTGATAACACCATTTTACCAAAATAAAATAGAGACGTGCAGCTCAGGTGAATGATTTTGAGGCTGAACTGGTGTTGGCCACTATCTGAAAAAAATGACTGAATACGTTAGCTGTGTATAAGATTGAGTTTTAGTTGGATGTCGAAAGCTATTTGTTTACTCATTGTTTGTGGTGTGTAGAACATCAAATAAATGCGCCTAAACGAGACTGCAGGACAACTTGTTATTAAGTAGGTCTGGTTAAGTTTTGCACATTAAAAATATTACGACACTTATTATGAATGGTAATTTGTTGAACATTATCACTGTATTCCTTTCTTTAATTTAGGTATACGCAATAAATGTCCAGATGGCTTCAGTCAATAAATATTTATAACTTCATCAACCCACTCCCCACTTTGACTAAGATCCTATGTCTAACCTCAACATTGCCTCCTAACCTGACCCATAAAACGTTAGCAATTATGGTTTGTAGGAATGTTAGGTAAAATCTCAGAGTCAATAGTGGTTATCGTAAGGATTTCCGTCCTAAGCGTAATATCCCTTAGTTTTTCCCCAAATTAATTTCCGGTGAGTTTTTTTATCTTGCCATCCGATTGCGAGATGTGATTCATACAAGTGCCCCTACTATAAACACTCTGTTACTAGAGTCTTCAAACTGCTAACGTGCTGTAAGATCAAAAAATCTGGATCTACAGATTTGGACAAAAAAGCGAATCATTCATAAGACCAATAGCCTCTCCTGAGGTGAATAAGCCCTTTGTTTTCTAAAGTAAATCACGATTGACTTTGACGAAGATGGACCATGCTTCAATATGACACTTTCCAAATTAGAAAGTGGGATAGATTTATCTTAAAGGGACTTATGGATAAAAAATATCTGTAACGTGTTTATTTGGTTCATTAAGATGAACTATCATTGTGACTCATTTGTCCAGAATATTTCTATCTACTGAGCTTTGAGAAACTCAGTTTGCAAGTAATCGATAATATCAAGCTGTCTGAAAAATAGATGGGCTCAGGTTCGTTTTAACTTTAGTTAACCTCCCATTATTTTCGGTTATAAATAGTCATACCAGGAATTTCTCTGTTCAATTCGACTGATGTTCCGTCAGTCATCCGAGTATTATGCAGCAAAATGTGACGACCATAAAGTAAATAATTATACAGTTTGTCGTTCTTATGACCAAAGTTGGTTTGCAGGCAACACTTGTGGATTGCCTTTGGGTCGATAAGGTGTAGTCTTTAAACATAGAGAATGTGCAAAATCCAAGTATTCGGTGGTCCTCTTCGCGTGTGAGCAGCGAACCTCTGTCGATGTGGGTACTTGGAGCATATGATATGAGGTTATGAATCTTCATCGACTGAGATGGTTGGGCCACGTGTTACGTATGCCTGAACACCGATTACCACGTCGTGCAATGCTAACAGGTGTTAGAGATGGTTGGAAGAGAATTAGGGGCGGCCAAACCAAAACGTGGCGTCAGTGCTTGAAGACACTAACCTCTAATCTGAGCCATGTTGGTAGATGTAGACTACTTGGTTGGGGTCCGCGTGACTTTCGTAACCAATGGTTGGAGACTCTTGGTGACATGGCTCAGAATCGGTCACAATGGCGTCGGTGTATACACTCCCTGTCTTCCCTTAAACTTAGAGATTAAAGTCGCTTCATATCTTTCTTTCTACAAACTAATCCTATATTCCGGTACTGCATCCTTATATGCAATCTTTCTCCTATATATTACCACCTTTAACCTAACCACTCCTATGAATCCGGTGTTCATCTTGCTGTGCTAATGAGGTATGGCAACCTGGACCGATGCATATATGTGCCTGGTCCTACGTTGTAGCTGACTGACTGACTGCAGGGTAACACGCTTGAAAGGTACCTAGATCCGTGAGTATCAATCCATCGAAACCCTGGTCGTTGGTCAAAGCAGTGCTGGACGGTACAGGCTTATTGAATGGTGTCTGAAAGCTAGTCGTTACCTATGGTTAGAGTAGTCGATTAACGTGCTTGGTTATTTAATCGTGTTTTTACTTTCTTACCGTTTAGTTTGTCACCCCTCGTATTTTAGCTCCTTTCCATCTCAATTTTATATTCCTAGAATGTAGGTAATGTTAGTGTAGATTGATGCACACTTATGTGTCCAATTCTGTATTGTCCCACAGAATAACAGCCTTTAAATACATGCATAGAAAAATGATATTCCATCGTTTTTCCATAATCATATTTTGTACCACAATTGCATTGTTTCAGTGTATTGTACTAACGTATTTTCTACGTAACTTTCAGCTCCAGGTTTTGTTCTCAGCGGTCATGCAACTTTATCAGATAAGCAAGGTAGGTTATCTATTGTTCTAAAGTTTATGTTTCATAGAAGTACAACTTGACCCCTCAAATTTTGTCCCACTCTCAACTACGACGCAAAATATAAAAGGGAAAAAAACTTTACCAATCAGTTTTGCTGAAGTAAGTACTATTTCCCATCCATTTTCGTGTATGTAAAAATGTAGTAGACAAGAACGATTTAATACAGAGGTTGGTGGGTGGGTTCTAAACACGTATTAGGAGAAAGTGACAGATTTTATTGCCGGCCAGTTTCTAATGGATTAATTTTCGGTGTATAGAAGTAATCTCTTTTAGGTTCGGTCTGGTTTCGCACTTACAATCTGCTTCAGGAAGATATTTAGCTACTAGTCATTAGCGGGTGGGTATACAGCACATCATTCTGCCTCATGCTACAACACTGATTTAATGCAGCTCCAAATAGTAGAGGATTTTCATAACAATTAATATTCCAATCATGTATGTCTTTAGTGTATTTCTTGTGTGTGATAGAGTTGAGGTTAGTCACAGTGGAACTTATTTACTGAATATAAGTATGTATGGTCACATTTTAATCACTGTACTTGTGAGTGCTAGTGATAGTACTCAGCTGCTCAAACCGTAAAAGGTGGAGCGAGAACTGAACTTCAGTAAAATTTATCAGCTAGGCCTTATTATCGTTTAAGTGAACTGTTTTGGGGTGCATTTCTTTTACTGAAAGTTCTACTTTCTACAAAATATACTTTACGTATTTAGGTTTCTCGCTCTGGCGCGCTCAATGTTGTTGGTCCAGATCGTGTTGCCCATTTCTCGCGAAGTCCTCCGAACCCAACAAATCCTAGACGCTTCGATATCAATTCCGAATCTTGGCCTACCTTAGGTGAAACTTCGAAAAGCTGAAGAAATATATTAAAGAACAAAATCGACCAATCTCTAGTTTAGTCGGACAGAAAGCTTGAGTGCCTGGCAAACTATATTATATTTTCCAAATAAAACAGAATTTTTTTATGGCTCGACAAGCCAAACTTCAAATGAAGTGTCTGTTACTCTTACTTAAAAAGTAAACGGATATGCTTACAAATTAGTTATTTTATTCAGCTGGTTATATCAGCTTGGTTGGTTGTGCATAGTTTGTTGATTAGCTTTCATTACGATGGACATGGCAAAGCATCCAGTTCTTACATCCTGTTATGAATATTGTTTAGATGGACAAACTGTAAAAGCCTTAGATGACGGTTAAGTTATTTGGTCCCCAGAAAAATATGACCATTATTAAAAAGTGTATAGTACAAAAACATGTAAGGGTAATTGACAATACGTTTGAAACTAAAACGTACAAAATACATTCTGTTTGTCTCTCTCACAAGAAATAACAAAGCATGTAAGTTTCCTTCCTCATATCTCATCAGCAGAAAATCACGTTGACAGTTTATCACTCAAATAGAATTATCGTGTACCGAGTATAACATTACGCCAAATCGTTAGGTAAGTGAATCAGTGGAACGGCACCCGACTAAAAATTAGAAAAAATGGGGCGAACTTTAATGATAATTTATTTAGTAGAAACAGAATGTTCCCTTGATTTGTTTTGTGTTAGATGCATCACTTTTCGCATTTGTTTCAAGAAAAACTGACTTAAAGTTTATATATATATATTACAAACTGAGAATTCTCACACATGTTCTTCATAGCCAAAGCGTAAAGACATGATCACTATTGAGATTTACTCGATACGGGACAACTTAAACTTTTCTTAATATTCTCAAATTACAACGTGAAGCCGTTGTTTGACTTAATCGAATTATCTCAAACTACATTACACACTAAACAAACGCCCAAATAGATAAACTATGAGGCGACCGATCGCACTTAATATGAAAACTTACAATGAATCCCATCATCGGTCCATCTAATTTCCGTGTGTGTGGTGCTATTCTTGAAGAAAACTGGCTTAGGCATGCTGAGAATCCAATGCACGTTTCCCACGGCATATGTATTAATGTGACTCCGAAATCTTTCCTCCATGAATCAACCAACTGTGCTGTATTCCTGTAATTGAAGAATAAAAAGTTGTCTTTATGACAAAAGTAAATTGAATTGATAGTTTGAAGAAAATCCGTAGGCTAAATATAACTGCTAAACTTGTAGTTGTATAAAAAGGAGTAGAAGTCCTCAACGAGCTAACCCCTTAAATGGTGAGACAATTATTTACTGTCTGTGTACTTTCGAACTAACTGGAAAAATTCGTCATGCCAAAGAATCTTCACTATTAATGACAGTTTATATTATATGATTCACAGCGATTTACAATACACCAGATATTGGAGGTCCTACATCAGAATAATAAATGGAAATCCACTTGTCAGCATTTACGGTCTCAGTGTGAAAGATCACTTTACATTTTAGAAACACTACATCTACTTAGCGAAAACTTCATAAGAAATAAGCAGAGGTGGATGGTGACTAGCAGCGGAATCCAGGACGCGAGTTTCGTCGTATTCGGGACTCGTTAGCTGAATGAACCTGTATTCCATAGGTGTTCAAACAAACAATACAAAAATGAATTCAGGAGAAATAGTTTTCTAGAAATGTGGATGAAATAGTGTTCACAAAATATGTGAGTAATTTGCCATATGCGTGTTTTGTGTATTCAGTCTTGAGACAGTGTGACAGGTCATTGAAAAACTACTCAATACCCCAAACGGAAATAGGTTTACCACGGTTCGGATCTTTAACCCAGTGATTGTAAAGGTTAAGTACTTTGATCACCGCACCACCGCTTCATACTCATGTCTAAGAACTTAAATCCGATCAATTTCTTAGTTGATGCACTAACCAAATTCATTTTTCAATTTGAAGTCGCAGCTTTGTAAACAGATGATAAGATTTTGACAAGACCCGATTCAATAGCTGAATATAATATGCTTATGGCATTTAAACGAAGTTATTGTGAACTCATGAAATCACTGGGTAGTACCAACATATTGTCAACGATGATAAATGATCATTATCTACCGAAAATCTAGATACTATCTAGTGACTGAAAACAACTACAGCTCCGATGATCCTCAACCTATTTATTCAATGTCATGAAATGTAAACTGTTGTAAAAGACAATTTAACTATGAGGTGGAAATATTTGGGAGCTATTTTTCTAAGGTTTTATTTATATTTGTTAATTCTATGTTTATTGAGTATTTTGGTCTTAATATTTGCATACTATCCTAGTTCCAAGCTTTTTATTTGAACGGTAAATTGTTGCTATAGCATTTTCCTCTCAGACTAGAACCGATTATTTGTGTAACCAGTACTCAGTTTTTTTTCCATTAATGCTGCTGTTCAGTTTTAATACTTTTACTCGATCGGTTTGCTGTGTGATCTGGTCTTGTATGCATATAAGTTGATGTCTGAAATATAATAATGATCTTGGATTGGTGATTATTGGTTTTCTGTTTTTTCTCTTCATTCGGGGCTAGTTATTATTGAAACAAACGTCAAGCATAGAGTATCAGTTCTCCTCATACTTGCCGCGTATTAGTTGCTTAAACCAACCGGCAAAATACCCGATAGACAAAACTCATTGAAAATTGTCTACAACTGATAATATTAACAAACGGTGACTTGTTAAGTAGGGGATGTTTGAAGATCCCCAGTTGAGAGGACTAAATAACTTTTGATTTCCACTGGTTTTTCGAAGTTGATATCAGGCGTTGATGGAAGCCTCCTTTATGTTTATTAATCCCCTAAAACCCTTCAATATTCTCTGGTCATACACTGTCTGCCTAGCTTTTTTCCCCATTAATTTTAATCCATAACAGACTACTACTAGTTTACTATATTTTATACTTATCGAGCAAAAAGTAGTATTCCAACATTTGTGTAACAACATTGCATTGATCAATCACTAAGTAGTGACCAATCTTACGTTTGACTAGCTTTTTGGTGCCGACTGAATTATATCGATCAACAAGTTGCACTATTTTTTGATGTCATGTGGTTTGAAGTACTCAACAGGAAACAAAGGACCTAAATTCCATGCTAGTTGATACCTGTGAGTAAGGTATGTTTGTGTGTCAATTCGATCGAATAGAATTCGATTAATGCTAAGGACTAGACAAACATGGCATCGGTCATCACTCGATGACTAATCAGTGTGAATATTTCAGTCCTACAGAAAGTTATTCACGATCCAAATAGCTCAGTAGTAATATTTTAAATTGTGGGGCTTTGTGATGTGGGAGCACCGCTCCCCTGAATATTGCACGTTCGCCTTAATGGAAACAAGGACAATACTTAGGCCCAGAATTTCCTGGAGAATACCTTCAACCACATAGCATTATATTGCTTCTTCAATATAATTGAACAGAAAGTCGAATAAAGGGGAAAGTTTGTTTTCTTGAAATGATTAATTTGTGTTTATTTACCAAATACATATCACTGATTATTTTTCTACTTCAATTAATATAATGGATGTTACCGAAATATAATATAAAGATCATAAAATATCGACTTAATTTTAATAATATTAAAAGAAATTTCAAAGGAAAAGACAACTTACAATGAACAATTATTATTCGGTAAAAGTTGTTGATAAAATACACGACGACAAGCAATCGGTTCAATTTTCACAGAATATATAGTGTTTTGTTTATCCTTTCCTAATGAACTCTCATTTACATCAATTGTAGGTGAAGTACAATCTTGTAAAGCAGTTGTATATAATCTTATTTTTTGGTCAGGTAACCAAAGCTAATAATTATAGAATTTTATCAGAAACAAAAGAAAAACTGGATTATTTTTTAAAGAAATAACACTAGTAATAAAAACTTTGAAGCTTTTTTTGTCCTAAATTCACTAATCCCGATGACCCTAAAAAATACAACAATCATGTGACTAGGCAGCACATGTCTGTTTCACTTGTATACAATGAGATGATTGAAATCTTTGGGTTATGTGATTCATTGTAGGGATTGGATCTCAACTATCTTATGAATAATTATGATATATGTTGTCAGGTTGAAATCTTATATATATTTAGATAGCTACAGGTCGTTTTAGATTTAAACCCAATAAATATGTATCTATGATTTGAACAGAGATTTAATCTAGGTTACAACTAGTCAATTTTCAAATCACTTTTATTACGACTAGCATGATTCATTTTAAATTACATGATGAACAGTAAAATTTCTTGACATATGGTTATATCTTTCACCAGGAAAGAATAACAACCAATGATTTAGTTATGCAGATATTGTGAAGACTAGTTTGATAGGAGGACAGTTTAAATGAGGAATTACAGGAAATTGAGTAAGTGGTAAGTCGTAACTGATGTGGCTCAAACATCGAGAATGAAACAGTTAGCACCGATGATAGTGCATGATGGCTGGTAAAATATTACTAAATGATTGATAGGAATATGAACGTAAGTACTCCACCAACTCATTGGTTCATAGTTTTTATGTTATTCTACAATTTACTATTCCCTGACCACGATAATTCACTCGACTCTTTCCAAATCAGAACAATAATTGAGAGAGAACAAGGTACATACCGATAACCTGAACAAAGAGATGTAGGAAAATAGGAAAGCATGCAATAGTTAGGAATCTAATCTGTTAACATTTTTTCTTTTAAAGAAATTTATAGGATATGTTATTCAAATCCACTTGCATCAGACTGTCCGATCTGTGCTTATACTTTATTTTCGGATGGAAAGTATTGTACGGTGAACAGTGAACGTTTTGTGTTTAATTTTAACTTACGCTTATGCACATATTGGTATGTGAATAACTTTCTTCCTTAAAGCTCTGTAAATTTACTTGATGAAAATCAATGAATATTTAGAGGAAACAATTGAAAACCAATGCACTTTATACACTACAAATATAATTTTTCAACGAAGACATTTCAAATATTTTCTGAACTAGCTCCATTTAGAAACAAGTAATTGATTTTATTTTATTTATTTATTTAAACACATAAACATTGGTAAAAGGAGGCACCAAATAGATATGCGCCACATAAACCATTCGATCTGTGTGAGGGCTGTGATACTGTCCGGGTGCCCAGACCGAAGCAGGTGATTTTGTTAGGGGGCCACACCCCAGGCCTTTGGCCTTAAGGTCTGATCCACAATGCAGTGAAGCATCGTGAGGAGATAAAGTCCCATGGTAGCCGGTGACCAACGATTGGTTCATACGCCATTTACTCCCGCAGGATACTGGAGCCCATGTGCACCATTGACTTGGAATCCGGTTAAAGCGCCAGACATTCGTTTTTCGTCCTTTCAATTTCGTAAACAACACCCCCGCCACGAGAAGGCAGTGAGTAGGACTTCCCTAACAGAGGCTGTATACGCGTGGCCGTGTGAGAGCATTTCGAGAGGGAGGGCGGGCCCAGCTGAGAGAACAAAACTCCACCAAAATCATCCACCTGAGCTACAAATCTTCTCTACCATCTTAAAATACAAGTCAATTATTTGATAATACACATATTCAAATGAATAGATTTTTGTTACGTAATATATCAAATTTACCATTAAAATCAATAAATTCCGATGTTGAGAATGAACATGAAAATCGATGTTGACAAGTGTACAAATCAGCATACGTTGAAAATTTGGGAATAAGAAAAAAATCTCATTAGTAAGCAGTTATTTCGTACTAGTTTAGATGGGAGAGAGAGTGAAAGGAGAGGGATTGATGAGCATTTATGACCATTATACATATGATCAAACCTGAGACCTTTAACTGATAGTTGTGGAAAGGATGTATTCTTAGGTAAAATCAAATAAAGTTTTAAGAAAACTTATTTTATTTACATTAATTATGGTAGTAGTGTGGTGTGTGCTACTTATATTGACATAAGTAGTATATAATGTTAGTCGTGAACAGAAGGTCTGGCAGCAGAGAAACAAGAGGATCGAACAGTAAAGAATGGAAACAGAATGCAATTTGTATGAAAATGCAAGAACGATGAAGTCTGAGTCATTTTGAGACAATTGATGGACATTTTGCAAATTAAGCATTTACTTTATGATTGTTAGATTTTATTAACAAGTCCTGTAATTTTGTGTTAATTACAGTTGATTGTCCCCACCCGTGTTCTGTTTACTACAGTATCTGTACAAATAAATCGTTCACATAAAAGCCCTCCATAAGCAGGCAGCTACTTTCGGAGACAAAATTTCAAGCAAATTTCATATCACTGCTCATTCAGTTCAATTCATCAGTGTAGATCTTGAGTGATTAAATAAGCGTTAAGATAAGGATCCAAATATTAATCAATTTACAATATTCTAAAGAGATGTAAGCGCATAAAATTAGCATCACACATATTTTCTTTTAGAAACAAACTTACTAACATAAAGTCTAAAGGTCCATCCCACGTGATAGCTGATAAAATAACACGATATTGAGTATTTTTTATTAAATTTTCAACTAGAAGGCTATAAAATTCCATTTCATCAGCTCTGAATAAAAGAGAGAAAGAAAATATCGCTAAATTAATCTATTTTAAAAATTAAATTAAAGTAGTATGTTATGACTAAACAAAAAATGATGTAGCTCGATGCAAGCAACAACGCAAAGATGATAGATGAGGATTTGTCATACACCAAAAATAAATCAAACAATAACTGAATACATACAACTTCTTACACCTTTCATTTATAATAATCGATCGTTATGCGGGGTCAGTCAAATATCTTTGAGCCCTAGCTGAATCATTCGTCGGCCTGAACCTATCTATACAATAGAAGACTGAAAGTCAAATTGTTGACCGAAATTTGTCAAGGTCAAGCATAACTTGCACGCATTAATTCACACATGCCATGAAACTAGTGCAAGCAGCTATTAGTCAGTCTTGTACTTTTTACCTCTCCATTATCTTCGTATTAAAATAAATTAATTATATGGTGAGATTCTTTTTGTTCTTTGATGACACCAATGAAGCACAATAGCTTAACCACCAAATTAGACAACTGTCAGTGGTGTGACATTAACGTAAAATTACGTATGTTAAGTATTCACATCATTCCTGTTCAACTCCAGTAGAATAAAATCTACAGTCATATTATAACATTACATTGAGTAGCACATGACATTAATTAATTAATAACATAATATCTGAATACAACCTGGATAGTAGTTAGTTAACTGTTGAGTGCTTGAATTGATCACTCACAAATCCACATCCTGAGATTAATTTGTTTTATTGCCCAACAAATTTAGTTGGACCTGGCACAACATAAAGTGCATTGAGAAATATGCTACAAAACTGAAAGCAGTATTCCATTACAAATTATAGATGGAACACTGAATAGATGCTTCGGAATATTCTAATATTTGATTCTTCTCCAAAAAAAATTTTGCTGGCAAGTAGACATTAATAATATGATGCGAAAAATCTCATATGCAGAATTAAAGTTTAGATCATGTGATTGGTGCCACTAATACACTATGGAACCTGTGATAAGTTTTCTGTCATCCCATGATTTTTTTAATACAAAAATACACTTCAAATTATATGAACGACTTTCCGGTTGTTGAAGTCGATGAGTAGAGTATTGACTGATCAATGATGTGCAACGATGCAGTCAGTTACAACGTAGGACTAGGCACATGTATGCATCGGTCCAAGTTGTCACACCTCATTAGCCCAACAAGGTGAACACCAAATTCATAGAAGCAGTTACTTCAGTGATAGTAATATATAAAAGAAAGATTGCATATAAGGATATAATCCAGGGAGGAAAAAACCATTTTGTAGAAAAGGAGGTATAAAGTAATTTTAATCTTACTGTTTAAGGGAAGACAATGTGTGTATACACCTACGCTATTGTGATCGATCCTGAGCGATGTCACCCAGAGTCCCCAACGATTGGTAATCTGCATCTACCAACATGGATCGAAAAAGAATTTAGTGACTTCAAAGACTGATGCCACGTTTTGGTTTGGCCGTCCCTAACTTTCTTCCAATCGTCCCCAATACTAGTCAGCATTGTGCGCCGTGGTAATCGGTGTTCAGGCATACGTAACACGAGGCCCAATCATCTCAGTCGATGAATATTCTGTTATTACTTTATGTCCGGCTTTTATCACGTGATTTATCTATCAATCAAAATACGACTTATACAACATTAGCACTATGCCAAACCAATCACGTTCGACCGGTATTGGTCCTATGTCCGCCTAGCCCGTCCACTTGAGTTCAGAACACCAAATACCAGCTTCCAATATGCGAATCATATATTTCAAACATACTGTGTCTATATATCAAACAAATAGACTGCAAGGCACCATAAAATAAGAAATAATGTTTGTACACAATAAAGCCAAAAAGTGGCTGCGAACGTGGGAGGCAGTAGTTAATAAACTGAGCATAATTTAGGGACAGTAAATCGTATAATAATAAATTACAGGTCTAAATGAAGCTGATAATAAGGGGAATATAAATATACATAATATAATTATTGAATAATTATACAATATGAATATTAGTCCATTAATAGTCCTCGGAAGTTACCTGTAATTTAATCTTCACTAGGATATAACATATTCACAACCTCATCAACTGATTTAACATCATTCCCTAATACGCCATGTCTGACCTAACTATTACTTAACTCGTGATCCCAGCAGATGCCGGCGATATTTCTGAGACATCTGTGATTAAATACTAGTAGCTTACGAGTATCTTCTACTCTAAATGGCCACATTTCTCAGCCGTAAAGTAGAACAGAACGAACTGCCGCGCAGTATACCCATCCTTCTATTGATAGATGGATATCTCGCCTTCGTCATACGTGACGTAAGTTGGCAAAAGCCAAACAAGCTTCCTGAATCCGTGCGGAGATTCCGTCGGACACCAACTTATTAGTGCTGACCAAACCTTCCAAGATAAGTGGTTGTACACGCGTTCGACTACTTCACTCCCTATCCTTAGTTCATGTGTTTAAGCAGGCCAGTCCTCAAGCAACAACTTTCATTTAGAAGGGGAGAAATGCATCCTAAACATCCTAACAGTATTTCTCAGTGCTACCAAAAGACTGGATTTTATCAGCGTCTTCACCAAACAAGACTATGTCATCTTCGTATCGTAGGTCAATAAGTGAACCTCCTGGTAGGAAATCAATGCCCGAAAATTCAGTCGACGAGAAAGTTATTTCTAGCAGTAGGTCTATGATGAAATTAAACAGAAATGGAAATAGTGGACAACCTTGACGGACAACACTTGAGGTTTCGAAATCAGATGACAGTTCGCTATAAGCTCTAACTCGACTGATAGTGTTCGATTAAAAAGCGATCACCAGGTTTATATACTTCTGAGGTAGACCTCTCAATCACAGACACTGCCACAGAACCTCGGTCTACATAATCAAATTCTGCTTTTAAGGCAAGAAAAACCGTCATTCCCGGATGTCGACAAACATACCTGCATTCTGAAATCTGACGAATGATGAATACGTCGTCCATGTAGCCATGGTTAGGTCTGAAGCCAGCCTCGTTTTCTCTTATTTGCAATTCACGAATCTTTGCTAGGTACCCGATAATTTTTGATTCCAGTATTTTAAATGTTATATTAGTCAAACTAATTCTGATCCTTTCTTATACACCGGGAAGATCCGTGATTACGACCAGTTAGACGGGATTACATCCAGTTTCCAGATTTTAGCTAAAATATTGGTCAACATGATCGCGAAAATTAACCCACCATCCTTAAAGACCTCTGCAGTTACTCCAACTGGACCAATTGTTCTTTCTCATTTGAGATTAGCTATAGCTTTTGAACTTCAATTAGAGTCAGAGGGTCTGTTTCGATGTTCCATTTAGGGTGTTTGGAAATGGTGGGTAACTGAAGGCCTGCTGGACTGCTTCTTAGTGTTCTGCCCATCGTTCTAAACGTCTGGACTGTAAGCAGATAAGTGCTGTCTTATTACGAGATTGTTTCACTTACACTTGACTTCTTAATTCCGGTTTCCTTTATTGGTCTGAAAAGCTGTATTGTGCTACCTACATATGCTGTCTTTTCCCTTATTTGTTTTGTTGAGCACCACCGCTCACAATAGTTCCGTAGATTTTTGATGAATCTAGATCTGATTTGTTTATGCTCCTCATCATGTTCAGAGCCTGATGGGATAGGTTTGCGAGAGTCTGACAGTACAACAGATGTTGCTGTTGTCTCCACAGCTGCTCCTATATCCTCTCAAGTAACATCTGGATCAGCTGCTAGTCCACAAGAACTAGCCATCAGGTCGCCAGATATATGGAGGGTTTATCTTGTCGGCCCCCGTTTTGGCGAGGTGAGGTCAAGTGAGTGACCACACTAGGATCCTGTATGCGTGTTTTGGAGACAGCATACATCAATGGTACGAGATTCTAGGGTTATATCCAAGGAGGCCTGCTGGCCGATTTCACATAGTGTATACGTTGAAGACTCAAATGTGTAATTTTGAGCGAGGTTTCAGTAGACACGGGACAGTGTTTCGCGTACTAGAATCGTTAGCCATGGTGATACTGGAGGAGAAAGTTTAGAGTTAACAGTCGAGGCAGGAGGAACATTCGAATTGAAGAAAATTGATTATCAACACAGTGGTCTTGAGTGCTGTTAGAGGTATGGGGGTGGTTATCACTTCCCAGCTGCCCACACCGTTGAAGGGCTCTTTTAGGAGTACCTGACATGGAAATTGGGTTAGATGTGATCTTAGTGACCCGAAAATGTGACCGTAATGACTAAGGGACAACTGCTTGTGGGCGGTTACATGCGACCGTTTTGTGAGTAATTTTCATGTTAGCCCAATACTTGTTGGGACCTTACTGCCAGAGATGGTAATCCATGGGATAAGGTGAAGTGTGCATTTCTAGGGTCGACCTTTACTGACCTCACCCTTCCGTGGATGAATCAGCATCGCTGTTATGCTGGTTGTATGAAGGAAACACTTTACTGCCGTCACAGCTCTGTACAGTCAGCAGTACGAATTCGCCCTCGGATCTTGTGTTTGCTGCTTTTAGTCTTACCGGTCTTCAAACAACCTCTTTGGCATGATAGGACCTTGAAGAAAAATTTTTCCAACCAATATAGCTCGATTGGTTCATCATGATAAGCAAGCCCGATCACCACGTCACGGTAGCAATAATACGATGTGTGGTCGAGTGATAACATTTCATGAGACCAAATTTCTAACGTAATTTCTCGAATGGTTTGAAATCAAAGACAAGAGACCACTAGCTAGAATAATAGACTTTTCATGTAATATTCTACTTATATAAAAGATAGTGACATGAAATAGATATGAAAAATGTCATAAGCGATCGGAGAAAATCAGTTTTCGGGGCCACACACTCTTCAATCAACTAATGCTTGATTGTTAGATACAATTCTTGGATATTATATCAAACTTTGAATGGTAGTTACCACATAACAGGTCTGATTCTGCTCGCCACGGTCAATGGTAATAATACCAATGACCATTAAAATGAACTGAAAAATGACTTTTTTGTTACCACAAATTGATAAAAGAAGAAGGAAAATGAACAAGCTAGAATATCTAGGATTATGCGTGTGGTCAGTCAATTATGTAATCAGTATAGAACCTGGTAGAAATATCCATCGACCCACGTTGACACACCCCACTAACACTGAAAGATGAGATTAACAAATCGAACAACGTCGATGAGAATTAGAGATACTAAAGATGAACAATATAGTTCAAAAATGTGTGAAAGATATAGAAACATAAGCTTTAAAAGACAAAGGGTTGATGCATCTGCACAACTGACATCGATTTGAAACCACATTACTTAGCATCTGAGGTCACTAATCACACGGACCACAACTAGCTAGTCTAAACCTACCAATACGAACAATCTAACAGTTGACCTAACAGTTGACCACACCTTTATTCAGAAGATTATGTATGTAAGCTATGAACATTACATCATAAATCACTTGGAGATCTTAAACTAGGTCATTTAAACCAACTAAGATCAAGTAAAGTCGTACATTGGATGGGAAGTATATTTTGAAACTCGTACCACTCCTATGGTGAATTCCATTTCATAAAAAAGTTAACCTATAAAGCGCATATAACTCTGCCTGGAGCCCCTCTTGGGCTACTTCCGGTCCCAAACTCGGATAAAAGAGGAGGGTTGGGCATGTGGTTAGCGACCCTATCCCGTAGAAAACTAACTCGCTAAAAAAAAACGCTAACCAAGTAATAAACTGCACGTTACTACTAAGTAGTATATGTAATATAACTAATTTTTTATATCACCAAAATTCACTGTTTCACTTCAGTCCACTAGAACGAATGCCATCTAACCAAAAGTAACGTTAAAGTAACTTTGATGTATCTAAGAAAATGTGTTTTTAACCGGTAATGAATAAAGATGATCATTTAAATCACTACTATTAAATGAGATCAGCTTAGTACATACTTGTACAATAAGCAAAACATGCAAACTAGGGGCAAAAATCAAGCAAACCAAGAATCCATAAAATAAAAGCGCTACATGGAAATAACGTATGATATTTCTTAGCTTCAACGACTAGAATTTCACGTCTGCAAAACTTGGTTCCATAAATTCTCAATTTTTTGCACAATAATCATAACCAATAGTTAGAAACATTAGGGGGTATTGTTCAGAATTTGATATAGTAGAGTAGATTAATTCATTGTTCACCTTCCCCCAAATTATCAGTTTTAATATTAATCCATAGTTTCATATTCTTTAACTATATTCATTCTCTTTGATTTATATACTCTACACTTAGTGATACTACTATGTTAACTCCTTTGATATTCCTCTTACTGTCCTTATTTATCATGGTAGATGCTGTGGAGATAATTGGACTGATACACATATTTTCTGAGTCCTACGTTGGTTCCAGTTAAACGATACAGAAAGAGCTGGGTAGTACATACGTAATTCTACCAGTTAGTTTACTGGTGTCAATCTGCATTGTAAATCTGTTTGAGTTTCCTGAGAATCCGACACCACATCTTTGATTCGTTTTAAATAAAATTTGAATCACCTTTTTACCCACAAAAATCCAAATTTTACTCAGGTACGTATGACGCGCAATATTTCTGGTTAATATCAACTCAAATGTCCTGTCATACATTGAGTAGCACTACCGGAAAAAGTTATGGGCGGCTAAACCAAAACGTGGCATCAGTCTTTGAAGTCACTAAATTCTTGTTCGATCCATGTTGGTAGATGCAGATTACCAATCGTTGGGGACTCTGGGTGACATCGCTCAGGATCGATCACAATAGCGTAGGTGTATACACACATTGTCTTCCCTTAAACAGTAAGATTAAAATTACTTTATACCTCCTTTTCTACAAAATGGTTTTTTCCTCCCTGGATTATATCCTTATATGCAATCTTTCTTTTATATATTACTATCACTGAAGTAACTGCTTCTATGAATTTGGTGTTCACCTTGTTGGGCTAATGAGGTGTGACAACTTGGACCGATGCATACATGTGCCTAGTCCTACGTTGTAGCTGATTGACTGACTGACTAGCACTACATAGTTAAATATTCCCCAAGGAATATCGGGGGTGGAACAAATCACATCTAATCGTCAGTCGTTAAAAATGTTCTCTCAATATTACTTAACAAAATCAAGCCTCGACAATTCAATACTTAAATCATTGATATATTGAATGAAGAGGATAATTAATCAACGAGAAATAACTAGACGCGATTACTGGATGATATTTTATCAATTACTTCAAAACGTAGAATTGATAAATGATTTTCACTTATTTTACAATAGTTACAAAAGTTGATAACAATGAATCTAGACAGATGTGGTTGTTAAACATACTATCGAATTTAAAATAAATATAAAAGGGAAAAGGTTATATTCGAAACTTACATTAATGGCTTTTCAATGTAACCAATAAAATCACCATCAATATCATTTTCTCTAATTAGTAAACTTAAACAATTAGCCCAAAATACAAAGTATTCTTGCGAGCCAGACAAGACTAAAAAGTACATGAAGAAGAAAGTGACAAAAGTCAACTACAATTATAAAGAAAAAGACAAACATTATCAACATATAGCCCGGCATAGATGTGTATTGACTTTGGTTGTCGTACCACATTAGCACGAGATGAAAATAACAAAGATCGAAATGATGTAGTAGTGATGACAACAAGAAAAATTCAGCCCTGAAAATATTTATTATTTATTTATTTCAACACATAGATAATGGTACAAAGAGGCACCAAATACATATGCGCCACACAAATCTCATTCGATATGTGTGAGGGCTGTGATACTGCCCGGGTGCCCAAACCGAAGCAGGTGGTTTTCTTGGGGGGCCACACCCCGAGCCTTCGACCTGAAGGTCTGATCCACAAGGCAGTGGAGAATCGTGAGGAGATGCAGTCCCATGGAAGCCGGTGACCAACAATTGGTTCATTCACCATTTGTTCCCGCAGGATACTGGAGCCCATGTGCACCATTCGTTTGGAATCCGGTTAAAGCGCCGGACATTCGCTTTTCGTCCTCTCATTTTCGTAAACAACACCCCCGCCACGAGAAGGCAGTGAGTAGGACTTCCCTGGCAGAGGCTATATACGCGTGGCCATGTGAGAGTATTTCGAGAGGGAGAGCGGACTCTCCCCACTCTCGGCCGTACCAGGGCATTTGGGGGCCCTGAAAATATGGTTCGAAATGACAGTCATGTATGACGGAATATTGAAATTTAAGATTGGAAGACTGTAGTGTCGGTTGCTACTCACTTACCAATCTTGACTGCTTTTATATAAGCGTGTGTGCACTTCTTATCCCATTCATCACATGTCTAACTTATTTCCGCGTGACTATAAATAAAGATTAACGCTTAGTTAAATTGAATTGGCCCACACGCCTCGATTGTGCTTCGTTCTCTGCACGTTGCTTCGTTTCTTCCATTGCTTGTCTGGATTAACGATTGTGTGAAATACACGTATTCGAAATTCATTCTCGTATTTGACTTATTTAATTCCATTATAAATTAACGCGAGTTAAACCGATAAAAATATACGACGACTGGCGACATCTATATTTCAATAACAATCAGAAACGATTAAATCGGGGTCCAATCTCGAGCCACTAAAGTGGCGGACCCGTTGACAACAATGTCTAATCTAATTGGCGTCGAAATATCAAGCCAACAAAAGATAAAGAATGAATCTATTTGGACCATTGTGAATGATTCTGAGTCATATCACTCGAAATTCCAACTACTGGCCAGTTGTCTTGCCGATCACATACAGGAAGCCTGTTCCTACCAGCTTAACTCACATCAATAATGAGTTTGTGGAGTGATGCCATGTATTGGTTTGGTGCCACTAGCTTCCATTTAATCTAGTTCCGGATAAGCAAGCATCCCTCGTCAAAGTAGGTATTAGTTAAGCATAAGTAACATATGTCTTAATCACCTGAATCGATTAGGATTTTTAACATCATTCATTGGTTAACTACTTTGTCTGACACCCTAATTCTAAATTTAACACTTACAAAAGAGGATAAATATTTGAATAAAGCAATTTATAGTCATTGACTATATCAGCATTTACTCTACACTCGAAGATTGGATGTCGACGGTTGGAATTGATATGACATCATTTAGAAAACACCTAAGATTTAAATAATTTATGCATTCATAGTTACAGACTTATTTTTTGTCTGAAAAAAATTAGAAGTTAGTAAAGCCAAAATAATATAGGATAAGTAAACTGGCACTCTTTGGTTGATTGTAGGGAGACAAGCGCTCTAATAATAACAAGATTGAGAAATAACTGTATGGACATATCAAAAGAAACTGAACTATGTATGAGCTCCGAAATTCGTTTGGGAACAGTAAATTAAGGACACACACAACAGACAAATATATCATAACAATTAATAAAGATGTATAAATGAGGAATAAGAAGTTTCTTTACTCGCACTACCCTCGATAGTGATCTGAAATTAATTTCGAGAAAGTAATGGGTTTGTTAATATGTCGAATTTCAGATACTTTTTTTACCAAGTCCTAGCCTCTCACTGTAGAATATAATTTTAAGCAAACTGACACATTAGTAGAGTAAACAAATAATCTACTCTTATACATTCCAGCCACAAATGACATGGGATTCCACTCAAATGTATAACGATTTAATTACAACACTTGAGACCAGTGCAGAGAAGAAAAGTAACAAAACAATAGCCAAGTAGTTGAAACAGTAATATTAATGCTAATCGAAAACTAAACAGGAAATACAGTTCAGCTTTTTTGGTGATTTATTTGAATAACTAACGACGTTAGAAAATTATCTGTTGAAAATCATGGGTTTAAGAACACAGCAACCTGTAAGTCATCAACTATCGGAATCATTCGTATAGTTTTGGTCCTATGAATACTAAGAATTTCCTTAATATGAGATATGGTACCCTACTGAGTGATCAAACAATCTGAAACTTAAAGTGTAAACTAAGAATCTGTACTTCAGATATGTGAAAGAAGTACTGGCACGAAAACAGACCCATTTATCTTGGGAGTAAGACGTCCCACTTGAGTTCCATAACCAAAACTAAACATACAGCAACAATTATAACTCGACAGAAATGAGAAAAACCCAATGTATTCAAGTTTTTTTCATTAGAAATACCGTGACTATTAGACAAATGATCGGTCAGAATAATGTTGATTTGAACTCAAATAGTGAGGAACTAGTGTTATTTATTGGTCTTAATTAATACGTATCAAGTATTTGCTTAAAAGTTGTAGCTTGTTGTCGGTTCATAAAGGCGACAAATACATGACTAGTAGTACAGCGTTTTACCACTGCGCTCACTTTTGGGTTTGTATGACTGTATGTACTACTTAAGAGTATATATATGATGAACTTCAAAAACTGGGGATAGATTTGGACTATTTGTTTTGCAGGAAACAGAATTAAAATATTATCCAACAAAATATTTCTCCATTGTCAATATATCAACTTTCAACTAAAAACAACAAAGAAATGTGATCTGTACCTTTTTTCCCCAAAGCCATTAAGCAACTAGAACAATGAAAGAAATCGTTTCCTTTGGATTGGATGGACTGTGGTTCAATCAACGAACGATCTATCATTAGTTCTAAACCAGTGAACAAACAGCTAGATGGAGAAGCCAAATATAAATTAACTGGAAAAGTTTGCGTATTAACGGAGTTAGAGGCCAAGTCCTCAGTGCTTTTAGCAGTTGGATGACAGAAGTAGCCATCTTCAATGCATAAACCTTCCTCCTCGAGAGTGATAAATTTCTGGAAGTTATTAGTACAAGTAACATCTCTAAAACGTGTATGTGAAAATAGTTTGCTTACTTTATATTTCCTAACTTCTGTTGGCAAAATTTGCAAAGAATCGAATCAGCTGCAGTAAAGTTACTCATAACTTTACTTAATTTAGTTATGTTGTCACAGGCCTGACTGCTATACGATGCATTAAATCTGCACGACAAAGTTCTGTCATTAACTTGACAAAGATTTTTGCATGTCATGCACGATATATTCAATCCATTTAATGTTACTTGATGAGTTTTATTGGCATTCTGAATCTCAATAGTATCCGAGTACACATTAATGTGACACGATCTGAAAACATAAGTATTAACGTAGAATAACCCAAACCCTGTCTCTTTGATGCGACAATATGTAACATCAAGACTTTTGCTATTATCAACGGCTTCCGCAAATAGCATTAAAGCTGAACAATGCAATCTCCTGTTTTTCAACACTAATTTAAATTTTAGGCGAGTAGCTGTAATATGAACAAGAGTTTAGATTGATTCGGTTTAGCTTCGAAAGTTCACTCAAATAATTAAGAAATCTATGAGGGAAAACGATACAAAAATCGTTATATGTCAATCTAGAAGTGTCGAAATTTACAAAGGTAAATCAAGATATACTGCACAAAGCAGAAGTAAAAAAGTAGCGCAAAAAGTGTCACGATAACCCTTATACGCTGCCCAACTAAAAACCCATATGGCTTCAATGAGCGCGGTGTTGTTACCCTCCGAACTAATAGCGGAAAGTTCAAATGGTTGTGAACGTAATAGAAGCTTTCGCTTAACGGGCTTACGTGTCCAGTAGCAACCCAAGCTCCTAAGTTTGGGGAAATTCCGGAAAATTTTTGGGGAATCCCTAAAGTGAAATGGCCTTGCCCAAAGTTTGGGGTAATTTTAGGGACCACCAATACCTCCAGGAACGAACAACTGATGCCACATCTATGTTAGATAACCAATATCTTTGTCGCCAGCTTGTGTAAACCGGTTGATTTTCTTGTGCTTGCTTCTCGCTGTTCCATTACGGTTTCAGGTATTTAATAATGTTCACTGGTTGGTAGCCTAGCCACTCGACTGAACAAATTCTAGCCAGTTTGTTAGTTATTTGTGGATTTACATTTAAGTATGTGCATCTGTCTCAGAGTAGTAGGGCTTTTGAAAACCAGAAGCTGACACATCAACAGGTATGAGGTTGGTTAGTTTAAACGTGTAAACAACAAAGAGATAATCTTAGTGCTACGAGAACACGATTGACTCAAGAATAAATATATAATTCATTTAATTGGAAATTTGTAAAAGGAATTAATCGAACGAATAAGGGATGAAATTGAGATGAAAACAGGAAAGATAGGAAGTAGTTGATGATACATAGTACTGATAACAATGGTAAATTATGAGATATGCATCAGAGACATTTGATTCAGGAGGTAGATTGTGATCCATGGATAAGTACCTGTTTATTAAACCTCCTCATAAGGCTATTCACCAAGTTGGCTGCGGTCGCATAGGCCGAGAAAGGATTCCAAAGGGGGCAATCCGTAATGAGAAAAAATGAGAGTGTACATAGATGGCCACTCTTTAATGTGTAATCCTTCAAAGGTTGCCTTATGGTCATTTGTCATTAGTGACAGTGTATCCCATGATAGTGGTGCGTGTGAATTAGTTAGGTTCCGCCTGAAATGCAAGGGAAAAGAGCTGCTGATTGGTTTGGTTTACCTCAGTTCAAGGTGTGAGGTGAATGAGGTCTTGCTAAACAGTCTCAGTACTTGGTCACAAAGTGCTCGATGTCTAATCCTAGGAGACTTCATTGCACCCACGGTGAGTTGGAAAAATCCGAGAACTGAATTGTCAGAGAATTCCTTCGAGCAGGAACTAGTTGATGCGGTTATTACATGTGCCATAGTGCAACATGTGGAAGAAGCGACTAGGTACGACCCGGACTCTGAATCATCCTTACTAGATCTTATGTCAACCCACTATGAGGATGGCGTTCCGAACCTCCATTGAAGCCACTCCTATGTAAAAGTACTCATGCAGTTCTAGTCTTTGACTTCCATACAGTTGTCAAAAGCGAGCACGTGTCAGCTCGATCCAAACCTAACGTTAAGAAAGCAAATATACAAGATATCATACACTTCTCAATAGATTGGATAATAGACCCAGAGTCACCAATTGAAACAACTAGGGATGTATTTCGAAATTTATACTTCAAATTTAATGGACCCCATATCCCTTTTACTCCACCAAGGGAGCCTATAAACTCTCTGCCATGGTTCAGTAAGGAAGTTCGCACTCTTCTCCGTAAGAGGAGGAAACGTGTCATAGGTTTAGGTTAATGGGGCTGATGAGACAAAATCTCAATTTCGATAAGCTCGGAATACCTGTGCCTTGACCCTTCGTAAGTCTAGAAGGTTGTACGAAGAGAAGATTGTCAGGGAGTCCATAGAATGTCCTAAACGCTTGTTTTCATATATAAACCAAAGGACAAAAAAGGAAATATTCTAGCATTATAAGGAGACAATACTGCTTCATCATTAGTGGAAGACGACTTTGGTAAAGCTCAACTATACTTTAGCAATGTATCCGCCATAGTCCATACAAACACCATACACACACTGGACAACGTGACCATTAAAGCACTCGATGTCTTTGGTGTGCTAAATAAGCTTGGCATAGGCAAATCCACGGGAACCGATGAACTGCATCCCGGGTTACTATAGGAATTAACTAACTTCGTTGCGAACCCTTTGAGTATATGCTTCAATCAATCCGTAGCCAACGGTCGTTTACCAAAAGACTAGAAGAACGCCATAGTAAGCCCTATCTTCGGAACAGGTACGAAACATAAACCTGAGAATTATCTGCCCGTTAGCCTAAATAGTGTGGTTTTTAAAATCTTAGGAAGGATTATTCAAACGAAGGTATTTAAGTGCCTCGGTGGAAACCGGATCCTTTTGGAGAAGCAGCATATTTTTAGAATAGGTTATTCTCTTATCATTAACTTATTAGTAGCTCGTGAAAGCTGGTGAGCTTTTAATAACCAAAGGTTACCTAGAGACGTAGCCTACATTGACTTCAGCAGAGCTTTGGACAAAAGTCCTCACAACCAACAGTTATGTAATATAAGAAATGTCGGGATTGGAGGCAATCTACTGATGTGGATAAAAGACTTCTTAGTTGGATGCCAACAAAAAGCACGGGTGAACTCCGAATGGTCTAGCTGGGAAACTGTGCTTAGTGGAGTGCCTCAAGGCACAGTTTTGGGGCCAGTGTTATTCCTCTCATATGTAAATGACCTTTCTCGTCTCTCATCATCATCGAATTTTTGCTATATGCTGACAATATCAAGATATGGAGAGCGATAAGAAGTAGTGGTGATAAGTTAGAACCAAAAAAATGATCTGGAAAAATCATCTGACTGGTCTCAAACATGGCAGTTGCCGATAAATACTTCCAAGTGTACTGTGATGTATATTGGTCAAGGTACAGATGCATAAATGATAAGAAGTATTGAGCTACCTGTTGTCCAGACACATAATGGCTTGGGAGTTATCGTTAGTCAGGACTAAAAGACTGCTGCACACTGCCGTGCGAAAACCGCCAAGGTTTTTAGAAACCTATGGTTAATACGTAGGACCTCTAGTCATGTTGACGTCGAAATTTTTTGACTTTTTCTATAGCGTTTGTGAGTCATAAACTTGAATAGCGAATACAAGGGGATAGCCCTCGCTTAAAAATTGACAGTGGGCTTATGGAAAAAGTTCCGAGAACAGCAGCTAAGCTGATTCCCGGAATAGCGAAGCTCCGGTATGCTGCTCAACAGGCTAAGCTAAATCTATTCCTGTTAACGTATCGAAGGACTAGAGGCTACTTGAATACAGTTTTCAAATTAATTAGTGATAAATTTGCACCTGATATGCCCTCATCTTTCTTGTCTTCTAAAACAGAATTTACGAGGGCACTCCAAAAAAGTTCACAGACTCAGAAAAAATTACTTGTCACCTGACTATCGACTTTCCTACTAAATCATCAACAAGTGGAATTCATTACCTCAGCACGTGGTTGGGGCTCCATCCATCAACGATTTTAAAAGAAAGTTGGATCGAGACAGAGTCCATCATTTCCAGGACAAACTCAGGCCATCAAACCCCCTGACCTTTCCGAACTGAAACTGAAGCTGTAAGTGCACTTTATGAAAAGGACGTTACTTTGCAGGTTTGGTTTTCCAACATCGTGGTTAGTATGGTATAACAGTTGTATAGTAAACAGTTTTAACATTAAAAGGACATTCACTAAGTTAGATATTACCACGTTCACCACAGTATACACATCTTTAGTGAGAACTAAGCTAGAGAACTGCCCTCAGGCTGCAAGCCCATTTTTAAAAGGTGACTTGGACATACTAGAAAAAGTACAGAGGGCAGCTTCATGTGCAATTCCGAAACTCTAAGGTTTATCACACAAAGAGCGGCTTGAAAAATTGGACCTCTTTACTCTGTCCTATCGCAGACTAAGGGGAGATATAATTTTGATGTACAGAATACTGAGAAATGATTTCGGACCTAACTTATTCTTTCTTTCTTCTCACTAGATCGGGACACCTTAGAGGACATAGCAGGCGAGTAGAAAAGCCAATAAAGAACAAAATACCGGTGGCATACAGGTTTTCACACCATACCACTGCCTGAAGCAGTGGTATCCGCACCTTCAATTGACTCTTTCAAGACAAGAATGGACACTTACAGAAGCATACTAGAAAAGGAGTAACATAGGCCGTAGGCCTTTTGTCCTTACTACACAAATCTGAATCTGAATCTTTTAATCATAAGGTTACTACGACAACTGGCGCTTGCACGTGTTTAAAAATGAGCAATAAGAGTAGGGTTGTGCATAAAAAGCAGCTTGCCATTAAGAAGGTTATTATCCACAATTCCCATGATGTTTCAGATAAAAGAAGAGAAAGAAAAACAATTCTTCTTAACTGATGATAATGGAAACATCATACCTGGAACATACAGAACACCGGTCGGAGGTTTGAAGCTTATTATTTTATAGCACATCTGTTTCCAGAAGTTAAAATTAAAAAAATTGAAGCATCAGGAAATTACGACATCTTGTCACTCGCGCGCTCAGTGAACGACAATTTTGCATCGAGAACCAAAGAGTTATTTACCCCAGAGGTGGAAGCTGTTAAAGAAGCTATCAAGACAGGTCTTTATATACACACATATATCGTCAAACGTTTTTAATATCCGATGAAGCTGCTTTAATTTCCGGCTCAACCCAACTTTGATATAATCCACTGAATAGTATCATAGTAAAATACAACATATTTTTTAGCGAGATGAGAAGGCTCGTTGGCATTTTCAAAAATTTCTATTGGTTAATATATTCAGCCCTTAACTTTTTTTGAAGGCCACACGTCAGGGATTCGATGTTTAATGTTCTTTTAAATAGTGTCACTAGCCTATGATGTTTATCAAGAAAATTAATTTTGGATTTTAAATATCTCAATCGGAGTTGGTTAATTTTACCAAGAATATATTTCAGTCGATCACTTCTAAACGGAAAAATTAATGGGGATATTGGTTCCAAAATTATCATTCAAAACATCGAGTGCATATGTAAAGCATCCACTCGATCAGAAATAAGATGGTTGGATACTATGGGATAACCTTAACTTTTCTAAGGAAACAAGAATATCCTTTTATCATCGCAGTTTTAACGCTTTCACATATTGCAGTATGTCTGTCCAATACTAAATTAGGCTTTATTTATTTAAGACGCAGCCAAGATTGAATCCTCACTGACACCACAGAAATCATTAAAAAGAGATTGAAATATTTCAGGAGCTACTGACCTGTAGTGAGTTGCAGTTTTAAGTTCATGACCTATAATAACTTGAAATCGATAAGTTTTGAGGGAGTCAGTTCAGAACTTTTCTAGGCGACTGACTACCATATTAGCATGTGACTACCAACCCCAATGATATATTATGTGATTGTAAAACTAAAAAGTACATAAATGAAATGCTTAACCATATGAAGTAGAGTGAAGTATGATGGAGGTTTATAATATTATTAACATACTTGAAGTCTATACTAAAATCACATATCACAGGTAGATGGCGCTATTTCACATGATTTGAATAGGCTAATATGATCAGTAAATATTGTTACGCGTATAACCTAAAACCACTGGTTCTGAAATTTTTTATTAAAGAATGTCTTCAATCTCTGAATAATGTTTTTTTAAAGAACCGCTCTTGAAACTTCTGGTATAATATTTCTTTGACATCAGTGGTTTTGCTAACTGTTCTCAATAGTCAAGCAGTATCATATATTTCAACAGGTTATATATATATGCTTGTATATAAATGTATTACTTGTCTTTCACCTGTATCAGTGTAATATGAGTGGTTATGTTTGAGCTAGACAACTTGATATTGAAATATTTACTAGGGGGGAATTCTGTTTCATTTCATGGACAGTATAAATTTTGAGATAAACATTAATAGTATGCATCAATTACAGTAAAACCTGTTGTACCAAAACGATGAGCTTATTAGCTTGTTAAATCATAGAGCAGATTTGAGTTATATAGTTTAGTTAACATCAAAGACCAAACAGCGAGTGACACCAATTATTCTATGGCGACTAAATATTGGTTTCACGTGTGTATACGCTTAAAGTTTAGCATTTTAATCCATCTAATATGTAAAACAATCAATCTAGCTAACGTTTGAGTAACTATCTTTTGCAGATTACATACGTTTCCTTTTAAAATTCAACAAACTTTAAGGTGTATATGTTGCATGGAGACCAATAGATAAACCTTGGAACCAACAAGATTGTCAACGTGTATGTTCCACTTCTCGTTGTTTTTGTGGACACTCTTTAAATCAGCATGAAGCGTTTTCTTTGAATAAAGGATTCCCAAAGTGTAATCAGGTTGGTGTTCATTGTTTTGATTAATTATTTTTAGATTTTTTTTGTGCATGAATAACGCTCTGTAAGACTCTTTTTCACCTGTTACATAAGTTTTAAAGCACAATAATTGTTAAATAACCGATAAATCAGGTGAAAAACAAAGTTACACGATTGGTAGACATCTGAAGTTCAGTTAATAAATTTTACAGATTTATGTTTCTTACATAAATGAGTCAGAAGGACATACAGAACTAGGTGAAATTCAAGACGAAGAAAATGTAAATTGAGATAATGAGTGTATTTATATGTAAAATTGTGATTAATTTTAAGTCATATCTCTTTGTGTCCTAATAAGAAAGTAGAGCGCTGCACATTCTGATCGATTTTTACGTGTAAGACGGCATTAAGACCCAAATTTAACCGCTAAACTGGGTTGTTACACTCACTAATTATTTCCCAAAAGGGAACATCAATCAACGAGCCTCTCATTAACGTTCATGTATCTGACAAAATATAACTCTCTCTGAGGTAGAAATGTGCAATATGAAATAAAAATTACCTAGAAAGTAATTGATATTATGGCAGTTTGTACCTAACTATATCAAAAAATCACCAGATATCAAGTATTAACTCAGATCGTTTTGTATTAAATTGAATTGCTGTCAGTTATAATATCTACAAGATTAGTCACTGCATTTAAAATATTAGAAATATCGACCACAGGGAATGTACTTGATGAGATCCGAATGTTGAAAATATGAGCTAAAACGGATATATCTATTGATTTCTAAATGTTTTATCAGTTATCTAACTTAGCGCGAAATTTTAAAGATTAAATTCGGTAACATTTTAGAAGATTATATATCAATATTTAACACCTAGCAAGTCAACTACATCATTTAGTAAACACAAATAACACAAAAAAGTTTCTTTATGATGACGAGTAGAAGTGTAGATCTGTGGACGTTTATTGAATTCCACCCATCTTTCAATATAAACAATGTTCTATATGTGCTAGGATTTGGCCACATTTATCTACTCTTCGTGATGTTTAATAATCTGACTATGAGCTGAACAATCAAAATCAGACTTGCGATTTATGGGCATTTGTTTTTCTCCCCTATTTTTAGTTGTTAATATTAATAAGCACTTCCATATCATGGTCTCTTACACTAGAACATTTATACATGGGTACCTCAATTTTATGTTTGCATTGATATCAATAGTCGGCCAAGGAATTTCGCTCTCGTCATCCGGTATGACGGTCAGATGCTGTCGTTAGTTTATTCTTCTGAATAAATATTATTATTCAATAAACATCATTGTTCTATGTAGTCTAAATTATCACAGGTCTACTTTAAGCAAGTCAACCGAATGATCTACAAAGTAAGAATTGATTGTGACACATTGATTTAAGTATTGGCATTTAAAGAGAGAAAGGATTATCCTTCCCATAACTTGGCTTGTTTATATTATTAATTTCACGTTCTTATTTTGTTCTAGACTGGGTGCTCATGCAAAGGGTTTAAATTTGTTCCCAGTAGACCAGAAGAAGTTGGTGAATTTTGGTTAACTAGACGCAATGATTTTGATGGTAATTCGTATCGTGTTAAATGCAAGTGTAAGCATACTCATGAAGAACATGTGGCTGATCTCGTTCCTTATCGATGTAAAGTTAAGAGATGCAGCTGTTCGGGATTTTCATCAGCTTTCCTTTGCGCTGCATGTGACAAGCACTGGCATGAGCATCAAACAGTTTTTGAAACTGAAATGGAACGCAAATCTGAAGGACGTCCAGTTGGTAAGTTTAGATAAGTGGTCAAGGTTACTAGATGTTATTTTATCATATGTTCATGGCCCTGACTACGTTGTAAGGGAGCTGTATTATGGATATACTAAACCTAACTAAATATTGATTCCTCCATTGGTAATCAAAAGTCCTAGCTCTTTTCTCAAGTGTTTGTTTATTAATAAAGAATGTGGTACTTTACCAATATACTTATGTCACCAAGTTCATCAGATAAACGATAGCTAGCTTATTTTATCTGAATCCGTGTACTCATTTTTAATGTGATGTAAATAAGCATAGAGTCGATAAATTATATACAAAATATTATAATATTATAAATAATAAGTAATGTTCCAGATGAAATGTTGAAATGTTTTTTTATATTTGACTGGTTATCTGTAACATTACTTTGGATAATGTAAAAGCATTATATTCTGCAGCCATTCGAGTTTACTACTGATTCATACACTTATACACAATCTCACCTAGCTATCTGAAATGAAAATAAGTCCACAACTCACTTATAAATTTATACATATCTCCCTCAGAAAATTATGTCAGGTTTCTAACCGGTAGCGTAAATATATTTCCTAAGTTAGTCTAAGTCGTGACAAACGGTATGCGTCCGTCAGCATCTCCTATTTATCATTTGACTTATGTCTGATTAGGTTGGTGTATCATCTGTAACCCCTGCAAAATAATTCTGGCTATTTGGATTAGGCCGTTTAAATCAAGGTGAGACTACAGGAAGTTATCTTTAGATCTATATTCCTACACAATTATTGATTTGACGTTGCATAGACTCAGATTGTTACTGCTTTTAGTTACGATCTATAAAGATAGTATTTAAGAATATAATTTGTTTAACCAAACAATTTATTATTGTTTGATTTGTAAAATGAAACTACCATCATATCGTTTACAATTTTGTGACCAAATAATATTCAGAATCCAATCCCAAACAAAGTTCGTTCATGATCTAAACATTTTGCTGATGACATTTTTGATTACGACGCTATTATATATTCTGCCACCTAGTATTCCTCGGACACAATCCTTCCATCGACTGGTTCCAACTTGGGGCACAAATTGGGACTGAACAAAAATTATATTCTGAAAATCCGAACACAAAAAAGCCATGTGGTAAAGACGTTAACTCAAGCGTAAAGTTTAAAGAGAAATATTCCACATTCTTCTCAATCCATCCACTAGCTCTAATTATTTAAAAATTAACCATTTAGAGTGTTTCTACTTGATTTTTTCTAAAGCACATATTAGTCAAGACCACCGTTTAGCTAACCGACACAAAGTAATATGGGTTTTTAGGTTTTAAAGGATGACTTTGCGCAAAGTTTTAGATGCACATTTTTTTTGATGAGCATCATCATAAAAGACAGTTAAGTTTTACAAATTTCTGATGATTAATTTCACATATTTAACAAAGTCTGCCATCGCTTTTGTTTCATCAGTGGCCTTTGAACGACCTGAAAACATAATAAAAAGCTCTACTAAGTGCATTGCATTGCATAAAATAAATATGTAAAGACGTCACCGTAATTATGTAAAATAACGATAAAGTTGCTTAATTAACCAGTTGAAATTTGGAAAAGAACCGTGCATAATTTCTTTTTCGCTTACTGTTAATGCTGATAATAAAATAGATTGCAAAATGATCACCTAGACCTGAATTATGTCCAAAAGGTTTTAAATTATGGTAATGCACTTTTTCTATGACTACTGGGTAAGTGTAGTGGTAGTAAATCAGGTAACAAAATAATACAGTGACCCTTTGTAGCACAGGATAATGCCAAAAAATTAACAATCCATAGTTGTCTTTTAATCAGTTTTGAATTAGTAAAGTGTTGACTATCAAAACGTCATAAATAAAAAGTAAAAAAACACATATAAGGTACTTTTAAGATTATCTCAACAATTTGTTATTGCTTTTTAGTATTTCAGACTTAAGTTTCATTGCTATTCCTGGATGAGTGGGGTAATGGGGTTTGTAGAACAGTTGAACATTCTCCTCTTGGAGAAGTCAGGATCTCAAATGTCTATGTATGGCCTGAAGTAAAGAGGATATATCTTTTCAGAAACATATCTATACAGTCATGAATTTATGGTTTGTATCATTAGGTTCTCTTCATTAACTTTACGCACCTGAATTATCTACTACAAAGAAAGCATTTTACAGGGGATGTAATGAACTTGATTCGGATTCATGAATACATAGAATTTAGGTAAGTATGGTATAGATCAAAATTAGTGTCATACAAAAAAAGATATATGAACCTATCTTTATCACTATCTACTATAAAAATGCATCTTTTGACATTTTCTCTTGCTTCCCATGTCGAAACTTTAGATTAGAGGTTCAAAGCTGATTCCAGAAGTACGGATGTATTCGTTTCTTTTTTTTTGTTGTTGATGAAATTTTGGGGCTGAGTTTAATTCTATACTACTTAATTCCCCTACTTTATCCCTTTATTTCGATTCATATTTTCTATGTTTTAGCAGTTTCAATCTCTGTTTTGATGTAGTTTAAGAAATTAGATTAGCAAATTTTTGCACCAGGTCCTAAGTTACTTATAGCTGATTGACCAATTGATTGATAAATTCAGGGTCTTACACTGGTCTCCCAAAAAATCAGTTCTGTTTCTAGAAAATTTCCTGTATATGTTTCAAGAATTTTTTTCAATGTTGGTAACTTTCAGACAATATGTATTTCTAAACTGTTGCTATAAATAATATGTAGTACGAAATTCTTCAACATGAATTTGCATGTCTCTCACACTTGACATTCCCACTGAAACTCGAATTCATGGAATGTAGTGTCAAACGCCTACGCGTTACCACATAAGCTGATATGTATCATAATATAGCCTTATAAGGACTTATAGCTAAAATTAATATTCAGGTATTTGTTCAGAATGCATATATTCAAACAGAGACCGATCAAATACAGTTCTAAATATTACTAACGCTTACAATGTACAAATACTTTAAATATATTTTCGGTTTCATGGAGACAATAGAGTCATTAAGTTTTATAATTTATTATACTTTTTTAATAGGTGAAGGATGGATTCCGTTTGCTGAATTACCAGAATTAGCTAAAATTGCACTGACTGGTGTAGATAATCCAAATATTCAAACATTAACTGATGCTTTGTCAGCAAGTTCTCGTCAAAGTCTTCTAGAAAAACAAACTTTACCTGCTATCTCTGAATTAAAAGATTAAAAAATTGGTAGCATTAATAATTGTGGCAATAATTTTAAAGTAAATGTTGTCTAAGTAAATTTTTCAATTTTTTATTGTTGACAGAAATCTATATTTATATACTACTTACTATCTTGATTTTCAGTAGCATTTGCAAATGAATATCTATACACATATCTTTTATTTATCATGTGGTTTTAATATCCATTACTTTTATTTCCTTTTCACTGTGTTGTTCTTATTATTCTTTCCTTAAAATCATTTGAATGGATTCACTTCTTTTATCATGATTATCTCGCCATTAATGTGATATACAATTTTTAAAGTATATTTTGCTGTTCAAGATAGACGGAAACAAATTGTTAAGTTATTTTTAAAGAACTTGATGAAGTGAAAAGTATCAACCATTGTAAAATCCTTGAATATAGAAACCTAAATGTTGTATGAGATCATGATTTAAAGCATATTAGAACAATAGCACCTATCTAACCCTTATTGCTTTTTTTTCTTTAATGGTTATTTAGTAAAAGTTAATTTTCTGACAGAAAACTAGTTTCAAAGAGTATTTTTTCTTGTGTGTGTGTGTAGCTTATTTCCATTTGTACTTTTTCATGTACTTTTCTTTGCAAAGATTCACTTTATATTTTTATGGTTCTTAAGTGGACTATTTCTTTCTTGAACTTTGTTCAAGCTGTGATTATTTATTTATTTCTTTCTCTCCAGAATAAAAGATGATATAACTATTTATTTTTTGTTGTTGGAATCATGAGTCAATTGAAGCTAGACCACCATGGAAAACCTGGAAGCACTGGGTGGCCGTTTCGTCCTGATATCGGACTCCTCGGCAATGCGCATCCACGATCTTGCACCACACGAGATTCGAACTCAGGACCTATCAGTCTCGCACCAGGTGCTTAACCAACTAGACCTCTGAGCCGGCATCCAGTGGTGTTAATATCTAGCCTCAACCAATCCACGAAATTGCGCGACCATCTTCCATTGTACTGAGGTTGACTCCTGTTTCTACCCGACACGGATTAGCTCCACTGGTCACGGCTTCTCAGAACACTCAATTTAACTACCGTAAAAATAAGATGAACTTAATGTTTTTATTATTGTCACGGACACATGAAAAATACTCCAAGTAACTTTAATATTCTGATCGTCATAGTTTCACTTTGTTTCAGATTACTATTGTTAACAAACAACAATAATTATGATTTATCAGTCCTCTATGTAACTTAGTAGTGAACAACGATCCAAGTGGGGACAACTGAATGTATTTCATATGGACATTTCAATAAAATCTGAGAACCATATAGTAAATAGTTAATTTGCAAAATATCAATCCATAGTTTCAAATTTGACTGTTCCTTTTGCAAACATCAGTCCATTGTCTCAGATTTCATTGTTCATGCATTTTCATACCAATTACTTTCCGTTCTCAATCTTTCCTTCTTGATATTCTAGTGAAATACATTCTATACCTGACCATCGCTATATACTACTTATATGAATATAAGTAACTCACACCACAACTTGACTTTAAGTTATTAAATTTTATACTTTTTTTCAGCTTATTAATTATTCTTGTAATTTTTTGTACACTTATTGATGTTCTTATCTTTGTTTTCATTTGAACCATCAAAATATGTACTAAGTTGAAAAAATAAATGAAGTTTTCTCCAATATTTAACTTTATTTCGCTTATAATTCGTGTCAGAGATGATTTATCCATCTATATTGATGCAGATATATTGCTCAATCGTGTTTAATCTTATCAGAAATGATGTGATCAGTTCATTTTTTTAAAAATGATATGGAAAAATCAAGATAGAAAGTAAACTAAACATGTTTGTAAGGGTTTGATATATTTCCATTGTTGATGTTCAAGAATTTAATCACCCAGTCTTTATTGGCATTTGTTCATCTTGTGCTGATTAATTCAATGTGAACATCAACACTGGGATATAATGGGCATACATAGTTGACGAGTTCCAAATAAAATGAAACCCAAGTCTAGGTTTCTACTGTCAGTCATTATCCAACTTCAACAAAACAAGTGTGATTATTTTTACTTGGTTGTTAAATTTATTTGACAATATCTTGGCTAATTTAAGTGAAACTTTGATAACTTTAGAGTATAGGAATAGCAAATAAATATTTATTCAGCATAAATCCAAAATAACGATGTTCTAAATGGTCATAAAATACTTTCTGCATATCACATATCCGATATTATGAATATAAATATAATCCGACCAGGAACTTTGTGGGATCCAAGATAACCTAAAGATTATAATAAAAGCTGACGATTAACCAAGCCAAGAAGGTGATTTAATGAAATCCGCTTGTGTAGGAATCACCGTTACTAGTTAAAGGAATTTACGAACAAGGTTTCCATTACAAATCTACTAAAAAGATCATTTATGACTTTACATATAAAAACTAGACTCTATACTACTGAATTAACATCAACATGTGGAAATTCTGCTGAAAAGAGACCTGGATATTTTATCGTAATCAAATCAAAACGACCTAAATAATAGAATGTTGTTTTATAAGTGAGTTAATCAATGGTAATTGTTCACTTTAAACAAATAAAAAAGGAAGTGAATAACTGACATCAATATATATCAATAAATTCGCTTCAAAAACAACTTATTTGTTAACTTTTTATGACGGAGTCATTGAAGAGCTTTGATATGACAGCTTCGTAGACTAAAATTTAGACGTAATTGTACATAACTTTAGTTGTCTTTTAGACAACTGTGAGATAACGATGGAGATTCATAGTTTAGAAGGAGGATTTAAAGATATTTTGTTCTCTGAGCTAAATAATTTAAATGTAGAAATTTCCTACTCTTTCTAGAAAACATTATCGACACAAACTTAAAATAAGGAAGATTAGTATATAATTTTCGATATGCGGTTTTGGAGATTATTGAATTTCGCTGAAATCACTGACCTTTGTTAAACTGCAGTAAATACGAAGACAAATGGGGACAATCGAATGTATTTAATAAATCATTACAGGACTTGTTAATAAAATCTAACAATCATATAGTAAATGCTTAATTTGCAAAATGTTCATCAATTGTCTCAAAATGACTCAGACTTCACTATTCTTGCATTTTCATAGAAATTGCTTTTTTTTCATTCTTTACTGTTCTATCCTCTTGTCTCTCTGCTGCCAGACATTTTGTTCACGACTAACGTCATATACTACTTATGTCAATATAAGTAGCACACACACCACAAAACCACCATTGAGAACCTAGAAAAAGTGGACGTCCGTTTCGTCTTAGTGTGGAGCTCCTAAGAAGTGCCCATCCAAAGTGCGCGGTCGCGGACATCAGCCAGAAATAAAACGGAATCTTCTCTAGAAAAATTACTCAGCCCAGTAAATACAACACCTATTATTCAGGAGAAATTTCAATATACTAAAATGATGCCAGCTATAAATTAGACAATTTTTTTTCTGGAATTGACAGTTGTTATTCACAGTTTTTATGCACATATATCAATTTTAAGTACAGACAAAGAGGAAAATGATAAGTTTAGCTTGAACAAAGGTATCCTGAAAAAAATATTAAATGAAAATGGGAGCTAGCTTTAAGTTAACCAATTAAATGCGGGTCAAATAATTTGCCAAAACATATTAGTTACTTATAAGTAGTATGAAATATCAGGTATATATTGTGTGAGCTTTATTTCATCCTGTTCAAGCAAATATTTTTGTCATTTACAATAATAATGCGAAAAAGAAATGCTGAATTACAATAATTATTTCTCGATTGTTTTATATAGCCGGTTGGATACATGTTGTCTAACGATCTACATCGTTATGGTATATACATTATCTGTGTTTTTGTATTAATCTTAACTTACAAGAATATTAATAGCAGATACATTCTGATAATAATCATCTGCTCACTAGTGACTTACTTCAAAAGAAACTCCTGGAGTTCTGGTGAGGAGCCGTTACCAGTGAAGTTCAACCACGTCTGTTGTGAGATATCAATTCAGTGAAGACAATGGTGTACGGTGGCGCAACATCGTGGATTGGTTGAAGTTAGATATTAACACCACTGGATGCCGGCTCAGTGGTCTGGTTGGCTAAGTGCCTGGTGCGAGACTGATAAGTCCTGGGTTCGAATCTCGCAGGGTCCTGGATGTTGGGTGGGCATTGCCAAGGAGTCCCATACCAGGATGAAACGGCCGTCCAGTGCTTCCAGGTTTTCCATAGTGGTTTAGCTTCAATTGACCCATGATTTCAATCTGTGAAATACATTTTTTGTTGTGTCCCAATGAGTAGAAAAATTACATTGCTGACGCTTCACGAGTTAATATAAGCCACTTCTTCAAATGAAATAAATAACCGAATTAAATTAACACATGTTTAATTAGTACTATTTTCTATTGTGTAATATTCAAATGTGTGTTAATTTAGTTCGGTTATTTATTGACTCTGAAGAAGTGGTTTACACTAAGTTACGAAATATCAGCAATGCAACTTTTTTACTCATTGGCATGTAACGAAAAGTTATATTTACTATTAACTTTCTATTCAATACTCAATTTATTTGAAACTATCAAGTTCAACCTTGACATTGATACCTATAAACTCATTTACAAAAAATATTGTTCACAGCCACTATTGAAATAAAGTTTTTATTTGACTACCTATAATGTTGTTGGAAGTAGTCGACAACTGTTCGGAAATCCCTTTAGAAGCCAGAAGATTAACAAGAACTAATTTTTCCCATCACTGTTTCTGAATATTTCTTGTTGATCCGGTGCATCAGTTACTACTAAATTAGTATTTTTTCCAAGGTCACTGAAGTTGTAATTAAACTAACCTCAGAATTAAAGCTTCCTTCACATATCCACTATCTGATTTCGTTTAAGATTCTAACGTTTAGGACTCAACCCCGTGTCACCCACCTTCACAAACTGACACGTCGCCATTGAGCCGCATGAGTCACGATTGACCTAAAGGACTGAGATGCATTTAAAGTCTCTTGATCGCTAGTTACTGATCAATGTGTCTCAGTTTGAAGCTGAGTGACATGGGATTGAATCCGTGAGATAGCATCAGATCCCTCATGATTACAGGTACACGTTTCACAAACAACCGGTCATTTTCAAGATTTTACTATAACCTATCACACAATAAATAAACTAACTAACTGAATATAATAAAACCATTAAGTTTGTTCTAATCGATTCATTAATTTGTTCACTTCAATACAGAAGAAATTGTCAAAAATAATGTTATAATTTCATAATTCACAAAAAATTGTTTTATTCATTTTCATAGTGATTACATGAACAATAATTTTTATTAGTTGAGGTCATGAGTTAATTGAAGCTCGACCACCATGAAAAACCTGGAAACACTGGACAACCGTCCAGTGGTTAAACACTCGTGCGCGAAACTGATAGATCCTAGGTTCAAATCTAGCGAGGCGCAATCGTAGATGCACACCGCTGAGGAGTCCCACAATAGGATAAAATGGCCGTCAAATACTTCCAGGTTTTCTTTGGTGCTTTAGCTTCAATTGACTTATGATCTCATCTATTAAAAATTACTATATAATATCCACAACAATCCCTTCTGTCACTAATAATTTTTATATTTACAGATTGTTAATGTACAAACTCTTCACATAGAACTTGCTGTCCTTCATATTTACATCATCTGATGAATTATTTTCATTTGATTTAAATGATAAAAAAAACAACAAAAAAAAACAACGAAAAAACACATCACCTGTTACCATGGCAAATGAGAAGGGACTGAATGTAATCTTGATAAAATTTAATCTATTATTAAGTTCACTTTGTTTTATCTTATTTCTTTTCACGGTGTTATGTAATCAAATTTGACAAGAATAAATTTGATCTAATACATTTAATGTCATTTATCAAGTACAAATTTACATGGATAATGAATGTTATTGGCATTAGTTCCTTGTCATTAGGTAACGATTAAATATTGAAGTGTTTATGTAAACTTTTTATCATTGAAAGGTACATTTTTTTTGGAAAATGCTTTATAGTCAAATGGTAGTTTCATATAATTCTTATAATCTTGATGAATTGAAAAGTACTTTATACAAACCTATTACAAACCAGGGGTTATCATTTCTGTTCATTAAATCAAATATCAAATACTTTAAGATCTTATCATTATTTATTGCTAAATACAGTATAGTCATTATAAGTGAATCATAATGTTTCAGGATTTGAAGTGTCAACTGTTAGTATTTGTTACGTTCTTGATAAGTCTACTCACTTTTGGTGCTGTGGCTAACTTGTCTAATCTAGATTAAGACCTTGACACGATGGGCTAACTGGTTTAACTTTGAGGCTTGTATGCCAGAGTTCGAATTGAAACCAACTGTTTAGGTTAGAGAGACGAAAACTATTCTATCACCTGATTGACTGACAAGGACACGAGTAAGAGAAGACAAGTCAACTGGAACACTACACGATTTATTCCCACTTCCGATCTGGTTCCCTATTTCAGATCAGTGTAAAAAGATAAATGAATAAATAGATGACTAACCCGACCACAACGTACAATAATTAGGAAAATACAATTATGTCGAAAACTGGAGATTAGCGTAGAAAATAGAGTACAAAATATTGCGTTTAAATTACAATAGCTTTGGAACATAAAAGGGGCTATGGCAGTGAATCATACATCAAACGAAAGCTTATGATCTGTAGAATAGACTAGGGACAAAAATAAATGTTCCTGTTTTAAAAACTTTGAATTAACTGAAATAACGCCCCTCAAAAATAGCTTCTGTAGTTTGTCAAAGCTTCTTGTTTCACTGTTCACATCAATATTTTATACTGGAATAAAACATGCTTCTTGAAAATAGATTTTAGCTACTAACCATAATTATATGGTCGCCTAGAAACTATTGTAATAAAAATGGAGATATGCCAGTGAATATTGTGATATTTTTTTATATCTAAAGTTCATTATTAGATTTTAACATCCAACAATGACTACCAATTAGTAACTTCTGTACCCTCCGAATAGTTTTATATATAATTCGATTTTCGAATGATATGACAATCAGATTTGATTTCTAGGGGATAATCTTTATTAATTTCATCACATCATTATGAAATATGTTTGAAAATTAAATAAAATTCTTCTATGTAACCCTCAGTATTTATGTAGTGCATGAAAGATTTATCTTGAATCTCAATAAATTTAAATAAATTTCACCCTCACGACAAATTTCTAATCAGACAAAAGGTTGTAAAAACTGAAAAATCCCGTTTAGCAATCAATAATTGTGGTTAGTTTTATCGTGAACTTATGGTCCGTTGTCTGATATCACGTGACAAAAGCCCCAGTCGGGATCTGTTCAGTACTAATAACCCTTAGTCAGTGACAGAGACCTAACTGATTTACGATTCTCTAGCTTCTCTCCACCCTGACCGCTGTATTCAGAAATCAGTAATCAGCCTCCAATGTATTTACACTTAAGACAAAAATAGTTCATATACAAGCAAACCAAACCGCATTGCACCATAAAATAAAATAAAAATAAAGTTCTCAGTTTGAGGTTAGATTTTATTGGAATCATAAGCCAATCTAAGTTAGACCAGCACTGAGGATCAGGAAGCATTGGATAACAGTTTCACCTTAGTATGGCACTCCTCAGAGGGACGTATCCACGATCCCACATGTGGAATTCGAACCACAGACATTTTGCCTTGCGCGAACGCTGAACCTCTAGACCACTATTAAAGAATCTCACGATAGGAAGAAACGGGTGTCCAGTTCTTTCAGGTTTTCAATGGTTGTCTGATAATAATCGGTTCATGATTTCTATGAAATTCAACATTCTCTACAACACCGTACCAATAATAAATAGTACTTATACATGATACTACTTATAAGTAAGCAAAGTTTGTACAGGGAATTAATAAGTCCCAGTTAAAGTACAATAGAAAACGTTTGTGTTAATAGACACACATGATACCTTTGAAAAATAGATATGGAGGGAGTGAATAAGCGTAAAATGAACTGCATTATAAACGTGTAACCTATTTTTTAAATGCCATTATTTATAATGATTGAAATCACAATATATTAGATGATTTAATCAGAACCATACGAACTAAATCTAATCCGAATAGAAAAAAAATAAATTGGGGGGGGGTATACTGTATATTCACACTATTACAAATAGTTTATATTCGCTTATTTGAATGGATTCCAAATAATTTTAATCATATGACCATTATAGAGATAAAAATTTCCACTATTCAATTAGGGAATAAATGTAAATAGTCAGTAGGTATCCAATACTTTAGTTGGATTTAATAATTTCAAATAAATTGAGCATTTTGGATAGAAAGTTAATAATAAATAAATAAAATTTCGTTATATTTCAATGGGTAGAAAAATTGTATCTTTGATGTTTCGTGCCATATCGGGTAAATCTTGCTTATGGTGTAAATAATAAATTGAAGATTATAGGGGAACATCTTACACAATCAATAAAAGTGGATTTAATCGTTAAGCACATATAAAAGGATAAATTGTTGAGTTACTCATAAAGCTAAAATTACAACAATGGTTATGTACAATATTCAATTTTATCTCCTAACTATATTATTTTTTATATTATATAAAAACAAATACCCTGGTACGGCTGAGAGTGGGGGGAGTCAACTCTCCCTCTTGAAATGCTCTCACATGGCCACACGTATATAGTCCCTGCCAGGGAAGTCCTATTCACTCCCTTCTTGTGGCGGGGGTGTTGTTTACGAAATTGAGAAGACGAAAAGCCAATTTCCGGTGCTTTAATCGGGTTGATGGATATGGAGAATTTACCTAGGGGAGTTGGAAAACCAATGGTTTACATGGGCTCCAGGATCCTAAGGAAACAATTGGTGTATAAATCAATTATAGGTTGATTGTGATTGCATCTATTTACGTTGCTCCACTATCTTGTGGATTAGACCTTCTGGTCAAAGGCTCGTGGTGTGGCCTCCTGAGAAGACCACCTACTTCGGCTTGGGCACCCGAGAAGTATCCCAGCCCTCACATAAATCGAATGATTTATGTGACACATATCTGTTTAGTGCTTCTTTGTGCCAATGGTTATGTGTTTAAATAAATATAATTAAAACAAATGATAGCGAAGATTTGAAGCTCAGGTGGACGATATGGGTGAAATTTCGTTCTCTGAGCTGGATGGTTTGGTTGTGGAGCTTTCTCTGTTCTTCTGGACAGTGTTTGCACAAACTTCAGGCAGAAGTGGAGTGTTGGCGGTAAACAGGACAAGCTGTGTCTGATATATGGATAAATTTGAACGTTTGTACTGATGATTTTATTCTGAAGAAAAATGTCAGCTCCAAGATAAATTCATCCAGCTCAGAGAACAAAACTCCACCTAAACCAAAAACAAATGCAAAAGATTTTTATTTCTAACTAAATAAAAATTAGCAATGCATCTTTGTTATAACCAATTTTTGTCCAGTAAACATTAACTATCCAGAAACTGGGATATATATGTCTGGCGGTTTCAAACTATAGTTTTATGTGTAAATTTGGAGATCTACAAACATCCCTAAGCTAAATATATCATTAAGGTCATATTAGTCGGTGTTCTAATTGGCTACTTTGTCACGTGATAATTGACAGGAGCAAAAGTCAGTTATCTACGACTTCGAATTCATCGGCTGGTTGCTAATTGAGAGACTGACTATATATTAGCCACTATCAATTTTACAAAAAATGCTCCTAGCGAAATTCTATGCAGAATGTCAGGTTATTACAACTGGCAGCTAAAAGATGCAGAGGTTCAGTTTATCAGTTAAAACTGACTACAGTTTTACTCGATCAGCAATATATTATCGTCACGCGTTGACTGAAATTAATACTATACAGTTGGACGCCAAACTAATGAGTCTAACCGTTGGACATTTGCAACGAGTTCACCTAAGCATCTGAAAATTCCTATGAGCCTCATTGGTTACCAATATGAGGTCCCAAAATAGTATGTATGGAACGGCCATTCATTCCTATTTCACTTTCAGAGCTTTACTAACTGTAGTCAGTCTCCCGCAAAAACTGATTCAAAATTTCTAGAACAGATGTATTCTAACTAGAAGTGGAATCCAAGACGTGTGTCCCATCCTTTTTGGGACTGGTCAACTGAATGTATCTCAATTCCATTATTGTTTGTACAAAACATAGTACCTTTTGATCCAACAATCGAAGAAATCGTCACTGAATGCACTCATACCGATTATAATTGACCAAATCTCAGTTCTGGATATTAATAATTGAATAATTCAAACCCTTATTAATAACTAATTAATCTCTACAATCAATTGACAAAAATAAATAATAAATTCATATGATTTAACATGCATGCATATATGTATCTCTACGTACACACACACACACGTACACTTTATCATCCATCTTATCAACTCCCACAGAAACTCTATTCACTTTTGCTCATACTATTTCATTTTTTAAACACAAAATGTAAACAATATTACTCCTTTATACTTAATATCATTAAGATTAGGAAATTAACATTTATCGACTAATTTAGTGTTGTTGTTGTTATTATATAATCGTTCACGTGAAATGTAAGATGAGTGAATGAATGAGTATCCGATCAGTCTATCAATTAGAACATTACTGTCAGATTATATTTTAAAAAATATTGTTATTAAATTGACAAATCGATATATTGATCAATAAATCAATGTAGCGACTGGGGAGAGGAAGAAAAAATCAATAATTAACTATATATCAACATGGATTTATTAGGTAACTTGACATGTATGTGTATAAAAGTACCAAGTTCATCGAAGGGAACTGTTTTTAAGGAATTTATTATCAAGTTGTACAATGGTATATATATATATATATATATATATATATATATATATATATATATATATATATATATAAATCAGATGGGTTTTGTGGATATTATAGTAATTTTAATGGTAAAGATCATGAGTCACTTGAAACTAGACCACAATAGGATGAAACGGCCGTCCAGTGCTTCCAGGTTTTCCATGGTGCCTTAGCTTCAACTGACTCATGATCTTAACCATTGAAATTACTATAACATCTAAAAAACTCATCTGATATTAATCAACATATGCTCACTAATGACTGGCTTCAAGAGGTAGATTCTGGAGTTCTAGTGAGAAGTAATGACCAGTGGAGTTCAACCAGGTCTGTTGTGAGATAGTAACTCACTGAAGACATTGGTGGATGTGTCGCTCAATTTCGTGGGTTGGTTGAAGTTAGACATTAACATTGTTGGATGCTGGTTCAATGATCTAGTGGTTAAGTGCATGTTCGGGGAACTAGTAGGTCCTGGGTTCGAGTCTTGCGAGGCAAGGTTGTGGATGCGCACTGCTGAGGTGTCCCACAATAGGACGAGACGGCTGCCCAGTGCATCTGGGTTGTCCATGGCGGTCTAGCTTCAACTGACTCATGATCTTAACCACTGAAATATATAAACACAGTTTTATTGTTGAAGTACTAGTTCCATGAGGAAATGTGAACAAAGATTAACCAAAATGACGTAATAGAAAGATTATAATACTAGATTACATAATAAAAATAATAACATCAAACTAGAACTACTACTTCAACAAAAAATTGTCATTAATATACGATTGTACAGCTTGATATTAAAGTCGTTGAAAACATATCCCTTTGCTGAATTTGTATTTTTAATGTTTAAATAGGGATTATCTGTCATAATATGTACAAGTCAATATACAAGTTTAATACAACATGAAGGTCAAGTTTAGATGGTGGTGTCGGGTGGTAATAACAACAAGTAGCACTGACAAATCATGAGTAAGAAACAAACACACTCTCGATGTCTTCGAAGAGTTTGATTTGAAAAACAAAACGTATCTCTATTATTAAGCTGAGGACACTAGTAACAATCATGTTCCTTGAAAGGCAAAATTTCACAAAATACAACAAACCAAAGTAAGAACATACTGACCCATAATTATTAATAGATTATGAGCATGAAAAGCATATGGTGAAGTATGAACAAAAAGGCAGGTGTGAAATTGCAATCTAGGTAGCACTGAGATCGTACAGGTGAGTTAGTGAACCACTGGACTGGTAATCCAGATATTCGTCCCTCGAATTCCATTCAAATGCTGGTTTATATCTTATAGGTGGAGAGTTTCCTTCAGTCATCTCTGTCTCCATTTACTACTCGGTCACAACTGGACTTCAGACTTCTCAACAACACAAACACTGTTGATGCACTGCTTTCAGATAGTGTGAAATAGAGAGTAAGAAAGCAGTGGTATGTTAGATAGAGTATTGGTACTAGTATGAACAGGCAATTTCAAGTTGTATGGAAGTCAATTTATTTTCAACCACCAGACAAACAAATGAATGAGCATGCCCAATGTTAATGTTAAATATTCCAGTGTCCATAAATTGGGAGATGTAGATATAAAAGCCTTGCAGTTTGTGATGAATAAGGACTTGACACAAATGTACTGATTTCCTAATGTTGTTTCGACATGCTTTGCCAGTTGTGATGATAACAACATTTGAGTGATGTATGTAAGAAAAGTCGGAGGGGCCTGTCTCGGTGGCCTAATGGATAAGGCGTCGGTTTCCGGAGCCGAAGATTGAGGGTTCGAGTCCCTTCCGAGACGTTCGTTTTCCTGACACTAAATAACTGTAACAACCATTCCGGACATTCGTGACATTCTAATATGTCACTCTAATACATCACTCAAATATTATCATCACAGCTGGCAAACATATAGAAACAACATTAAGAAATCAGTACATTTGTATGGGTGAAACATCGATCATTAGTAGTTGAGATCTACACTCACATCATCAACACCCTAATAATCAGTTAGAAAATTGACTTCACTACATCAATTGAAACATGAAGGATGGATATTGAAGATCTAACTAAACTCACCATGTCATTCGGAAACTTCTTTATCTGCTCTTGTTTTGATCAAGCTGACTGGTTCGAGAATTATGGGCCGCACTGATCATACGACGTCCGGAATGGTGGTTACAGTTATTTAGTGTCAGGAAAACGAACGTCTCGGAAGGGACTCGAACCCTCAGTCTTCGGCTCCGGAAACCGACGCCTTATCCATTAGGCCACCGAGACAGGCCCCTCCGACTTTTCTTACATACATCACTCAAATGTTGTTATCATCACAACTGGCAAAGCATGTCGAAACAACATTAGGAAATCAGTACATTTGTGTCAAGTCCTTATTCATCACAAACTGCAAGGCTTTTATATCTACATCTCCCAATTTATGGACACTGAAATATTTAACATTAACATTGGGCATGCTCATTCATTTGTTTGTCTGGTGGTTGAAAATAAATTGACTTCCATACAACTTGAAATTGCCTGTTCATACTAGTACCAATACTCTATCTAACATACCACTGCTTTCTTACTCTCTATTTCACACTATCTGAAAGCAGTGCATCAACAGTGTTTGTGTTGTTGAGAAGTCTGAAGTCCAGTTGTGACCGAGTAGTAAATGGAGACAGAGATGACTGAAGGAAACTCTCCACCTATAAGATATAAACCAGCATTTGAATGGAATTCGAGGGACGAATATCTGGATTACCAGTCCAGTGGTTCACTAACTCACCTGTACGATCTCAGTGCTACCTAGATTGTAGTTTCATACCTAAGCTTCTTTCCATTTATTGTCATGTGCTTTTCATGGACTGGACATCTGCCTCCAATTATCAGCGCCATGTGTTCGCTAATCTACCTCTTTTCTTTATCCTTTCAGTGGTTCAAGTTTAAGCTTGCTTTTTGGTTCAGTTCTGTGGTGTCCGTAAAGTGTGTCCCATCCTTCTGTAGTGTTTTTTCCTAATATCTTCTCTAGTTGAAAGCTGTTTTGTGCTCTCCAAGAGCAGGATATTGTTTATTGACTTTTACCAATGGACTTTGAGTAACTTGTGTAGATAGCCACTAATCAATACTTGTAACTTTGTGATGGCGGTTGTCATAATCTTCAAAGTTTCGGTTTGAAAGTTCTGACTTTGGTCCTATTCGATAGTTCATTTAATTTTAAAACATTCTTCAACCATAGGAATCCTAAACTCTCTGCACCGATTCGTGCTTTGACATCTGGATTACACCTTTCTTGTTTATTTGTGATGCCTCCCAATTACGTAATGAATTCCAACCCAATGTCTTGTGGTAAGTTGGGATTAATGTAGTTTAACCATATCTAGGAGGAAACAATTTTCATTGATGATATTGGGATGATTATCGCCCCATAACATGAATTAACTAGAGTTCCAAATGTGTACCGATCGAATGTCGACTCAGTAAATTAACAGTTGAACATAAATACCAGATCCTCAAAGTTCTAGGTTATATCTCTGGTTGGTCTTGGGTGCATATTGCTGGTGAGTCCCATACTGGGACGAAATAGCCATCTAGTGTTTTCTGGTTTTCACTGGCATGCGGACTGAAACCAGTCCTTGGAGAATACCATCTGCATATCAAAATATTCCCAACAAAACAACTTTACTGAAAATTGATTTCATTCGCTGTTAATTTAGATAAATCAATTTTTGAACATCAATTCAATTATTTTGATCGGTATTTTTGAATTGACTGGTGACAATCAATTGACAAAGCTTATAATTTACTCATACTCAGAATGAAGATGATAATTTCGAAAAGCTGTATTATGATTCAACGTTTATTGATTATACTATTTTTATTAACTTTGAACATTTGATTGTGTTCAGCATTTGGAAATATAGTCTACGTGTATTTGCACTATATTAATCATTTATATGAAGAAGATAGCTGAAGATAGATGGTAAAGTTCATATAAGAAGGTACATATTACATTTACGTTACGAAAAGTAAATGACTTTCTTAAATTAAACAGTTTTATTTTAAGCGGGAGTTATACTATAAAATAGTGTTTGGTTATTAATTGATTAATTCATATCAGAAGGGATTTGTGGATATTACAGTAATTTCAATAATTGAGATCACAAGTCAATTGAAGCTAGACCACCATGGAAAACCTGGATACACCGGGCGGCCGTTTTGTACTATTGTGGGACACCTCAGCAGCGCTAGATTCGAAATTAGGACTTATCGGTCTCGCGCGCGACCGCCAAACTACTAGACCACCGAGCCGGAATCCAACGGTCTTAATGTCTAACTTCAACCAATCCACGAAATCGAGCGACACATTCACCAATGTCTTCAGTGAGTTACTATCTCACAACAGACCCGGTTGAACGAAAGGACCGTCCAGTACTTCCAGGTTTTCCATGGTGGTCTAGCTTCAATTGACTTATGATCTCAACCATTGAAATTAATTAATTGTTCAATGAAATAATGCAATGAAATCTTTATTCTATACAAATATGAAGTTACATGAATGAATGATGAAGTCAATCGGAATCGTTTAGTATAATAAGGCCAAGAGATTTCTTTTAAAAATGAAATAAAGAAAATAAGAATTTAGTTAGATAATTAGCGTATGTAATTACATTGATATGTTAACAGGTGGAAGAATAATTTGACACAATTATTCTCATCGGACCAGAACTTCATATATCCTTCTAAACACTCCTATCTCTGATGTTGAGAGTTGATGGTAATTCATCTAAAATGTATCCAGGAACAGGTGAGAATTTTTGAAAAGAGTAGAACTAATCAATGCTACTTGAAAACTTCCAAGAAAATTCCATAAAACAACTGACTATGTTTTATTTATTCTAACTGGATAGTTACCAAATTTGTTACCAATTTTATCATTTCCAAATGGATACTGAAAATCAAGGTAATTCATAATCCTATAAATATCATCATATTTTGTATATAACCTAACCTTTAAAATAAGGGTTTTGCCTTACTTCCTACGTTCTATTTTTTTATTCGGCGTTCAAGAATGGAAGGCTTCTGAGAACTAGGAAGTTGGTATATAAGTAAACAATACTTATTCCAGGACAAAACTGTTTTCCATCGAGCAGTTATAATTCTAATCTTGATTACTACTTGTTCAAATACATCATCTGTTCCTCTTGTCATGAGTATAAAGATAGTAATATAGTAGTCTATCTGAATCATAACGTATTATCTTCCTAATCACTCTTCCAAAGTATGCTTTGGGTCTCTCATGTGTAAAATCCTTGTTTTTCATACAGAGATTAGTCATTAGGTCTTTTATATAATTAAATGGTAAGAAAACTGTTTATTCGCCTACTTCTATAAACTCCCTTCACATAAACTTGTTCAAAGCGATCATATATATATATATATATATATATATATATATATATATATATATATATATATATATATATATATATATATATATATATATATATATATATAATTGTCTCTAAACGATCAGCTTCCTAGACACACTGCTAAAAATAGTCGAATAAACTTTGAATTTAATTAGGAAGGTTTTGTTCCGGCTTCATGCAGCCAAATATATATCGGCAACAACATTTCAACAGTAATTGGGAGAGGGAAGCTGGCGTTTAATACAGCTACGACTGTTTATACAAAAGGTAATATTACTGCACAATTTGTTTGTATGTACAGATTTAATTGACTTTGTAAACCATTAGATGAAATAACAAATTACGAGATAAAATCTATGAAACAAAAAGACCACGGTAATTCCGAAGCATATAAATATTTGATTTCAAGCTCCAAAACAGGGTAACTATGGTAAATTTTATGAATCAGTATACATGGTCGAAAGTTCAAATATTGTGGCTATAGCAAAATCAACATGGTCGTTGTTGAACTTGAAGGACATTATGTATATATGTACTATTAGGCTTGCAGAGATTAATCCTAAGTCACAAATCCGTATATCAGGTAGTTGGAGGAAGCTGGCAGTTAACCATGAAATTAGGTCTTATATTAGTTGACAAATGACATAAACGTATATCTGCGTGAGAACTAGTATTCCTAGTGAGCTCGGATAGCCCAGTATCACGGTCACTAACATCACTACTGAGTTATTCGAGCCTTAACTGAACTCCAGTTGAACTGGGGTATTGACAATTTATTAATTACTGAGTAGTGACCAATGTTACATTTGTCTTGTCCAGTAGATGTTTAAATCCTACAGGTGGTCAGTCGTAGCCTTAGTACCTCAGTGGTCGTGTATCAGAACTTGAAACCATATGGTATAGGTTCAAATCTCGGATGGAACATGAAAGTTAAGTTGTATGGAGTTTTCTGCCGACTATCTTCGACCATCTAATATTAAAACATGGGACACGTGATACCAGGTCACTCAGATTAATCGCTACATAATTCAAATTGATCTATGGAATTCGTTACATCCTAAGGAAGAAAAAATGAATGGTAACTGCTAGGAATTATTTATGGACTATTATTACATATATTCTTATTGTAGAATTACTAAGTAACTAGACTGTCTATACATTCGTATTCTTTTCATTTGACATATAGGCTATTGCGATACAATTTCCCACTCTTAACTTATTCCTGATATATTAGTTACAGTTCCTCACACTCACGGCCACTTTTGCCCTGATCCTGTATAACTGTTATTTTCTATTTCATGGTATGATTCGGTGTGATTTGTTTGTATATAAACTGCGTATGCTTGAACTACGTGATACATACAGTGGAAGCTGAAATTGCGTTCTGGACTCAACTGGTAGGGCAAGGCAAGAAGAACCAATAAGAACTCAGAGTTGACTCTAGGCTGCTCGTGCTTGTTAACACGTGATTGGTTTGGCACAGGGCCAAGGTCATATAAGTCGGTCATCTAATTGGCGATTTAGTCACGTGACACATTGTCCGGACAAAAAACATAACAGAATTCGATCAGCACAAAGGGGACTAAACAAACGTTATACTGATTGCAATTCATTGGTAGATCGGTCGTTGAAATTCGAGTTTAAATCCTTAAGAGCTGTTACTATTATGCTTATAAAAATCCAGAACCAAAAATACATAAACTGTGATCGCGCAAAATTTAGCCCAACTATAATCACAAATTCTTTATCCTGTAAAGTTTAACCAATTACTGGGACTTAGTTTAAAAAAAACATCAGTAATTTTATGTTATCATCGAATGGTAATTCCATAGACATCACGTTTATGGTTAACCTAAAATGTACCGGATAATTGTCCTGATTCAGTCAAATTTTACAACACAGGTACAACCAATCCATACACCCCTAAACAGATAAAAAGGCATTACAAATTCTACCACCAGCAACTCTTTTGATAACCCAATAAAACTTTGGACAGAAGTTTAATATAAAGATGAAGCGATCAGAAAGTAAATTATGAATTTTTGTGCAAAATTCAAATATTACATGTTAAAGCGGGTTAAGCTATCTGTTTCTAAGTTCTATTCCAAGGCTGTCTTAATCTGAGGCTTGTGTTATTGATGACTGTCGTTTATTGCTTTCTTTAATAAAAGTAAGCGCATTCATGCCCTGGATGGTTCATCGACTCATTTTTACTCTTGTTCTTCTCTTTCCAACCCCATCTCATACACTCTGTACACTGCTGGTACCTTCCGGCTAGACAGGAACCGTTACACATATAATCAGTAGTAGTGCTCAGAATGTTCAAATTAATCAAGAAAAGTTGTTTACTAATACAACAAACTAAAATTCATACTGTCAAATCTTATCAAACGACCAGTTATCTCTCTTCAAATTGTGTATGATAGGTGAATCAAGACATTCCATCATTTACAACAATAAACTCTTCATTCCGAAACCATGCTTATATATCTTGTATAGCTGTGTGAAATTTACTCATTCATCATGCATTCTAGACGATGTTGATTCATGATGAAAATACCAATCGTTCACCCATCCTCCCAGTCTTCATTCTAAATATATAATGCTAAGTGAGGAGAGTATGTGTACTTCTGGAAATCTATTTGATTTATTATGATAATTCGAGAATATGGATAATCGATATGTATATTGTTGATTTCTCGTTATTATTCTGTAGAATAATTCAATAAATAAGCAGTTGTTTCAAGCTCATCTCTATTGTATACTCTAACCAAATTTGTAACTATTAGTAATAAAATTGATGATGATAATAATAATAATAATAATTAGATGACCCCTCAACCAACCCATTAATCAACAACAGAAACTAATCGAAATCAATCCTCAATATTAAACTAATGGAAAAGGGATAACCCTTACAAATATTAATGACAATCAGATCAAATGATCATTTTGTTTTATTTAACAGCATTGTTCTTTTATCATAATCTAAAATGGAAATAATATTTTAATGGTAACAATAATAATAGTTATAATAACAATTGTGAACAATCAAAATTCACATGACTAATTGAATCACAAATAGGAGGGATATTCTTATTTGTTTATTTATTGATTTGAGTTGAGTTTATGTCATTGCCGCTGTCATCATTATGATTAACAATTTATCCAAGGGTTGTATTACTAGTCACTATGGTGATGATGATGATGACGACTGTGTTTTGTTTCATTATTTTAATCGTATACAATATACTTTGAAATAATAATTATAATAAAAAACAGAGTATTATAGAAAATAATGGTAACAAGAAAATATTTCTCAAAATGAAAAGAATTTTAAGTATAAATAATAACATTGTAAGCAAATATGCAAATGAAATATATATGGGAGGAGATTACATCATTTGAGTTCATTGATTCATCCATTTATTCAATCTTGAATTGTATACATGAATCTGTGTGTGTGTGTGTGTATTAGTGTAAGTGTAGAACAAATTAGTTTTTTTCTTTCTTTCAAATTTCCTCCCAGATTGATTTATTACTGGTAACATAACAATGAGGTCCATTGGTAGGAAGACAAATAATTGACATAAGTAATATGAACTTAATTAAAATTCACAAAAATGCCACGTTAGTTTCCGTATTTATACATATTAATAGAGAGCCAGGGTAATTGGGGGGGGGAGAGACAGTTATACAAATAGGCACATGTATACAACACTAATAATATCTAGACATTTGATAATGCTCATTTTATAAATTACACGTTGATAAACAGGCATATATATATATAGCCATATTGTTTATTTTTGGGATATGATATAAACATCAACAGATAATGGTCGCATTAGCAGTCGTTAGATATCTCTGAGGTTACAATACAAACAAAAAAAGCTCCAAAAGAAAATGTAATATAAATAAAGGACAACAGAAGAACAAAACAGAGTCTAAACAAACATTGTAAGAGATTGTATTGTATTGTTCTTTTTTTCTTCTCTCGTTTGCTTCAAAACAGATAATAATAGTAATTATAGTAATTCTGTTTTTCAATTCATTCTGAAACGAAATTCTACAGTTGGCAAGGAATATCGGTTTCTATAGTGATTTGTAAAAAAATATCTAACTAAAGCTTTTGAACATTTAACAGAATCTTCCGTTGTTGGATTCTCCACATGGTGGTAGCATTGGCGATAATAATAATAATGTGTACTGTAAAAGCATTTTATTTAGCAACAAAGATATGATAAATATTTTTTTTTCTAGGTTTAAAAGACAAGGCAAGTTTTTGAGGATACAAAAACACAAACAGAAAATTGGGGTGGGATCAATACAAAATTATTGGTAAGGCAAGACAACAAATACAAAAGACTCAACGTGGTCAAATGATGAGGAAGTGGTTCATCATCGTCATTCTCATCATCACCAATAAAAATTTCATATTCTCACCTATTGGCTTTTTTTTACATAAAGAAAGCTTATAGTGAGATGTAATTAGTATGTGTGTGTGTGTGCATACATCTGCTCAATGATAAGAAAGAATTTAACAAAAATCTCAATAGATTCTTTATTTTGTATTGAGCTCAGTGATAGATTCTACTGTGTTTATTATTATTACAGTTAATCATTCAAGAAGACTTATTTGTTGAATAAGTTTCGAACAGTGGAAAACATCTCTTCTTTTTTGTTTATTTGTTCATAAATAGAAAAGAATATTTCAAGCAATATATTATTGCTTAACGAAACGTCCAAACCAAACCTGATCAATAAAATTAATTTTGTGTTCTTTCTAATGAAATACAATGATTCTCTTGTTTCTATACATGTACATTGAAACACATACTTATGTATATATGTATATATATATATGGATACTATCTCTTCAAGATTGGTAATAATAATAATAATAATTAGTTAGTTGGTTAATTGACGAAAAAGAAAGTTGTTTTGTTTCCATGGTTACTTTCAAAAATATACTGATTGTTTTTAGGTTTATTGAGAAGTTTTATTCAATTTTTTTTATAAAAAAAATTACTATGTGCATATTATTTCTCAAAGCAATAAAATTAAGTTGACAATAATTAACAAATAATTAAGAACAACAATAAGAGAAATTCGAAAGTTAATATATATGTATGTATATATATTCAGGATGGTTTGAAACATTAGTTACTTCCCTTGTCATTTTCAAACTTTCTCTCTCTCTCTCTCTCAATATAGACTCACATATTATACACACATACACACAAATACATTTAACAGTGATTATTTTCCAAAGATCAAGAATGGGGTTGGGGTGGGGTTGGGGAGTTAGGTTTTGGATATAGAGATTAGATTAATATAGGACACTGTTCCAGATAATATATTTCATCGTCATCATCATTATTATGGCATTCTTGTATAACAGATGAATTCAATTAATTTGATTAGTAATAACTGGGTTGATGAATAAAGGATAAGATAACTTCAATAACAGGAGTTGAAAGTGGAGTTGGGTAGAGCTATTAAATAATTAATAGTTGAATTTCAAGCCATTTAGGACTCCATGCAAACGAAATATACTTAGATAATAATTATCATCATTATTGTAGATGCTATAAGAACCAAATAAAAATGAAAAATCAGTTAATGTTGTGAAAGGAAAAAAATACCAAGAAAATGTCAATAACTTTACCACTTAATTGATTGGTATTTGAATAATAAAATTCCTATAATATAAAAAGCAAATGAGCTGCAAGAAAAAATAACGTGCCTGATACAGGAGGTCAATCAGATATCAAGTAATAAGTTCACATGATCAGCCAAGAAAAAGGACTTCCTTTTCTAAGGGATGAAGACAAACTACTGATATATATATATATATATATATATATATATATATATATATATATATATATATATATATATATATATATATATATATAAATCATGTATGCATTTCTTGATAGGTTTATTGATCCCCATACTAGGATGACGTAATACTCCTGAGTTTTCGATAGTTGTTCGGTTGATATGATTCCTTGTGGAAAACCTGATAAGAATTCAAATTCTTATATGCATATAGATAGGATCGTTGAATTATAAAGTTCATTAATCAGAAATATACTTTATGTCAATAAAACCAACCAGTTTCTTTTTGGTCAATAGTAAATTATAATCGAGACAATACGAAAGTACTACAAACCTAACATTTGATAAATACAAGATGGAGAATTATAATCAACTTAGGTCAACTTTAGGGTAGTAAGTATTCACTTGTACCGATATTACAAATTCAGTCAACTATTCAGTATTGTTATTTTGAAAAGTTTCCTAATTATTAACAAAGAGTACTGACAACCTTGAAGAAACTCAGATCTCAATTATATCGTCCCTGTGAGTTATAAACCAAAGACACCCTGACATTGCTTCTTAACCCATAGTGTTATATTTGGACAACAATTTAGAATCTACCTAAGCTAAGAGAAAACAAGATTTTACGTTACACTCGGCCTATTTACTTCCGATTATAATATGCCTCAGTCCTTATTACTAATTAATTTTACCACATTTCATTATATATATGCCCCCAAATGCCCTGGTACAGCCGAGAGTAGGGAGAGTCCGCTCTCCTTCTCCAAATGCTCTCACATGGTCACGCGTATATAGCCTCTGCCAGGGAAGTCCTACTCACTGTCCTACTCCTATCAGGAATGTTGTTTACGAAACTGAGAGCATGAAAAGCGAATGTCCGGCGCTTTAACCGGGTTGGTGGACACGGAAAGTCCACCTAGGGGAGTTGGAAAACCTTGACTCCAAACCAATGGTGCACATGCATCCCAGTACACAGAGGGAACAAATGACGTACGAAACAATCGTTTGTCACCGGCTACCATGGGACTGCATCTCCTTACGATGCTCCACTGCCTTGTGGATCAGACCTTCGGGCCGAAGGCTCCGGGTGTAGCCCCTTAAGAAAACCACCTGCTTTGGTTTGGGAAACCGATCAATATCACAGCACTCACACAAATCTCATTTGATTTGTGTGGCGCATATGTATCTGGTGCCCCCTTGTATCAATATTTTTGTGTTCAAATAATAATAATAATAATTTCATTATATTAAGCGAAAATGAACTTTTCTTTCAGATATGTAACGAAGAGAAATAAATCATGATAGAATTTAAAATAAACCCAATATAATAGGGAATATCTATCATTGCCAAAAGTACTTCACTGTTTGGTGACAGTCAAGGTCAATCCGACTATTTTTAAAAACCATTTTCGCTTAGAAGTCAAGAACGTAACGTCTGCTAGCATTCATCATAAAAAAATTGATTAATAGGGATAAAGAGATGTGATCCGTGAAAGTGAAATTCACTCATTCATCATGCATTCTAGACGGTGTTGATTCATGATGAAAATACTAATCCTTCACCCATCCTCCCAGTCTTCATTCTAAATATATAATGCTAAGCGAGGAGAGCATATGTACTTTTGGAAATATATTTGATTTGTTATGATAATTCGAGAATATGGATAATCGATGACTTCAATAGATCTTGGGAATAAGATAAAAAGTCGTTTATAAATTTAAGATGTAAAGTTATTTACTCCTGAATGAATGTATTTTTGTATTTTTAATACTCTGACTGTATTTCTTTAGAAAAGTCTTAATCTGTATAAGGCTAATATAATATTCAAGTTTCTTTAGTTTTGTAACACGGTAAATTCTGGGTTGTTCGTAATCAGTGTGTTACTGACAGAATAATAAGTAGCTTGAAAATTTAAAGATCAATTTTAGCTTTGTTCCCATTCGGCCGACTAATGTACCCAGTCCGCCCTTCATATTTGATAATCTAGCAAAAAATAGCATACTTTATCAAGTTCGTTTAGATTCGAAAGAAGATGATGACAAAGAACAACATTATTACTATCAAATTCATTTGACTTCAACATACACGTAACTCATTGTCTTAATAACTGTTATAAAATTTTAAACATTTTAATAATATTCATATGATCTTAAGTTGAATTTCTGTCAGTATTCGTATATACTGAACGATTATAAATACTTAAGAAAATATAACCAATTCATTTAGATAAATAATGACGGTACAAGTGAATACGAACTATCAAAGAAAAAGATATTGTCATGTTAAGTAAATTACTGAGGAGTCTCATACTAAGATGAAAAGGCCGGTCCACGCTTCCAGGTTTTCCATGGTGGTCTAGCTTTAACTGACTCGTGAACTCAATTATTGAGTTACAAATTGTTATGAATAATTAATATTTAGCATAGCTGATGAAAAAATACATTGTCCTCTGAAGTAGTTATTAGATAACCAAGTTTACAAGACAGTATAAATGTAAATATATAAGAACTTTCGTCTAAATTTGATTGAATAGTTTCACAGTAATCGGGTGCCTTGTTGATGTGGGGGACATTAAGGAGGAAGAATACATTTGTAAAATCTCAGCAAGTGAATTTGAAATAAATCCAACGTTTTGCCTGGTAATCTGGTCCAAACTTTTTCAAAGAAATATGTATACAAATACATTCTTCCTCTTTAGTATATATGTACGCTGATAGGAACCCTGATTTATGATAGGATATGAATCAGTATTAATTAACAATTATTTCTTATGACAATCAGCTACTCGCTTATTTCTTATTTTTTATTGTTATGGCATACATGTACATGTATTCAATTTATTGCCATTGTAAGCATCATGTGACTAATGGTTTTGACCTTGAACAATGTTTGCGAAAAAGAAAGAGTGAAGAAAAATATACAGGCTGATTGTGTTAAAAGAAACATTGAAAATTTCACTTATCATTCATTTAGTAACACAAAAACAAACAAGTTAGAATAAACTTGTTGATGTATATGTATAGGGTACTAGGGGGATGAAATTTTAAGGGTAAAGGAGTCTAGTGAACAGTTTTAGGATAATCAATGATTTCTATATATATATATATATGCTGCCAGTCTAACTTTGTTACCTAATTTTCAAATACGCGTGGGTAAAAATAAAAAAAACGAATGAATGGAGGATAAGAGAAAATCCAGTAGAATCCATAATACAGAATCTGCACCATTGGTTGACTGGATAGACTTGGCATCAGTTTGATAATAGTAACCTAATCTAATGATGTAATAAACACTGAGAAAATTTGTTGATGCATAACATGTAAGGACAGAAATTGATGGACAGAGTGTTTTACATGTTCAGTATTATAGACAGTGATGAAATAACTAGTTTGTTATAATGGTAAAAAAAGAGAGAGAGAATAGAATACAAGTCAATTATTGTTGACCATCTACCAAGTTATTCTTATTATTAAAACTGTATGTGCCTAACACTTCCCACTATATTAGAACATAGACACACTGACAAAGGTTATTCTTTTAGATAAATTTATATTATAAATTCACTTGTTGTTTTACTTGTATCTTCCCATCGTTATTCAGGACTGCAATTGATCAGTCTCATGTTGCTAAATCGGATTACCGTACCTGAGTCTTCGTTTATGTTTATGAATAAGCAAAGTTTAAGTACAAACGTACCAATGAAGATATATCAAATGGTTAAGCGAGAAAAAGATTGAAAATTATCACAATTGTTCGATTTTTTCTTATCCATAGGTTAGTTGAAGATAATTTATTTTCAATACCGAAAGACAAAGATTGTTGACTGGATTCCCCATCGTTTCCAGTGTAAAAGAGCTTGATTCATGTTGGAGAAAATATGATGGAATAATATAAATGCTTTAATTCTACCTTTCACAAAGCTATTATTTCAAACAAATGTGGTTAAACAGAGCTGCATATGGACTTTTCCGAATATAAAGAAGGGTCTTATACAGAGATGGATGATGGATAGCAGTGGAATGCAAGACACACGTTTCTTTCTATCTCGGACTCATCAGCTGGATGTTCACTCCGGGACACGGTCTCAATGCTATTTGCTTCAAATGCCATGGTGTAATCTATATAGCTACTAAGTTTAGACAGCTAATAGCTTGTTCAGTGAGGTAAACTAGTAAGGAATTGCACACTAGTAATAATAATTATATACTCGTAGATTAGGTATTGTCATTTCTGGCCTAATTTAGCTAATCTAATCTTAATATATGGTGAAAATTTGAATATTATGTTGTCTGTCATCTTATAATTACCATATTAAAAAGTTCAATACACAAAAAAGTAGAATGCGGACATTGAAGACACCCTTACAGATACAAATATATATATTATAAATGGGTCACTAGAAGCATAAAAGGTCATGCAAAATGAAACCTACTGATCCACTGACTGATAGACATTTACCATTTAATGATAAAATAGACATTTTATAATAATTAACTGACTGACTTTATAGAGTGGAATTTGTTTTATCAAAAGGTGATTTCTTTCTCTATTTACATTCTTTTTTGTTTTGTTTTTACATTTGAAATGTTATTTTGATTGAAAGAATAGTTTGTAACTAATCTCTATCAGCTAGTTTTTTTTACTTAATTTTGACCAATATCAAAAGAATGTGATATGGTTTTATGATTATTATGAACTAATGTCATTCATAGTCTATGACAGTATTTAGATAATGTATGCAAAGCAATGACTGAAAAATATTTTAATAGTTGGATTCCTGAGTCGGTCTAAGCTAGAAAACCATCCAAGGCCTGCAAGTACTAGATGGTCGTTTCGTTCTAGTATGGAACTCCTCAGCAGCTCGTATCCACGATCTCGCCTCGCGGGAGGCCAATCCAGGACTTTTGGTTTCCTGCATAAACGTTTAACCCCTAGACCACTGAGCTGACATTCAACGGCGTTAATGTTTAACTTCAGCCAATTCACAATATTGTGCAACCTCCCACCATTGTCTTCAGTGAGTAACTGCCTCATAACAGACACAGTTGAAATATTTGTTAACTGAATGACTTAGCTGGTTAATTTTCAGAATTCTTAACAGTTAACGTGTGACGACTTTGCTGATTATATAAATCAACGCTGATATCTATATGATCATTAATCAAAATATGAACGAACAATCTGAAAGAAATCCGAAATGAAGTATATCGAAGTGACTTTATCTAAAAACTATATTTAAGATGATCTTAACGGTTGAAATTCAAATGTTACTTCTATCTAACTTGTGTTATATCCTAGTGAAGATTAAACAGTGGGTAACTTCTGAAAGCTATTAATGGGCTAATATTATAAATATATACTTGTTGTATAACTATTGAATAACTAGATTATATATATATATATATATATATATATATATATATATATATATATATATATATATATATATATATATATATATATATATATATATATATATATATATTCCTCTTATTATAAGCTTTGTTTTGACCTATAAACTGTTATTCTACGATTTACCATTCTCAAGTTATACCCAGTTTATGAACTACAGTCACACTCACAGCCAATTTTTGGCTTGATCCTGTATAATTGTTATTATTATTTTTATTTTATGGTATGATGTGATCTGTTTGTCTAGTATATAAACCAAGCTTATTTGAAATATATGATTCATACAGTAGAAGCTGCTATTATTGGTGTTCTGGGCTCAATATCCTGGGCTTGGCAGGGTAAGGATTATTAATAAGGATGCTAGGCTGTTCAGACCGGTCAATATGTCATTATTAAGATGGTATAAGTCGTGTTCTGATTGGCGATTTTATCATATGATAATCGACCGAACAAAAGTCATAGTAACTTGTTTGAATTTCTTCAAAGGAATATATAATTAGGATTTTGTTTACTTCCTTAAGGAATCTAGAACTAATTTGATAGAAGAAACGTTTGAAATCATCTAGAATTTAACATCATCTGAAGTTACGAAGATTTCGAAATAGTAATACGTTAAATCTCTGTGAAATTTATACACAAATAACAATTTATCGATTTCAATAAAATTTGATGAGGTTCTTTATCATGCACCAACGAAACTATTCTACCAGTAGAAGGAATAGTTGTTTAAACTTAATTTATAAACTATTTGTTTGCTGAACAGTAATCACATACATGTATCCTTCATTATTCTGTCTAAAGTTCAATGATCGAGTTGTAATGTGACCGTTAGATGATAAGAAATATTCTTAGTAGAGGGACCATTCACTTAAACTTTGTGCTAGTCTATATTTCTCAGTAATATAATACATCTGTACTCTTAAGAGATTTGATACAATTTACAAGATCTAGATCTGGATCACTGAATATCATAATCAAAGTATTCTATCACTGATTTATTTCAACTGTTGGAGTCGAACAATTTAATAACAAATTAGCAAAGATGAGTAATGCCTAGCAGTGGAATACAGGATGAGTGTTTCGTCCTATTTAGGACTCATCATTTGGATGTACATGTATCTCAGAGTTAATGTTCATTTTGAGACTGGAAATCAATACCGTTCGCTTCAAATGTCATTCACGTTATTCACTTAGATACTACGTGTTGTCAGTCATTTGCTTGTACAATGGGGGTGAATTTAATAACAAATTGTCTATGACATTTTTAAAAAGGAAAAAAAATTATATCTAAGTTAAACGTTATAATATTTTATGAATGAATGATTAACTAAATTAACTTTACACGTATAATTCATACATAAAATACTAGAAAAAAAAATAACAAAAAAGAAAAAGAAACTAAAGTGATTAATCGATTTTCACATGATCTGTCTACTCAATAAAAGACATTGGTAATATTAATTATGCGTACTCGTGATATTTAACTTCACTCTAAAAATCCCTATCACATATATATATACGTCAGTACAGATACACGCACCTATACATCCGCACACATACACACAAAGTGATAAATATACTTACACTATTTTAATTTGTACTTTATTAATTATGTAAAATGAAAAAAGTTTTTATGGAAACTATTTCTCTAATACGCCGAAAAAATTTTTTTTCTTGAAATTTATTTTGTATTCAAGAATTAATCAATAAAAAAATTTATAGATTACAAAATTAAGATTAATGATATAATAAAAAAAGATAAATACAAGAAAAAGGAAAAAAGAAAGAATGTATTAACGAGGAGTTCCACAATAGGACGAAACGACCGTCTAGTGCATCCAGGTTGTCCATGGTCGTCTACTTCAACTGACTCATGATCTTAACCATTGAAATTACTATAATATCCAAAAAACCCATCTGATATTAATCAACATATGCTCACTAGCGACTGGCTTCAAGAAGTATATCCTGGAGTTCTAGTGAGAAGTAGTGACCAGTGGAGTTCAACTAGGTCTGTTGTGAGATAGTAACTCACTGAAGACAATGGTGGATGTGTCGCTCAGTTTTGTGGATTAGTTGAGGTTAGACATTAACACCGTTGGATTCCGTCTAAGTGGTCTAGTGGTTAAGTGCTCGTGCGGGGAACTAGTAGGTCCTGGGTTCGAATCTCACAAGGCGGGGTCGTGGATGCGCACTGCTGAGAAGTCCCAAGCGGCCGTCCAGTGCTTCCAGGTTGGCCATGACTGTTTAGCTTCAACTGACTCATGATATTAACCATTGAAATTACTATCATGCCACAAAACCCATCTGATATTAACGATTCTGTTTATAATAGATCTTTGAATTAAAAGTCAAGATAGATCATGATACTGTAAATTTATTGTTGAGTGTAAATGTTTCTCTTTATTAATTAATTTATTTATTAAATATAAAGTTATGTTAGAATAGAGATAGATGTTAATTAGTAATAGTGGAATTCAATTAACTTATTTCACATTCTATTTAGGAGTTCATGTTCATTAGTGAATATGAATGAAGTGATTTTATTTTTAAATATTGAATACTTTATCCACTTAGTTATTAAGTTCATCAAATAATTAGTGTTAGGTATTTGAATAAAAAACTAATAGGGGAAAGATTTTGAGTGAACATATACACTAGAATGTAGATACATTCAACTAATGAGACTCAAATAGAACGGAATACGCTTCCTGGATTCGCCTATCAGCCAGTATCAAACTTAGTTAAAAATGGATAATTACTTAACGGCAATCTCAAGTCAATCCACTCAGCATATATATATATATATATATATATATATATATATATATATATATATATATATATATATATATATGCCGAAACAGAATAACCAATATTTAATCCTTAACGCCATCAACGGAAGATCTAAGCACTTATAAACGATTTATAGAAATTAGTTTTGCTTCGAAGATCAGTCCATTTCAAGAAGTACTGAGTAGTTAACTAATCTTAGATTGTAATTCGTCATCAATGCCAACTCGGGAAACTTCAAGTCTTGATTTAAGGATAACGCTATTCAGTCGATACCAAATGATTTTATATTTCTAACATCAATCAATCTATGATATGACATCAATGTTACCAACCATCATCAATGGTATTGTCTCTCAGCATTTGTGTTGAAATTTTTCTTATAGCTAATTACTGACGTGAACAATAAACTAACGAACCATTCAACAGATAAAATGATTATAAATATAGTACATTTTTATCTAATTAATACATTGACTAGTTTATTAAAAAATCAGAACAAGTTAAATGTTTAATAATAAATCAATTATTTCTCAATCTACCAATCAAATGAAACCAAGAACAAGATGGAATTTTGGCAGAAAGATAACTGTCTATTTCTATCCATCCAAAATAAAACAATACTATTTTTCAACTGATTAATATAGTCATTAAATTTAACATTGTAAAAATAAGTAGACTAAATGATCAATGAAGTTTTCTTGAAGTGATGAATTACTTTCGATCACCCGCAACCACCATCTAATCTCAACTTATAGTGCCCGCAATGTCCAGTCACCTAGACTAGTAACCACATTGCAACATGGTCGATAGTATTCGATCTGCACTAAATAAGGAATTGACAAACATGACATTGATCACCACCCAGTGATCAATCAATTGTGATTACATCTCAGTGCTACAGGAGATTAGTCGCGGCCTGGATAGCTCAGTGGTGACGTCTCTGACTGTGAAGCTGGGTGACTATGGATCGAATCCGCCAAGATTAAAGGTACACCTTGATGACGGGTGCCAATTAGCACGAAACCTAGGTCTAGGGTTTTCTGTCGGCTACCTCCAACCAACATCTTATCTCAATACGAAGTAATTGTTATGCTTCATGAAGTCATAGTTGTTACATATACAAGAGAATTATGGATGGTAATGCTTGTGAACTATTTATGGAACAATACGATTTATACATATTTATTGTATGATTATTAAGTAGCTAAACTATGCGTATTCGTGTTTTTCTTATTATAAGCTTTATTTTGACCCATAAACTATTATTATACGATTTACCGTTCTTGAATTATGCCCAGTTTATTAATTACAGTCTCCTACATTCACAGTCACTTTTCGCTAGATTTTGTACAAATGTTATTTTCTATTTCATGGTGTGATGAGGTCTGTTTGGTTTTTATATAAACCCTGTATACTTAAAATACATGACTGATATTGCGGAGTCTGAGATTTGTGTTCTGGACTTAACAGGTAGGGCTGGGCGGGATTTAGAACCGATAAGGACTCTAGACTTCTCATACGGGTTTTATGCGTCATTGGTCCGGTCTATAAATCACTGTTCTATAATTGGAGGTATCATTACGTTATATATATTGATAAAGACACAAGATCACAAGTTATAACAATAGTTCGTAATTAACACAACATAGAAACTAAATAAACATTATTTTATTCAACTATATGTAACACTAATTCACGTGCAAAGTTTAGTGATACTAACCAATTTGTATAAATCAAATAATTTGTGAGGAAGGCTCGAAAATGATGCACAGAAAATCGACCTCACATCTGAATAAGTCAAATAGAAGAGATAACATAATTGAAAGTTAATAATTACTTACCTGAATCGATGATTATTCTGACAGAATAATGCAGCAAATTATTAGTAGATGAATAGTTGAGGAGACATAAATTTGAAAAATTGGGAAAGCATTTTTATGTGTAAATTTCAATCAATACAATTTCTGGTTGTCATTTTAGAACAAAAGTGAATTGGAAATAAATGGATGAATAACATTATTACTGTTATAAAATGTCAAGTTTCATTTATGCGGTGAACCACGTTTAGACCACCATGTTTTTAATCGAGTTAAACTTTTCGATCGAGATTTTGAAACATCATCATCTTGTTCCAATGAAGATTTGTTACCTTTCAAAAGATGTGATGTAAATCGACTTATTCTTTTGGATATATTCTGATGATCGGAGAGTTTAGTATCTAAATAAATATATAATATTACATAACAGAATGTGACAAAAATGAAAGAAAAAATAACCTTCATTTATATATCTATCAAAACTAAATTATGACATTATTTCAATGTTATTATAATATAGTTGACAAAAATTATGTAATTTCCATAGTCGAGATCATGAATCGATTGAAGCTAAAATACCATGGAAAACCTGGAAACATTGGAAGGCCGTTTCGTCCTATTGTGGGACTCTTCAGCGGTGCGTTCCCATGATCCGGCCTCTCGAGATTCAAATCTCGGATCTATCGGTTTCGTGCGCGAACGCTTAACCTTTAGACCACTGAGCCGGCATTCCATGGTGTTAATATCTGACTTCAACTAATCCACGAAATTGGGCAACACATTCACTATTACTTTCAGTGAGTTACTATCTCACAACAGACCCGGTTGAATTAATTGTGAATAAACTTTTAGTAATTATATTCAAATTTCTGAAGATTATTTTATATTATTAGTCATTGAAAACTTACTGATTTACATGAGAATCACTTTTCATATAATTTGTATTGGACTTACTATCGAACAGAAGAAAGAAAGGATCTTTTCTTATTGATTTCTTATTGGAACACATATTTCACCAAAGAAATTTTTTAAATCTCCTATATATTCACCTTATTCTACTATTATTTCCTGTTCTAAATAATTGAATCCTGTTTTTTCTTCTTCTCAGTTTTCTATAACCTAATTACTAAATTAATATCTTATTGGAAATAAGCTATTATGTCATATATTACGTGGCGACCTACTTGAATATCTGGGCTACCTGTTCCGCCAATCTTGATATTTCATCAAGTTATCTGTTTTCTTGTTTGTTTTAGCAGATCATTACGTCTATTATGCTCACAATCTATTCAGGCGCGTTTATGAAAAGTTTACAACCTTTTACTATACGGGATACAGAAAGGTACAATCAACGACATCATGGTGTCTGGCAGTATGCATTGAAACGAATGTACATTAATCAAATGTGGATTACCGAACTCCTAACACCTAACTGGTCATCATTCAAAATTTATCGTCACAATCGATCAAGATATAAGAAAAGGAAACTTGTTGAAATATTTTATGCTGAGAATTCTATATTGTACCAAAAAATATAATGTTGAATAAAGCTTCTAATAATAATAAATAAATATATCGTTAATGGTTTATTCATCGAAGCCTTGAAATATCTATGTTTATTCTGATTTTTTAATTTGACTAATGCATTTCAAATTAAAAATTATCATTACTTATGTTCAAAATCATCACTAGTGAGTATACTATTGAAAGAACTAATACCATCACTTAAATAGCGTTAAACACTGTATGAATATATCATGGAATTTCAATCAATGTCGAATAGTCGACTGTTTTGTTAGACACAAACATTAAATAATATGTTGTAATACTAAACGATAGCGTTTATTCTTTTGAAGGATTGAACGTAACAGATAGGATGCATCAAATTTAGATTCTGTACTTATCAAGATATATAATGAAGATAAATGTATAGCCTTTACGGAAACTGAATACTATTATACAGGTTACAACCCATATCATTCATTGCAGAAATCAAAGACATTATCATTGAATTGTGAGATTTGAACAGTTGATAAATATTGAAAATCATAAGATTGATCTACACCTTATCTATCCTATTGATTCTATCCAGCTATCTTAAATTAAAGACTGATATTATCATCAAACACTTATATGAAATAATGAAATGAGTATGAGTATCGCTTTTTTTTAACGCAACATACTTATATTTTATAATTAGGCTATTCACCGGTTCTATATGAATTGTTAAATACAAGAAAAACTTATATATTAACTAACTATTGTATAGTAGTATTTATGGTTTATGGTGTCCTGATATTATGCATTCTTTCTAAGTCATGTTAATTTATGTATATGAAGTAAAAAAGAAAACACAGTTACCTTTCATTTGTACCAATTACACATTGATAGAATAAATGAGAAATTTAATATGAAAAGTCTCTGAAATTTAATCATACTTATGACAATGTGCCATAATAATAATAAAAAAAAAGTATGGGATCAGTTTTTCTAGTTTCTTTATCCATTACAAGAGAATGACAAGCCATTGATTAATCACACTAGATCCCCTGTCATTCAAGAAAGTTCCATATAGAACAAATAGGATATGGCTAACAGTGAAATAAAGGATGCGTGTTTTGTATTATTTGGGTTTCACCAGTTGAATTTACTTGTATCCTAGTGTTAAAGTTCACTCTGAGATAATTACTGGTTTATGAAACAGGTATGAATTTAAATTCAATTTGTGATAATTTGAATTATTCTGTAGTTGTACAAGTTAGCGACTATTTAAACTCAGTACCTAACTGGATAACGTGATTGGACATTCGAGGCAAAAGGCATTCGGTTCGAATCCTGGAGTGAACATTAACACTGAGATACAAGTAAATTGAAATAGTGAAACCGAATTAGCACAAAATACATATAATGGATCCCACTATTAGCAATATTCCATGCATTCTATAAGAACTTGTCAAATAATGGTTATATAGAGGTAAACCACATAGCATGTACACACCCCAACTACAATTGATAAAAATCTCACCTAAAAATATAAAAAAAAAACAACCCAAATAATGCAAACCATTACAAACTAAATTAAAGCTTTATATAGTTTAGCTTAAAATGTACTCACAGTTTCTTTTCTCTTATTTTTTCAAAATATTGAATTACCGCATAATTTTACTATGTGCTTATGAAGTATCATAAGAATATAAATACAATAGTCTACGATTGAAATTAGTAGACTAGTTGAATTGACAGAGACAACTGTAACTATACTATACATAGTGGCTAGCACTAAAATCCATGATAAGATTTTTGTCCAACATAGCACTTGTTAAGTTTATACGAGTTCATTTAAGCTTTAACGATCACACTGAGACTAAAAGTTAGTACAGATTATTTGATATTACAGAGTATCGTCTATTATGTTCACAGGCATTGATCAATTTTGCGCTTTCATTAAAAATTTCCAATAACATTATTTTATTATTAAGCAACAATGGGCTTGTGTTTCCAACTTGTAAACATTAATCAGTAAAGTGTAGGTAATGTCGATTCTTGAAATTTAATAATGTAATAAATGTTCGACCTGAAAACATAAAATGTTTTAGTAATTTCAATTGTTGACATCATGAGTCAATTGAAGCTGGACCACCATGGGAAACCTGGAAGCACCAGACGACCGTTGCGTCCCATTGTGGAACTCCTTAGCAGCGCGCATCCACAACCCCGCCTCGCAGGACTCGAACCCAGGACATGCTCGTCTCTCGCGTGAGTACTTAACCACTAGACCACTGATACGGCATTCAACGGTGTTAATGTCTAACTTCAACTAGCTTCAACTGACTCATGATTTCAACAATTGAAACTACTAAAATCTCCACAAAACCCCTTCTGATATAATGTTTCAGTTAAAAATGTTGTTATTAATCCATTAGAAATGATGACTGGTTTCTTTCAATAATGCATTAGTCACATAGACTAGATACTTACTAGTAAAATATGTTGTTATTATTTTCAAATGAAAGATTTCAAGTGACCGCTAGACTAATTTAAAAGAATCATTTACTTAATCATTTCTCAATAATAATAATAGCTAGTAACATTTCAATATCGTCATGATGACTAACAGTTATTAGGTATGAAGTATTCACCAAAATAATGAATTGCTTGCATTGTATACACATGTTGTAATCAACTAGGAAAAACTAGTCTTCAAAAATTTTCCTACACCACAATATCATCTATCAATAATAGGATAATTCAAATAAATTCATTATTATCAGAATGGGTTTTGTGGAGATTTTAGAAATTTCACTGGTTGAAATCATGAGCCGATTGAAGCTAGACCACCATGGAAAATCTGGAAACACTGGACGGCCGTTTCGTCCTAATGTAGGACTTCTCGGCAGTGCGCATCCACGACCCAGTGAGTCGTTACCAGTGGAGTTCAACCAGGTCTGTCGTGAGATAGGAACTCACTGGAGGCAATGATGTACGATGACTCAACTTCGTGGATTGGTTGAAGTTAGACATTAACACCATTGGATGCTGGCTCAGTGGTCTAGATGGTTAAGCGCCTGGCGCGGGACTGGTAGGTCCTGGGTCGTGGATGCGCACTGCCGAGGAGTCCCACACTAGGACGAAACGGTCGTCCAGTGTTTCCAGGTTTTCCATGGTGGTCTAGCTTCAATTGACTCATGATTTCAACCAGTGAATTCATTATTGTTGGAGTAAAAAAATATTCAATCGTTAGTAAAATAATATCAAATTATATGATTGTAAAACATCATTCAAACAGAACCAATGACCATCTAAGTATTATTAGTTGAATAAAATTACAGCGCTTTACCTATTGTAAAGGAATTATTACTTTAGTAAATAGTAAATCATCTTAGAACATACTGAATGATGTGATGAAAATAACTCATTTATCTATGTAAACTTATACTAATTTAAAAATCTAAATAGTGTGACATTTCTTTTAATTGAAGTAAGATCTTCCAGCACTATGACTAGCACAATTTATTTGAACTTTTAAATTAGGTACCAGTTAACAACATTGCCAACTTCAATTAATTTATGAATTAGTATAACTGAGATCTACTAGTTTTGATGCGTAAATTAAGTGATTTTATGAAAAATCTGTATAATTTGACGATCATTTCATCATATCTGATTAAGATCAGTCTATATCATTAAATAGTTGAAGTAGCCAACAGAATTCATCGACTTCTAACTAAGAATCATGTATGCTATGGTATCTAGCGACGTTGGACTTGATCCCTCATAAGTTTGGAGATGTATACTGCTAAGATAAATTAAAAGGAGACAACTGTCTTGTGCTTTCTAAATCCCACCAGTTCTCTAAACATCTTCAGCTCACTTCAAAATTTATTCGTAACTGACATTCACAATTGTGATAATGTTAATAATAATAATAATAATAATAATAATAATAATAATAATAATAATAGCTAATTCTATTTTCTTCATTTCTTCATAATTCGGTATGAGACTTAAAGTTGAAAAGAGAACACAGCTGAAAAAAGATTTGTAAGGGAGATTGACTACTGTTACTAAGCAATAATCCGCTTGAACACCTTTTAATTTATCTATTTATTGAAATCACCTTTTCTTAAAACCTAAGAGTTTTTATCCTTATATAGTTCAAGAAGTAAAACGTAATCTTATGTAAGCCGGTTCAAATAATTTCATTATCATCAAATGAAAATCTTTATCAAAGCATTAAAATTAAAAAAGAGCAACATAATTTCAATTTTTAACTTACCAAGTGATATAAGACTGCTTTCTTCTTCAGCTGTCATTCGAACAATACTACCACTATTCTGTGAGAGTTGAGATATCAAAGTTCTTCTTGATTCACCTATAGGCCATTCAGGTTCATAACGTGGAATGGCTTTATCGTCGATATATGGAACATCATAAACTATTTCCTTGCTTGCTCGAAAACTTGGAATTTTAGTCGGTGTTAAAGCATCTGGAAACATGTAATCATCGTCTACAAAATGACACCCAGGTGGTGGATATTCTAAAGTGCTCCAAGGGCGGCGTTTTGTTGAATTTCCTATACTACGTCGAAGAAAGTCAGAAGCGTTTAATGAATTGTTATTTGAGGATTTTGTGGTTGACCTTGGCTGTAGATAACTAACCGAAACATCTTCAGTTAAAGTGTATTCATCTTGGTCTGAATTGAGACTTCCTACAAAGTCAGAATAGGGTTCTCTTGCACCATGCCACGTTTTCCGAATAGAGGGATCTCTGAGTTTACTGGGAGAACGCCGAGGAGTTAAAGCAAGATCAGCATTATGACCAGAAACAGATACTCCTATTAAATCGTTGTAGTCACCATGATGATCCAGCTTCATGGGAGTATCTGAAATAATTTCATCAGTCGATATTTGACCACCGAATATGTGTGGTTTCTTATGATGAGATTTCACCTTTTTCTTAGACTTGCTGTCAACTGTAATACGTTCTGAACCATCAGGGATGCTATAAAGTGTATTATTAACATTAGGTTTTTCAGTATTTCTTGAGATTTGGTCGTTAGCATCGATGACTTTTACTCGATGAGCAGAATCTTTATCATGTTTTTTTGATTTCAAAATATGAAATGGACTGTGTAATTTACTTTTATCAGATTTTATCCCATGTGATGCATTCAAATTCTGAGTAGGGGAATACGATTTTTCTTCAGCTTCAGCACCTACAATGTCATGTGATTCCGTAAAATATTGCTCTTTCGGTAGAACACGATTGGTTTGAATGGGAACAATAAAAATTTCATCAATTTCAGCCTCATCATTAGAAATGTCACCATTAAAACCAGAATCAACAGGAGATGAAAAGCTTTCATCTATATCTTGAAAAGCATTTCTAGGCAAAATTCGAGAAGGAAGAGTACTGGATTCACAAATATCAGGCGAGGAAAACGGGGAAATAACAGGTTCCTCAACGACAGGAAGAAAATCAACAGATTCGAATGGTTCAGAAGGTGAAGGCGAAGAAACGACAGGAGGACTGACAGTAACCACAGGGGAAATAATGCCAGAATCAGAGAAAACCAAAACAGAATCACGCATGTAAGATTGAACAAATTCAGGAGATAGGCAAGAATCAGATAAAACATAACCAGCAGCAACATCAAAAGCAGGAAAAGAAGAAGAAATCGCAGAAGAAGAAAGAACATTAACTTCAGAGTCCATTATAGGAATCTTACAATCAGGTGCATCTGCATGAAGTTTTCCAGACAAATCTGGTCCATGCACTTTCAACTTTGGCAATGAGATATTCGGAGACCAGTGGAACTTCTTACCTTTGACTCGATCACCCGAGTCCACATCAACCTTCACACTGGGAACATCAACCTTTCCACCCACATCCAAACTAGCATCCACGTCTCCCGACACTGTGGGCAACTTCACCTTCTTCGCCTTCTTGTCTTTCGAGCCCCAACCGAACGTGAACTTCTTCTTTTTCGATGGAACACTGACATCCACACCGGGTGCAGAAACCTTCCCAGTCAGTCCCAACTCACCACCTGATACATCGATTTCGGGCACAGAGGCGGACAAACCAACGTCGGGAACCTCCATGGAGACATCGAGTTTGGGTTTCGGAAGAGACACATCCACACCACCAGTCGTACCTGAGACAGACACCGAGGTGTCCGGCACTCCAACACCAGCACCTCCACCAATCTTCAGACCACCCTTCGGCAACCCGAACTTAGGAGACCAATGGAACTTCTTACCTCCCTTTCTTGCTTTACCATCTAAGTGAGCGTCCAAACCGGCATCCAAATCTATATCTCCACCTGCTCCACCCTCCACTTTCACATCAGCCTCTGGAGTCTTCACTTTCGTCTTCTTCTTGCCCAGACCGAACCCGAATTTCGGTGTCTTGATTGAAATATGTGGTTTCGGCACATCCACCTTAGCACCCACATCCACATCCGGTATCTCACCATGTACACGGAGATCTGGACCAGTCAGTTGCACACTGGGCAGTTTCACATCTGTGTCCAGACTGGCGGAAACATCTGGCATGGATAGGTCTCCCTCGACAGACGGTGCACTCACGTTTCCTGAGATCTGTAGGTCTGGCAGATTCAAATCGGCGTCCACAACTCCCACACCGACACCCTCCAAATCGATCTTACCGGATAGATCACCTCCCAACGATGCATCGGGAACGGACACATCGACAGTAGGCAAATGACCACTGGCTTTCAGAGATGGCACCTTCACAGATGGACCAGTCACATTCACATCCACATCAGGTGCATCTGCATGAAGTTTTCCAGACAAATCTGGTCCATGCACTTTCAACTTTGGCAATGAGATATTCGGAGACCAGTGGAACTTCTTACCTTTGACTCGATCACCCGAGTCCACATCAACCTTCACACTGGGAACATCAACCTTTCCACCCACATCCAAACTAGCATCCACGTCTCCCGACACTGTGGGCAACTTCACCTTCTTCGCCTTCTTGTCTTTCGAGCCCCAACCGAACGTGAACTTCTTCTTTTTCGATGGAACACTGACATCCACACCGGGTGCAGAAACCTTCCCAGTCAGTCCCAACTCACCACCTGATACATCGATTTCGGGCACAGAGGCGGACACACCAACGTCGGGAACCTCCATGGAGACATCGAGTTTGGGTTTCGGAAGAGACACATCCACACCACCAGTCGTACCTGAGACAGACACCGAGGTGTCCGGCACTCCAACACCAGCACCTCCACCAATCTTCAGACCACCCTTCGGCAACCCGAACTTAGGAGACCAATGGAACTTCTTACCTCCCTTTCTTGCTTTACCATCTAAGTGAGCGTCCAAACCGGCATCCAAATCTATATCTCCACCTGCTCCACCCTCCACTTTCACATCAGCCTCTGGAGTCTTCACTTTCGTCTTCTTCTTGCCCAGACCGAACCCGAATTTCGGTGTCTTGATTGAAATATGTGGTTTCGGCACATCCACCTTAGCACCCACATCCACATCCGGTATCTCACCATGTACACGGAGATCTGGACCAGTCAGTTGCACACTGGGCAGTTTCACATCTGTGTCCAGACTGGCGGAAACATCTGGCATGGATAGGTCTCCCTCGACAGACGGTGCACTCACGTTTCCTGAGATCTGTAGGTCTGGCAGATTCAAATCGGCGTCCACAACTCCCACACCGACACCCTCCAAATCGATCTTACCGGATAGATCACCTCCCAACGATGCATCGGGAACGGACACATCGACAGTAGGCAAATGACCACTGGCTTTCAGAGATGGCACCTTCACAGATGGACCAGTCACATTCACATCCACATCAGGTGCATCTGCATGAAGTTTTCCAGACAAATCTGGTCCATGCACTTTCAACTTTGGCAATGAGATATTCGGAGACCAGTGGAACTTCTTACCTTTGACTCGATCACCCGAGTCCACATCAACCTTCACACTGGGAACATCAACCTTTCCACCCACATCCAAACTAGCATCCACGTCTCCCGACACTGTGGGCAACTTCACCTTCTTCGCCTTCTTGTCTTTCGAGCCCCAACCGAACGTGAACTTCTTCTTTTTCGATGGAACACTGACATCCACACCGGGTGCAGAAACCTTCCCAGTCAGTCCCAACTCACCACCTGATACATCGATTTCGGGCACAGAGGCGGACAAACCAACGTCGGGAACCTCCATGGAGACATCGAGTTCGGGTTTCGGAAGAGACACATCCACACCACCAGTCGTACCTGAGACAGACACCGAGGTGTCCGGCACTCCAACACCAGCACCTCCACCAATCTTCAGACCACCCTTCGGCAACCCGAACTTAGGAGACCAATGGAACTTCTTACCTCCCTTTCTTGCTTTACCATCTAAGTGAGCGTCCAAACCGGCATCCAAATCTATATCTCCACCTGCTCCACCCTCCACTTTCACATCAGCCTCTGGAGTCTTCACTTTCGTCTTCTTCTTGCCCAGACCGAACCCGAATTTCGGTGTCTTGATTGAAATATGTGGTTTCGGCACATCCACCTTAGCACCCACATCCACATCCGGTATCTCACCATGTACACGGAGATCTGGACCAGTCAGTTGCACACTGGGCAGTTTCACATCTGTGTCCAGACTGGCGGAAACATCTGGCATGGATAGGTCTCCCTCGACAGACGGTGCACTCACGTTTCCTGAGATCTGTAGGTCTGGCAGATTCAAATCGGCGTCCACAACTCCCACACCGACACCCTCCAAATCGATCTTACCGGATAGATCACCTCCCAACGATGCATCGGGAACGGACACATCGACAGTAGGCAAATGACCACTGGCTTTCAGAGATGGCACCTTCACAGATGGACCAGTCACATTCACATCCACATCAGGTGCATCTGCATGAAGTTTTCCAGACAAATCTGGTCCATGCACTTTCAACTTTGGCAATGAGATATTCGGAGACCAGTGGAACTTCTTACCTTTGACTCGATCACCCGAGTCCACATCAACCTTCACACTGGGAACATCAACCTTTCCACCCACATCCAAACTAGCATCCACGTCTCCCGACACTGTGGGCAACTTCACCTTCTTCGCCTTCTTGTCTTTCGAGCCCCAACCGAACGTGAACTTCTTCTTTTTCGATGGAACACTGACATCCACACCGGGTGCAGAAACCTTCCCAGTCAGTCCCAACTCACCACCTGATACATCGATTTCGGGCACAGAGGCGGACAAACCAACGTCGGGAACCTCCATGGAGACATCGAGTTCGGGTTTCGGAAGAGACACATCCACACCACCAGTCGTACCTGAGACAGACACCGAGGTGTCCGGCACTCCAACACCAGCACCTCCACCAATCTTCAGACCACCCTTCGGCAACCCGAACTTAGGAGACCAATGGAACTTCTTACCTCCCTTTCTTGCTTTACCATCTAAGTGAGCGTCCAAACCGGCATCCAAATCTATATCTCCACCTGCTCCACCCTCCACTTTCACATCAGCCTCTGGAGTCTTCACTTTCGTCTTCTTCTTGCCCAGACCGAACCCGAATTTCGGTGTCTTGATTGAAATATGTGGTTTCGGCACATCCACCTTAGCACCCACATCCACATCCGGTATCTCACCATGTACACGGAGATCTGGACCAGTCAGTTGCACACTGGGCAGTTTCACATCTGTGTCCAGACTGGCGGAAACATCTGGCATGGATAGGTCTCCCTCGACAGACGGTGCACTCACGTTTCCTGAGATCTGTAGGTCTGGCAGATTCAAATCGGCGTCCACAACTCCCACACCGACACCCTCCAAATCGATCTTACCGGATAGATCACCTCCCAACGATGCATCGGGAACGGACACATCGACAGTAGGCAAATGACCACTGGCTTTCAGAGATGGCACCTTCACAGATGGACCAGTCACATTCACATCCACATCAGGTGCATCTGCATGAAGTTTTCCAGACAAATCTGGTCCATGCACTTTCAACTTTGGCAATGAGATATTCGGAGACCAGTGGAACTTCTTACCTTTGACTCGATCACCCGAGTCCACATCAACCTTCACACTGGGAACATCAACCTTTCCACCCACATCCAAACTAGCATCCACGTCTCCCGACACTGTGGGCAACTTCACCTTCTTCGCCTTCTTGTCTTTCGAGCCCCAACCGAACGTGAACTTCTTCTTTTTCGATGGAACACTGACATCCACACCGGGTGCAGAAACCTTCCCAGTCAGTCCCAACTCACCACCTGATACATCGATTTCGGGCACAGAGGCGGACACACCAACGTCGGGAACCTCCATGGAGACATCGAGTTCGGGTTTCGGAAGAGACACATCCACACCACCAGTCGTACCTGAGACAGACACCGAGGTGTCCGGCACTCCAACACCAGCACCTCCACCAATCTTCAGACCACCCTTCGGCAACCCGAACTTAGGAGACCAATGGAACTTCTTACCTCCCTTTCTTGCTTTACCATCTAAGTGAGCGTCCAAACCGGCATCCAAATCTATATCTCCACCTGCTCCACCCTCCACTTTCACATCAGCCTCTGGAGTCTTCACTTTCGTCTTCTTCTTGCCCAGACCGAACCCGAATTTCGGTGTCTTGATTGAAATATGTGGTTTCGGCACATCCACCTTAGCACCCACATCCACATCCGGTATCTCACCATGTACACGGAGATCTGGACCAGTCAGTTGCACACTGGGCAGTTTCACATCTGTGTCCAGACTGGCGGAAACATCTGGCATGGATAGGTCTCCCTCGACAGACGGTGCACTCACGTTTCCTGAGATCTGTAGGTCTGGCAGATTCAAATCGGCGTCCACAACTCCCACACCGACACCCTCCAAATCGATCTTACCGGATAGATCACCTCCCAACGATGCATCGGGAACGGACACATCGACAGTAGGCAAATGACCACTGGCTTTCAGAGATGGCACCTTCACAGATGGACCAGTCACATTCACATCCACATCAGGTGCATCTGCATGAAGTTTTCCAGACAAATCTGGTCCATGCACTTTCAACTTTGGCAATGAGATATTCGGAGACCAGTGGAACTTCTTACCTTTGACTCGATCACCCGAGTCCACATCAACCTTCACACTGGGAACATCAACCTTTCCACCCACATCCAAACTAGCATCTACGTCTCCCGACACTGTGGGCAACTTCACCTTCTTCGCCTTCTTGTCTTTCGAGCCCCAACCGAACGTGAACTTCTTCTTTTTCGATGGAACACTGACATCCACACCGGGTGCAGAAACCTTCCCAGTCAGTCCCAACTCACCACCTGATACATCGATTTCGGGCACAGAGGCGGACACACCAACGTCGGGAACCTCCATGGAGACATCGAGTTCGGGTTTCGGAAGAGACACATCCACACCACCAGTCGTACCTGAGACAGACACCGAGGTGTCCGGCACTCCAACACCAGCACCTCCACCAATCTTCAGACCACCCTTCGGCAACCCGAACTTAGGAGACCAATGGAACTTCTTACCTCCCTTTCTTGCTTTACCATCTAAGTGAGCGTCCAAACCGGTATCCAAATCTATATCTCCACCTGCTCCACCCTCCACTTTCACATCAGCCTCTGGAGTCTTCACTTTCGTCTTCTTCTTGCCCAGACCGAACCCGAATTTCGGTGTCTTGATTGAAATATGTGGTTTCGGCACATCCACCTTAGCACCCACATCCACATCCGGTATCTCACCATGTACACGGAGATCTGGACCAGTCAGTTGCACACTGGGCAGTTTCACATCTGTGTCCAGACTGGCGGAAACATCTGGCATGGATAGGTCTCCCTCGACAGACGGTGCACTCACGTTTCCTGAGATCTGTAGGTCTGGCAGATTCAAATCGGCGTCCACAACTCCCACACCGACACCCTCCAAATCGATCTTACCGGATAGATCACCTCCCAACGATGCATTGGGAACGGACACATCGACAGTAGGCAAATGACCACTGGCTTTCAGAGATGGCACCTTCACAGATGGACCAGTCACATTCACATCCACATCAGGTGCATCTGCATGAAGTTTTCCAGACAAATCTGGTCCATGCACTTTCAACTTTGGCAATGAGATATTCGGAGACCAGTGGAACTTCTTACCTTTGACTCGATCACCCGAGTCCACATCAACCTTCACACTGGGAACATCAACCTTTCCACCCACATCCAAACTAGCATCCACGTCTCCCGACACTGTGGGCAACTTCACCTTCTTCGCCTTCTTGTCTTTCGAGCCCCAACCGAACGTGAACTTCTTCTTTTTCGATGGAACACTGACATCCACACCGGGTGCAGAAACCTTCCCAGTCAGTCCCAACTCACCACCTGATACATCGATTTCGGGCACAGAGGCGGACAAACCAACGTCGGGAACCTCCATGGAGACATCGAGTTCGGGTTTCGGAAGAGACACATCCACACCACCAGTCGTACCTGAGACAGACACCGAGGTGTCCGGCACTCCAACACCAGCACCTCCACCAATCTTCAGACCACCCTTCGGCAACCCGAACTTAGGAGACCAATGGAACTTCTTACCTCCCTTTCTTGCTTTACCATCTAAGTGAGCGTCCAAACCGGCATCCAAATCTATATCTCCACCTGCTCCACCCTCCACTTTCACATCAGCCTCTGGAGTCTTCACTTTCGTCTTCTTCTTGCCCAGACCGAACCCGAATTTCGGTGTCTTGATTGAAATATGTGGTTTCGGCACATCCACCTTAGCACCCACATCCACATCCGGTATCTCACCATGTACACGGAGATCTGGACCAGTCAGTTGCACACTGGGCAGTTTCACATCTGTGTCCAGACTGGCGGAAACATCTGGCATGGATAGGTCTCCCTCGACAGACGGTGCACTCACGTTTCCTGAGATCTGTAGGTCTGGCAGATTCAAATCGGCGTCCACAACTCCCACACCGACACCCTCCAAATCGATCTTACCGGATAGATCACCTCCCAACGATGCATCGGGAACGGACACATCGACAGTAGGCAAATGACCACTGGCTTTCAGAGATGGCACCTTCACAGATGGACCAGTCACATTCACATCCACATCAGGTGCATCTGCATGAAGTTTTCCAGACAAATCTGGTCCATGCACTTTCAACTTTGGCAATGAGATATTCGGAGACCAGTGGAACTTCTTACCTTTGACTCGATCACCCGAGTCCACATCAACCTTCACACTGGGAACATCAACCTTTCCACCCACATCCAAACTAGCATCCACGTCTCCCGACACTGTGGGCAACTTCACCTTCTTCGCCTTCTTGTCTTTCGAGCCCCAACCGAACGTGAACTTCTTCTTTTTCGATGGAACACTGACATCCACACCGGGTGCAGAAACCTTCCCAGTCAGTCCCAACTCACCACCTGATACATCGATTTCGGGCACAGAGGCGGACAAACCAACGTCGGGAACCTCCATGGAGACATCGAGTTCGGGTTTCGGAAGAGACACATCCACACCACCAGTCGTACCTGAGACAGACACCGAGGTGTCCGGCACTCCAACACCAGCACCTCCACCAATCTTCAGACCACCCTTCGGCAACCCGAACTTAGGAGACCAATGGAACTTCTTACCTCCCTTTCTTGCTTTACCATCTAAGTGAGCGTCCAAACCGGCATCCAAATCTATATCTCCACCTGCTCCACCCTCCACTTTCACATCAGCCTCTGGAGTCTTCACTTTCGTCTTCTTCTTGCCCAGACCGAACCCGAATTTCGGTGTCTTGATTGAAATATGTGGTTTCGGCACATCCACCTTAGCACCCACATCCACATCCGGTATCTCACCATGTACACGGAGATCTGGACCAGTCAGTTGCACACTGGGCAGTTTCACATCTGTGTCCAGACTGGCGGAAACATCTGGCATGGATAGGTCTCCCTCGACAGACGGTGCACTCACGTTTCCTGAGATCTGTAGGTCTGGCAGATTCAAATCGGCGTCCACAACTCCCACACCGACACCCTCCAAATCGATCTTACCGGATAGATCACCTCCCAACGATGCATCGGGAACGGACACATCGACAGTAGGCAAATGACCACTGGCTTTCAGAGATGGCACCTTCACAGATGGACCAGTCACATTCACATCCACATCAGGTGCATCTGCATGAAGTTTTCCAGACAAATCTGGTCCATGCACTTTCAACTTTGGCAATGAGATATTCGGAGACCAGTGGAACTTCTTACCTTTGACTCGATCACCCGAGTCCACATCAACCTTCACACTGGGAACATCAACCTTTCCACCCACATCCAAACTAGCATCCACGTCTCCCGACACTGTGGGCAACTTCACCTTCTTCGCCTTCTTGTCTTTCGAGCCCCAACCGAACGTGAACTTCTTCTTTTTCGATGGAACACTGACATCCACACCGGGTGCAGAAACCTTCCCAGTCAGTCCCAACTCACCACCTGATACATCGATTTCGGGCACAGAGGCGGACAAACCAACGTCGGGAACCTCCATGGAGACATCGAGTTCGGGTTTCGGAAGAGACACATCCACACCACCAGTCGTACCTGAGACAGACACCGAGGTGTCCGGCACTCCAACACCAGCACCTCCACCAATCTTCAGACCACCCTTCGGCAACCCGAACTTAGGAGACCAATGGAACTTCTTACCTCCCTTTCTTGCTTTACCATCTAAGTGAGCGTCCAAACCGGCATCCAAATCTATATCTCCACCTGCTCCACCCTCCACTTTCACATCAGCCTCTGGAGTCTTCACTTTCGTCTTCTTCTTGCCCAGACCGAACCCGAATTTCGGTGTCTTGATTGAAATATGTGGTTTCGGCACATCCACCTTAGCACCCACATCCACATCCGGTATCTCACCATGTACACGGAGATCTGGACCAGTCAGTTGCACACTGGGCAGTTTCACATCTGTGTCCAGACTGGCGGAAACATCTGGCATGGATAGGTCTCCCTCGACAGACGGTGCACTCACGTTTCCTGAGATCTGTAGGTCTGGCAGATTCAAATCGGCGTCCACAACTCCCACACCGACACCCTCCAAATCGATCTTACCGGATAGATCACCTCCCAACGATGCATCGGGAACGGACACATCGACAGTAGGCAAATGACCACTGGCTTTCAGAGATGGCACCTTCACAGATGGACCAGTCACATTCACATCCACATCAGGTGCATCTGCATGAAGTTTTCCAGACAAATCTGGTCCATGCACTTTCAACTTTGGCAATGAGATATTCGGAGACCAGTGGAACTTCTTACCTTTGACTCGATCACCCGAGTCCACATCAACCTTCACACTGGGAACATCAACCTTTCCACCCACATCCAAACTAGCATCCACGTCTCCCGACACTGTGGGCAACTTCACCTTCTTCGCCTTCTTGTCTTTCGAGCCCCAACCGAACGTGAACTTCTTCTTTTTCGATGGAACACTGACATCCACACCGGGTGCAGAAACCTTCCCAGTCAGTCCCAACTCACCACCTGATACATCGATTTCGGGCACAGAGGCGGACAAACCAACGTCGGGAACCTCCATGGAGACATCGAGTTTGGGTTTCGGAAGAGACACATCCACACCACCAGTCGTACCTGAGACAGACACCGAGGTGTCCGGCACTCCAACACCAGCACCTCCACCAATCTTCAGACCACCCTTCGGCAACCCGAACTTAGGAGACCAATGGAACTTCTTACCTCCCTTTCTTGCTTTACCATCTAAGTGAGCGTCCAAACCGGCATCCAAATCTATATCTCCACCTGCTCCACCCTCCACTTTCACATCAGCCTCTGGAGTCTTCACTTTCGTCTTCTTCTTGCCCAGACCGAACCCGAATTTCGGTGTCTTGATTGAAATATGTGGTTTCGGCACATCCACCTTAGCACCCACATCCACATCCGGTATCTCACCATGTACACGGAGATCTGGACCAGTCAGTTGCACACTGGGCAGTTTCACATCTGTGTCCAGACTGGCGGAAACATCTGGCATGGATAGGTCTCCCTCGACAGACGGTGCACTCACGTTTCCTGAGATCTGTAGGTCTGGCAGATTCAAATCGGCGTCCACAACTCCCACACCGACACCCTCCAAATCGATCTTACCGGATAGATCACCTCCCAACGATGCATCGGGAACGGACACATCGACAGTAGGCAAATGACCACTGGCTTTCAGAGATGGCACCTTCACAGATGGACCAGTCACATTCACATCCACATCAGGTGCATCTGCATGAAGTTTTCCAGACAAATCTGGTCCATGCACTTTCAACTTTGGCAATGAGATATTCGGAGACCAGTGGAACTTCTTACCTTTGACTCGATCACCCGAGTCCACATCAACCTTCACACTGGGAACATCAACCTTTCCACCCACATCCAAACTAGCATCCACGTCCCCCGACACTGTGGGCAACTTCACCTTCTTCGCCTTCTTGTCTTTCGAGCCCCAATCGAACGTGAACTTCTTCTTTTTCGATGGAACACTGACATCCACACCGGGTGCAGAAACCTTCCCAGTCAGTCCCAACTCACCACCTGATACATCGATTTCGGGCACAGAGGCGGACACACCAACGTCGGGAACCTCCATGGAGACATCGAGTTCGGGTTTCGGAAGAGACACATCCACACCACCAGTCGTACCTGAGACAGACACCGAGGTGTCCGGCACTCCAACACCAGCACCTCCACCAATCTTCAGACCACCCTTCGGCAACCCGAACTTAGGAGACCAATGGAACTTCTTACCTCCCTTTCTTGCTTTACCATCTAAGTGAGCGTCCAAACCGGCATCCAAATCTATATCTCCACCTGCTCCACCCTCCACTTTCACATCAGCCTCTGGAGTCTTCACTTTCGTCTTCTTCTTGCCCAGACCGAACCCGAATTTCGGTGTCTTGATTGAAATATGTGGTTTCGGCACATCCACCTTAGCACCCACATCCACATCCGGTATCTCACCATGTACACGGAGATCTGGACCAGTCAGTTGCACACTGGGCAGTTTCACATCTGTGTCCAGACTGGCGGAAACATCTGGCATGGATAGGTCTCCCTCGACAGACGGTGCACTCACGTTTCCTGAGATCTGTAGGTCTGGCAGATTCAAATCGGCGTCCACAACTCCCACACCGACACCCTCCAAATCGATCTTACCGGATAGATCACCTCCCAACGATGCATCGGGAACGGACACATCGACAGTAGGCAAATGACCACTGGCTTTCAGAGATGGCACCTTCACAGATGGACCAGTCACATTCACATCCACATCAGGTGCATCTGCATGAAGTTTTCCAGACAAATCTGGTCCATGCACTTTCAACTTTGGCAATGAGATATTCGGAGACCAGTGGAACTTCTTACCTTTGACTCGATCACCCGAGTCCACATCAACCTTCACACTGGGAACATCAACCTTTCCACCCACATCCAAACTAGCATCCACGTCTCCCGACACTGTGGGCAACTTCACCTTCTTCGCCTTCTTGTCTTTCGAGCCCCAACCGAACGTGAACTTCTTCTTTTTCGATGGAACACTGACATCCACACCGGGTGCAGAAACCTTCCCAGTCAGTCCCAACTCACCACCTGATACATCGATTTCGGGCACAGAGGCGGACAAACCAACGTCGGGAACCTCCATGGAGACATCGAGTTCGGGTTTCGGAAGAGACACATCCACACCACCAGTCGTACCTGAGACAGACACCGAGGTGTCCGGCACTCCAACACCAGCACCTCCACCAATCTTCAGACCACCCTTCGGCAACCCGAACTTAGGAGACCAATGGAACTTCTTACCTCCCTTTCTTGCTTTACCATCTAAGTGAGCGTCCAAACCAGCATCCAAATCTATATCTCCACCTGCTTCACCCTCCACTTTCACATCAGCCTCTGGAGTCTTCACTTTCGTCTTCTTCTTGCCCAGACCGAACCCGAATTTCGGTGTCTTGATTGAAATATGTGGTTTCGGCACATCCACCTTAGCACCCACATCCACATCCGGTATCTCACCATGTACACGGAGATCTGGACCAGTCAGTTGCACACTGGGCAGTTTCACATCTGTGTCCAGACTGGCGGAAACATCTGGCATGGATAGGTCTCCCTCGACAGACGGTGCACTCACGTTTCCTGAGATCTGTAGGTCTGGCAGATTCAAATCGGCGTCCACAACTCCCACACCGACACCCTCCAAATCGATCTTACCGGATAGATCACCTCCCAACGATGCATCGGGAACGGACACATCGACAGTAGGCAAATGACCACTGGCTTTCAGAGATGGCACCTTCACAGATGGACCAGTCACATTCACATCCACATCAGGTGCATCTGCATGAAGTTTTCCAGACAAATCTGGTCCATGCACTTTCAACTTTGGCAATGAGATATTCGGAGACCAGTGGAACTTCTTACCTTTGACTCGATCACCCGAGTCCACATCAACCTTCACACTGGGAACATCAACCTTTCCACCCACATCCAAACTAGCATCCACGTCCCCCGACACTGTGGGCAACTTCACCTTCTTCGCCTTCTTGTCTTTCGAGCCCCAATCGAACGTGAACTTCTTCTTTTTCGATGGAACACTGACATCCACACCGGGTGCAGAAACCTTCCCAGTCAGTCCCAACTCACCACCTGATACATCGATTTCGGGCACAGAGGCGGACACACCAACGTCGGGAACCTCCATGGAGACATCGAGTTCGGGTTTCGGAAGAGACACATCCACACCACCAGTCGTACCTGAGACAGACACCGAGGTGTCCGGCACTCCAACACCAGCACCTCCACCAATCTTCAGACCACCCTTCGGCAACCCGAACTTAGGAGACCAATGGAACTTCTTACCTCCCTTTCTTGCTTTACCATCTAAGTGAGCGTCCAAACCGGCATCCAAATCTATATCTCCACCTGCTCCACCCTCCACTTTCACATCAGCCTCTGGAGTCTTCACTTTCGTCTTCTTCTTGCCCAGACCGAACCCGAATTTCGGTGTCTTGATTGAAATATGTGGTTTCGGCACATCCACCTTAGCACCCACATCCACATCCGGTATCTCACCATGTACACGGAGATCTGGACCAGTCAGTTGCACACTGGGCAGTTTCACATCTGTGTCCAGACTGGCGGAAACATCTGGCATGGATAGGTCTCCCTCGACAGACGGTGCACTCACGTTTCCTGAGATCTGTAGGTCTGGCAGATTCAAATCGGCGTCCACAACTCCCACACCGACACCCTCCAAATCGATCTTACCGGATAGATCACCTCCCAACGATGCATCGGGAACGGACACATCGACAGTAGGCAAATGACCACTGGCTTTCAGAGATGGCACCTTCACAGATGGACCAGTCACATTCACATCCACATCAGGTGCATCTGCATGAAGTTTTCCAGACAAATCTGGTCCATGCACTTTCAACTTTGGCAATGAGATATTCGGAGACCAGTGGAACTTCTTACCTTTGACTCGATCACCCGAGTCCACATCAACCTTCACACTGGGAACATCAACCTTTCCACCCACATCCAAACTAGCATCCACGTCTCCCGACACTGTGGGCAACTTCACCTTCTTCGCCTTCTTGTCTTTCGAGCCCCAACCGAACGTGAACTTCTTCTTTTTCGATGGAACACTGACATCCACACCGGGTGCAGAAACCTTCCCAGTCAGTCCCAACTCACCACCTGATACATCGATTTCGGGCACAGAGGCGGACAAACCAACGTCGGGAACCTCCATGGAGACATCGAGTTCGGGTTTCGGAAGAGACACATCCACACCACCAGTCGTACCTGAGACAGACACCGAGGTGTCCGGCACTCCAACACCAGCACCTCCACCAATCTTCAGACCACCCTTCGGCAACCCGAACTTAGGAGACCAATGGAACTTCTTACCTCCCTTTCTTGCTTTACCATCTAAGTGAGCGTCCAAACCGGCATCCAAATCTATATCTCCACCTGCTCCACCCTCCACTTTCACATCAGCCTCTGGAGTCTTCACTTTCGTCTTCTTCTTGCCCAGACCGAACCCGAATTTCGGTGTCTTGATTGAAATATGTGGTTTCGGCACATCCACCTTAGCACCCACATCCACATCCGGTATCTCACCATGTACACGGAGATCTGGACCAGTCAGTTGCACACTGGGCAGTTTCACATCTGTGTCCAGACTGGCGGAAACATCTGGCATGGATAGGTCTCCCTCGACAGACGGTGCACTCACGTTTCCTGAGATCTGTAGGTCTGGCAGATTCAAATCGGCGTCCACAACTCCCACACCGACACCCTCCAAATCGATCTTACCGGATAGATCACCTCCCAACGATGCATCGGGAACGGACACATCGACAGTAGGCAAATGACCACTGGCTTTCAGAGATGGCACCTTCACAGATGGACCAGTCACATTCACATCCACATCAGGTGCATCTGCATGAAGTTTTCCAGACAAATCTGGTCCATGCACTTTCAACTTTGGCAATGAGATATTCGGAGACCAGTGGAACTTCTTACCTTTGACTCGATCACCCGAGTCCACATCAACCTTCACACTGGGAACATCAACCTTTCCACCCACATCCAAACTAGCATCCACGTCTCCCGACACTGTGGGCAACTTCACCTTCTTCGCCTTCTTGTCTTTCGAGCCCCAACCGAACGTGAACTTCTTCTTTTTCGATGGAACACTGACATCCACACCGGGTGCAGAAACCTTCCCAGTCAGTCCCAACTCACCACCTGATACATCGATTTCGGGCACAGAGGCGGACACACCAACGTCGGGAACCTCCATGGAGACATCGAGTTTGGGTTTCGGAAGAGACACATCCACACCACCAGTCGTACCTGAGACAGACACCGAGGTGTCCGGCACTCCAACACCAGCACCTCCACCAATCTTCAGACCACCCTTCGGCAACCCGAACTTAGGAGACCAATGGAACTTCTTACCTCCCTTTCTTGCTTTACCATCTAAGTGAGCGTCCAAACCGGCATCCAAATCTATATCTCCACCTGCTTCACCCTCCACTTTCACATCAGCCTCTGGAGTCTTCACTTTCGTCTTCTTCTTGCCCAGACCGAACCCGAATTTCGGTGTCTTGATTGAAATATGTGGTTTCGGCACATCCACCTTAGCACCCACATCCACATCCGGTATCTCACCATGTACACGGAGATCTGGACCAGTCAGTTGCACACTGGGCAGTTTCACATCTGTGTCCAGACTGGCGGAAACATCTGGCATGGATAGGTCTCCCTCGACAGACGGTGCACTCACGTTTCCTGAGATCTGTAGGTCTGGCAGATTCAAATCGGCGTCCACAACTCCCACACCGACACCCTCCAAATCGATCTTACCGGATAGATCACCTCCCAACGATGCATCGGGAACGGACACATCGACAGTAGGCAAATGACCACTGGCTTTCAGAGATGGCACCTTCACAGATGGACCAGTCACATTCACATCCACATCAGGTGCATCTGCATGAAGTTTTCCAGACAAATCTGGTCCATGCACTTTCAACTTTGGCAATGAGATATTCGGAGACCAGTGGAACTTCTTACCTTTGACTCGATCACCCGAGTCCACATCAACCTTCACACTGGGAACATCAACCTTTCCACCCACATCCAAACTAGCATCCACGTCTCCCGACACTGTGGGCAACTTCACCTTCTTCGCCTTCTTGTCTTTCGAGCCCCAACCGAACGTGAACTTCTTCTTTTTCGATGGAACACTGACATCCACACCGGGTGCAGAAACCTTCCCAGTCAGTCCCAACTCACCACCTGATACATCGATTTCGGGCACAGAGGCGGACACACCAACGTCGGGAACCTCCATGGAGACATCGAGTTTGGGTTTCGGAAGAGACACATCCACACCACCAGTCGTACCTGAGACAGACACCGAGGTGTCCGGCACTCCAACACCAGCACCTCCACCAATCTTCAGACCACCCTTCGGCAACCCGAACTTAGGAGACCAATGGAACTTCTTACCTCCCTTTCTTGCTTTACCATCTAAGTGAGCGTCCAAACCGGCATCCAAATCTATATCTCCACCTGCTCCACCCTCCACTTTCACATCAGCCTCTGGAGTCTTCACTTTCGTCTTCTTCTTGCCCAGACCGAACCCGAATTTCGGTGTCTTGATTGAAATATGTGGTTTCGGCACATCCACCTTAGCACCCACATCCACATCCGGTATCTCACCATGTACACGGAGATCTGGACCAGTCAGTTGCACACTGGGCAGTTTCACATCTGTGTCCAGACTGGCGGAAACATCTGGCATGGATAGGTCTCCCTCGACAGACGGTGCACTCACGTTTCCTGAGATCTGTAGGTCTGGCAGATTCAAATCGGCGTCCACAACTCCCACACCGACACCCTCCAAATCGATCTTACCGGATAGATCACCTCCCAACGATGCATCGGGAACGGACACATCGACAGTAGGCAAATGACCACTGGCTTTCAGAGATGGCACCTTCACAGATGGACCAGTCACATTCACATCCACATCAGGTGCATCTGCATGAAGTTTTCCAGACAAATCTGGTCCATGCACTTTCAACTTTGGCAATGAGATATTCGGAGACCAGTGGAACTTGTTCCTCTTGATGTCTTTTTTCTCTTTTTTTGCTATATTTTCATGTTTTTCTCTATTTGCTTTTATATCTGTTGGCTCTTTCCTTTCTTCTGTGCTTTTGTTCATTAATTTTTGCTGATTTTCTTTAGTCGTATTAAATTTTACGCATGGGTTTATGATACGTTTTCGCTTCTTCGTTTCTATCTTCTGAGTTTGTTTCTTCATTTTTTCATCTTCCGTTTTTTTTTCTTTGATTGCTCTATTGTCCGTTATTCGTCTTTCTTTCTTTTGTACTCCTTTTGAAATATTTTTTTCGTTGTCTTTCACTTCATTTCTCTTACGATGTAGCATTTTCATTTTTCTTGTCACGTTTTTGTTTTCCCCTGCTGATGTTTCATTTGATACATGTTCATCGAGTTGATTATTCAAATTATGATCAGGTATTTTGTATTGTTTTCCACTGATAACTCCTTCAACAGGTTTATCATTTTGTTGCATAATTTCTGATTCCTTTCTATTTCGATGTTCATGTTTTTTAAATTTAAGTTTAGGTGAACAACCAATTTTTTGTCTTTTTTCAATTCTGTTACTTTCATCAGTCATTTTTCCCTGATTATCCGGTATAACAATTTCATTTTCTGTATTATTCATATTCATTTTTAATTTTGGCTTCATAAAATGTAGTTTTTGTTTTAATAACAATTTACTAGTTTTCGATTTCTCTGAATTCTTTGTTTTCATTAATGGTTCATTTAATTCTGTTTGTACATTACATATTTCTAAGTCATAAGGATTAGGTTCTGGCTTAGTTGTATCATATTTTGATAAACAATTTTCATATCCCTGATTATTAATATTTATATGATAATCACTAGTTAGTCGTTGAGATTCATCTTGTTTACTTAGGTTATCATGAGAATTTAAACGATATTTATGACTTACCATTGATTTGATATTATTATTATTATTATTATTAGAATCCTTATGGATATTATTTGAGTCATTAAAATCCAAATTATGTTTATTTAATTTAGGTGAAGTTTCTTCACTCGACTGTACATAATATACTGGAACATATAAATTACTACTCAATGGTAATTTAATTGGTATGTACATAGGATTATCCGATTCTGTACAAATATCTTTTTCAATACTAGAATGATATATTTCATAATCATCTGTATGTCTATAACATGATACAAATTTTTCTGTATCATGGAATTTTTTCAAATTATCACCATCATCCTCATCAACAACATCTACATTGGTAGTAATATCTTTGTATAGATCTTTTTTAACTTTTAACGAATCATATTCTTGACATTCTAATGGAGGTGTATGACTTGTTTCCCAAACATCGGATAATTTAGATTTTTTACATTCTGGATCTATTAATGTATCATATAATTCACATGTAATATTTGATTTTAAATTATCATCCATTTTCATTAGATCTACTTTCATTGATTCATCAGTTGTTGGTGATGATTGTTTCATATCAATTGGATTCACTTCAGTAGACATAGTAAAATGGATATTTATTAAAATAGAGATATTTTCCAATCTAAATAATAGTGTTATACTTTCTTAAAATGATTACGTCATAGGTTCAAAAGAATGTTCATAACATTGATGATAAATTTCCGCTGAAATTAAGTGAAGGAATATGTCTCCATAGAAGATCAATTTAAACTTTGTATATTATAACAAATAACATATAGTGGATATCAACTTTCATATTATATAATAAATTCTTTCATACAAAATTTGATTAATATAGCAACTTGAATATATATAAGTAGAAAATGATCTATGTATATTTGTCCAATATTCTCATTGATCTTGTACTGATCATTTGTATAAATCTGTTATATGGTTATCAATTGAAGAAAAGAAATAATAAAAATGATTCCACTAATATGTTGAATACAAATATAGAAAACACAAAAACAAAAAATAAGGCCTTTTTGAAATATTCGAAAGTAGACTTGCTGCCTTAAATAATTATTGATGATGATTATTGTATTTCACAAATTGCCTTATATTGTTTCTGATTGAAACTTTGCATTATTGTATGGAGACGTGCATCGTCTGAAACCTTCACTGTAGAATTGAATATTATAGAAATTAGATAGTCGTTGATTCTATATATTTTTTTTCTTTTTTTTGCTGGATAATATTGCGTAGGTGTTGATAAATATTGATCTCTCAAGTTTGTAAAGAAAACAAAAACCCCCCTTTGAATATAATAATAATGTATATGATAGTTGTTTGTTTGTTATGAATGGTGAAAAGAAAAACAAAAACTTTTTTTTATTTTTTCTTAAAACAGAGTAACCTATCAGCTTAAAAGTGAATTGAACTTAATTTGCCTGTATACTTTTGATTAAATGTGTAGTATTATTATCACCTATCTGTGCTCATTATTACTGGTATTGGACAAAATTTTTTTACTTAAATTGCGTGGCCATAATTATAAGTAACCAACTAGCTAGCCTATATCATTTCAGTTTAGAAAAGAATCAATCAAATTGGTAAAAATTCAGGTAAAATGAGAGACTGACAGATATAGATTGATAGACATAACAGTAATGAATTAATCCAATCCCATTCAACTTAACTAAATGATTATCCTATTGTAATCATATTCACTTATTAGTATTATTGCATAGTGAATAATGCCAATGGAAGAATACTTGAAGTAACCATTTGAAAAAAGGATTTTAAGACATTCCTCTTTGTTTATTTATTCTTATCTACATAGATCTTTACATAGAAGGTATATCTAGATTTCTATAGTTTACATTATGTGAACTGATTTTAGTTAGACAATCATTGAAAGTCAGAAAGCACTGAATAATTATGTTTTTCTAGTAAATGACTCTTTAGTAAGGTATCCTCATTGTTCAACCAGGACTAGAACCCAAGCTAGTCAGATCTCACAACATGTGCCTGAAATTTAAATCACTTAATTGACTTTCGATTAGTCATATTCCTGACCTTAGATAAATCTTAATATTGTGAAATTATCATTCTCTCGCATAGAGGATAACACTAATCTCATGCTAAATAGAAGTTTAACTCCACTTTTCAACCAAGTTCTATTTAAGATCTGTATAATTGTGTTCTTCCATAATTGATTACAAGGAACTACATAAATAAGTCAGTTTATCTTCAGTGAATACTTTAAAAAAGTGGTTGTCTATTATTCATTACGAAGAATATTTCATTTGAGTGAAATAGACAAATTAAACTGTATAATATTTAATAATTGAAATCATAAGTCAATTGCAGCTAGACCACCATGAAGAACCTGGAAGCACTGTAAGGCCGTTTCATACTGGTATGAGACTCCTCAACAGTGCGCACTCACGATCCCACATGCGGGATTTGAACCCATGACCTACGGTCTCGTGCGCGAGAAAGTTCTAACCTGTAAAATACGAATTATCACAATTGTCTATTTGATAATATCAATAATAATAATAATAATAATAATAATAATAATAATAATAATAATAATGGTGAAAACAGCATTAACAATAATAGTGGCGATAATAATAATCGTTATTATCATCATTATTGTTGGTTTATCACGTTTAAAACTAGTGAGAAAACGCTAATAATCTAACAAATTTAGTTTTATAATAACGTTGACTGAAGGATAGTTGAAAATAAGAAATTACTGATCAGTTATTGGATTCCACTTTGGGGATCATCAGAACCTCATATTACAGAAGATCAAATCTTAATAAAATGCCTTCAACCTACTGATTCAAAATTCAGTGATTAATATGACCAAATTTAAATCAACTTATAACACATATCAGTCATTATCAGACGCATTAATTAAATACTGACTATACTACTCTGAATCAGACAAATTCATATCAATGGGCTTAAAAAGTTCTTTCTTGTTTTCCTTTTTTTTAGAATTTATAAACAGGATATATCAATAGGATGTCGTTCAGAACAAGGATAGGGTATAACTTTACTTCATTCCTTGAAATACATCGATTAACACGTATGAATCAATATTATATATTTTGCACTATAATTATTACGTTTCAGTTGACAACATGAGTAAAATAAACACATTTGAAGATTTTAATTAGAAGTTTATGACTAAAAATATTGACAATGTACCTATTGTACTATTTGATTGAAAGTGAGAAATGTTGTCAAAGATAATTTTTTTGTTACCATGAGATAGTTTTTGAAGAAGATTTTAGAAAATTTTGTACGAATGAAATTTCCTAATTTTGTAACATAATTTGTTTCTGTTTACTTGGTGTTGTTTTACTTGTATCTTCCCATTGTTATTTAGGGTCGGTTGAAGTTAAATATTAACACTGTTAGATGCCGGCTTAGTGGTTCAGTACCGATAGGTTCTTGATTCGAATCTTGCGAGGCGGGGTCATGGATGCTCATTGCTAGGGAGTCTCATAATAAGAGGAAATGGCCTAGGAGTGCTTCTAGGTCTTCGATGGTGGTCTAACTTCAATAAACTCATGAATTTAACTATTCAATTTATTTGTTTGTTTACATTAATTTAAAACGGATGTAATGAGATACAATAAATTTATCTGATTTAAATTTTGTAAAAACTTACTTAATATTATGGTTTACTTTAGGAAATAAATACCGAATAGCCAACACGTTTTATTACTGGTCTAATCAAAAGTGACCACTTGTCAATTCATACTGGTGCAGTCGCAAGATGATTATGACTCTCAGGGACCACAATTTAGCCGAACGTCTGTGTCGGAATCCAGTGGTCCGTATTTCCAACAACAGTTACTTTGAAATATAGAATAAGTTTTATCTAATATCAACTTTGGAAATGACCATCGTTAAAGGTTAAAGTTTCCAAAAAGAAGATAGGGAACTTTTTACTGAGTTTGTTATTAATTTATTGGTCATTATAATGTTTTGTAAACAATTTTTATTAAACCACACGTATTAGTAGTTAGCTTTATCATTGAAAAGGATTATCAAGTGATAAATAGTGAATTTCGATAATCTACTTTTGTTATTTCAAACTTCAAATTTGAAATGAAAAGTAGTAGGCCCGAATAGCCCTGTAAAAGTTTCTTCATGAATCGGAAGAAATTAGTCTTGACGTAGCTCATTGCAAAATTCTACCATACCAATTTAAAGACTTGTTGTCCAATGAGAGCCTTAAGGTTTCAGATACACAACCACAGAAAAGAAGCTCTTATCAGTTATCCATCGAAACTATGTAGATGTTCTCTGCTCCATGAACTTCGATATCTCTACCAGTAATATTATATTGATATATAATTTTCGAAATTACTTAGCGTAAACTTTAAGAAGTACTTTTACAATACATTTCATTTGTAGTCGAAAATTTACTTTGAATAGGGATATAATTCCAGTTTATCCTTATTTCGGTTACCTCAACGAAAATCCATAACTATAAAAAATCATAGTGAACTTATAATATTCGTTAGTTCAGTAAGAAATAAAGTCATCTTTGAAGTGATCAGATTGTTATCAATAGCTCAATGTACTAGTGTTTTAACGCTCTTACAGCTTGAAAGAATAGAATCGGTCAACAGATACTCTTGGATCTAAATTTTGTGCTAGCTAATTAAATTCGTCGATGTATAACTGTAACCTCAAGTTATATGATGCTCTCTGTGAGATTTGAATCAGAATAATCTAATATCACAATAAAGAACATGACTATTGAGCTGATCGCTCAGTAACTAACGTCTTTTCGGCCTGAGGTATTTACACTGATTAATCATTGAGTGATGAATATACAACCAGCTTTTTTTGTGATTTTACAAGTTGTATTATTTCACAGTAGATTACAAATCATGGACTATTCAATATCATACGTAGTCATATGGATTACACTTTTGTATTTTATTGTTTTAATAAATAATGAGTGAATATTCTGGAAAAAAATATTGCACAAAGCCTTCATAAAGTAAAGTAAATTGATGCTACACGTATTTGTCCATATTATAATATCCACATGCCATTTTTTTGATACACATTACTTCCTCGGCATGAATTTCAATGTATAGTAGATGAACAAAACATGATTATTTCTCGCTGATTTATCGGTTATGTTTTAGTAGTTGCCCTATTAATATATGACGTAATGGTATCGCCATTTGGAGAACAGTGATTTATAGATCGGACCAAAGACGCATAAAACCAGTAAGAGAAGTCTAGAGTCCTTATCGGTTCTAAATCCCGCCCAGCCCTGCCTGTTAAGTCCAGAACACAAATCTCAGACTCCGCCATATCATTCATTTATTTCAAACATATTGGGTTTATATGCAAACCAAACAGACCACATCGCATCACAAAATAGAAAATAACATTTGTACAAGATCTAGCGAAAAGTGACTGTGAATGTGCGAAACTGTAATTAATAAACTGAGCATAATTCAAGAACGGTAAATCGTATAATAATAGTTTATGAGTCAAAATAAAGATTATAACAAGAAGAACATGAATATCCATAGTTTAGCTACTTAATAATCATACTATATATATATATATATATATATATATATATATATATATATATATATATATATATATATATATATATATATATATATATATATAGTCCTCGTCGGGATACAACAGTACTCGTACGTAAGATTGTACACTATTCATTACTTCATGGGATTATTTCCAATTTTTAACGATGTACTAAAATGATACTGAATTTTATAGTCAGTACAATAAGGGTTCATCAATCTTGTTGAATATAATATGATGTTTGATGACAGAATTATTTAAAATATACCAAAATGACAAGTATTTGAATATTATTTGTCTTATATTTATCTCCGCCTGGAGTCCCCTCGGAGGCTACCACAGGTTCCAAGCCCAAATAAAGGAGAAGGGTTAGGGCATGGGGTTACCGACCCCGTAGAAAACTAACTCGCTAAAAACGCTAACCAGAAAAAAATATTAAAACCTTTTAAACTCTGCCCTGGGAGTCAAAAGGTATTCATTTAGAAAAGTTATGACGCCTCATGATGAAAGCCGAGTTCCTTTGGAAGTCACGAGGCCGATGCCCCTTCTCACGACTAGGTATATGGAATACTCGTACAATGTAGGAGACCGGGAGAGTCTTCCAAATTGCTGTCTTATATTTATGAAGTAGTAATTAATGTTACATCCTCTCACTTTTCCTAAACATCTAATAATTATATAACTGAAATATTTTCTAGTTCGTGAAATCGAATACATAAACATATTTAATAGTTTACCTATCACGTTTTAGTTGTTCACGTGAAATATTATTTTTTATACAAACATGTTATACTGCACGTACACACACACACACAAATACAAATTGACAGAAATACATTCACATACAAATACACATTAGCAAAGTGATTTATGACATTTTTTTCAGATTATCATATACAGCTTAGTGAAGTACAGTATTTACATCTTACATTTATTAATATCATTTTAACTGACATCATTTTACATTTAACTATTTAGATTTAAGATATAATTTAGAACATGTGATGACATAACGAGGTGGGAAAAAAGTGGGATTGAAGGCCTAGAAGAAAAGAGTTGTTCTATAACATTGTCTATAGCAATTTATCCATGTGATGAATTGAGGAACCAATGGACATTAAAAAGTATTTGATTCCATTTAGAAGTTTTACAGAAGTTGTCATTCACTATGATATCATAGGATAATACTATCAAACTTGAATAAACAATTGAACATCGTAACCTTTGGTAATGATAGATTTTAATGTAATGAGAAAACTGTAGTTTGAGATTGTCATACAGGTAAATGAATTAATGATTATGCATTTCTCTTGTTAGGTGGTTGGATGTAATTGAAAGAAAACCATGAACCTAAGTTTCAAGTTTATAGGCTCTCATCATTATGACGTAGTTGCAATCTTGAGGGAAATGATGGTTTTGATGAGTGATGCAAGATCAAATCCCTAAGAGAATATTAGTCGTAAATTAATCAATAAAATTCGATCAGGACTTAAGAACAAGCCAAACTTGACAGTGATCACTACTCAGTAGTCCACCAATTGTAAATGTATCCATTTTGTTTACATGGATGAAGGAAATGTTTATCCGAAGTAAAATATTTCATGAAAAACTTCAAATTAGAGACTCATAATAGCTCCCAAGGAAAACATTTATACAGTTATTAGCTATCTTAATAACTAAACAATAAGTGATCCGTATATATTATGTAATATAAAAATCCCCAAGTCAGAGGAGCGTTTCAGTGTTTGTTACTAATATCACAACGTTTAAGATAATCGTTAAGATATCTAACACATAGTTGTTTAACATATTACCAGTTATCAATAAGCCCAGTAACAGATCACCATGGAGTTAAGAACTATATCTAGATGTTTAATTGAGAAATTATTTTATTAAATTGAGCATATTTCTCCTAATAGTGTGTACGATGATTTGACTTCAAAAGAGTTATCAGCAGATTGATATCTATCTATCAACAACAAGTGCCATCTACCATAATATTGTATAAATGTCACAACGTCCAAGTGAATCAATATTAATTAATTTGTACCAAATGACAGTGGTGTACAGATTTGAGCAGTCAATTTTTAATTAATATATCTCACGTCCCAGCTTTCTCGCTCTCTTTATATATATACAGATAGTTAATTGATAAACGTCACCAGTGATTAACTTGAAAAAATGGGTTCCTGCGGTTCCAACAACAAGCCACGATCTTTAAATTTCAACCATAATTGTCCAACAGTATCCTCTGAATTAAGAAATACGAACTACAGAACATCGACTCAATGGCTTATGTATAACAGTTCTACTATTTAGATCCTTAGTTCAACTTTTGGAAGGATGAATGTTGTTTTTTAGATCTGTACGAAATGCCGTTTATTGTCCCCTTAAAATTCAACTGCTCGCTCTAACTGATGCCAAATTGTGAATATACATCATGAAAGAATTCCCTTGACATTGTCATTTTGTCTCATTCTTCAATTAATATTAACCAATGGCTTCACAGATAACGATTTAGGAGTTTAAATAAAATTCATCAAAACGAAACGAAAGTCCTGTATGTATTCCAGTTCTAACCATTATTCAACTTTCCAAAAAAAACTATCACATTAATTCAAAACCAACTGTTATCAACAACGGCGGCCTGCTTGAATATCTGGGCTACCTGTTCCTCCGATCTACATATTTCATCAAGTTATATGTTTTCTTGTTTGTTTTAGCACATCATTATGTCTATTGTGCACACAATCTATTCAGGCGTGTTTATGAAAAGTTTACAACCTTTCGTTATACGGGATACAAAAAAGGTACAATCAGCGACATCATGGTGGCCGGCAATATGCATTGAAACGAATGAATATTAATCAAATGTGGACTACCGAACTCCTAACACCTAACTGGTCATCATTCAAAATTTATCGTCACAATCGATCAAGGTATAAGAAAAAGAAACTTGTTGAAATACTTTATGCTGGAAATTCTATGTTGTATCAAAAATATAATGTTGAATAAGACTTCTAATAATAAAAAAAATTAATAAAAGCTGAATAACCGTTGCAAATAAGGAAACATTTGACAGTTACTCAAATCAATATTTAAATTTGGCAACTATGATATAAAGACGTTTGATTAAAATAGAAATTCGAAAATAAAAAAAACTAATATCTAATAAGTGACAACTGTCAACCAGCACCAAGGTCAGAATTTTCAATACAAATGTCAAGACAGTTCTACTGTATGGGGTGGAAACTTGGAGAACGACCAAAGTCATCATACACAAGATATAAGTGTTTATTAACAGTCGTCTACACAAATACTTCGGATCCCAAACCAAATCCCAGTGGAGCAAGAAATCAGTAAGACGGGCTGGAAGTGGATAGGGCACACATTGAGGAAAGTACCCAACTACTTCACGAGGAAAGCCCTCACATAGAATCTTCAAGTCCAAAGGAGGAAAGGAAAACCAAAGAACACATTTTGCCGAGAAATGGAGACAGACATGAAAAGAATGAACAACAATTGGACAGAACTAGAAAGGAAGGTGCAGGACAGAGTGGGTTGGAGAATGCTGGTTGGCAGCCCATGCTCAATTGGAAGTAACAGGTTTAGGTAAGTAAGTATCTAATAAGTGACAATGACATAAATCTTAACTGGTTAAATACTTTGTAAGCTACTAACTTTAATAACAAATTCATGTGTTAGGTTACCGTTTTTGTTTATTTTTTCGTTATTTTCTTTTATTTAATCTACCAAATCAATAATTAACTATGATGAATAAAAAAGTCACTAATAAAATTATTTAAAATTAGATTTCTAATCTTTAAACAGATCAGGTCATTGAATATGAAACCTTAATGTTAATGAAACTTACAATAAAAACATTTAATCCAACGAATAAACATGTATATTTTTTAGGGTTTTACAATCACTATATATACATATACGTACAATTAGGTGCTAGTTCTCATGAATATTCATATTAGATTTTGGCGACAAAAAATGGTGCACACTTGAATAGATGATATTTTAATCAATTTTTTTAACAGTTAAGATCATGAGTCAACTGAAGCTAGATCACCATGAAAAACCTGGAAGCATGCCAACAATGATTCGTCTCAGTACAGGACTCTTCAGAAGTGCGTATCCACGATCCCGCCTCAAGAGATTTGAAACTAGGGCCTATCGGTCTCGTGCACGAACGCTTAACCTTTAGACCACTGAGCCGGCATCCAATGATGTTAATGTCTAACTTCAATTAATCCATGAAATTGAACAACACACTGACCATTGTCTTCAGTGAGTTACTATTTCACAGCAGATCCGGTTTCTTGTCATTGTTTTTTGTAATTTCGAATTTGGAAATCACTTCTTTTTACTGTCAATTATTAATTGACCAATGAAACAATTAGTTTATGAATCAATGACTGAAAAATGTTACACTTGACGAATAACTGAATTAGATAGGCATAATGAATATTGTATGTTACATGATGATGGGTCGAAATATATTCTGATGCATTATTGGTTTGTATCAAGGCCACTTACGGCTTTTTGTCCATTGACTCTAACTTACAATCAAAACGAAGTAGTATTGAGTCGATAAGCTTGGGTGATTATAATAACGTATTTATCAGTCGAATTCATTCAGATAAATATGACATTAGTTTTTACCAAATGATCACAGTTTTACTGTAGTTCATTTGCAGCCTGCATATTTGAGTGGTAGCGGTCAAATCGTACGACAAAGATTAATCCATATAGAATTCCAAATAAACTTTGAAAATCAATTCCCCGAAAATGTGAAATGCAGGTCCTAGGATTCTTCTAATTATTATTTATTTATTTATTTTAACACATAGATATTGGTACAAGGATGGACCAAATAGATATGCGCCACACAGAACTCATTTGATATGTGTGTGGGCTGTGATGCTGCCCGGGTGCCCAGACCGAAGCAGGTAGTTTTCTTAGAGGGCCACACCCCAAGCCTTTGACCTAAAGGTCTGATCCACAAGGCGGTGGAGCATCGTGAGGAGATAAAGTTCCATGGTAGCCGGTGACCAAAAATTGGTTCATACGCCAGTTGTTCCTTCAGGAAACTGGACCCGATGTGCACCATTGGTTTGGAATCAGGGTTTTCCAACTCCCTAGGTAGACTCTCCATGTCCACCAACCCGGTCGGAGCACCGGACGTTCGCTTTTCGTTCTCTCAATTTCGTAAACAACACCCCAGCCACGAGAAGGCAGTGAGTAGGACTTCCCTGGCAGAAGCTATATACGCGTGACCATGTGAGAGTATTTCGAGATGGACAGCGGACTCTCCCTACTCTCGGCAGTACCAGGGCATTTTGGGGGCTATATAAATATTCTAATTAAATATTGTTCTTATTGCTACTTATTCGTTAGGATTTGATCAGCACTTGGGCAAAAGTGATATTAGTCACTACTGTGTAATCGACCGATTCAAATATATCAGTCCTACATGAGTTCAGCTGTTATCCGGATAGATCAATCGTAACGTCTTAGATTATAAAAACTGGGTGATCCACATTCAAATCTCATAGAAAACACTAGTTACTTTAAGATTACTTATAAGCCATTCTGACGAGTATTTACTAGCTTGAAAACTATATCCAGGGTTTTATTTTAACTACTTTCAATTATGTAATATCAATAAAATATAATATTTTAGCTAATACTTTGTGCATAATTACTATTATGTTTCTCATCAACTCAATTTATGTACCAAATTTACATTATCCGCCGGTTAGTAAAAAGAAAAAAACAAACAAAAGAATAGACTTTTAATGTCAATTTCAATTCTTATTTGTTGTCATGCCTTAACTATAAAAATATGTCAATAATATGATGTAATTGACGGATTAAATATAAATTTATTTGTAATTTATTAAAATTACTTCATTTATTGTACAATAAATTTGTTGTTGTTGTTGTAATTGACATGAACTTTGCACGAATAATTTGATGCAATTAAAACTATTTCAATACACAATGTAGTATATACATATTTTGAAACTAAATAGCATTCATTACATCATTTATAATAATGGTATCCACGAAAGAGATAGTGTGTGTGTGTGTGTGTGATTACAGATAGATACAATCTGAAAATTGTTTATTTATTTATTTATTTGGATGATATTGTACCTTGTAAAGTTCAATTATTCCATGATATTATTCATAAGAGTTGACAGTAAATTTGGTTTCATGACTTAATATATAGATGATAATAATAATAATAATAATAATAATAATAATAATAATAATAATCTGGATATGAACACTAATATAAGATGTAACTAGAATGGTATTAAATAAGAGTTCTATTAATTTTAATCAATTCTCTTATACAAGTTACTACATGTTTTATTTTCAGAAATATACATAGAGATTCACTAGTATGGACATAATGCAAAGTTTTATTGATTCTTGAGTAAAAAAACAACAGAATACAACAAACTTCAGAGTAGAAAGTTTCATATTATAAATGTATTGTGTATGTATGTATGTATGTGTATCACTTGCTTTATAGTAAGAAAAGTATTCAAGAAAAAAAAAACATTATCTTTGTATTATTGTTTTCCTGAAATTAGTTGTTAATGTTGTGAAATTTTAGAAGAAAGTAATTAACATAATAGTGGTTAAGAATGAAATTGAGGAAACTCATTTCGTCTTGTTTAGGACTTGAGAGGAGGACGTATCTGAACATTTGTTGATGTTCATATTGAGACTGGAACCCAGTACTATTGGTTCTAGAACAATTATCATTAGTATCTATATGAACTCAGTAACCAAGCTGGACAATCCGTTGGACACTAGGTTTGAGTCCTTGAATGAACATAATCACTGGAATGAAGGTGGCTAAGTAGCAACAACTAGGATAACACACGTCTTCTAGATGCCACTGATAAAAACAATGATACTCTGTTTAAGAAAATCATTTGGATTAAATGATAATATCTAGGTAATCCTCTTGGAATTCACATATACCAAAAGAGACTGATGAATTGCACTTCTTAGCACTAACAATGGAAAGATAAAAAAACGTTTCAAATTAATAACCAACTTTATAAGACAACAATATGAAACATTATTTATTATTACTGTTCAGTTTTACTCTTAAAATTAGGATATATTATTTTTCCTGGGGAAAAAAGATATTACTCTGTACGTAAAGTTTGTGTACTTACTTACTTATTTACGCCTGTTACTTTCAATGGAGCATAGACCACCGACCAGCATTCTCCAACCCACTCTGTCTTAAGCCTTCTTTCCTAATTCCATCCAAGTCTTGTTCATTTTTCTCATGTCTATCTCCATTTCCCGGTGTAATCTGTTCTTTGATCTTCCTCTTCCCCTTTGGCCTTGAGGATTATAAGTGAGGGCTTGTCTTGTGACGCAGTTGTGTGTTTTCCTCAATGTGTGTCCTATCCACATCCAGAGCCTCTTCCTGATTTCTTCCTCCGCTGGGATCTGGTTTGTATGCACATGCGATCAAATATTGAGACAACTGGTTCGCTGCCATTTACTTTGGTAAATAAATTTTTGTTTAAATTCTAAACAATTTTGGGTGAATCTTTGAAAAAAAAATGGGGAGATAGATCGGATTGACTGTCAGTTGTTTAAACAAAAATGCAAATGTATTGTGTTCCATTGATTAAACTCACAGTTTTATAAAATGAATGAAGTAGCTATTGGTAGTCATGCAATGATTAGCTAATTAATAGGAAACTTTGTTTGACTTCGTTTCACTTCGTAAGAAGAAGTGTAACCTTGTAGAGAATTAATAATTTACAATAAAACCTTTTGTAAGCAATAATTCAGTTGATCATGATTAATTCCTATAGAAAATATTTTTTAAGTAACGATGGATAGTGGCTAGCAGTGGAATCTGGGACGCGAGTTTCGTCCTATTTCGGACTCGTCAGCTGGATGTACATGCAGCCTGGAGTTGATGTTCACTCCGGGACTCGAACCCATTAACGTTCTCTTCAAACGGCACTGCTAGCCACTATCCATCTTTGCTTGAAAAGCTTATGGCTTAGGTTTATATCGAGGAAATCCGCACAAGATGCACATATGCCGACAAGAGACGTATCAATTGTAGTCCTGAATAACAATGTGAAGATACAAGTAGAACAACACCAAGTGAATATACAGAAAAAATATTATGAACAGAATAGATCCGTGTTTAAAATCCTAACTGTCCTACTGGATGGTGTAATTTCAAATCTTACATGTGAAAATGAATTTCTCTGATATAATGTTAATACGTTTCAATGGGCACTAATTTTAAGCCCAAAACTTTCTTTAAGCTTTCTACATTCACCTATCAGTACATCAATTTATAGTAGATAAAATAAACAAGAAAATAATCATCAGTGAAAGTTATTTCCAGTTTTTTATAGTCATATATATTGAACAGATTAATGATCATTAATAATCTGTAACATGATGTTTAACACGTTATGTTTCAAACAGTATTGCATTAATACCAACACTAGAATTTACCAACAACACCCAACATATGTATCTCAATATGGACGAAATACACTTGGTTGATATTTCCACTGTTATCCATTTACATCTTACATTAAAATTCTTATTTAAATTTCATTAGTCTAGAGAAGTAAATTATTTCTTATACATTATACTATCGTATTTACTATCCCCTATTATAAATATCAATTCATTTCGAGTTAATCTTTCAGAACTAAACTCCGCTTGCGGTTTTTCCAAAGTTACTGCCTGTCCCAAGCCGAGTAAAGGAGGAGGGTTGAGCATAGGATTAACTACTTTATCCCGTAGAAAATCAACTCGCTAAAAAAACGCTAACCAGAAAAAATAATTCTGGTGGGCGGCTTATGCTCCTTCACGAAGAGTAACAGGTGTAAGTAAGTTTCAGGATTAATTTTGTTTAAGGATATTTTTTTTAAACAAAAAATGGTTTCACTGGTTGAAATCATGAGTCAATTGAAGCTAGACCACCATGGAAAAGCTAGAAGCACTGGACGGCCGTCTCGTCCTAGAAAGGGACTCCTCAGCAGTGCGCATCCACGATCCCGCCCCTCGCGAGATTCGAACCCATAACTTATCAGTCTCATGATTTCAACCAGTGAAATTTCAAAAAACCTCCACAAAACGCATTCTGATAAAAAATGGTTTATTATTTTATATTCTATTTTCTTTGTTCAAGAAAAAAAGACAATTGAAATGATTTCAATTTTTATACCAGGTCATAATGCGTTTTCTTTCCTCATTTTTTTCTTCTTTTGTTTATTTATTATTTGTTCAAAAGAAATTATTTTTAATGTTTTTTTCTCTAATATTAAAGATTCCCATTGTGAAAATTAAAACAACACATATAAGCGAACAATAATGTTTTCAATTAGATCGTCATCATGCTTTACTCTAATATACATAAATATTTATACGAAAATGTTAAACCAATCAAGGCAATATGGGTCAATAATCCCAATGAAATAGAATAGGTCACTACATTATAATAAGTAAAATTACAAGTTGATAGTAGGAAGACAGGTGTATTGATAATAGTATGAATAATAAAATACGATAACAAAAGTCTTATCAACAGTTAAACGTTGGAAATAGAAGGTCAAACGTGGGTAAATAGACTTGGAATAGTTAACACAAAACATTAAAATCATTACGTAATAAGAAGTGTGTAAATAGTTAAATAGTGAAGAATACAAACAGAAAATGGCGGAAAATTACAAACAAATAATGGGTGCATGGGACTCCTCAGCAGTGCGCACCCACGATCCCGCACCCCGTGAGATTCCAACCCAGGACCTGTCAGACTCGCGCCAGGCTCTTAACCAACTAGACCACTGAGCTGGCATCCGACGGTGTTAATGTCTAACTTCAACCAGGCCGTCCAGTGCTTCCAGGTTTTCCATGGTGGTCTAGCTTCAAATGACTCATGATTTCGATCTGTGAAATTTCTAAAATCTCTACAAACCCCTTCTGAAAATAATGGTTGTGAAGGTAAGGTTAACGATAACAAGAACAGAATAAAATAAATAATAATAAAATAATGATAATAATGATTTTAAAAAATCGTTAGTTAAGTTATAACTGGCCATGAAAGAGATAGGGGGCTTATGAATTTCTTCTGTACACATAAGTTGGGGTTATATGTACGAATTCCTATGGCTTCAGCTATATGTAGGAGGCGGGAATGAACTCCGTTGGGAAATGATGGAGGTATACGATAGATCACTCGAAATGATTTCGATTTATCTACAGCATGACAGCTATCAATAAGATGTGCCAAGATAGAATTGTGAATTGTTTTTATCTAGCCCTTTCTAAACCAAGCTGGTAGATGTTCACTCATTCGTTAGTTAAGTTGCCTTGTAGTTCGCCCGATATAGCTATTTCCACAGGAGCAGCTAAATTTGTAAATGCAAATTAAAGATTGATTGTATCGATTTTTTAAAAATCCACTCTCATAATTCATTTCATCATATTCATTGAGTAAATAATGTTTTAAAATAATTTGATTCAATATCTAAAATTAGTTGATACCTTCTTTCGATACTCTAATTTCAAAATGTATAAATTAAATATATGTTGTTGTTGTTGTTGTTATGATTGTACTCAATTATAATGTAAATAATCACTATTCTATAGTATAATTCTCTTACTAATATTGATTAAACACTATATAGTTTGTCAATTAAGTATTTAAGTATATAGATATACATTGAATCAATAAATGTAAATTTATGCATTACCGATCAACTTTTCTATCTTATTTAAGTATTCATTGGTAAATGAAACTCTTCAAATATTGATTTTGTTACACTTTATCTAAAATGTGTACATGAATTTGTTAGCACATATTGATAAGGAATACCAAATAAAAAAAGTTGATATCACTGTTGGATACGTCCTGAAGATTTTTATAAATAATTTAAAATTCACTATCATTTTATGACATAAACCATTTTCAAATAAGATATAACAGATTATTTATAACAATAAATAATCATAGACCATTAAAGTGTTAAAATATTTGCATGCGTATTGTTGAGAAACATCGTAATAGGATGAAACGGTCGTCCAATTCTTCTAGGTTTTCAGTGGTAGTCTAACAGTGATTGGTGTGTGATTTCAATGAAATTAGGCATTCTTTACAACCCCAAATGGAAGATTATGATGTGCTTACTAGTCACTAGCTTTGATAGGGAATTCTTGGGGTTCTAGTGAGAAACTATGACCAGTGGAGTCCAACTATGTTGGATGTGAGGCACTTGCACAACAAAAATAATGGAAAATGATTGTATAACATTGCGAATTGGTTAACGTTAGACAATGACACCACTGGATGCCAACTCAATGGTCCAGAAGTAGGGCATTCGCGTGCGAACCCGAAGGTACTGAGTTCGAGTCCAGCATGAGGAGTCGTGAATGCGCGTCGTTGAAGAGGAGACATTGATAACTGTCTAGTGTATGTGAAATTCAAATCAAAATGTTCCCTCCACATTTGGTTTATAGTATAATCTTAGTGTATTTGTTGAAGTAGAACGTTATTAATATACCTTTAATGAGTATACGATAATTACAGATTACTCAGCTTATACGATAAGATTATTCACAAGAAAATCCTTTTTAGTAATTGTATAACTAACAAGCAAAAATAATGTATTTTAAATTATCTGAATACTAGAATTTTCGCACGCAAATAATTAAAATATTACTAGATAAAGAATCATTTTGAAAAGTCAAATAATTTCCAAGCATATATTATAATTAGGTTTCATATCACTGAATAATGCTTAATTGAAGTCTACATTCTATTTTAAGTTGAAAAGTGTAACATAGATGAAAGTAGGTGGTTGAAGGTAGCTGACAACATACCTTAGTTATTAATTTCGTGCTAGCGGACACTATTCAACAAAATGCACCAGTAATCATGAGGAAACTAAGGCTTCTTGTATAATTTGAACCCGGGTGACTTGGTTTTTCAGCTATTCTGGTGTATGATTGAGATATTTACAACCGGGCGATTATTTCATAGTGTACATTGCGATATTTTTGTGTAGTTATTTAATATTACTATTTGAAATCCTATAAAGAGTGTCTATTCCCTTAAGACTTTAAGTACAAGTTACTAATGGGTGCCAACACAGGCTTCTCCACCAAATATCTGCAACCATTTGGCATCTCAAATGAAAAGATTTTTTGCTTCTTAATGATATATAAAATCAATAGTGAATGAATTTCAACAATAACCTTCATTGAATTATATTACTGATATTCTACTTGACTTATTGTGGTGTTTGAATTAACTAATGATTCTTTGGTACTTGTTGATTGCACGATTTCAAATTCCAAATACAGTACATTCGGTTGTGCCTGTGTCTTCTTAATTCAATTCCGTTATTTATTGGACTCTTAATTTGTGCTATAATTCAAATAATTCAAAACATTATACTTATTCATTATGTAACTGATTTACACAGTGTGAAGGAAATGATCACACTCGATTATTTCATAATTATTACTAATGAATTGAGTAACGAATTCAGTAACGAATTACTTAACTAACGTATTAGAATCACGTATAGATAAAGTCTATATCAGTATTCTATTTGAAATAACCTACCAGCATATCATTAATACATTCTAGTTTTAAATTGTAGAACATGAATATGTAGTCTGAATTCTTCACATTAGTTGTGTATGTTCAATTCCTGAGAACAAATACAACAGGTATGTATTACTTTGTGATTTTAATTAAGTTTTTTTCCAGTTAATATCAATCCAATGATCAAACATCAACATTTATGTATAATGAGTTTAACTTTCAGCTAATTAAAATAATAATATCCGTAAATAAGAAAGTTTAAATAAGATTATTTTAGTTGAATTCATGAGTTGTTTGAAGCTAGACGACTATGGAAAACCTGAAATCACTGGACAGCCGTTTCGTCCTAGTATGAAACTCCTCAACAGTGCGTACACTAGGACGAAACATCCGTCCAGTGCTTCCAGGTTTTTCATGATGATCTAACTTCAATTGACTTATGAATTCAATTATGAAAAATTACTAAAAATCTCCACAAAATCCACCTTCTGATAATAATATTTTTTTGCTTTATTCATTTGAATAAATATAAAAGATGATTCATAAGATCAAGAGAAGAAGAGAAATGTACAAGATTGACCTAGTTTCATTTCTCTTTCTGTTATGTTACTTAAGAGATTCTTTTTAACTGATTGAAAATTGACATTAATGATCAATGTCATTGTTGAAAAGTAAAAAAAGATATTATTTCACCTAGCTCATTAGTGATGATTATGAAGAAATCAAGAGTTTGACCATTTTCTCGCATTGTTTAAATTAGTCATATAATGAATGTGTCATGTAGAAGGTGAGTAATGTAAATCTATAAAGAAGTGTTGTTTTAAGTTAGGATCAATTAAAACTGATCAGTAGTATATTCATTTTAAAAAAAGATATTCAACACAATAGATACAACAAATTTAGATTATAATCCAAAAATCAGATTTACTTTCCTAATCTATGTTGTGAATAGTTTTTTAGTTAAACAACTTTTGAAAACTAGGAAACAATGAATAGATGCTTCAATCTAGGAAGGACTCCTCAACAATACTCCTTCGCGACTCTATCGATGTAGATCGGATCCACGACATTCAGTTTCGTGGCAAATGTTTAATCGCCAAACCATCAAGTCAGTATTCAATAGTGAACACTTCCAACTTCCATTCATTTGTGATATTGTTCGATCACCTTATGTTCCTTGAAATAGATAACTATCTGACATCCAGTATAACATAACTTCATTTGTCACAGCCTTTTAATATAATTCCTAAAATCACATCTCAAAGTTAGCCACTAAGGGATATACGATTATTATAATCACAGCGGGATCGTAGAGACTGTTGCATTTTCTTAGTTTACATCATGGATTAATCTAAGTTAGTCAACCAGTGAAATTGGGAAGCACTGGTGAACTGTATCATCCTAGTTTATTTACACAATTACAAGGTGGGACATCAAAATTGGCTTTATGATACAAACTGAAATAAACTTGCTTCATTATGACAGCTTTGTGATTAATTAAGTAAGGATTAAAAATATGTAACCGTTGTTGTTTGTATTTTAAAAAAAATGCATTCCGACATCTAGATGGGTTGAGCCTATAGTCAGTTTTCGGAAAATCCATTTTGATTATATTGTACCTGGTTGATTAAGTGCTAACAGGATTCTACTCATCCAGTGGTTATCTCCTCCAGAAAGTGAAACACGAATGACCTACTTTTGTATTAAACACATAATTACGATACATTTGATTTACAACATATGAGATAGCTGTAGGTTATCAGTAAGAAAAATCAAAAAATAGAATTCGTGATAGTTTTATACTCGGTAAATATATGGAATTATAACTGACCAATCTTCATCATTAGCAAAATTAAAACCAACATTTATTCAAAACTTTTCAGTTCATTTGACTTACCAAACTGCAATGCGAAATTTTCAAACTAAATTTCCGTTTACTAAAGAGAAGCAGTTGAATTGATTCCATAAGGCTGGTCAACACAGTCGTATGTTGATAATAACACGAGTCTTAAACATGTTGTTAATTTATTCATAGAGGCCTTGGTAAATTATAAAGATTCAAGGGAAGTAAACTGAGCCAGCTGACGATCTGAATGTGTGATTATTATAAGAGGCCCTAAAGATTATAAACAGAAACCGATGGTGGCTAGCAGTGGAATCCGGGACATGCATTTCATCCTATTTGGGACTCGTCAGCTGGATGTACATGCGTCCCAGAGTTGATATCCACTCTGAGACTCGAACCCACTTCAGTTCGTTTCAAATGTCATAGCGTTATCTACTTAGCTAATGAGTTTAAATAGCCGCTAGTTTGTGCAATGGGGTGAAATTTTAATTCATTTTCGTACTGGTTGTTTGAATCTTCCTATTGATGTGGACAACGCGATGGTGTTTGAAGCGAACGGTAATGGGTTCGAGTCTCGGAGTGAACATCAACTCTGGGACGCAAGTACATTCAGTTGACGAGTCCCAAAGAGAATGAGATGCGTGTCCTGAATTCCACTACTAGCCACCATCGGTCTCTGATTTCATTGAGTGTGATTTAAGGCAACAACGAGGTAATTCGCACAGGATGCACACATGCCAATATGCGACTGATCAATTATAGTCCTAAACATCAATGGGAAGATCAAAACAAGCAATACAAAAATGAATTATGGCACTAGATATTGTTGTATTTTACAGTCTACATCAAAAAATAATCATAGGGAGATAACCATTGAAAACCAAGAAGCGTTTGAGAACTATTTCTTCCAAGTGAGGAGTTATAAGTACTGCAACTCAATCATTTCCAGCATTATGTAGCAACCTACTGATGACAGTGAAAAAATGTTGTACAATATAACAAACTGATTGTAGTTGGAAAAATAAACTACTGGATCCTGACTTTATGGTCCAAAGGCTGGGGTTTCACCGTGGAATCTAACAGTTTCAGGTTTGATCCTCTATTGCATCCACGATCCTCTTCACTGTGGAGTCTCATATTAAAACAAAACATCTGAACAATATATCTTGGCTTTCAGTGAATTTCAACTACATTTTTCAATAAATAATCGGAAGAGTTTTTTACTAATAATCTTAGCTCTTTCACTTAGAAATCTTGACATTATTCAAGTTACATTCCAATAGTAATCTAAAAATAACATTTCATTTAACGAAAACAGAAGTGTAAATCAAATAATAACAGCAAACACATTTATAATATTCTCTCCTTTTTTGTTTTTCTAGCCGAGATATTTACGAAAGAACCAAAAAAGTATATAGAAACATTTCATTGAACTAATACCTTATCCATTTGCATTGTCATCCCGATGAATATGTACGACAAAACTATATTTTTTTAAAGGGAGAAACATTAAAAAAACTAGTCATTACAAATTTGTATCTGATCAATAGTATACAGAATGTGAGTTTTTTGTTTTACAGGTAACCAAGAACGAGGTAGAAAGTGGAGATTAAGAAAATACAACATTGTACACAATACATCATAATGTTGTAGATTCACTTATCCAGATCCCAGCGGAGGAAGAAATCAGGAAGAAGCTCTGGATGTGGGTAGGACACACATTGAGGAAAACACACAACTGCGTCACAAGACAAGCCCTCACTTATAATCCTCAAGGCCAAAGAGGAAGAGGAAGATCAAAGAACAGATTACACCGGGAAATGGAGTTAGACATGAGAAAAATGAACAAGAATTGGATGGAACTAGAAAAGAAGGTCCAGGACAGAGTGGGTTGGAGAATGCTGGTCGGTGGTCTATGCTCCATTGGGAGTAACAGGCGTAACGAACTAATATTATTGCCACCTTTCCTACTTTTAAGATGTATATATTTACATGTAGTTGCGTTAGCAACGTTTCATATGATGGAACACTCGAGAAAGTTGAAACTGAAAATAAAATTGATAGCAGGTGTTCCAAGTTAACATTTAATAATTTCGAAATATTTCCCTTTGTTTTTTCACAAATTGATACACTTTTCATGTTAAAAAAGATAAACATACATATGTAACGGATATAGACTGTAATATCTTTTATAAATAACATTTAGTTTTCATACTAGTGATTACATACATTTATATAAGCATAAAGAAAGGACATTGATAATATACATATATTGAGATGATGGAGAAGATTTGTAGCTCAGGTGGATGATCTTGATGGAGTTTTGTTCTCTGAGCTGGATCCAGCTCAGTCTAGTTTGCTTCCTATTTAGTGGTAATATAAAGTGATCGGTTATGTAACTCCGTTTTTTGTTTTGTTAAGTACTTGTAATTGTTTTCTAAGACATATATTTAACAAGTGAAGGCCTGTCTAGTGTCCAATCATAAGTACACACCGTTTTAAGTTGCTTGTGTGTCCATAGACTAAAAAGTTTATTACTATCAGATAAAGGATTTTAGCAACATCATCTTTATTGAATGATCTAAAGTAAACTTTAGATGGAAGCTTACATGTTCTTTGTTTGGTTACTAGAGCCTTTCGACAGGAAGATTTCAACTTCTATTTTGTATTACCCAGTACTCATCAGTAAAATGTAGTGGAAATTTTGAATCATTTAATGAATCCGTAGGAACCGAGCCAGAATCATCAAGGGTCACAATTTGATACATTACTACTGACCCATCCAAATTACAAATGGTCTCCAAGACTAGAAAGTGAATGGTTACAGGTTCATATTCTTAAACGAAGTTATGTTACTTAGTCTTTGATAGCGAAATGAAAGGTTTGGATTTGAATCCTGTGAGAATTACTATTTTCTATGTTGAGAAAGAGGTACTAAACAATCAGCCCAGAGCTGCTTCTAGTAATCTAGCTTATTTATAACATATTCAGTAAAACTGAGTTAAGTTTACTCAACCAATACAAAAAACAGTCCGGTTTATTGATATTTTTTGTTCTTTTTCTGATTCTGTACTCGTTCTAAACGTTTAAATAGAACTTCATAAATCCCTCTGAAAACTAGATGATATGGCTATACTACTACTACTACTACTACTACTACTACTACTACTACTACTACTACTACTACTACTACTACTACTACTACTACTACTACTACTACTACTACTACTACTACTACTACTACTACTACTACTACTACTACTACTACTACTACTACTACTACTACTACTACTACTACTACTACTACTACTACTACTACTACTACTACTACTACTACTACTACTACTACTACTACTACTACTACTACTACTACTACTACTACTACTACTACTACTACTACTACTACTACTACTACTACTACTACTACTACTACTACTACTACTACTACTACTACTACTACTACTACTACTACTACTACTACTACTACTACTACTACTACTACTACTACTACTACTACTACTACTACTACTACTACTACTACTACTACTACTACTACTACTACTACTACTACTACTACTACTACTACTACTACTACTACTACTACTACTACTACTACTACTACTACTACTACTACTACTACTACTACTACTACTACTACTACTACTACTACTACTACTACTACTACTACTACTACTACTACTACTACTACTACTACTACTACTACTACTACTACTACTACTACTACTACTACTACTACTACTACTACTACTACTACTACTACTACTACTACTACTACTACTACTACTACTACTACTACTACTACTACTACTACTACTACTACTACTACTACTACTACTACTACTACTACTACTACTACTACTACTACTACTACTACTACTACTACTACTACTACTACTACTACTACTACTACTACTACTACTACTACTACTACTACTACTACTACTACTACTACTACTACTACTACTACTACTACTACTACTACTACTACTACTACTACTACTACTACTACTACTACTACTACTACTACTACTACTACTACTACTACTACTACTACTACTACTACTACTACTACTACTACTACTACTACTACTACTACTACTACTACTACTACTACTACTACTACTACTACTACTACTACTATTAATGATAATAATAATAATTATTATTATTATTATTATTATTACTATTGTTATTATTGTCATTGCTGGTATTTATATTAGTATCAGTCTCGGTACTGCTACTAATAATAATTCCATTAATATTAGTAGTAGTAGCAGTAGTAATAATAACAACAATAATTATAATTATAATAGTAGTAATATCAGGGTAACCGTTTGTGGAAATAATTCGATTTGAATCGTAGACTGTAAAAATATACGTGTGTCTATTTATTTATGTATATAGGTTTAGGTTACTAGGTATGGAATGAGACCGTTTTAATCGAGATTATATTTTTTACGGAGTTTCTCCAGAATATAGGTTTAATGGAACATGAATTTGTGAATTAGCCATAAGGTGTAATACATTGACTTAGTTTACCGGCTGATTAACTTTGAATATTTAGGTGACTAGTTTCTTGTTTCTTTTTATTTGCTCATGTCTATCTATTATTAACATCTATTCTGCATCAATCAAATATTTTACAGTATATTTTTTGTATGCTTCATGGAAAAATGATGTTTATTAATTTATTAGCTGAAAGGTCTTTTTATTCGACTTCTGCGATTTATTTTTGCATTAGTTAATGTAAAGTAGAAACTTTCTGAAAAGAGTAAGAACAATGATTCTAGCAGAATAACATGAATTCATTTTATTTCGTTTGGTTCTCGTCAGCTACTTACAACCTATGATATTTGAAATTATAATTACATAATGGGTTTCAATTACTTACATGAAAGTGTTTAGTCAGAAGTTATGTTTGAAGACACATTAGTATAGTGTAGTAAGTCCCAAATAGAACGAAACGCGCGTCAAACTGGATTCCACTGCTAGCCAGTATCCATCATTGCTTACAAATAGCTTGTGAATTAAGGTAATATCGAGGCATACGCACAGTATACACATATGCCAATAACAGACTGATCAACTGCCAGCTTAAACCTCAATGGGAAGATACAAGCCAAACAATACCAAGTGAATAGTATAGTAAGGGTGTAAATAAGTTTAATAGACTGGATATTGTATTTATATATCTTATGTAAAAGAAAATTCAACAACATTGATTGTAACAACAGTTCAAACGGCCAGAAACAAGTGATTACATAATGAGTAAATGCTGATAAGAATAAAATGAGTAATGCTCAGTTAATAAAATAAGATTATTAATCTGGAAGACAGTTGCAATAAAAACTCAATCATGTAATAATAACAAATGCAAAAAGGAGTTAAAAATTAGTTTAAGATGCAACAAAAGAATATTTGTTACTAAGGCAAGGAAAGATTAATAAACATCTCCTTTTGAACACATAAATCAGGTTTATGATGCCTGATAGCAATGGCTTCAGCTAACTTCAGAAGACTGGAGTTAGGCTGTCTAATAATTACCTTGAAAGATTGCAAGATATCGACCTGATGTCCTGAATTCAAGAGAGGTTTGGTGATTGCATTATTTAGAGCCGCTTTTTCTCTTGTTCTGAGGCTTTATGGAACATACTCAGAAAATCTATGAAATTCCCTCCTTTCTGTTCGGTAAATGAAACTGCTTTGGTAGGTACACGTAAATTTATTAACACAGTTGGCGGTAACATAAAAGAGGTGTTCGTCAACCTTTGATTGAGTTATTGAACATTTTGTCTTATACAGAATTAATAGTTTGGCTGCCTGGTAAGTCCTTGATAGTTCAGTGTACAGCCTCCTGATTATTGTGTTTGCGACGCCATCACCTTTGAAGTTGAGGTTTATTGATGTTAGTTTTTGATTCACCGTAATAACCTACGTCTTGTTTTCTTTAGGTATTTATATTTGACAATAAATTTCTGTGGGTAGCAGTTGTCTCTAAAGCATTTTTCAACGTTTAGCAATTCTTCTTCAAGTTTGTCGGTGGTACATATTCTTTTTGCTCTATAAAATAGTGTTTTAACCAAGGCTTTCTTATAACTGATCGGGCAAAAACAACAGAAATTCACGCAAAGGCCATTTCAAGTACTTTTTCGATAAACCGAACATTGAACTGTCCCGTCTCCCCTACGATTTATGGCAATATCAAGAAAGTGCAATATGTCATTCTGTTCATATTCCATAGTAAATTGTATATTAGGATAATTATTATTGAAGAATTCTAACAGGAGAGTTCCATGCTGTTTATTATTACAGACAATAAGCGTGTAATAAACATATCTGGAATTTTCCGTCGTTTTGTTAATCGCCTGTCTAAACACAGTGTTTTTAAGATACCCCATAAAAATATCTGCCATAATTGGACCTAATCGACTTCCCATATTTATATCATCGATTTGACGATATATTGTATTATTAAACTGGAACTGAACGTCTGTTATGCACATTAGTAGTAGTTTTTTTTTAACTCTGGGGCTGGTAAATGTAGGAGATCATAATTCTGATAAATTATATTAATAGTTTCAACCAAGATACGAATAAATCGAATGGAATCACTTCATACTGACAGTTTTTTTTAAAAAAAAAAGATGATTAGACTGTATTCATTATATTGATTAAGAATATCATCAATAAATCAATTAATCAATTATTTTGTATAACTCATTTAACACTCATACATATAAAGTTATTATTGATTTAAAGATTATCGATTGTATTTTCTTTTAAAATATAATGTAATTTTAAATGAGTGAAAATGAACGAATACATATTTCTTACTGTCAGTTTATTCTGCTCCTAGAAAATCCTATGCTTGACTTGAAGAGTAATAATTCCCTGAAGATGATAAAACTATTTTAAAGAATGATATTATTCACTTCAATTCTATTTTGTTCACTTGTATTCATTATATTGATTAAAAATAGAATTATTCAATCAATCAATCAATCAACCAGTAAATCAATCATTTTGTTTAACTCATTTCAGATTCATATATGTAATGTTATTGTTGATAGGTAAGTAGATTATCGATTGTATTTTCTTTTAAAAAACCAATGTAATTTTAAATGAGTGAAAATGTATCATAAAAGATAAATTCTAATATGTGAAGTGGTTAATTTCTTATAACAAGAGAATACAAGTTCAATGTTTTATAAAACATTAGTAATAATAGTTTATAATAAAATCAATCATGTATTTATTATAAAATAAAGAAAATATAGTCCATTATTGAATGTTTAATAGACTAGATAACAACTAAGTATCCATCTACAAACAGCTTAGTATTAGTATACAGAGATTGTTGCAAAATAAATAATCAAATCGACCACGCTTTCGATTTATATACATATAGAGTAATAAGATTATTGTGATAGTATATTAGAATAAATGATGTATAGGTAAATGTTCTCAATAATTTTTGTTGTGAATTTATTTTCAGCTGATTTTTTTTTTACGTTCTCATTCACCTCAACCCACCCCACCTCAAGAATGCATCATGTATTTTTTGTGTACTTACTCACTTATGCCTGTTACTCACGATGGAACATAGGCCGCTGGCCAGCATTCCCAACCCACTCTGTCATGAGCCTTCCTTTCTAGTTCTATCTAATTGTTGTTCATTCTTTTCATGTCTGTCTCCATTTCTCGGCAAAATGTATTCTTTGGTTTTCCTTTCCTCCTTTGGACTTGAAGATTCCATGTGAGGGCTTTCCTCGTGACGTAGTTGGGTGCTTTCCTCAATGTGTGCCCTATCCACTTCCAGTCTATCTTACTGATTTCTTGCTCCACTGGGATTTGGTTTGTCCTCTCGTACAGTAGGTTGTTTCTGATAGTGTCTGACCAACGGATCCAAAGTATTTTGTGTAGACAACTGTTAATAAACACTTGTATCATGTGGATGATGACTTTGGTCGTTCTCCAAGTTTCCACCACATACAGTAGAACTGTCTTGACATTTGTATTAAAAATTCTGACTTTGGTGTTGATTGACAGTTGTTTTGAGTTCCAGGATGTAGTTCAATTGTAGATATGCTGCAAGTGCTTTTCCGAATCTTGCTTTCATATCTGCATCAGATCCACCGTGTTCATCAATGATGCTGCCCAGATATGTAAAGGTTTTTACATCTCTGTCAAGTGTGATTCGACTGGTCCATGATGTGCTGTATCGGAGAATTTCACTCTTCCCTTTGTGTATGTTGTACATGAATAATAAAATAACTTTTCGATCATTAATAATAATTCGGAAAACATAAACTTAATTATCTGTTCAGTGTTATAAGCGATCTTGTTCCTAACCTAGATGCTGACTAGATTTCATATTGACTTTGATCAGCAACTATAGATTTCAGTTACCATCTAAATAAGAGATATGTAATCATTGTTTTTTATGCTTTGTGAATAATCTGCATCCTTGAGTTCGTTCATGTCTCTGAGAAATACAGTTTTAACGGTAGTCAACTGAATATTTTCAGTCAAATCCTCAATTTGAGTATGCTCTGGCTGATCAAAAATACTTATATTGTTTTCCATTTGCTTAATTGAACGTGATATGAAGAGCCAACCAGAAGTAGACTAATGAGAATGTCAGTTAATGACTATCAGAAGCGACCTAAAGGACAAGTGCATTACATTGGTTAAGAAATGAATCAATTTCCTATATATATATATATATATATATATATATATATATATATATATATATATATATATATATATATATATATATATATATATATATATATATATATGAGTAATATTGCATTTTATGTGGTAGCCCAAATACACTTTCTTGCTCACTCTTGGGTCCTCGCTCAAGTAGTCAGTTGGGGGTGGGGTAGTAACAGATTTGGACACCACTTGTCATAAGTGTACAATTCATCGATAGTTATGTAGGTAGTTTGATTCTTTATAGTAATTCAAGGACGTTGAAAATGTTGTTAAGATACATGAGATAAAAAGCTTTAACTTTGGCAGCTAAATATGTCTTTGAGATATTTTACCAAGTATGAACTTACAAATTCTGTCTTAGAACAATTCCATCACTAACAAGTATAGAATTAAAAGGAATTTATATAGTTTGTTTTTTATGACTGCGAATACATATCTCTCGCCGTCAGTTCATTCTGCTCCTAGAAAACCACTTGCTTGACTTGAAGAATAATACTTCCCTAAAGCGCAAATCATAGAGAAATGAAGGTAGCTAGTTGAATGTAATCAACAGAAAACCTAGAAAATATATTCTGTAATCCTTAGCATAAATTAAAAAGATTTGTCTATTATCTTGCAGAAACATAACAAATTTATGATGAAAACAAGATATATTATCGTTCATTTTAAGAATATGGCCAGATTTCATGACTAACCAAAGTCCTATTTTATATAAATTGTAACACCAGGCTATATTGAAGCCTCTCGACGACGGTACACATGTACAAATAAATAATGGTTAAATTTTAAACACTACTATCAACTATGAGATCATTTAAACCATTTTCAAATAGGTTTCTTAGCATCTTTAATAATCAAATAGTAATCATCATTCTTTAATTACATTAAAGTAAATTAACTTTAATTTTCCTATTTTCTTTATTATTTTTCTCTCTTTTTCAAACATACCTATAATTGTTGTACTTTTATCAAAAGTATACCCTACCCTTTATTGATAAGTTGAACATATGTTAAATGCCATATCAAAATGTTTATTTAATAGGTAGATATATAGAGAGAAGTGCAAATTTATAAATGCGTACACATGAACATGTACTACCACATATATATACAAAAAGAAATGAAGTGTTCAATGGGATTCAGAAATTAAAGTGCTGTTTATTTACCAATGTCAGAAACTATGGCTATAAAGTTTAGTTTGATTGAAAGATTTTGTTTATAAGTTTTATTGTTTCACGTGAATTGATTATATGTTGGTTGAAGTTTCATTCTCTATAGTGTATGATTTCATCATTTCCAGTGCGATGAATGATAGTTGAATGAATTGTATCTAATGATCCCGACTAAACCAACCAACCTAAAGAATACAATGTCACTAAAATCATCCATCTGTAAAGTATATATTTTTCTACCATCTCAGAATTCATTAAACTTGAAAATGTAAATCTAAAAAAGGAATATAACATTGTTAACTACTCTGTGATCAGTTAGTGTAAATATCTTAGTTCTACTGGCGGCCTGCTTGAATATCTGGGCTACCTGTTCCTCCGATCTACATATTTCATCAAGTTATCTGTTTTGTTGTTTGTTTTAGTTCATCATTATGTTCATTAAGCACACAACCTATTCAGGCGCGTTTATGAAAAGTTTACAACCTTTCGCTATACGTGATACAAAAAGGTACAATCATCGACATCATGGTGGCTGGCAATATGCATTGAAACGAACGAACATTAATCAAATGTGGATTACCGAACTCCTAACATCTAACCGGTCATCATTCAAAATTTATCGTCACAATAGATCAAGGTATAAGAAAAGGAAACTTGTTGAAATACTTGATGCTGAGAATTCTATGTTGTACCAAAAATATAATGTTGAATAAAGCTTCTAATAATATATAATAATATAATATAATATACAGGATGACATTCATGATCTGAATAGATTCTAAGTAAAATAACTAGTTTGGATCTCACGAAGAATTGTACTTCTCTAGAGATTTTAGGGATGCCTAGAGATGAACATTACGATAGGTAAACTTAAAGCTTTCTTACTGATTGTCTCCGACCATTTCATATAAAAAAGTAATAAGTTTAACAACGATTACAATCCAACTTCATCGACAGCATTCAATTGATCTGAATGCGAATTTAAAAGATACTACAATTCTTTAAACCGATGATCATTAAATTGTGATTACGTTGATGATTTAATTTCTTGTGAATTGTGATTAATGAAATCCACATATTCTTTTTCATTTTTTTTTGTATGAGTCTATCACATTTTCAAGAAGATTTGATCGAAGTACTTTCACTTAGTAGGAAATGTTAAATTTGATTTCTACAAGTGTCAGTCAATTCTAAATCACAACAGATGAATAATTTTTTCAATGTTATCTATGATGTTATCTACAGTCCTGAGAGTCTTGGTATTATTTATGTATTTAGGTAAATAGGCTAAAGGTGAAAGAGGTCAACGTTTTGTAACACAAAAAGGTCAATCATTATGATTGCAAAGTTTCCAGTTACTTACAAATAACCACTTAATATTAAAGATTATTATGATTAAAATAATACTTCTGAACAAAATTAATTGTAATCAGAAAGGGGTTTTGTAGATATTATAGTAATTCAATAGTTGAATTCATGAGACATTAGTTAACTGATTCATTTAAAATTTACATCATAGAATTACCTTAGCTAGATAAGTGTAGAAAAAGTAACAGAATTGAAGAATTATTTCGACCTAGATTGTGACTCATTAAGAAACTAAAAAAACTAAAAAAATAACAATATAAAAATCAAGATATAAGACTATTCATAGGAAATACCAACTAACAGTAATCAACCATGAGAGAATTACTACTTTCCAAAATTCCTTGATTTTTAATAGTCCTATTATTCATATTATTTCATGATGATAATTTTCTTTAATTAGTTCATTAAAACTGTTTACTTATCCATCTATCAATCTTTAATTGTTCGAACTGAACTTGAAAATAAGTACCCGGAATAATTAATATCGAGGTCAGATAAAATATCTAGAGTCTATATTATAATAGTATGTAATATGTAAACAAAAGTTATCCAGATTTTCATTTTTTTTATTTTTTGAATAACAGATGAATAAATAAATATATTTGTATAATTTGTTCCATTGTATGCTTAGTTATTACTATTTAGTACAATGTGAATTGTTTATTATTATTCATCATTTGATCATTTATATGACACATTTATCTTCATTACCTCGATAAAAACCATGGTGGTATACACTTTTATATATTTCATATTCATAGAACAAGTGACATAGTGATAATTTTTTAAAATGAGCTTCATTCCCTAATGATACGTTATTTGTAAACATGTGTCAAATGAATATTTTATGATTAGTATAAATTGATATCAATTAAAAAAAAATGTATTGAACTGAGTGATTTATCAAAACTAGATCTTTATTTAAATCAAGGTAGTTTAATGAATCAATTATGTACTACTAGGATTGTGGTGTATGTTACTTCTGTCGACAGATATAAGTAGTTTGTAATACCAATCAGAAATGGAATGTTTGGCATTGTAAGGATGAAAAGATCGAATTCAAAATAACAAGGGTGTAAGCAGAGGTTAATTGTAATCGTAATGAAGGAACAATAATGTTTGAGATAATTGATGGAAGATATGCAAATGTATAGTATTTTACAGTTTACGAAGGAACTCTGTAATTTTACATGAAACAATAAACTGGTTTTTCCCACCTGAATTTTCGTTGACGTTAGGACTATGCATTGTGATTCAATAAATTGACTTACAACATTTGAAAACAATTATTATTGTAAATTTATCATAATTAGTCTATTTTTCGAAAGGCGTAATTGGTATGTTCACGGTAGCAACTTTAAATATTGCTTGAACATCTTAAAAAATTGATAACAAGCTTCATTTTAGACATTTCGACTACTAACACATTCCTACATCATGATAACCAGTTGCTGATTTACTTTTCAGACTAATGTGCAAACCATTTGGATCTTTTTCTTAGAAACGACATCAAGAGAAATAGTTTTCACCAAGAGGAATTCAAAAGATTGATTGATATAATGAGAGCCCTGACAATGATACAGAATGATATTAGTTTGAATTTTAGAAGTAGCATCATTTTCCATTATAGTGCCTATATGTTTTAGTTACGAATACCAACTATCTCAAATTCCAGGTCTATGGATTCCTGCCACTTTCTTCCAACCAACAAACACAATATAAAGAGAGCTAAAGTGGTGTTTATTAAATAATTTATCAGAATGGGGATTTACGGAGATTGTATTCATTTTAATAGTTGTATTCGTAAACCAATCAATGTTGGACTACCATTGAAAACTTGGAAACACTGACTGGCCATTTTGATCTAGTACGGGACTCTTCATCACCGTGTACGCGGGACTTGAACTCAGGACCTTCGGTCTCGTGCGAACGCTTAACTTCTAAACCATTGAGTCAAAATCCATCGGTGTTAATATCTAAATTCAATCAATTCATGATCTGTGCAACCATTCATCCATTGTCTGAGATTGATAACTGTTTCTACTTGACACGGATTGAACTCCACTGGTCATAGCTTCTCACTAGAACTCCATGAAATCCATTTTGAAGCTAGTCGTCAGAGAGCACATGATAGGACGAAACGGCCACTCAATACTTCCAAGTTTTCAATAGTGGTTTAGCTATGATCGATTCATGAATAAATAATTTATCTTACAGAATGTATGCAAGAATCAGTTACGGTTTACTGATATTAATTATAATTTAATATGAATATTTTAAAATTAACTAATGCAATACTACTGATTAGACAATACTACTCATTAATCTATTTCATTCTGTTATGAAAAACATTCCCCTCTTTATCAAATTACTGAATTATCTTATTCAATCACTTCTTCTCAGTTTTCAGTCTTGGCCACAATTTATCATTAGTAAAGAGATATCTTAACAATGCTAAAATTAATAGAAAGTTATTAATTATCGTCTGCATGTTTAATACATGAATACTAGCTAGCTACTAACCCATCGTCCTATTCACTGTTTAAGGACATCCAATAACATGATAGTTTATTAAACAACAATATATATGGTGTTTAAATGAGGTTGAACTGGTCAGAAGAAAAAGAAGAATGATGAATAAAATACAACAGAGTTGTTTTATAAACCGTGAAATATAAATAATAAATAAAATTCATAGTCGATACGTTTGTTATTCTACATAGAAACTGGGTGTATCTAAAAGTTTATATTATTGATTAAATGTTGATATTATTATTATTTTTATTGTTAATGGGAGTCTATTGACAATGCTACAAATAACTAATCTTTTCAGTTTAGTCTATTTTCATTTTTATTATAACGATAAAAGTTGAATTTTGTTTATATTTATCTTCATGAAAACAATAGTGATAGGTAGGATACGATAGAATAAGATAAAATGGGTAGATAAAATGAGTAATTGGGAAGTGAATAACAAAAATACTATGAAAACCAATCATTCATCACATGTTCTGTCGATAGTAAGAAAAAAATTGGATGTTTTTACTTAGCATAATGATGTTATTAGTTCTATGTTTAAAAACGATTAGAATCAATAAATGTATTCAATCGTTGAAAGACAATCAATTGTTTCTACGATAAATATACATTAATGATGGTTGGTTTTATATAGAAGTGTTATGGGAAATTATTTAAAACTAGTGTATGTATATGTATGTGTGTGTAAAGAATAACTGTTTCATTATAGTTTGATAATTTAAAGGGATATCCAACCATAATTCTACACCAGTAACGACAAAGATTAAACCTGGATACTGTTAGTGAAATGTGAATAAATCCCCAAAGTAAGCTGAATTTGTGTGAAAAACAGACTCTTGAAATACCTATTTATATTCATAAGAAGAAATCTCATAAGTCAAAACACATTGATTTGTTTCTGTAAACGTTATAATAATGAAGGTATTGTGTTCGATTCTTGCCAGAATCGTCTTTATATACAACTTGGGGAATTCGTACCAGAACAGAACGACTGTTCATTGCTTTCTGGTTTTCAGTGGTTGTCTCAGGCAAAGTTCATACATGATACTATCTATCTTTAATTTGAATATTCTGCAGAAATATCCTTTTACCGACACATGATGTATATAGAATTCGTATCCTATCCTATTTATGATGTGTCAGCTGTATTTAAATGCATGAAGTTGATGCTCACACTGAAACCAAAACCCACTAATATTTATTTTAAACTCCAACAGTTTTTAAAACAAACTACTGAGCCGTGATAGTCACTTAACTGTTTAATGAGTTAAAAAGTATAAATGAAGGTTCTTTATTTCCCGCTGTCGATAATAAAGACTTTAAATGATCAGTCTCTGTTGACATATTCTTTCTGTGTTAATTGGCTGAGTGTAGTCTTTTGTTACAAGATTTGATACATTTTTATGCTCACAGCAGCTTAATCTAGGACACAGATCCAGGTATATACAACTAAAGTTTTGAATAGAATGATATGTGCAGTAGATACTTGGTTCGGGTTTCAGTAAAAACATCAACTCAGGGATGTAGCAGACATATTCAAGCCCAAATATAACGAAATACACGTCCTTAGTTTCATTCGTATTCACAAACCAAATTATTGCTTTCACGTTAAAGAAAATAATTTAATAAACACTTATATCATAGTACAAAAGCGAATCAATGAACCTGGGAAAATTCAAAGATGGTACAAAAGTAACATAAAGGGGATTAAACTTTTTGGCATCCCAACTAAATATTTATATATTTATGGGTGTCATGGTGCCATCACAGTTGTCTTACAACTAGGCTAATCATGTTATACATTTTCAATGTCCTTGTTATGGGACAAAACTTAGACGTCAAAATACAAAGAATTATTATTATCATTTTTAACTGTTTAAATATTCTCCAGATTATTGTCTTCTTTAAGAAATGCATATAAAAAGATAGTTTAATAAAAGTCGATTTTAAGAAGAACATCGGTGAACATTCTCCTTTTTAGAAGCTCACCCTCTTGGAGAAATGATAGAAAAACTCAGGCGGTATTTATTAGATGTTCTATTCAGATATATTATTTCCTCTATAGTATTCATAGATGTTTATGTATCAGATCTCATGGTAAACACGATTAATGGATCGTTATATATTTCTTAATTCATTTAGTAAGCAACATAGAACTATTAATAATTATTGTTGATTGATTTCAGCTAGATTTATTATAGATAAAAAACTATTTATCAGTAAAATTTGACAAAATAACTGTCCAATCTTCTTTGTTCTTCAATGATATGCTACATAAGGCCAATCTGTAATCAATACAATTTACGTTTACACGAATAATTATTGAAATAGCTCTTTTGTAAAATAATCAACTTATGCTTTAAAGCATTCAGGAAAAAAACCTCGTTTACTATACCCGCATTTTTTTCTAGTAGAGCATTCCAGAAATGAATATTACATTAATTCAGTATATATCAGCTTGCTTACACAAATATAATGGTTGAAATAATGAGTCAATTAAAGCTAGACCACCATGGAAAACCTGAAAGCACTGGGTGGCTGTTTCGTCCCAGTATGGGACTCCTTAGCAGTGCACATCCACGGTCCTGGGTTTGAATCTCGTGGGGAGCGGAATCGTGGATGCCCACTGCTGAGGAGCCCCATACTAGGATGAAACGGCCGTTCAGTGCTTCCAGATTTTCCATGGTGGTCTAGCTTTAATCGACTTATGATTTCAACCTGTGAAATTTCTAAAAATCTCCACGAAACCCATTCTGATAACAAATATAATGTTTTACGGAGAAAAACCCATTCATAAATATTACACGAACAGTTATAGTAAAGCTTTTAACTTTAAGCAATATCGAGGCAATCAGCACAGAATGTACATATGCCAACAAGAGATTGATCAATTGCAGTCCTAAATAACAATGGGAAGATACAAGTAAACAGCACTAAGTTATAGTAATCAGAAAAATTTTATATCAATGTGTAAATTCAATTTTATTTAGTAAACATTTGAAACTAAAAAAATACTTCAGTTATCCTTATTAATTTACCATCATCATTAGCTGCGAAGAAGGGGGGGAGAGTAAACAGGAGACTTATAACAGTATTCTATTCGTGCATTTCTTAAGTAATCTTTTTTTTCATTTTAGCAGTACACAAAATATAGTGAAACTAAGCATGGTTTCACTTGTCATACTTTATTTAAAACTTTTGATAGTCAAGTACTAATTCTGTAATACATCAAAAAATCTGTGAAAAGTAACCGGATACATTAGATTAAGCTTATTCACAGTATTCTTGACTCAAGTTGGAACTTCGTTAAAGCGAACACTTTAAGCACAAATAATGAGATTAAAATAACAAGTTTACCTTAACACTAACATATTTTCACAATTGACTGATCACTGGGTGGCGATCAATATCATGCGTGTCTAGTCCTTATTAGTGCAGATCGAATGCTATCGATCATGTTGCAATGTGGCCACCAGTCTAGGTGACTCGACAATGAGGGCACCCGGGTTCAGGGTTTCCTGTCGACTACCTCCAACCACCATGTAATCTCAATATATAGTGCCCGCAGTGTCGAGTCACCTAGACTGGTGGCCACATTGCACCATGATCGATAGCATTCGGTCCGCACTAATAAGGACTAGACACGCATGACATTGATCACCACCCAGTGATCAATCAATTGTGATTACATCTCAGTCCTATAGGAGATCAGTCGTGGCTCGGATAGCTCGGTGGTAACGTCTCTGACTGTGGAGCTGGGTGACACGAGGTCGGACCCGACAGGGAGCACCAGTTCCCTCAAGATTACAGGTACACCTTGATGACAGGTGCCAATTAGCACGAAACCTAGGTCCAGGGTTTCCTGTTGACTAACTTCAACCACCATCAAACTAGCGTATTTTATTCTTTCCTGATAAATTATGTCAACATCATAGAGTTCAACTCTGACGGACTGGCTCTACTCTATCGATTTGATTTATTTTTTTCAGTCTACTCAATTTTAGATGGTAAATGTCTGTACAGAATGTCGCCCGTCACTAACATCGTAAACTTGAAACTTATATTGTAATTGTTTGAAAACAGCAACTTCAGAACTTTAGAATCAACAGAATATTAAGAATAGAAATTTCAACTTCACTAGTTCAGAAATCTCACTCCAATTACTTAGATAAATTCTCTTCTAAGTTTTCCAATTTGGACTGTACAATAATTATGTCATTTAAACAATTTACTGTTCTTATCAATCTTTAAACAATGAAGTCATTAAAGAAGAAATAAACATAATTCATCGATACAATTTCTATTGAAGCTTGACAATCCCATTTATTATTATTGAACAGACACTCCAATCGGTTAAAAAAAGAAACAGAGAGAGATTACATTACAAAGTGTTTTAATATTAGAAATATCATTATAAAGATGCTAATAAAATAATTAACCCATTTTATCAGTACTTGGGTACGAGCCATACTTTAAATGAGAAGGTCAATAATACAACACAGTTACCTGAACTGAATTATCTTTAGAAGCATCAAACTTAGAACTTAGTGACTAAACGTTGAACCTCTTGACCACTAAACCACTGTCCCAATTAGGTGAAGATCATAACTGATTACAAATTATATAAAACTGATCACCATGAAAGATTGAAAGAGCTTTTGTCCCTATAATAGAGTAATGAATGCTGTTATGTGAAGAATCTAGGCTTACACCACTTAATGACTAAAATCACTTTTGGGAACATTAGAAAAATCTCATTCTATCTTTGAATTCACATGCTTAAGTGTGCAGATTATTTCAGAGATGATTCCTGTGCGACAACCTAATTAGAATTGATTAAGTTCTCTAGAAATGAATCATTGATTATCTTTCATTTTGATCTTAAACGTCATTCAAAATGATAGCTATACATATATTTAGAAGGGTTTATCATGTATAATCTATTCTTTTACGGAAATTTAATATAATAATTTCTAAGTAAATTAATATTTATATATGTGGGTGTAAGGTAAGTAACAAACTTCAATGAATCCTCTGTCGATTAGTTAAAGTTAAACATTAACACTACTGAATGTCGACTCAATGGTTTAGACCGAATGTCCTGAGTCACAATCCCACATGCAACACCATTGATGCGCACTGGTTATGAGTCTTATATTAAAACGAAATAACTAGTCAGTGCTTCCAATTCTTCAATAATAATCTAACATTAATCCATTCATGATTTCAATCAAGATTCTCAAAAGAATGGTGGTTGTGTTGCTCAATTTCGTGGATTAGTTGAAGTTAGACATCAACACCGTTGAATGTTGGTCAGCTTAATGATCTAGTGGTTATGCGCTCGCGCGCTGAGACTAATAGATTCTGGTTTCAAATCTTGCAAGTTAGGATAGTGGATGAGCATTGCTGAGGAGTCCTGTAATGGGACGAAATAACTTTAGAGTGCTTCCAGGTTTTCTAAGATTGTTGTTGCACATTAAAAAAAACTAATTAATTTACATGTAATCTGTTAAACATTAAAAGTTTTCTACGAATATAAAGACCCTAGATGAAATATTTCTATGATCTATTTGACAATTAAAATCATACATCATCTAAAATACTATTACTAAATGAATTAAATAAATGAATTTGATATTCTAGGTGATTAGAAGATTGTCATATTTACTGTTAACAAATTATTGATTATTAGTAACTATTTTTTTGTTTGTTGTTAATATTTTTGTTATGGTCCTCGTGACTATCAGTTGTTCTACGGTTACTGACTTTATAAATTATTCACGTGATGAAGAATGAATCAATTGAAAAAAAACTAAATTCAATGTGTGATTTAACACGAGTTCACTACTAAAGTTATGTCATCAGAGTAAATAAATAAACATTCTATTTCATTTAAAGTTACATTTTTTGATTGATTTATTTATTTCTATGAAAAAGTTAATCTTCTAATGATTAGGAACTAATATTTAAGTTTGATATTCATATTGCTAAATTGAATAATTGAAATTTATGTCTAACATTAATATGATAGATTTGATAAGTTATTGAACTATTACTTACTTACTTACGCCTGTTCCTGCTTGTGAACTAGCATAGGCCGCTCAACAGCATTCGCCATCCAACCCTGTCCTGGGCAATCCTTTCCAGCTCCTTCCAGTTGTTATTCATCCTTTTCATATCTGCTTTTATTCCCGACGTAATGTGTTCTTTGGTCTTCCTCTTTTCCGCCTTCCTTCAGGATTCCAAGTTGGGGCTTGCCTCGTGATGCAGTTTGATGATTTGCGTAATGTATGTCCTATCGATTTCCATCGTCTTTTCCTAATTTCCTCTTCAGCTGGAAACTGGGTTTTTCTCTCACACAGAAGGCTGTTGCTGATGGTATCCGGCCAATGCATGTTGGGTATCTTGCGTAGACAACTATTTATAAATACTTGTACCTTCTTGATGATGGTTGAAGTAGTTCTCGAAGTTTCAGCTCCGTACATTAGAACTGCCTTGACGTTGGTATTGAAGATTCTCACTTTGATATTGGTTGAAAGTTGTTTTGAGTTCCATATGTTCTTCAATTATAGGAATGCGTCCCTTGCTTTGCCAACCCTCGCGTTTACGTCTGCATCTGATGATGCTTCCTAGGTATGTGAAGGATTCTACATCTTCCTATTGACCTATAGGATATCCGATATTGTATATTCAGTAGAATAAAAAAACATCTTTATGATTAGAAAACTTATCCATACTGTAATAAGTTAAACTTGGAACTATAATGTTGTAATGTATACATAATATAAGAAGGGGTTTTGTGGGTATTATTGTAATTTTAATTTTTGCGATCAGAAGTTGAAGTTGGACATTAACACCGTTGAGTGCCCAAAGGATCAGTGATCTAGTGGTTAAGGGTCCTAGGTTCGAATCTCGTGGCAGGCGGGATCGTGGATGTGCTCTGCTGAGCAGTCCCATCGTAGGACAAAACGGCCGTTGAGAGCTTCTAGATTTTCCATGGTTGTCTAACTTTAATCGACACATGATTTCAACTATTAAAATTACTATAGCATCCACAAAACCCTTTCTGATATTAATCAACATATGCCCACTATAGACGATCTCCAAGAGGTATTTCCTGGAGTTTTAGTGAGAAACAGTGACAAGTGGAGTACAACCGGGTCTGTTGTGAGATAGTAACTCACTGAAGATGATTGTGGATGTGTCGCTCCATCCCGTGGATTGGTTGAAGTTAGACATTAACACCGTTGGATTCCAATCGCCTCAGTGGTCTAGTGGTTGAGTGCTCAAGCGCGGGACCGATAGATCTTGGGTTTGAGTCTCACAAGGCGGTATCGTGGATGCTCAGTGCTGAGGAGTCCCATTTTAGGACGAACGGCTGTCCAGTGCATCCAGGTTTTTGATGGTGATCTAGCTTCAATTGACTCATGATTTCAACAATTAAAATATACATAATACATTAGAAGTAAATTGAACAGTAATTTCTTATCTCTGAAATCTGTATTAGGTTAGTTAATATATTCTTCTTCTGTGTGTTTACTATGTTTGTATCTATTCAGAGTTTAATTCTTTATTTATTACCAGTTTAATATATAGTTGCTAGATCACCTTTCGTATTTACGATTATTTTATCAATTCGTCATCAGCTAAATGAAGCTTTGAAATATTCCCGTATTGTAAATTTAGAACAACATATATAAGCGAACAATATTGTTTTCGATTAGATCCTCATCAGGCTTTACTCTAATATACAGTAATATTTATATGCATATACGAAATGAAGATTAACAGATTTATACTCTGAAAATTTTTCTCATAGGTGCTTTACTGAAAATATTTAGATAACAGGTAGGGTCTACTCACACAAGCATCTTTTACTAAAATTCGCTATGACCTAGATTACATCTGTCATGTAGATTGTTACGATTTATAATTTCGGTGAGACTATAATTTATGGACGACCTTTGAGCGACGCTAGACTGACCTTGAGAGTGTCCATCTGATAACTGGGACCAAATGAGGATTATAAATAAGTGTGATGAATTCGAATTATGATTTACAGTTGATGGTTAAGGCTAGGAATTAGATTTAGGGTTTTCATTACGAACTGATATCAGCTATAATGCCAAGACTCTATTTAACCAGAATTGATAAATGTATTTCTCGCGAAAATGCGAGGCCTGTTATCTTATACCTGATTGATCCGTTCATAAATTATAGTCTCGCCATAATTCCTTAAAGATGCAGATCCACGAACATCAACAAGATCTAACTCAGTGAGTATGACTTACTTAAACCAAGTGGGTTAATAATCAGTGTCCAACGTAATCTGCATGGAATGTCGTTAGGAAGTTGGCGTTTCACTCAAGAGGTTGAGATATTACAGCTACTGGCTTAGTTCGAGATATCCATGTGAATTCCACCACTGGAAATCTTTCTGTAACCTAAGTTCGCACCAGACTTTAACTGGACCTTTTGAAGTCATCATCTTTGGGTGTAGTCCACGTTATGATCTTTTGTTGTTTTCTAAAGATTTATCGAAATTATTTCACTAATATAATGATCAAGTAGAATAGAAAGAATTGTCTATTATCTTTAAGTATATAACTGCACATCTTCCTTGGTAATACTATTTTCGTTCATTTGTTTTGCTTCACCGAAACAGAAACGTTGAAGAACAATCGATCAGATGACTCCCACAATACTACCAGTCATTGTTACACGTATCACTAAAATGCAATTTGTCTAGTTATTATTGTTAAAAACTTTTTACCATAAAGTGGATACTTAAATTGTGTGGTAAATTTATAAAGTGGTTTGATCGCTGGAAATAGTCCAAAGTAAAGCATTTCAACCACTTTGCATCATTGTTAGGACTAGTTGATCAGATTTAGTTGAAATCTTAAAATAACTCATGTTAAGGGGGAGGAATATATTTGTTTATTCTTTCAGTATTTGTGTAGTAAGAATTTAGATAATCTTTCTGTCAGATTTTATTTTAAACTTTAATTTATGAGTGCTGTATCTCAAATCAGGACTAACAAGATAAGACTGAAAAACAAATGTATTGAGAAGATGCAGTTTCTAAAAGAGAATTGAGAAGGAAACGATAAACCTTTCTGAGTTATTGTCCGTAAAAGTTGAATGACAAGACGACAGTTTGCAATAGTGATCTAGTTCATATCAGTTTTTCATGAAAATTATTTTCTAAATTACATGAATCATCATAATAAATAATAATCTTATGAAAAAATAGTTTCTAACTTCAAGATACATCTATTGTTATCTGAGTACGAAACTGTAATTGATTAAGTCAACTACCTCAGAAGTGAGATAAGAACTCCCTGATATTATATGTTCATATCTATAGAGTTATCACAGCTTAACTGATGTTGGAAATATTCATCATTGTAGTCAAATTTTATGACTTAATAGTGTAATGTTCACTAAGTGATATGAAGATACTTAATATTGAACTGTAGCTACGAAAGATATCCAAAAATAGAATATAAAAACCAATTCAGTACTTCTACGACGAGCGATTTGTAAGATTGTCCCAGTCTCTCACATTGTACGAGCATTCCATGTACCTAAATTAATAGTTTCTGCGGTTGTTAGAAAGATCATCAGACTCGTGGTTTCCGAAGGAACTTGACTTTCACTATGAGACGTCATAACTCTTCTAAATGAAGACTTTCTAACTCTCAGGGCAGAGTTTAAATGGTTTGAATTAATTTTTCTGGTTAGCTTTGTTTTAGCGAGTTAGTTTTCTATGGGATGGGGTCACTAACCCTATACCCAACCCTCTTCCTTTATCCGAGCTTCGTAGCTCAAGAGCGGATTCAGGCGGAATTAATTCACTACTTGGAGGTTTGTATATATATATATATATATATATATATATATATATATATATATATATATATATATATATATATATATATATATATATATATAGTTCATTGGAAAAGAAGTGAATTGAAGTGAGACATATTTCATTTTTTATCGTTCTTCTTAGCTAAAATTGATAATATGTAGTAATCATAGAAATCACAGTTGAATTGAACATATACATGTATATATGTATTATGAGACATATATCTATGCTCCCAAATGTCCCGGTATGGCCGAGAGTGGGGAGAGTCCGCTCTCCCTCTCGAAATGCTCTCATGTGGCCACGCTTATATAGCCTCTGCCAGGGAAGTCCTACTCACTGCCTTATCGCACCACGGGTGTTGTTTACGAAATTGAGAGCGCCCGGTGCTTTAACCGGGCTAGTGGACACGGAGAATCCACCTACAGGAGTTGGAAGACCCTCATTCAAACCAATGATGCACATAGGCTCCAGTATCCTGAAGGAACAAATGGCGCATGAACCAATTGTTGGTCACCGGCAACCATGGGACTGCATCTCTTTACGATGCTCAACTGCCTTGTGGACCAGACCTTCAGGTCGAAGGCTCCGAGTGTGGCTCCCTAAGAAAACCACCTGATTCGGTCTAGGCACACGAGCAGTATCAGCCCTCACACATGTCAAATGAGATCTGTGTGGTGCATATGTATATGGTGCCTCCTTGTACCAATATCTATGTGTTAAAATAAATGAATACATATATCTATAAGTATAGGAAATTATACATACATGTTCTACAACCCACTATAAACTACTGTTCTAGTAACAGATTTCTTTTCCGTGACTTTTTTTAAAAAAAATTCGATGGAACTAACAACTAGTTATTGGAGAAATGTTCCAATTGTTTTAGATTTAATTTTTCATGTACAACATAATGAACTGAGATTTTTTTCAAAAAACAAGTCGAAGAATAAGGAATCGCAATTATTTCTTTTAAATAAGAAATAATACAAACTCTTTTCATGATTATTAGTTCTGTTCTTAATCAATCAGTATTACCTAACCTTCTATAGAATTCAGAAGATTCACATATGTTGTGTGTGTGTGATGTTGTTGTTGCTGCCATTGTTTTTTTTTTTGAATAATATATTCAGTACAAAATATGTTTAATCGTTTATCAGATAATTCTATTTTCTTTTAAGATAATTTTGCATTTTTATAAAGATTGATTTAATTCGTAGGTTATATTCATCTCAGATTGATATTGTATGGAATAGAATTTAAAACCAAGGGTGTTGAACAGGTGTTTCGTTCCACTGTAGGGTTCGTCAGGGATTCATTCTAATAAGTCAACTGGGGATCGAACCAATGACATTCAGGTGAAATATGAATGCGTTATAAGTAAATTAGTTGGTATCAATTGCATTGGATGTTTTCTAGGTTTGGTTCTGTCACGAGCTCACGTAATCGGTGAACGAGAACAAAGACTCAGTGACCAAAGACCAGTAAGCTAGCTATCTGATGCGTTCCAGCCCCGCTCACTAGAGGGAGAAGTCCAAGATCGGAATGGAAAAGTATATTCTGCAAACAGACAGAAACGAGCAATCACACTGCTATCCACAAACACAATTCAAAAGTATATACGTCAATCATATGCATATAATAAATATTACCATAGGAGTATTTTTAAACATTTAATCGATGATTTAGCCCACAAATGGATCCCAGAAATTACCACTCATTATTCTTATCGGGGCATAATAATGTTCAACATGGTATTTCAAAAAAAGGTTTATTTACTAAACTCTTATTTATCACGGGATATTTGGCTTCGTCTCAATATAGAAATAAACTGATCAACACCATTGATTGGAATCAACCAGACTGATATCGAAAATCGAAGAAAATTGAATAATTATTTTTTTCTTCTGTGTCTGGAACATCTTGTCAGGGTATATTGAAGATACCGCATCAGATATTAAACCCAAAACCGTACGGTTTCATTCCGAAACCACTTAGTTAGTAGACAATTTCAATATTTTCCAATTTACTATACAACCATATAAAACTTCCTAGCTAAATTTCCTTGAATTTTGGTACCACAACACTACAGATTGATTAGAGTCATAAATTTAAAGCATTATATGTTGACTTAGTGACCTGAATGTTGCTCTCTTGCTGAGAAAATAAAAGGACCTGAGTTTGATCACCTGGTTTAGGGTCATGCATGATGAGTTTCAGAATAGGGCTAAAAACAGATGTCCAGTTCAATCTAGTCTTCATTAGTTGTCTGACTAAGGTCAGTTTGTGATGTAAACGATACAATATCACGTTGTTTTTACAAGTGATAGTATCTGAAAAATGAGTAAATGATGAATGATATGGTTTGAATAAACTGTTGACAACTGAATAGTTTTTTTTCTTTATTAGATAGAATATATCAACTACTCTTTTGTAGATATACTGAGATTAGTAAATCAATTTAATGATGAAAAATACCTTTCTCATGATGAGATCTATAGGTCAACTAAACAGTATGAGCCCAAATTCAACTGGTTGTATTCAAATTAGAACGAAATAAGTGCTCAATGAACTTCTCAATTTTTAATAGTATTCCAATAGATATCTCAATTTAGTACAATGAGAAACTTCTCTTCTTTTTCATGGTTTAGTCCAGAAATTCCATCCATTTTCCTTTACATAAAGATCTCACTCCAAGTAGATTGTATGAATGGTTGTTATGGAATGATTACTGTCAATATATATCGTCAATCCTCATATAAAACTATCGACTCAATTTGTGTTAGTGAATAACGGAATTAAAATAAGTCAAATATGAGAATGGATCTAAATTACGTGTATTTTGTACAATCTTTGATCCAAGCAGACAATCTAAGGAACGAATCGAAAGGAACTGATGCGCGGTGGAAAAGGCATGTGAGCCAACTCAGTTTAATCAAGCGTTAATCAATATTTGCAGCCAGATGAAAATAAGCTACAGATATATGGTGAGTAGGATAAGATGCACACACACATACTTTCCCATAAAAACAGTCAGGGTTGATAAGTAAATAATTAACAAGGTCAAAACGTGACTCAAGAAGAATGGATAAATTGACCTGTTCAGAAGGTAGAATAAGTTATATGGGCTTAACATAGTAATCAACACTACATAAACAAGAATAGTATACATTTTCTGTCTGACATGAATGCTTTACAGTTGTTTACAATTTTATGTTTGAAGTTACATTTAGATGACAGTACAGTTAAGGCTTTAATGGTAGATGTTGGTATTGAAATCTTCCTTTGTTTGTATTAAAAGTTTAAGAAACATTTACTAAAACTATACGTTATTAAAATTCTTAAACAATCCTGAAATGATACAATTATATTAGCTACCCCTAACAACCAATATACAAACAAGCTCTCTAATCCAAAAGTCTTTTACCAAAGAAAAGTAATAAGACTTAAGTGTATAGAACTCTTTCTCAAACAGTCTACAAATCTCAAAAAGTGAATAACAAGTTTTTCTGTTTTAAATTAATCAGGGAACTTTGTTTGGAAGCACATTATTCTGTTTATGGTTCAGTTTCTATTGCGAAGTTTTTGTAAGATCATATACACTTTCGTAAATTGTTTTCCATAGACTTAAACAAATTTTTGTGTGCAAATGCTATAGAACATTCATGAAATTTAGTTCTGGGGGGGGGGGAAATTATTTGTGAATCATGTACACAAAAATCCTGATAGACTTAAGTATTTCAACTCTAAATCAGTACTTATCATTCAGTTGGTCAGTAATACCATATTTTCGTTCTTATGTTTACTTTGAATAAAGGTAGAATAAAGCATCTCTAGTATTTAGTTCAGAAGAAGTAGACATTTCTCGTACCTTCGCTTTAAAAATATATCATTTTCACTACATAATGTAACAGAAGGTAACTGACCTAGACGTCAATATGTTACATCGTTATCCGATGAGAAAGAAATGTCACTGTTGCAGATTTTGAATCACACTTCTATAAAGTAAAAATAATCTGATTAAACAGTTTTTCTAGCATTTGACTAATCAGAATAAGTCATTTAGTTACTTCCTTATTAAAATTTTAAGTTATTTAGAGAAATCTACATTGTATCTTCAAACAATCACTGGTTATTAATGGCATAACTTACTAGCTTATTATAGAATCATGTGTTATCAGTCCATATCTTTTCCATGTATCGTATTAATCAATTCAGTTATATCATGATATCAAATTAAACCCTTTACTAATGATTCTAAGACACTGAATAAAGAGATTTTTCTGTAAATATAGATGATAATTGGAGCTGAAATTATCCACAATGTTTATATGATTACTAAGTATTGTTGTACCCCAAACTGATGATTATTTTTTCTTCGATTCGTTTCTTAATTGACAGCTCTATGCTACTATAATTTTCACTGATAATATCATTTCAAATCTTAATGTTTATTAATATTTCTGTTTTCCACCTAGGGTATCTAGCTGCATTAAATTGGATATAACCAGTTAATAAATAGCCTAGGATAATTTCAGTTTCATTAGGATTTATTTTTCGATCATGTATGGATATATTTCAAAAGTTGTTATTTTGATCCTGATTAATAAATTCTCCAGTTCATTATGATTTGACTGAATATGACTATGAATATCTTTTAGCTTTTATTCTTTTTGTAGTTGTTGTAAACATAGATCAGCAACACTAATTAAAGCAAATCAATTACCTTTACAACGTTTATATATGGAATATTTTTTATAAATATTTATATTATGTTGGTCATTAAGTAATTGGATATGTATATTGTTAGTAATAGATTTTGACAGTACACGGTATTATGTACGTCATAATAGTGTAATAATAATAATAATAATAATAATAATAATAATAATAATAATAATAATAATAGTAATAATAATATGTAGAACCATCAGTTATGAAAGGAAACGTGCAAGTACTCTTGTTTTTTATTTTTTTAAAACTACGTAATCAGATCTTTACGTTATAATAGACTTTAGGTTGTTTCTTTGCTATTCAATTGAAATTTTGTAAAAAGAATGTACTTTTTCTTTCGAAAACTATTTATATATGGCAGATATAATCTATTATTACCCATATTGCGTAATTTTAATACTGAATTTTCAAAATAATATATGTATATTGTAAAATGTATTAATATTTCGTTTTCAGTTAAATGTTATTAACTAGTATAGGGGTTGTGGAGATTAGTAAGTTTTTGATTGAGATCATCAACCGACTGATGTTAGACCACTATTGGAAACCTAGGAGCACTGGACGGCCGTTTCGTCCTATTGTAGGACTCCTCATCCACGAGCCCGCTCGCGGGATTCGAACCCATGTCCTTCAGTCTCGTGTGCGAACACTTAACCTACTGGACCAATGGGCCGGCATCCAATGGTGATAGTGCCTAACATCAACCAATCCACGAAACTGCGTGACCATCTTCCATTGCACTGAGGTAGATACCTGTCTTTACCCGACATGGATTAGCTCCACTGGTCACGTTTTCTCACTAGAACTCCGAGAATTCCCTCACGAAGCTAGTCACTAGTGAGCACATGCTGATTACTAGTATAGGGGTTGTGGATATTATTAAGTTTTTCATTGAGATCATGAACCGATTGATGTTAACCACCTTCGGAAACACTAATAGACGAAAGAAAAAGTAAATTTGCATGGAGTTGAAAATGAAATTATGTTCAAGATTTGGAGTTTTTGAGATAATAAATGCAGTCTTCTAAACATTTTGACATTCTGGCACAATAATCATCAGTAATAAATACTCACTACATAATAAGCAAGTCCCACGGTGAATATGTAGCCTTTCAAACACCCAGCTAATAACAAATTGTTCAAATTTTGAATTGACGTCAATTTATGAAACTCTGAAGCATTAAAGGTAATGCTCACACTGTTAAGCATAAGGTTCTTGGATTCGATTCATGAGTTCATTTATGTTTACTACAGAGGAAGAAACAACTTTTTATTGTTCCTTGATGTTTACTGTTTATCCGATTTGTGATTTAAACCACCTTCAAAATGAATAACTTTCATAAAATTTCCATCATCTGTGGCATAATATTCATTCAATTAATGGTTGGTATATACAAATAATTAAATACTGGCTAGTGACTCATATCATGTTTGTCTGGTCCTTAAAAAGTCAAATGAATACTGTTGAACAAACTGCACTCTGGCCACCATTCCAAGCCACTCAACATCATGTGCACCATGTTGAAATGTTAGGTAACTTGGGTTAATAGACAGCTTACCCTGAAACTAAGTTTCTTATTGGTTAGCACTCTTAAGTAAAGTGTACATGTTTTCTTGATAGAATTGATAATCCTTATGACTGTTTGTCATAAATAAAATTGAAATACAAATAGATTATTGAGGTTGATGATATATATATATATATATATATATATATATATATATATATATATATATCATCAACCTCAATAATCTATTTGTATTTCAATTTTATTTATGACAAACAGTCTTACAGAAGGTCAGTCTGTAGAATAATAAGATACTTGTGAAAGTTAGTTAGTCGTGGGTGTGTGAAAGCGTGTTCTCTATTTTGTTATGCAGTATATGTGCAATAAATATGTAGACCGGAGCACCGGAATATCTTTATGAAACTGAAAAAAAACTATGAAGAAATCTATGAAATATTAAGACTTGGCTATGAAGACGATGTATATAGAAAATATAGCTTTCTTTGAGTCAATCAAGAATTTCAGCCGATTTCATAAAAAAAGCAAAAACAAAACAAGATCAGAATGAAAACCGACCATTTTTAGTGGTCGGTACGTGTGGTTTCTTGTGTTTTTCAATCAGTAAATCACTGTACGAATGAATGTTTGGTAATGAGCTAAATTTGGTAAAATCATCCATACATATAAGTTTAACAAAACATTTGAGCTAGAGAAACGACGTGGCAACTGAAACACATAATTTCTATGATCTTTATAGATTGTTCAATGCAATAGAAATTGAGTTCAGACAAATATTTATCACAAATAGAGTGTATTATGAAGGAGGTAGGGTTGATGTACTCTGAAATTTGTAAACTTAAGATTTTGATTTGATTATTGTACAGACTTCATAATTATAAGCAAAGATTTATGGTGGCTAGCAGTCCAATCCAGGACTCACATTTCCTGCTATATGGGACTTATCAGCTGGATGTACCTGCATCCCAGAGTAATTGTTTTCAAAACTGCTCTTATTTAACTTACTTTCAACGATAAACACGATAGATTAAAATGAAGCATAATGTAAACAAATTTTAAAAAATTCAGCTGATATTGTTCAAATTTCAATAACTTAATGCTTACTATTGTAACTGTGTTACTATAAATGTCACAGTTAGGAATGTCAATAACAGCAAAATAAAAAAACAAACAGACGAATAAACATTGTCATCTATTGATTAAGCTGATAACTATCAGAACTCAACAACTTAGTGGATAAATCATCGGTGCTTGAAGTTACGGGTAATACATCCGACTCTGCGTAAACGTAAATACTTGTGTCCAGTTACATTCAAATAACTAGTCTCAAGTGGAACGAAACATACTACCTGGATTTCAGTATTAACTGATGTGAAGAGATTATGCCTTGATATATTTATTGTAAATAAAGAGAAAGATTGCCTTACCTGATAGGATAGTGTATTTCTTTGATGATGGTAGCAGACTTGAGAAACGTCGGGAACTTAGCTCTTCAGTGAGCGTTTCGAGACATCATATACCGATAAATATAAAAAACAGGTAATATAAACCAACCGCAGATATTTTTACTAGAGACTTAATTACTTACATACGCCCGTTACCCCTCGTGGAGGAGCGTAGGCCGCCCACCAGCACTTTCTATCCAACCCTGTCCAGGACAATTTTTTCCAGCTATTTCCAGTTGTTATTCATCTTTTTCATGTCTGCCTCCAATTCTCGACGAAGTGTGTGTTTTTTGGTCTCCCTCTTTTCCGTTTCCCTTCAGGATTGCAAGTTAGCACTTGTCTTGTGATGCAGTCTGGTGATTTCCGTAATGTATGTCCTATCCATTTCCATCGTCCTTTCTTAATTTTCTCTTCATCTGGAAGCTGATTTGTTTTCTTTTACAATAGGTTGTTGCTGATGGTGTCCGGCCAGCGGATATTGAGCATCTTGAGTACAAAATTGTTTATAAATATTTTTACTTTTTGATTTTGTTTGTAGTAGTTCTCAAAGTTTCAGCTCCATATAGTAGAACTGTTATGATATTTTTATTAAAAATCATGACTTTGCTGTTAATCGACAGTCTCTTTAAGTCCCATATGTTCTTCAATTGTAGGAATGCGGCCCTTGCTTTGACAATCTTTACCTTTACGTCTGTATCGGATCCCACTTGTTTGTCAATGATACTGACCAAGTGATTGAAAGCTTCCATCTCTCTCACAGCTTCTCCATCAATTGTTATTGGGTTGGTTCTTTCCATGATGTATTTGAAGATCTTACTTTTTCCATTATATATGTTAAGGCTTACTGATGCAGAGGTTTCTTTCAGATTGGTAGTCTTGACTTGAATTTGCTGATATATATGGGATAGAACAGTCAGATCGTTTGCGATATCCAAATAATCTAATTGCATACAAGCTGTTCATTGTATTCCATGCTTTCTCTCACGTGTAATAGTCTTCATAATTCAATCAATTTGTACTGAAAAAACAAAGTCTTATGAATTGAAAAAACCCGTTATAGATTAGTTTATTCATAGAATAGATCATTTCTTTTGCAAATCATACTCAATTTAAGTACAATTATACTGTATTTTGTAATCATTTTAACGTTTTTCGTTTGTTTAATGGATATATATTTACATATAAGCTTTTTCAACCCAAATTCTAGTTTCCATCATTCAGACTACTGTTGAAAGTTAATCAACCATAATCGATAACTGACTTAAATGGTTAAAATAGATTGATTATGAATTTAGTTTGTTCAAGGTATATGTATACCATGTGATTAGAAAGTTGTTTATTTTATCCTTACAGAAATTATTATTGTTTTTCAGTACTAAAAAGCAATAAGAAAATCATATTGTATCTTAGATATATAGATCTACAGTTTCACGTGGTTACTTCCGGATAAGTTTCTACATTCCTAAGGGGGAAAATATCAATTACTTTATTACTTTTAATGTAACTATTGGGTAATTGCCTCAAATCTGATATTGTTAAAATCCACCATCCAAGATAACTTACTAAAACTTCAGGAACTACATCTCGCTCCTTGTAAGATTTGAAGATCGTAAGTGAACACTGCTGAGAAACAGTGGTTCAATGAGTTCGATTATTTAACAGTTGTCTAAATGAGATCAATTTGTGAAGTTAACTATAAAATCTACAATTCCTCATAAACCCCCTATACTATTTAAGAATATCGGATATTATTAGCAAATATTGGCCGTACTTGGACTCATTTTTCACACAGTATTCCTTCAATGATGTATATATGAATAATTGAAATAGCAAAGATGAATGATTACTGCCTGATGATTTTGATTTTGAATTTAACAATTTACACAGCTATTATTTATTTCTATAAATTTACGACCCACGAGTGATACAAAATGTACACTAGTTATAATGTGTATCGAATTCTGTCGATCGATTTGTAACATGTACACTAAACCTAATGTTTTATATTCTGTGGTTGAACGGAATGTTCAAGTCCTTAAGGTACTTGATTGAAATCCAAGTAGCATGGTAGTAATGTCCATAACTGTGAAACTGAGTAGTGAATGTTTTACAAGATTGTAGAAACCTAAGTTCAGATTTAACAGTCAACAGTACTACTTCATAACGCTTAAAATCTTAATTTTATTTCATGCCTGTTACAAACTACCAATAGCCACGAAATACTATTCATACAATGAAATTTTAATCATGCCTGACTATATCTTATCAAGTGCACAACAGTGCAGAAGATAGATTCTCATCATTGAAAATGTATAGTAATTGATTTTCACTCTGTAACGCCATAGACTCATGGTGTATTTAAGACATGAATGTTTTGATTTACATTCAATGTGAGATGCTCATGTGCTTATTACTAAAAAATCCCAAACTAATATGAAACAGGTATCCAATTATCTTTCTTTTTAAAGGTTTCCTAGTTAATATCATAAAAATCAATAATATACATATTAAATTATCATGAAGATTGCTGTAAATCAGAAATACATCTATTCTTTCATAAATCAAATGAATTCTTTTCTCATACAGTTATTTCTTTATTTTCTAACTCCAGTGACTTGGTCAAACACCTAAGACACCTTATCTTTCAATGTCTGTGTTTTTCAATAAAATTACCAGTTTTAAATTGGTTTTCATTAACTAATGATGCCTGATAATAGCGTGTAATTACAGGCTTCATAAAATGTTTACAATCAATTATAAACCTAACTACTAAAAAACTTGAAAGAGAACCCACCGTAGTAGTTCATATATTCTCATCTTCATTGGTTCTTTGAAGAAACGAATGGGGATTACCACATTATTCACATAACGAATACATTATATGATAACAACAAAAGTCATGAGTACGAAACTTGTCGTAGGTATTTGTAATTGTATGTGAATAATATTTAATTACTCTTTAAAAACTTTGTGTACATACTTCTCTTTGAATATTCATGGGCTATGTGATTACTAAAAGGGAATTTTTTGAAATATTGCATAATCTTTGTTGAGAATTCCTTACTATAACCACGTATACAATACTGAATTAAGCTGGAAATAATGATAATTAACACTATATTACTACTTTCCTGTTTTTAATCTATTAGGTCATTATAATACATGATGACCGTTTTGCTATTATTGTTAATATTATTTAACACCGCTGGGTATCGTCCTAGTGGTTTAAGGGGTTAAGTATTCTCGCGCGAGACCTAAAGTCCCAGGTCCAAGTTTTGGGCACGGGATTATGAATGCGCATTGTTCTTGTCTTGAGGATTCTCATAAAAAAATGAAACGGCCTTCCAGTGCCTCTAGATTTTCAATGGTGGTCAAGCTCAGATTAACTCGTGAATTCAATTACTGAATTCTTATAATCATAGGAGGTTTTTTATGGATATAATAATAATTTAGTAGTTGAATTCATGAGCCGATTGAAGCTAAACCACAATGGAAAACCTGAAAGCACTCCAAGGCCACTTCATCCCACTACAGGACTCCTCGGCAGTGCGCATTCACGATCCCGCCTGGAGGAATTCGAGCCCAAGGCTTATCAGTCTCGCGTGCAGGCGCTTAACATCTGGACCACTGGGCCTGCATCCAACGGCGTTGATGTCTAACTTCAACCAATCGACGAAGTCGTGCCACCGTCCACAATTGTCATCAGTGAGTTACTATCACAACAGACTCGGTAGAATTTCACTTGTTATTGCTTTTCACTGGAACTTCAGGAAATACCTCTTGGAGACCGTCACTAGTAAGTCTATGATGATTATAACCAGTGAGAATAAGTGCTCACTCACGTGATTGATAATCCTTGGGTCCGAATCTTGCTAGGTGGGATCGTGGATGCGTACTTCTGAGGAGTCCCATTCTAGGACGAAACGGTCGTCCATTGCTTCCAGGTTTTTCATGGTGATCTAACTTTAATTGACTCAAGGAATTCAACTATTAAATTATTGTTTTAATTAATATAATTAATTAATTAAATATTTCATTAATGAAATTCTATCATTACAATCGAGAATAATATAGATTTTAATTCAATTGTCACGTATAAATAAATCTGTTAAGATTTCAGTTATTTTCATTTTTTTAAATGTATATACATATACATGTAATAGGTGAGATATTTTCCCATGTAGATCATGCATGGATCAGCATATCATTGTGTCTTATTTCATGATCATATGCTGCAGATCTACATATATAATTGTGATATATTAACCACTTTAATAAGTCTACATTAATTATTATCTATTAAAGAACTGATCTTATTATAATAGCTATTTACATTTTATCACAGACAGGTTATTTGAAATGATTTAACAGACATAAAAGATTCTAATAGTGTTGTTTAACTATGAATTAGTATTTGAATTTATTGGGGACGTTAGATCCCAAGAAATCATTTGGGAAAAGAACTAATTTTGAATTTCTTTGTTTTCGCCCCAAAGGCGTTCTTGTCACGTTCATGTTATATTTTCCACTGGGAAATATCTTAAATGCTATTGGTCCGTTGCGCCTTTTAGTATGCAAAATGGTAACTCTACCCAAGGACGATTTTGTACTGTATATATACGTTTTGAATTGTGTTTATTGTTATCGCTCGTTTCTGGCTGTTTTGCAGAATATACTTCCCATCCCAAGCTTGGCCTTCAACCTCTAGTTAGCAGGGCTGGGATGCATCAATATCTAGCTTACTGGTCTTTGGTCACCGAGTCTTTGTTCTCGTTCGCCGATTAATTGAACTCGTGATAGCTTCAAACCTAACAGAATTCATTCATTATTATGAATTACGTACACATATCATATGTAAAGTAACGAATTCTTCTCATTGAATTTCGTCATTCATAATAATTGATTATAAAAAGTGTTTATCTATATTCTTTATTTACTAATGAATATATGAGTATTCATGAAGATTATAGAATCTTCATAGTTTAAATTACTAAGTAATCTGAACTAGATTAACGTTGAAAGTTAGTAAGTACAAGATAGTCGTTTCATCCTCGTTTAGGGCTTTACAATGGTGTACATTTATGACATTGTATCTAAGAATTGAATCTGAGACCTTCACTATCACATGGTAATGCTTTATTTCTAGACCAGTGATCAGGTATCCAATAGTGTACATATCTAATTTCAATCGATTCATGATATTACTCAATATTTATCCATTGACTACAGTAGATAATTGTTTTGCACCTGACATGTTTAAATTTCACAGGTCATGGATTTTCACTAACGTGAATCAACATTGAATTGATTGAAGCTGGACGAAATTATGATCGAAATACTCATTGACTTGATAGACTAAGTAAGACAAATAAAAATATGTTCAAATGAAAATGTATCCATGAAGAAATAATTTTGAGTAGAATATGACTAGCTTGGCATTAGGGAAGTTAAATGAGGATGTTTGTTAATAATTTGCGGCATTTCAATGACTCATAATCTTCTGTAGGTTCAGGAGTCGATTCTTAATGTGATTTTGGGCATTCACTGAAGCTAGGTCCTATACTCGAACGAAGTAGATAATCAATGAATTCTTTTTTTAATTCTTAGTAGTTGTACAACTAAAACCAACCCACCATATAAAAATATAAGAAACTTTTTACGCTGATATGAATCTAATATGATAATTAATAATGTACTTGAATTAAAGAATCACAGCCTTTTAATTCGATCGAATATTATAATCATTAGTGAAAAGAGTTCTTGATTTTAAGGTACCATATATTCGGCTTTAATTTCAGTGAACATAAGAATTCTAGAATTTATGTACATCAAACCCGATATATATAAAATCTCCCAACTAGTGCTCACTCATGAAACTGAATAGATCTTGTGTTCGGCCCCATGTAATGTCCTTAGTGAGTATTAGTAAGTAATTATAAATGACAAACAATTACTTAATAAAAAGTGTTCCTTAATCTTCAACATTTCTTCAAATGATACTATTTCAAAATAAAAATTACATTTGAAATGCAATTTTTGATTAGGAAATAGTTGCTAACTTTTGTAACACAGGGTACAAACATTTTAATCATCTATCTATTTTTTTATTTAGATTAGGATAAAATGTTTTTCTTTTGTTTAAATTTGATACTTTATACATGTATGTAATAGACATTCCATTGAAAGCATGTTCTAGGAAAACTTCATTTCTATATGTGTTATAACTCGTGACCGCCGATTAGAGAGTAGTGGATTATCAATCGAACCAATGACGCGTAAAACACATGCGAGCAGTCTAGAGTCCATATTGATCCTGCTTTCCGCCTTGCCCAGCCAGTTAAGTCCAGAACATCAATCCGAGCCTGTGCGATATGAATCATGTATTTCAAACATACTCTGTTTATATACCATTCAAGCAGACCATGAATTAGAAAATATCATTTGTACAAGATTTGGTCAAATGTGGCCGTGAATGTGGGAGGTAGTGATTAATAGACAGGGAATAGTTCAAAAATGAAAAAAATCGTATGATAATAGTTCATTGGTTAAAATAAAGCTTATGATAAGAGAGACATGAATATGAATAATTTAGTGAATTAACAATTATACGACAAAAATATACGCAGTGTTGGTCCATAAATAGATCCCAAAAAATTACCACTCATTATTCTTATGGGGACACAACAATATGTTAAATAACGATACTTCAGTGGAGTTTTTTTCTCTTTTGAGTCAACCTTTCAATCTAAGCACTGGGAGAATTTGTAGTTGTTTTTTTCTTTTGAAAAGTATATTTTCTTTATAAACGTTATCATAGAAATATTTGTCTCCAAGACATTAAGAAATTAAACGTCACTAGTATGATTTATATTTTGGTATGTCATGTCATCATTCTTTATAGCAATAAGAATGAATAAAAATTATTGATCTTCAAGATTATTCGATCAAACCAAGAACCTTATCTCAATGTAAGGAAATGGACCTACAACCTTTCCCATATCATTAAATCAAAGTTTTTAAAGGTACAAAACTGTTACATCCTCTTTACATCGTTGGGAAATAATTTAATAGTGTTCGATTTCAGTTAATTTGCACTATAAGACTACTGTAATTCAAGGCTATTAATGAAACCCATTTCCCTATTGACTTTATCAGGTACGAAGGTTATGAATTTTATCTATGACAAAGTTATTGATGAATACTTTTGAATAATCTAGAGGAAGAATGAATCGGCTATACATTACATTCTAATCCTCTAGTTAATGCTAGCCTATGTTAAAGTTATTATTGCTTACTTACGCCTGTTACTCCTAATGGAGCATAGGCCGCCAACCAGCATTCTCCAACCCACTCTGTCCTGGGCCTTCTTTTCTAGTTCCATCCAATTCTTGTTCATTTTTCTCATGTCTATCTCCATTTCCCGGTGTAATCTGTTCTTTGGTCTTCCTCTTTTCCTTTGGCCTTAAGGATTACATATGAGGGCTTGTCTTGTGACGCAGTTGGGTGCTTTTTCCAATGTGTGTTCTATCCATTTGCATCGTACTTTCCCAATGTCCTATTCAACTGGAAGCTGGTTTGTTTTTATCCACAGTAGATTATTGCTGATGATGTCCGACCAGTAGGTGTTGAACATCTTGAGTAGACAATTGTTTATAAATATTTTTACTTTTTTGATTTTGGTTATAATAGTTCTCAAAGTTTCAGCACCGTACAGTAGAACTGTCTTGATATTTGTAGTAAAAGTTATGACTTCGGTATTAGCTGACAGTTGTTTTGAATTCCATATGTTATTAATCTGTGTGAATGATGCACTTGCTTCACCAACCTGTGCACTTACATCTGCATCAGATCCACCTTGTTGGTCAGTGATGCTGTCCAGGTACGTTTCCACCTCTCCCAGAGCTTTTTCGTCAAATGTGATTCAGTTGCCACTCTTGGTGTTGTATTTGATGATCATGCTTTTTCCTTTTGTATGTTGAGGCCTGATGTTTTACAGGCTACCGATACACTGACTGTCTGGACTTGTATTCGTTGATGTGTATGGAATAGTGGAGCCAGGTTATCTATGAACTCCTAATCGTCTAGCCGCATCAAGGGTGTCCACTATATTCTATACCTTTCTTGATATGTAGTGGTCTTCATAATCCAATCGACCACAAGAGGAAAGAGAAAATGTAAGAGCAAGTAGCCTTGTCTGACACTAATCCCCACTTAGAATAGTTTTACGAGGTTCTTTTATGCGTAACGGGATCGCCAACTATATGTCAAACCCTCCTATTCTATCGGAGCTTGGGACCAACAGTATGATCATTAAGGCATCAGCCGGAGTTACAACAACTTTTATATTCTTAGTTAAATCTTTTGGAATTCAATGTTCAAAGAAATATACCTTGAGATGAGATCTGTAATAATACATATATTTCCTAGGACTACCATAACACAGTTATGAATTTTATTTTGATCTATATTTTATGGAAGCCAATAGTATAACCCATATTACACATGTCATTCTAACTGGACTGAAATCAATACATTCGTTCATGTTACTAGTGAATCTAGAAATAAGTATACATCACTCGGACAAACTAATACACCATTCTTCAGATTACTTATTTACAACATTTACTATTTACATGTAAGGCATTGGTTTTTATAAAACTTCTCCCCATTTTTCCTATCCATTTAGCGAAGCCACTCAAACAATCTTTTTTTTTTCTATGTTATAAGTTAGTTTGTTAGGATCAAATTTTACAGTTTGATTACAAAATCATTTATAAATTATTCGATATAGCCGAATAAGATGAAAGATATTTGTTACATAAATCTACTAATAAGCACTTCACTGATTGAAATCATGAGTCGATTGAAGCTAGACCACCATAGGAAACATGGAAGCACTGAACGGCCGTTTTGTCCTAGTGTGAGACCCCTCAGCAGTGCGCATTACGATACAGCACCCCGCGAGATTCGAACCCAGGACATATCAGTCTGTCATCAGGCGCTTAGCCAACTAGACCACTGAACTGGCATCCAACGGTGTTAATGTCTAACTTCAACCAATCCACGAAGTTGTGCCACCGTCCATACTAGGACGAAACGGTCGTCCAGTGCTTCCAGGTTTTCCATTGTGGTCTAGCTTCAATTGACTCATGATTCCAATAAGTGAAACTGCTAATATCTCCACAAAACCCCTTCTGATAATAAACATCATCTAAAAAAGTAAACATTTTTCTGAAAGAAAACATTTCATAACCCTTACTTGTAAGTCTACAATTCTAAACAAAGCAAAGTTCATAGAATAAAAGATTTCCATTTGCCTGCAGTCCATTCATTTATAATTATAATCAATTAATTATTTATTTTCTATTCTAACATACCGATCGAATTCACTACTCCTCAGACAATTTTAATGACCCAACTATGATTGTCTGTCTATTCTTTAACAATATCTATAATATTCATTCGGTTAGTAACTAAATGTAAATATTAATGAGAGGAAAAGTGATTATCATTTATTATTATTATTATTATTATTATTATTATTATTATTACTAATACTACTAAATACAATTACCAATCCTTTCTACATTAGTTAATTAGTAAACATTATCCCATGTTTTATAGTCTAGTTCATCGGTTTAATCAATAGGAAAATTATTAAACATTGTGTGTATAATTTTTACTTAATCCACTATAATTCCTGTTCTAAATTTGTTATGGCGAGACTTTAATTTATGGACGAGCCAATCAGAGGCGTTTTAGAGATTTCAAAATTACGACGCTAACTTTAATACTTAATGCTAACGTACGTTCGGTTCTCAGGGAATTTTGTACAAAACGTGATAATTGAGTGGCTATGACAAATAAAACAACGAGACTATAATTTGTGGACGAATCAATCAGGTATAAGATAATAGATCTCGGATTCTAACGCGAAAGCCTTTCATGCACTTGGCTGAATAAATTTCTGGCTTTATAACTGATGTCAGTTCGTGATGAAAACCCCATATATAATTCCTAACAAAGGCAAATTACGACAATTATTGTGAACTGGATAATAAAAGCACCAGCAACACTGGCTGCAGCCGGGTACTACAATATGTACAGATGATTGGAGAGTGTACAGACTCCTACATAGGCCTGTTTATGTGCATCGTGTTGTTATCCACAAGTCGTATATTGTGCACTCAACAACCGGAGTGCACATTAACAATATTGAAGCTATGTGGTCGAGGCTGAATGAGTTTTTGAAACTTCATCATGGCTTCAGAGGCCGACTATTTAGTAGCCGTATGGATGATTTCCTCTACTGCATGCATTACGATTTTAGGACCTCTGAACCTTTTTCTAACCTTGACAAGTTTTTGAACCACGTAAAATAATTATATCCACTATATTTCCTTGGTTTTGTATAACATCTTTTTACTCTATACTGACTGTTTGCTGATTGACTAATATTTCTCAGGGTCATTTAAGGTTCGTTCGAATTGCTTCGATATTTTCATTTATTCAAGATTTTTTTTATTAAAGTTGGATTATGACTAACGGTGAGATTTAGAGGGTTCATTTCGTCTTATTTGGAACTCATCAGCCGAACATAATTGTATCTAAATATTGATAAGTCCACTGGGATTCAAACATATTTACGATATATTTTAACATATATTGACCAGATGTTACGTATTATGATGCTATGATCACTATAAGTAAAAAATACCTATACACTTGAAATCTTTTAATTATAATATTGTAGGTGTTTAAACGATACGTGTTGATCTCGTGACATTTTTTTCATACGTAATTTCATTGCAAAACTCTAGGCACGGATTCAATGCATAGGCACGTTATTAAGATATATTTATGAGACTTCCCATCCTTCATTGTTTGAATTCAGTTAATGACTTGTGCAAACTTGTTACACGACTAATTTAAATGATAATTCTAGGAGTTCTACTATGAACCAATGAGGTTTGATCATATCTTAAACGAAGTGATCACTCACCTATTGAATAAGATGCGGTTCTCACTTAACTACAAATCACATAACATCGAATATGTAGACCGTCGGATTCTAGAGCTTACATTCTGGCCAGAAAAATTGAGTATCCTTGTGTAAATCTCATTTATTTATTTAAACAAATAAACATTGGCACAAAGAGGTACCAAACAGATATGCACCACATAAATCATTCAATTTATGTGAGGGCTGGGATAGTGCCTGGATGTACAAACCTAACTAGGTGGTTTTCTTAGGAGGCCAAACCTTGAGTCTTTGACCTAAAGATCTAATCCACAGGACAGTGGAGCAACGTCAGGAGATTCAGTTCCATGGTAGCCAGTAACTGACAATAGGTACGTATGCCATTTGTTCCTCTGGAATCCTGGGGCATATGTGCATCATTGGTTTGGAATCAGGGTTTTCCAACTCCACTAGGTAAATTCTCCATATCTGTACGTAGGATGATATGTCCGAGCTACTCAAAAGTTTCAAATTAAAATAAAACATCTTTATATGACGTCCTAGTTTTCGATCCCTGATAAGATCAAATCAGTTTTAGGTAAAAACTAATTTTAAAACTGATTTATTCTATCAACTTATGACAAAAAAATACTGTCTGAGGTCAATCCAATAAAACTGTCAACCGGAATGAAACACATATGAAGATAATGTTATATGCAAAAGATAATCTGTCATAAAACAATATTGCCAGGATGAATCAACTTGAGGATCATAGAATAATTCTAAGATATTCATTTCTATGTAATATAAGCACTAAATATTGCTCACCTTAACAATGAGAGCTTAATTATTAAAACTACTCAGTTCAACGAAAACAATTCAATCACCAATTTAGGAAACAATTGGACGGCTTATTTTTTTTAAAAAAAGCTACCCTTTGATAATTAAAATTCATGTAGCGATTTGAACTGCCGGTTTATGTATGATATAATTAATAGAAATATATTTGTTTGTTTTGTTTTTTCTACTATTTCTAGATGCAAATGCTCAGAATACATTGAAGTATAAATTCTTAGTTTTGCGAATATTATAGTAATATAGTAGATGAATTCGTGAGTCAATTGAAGCTAGACCACAATGGAAAACCTGGAAGCACTGGACGGTCGTTTCATCATAGTATGGACGGTGGCGCAACTTCGTGGACTGGTTGAATTTAGACATTAACACTGTTGGATGCCAGCTCAGTGGCTTAGAGGTTAAGCGCTCATGTATGAGATTGATATGTCCTGGGTTCGAATCACGCGGGGCGGGATCATGGATGAGCACTGTTGTCCCACAACAGGACGAAACGGACGTCCAGTGGTTCCAGGTTTTCCACGGTAGTCTAGCTTCAATTGACTTATGAATTCACCTACTAAAAATTCTTAGTTCTTCATTGTTAGAAAAAAGGAATGCAAAAGTAATTAATCAAACTGACATCATCTTTTTTTCATAAAACAAAGAAATTAAGATCATAATTAATTCAACGTGAACCAGGAAATCATAAATGTAACACAGTTTTTCTCACAACTTTACATCAAGTTTTGTCGTGCATGTGACTAAGTTAGACCTTGTGATAATTTCACAGTAGAAGAAGTATGCAAATACATATTTATTTGTTTAATCCTTCTAAGAAGTCTGATTATAACAAAATGATGAGATTTATCAGTTAATCAATCTTGTGTCTATTAATTTCAGGTGACTTTTTAAAATACTACTTAAAACACCCATAATAATGATAGTAGTATTAGTATAGGTAAATCATGTAGCATTCTTTGGACAGAAGATTATTCATTGATTAGCTGAAGTGGTTTTGTGGAGATTAGTTTGATTTGTAATTGACATTATTCAACGACTGATTTCACTTGAACTATCATTAAAAATTAGGGATCAGTCGACAATTTAGTTTAGATATGAGACTTCTAAGCAGTGTGTACTCACAACCATACCAGGGATCGAACTCGGTGCGACTATGATTTATGGAAGACCTTTGAGTGACGCTGAAGTGACCTTCAGAGTATCTACGTAATAACCAGGACCAAATGAGGGTTATAAATTCGTTTGAGGAATTAGAATTATGATTAACATATTATTAGTCAAATTATGAAATGGTGAGATCAGCATCTTATGTCATCGATGACAGCCCATACATTCTTGACATGTTTAAACTTCATCAGTCATGACTCCTCATTAGAACTCCGGTAAAATATTGAAGTAAATCGCTAGTAAGTTGACTATAATAGTTTAGTTAAAGTGGTTTTATGTAGATTAGTCTAATTTGTCGGTTGTGTTCATCACAAATCGATCTCATTTGTGATACTACAGAAAATTTATTAATTATGGTCCTAAAATAAAAAAACAGATAAGAAGATGCTATCGCCTTCGAATAATAATGATAATTTTAATAATATGGAAGCTGTCAGTAGTGTAGTTCAACTATGTTAAGTGCTATACAGTTACCGTGGGTAATAAAAGGTTATTGGACGATGCCATGAGATGACTAAAGTTAAATATATACACCATTGAATACCTGTATAGTTGTCTGGAGGTCAGGCGTAAATTCACGAGACTCAAAATACTGTGGGTTTTTTTTGGTGAGCTCTGCTGAGGAGTCTCATATTATAAGAAAACAGTCGTTTACGGATTCCTGGTCTTCAATGATTATTTAATTAGGATTAGTTAATGATCTAAACTATGAAGATTTAGCAATCTCCACAAACTCTTCATTGCAAATAATGCGGAAAAATAGAAAAAATACAAAAATTCCGAACAACTGTTTCTCTCAATTTTGGACACTGGATAACTTATAAATAAAGTTGCATAGAGATGTAATAAAGAAAGACAATTTCACAACTAAAAGCCATAGACAACTATCTATATGGATTATGAAAAATCACTGAAAAAATCCATACCATTCCTATAACTATTAGATTTTACTAAAAGTATTAACCATAGTAGAGTTACAGCAATATGTCATAATATACTTGTTCGTTTACTGATTTAACTTTCATCTTTTATCTATTAGTGGTGAATCATCAGATCTTTATGCGGAACTAATATCTTCTCATACGTGACAGGTTAGTAGTACATTTGTTCATCAAATGCAGATCACGCGTCGTATAAATAATATTAAATCTTCAAAAATATAATGTTATTCATAACAACACATGGAATATATGTGTTGGCGCCTTTTTATAAGTAGCGTTTACAATTGAATTTATCTTGTATTAGATATGAAGACATATTTTTTGCCTATGAATAAGTCATTATTTATCTAGCTAATATATCACAAATCCAGGCTCTTTCAATAAATTTGGGAGTTTAGATCCTGCATCTTGAATTATTGGTTTTCAAGAACACCCTTCAATTCCTATCAATATCCATATGATCTTTCCGTTTTTACTGATCAATTGAAGTTGTCTTAAGCACAGGTCCAATTGAAGAATACATCACATTACGTCAGCTATTGCATTACTGTTCCGGAATACACTCCCAGAAAGGCGTCATAACAGACTGAAATAAACTGAACAATGAATAAAAAGTAGTTAGTGATGGACAACCGATCTTCCATTTTTGTAATGACTGAAATCTTACAAGAATTTAAGCCCTGCATCTTCACGTCTCCACCTAAGACTATACCACGATTAAACCAATTAGTTAGAAATCAAAGAATAATATGTCTCACTTCAGCCAATAAGAAAAAAAAATAGATTTCATTGAATTTCCCTCTTCTTTCTGGATATGATCTTCATCTTAATCTTGGCAATTCTGTTGACGGTTTCATACGATTTCCTTCCAATAGTTATTAAATAAGTTTAATAATGTTCTGTTACTTGATGTGATTGACCAACTTTAATGACGTGTTTATACTTTAGATTGATGCTGTTTTTTCAACTTATTAAAAGACATTACCAAGTATTTTGGATATTTCAAATCTATTACTCCAAAGTGTCTATTTAAAACCAATTGGTCATTAAAATCTGATCTATTTCTATAAGAAATTATGATGAAATAAAATTTTAATGATTAAAATTTCAATATTTGAGATCATGAGTCAATTGAAGCTAGACCACCATGGAAAACCTGGAAGTACTGGACGGCCATTTCGTCCCATTGTGGGACTCCTCAGTAGTGCGCATCCACGATCCCGCCTCGTGAGATTTCAATCTACAATTATTTTGAAATGTATTTAAATGTGAATAAATGTTTTTCAAATAAACAGCTTTTAAAATGAAGAAAATATTGCATAAAATAACCATTAAACAGCATTAAATAGATTTGAGAAATAAACCTCCAGTGAATGGATGAACTGAATATCTGTTTAATCTTGATGTCTGTAACTGGTGATGTATTATAGATCGAATATAGGACGTTCTGTTGTGGGACTCCTCAGCAGTACCCAGGGCCTGCCACTCTCGCGTACGAGCGCTTAACCACTAGACCACTGAGCCGGTCGGCATCCAGCGGTGTTAATGTCTAATTTCAACTAATTCATGAAATTGAGCGACACATCCACCATTGTCATCAGTGAGTGGGGTTGTGGAGGCGCACTGCTGAGGAGTCCCGTACTAGGACGAAACGGCCGTCCAGTACTTCCAGGTTTTCCATTGTTGTCTAGCTTTTAGTGACTCATGATCTCAACTACTGAAATTACTACAATCTTGACAAAACCCCTTCTGAATAATAATGAGTTTTAAATATATATTCAGACAATTAAAAACCTTTATCAATTAACATGTTAAAAATATCGAAGATGTACATTCTAAAGATCATCGAAAATGCAATTTTCTGATCCGATAAGTCTTAATTTATTTATTATATGTGGCTGTAATGGAAGTTGTTTGTGTTTGATATAAAGTTGATACATAAGACCTTATTAGTTTATTCAATGTTAGTAAATGCCTAATTTCACTGATCTTGTTGATAAATCTTCGATTATACTAACATGTTGTCATCAGGATATAGACAACTGTTATGGATCATCTCAATTGGATTCGCTTAATTCATCTGAAGTGTTTGTTATCCAGTTAGTATAGTGCCAAACGAAAAATTCCAATGTTATAAACTTTAGATTTCATCAGCACACTGAGAGTATTTTAAAATAAGTCATCTTTTGATATGAATGCCCAAAATATGTTGTTCGTCAACTTTAAAAAGTATTTCAATATATGTAAACTAGGAAAAGTCATACTTTAAACATTTTCTCATTAAGCTCAATAAGATTTTGAGTAGGTGAGACTGGAATTTATAGGCGACTTTTGAGCGATACCAAAGTGACATTGAAAGCGTCCATCTAATAACCAGTACCAAATGAGGGTAATAAACCCTTGTAAGGAATTAGAATTATGATTTACAGTTGATAGTTAGGGGTTGAGAATTAAATTTAAAGTTTTCATCATGAACTGACATCAGTCATAATGCCAAAACTCTATTTAACCAAAGGGATAAATGAATTTTACGCCAAAATCTGAGACCTGTTATCTTATATCCGATTGGTTCGTCCATAATTTATAGTCTCAGCATTGAATATTTGCTATAATTAGAAACAATTGTTAATTACAAAATAATGTAAATTGCAGAATCATTGAAAAGTAGACAATATTGAATAAATATTTCTTTTTTTCTCCGAATTCAAGAATTGAACCCATGAATTCAAAATGGCTGAGAGAATAAAGTAGAATATTCAATCATACACATAGTTCCCTTTATAATTTTGAAAACAGCAAGAATAAACATTCTAGCAGACTAGCATGAATTCATTTTTATTTCATTTGATTCTCGTCAGCCGTTTGAACTGTTGTCACAATGTTCTTTTACATAAGGTATATTTTTTCATAATATTCAGTCTATTAAATTTATTTACACCCTTGCTATACTATACGAATATGTCTTCAATATAACTTCCAACCAAACTCTTTCATGTAAGTCATTTAAACCCATTATGTAATTATGATTTATAAATATCACAGGTTGTAAGTAGTTGACGAGAACCAAACAAAATAAAAGTGAATTCATGCAATTCTGCTAGAATGTTTTTTCTTGCTCTTTTCAATATTCAATCATTATCAGAATGGGTTTTGTGGAGATTTTTAGAAATTTCACAAGTTGAAATCATGAGCCAGTTGAAGCTAGACCACCATGGAAAACCTGGAAGCACTGGACGGCAGTTTCGTCCTACTATGGGACTCCTCAGCAGTGCGCATCCACGAACCCGCCCCACGCGGGATTCGAACCCAGGACATACTGGCTTCACGCGCGAGCACTTAACAATAAGTCCACTGAGCCGGCATCCAACGGTGTTAATGTCCACCTTCAACCAATCCACGAAGTTGCACCACCGTACACCATTGTCTTCAGTGAGTTCCTATCTCACAACAAACGTGGTTGAACTCTACTGGTAACGACATACCACTAGAACTCCAGGAGTGTCTTCTGAAGTCAGTCACTAGCGAGCAGGTGATTATTATTATCAGAATGGGTTTTGTGGAGATTTTTAGAAATTTCACAAGTTGAAATCATGAGCCAATTGAAGTGCACTGCTGAGGAGTCCCATACTAGGACGAAACGGCCGTCCAGTGCTTCCAGGTTTTCCATGGTGGTCTCACTTAAATTGGCTCATGATTTCAACTTGTGAAATATTCAATCAATTGATCTTCACTAAATATTTCACATTTTGCATATTGGTTGATTTATAACTTTGCATATTTCTCAACTGTATAACTTTAATAGACTACAATCTTTTATCTTCATTGAATGTTCCAAGAAATTTTCATAATATTAACCCCTTCGAATACTTTGTTTTTAAGAATTATACTCAAATATATTATAAACATTAATCTTTGTCTCAAACATCCTATGCCAATAACACATATCATCATTCAGTCAAAATAAACTTGGAGATTTGTTTTTTTTTTAATTATTTAGTTTCCACTTTCTTGTATGATGTTTCTTGCTCATTGACTTTGTCTGAAAGTATCGATCATAGCCGATCATAGCGACCTTGAATATTTCAGACCGAATATATATATAGAATTATCAATAAATATAATTATAAAATAATAAATATTAGTAGCTCGTGAAGGTTATCACTAGAACCAATCAAAATGTTACAATTAGTTAATTAGGATAATAAACAAATCATGGAAAACCATAATCCATAGACTTATCAAGGTAGGGGGGCAATTATTCCATGTATACACATAGATATAAACAGAAATTATAAACAACAACAAAAAGAACATGATTGAGCTTGTTTATCTCGTTTTAAACTAGTTCTGCTTTCATAAATATGTATAATGTTTGACGGAGAAGAATGAAATAAAACTAGCGTTGACATTACTCAATAGAACAGTAGATATCAATTAACATAGCATATACATCTATCTTAAATTACTTGGGTGATAATTTGGAATTATTCAATTATTATCAGATTTATCAGTTTTTTTTTAGAGATTTTACTGATTTTATAGTTGAATGCATGGTTGAATTTTTAGACATTAACACTGTAAGATACCGGCCAATTCAGTGGTCTAGAGGTTAAGCGCTCGAGCGCGAGACTGATAGGTCCAGGATTCGAATCTCGCAAGGTGAGATCGTTGATGCACACTGTTGAGAAGTCCCATAGTAGAATGAAACGGATGTTCAGTACATCCAGGTTTTCTGTGTTGGTCTAACTTGAATTAACTCATGATCTCAACTATCCAAAATCACTATAATATCTACAAAAACCTCTTCCGATATTAAATTTATAATGTTTTTTTTTATGAAGGATTGACATTCAAAGGATAGCAATGGGAAATACTATAATTATTTTGACTCATTTTTACACTTTTACTGACTGAATAATATTACTCAGCGTTACAAATCCCGTTGTATTTGAAGAAATCTTAGTAAAATATATGCCACATTTAAAAAAACTGATTTTTATTCCCATTCAACTTGTATATATATATCATTAAATTGGACACCACCAGTTTTTTTTTACTGGATCAAATTTTAGGATATTTTCTTCTTTTTTTTATATCAACAACGGATACTAATTGATAGATTATTAACAAACTACGAATTACTGAATAGCTCATGTATCTTATTCAGTGATTTGGTTTCCATTTACAATTGATTGATCATTGGGTGCAGATCGAATCTGATCGACCAAGTTGCAATGTAGCCACCAGTCTAGATGACTCGACATTGCATGAACTATATTGAAATATGATGGTGTTTGGAGGTATGATATAAGCCATTCTAGATCAGGACTTTAAGTATGAATTTCAGTTTTGACTCAATAAAGCTTGAATATTTATTAAGTCCAAATATGTTTATTATTATTATCGATAACTGAATCATTAAATATTGGGTTACTAGGACAGATTTTGGCTAATTATCAAACAATACAGAATAATAATAATACTACTGAAAATGACTTTCATATTATATTGTTATAATTACTTTTCATGGTTAGTGAATGAGTCTGTATCGTGGCTAAACGAAATCATTAAAATGAACCTAATTCATTATATTGAATCATACAAGTTCCATTTATAATCAAATATTGAATCATTTAGCATGTAAATTCATTATTATTATTATTATCATCATTGTGTTTAAGATAAATCTTTCAACAAATTCCTCAAATACAAGTAAGAACTGAGAAATATTCATTTACTATGATAGAAGTTCATAGAAAATCAAGTTATTTCATTGAAACCCATTGATCTAAAATAGTTTACATTCCATTCAATAAATGTATGTTCATTTGAATTTATTTAACTTCATTAGCATTTTCTTCTTCTTCTTCTTAGATATTAACGCATAAATATTTCATTTCGAAAGATTGTTTCATTTATTTATGTCCTAAATTATATTCAGTGATGAACGAATTCAAATGGCTGATCGATAAATAAGTAGTATCAGTAGTAGTAGTACTAGTAGTATTAATATTAATAGTAGTGGTAGTACTAATAAGGCTTACGATATTTAGTCAAATATTGGATTGCATCAATGTAAAATCAACCTTAACTTCTGATTCAATAACCTACTATCTCCAGAAAAAAAATCACAATAAAAAGATCACTGAAATAAGCTTTATTTGCATAATGTACATAAAGTATTGCATGAGTAAAATTGGTCAAAACTATGTGATCAATTCAAGTTTTCAAATTATATTCAGGTATCATGAATAATTGTACTTGTACTTGTTTAGATCAACCTCAATTATTGATTTACATTTTTATATATTAACATATACGTAAAGGATCAAACAATCAGTTATGTAATTAATGCACTGGGACTCAACTTGTATAACAATGTGTTAGTTAAAAAATAAAAGGTTTATAAACAACAGGGAATGTAGTATGTGCTGAGATTAGACGGTGTTTGATAGAATACAACTGTGTATCGTAGATCTTTTGGAAGTTTTTGAAGGTCGAAAATCTGAATAAGAATTATTTTACGTAAGTTTGTTTATTTAAACTTCAGACTGATTACTGACATTATTTGAAGTAATAAAAAGTAGACAGGAAAGTTAGAAATGGAAACTTCCCATCCATAATTCAATTGGTATTGTTTGACTTGTATCTTCCCATTAAGGTTTAAGACTGCAATTGATCAGTCTGCACAAGCAAGTGGCTATCAGGACTCAGTAACTGAGTGGATAACGCGATGTCGTTTGAAGCGAATGGTACTGGGTTCGAGACCCAGGGTGAACATCAACTCAGATGCAGGCACATCCAGCTGACGAGTCCCAAATAGGACGAAACGCGTGTCTTGGATTTCACTGCTAGCCACTATTCATCATTCCCATCCACAAGATTAAACAATATGGTAAAAAAATACTCAGTTACTATCAGATCATAATTTAACAATGAATGGAGAGATATCTCAAACTACAGAGCACTAGGGAACTTTTTTTACCGTAGTATGGTACACATGATAAAAGGACAGTGTTTAATTGAACCATTAAACAGAATCAGTAGTATTAAGCTCCGAATAGCTCTGTAAGATCTGAACTTTCAGAGTTTGATTCTGTGTGAAATAGTCGATGTAAATTTTTTAATAGTTACATTTCAGGATGTAACAGCTGTTTACAGGATGAGTTAGATATCTTGAGATCCTTATCTACTATTAGTGTTGGTTACTTAATCATATCCTACTCTTTGTATAAAACTTTTAAACTTTTTAAATAAAAAGAATATTATAGGCAATCTGCTATAAAATATTTTTGCTCTATTTCGAATAAAAATCTAGATCAAATGAAAGGAAAGAATTTTGAATGTTACTTGCTTGTTCAAAGTCATGCATTACCAATGCTGGCCAATAAAATATGTTTAGATTAACTGAGATTATTCGATTAAAGTTTATTTGTACATAGACTGTGTTGTCATCAAGTGTCAATGAGTAATGAAGTTGGTATTTCCGTTTTACAATTTGGGTTTGTGGAGATTGTTGAATTTCATTGAAATCATGAACCGATCAATGTTTGTCCACCATTGAAAACCTGAAAGCATTGGACAGCCGTTTCGTTCCAGTATGAGACTCCTCGACAGTGTGCGTCCACGATAGATATTAAAGCCGTTGAGTTCCGGCTAAGTGGTCTAGAGGTTAAGCATTCGCGTGTGAAACCAAAGGCCCTGGGTTCAAATCCTGCATGCAAATCGTGAATGCGCAATACTGAGGAATCTCATACTAGGACGGAACCGCTGTATTGTGGTATTATGTCATTAAAAAAATAACTTAAAAGAATTAAAGGTCATCAAGTACTGAATTTTGGTAGCGGTATGTGACCAGAATCAATCTTATATTCAAGGATGTAGCTCACGTACACTTATCTTAAGTTATGCATGAGGCGTAGCATTCGGATATGCATTTTAAAATTGCAATCGTAGTGTGGTCACTATCGTCTGTCCCATAAGAGCAAATAAGTTGACAAAAGCAAACAGAATTTGCTCAGAAATAACATTTTATCATATAGTACATCACTGACTGGATAATTTACAAGGAAAGATGGTCTTAAACTCTACCGAATAAAATGTCTTTAAAATAAATGTTTAATGCTCAGTTGATTTTTAGTTGTCCTTTAGCTGATGATATTCATAAATTAAAAATCTTTTTTATCCACGAAATACTATTCACAATAGCTGGTCACCAAGTAGTAAATCATTTTACATTTCTCTAATCTTAAATATCAATGAAATTCTAGTCTAAATTACTCAACAATCAATTAATAATGTTTTAATATTCTATAATGGTAGCTTGTCAAAGAGAAACTTTAAATAGAAACTACATACTGATTAGCACACCTAAAAAAATCTTAACCATAATTATCAGTTTAGGTGTTGTGGAGATTGTCAAGTTTTTGATTGAAATCATGAGTCAATTGAAGCTAGACTACCATGGAAAACCTGGAAGCACTAAACGGCCGTTTCGTCCTAGTATGGGGCTCCGCAGCAGTGCGCATTCACGATCCCGCAACCCTCGAGATTCGAACCTATCAGTCTCGCGCCAGGCGCTTAACCAACTAAACCACTGATTAGCTAATTAAATTCATAAAACTATAATCTTGTAGAAATTTTAAACCTTCTTATTTTATCAATAAGTACCACCTTATTGATAAATCCTAAGCAGAATAAAACATAACTCCATCTTTTCTCATCCAGGCACCTAAAAACAACAAGATACATATCACTTCAATTATATTTTTTATATAAGAAATATATTGCGATGATTTGATATACCATAGTTTTTACTTTTTTTTCTTGTGTGTGTGTGTTACTTCGTATTGGATCTGTGTTTTTTTTTTCGTGTTTTTATCTTTTGCTCTTCATTAACACTTTGTCTAATTACAGTATGTTTTAATCCAACATTAAGCTTATATTATTATTATTATTATTATTATTATTATTATTATTATTATTATTTTACTACATGCCAAATCTATATTAATGATGAATATTTTCTGGAAATTGGATGCCTCTTTATTTGTTTTTTTCTCTTTTTGTAAACAAAAAAGAGAAAGAGAAGGTGGAAGGTAAAAAGTTAAAAATGTTAAACTCTTTTTTTTCAGATTGTACTTTGAAAAGAAAGAAAAAAAGAAAAAATTTTTTTTTACTTTCAAAATTACATTTTGAGTTAAATATGTGAATGTCACTATTTGAATACTAAAGAAAATTAGATAATTTTGTTGTTACGTGGTAATAAACTTGGTTTATTATTGTTCTATTTAATATTTATCACTAAGGTTAGTGATATTTATTTTCATTTTAAATTCTTAACATAAACTAAACACTTTTATTATTATTATTATTAATGTTATAAGTGATTGAGTTAACTGTAAACCTAGTTACGTTCATTCTACACTAAACGTGATAAAAATTAAAGTACACTTGGCTAATATCAAACAGACAGACAGAAAAAAATGTAAACAAAAGTTTATAGTTTTCTATAGATACAATTTCAAAGTTAAAGTGAAAAAGAAAAAAAAACTACGTGTAAGTAGGTTACAAGGTTTATTATATGTATATTCAGTATTGTTGTATGACATACAGAAGATGTGGGTTTATTGAGTTGTAAAATAAAAAAGAAACATAAATATATACAATGTTATATCTTGCCAAAACTATATCATATATTACGTAAATATGAGAATAATATTTTGGCTGTCTGAAAGAAAATGTCTCACAAAAACCATAAAACAATTTTGTATTAATTACAGTTTCATCTTATTTAAGAAGCATCAAAAACTAAAGAAAATTGCATAATTGATTGCTTCTAGCAAGGAGCCTCTAAACAGTGCACATCAATAACTTCATGGGCAACGCAGGACCTATCAGTCTCGCGCGCGAACGCTTAACCACGAAACAACTAAACCGGCATCTAACGGTGTTAATGTCTAACTTCAACCAATCCACGAACTTGGGCGACACATCCAGCATTGTCTTCAGTGAGTTACTATCCCACAGACATTAACATCGTTAGATACTGGTTCAGTTGTTTGAATGTTAAGCATTAGCGCTTGAGACTAACATGATCTGGGTCCGGTTCTTGCGAGGCGGGATCGCGGATACGCACTGCTGATGAGTCCTATACTAGGACGAAACGGTCGTCCAGTGCTTCCAGGTTTTCCATGGCGGTCTAGCTTCAATTAACTTATGATCTCGACTATTAAAATTATCATAATATCCACAAAAACCCCTTCTGATAATATTTAATAACCAAGATATTTAGATTCACAGTTTAAAATTACGACCACTCAGTATTACATTGAAATATTTTATTCATCTATTCATTTGACATTTCATATATGAATACAAATACGTATATATATATATATATATATATATATATATATATACTGAAAATTACGGTTTATCATATTATCAACTAATTAGTTAGACAGCTTTGTAGATTTATAAATTCTTGGCATTCAGAACTTAGCCCAATTAGTTCAAGGTGTAAATTCTTTAAACATTATAGGTCATTAATATTATTATTGTGTTATTTTACATCAGTGAAAGAGTTTATTTTGTAATGAACAAGAAAATAAGTAGGGAAAACCAAATGTATTTCAATACGAAATCATACAGTAAACAGTTGATTTACAAAATATCCATCAGTTGTCTGAGACTTTGTTGTTTCGTTGTTTTCATACCATTTACTCTCTGTTCACGTTCTTTTCGATTTTCTTAACCATGTACCGCCAAGCATTCCACTTTCGATTGGTGATACATACTACTCATATCTGTCTACATCAGTAGCACACACCACAATTTGACATCTTGCTTTATGGTTGATATATATATATAACATTATTATTGCGAAATGAATCAAAGCTATATGTAAAGGGGGCTATTCAAACAACAAACAAGTTAATTCTGAAAACAACAAACAGTTTCGATTTACAGCATATACTATTTATGAGTAATATTTAGCATCAATTTCACTTTATAAACAGTTATGTATGTTTATATAGTCTTATTAATATTTTACAGAATCGAATTCTTGAGAAATAACAGAAATGTTATTGATTATGTAGACTATGTTGAGATATTTCAGAAAGCGTATTCGGAGGCTAAATTTGATTATAAATCAATAATAAGCTGAAAGCCTATTTTTAACCTAAGGGAGTATTGGACAACTTTTTCGACTTAAGTAGCTACTACAACTCACCAATACACATTCCCTGTTGGATAATAATTTTTAAAAAATATATTCATTAGCAGCGGGTTGTGATTTCTTATTGTTTGTTTTCAGAGCCCCATTCGATAAGTCTCGGTCGTCATATATCCATCACATTCATTGAACAGAATATTAAGCATCTGTACTCAATAGTTTGGTAGATGACAGGTCGATGTTTGAAACGATAGGTACTATGTTTGAATGTTTCTGTGACGATCTACATTAGTATATAGGTACATTTGGCTGACGAGTACTAAGCAGGAAGAAAAAAGTGTTCTGGATTCCACTGTTAACTATAAACTAACAAAATTATCCTTATTTTTCACAAGAAGAATTAGGTCACTAAATCCATTGCTTCACTATTTTTCACTCCAGCTAATATGGTTATGATATAACACACTCCCAAATAATTAGGTTTTAACTGCTTTGTTAATATTTCAAGTGTCACTACTATTGACTCATTAAAACTGATTTGTATACTTGTTCGTAGTTCAGATTTCTGATCAGGTCTCTTTATCATTCATATCTGGCACCCATATGAATGTTTGTTATCGAAATGTATAAGTCACTAACCCTCGTATAAAATTATCGACTTAAATCACGTTAGTGAATAACGGAATTAAACAAATCAAATACGAGAATGGATTTTTGAATACGTATATTTTGTACACATATTGAACTGGATAGGCAATCAGAGAGATGAATCGAATGAACCGAAGAGAAGAGAGCGAAGCGAAATGACACATAGTGGAGAAGGCGTGCGAGCCAGTTCGATTTAATCAAGCGTTAATTGATATTTATAGCCCAACGTAAATACGTTACAGGCATGTGATGAGTAAGATAAGAAATACACAAACATTCGCTGACATAAAAACAGTTAAAGTTAACAAGTGAATAATTAACAAGATCAAAATGTAGCTTGAGAAGAATGGATAAATTGGTTTGTGCAGAAGCTAGAATAAGCTATCTGGGCTTGATATAGGACCAACCACTACAAAGTATACGATGTCTGACGTTAGACCTATGAAATAAGAATTTCAGTCGTGTCATCATATTTCATAGTAATTTGATCGTCCAGTCAGGACTTGTATTTTATCAATAAGTTTAAATTGTAATGTGGTTAAGATGGTGAATGGAGATTAATGTAAAGTTCTACAATCAGATAAACAGTTGTTCAGTGTTTTCAGTGGTTGTGTAACTAGTCATTTCATAATGTGAAACTCCACATTCAATAGTCTTTACGATGCTTTTTTTAAAAACATCACTTATACTGTGAATACTTTTGACAGTCTATGGTCGATCATAGGGGAATGATAATTATTTTTACTTCCTAGTCTATACGTAATTACTCGATTTCAATGTAGAACAATAAATAATGACTAGCTTCATTAACTGTCTTTATCGAACAAGTTGAGTTAAAGAATTCATGTTGATTATTCACAGTCTAAATCATAATCTTTTACAAAAGACGTCATTATGCCTGTTACTATTACTGATAGACTTACGTTTGGATAGGGTAATAAGAAGACGAAGATTATAGGATGTGACCTAAAGATTAAACGTTCGCGCGTAAGATCGAAGGTTCTGGGCCCGAGTCCCGCGTTAGAGATAGGGATGAACACTGCTGAGGACAAAGCGACCGTCCAGAGCTTCCAGATTTTCTATGGTGGTCTAGCTTAGATCAACTCATGAATTTAACCGTTAAGAGTAAAAACATTAATTATATTAAAACTACATAAAATTATTTTATTTTGTTAGATTCACATTGGTTACATATAACCAACTGTAATGTTTTCAAAATCAATATTAAAAAAGTGTAATAGGAAAGTCACAATACTAAATCATGTAGTGTGAATAATAACAATGAAAGATTTTTTATGTGTATGCGTGTGTGTAAATCAAAAGCCTTGTAAAAATGATAAGTCAACAATGAATTGTATTGTGATCGGAATAAGATAATTAAAGCACATTTATAACAATAGTTCAATGTTTTAGAAGGGTTAAATGGGATAAAGTCATGTCAGAAACAAATATGAGTAAATTTATGGAGATATCAGGAATACCCTGAAGCACTGGACGGCCGTTTCGTCCTGTTGTGGGACTTAGCAGTGTGCGACCACGACCATTATCTTCAGTGAATAATTGCCTCACAACAGACACGATTTGACTCCAATGGTTACATCTACTCACTAGAACTAGCTTAAATCGATTGATAAATTCAACCATTAAATTACTACAATCCCCACAAACCTTCATTCTGACAATAATTCCAATTCCTCTATTTTAATAACCAAAAAAAAACACATTCCATCACATAGCAAAAAAAAAAACAAACAAATAAACTATGAAAATGAACTAGTTATCATGTTTGTTTTAATGTTAAATAGTTTGCTATAAAATAATTATAATAAATATTCGTACACCTTCAATCAAGGTTCTAAGAGGAGGTCATTCAAGTATGATATTTTATGGAAAAACAGACTTTTCAGATTTATAAGTGATTTAATTCATTACATTTATTATTATTACTATTATTATTATCATCACTATTATTACTATTATTATTATTATCACTATTACTACTATTATTATTACTATAATCGTTATTATTATTATTATTATTATTATTATTATTATTATTATTATTATTATTATTATTATTATTATTATTGGGCAATTAGACAAGTAATGTAAGAATGAACCGTTTTTTTTTCAATTAGAATAGAGGAATTCTAGAAGTCTACCCCTTGAAATCATATAACAGTAAGTTATATTATTACGTAATTAAATAAAATGTATAAAATTATTTATGCCTATATACCCAAAAAATTACAAATATTATATACATATATGAATGAAGTTTTACTTCACTTATAACCTTTAATAATGAAATTATTATATTTTATTAATTAGATAACATAGGTTAGTACCATTATGTTGTTAATCGTTTATCGTTATTCATAAAAAGAATTATGTAAGATTAAAGTACATAAATAAATAGTTTATAGACGGTGAAGAAAAATAACAACAACCAGAAATAGAACGGAAAACTACTTGATTGTAATTCTTAATCACGAATTATTGTTTTTAGGATACTTGAAATATCACAATTGATTGATCACTGGGTGGTGATCAATGTCATGCGTGTCTAGTCCTTATTATGACATACACAAGGTCGAATCCGCCAGGAAGCACCAGTACCCCCAAGATTACAGGTACACCTTGCTGACGAGTGCCAAGTAGCACGAAACCTAGGTCCAAGGTTTCCAGTTGACTACCTCCAACCACCATCTAAATCTCAATATATAGTGCCCGCAGTGTCGAGTCACCTAGACTGGTGGCCACATTGCAACATGATTGATAGCATTCGATCTGCACTAATAAGGACTAGACATGCATGACATTGATCACCACCCAGTGATCAATCAATTGTGATTACATCTCAGTCCTACAGGACGTTAGTCGCGATTCGGATTGCTCGGTGGTAACGTCTCTGACTGTGAAGCTGGGTGACACGAGATAGAATCCGCCAGGGAGTATCAGTTCTCTCAATATTACAGATATACCTTGCTGACAAATGCCGAGTAACACGAAACCTAGGTCCAGGGATTCCTGTTGACGACCTCCAACCACCATCTTAAGATGTATAGTTGATAGTGTTCATCTGACTTAATATGAACACACTATTTCGTGATGATAATCTGTAAACATTTCAATTAACCATTTGTTTAGTCTCTATGTGACTTTGTTATAAGATGACTCAATGATATCCCTAGACTTCGGTCGCGGTTGGTATATCCCAGAATACTTATCGAGTAGAGCTATTAATTTGGAGATTTATTTACCACTATGTATCCAATTAATTTATTCTTTATATCAAATCAATAGAATGGAGACAATGTGAAAATATTTTTTTTCGTATCAGTACTTTAAGTAGATAGTTCAACCTGGTGAATTCTGAGTCACATTTCAAAATATTCTTTAAAGCAAACTGTATAAATAAATGTCTAATGTATGTTATGATCAAAATGAAATAAACATCATTGTACATGTCAAATATGATTACATTACAAGTTACAGTTTAAATTTTCATATCCTACTGAATGAAGCATGATTAGTGTTTTGTTACCTCGTACACCGTAAAGAAGAGTGAACTAATTTGTAATTGTCTCACTATTATGTTTTTTTAACGAATATTCAATACGATGAGAGCATAATTTATGGACGACCTTTGAGAGTGTCCACCTGATAACTAGGACCAAATAAGGATTATAAGCCTATATGAGAAATTAGAAGTATGATTTACAGGTTTGGAATTAAATTTAGGGTTGACATCATGAACTGATATAAACTATAATTCTAAAACTCTATTTAGTCAAATGGATGAATGAATTTCATGCCAAAATCCTAGATTTATTATCTTATACCTGATTGGTTCGTCCATAAATTATAGTCTCGTCATTTTCCAACCCTTTTTTTCATCCCATACTGTTTACTTTCCCAAAATAAATGTTTATCTAATCGATTCTCATTTACATAAAATGTAAACTTTTATGAATCCTTTTCAGTTTTATCATCAGTATAAATATAATAATAATCACATGCTCACCAGTGACCAACTTCAGTGAGAAGTCGTTACCAGTGGAGTTCAACCACTTCTGTTGTGAGATAAGAAATCGCTGAAAACAATGGCGTACGGTGGTGCAACTTCTTGGATTGGTTGAAGTTAGACATTAACACCGTTGGATACCGGCTCGATGATCTAATGGTTAAGTGCTCGCGCGCGAAACTAGTATGCCCTGGGTTCGAATCTCGCAGGGGACGAGGTCGTGGATGCGCACCGCTGACGAGTTCCACAATAGAACGAAACGGCCGTCCAGTGCTTCCAGGTTTTCCATGGTAGTCTAGCTTCAATCGACTCATGATTTCAATCATTGAAATTTTAAGTTATTTTTCTTAATAAAAAGGTTAATCTTACTGTTGGTTGTTTTTGTTTTTCACAATAATCACCGAACCAAATATACGCGTACATGTAGTAACATGAATTAATTATAATGTCAATCATAAATTCTTAACAAGAATGAACATATACATTTGGGACAGTCAACTGGTGAACATTATAGATCAACTATAAAGTTACATGAGATAAGAGAAAGAGAGAATGAGAGAGAAAGGGGGGACATAGTGAAACAATAAATTAACACAAAAACTTACTGGCTCATGTCCAAACACAAATTATTGATTTCAAATGACCTGACAATTGTATCCTGACCTAAAATTTCACATATTTATTCTTTCTCAATGTAGATTATTGTGCTAACTTATAAAAATTCATATATCTTGGTTTGATACCAAAAAAGCAGGATAAAAACCTTATATTAAAGTAAGTAGTTTATGATAATATAATTATGTAAACTAATATCCCTACTTACATCTTTTTTTCAATATTATTAGCACAGGTATTACTCTTGTTCATTTCAAAAGTTTACAAAACATACAGGTCATCTTATCGAAATTGGAAAGCAGTCATATTGAATTATGTAAAACAAATATCAATTGAACAGTCATGAAACGTTTTGAGGTAGATGATCAGTTACTACTGATGTGGTGTGCGCTACTTATATTGGCATATGTAGTATATGATGTTAGTCGTGAACAGACGGTCTGGAAGAAGAGAGAGACGAGAGGATCAAACAGTAAAGAATGGAAACAGGATGCAATTTGTATGAAAATGCAAGAACAATGAAGTCTGAATCATTTTGAGACGATTGGTGGATATTTTTCAAATTAAGCATTTACTTTATTATTGTTAGATTTTATTAACAAGTCCTGTAATTTTGTGTTAAATACATTCTATTGTCTTCACTGGTGTTCTTGTTCACTACACTGATAAAGACTGTGATAGAAAAAAATTGCCTTGACAAAAATGATCAGTCTGTTAAATAGTCATCTGAGTATACAGATTAAAATAAGATATGATTTGTTAAAGAGAAAAGACACTACAATAGAAATCAAAACTGACTGGTAGCATTTAAGATATATCATTATTATTGTGTTGTGTACTACTGATGTCGATAGATATAAGTAGCATGTGTCATCAATAAAAAGTAAAATACCTGACAGCAGAAGGTTAGGAAGATCGAAGAAAAGAGAATGATTGGTGTGAAAACAAAAGAACAATGAAACCTGAGACAATTGATTTACATTTAACAAATGAAGTATTTACTGTATGGTTCTCATATTTTACTAAAATATTCTGTAATTTTGTACCAAAATACATTTGATTATCCTCACTTGTGTGGGAACGAAATTAGTGAAGGGGTTTAAAACGCCTAAACCTTTTTCCCTTGTCGTATCGTAGGACGCGAGGCGACCTTATACTGTCGTTTCGTATCTTTAATTGTGATTTGGGTGTTAATATGTCTTATCTTTTTGCTCCCTCCGGCACTAATAATCTCCTAGGTCATAGCAAGAAGGTTCATAAACCGCGATCTAATAAACTTATAGTGAGGTCTCGTTTTTTCTCATCGAGTAGTCAATGATTCAAACGCCTTACCCGAACAAGTGGTATCAGTCCCATCAGTGAATATTTTCAAGGAGAAACTAGACCTTCACTGTCAGGATTAACACAGGTTCACCAACCTACTATCCTTATTGATGAAAACTGAAGACTTATGTTCTCGTTCACTGCATTATTATTATCATCATAATAGTAATGATAAGAATAGTAGAAATATATAATTCTGCATTTTATTCTTCTTTGTAGATTATTTATTTGATTAGCTAAACTGATTAATGAGATTTGCTCAACTGAATAAGTAATCGGAAACTTTACAAATTACTCATTTGAAATGAAGTTGTCTGAACTGGGATCATCATTGAATTACTCATAAACGAATAATTTAAAACACGAAAAATCTCTGAATGTTGTAAACTTTGTTATACTTCAAGAAGTAATTTTGAATTCTTTGAATAAAAATGACTTTGTTTATGTTTGAATACATAACTTGTGAACTACTCACAACTTACTTAAAACTATAATTTAGCACTTAAATAATAATAACCAATTTTTCTTGTTAGCTGACACAATATGATGTAATATAAATTATCTCTAACTTATCATTTTGAAACATCTTATTTACTTACTTACGCCTGTTACTCCTAATGGAGCATAGGCCGCCGACCAGCATTCTCCAGCCCACTCTGTCTTGGACCTTCCTTTCTAGTTCCATCCAATTCTTGTTCATTTTTCTCATGTCTATTTCCACTTCCCGGTGTAATATGTTCTTTGGTCTTCCTCTTTTCCTTTGGCCTTGAGGATTCCATGTGAGGGCTTGCCCAGTGACACAGTTGGATGCTTTCCTCAATGTGTGTCCTATCTACTTCCAGCGCTTCTTCCTGATTTCTTCCTCCGCTGGGATCTGGTTTGTTCTCTCCCACAATACGTTGTTGCTAATAGTGTCCGGCCAACGGATCTGAAGTATTTTGCGTAGACAACTGTTAATAAACACCTATATCTTCTGAATGATGGCTTTCGTAGTTTTCCAGGTTTCCGCCCCATACAGTAGAACTGTACTGACATTTGTATTGAAAATCCTGACCTTGGTGTTGGTTGATAGTTGCTTTGAGTTCCAGATGTTCTTCAGTTGTAAATATGCTGCTCTTGCTTTGCCGATCCGCGCCTTCACATCTGCATCAGATCCACCGTGTTCATCAATGATGCTGCCCAGATATGTAAAGGCTTGTACATCTTCCAAATCTTCTCCGTCAATTGTGATTCAATTAGTGCATGCTGTGTTGTATCGGAGAATCTTGCTTTTCTCTTTGTGTAGATTGAGACCTACTGCTGCTGAGGTTGATGCTACACTGGTCGACTCCTGCATTTGTTGTTGCGCGTGCGAAAGGAGGGCCAGATCATCTGCAACGTCTAGATCATCCAACTACATCCTAGATGTTCATTGTATCCCGTGTTCCTCTTCAGATTTTGACTTCTTCATGATCCAGTCGATCACCAGGAGAAAGAGAAAGGGTGAGAGTAAGCAACCTTGCCTAACACCGGTCTTCACTTCGAACGACTTTGTCAACTGTCCTCCATGCACAATTTCGCAGTGGAATCCATCATAGGAATTCCGTATGATTTTGAAACATCTAAACGAGTTTTATTCCCATTACCTATTCAAGTATTCATAGAGTCTATTTCAATTTTACTGGACATATAATTTGTGAACATTCAGAATATGTAGGAAATATTTATAAATTGCAATTATAAGCCATTCATATAAATATTTTCCTCTTCAGAATTAGTTACAATCATAATCTCTATTCATTGCCAAATAATTTTGATGTATGAATTCTGTGATAATAATTTTTTTTGTTTTTCCAGGGGAAAAATCGAAAAGTATATATATATATATATATATATATATATATATATATATATATATTGCTTACGCCTGTTACTACTCGTGAAGGAACATAGGCCGTCCACTAGCATTCTCTATCCAACCCTGTCCCAAGCAATCCTTTCTAGCTCCTTCCAGTTGTTATTCATCCTTTTCATATCTGCTTCAAATTCTGAACGAAGTGTGTGTTTTTTGGTCTCCCTCTTTTCAGTTTCCATTCAGGATTGCAAGTAAGCGCTTGTCTCGTGATGCAGTTTGGTGATTTCCACAATGTATTTTCTATCCATTTCCATCGTCCTTTCCTAATTTCCTATTCAATTATTTATAAATATTGTACATGTTTGATGATGGTTGTAGTAGTTCTCAAAGTTTTAGCTCCGTACAATAGAACTGTCTTGATGTTCGTATTGAAGATTCTGACTTTAATATTGAGTTTCATATATCCCTCAATTATAGGAATTCTGTTCTGGTTTTACCAATCCTCGCCTTAACGTCTGTATATATAAATATAAATATATATATATATATATATATATATATATATATATATATATATATATATATATATATATATATATATATATATATATATACTAATTATCATTGGTAATATTACAGTGAACAGAACACGGGTGGGGACAATCGAATGTATTTAACACAAAATTACAGGATTTGTTAATAAAATCTAAGTCATAAAGTAAATGCTTAATTTGCAAGGTGTTCATCAGTTGTCTGGAAATGGCCCACACTTCATTGTTCTTGCATTTTCATACAAATTGCATCTTGTCTCCATTCTTTACTGTTTGATCCTCTTGTCTCTCTGCTGCCAGACATTCTGTTCACGACTAACGTTATATACTAAAGTCAATATGAGTAGCACACACCACAATCGTCCCCCTTTAAAGCAGTCATTCTTGCGGTGGTTCATGCTCGCCGAGCCAGATTCTTTGTCTCTGCAGTTTGTGCTACGTTCTCCGTCAAAATATCGAGCATGCAGCGCGCTGGCCTCCATAGCTCCGTCGACCTGCCGGGGCAACTTCATCCAACATCCACCCGGCACATGGGACGCTTAACACCCGTGCTCCACCGGCCTGCTGAGCCATCCACATCCAATATCCTCCCTGCAGCCGCACGTCCCACCGTTCCTCTCTGTCGGCAGCACCCGCTACAGCCAACGCCGCCTCGCCAGAACACTCCACTCGACACCACCTCTCCAAAATATTACCTACTGGGTTTAAATCTCGGAGTGCATATCAACTATGGGATGCATGTGCATCTAGTTGAGTCCCAAATCCTATATTCCACTGCTAGCCTTTATCTATCTTTACTTAAATATTCAATAGATTGTCTAAACACTAAATAGGCACATGTATAAATTGGTGATTTTAAACAAATAAATAAATGTATACCGAACAGTTATTGTTGTACAGAGGTGAACATTCTTATTAAACATTGAATAAACAGTTTTCGTTTTCTCTTAAACTAAACATTGTTGTGTTTGTTATTTATTTTTTCATTGAATAGTAGTACACCTGCGTATTTCTGTTTGTTATTTTTTTTCCTACTTGCATTGGACAAGCATGTAAAAACATAAACTGTAGACCAATGTGATTGTGTAACACATATAACAGTAATAATAATAATAAGGGTAGTAATAATAATAAGTACAATACAATATTACTATTGCAAGCTAATAATAACATTATGTAACATTCGTTCATATAGTGTACAGTAATTATGTAAACAAAAAATGAATATAGTTTGTAACATATAACATAAATGGGAAATGTTAACACTTATTTATAATTATGATTAAATGATGAATAATGATCTCAATTGTTAATAGTTACATAATAAGATTATCTCTAGAGAATATTAGTTCCTGCATACTAAATAGGTATATTTTTGTTCTAGAAAAAAGTACCTTCTAGACACTCTGTTGTATATTCTGTAACATTTAAAGTAGAAAAAGTAAAGTATAAACCATTCAGCGTTCTCTGTTGAATGATTATGTGTATTAAAAAGTAGATATTTTATATGGAATTTGTACTCGATAATGATATAATAACAGTTAATGTCTAAACTCTTAAATGATTCAAAGAATCAAGATCATGAAATCAAGATTTATGTCAATATTAATCTCTGCAAATTAACACAGATTCAGCGGGTATTACTAGTTCAACTAAGTGAATAGTTAATTGTGACTAGCAACAGTTTTGGTGGATTTACTGAGGTTAGACATTAACACAAAATGGGTTTCAGCTTAGTGATTTAGAGGTTAAGCGTTCATGTGTGAGACTGAAGGTAACGGCTTTGATTCCAATGTGCGAGATCGTGGACGCGCACTAGTGGGGTGTCTCATCCTAAGGTGAAACGGTTATTCAGTGCTTCCAGGTTTTCAATGATGGTCTAACATTGATCGGTACATGACTCCAATGAAATTTAACATTCTTCACGACCCCATACTGTAAATTTTGATGTACTCACTATCCACTAGCGTCGATAGGGAATCCTCGGTGTTCTAGTGAGAAGCCTTGACCGACGAACTCCAAATGTGTCGAGTGTGAGGCAATCGCACACCGAAGACATTGGAAAACGGTCTTACACCATCGTGGATTGGTTAAAATTAGACAATTACACCGCCGTAAACCGGCTCAGTGGTCTAGAGGTTGAATGTCTGCATGCGGGACGAAGGTCCTGGCTTCGATTCCCGTGTACAGAGTGATGGACGCGCACCACTAAGGAGTCTCATCCTAAAACGAAACAGTCGTTCAGTGCTTCTAGGTTTTCAGTCGTGGTCTAGCATTGATCCATTCATCATCTCAATAAAATTCAACAATCTCCACAACTCTATACTGAAAAATGTTATAATTTAAATAATCTGGCTTTAAAAATCTTAGGATGCATCTGTTTCGAATAAGTATGAAAACACATGAATGTACAAAAGTGATAAAAACTAACTGAAGCAAGACTTATTGATGATGCCTCTTAGTTGCTTAACAAAAGATACTCTTAAAAAGTTCATCAATGAATGTGCGGGAAAAAAAATTCTGAAAGCGGAATTCGAAAACGTTTACAAAGCATAGAAATCAATTTGTACCATAAATCACTTATGAAGAAAATATTTCCATTGACGCCGAACTTCAAAAGTGTATTCTTCTTACCTTTCATTTATCTTATCATTCTCTTTTCGATTACTACAACTTCAATCCTACAATGAGGAAAAATGCTACTTTTGTAAAACGTTTGTAATAACGTATTGTGTATTAACACGTTTATATAAAAAAACCTTCTATGTTTATAATATAAAATCTATTCAGTATGACAAATATCAACTTCACAATGGTAAAAAAATATTTGGTAAGGTTGTAGATCACCAACGTAGATGATCTCTGTCGAATGATAGGGGGGCCTCTCGAGTAAAACAGGAACAGTATGACCAACACCTAACTTCGAAGTCACATCTCGCAATCAGCACCCATCGTGGATTATTCTCTCGTCGTATCAAGGTACTACAGCTACTTTGAAGACCGTATAACTCAAAGGATGTCACTACATAAATGAATTAGTAAGAATAAGTACAAGAGAGAAGTTGCGACCACCATCGCATTGCGTGCTATTAATTAATGCACGTTGGTTAACCCTGATGGGGACTGGTGGACTACTCGACATTCAGTGATCTAACTTTCGGATGGTTTGGCTATGGCTCAGTGACATTTCACTAACCTTACAAAGTGTTTGAAGTATATTTCAACTGAAATTTTAAATAATGAAGCTACTTTACTATTCACTTGAAATATTTCTGGATAGGCTGGGCTGCATTGAATGTATTTGATAGATAAAAGGCTTGCATAGAATTTTTATCATGAGTTACTTAGCATTTTTCTGGTTAGTGTATCTTTAGTGAGTTAGTGTTCTACGGAACAGGGGCGCTAAAACCATGAAAATCTCCCATTAATTTCTTCTGCATTACCAAGTTATACCATTTCTGTACATCCGTTTTACACTGAATAACTGGACTGTAACTTTGATAACATTCATTATACTTTGGTTGGTTCTACACAAAGTAAAATGGTTTACATAAGTATTGAGTCTTGAATGAGAAAAAGTAAACCATTTTTGACACGATTATTTCTCGATTTATTTACAAAGATGTATTCCATACTTTTCATACACTCTAGCGGTATACAACTAGAGATCATATTGAGTAATTAATTAATTATTCTGTGAAAATTTATTTATTTTCAGCAAGACTATAGTTAATGGATGAATCAATCAGATTTAGGATAACATGTCTCAGATTTTGGCGCAAAATTCGTTCATTCATTTGTCTAAATAGCGTCATGACATTTTAACTGATGTCAGTTCGTGATGAAAACTCTAAATCTATTTCTTAAACTTAAGCACCAACTGTAAATCGTAATCCTTATTCCTTACATTGGATTATAACCTTCATTTAGACCAAATAAGTAGGTGGGCATTCTCAAGATCACTTCTGCATCACTCAAAGGTCGTCTATAAATTATAATCTCACCATTTCAACAAACAGTTTCGTTCAAATTTGAATATTTTGCACTGGTTGTTTTAGAATTAATACTTACATAGTGTTCAATCTTTATTCTATAAATGACATAAATTCGTTGATGTATAAGAACAAGAAAGATTATTTCAACGAAGAGTTCATTCTCAAAGTCGTACAACTGCAAATGTATATACTTCTTCCGCAAAATAATAATAATCTTGTTAAAAACAGAAAATGTATCGAGTATAATTAGAAAATAGAAAGAAAATGGACAAATATTATTCTTATTAAAAATTTGTAGTTATGGTTGTTAAGATCTAGAATAGTTACTATGATTGTCATGAATATTGAATAAAGAATAATAATTGGGGTAAACATTTGTGTAAAATAATAACATAATATGTTAGACTTAAATTTAAAAGTTAATAAAAGAGTATATAGAACCAAAACCAAATTGTTTCAAGGTAAACGATCAATACAAATGTACAAAAGAATAATAGTGACTGAAGAACTAGAGGTTACTCTATAGTGTATGCTACATAAGTCAACAGATATAATTAGTCACGTTCATATGCCCCGTTTCTTATCACGTGACAAAATAGCCAATAGAAACAGTGACTTAATTAACCTTAGTATTGTACCAAACTAATAACACGTTAACTAGTACGAACAGCCTGAAGTCAATTCTAAGCACTTATTGGTTCTTCTCGAATAGTTCTAACATTATTTCAGCTTCTACTGTATGAACCATGTATTTCAGACGTACCCAGTTTATATACAAGCAAATCAGACCATATCATATCATAAAAAAGAAAATAGCAATTATACAAAATCAAGCCATGAGTGACTGTGAGTATGAGATACTTACTTACTCACGCCCATCCCCCCTCGGGGAGGAGCATAAGGCAACCACCAGCACCCTCTATTCAACTCTGTCCTGAGCAATAAATTTCAGTTGTTTCCAGTTGCTATTCTTCCTTTTCATGTCTACTTCCAATCTTCGACACAGTGTGTTCTTTGGTCTTCCTCTTTTCTGTTTCCCCTAAGGATTCCAGGTGAGCTCTTGTCTTATGATGCAGTTTAGCGATTTATTCCATGTATATCCTATCCACTTGCAGCATATTTTCTTAATCTCCTCTTCAGCTCGAACTTGGTATGTTCCCTTCCACAGTAGATTGTTACTGATGGTATCTGGCCATTGGATGTTGACTATCTTCTGCAGATAATTGTTTATAAATATTTGTACTTTTTTGATTATGGTTGTAGTAGTTCCTGAAGTTTCAACTTCGTACAGTAGAACTGTCTTGATGTTCGTATTGAAGATTGTGACTTTGATATTGATTGACAGTTGTTTTGAGTTCCATATATTCTTCAATTATAGGAATTCTGTTCTTGTTCTAATAATCCTCGCCTTTATGTCTGCATCAGATCCTCTTTTTTAATCAGTGATGCTTCCTAGGTAAATGAGATACTGTAATTGATAAATATAGGGATAACCTAAAAATAGCAAGTCATATAATAGTACCCAGTACGTCAAATGAAAGCTTATAATAAGGGAAATATAAATATACACAATCTTGTTACTTAATAGTTATACAATAAGAATATATATAAACAGTCCATAAATAGATCGCACCAGTTACCATTCACTTATTCTTCATTCGGATATAACAATACATATAATGCGTTCTCTAGTTAATGTCATCAATAAATTACTGCAAATATACAAGTATTAATGATATTGTACTATGACTTTTTTCAAATCTTCTGGTACATTTAAATAACAGCAAATCATAACTGATTATAAGGGAAAATCTCTATAATCAGTTATTTATTTATATTAACAAATTAATTATTATTACTTTTTACAGAAATGTAAATAAATTACATTACAAATAAAAGTTTCCCCTTTTGATACTTCTTCACAATAAATCAATACTGAAAAACATTAAAATTAGATTGATTTTTCCCTCTCTTGTTTTATCTCATTATAAATCTCTCTTTTTTATGTTATTTTCCTTCTCCCCTCCCCTCCTGGAAAAATAAGGTTCTTATATTCATTCGTTGACGACAATAATAATAATGATTAAATGGAAGACAGCGTATAAATGACAAAAAACAAACAAGCAAACAACTATTTCATCTGTTGTAAACAAGAATTCATTTTGTCTCATGAATAAACATTAACTATATATATACCAATTTATATGTATGGACATTGTACTCGTCTGTCTAACAGGTTCATTAATGTAGTCTAAGCAAATATTTTGAAATGTTGTTTATGTAATTAACTTTTTTTCTCTTCAATCTGTTTCCCATTAGGGATACAGAAAAAAAACTAGGAAAGAAAATAATGATACAAATCAATAGATTACGATAAATAATCTACAAATTTAATGATAATCATGATGATGTTGATAATGAAAATGTAGAGTTTAGTAGGAAAAGGTGAGAGTGAAATGTAAAGATTAAAGAAAAATATGATATCTCTTAATTATTAGAATGGGTTTTGTAGAGATTTTTAGAAATTTCACTGGTTGAAATCATGAGTCAATTGAAGCTAGACCACCATGGAAACTTTGGAAGCAATGGATGGCTGTTTCGCCCTAGTACAGGACTCAGCAGTGGGCACCACGAAATTTGAATCCAGGACCTGTCGGTCTCGTGCACGAGCATTCAGTCTCTAGACCACTGAGCCGGCATCCAATGGTGTTAATGTCTAACTTCAGCCAACCCGGCTCACTGGTCTAGTTGATTAAGTTCCTGGAGCGAGCCTGATAGGTCCTGGGTTCGAATCTCTTGGGGCGAGGTCGTGGATGAGCACTGTTGAGGAGTCCCATACTAGGATGAAACGACCGTCTAGTGCTTCCAGGTTTTCCATGGTGGTCTGGCTTCAACTGACTCATGATTTCAAACAGTGAAATTTCTTAATTAGTTCGCATCATGTAATTAATTTTAAAAAATATAAATAAGAAATCTATGGTATTTATGGTGGTTTATAAACCAATCTGGGTTTATTCTTATTTAAATGGAAATGTATACTTATAGGATATGCTTACCTAAAAAGTTCCCATTGTTAATTATGAAAATCTTATTTGGATCTATCAAACTATATATTTTTATGCGTTAGATGTTTCTATTTATACAAAAGTTCAAGTAGCTAACTTTCAACCTACTTTTAAGTAAATTCACTTGGTATTGTTTTGCTTGAATCTTTCCATCGAGTTTTAAAACTGCAACTGATCAGTCTGTTATTGGCATATGTTCATACTGTGCGTACTGCCTTGATATTACTTTAATTCAAAAGCTTTATCAGCAAAGACGAATAGTGGCTAGCAGTGCAATCCAAGACGGGCGCGTTGAGTTCACTCTGAGACTCGAACTCAGTACTATTCACTTCAAACGCCATCGTGTTATCTACTCAGCTACTGCGTCCTGATAGCCTCTTATCAGTAGCACTTATAAGCTACTTATAAGTAGTTGAGTAAAAATGTGTTTAAAAACAATGTTAAAAACTAGCTCAAATGTGTTCATTCAATGGTATACTTAATTACATTATTCTAAATTGTATACCTAATTATATGACGAATATGAGTAGAATATAATTTGATAAACTCAGGTATTAGCTCATGTATAAATAATTCCATTCTGATGAATACAATCAAGCATAAAATGTGAAGTGAAAAACATTCACAATCTAAGTCGAATACTAATACAAGAGCTAACTTTTGTAATCTACTTACTATTAGTTAAGTAAAAATCTTTTTCTCTAATTTTTCTCCTTTAAGTACAAGAGTATATATCATAACACCCAAAAATATACACAAACATTTAAACATCGTTATAAACCATGGAGTTCCTAAGTTACATAATTTTTAGTCCAGAATTCAGGAAATCTTGCCATTCAGAACCAATGAAGCTAATCCGTAACGGCTAGGGACAGGTATCTACCTCAGTACAATGGAAGATGGCTGCGCAATTTGGCGGATTGTTTGAGGTTAGACAACAGTACCATTGGATGCCAACTCAGTGGTCAAGAGGTTAAGCACTTGCGCGTGAGACCGAAGGCACTAAGTTCGAATCCTGCACTACGGATCTTGGATGTGCACTCCTAAGGAGTCGCACAATAGAGCGAAACGGTTGTCCAGAGCTTCCGTGTTTTTAGTGGTGGTCTAACATCAATGGGTTCATGATCTCAATCAAAAACTCAATAATCTCCACAACTCCATGTTGATAATCTGTAATCATCATGCATATTGACACAGACACTTTTCACTAATCTATATGAAAAATATCAACTCATCATATGACGAGAGGTTGGCCGAACAAGACACTCGACAGAAATGAAAAGGTAAATTATTCTGAAAAAATGTACGAAAAGAACTATTCACAGGTAAATTCATCAGGACAGTCTGATTTAACGATTGTGAAATAACTAAATAGCCATTTTCGACATGAAGCGGGCTCTGATGACGAAGCCTAGAATGATGATGGATGCTTTATGTTCAAATCATTTAGATTTTTTTTAAAACAACGAAACCGAAAATGTTAGTTTAAAATACAAATTTCCCTCGTTATTTCAATTTTCAAACTTGGTATCTGTGAAATTAGTATTAGAAAGTAATAAAATGAAAGACTGTATTAGTGCGTTTTTGGAGATACTAATCAGACAGTATTTTGTTTATAAGAGACAAGCTAATAAAGAGCTTTTTGGGTGATGTTGAGTTCTCTGAAGTAGATGGTTTAACTGAGGAGCTTAAATAGCAGATATTGATAACATTACAAACGTGTACTTCATATAAGAGTCTTAAATCAAATTTCATTTGATGTCCTTATTTGTCTCTGGCCGGTCTCGTAATTTTCATTATCTTTGTTTGTCCTAATATTGAGACTAATCGCCTTGATCCGTTGAACTATGATCAGGTTATTTACTAACAGTTTCTGAATGAATTGAATCCATTGTTTTGATCATTAAAATATATACAATTAATCAATTAATAATTCCTAACACTGTTCCATGGTTTTTTATTAAGTAATTCAATGAGTTGACATATTCCACAAAGGCATAGTTGACCAGTGCTGGGCAGTATTCATATAAAAATGAAACAACTACCCAATGCCGTTCGATATTTATTATTACTACAGAAGATATCAGCTACTGGAAAAAGATACCAAAATATACTATTTATTGTTAGGAACAAGATGGAACACAACTTATGTGTATTAGTTGTCATATCAAACCGACTTTATTGTAATCACTACCAGTCATAAACCATTTATTTAATCTTTATGATACATCAGATTATCCGAACAAAGTCATTTGTCATACAGAGTTTTTATTTGTACATAAACTCAGTTTTTGTGCTAGATAGTTTGATGTAGTCGTTAAGATGTCCTAGACATAGATTCCTTATTAAATGTCACTTAAGAACGGAAAATAATGGCGATCTTGAGAGAACTGGTGCTTCCTGTTTGTTTGAACTATTATCAGTCAATCACACAGTCTGTGTAGTTACTATTGAGCTGCTTGACGCATGATTGATTTGTAGAATTGTGATTTCTACACCTATTGATCACTTCATAGAAACTAATATCATGTTTGTCTGGACCTTCGTGATGGTTGAATTCCATCAGTCAATTTTGTTTAGACTACAAGTGAAATACCGACAGAAATAGTACTTTCAAAATGCTACCAACAACATTCATAGATTTTTGTCATTGTGAAGGTCGATATAATCGTTCTGGATGAAAGAAATTAGTTTGCTCAGGCTTCAACCATAAAGATGTAATACAGTTTGGGAATGCTATTAGCATCAAAGTCAGAATGTTAATATTCATTTATAAGGTTTGAGAGAGAAAACTCTGGTTCATTAATATTGCTTCATAAATATATTTAAAAAAGTCGTCATTATCTTTGAAAAGGATAATGTATGTAAACACGCTTCAAATACCACTGAAAATAATCGTGTACCTTTTTCTCATAGGACTAAAGATGAATTTTACAAAGTTCTAATGAGAAGTGGAAGCCCAGAACAAATTTGAATTAGAGCCGATTACCACTGATGATGTCATCTGGTATTCGCTCTATATACTGTTAAGTCACTATTGAGTTACTACTGTATCAGTGTTCCGATTTTCACTAAAACTGATGTTCGAAAATGTTTCCAGTCACTTAACTCGTTCCAATGTGTTGAACCTGATCAAATTCTAAACCTGTTTTTAAGGATAGTGCTGACGTTCTGTGTTTTTCATTCACGATCATCTTTAACATATCCTTCTCAACTAATATCATACCAAAAATGTGGAGAAAGACAAAAATAATTCCAATACTCAAGAAAGTATCTGGCGGTAAGAATGTGGAATTTAGACACATCGCAATAAATTCACCTTTTCTTGAAACAATGGAAAAATTATTAGTACTCCCGCTTCTACCTGCACTAAAAGAACGCATAGATACGTACCAGTTTACTTACAGATGCAAGAGAAGCACCTTAGATGATTTTGTTGTTCTGCATCATAATATAGTGTTCAGCTTGGAAAAGGGTAAGAAGTATATTCGATGAGCTTTTCTAAACTATACTTCTGCTCTTAACTCTGTTCCAAGATAACTTCTGCTTAACAAGTAATTTAGCGTCAACACTGACGATGAATAACCAACTGGTTATGTTCCTACTTCTCTGGAAGAAAACAGTACATTGTATTTGGAGGAAAGTGTTCAACGTCTCTACTGTCTCATGGTGTGCCACAAGGAGCTATTCTTTCTGATCTTCTCTCTTTTTCTGAATGATCTGCCACTTTCCACAGAAAGCTCTTTTGTTAAATATGTGGACGGTCTTATTGTATGTGTACAAATTTCTACCTTTTTACATCCCCTGGAAATGAGTGAGTTCTTGTCTCGTACTGAATAGTAGTCTGTTGTTAACCCGTCTAAATGTCAAACTGTTAACCTTAGCTTGAGACATGAACAGCACCTAAACACTCTGTTTGAATCACATGAAGCTTGTACCATTGGAGATTCTCTGATAAACACAATGTCAAAAGTGTAAGTTTTTCCTTTGATTTCTCTTGATCTTCTCATCTTTTATTGTTATCGAAGAAAGTTTACTAGATAAAGAGGTCACATGATTTTCAGATTGCTCGACATTTACACTTTCAATTTATCAACTCTTGCATATTGTCTTTTATTCTTTACTATTCTCCATTATATTATCCTGAGCATTTGAGAAAAGACTTTGCTGTATTTCGGAGAGTGCTGAAGGCAGTTAGCAAGGTGCGTGGTGAATCTTTTGGGGTCATTGATAATATGGTTGTGGATAGACATCTAAAGTTTTGCAAATTAATGGCACTTATTATCTTATCAGATACTAACCATTCACTTCACTCCTATCTTCCTCCGTGTATATCTTTTGTAGAACGGGGCACCAACACCATGCACCATGCACCATGCACGTAAGCAAAGGCATAGAAGCTCTACAACGCCTTATCTAGCAAATGTACCATGTGATGAACAAGTTGCTAGAGTTGACCTAGTCAATAACTTGTATTCTTAGACATGGTTCTAATTAAAAAGGTTGTACAAATTCAAATCTTCTAAGAAACGACGTTTCATTTAATTCCAGGTAGTTTATCTACTTTCGTATATATGTATACAGTTATCAGTTTTTTCAGCTTTTTCTTCTTTTGCAAAAGAAACTCGTTGAAATACCTTGTGCTGAGAATCCTATATTGTATCCAATATATAATACTGAATAAAACTGTTAATATTAATAACATTACTGACTCGGACACCCGGTATTAAGTAGATGTGAACCTTATTAGATAAATAAATTTACTATTCATGGCGGAAATTTATGAATCATTAAGAGATTGGAACAAAACATACACTATTCAGGAGTAACTGGGTTAATAAATAGGATAAAGAATTAGTTTAAAAATGGTATTTTCTCAATAAGTCAATCGTAAATCAAGAAATATTTCATTTTAGCCATCCATAATAATAGGTAATGTAAGTAGTCCAAAACCTGTCGGAACTAGCTTCAGAAATCATTTTACCCAGATCAATATGAAAAAATATTTAAACTTAATCCTAATTATTGTGAAAGTAGATCTCATCGTTTCTGTACTTTGATAGGGTGTTTCACGTTGCGTAAATTTGATCACCTGAAATATTTTATTGAAACTATAAATCAATCAATGTTAGACCTGGAAGCATTGGATGATCATTTCGTCCCAGAACGCAACGCCTCAGCAACTACGATCCCACACGGATGAATCGAACTGAAGACCCAATGTGTCGCACGCGAATGCCTAATTTCCAGATCACTGAGCCGGGATTCGAAGTGTTAATGTCTAGCTTCAATCAAGCGAAACAAATGTTCATACCCTCCAAGTTTTCACTGGTGATCTAACTTAGATCGGTACACAATTCGCTGAAACTCAATAATCTCTATAACCCTTTACTGACGTTTATAATTTGCTCACCAGTGCATAGCATCGGGAGGAAACTTCCGGAATTTCAGTGTGAAGTCGTGACCAGTGAAATTCAACCAGCTACCCACTGAAGATGATGGAAGAATGTTGTACAAAGCTGTGAACTGATTGAAGTTAGACATTTCCACTTTTGAATGGAGTCTCAGTGGTGGAAAGGTTAGGCGTAAGCGTGCGACACTGAAGGTTCGGAGTTCGGTTCCTCTGTGTGGGATAGTGGGTGAACGCTGCTGAGAAGACTCATTCTAGGATGGAATGGTTGACCAATGTTTCCAGGTCCTCGATGGTGGTCTAACAAAATCGATTCATGACCCGAATGAAATTCAACTATCTCCACGACCCTACACTGATTAAATCTTCTATTCGGGTACGTTTAAAGTCGATGAAGTATATTTTTTACCGAATTACGTCTACCTTCCATTATCCCTCTGTTTTCATAATGAAGCTAATTCTATTTAAAACCTCAACATAAAAGGCAACGTGAATGTTAATCTCATAAGGAGAAAAAATGACTCAATAACGTAAAATTAACATATAAAGATAATTTATCTAGGATAATCAAAATTATTTCACACCATGTCTATTTGGTGAGAAATAAATCTAGGTTGTGACCTGAGTTATGCAACAAAAACTCCGGAATTTGAAGGGACTATAAAGGATGAACTAAGAACTTCATTCAACCGATTTTTTTGATAATATATACCTGGTAAGTTACTCAATCAGCGTATCACATCACGAACAATCACAAAATGTTTGACAATGACGAGTAGGACACTGTATGTGTAGTTACAATTTAATGATATACTTAATAAGATACCATTTCACAAATTATATTGTCCAGAATGATACTGAAAATCTTCACAATTCAATCATGAAGCTCACTAAAGCAGATCGCAAATCAATAACTCTTATCTATTAATACCTAATTAAATCACCTTTTTGATGTAAAGTTTTCATTATTTTCGAAAGACTTGATACTGATTGCAAGAATGAAGGTTAAATTAGACAGAAAATGTACACTTCATTTGTATTCATGAATAAGATCTCTAGTCGGAAACTAACTACATCGACTGTTGCTGTCTATGAGTCAGAAGTTTGGAATCAAAAATAGTATTTCTCAATATATAATCAAAGATCTCCTTCCAGGGAAGTAATTATTTCATGTGAATCATGAGACTGATGTCTCTCAATCATTCACTATAATCTACAGAATTGCTTTGAACATTTTTAAATCCTGGATGCAATAAAAGTAATAAAGAACCATTGTAGTACCTAAAAGTGTTAAATATTACTTTCATTAATATTTGGGATTAGATCGATGTTGCAATTTCATAACGCCACATGAACTTTATATTTACTTAGAAGTATATAACCATTCGATCACTAAATTGTAATCAATTACTTATTCCTATAATTTTTTTAGATACTTGACTGTATTAAATTAGTTTTCTCTTAGTTATTTCACACTCTTTAACACTTTCTAAACAAAAACAAACAAAAAATAGAAACTAACGTAAAACAGTTTCTTCACAATCAAACATCCCCCACCCCCAACTCCCAAATAAATTATGTAACCTATTAATGATAAATTGGAAAATTCGCTACCATATTTGATAATAATCATTCCTGATTTATTTTATTTAAATGTTACTAACAGAGAGTTGAGATAAACAACATTATACTTGATGCACTATTCGTATTGATATTTAATAAATATTTGTTTGCTTGAATTATTGAACTAACAGGGAAATTTATTGAAAAGGTTGAATATTTGAAAACTTTTTGTTTGGTATACAATGTATAGGTGTTTTGTTGTTGTTGTTGTATCTTACCTATTAGGTTCGAATCTCGCGGGGTGCGGGATGATGGATGCGCACTACTGAGGAGTCCCATATTAGGACGAAACGACTGTCCAGTGCTTCTAGGTTTTCCATGGTGATCTGGCTTCAATTGACTCATGATTTCGATCTGCGAAATGTTTGTTTGTTTGAATTATTGAACTAACAGAGAAATTTATTGAAAAGGTTGAATATTTGAAAACTTTTTGTTTGGTATACAATGTATAGATGTTTTGTTGTTGTCGTTGTTGTTGTGTCTAACCTATTAGATAAAAATAAAATAAAAATCTCAATAAAAGGAAACTCAATGTGGAGTACTGAACGAGAACACAAATAGGAGTAATTGAACTTATATGAAGACAAAATTACAGAAAACATCAATCAATTATCTCAAACCTGACTATTCCTCAGATGGTAGAGAAGATTTGTAGCTTAGGTAAATTATTTTGATGGAGTTTTGTTCTCTGAGTTGATCATGTCGTTCAGAAGAACGATGAAAGCTTCACGACCGAACCATTCACCCTTGACTGTTCGTTTTACAAATATCAGTCAATCGTCTCAGACATCATTGTTCTTGCATTTTCATATTAATTTACTTTCTCTTCCCGCTCTTTCCTTCTCGATCTTCTACTGACAGACATTCTAATCCTAACTATCTTTATATACTACTCAGTTCGATATGATTGGTACACAACACAGTGGTATTTCAAATTGATTTAATGTAAATTTACTTCAGTATTATATTATAACATATATTTAATGGAAATTCTGTGTGATCTATGTAATTTTACCTTTCCTCTATAAACTACATTCATTATTTAATTATGGAATATCAACAACAATCAATAAATAAGTAAGTATGTTTGATTAAAATGATCAAAGCGTTTTTGTCGGTTAAATGAAATCTTCACCGGTCAACGGTTTTGTTTTCTTCCATGACTTATACAAATTTCAATGATTTTCATAATTCAGATGACGATTCTGTGACCATTTTTGCAGTGTTGCAATCAAAGCTTTATTTTTAAAAGAGATTTAGTTTGATGTGACATCATAGTAGAAGATACATTTCCGTTACAATAAGATAGTTCGGTTTCCTTAATATGTAATGGTCAATCATTGGATTGGTTCATGTTACACAAAAGATATTCTAAACATTATACAAGTTGATTACATTATTAGTTATCTGTTCTTCATCATTTCTTTTGAAAAATGATTTCAATGATAATGCATTCAGCGTCTTCTTCAATCCTTGCTCAGCTGCCACAGTGTTTTAACCACAAAAATTATTACTGATATATATATACTTTCTTATATACAAGTATGGTTTTTTGATAACAGTAGAGTACCCTTCAAAGTGTATTAGCTTTACGGATTTAGAAACGTCTGTTCGGTGCTAACAAAAAGCCAGTTCATGATGTAAACTATCTATAAATTTAAGATACTGTTCAAACATCTGACCTTAGAATTTGCTTTTATCAATGTTAAATAATTCAGTTATTAATTTTACTTTCATTGTAGCTTACCCACTTAAACAAACTAATCTTAAGGGAATACAATTATTTCTATTCTACTATCTTGGTCAAACTAATATATAATTTCAATGGCTGAGATCATGAGTCAATTGAAGCTATATCATCATGAAGAACCTGGAAGCACACCAAGGCTTTTTCGTCCCACCACAGGATCATCAGCAGTACGCGTCCACGAACCCGCCTCGCAAGATTCAAGTCGAGGACCCATCAGTCTCTCGTGCGTGCGCTTAGCTACTAGATCACTAAGCCGGCATCCAGTGGTGTTCATGTCTAACTTTAACCAATCCACGAAATCGAGCGACACATCCATCATCGTCTTGAGTGAGTTACTATCTCACAACAGACCCGGTTGAACTCCACTTATGATCTCAACCATCAAAATTACTATAATATCCACAAAAATCCTTCTGATAATATATAATAAGTCAATAGTCATTTTAATTATATAATGACTTATTTAAATTACTATTTCCATCCCATACTAGGACGAAACGGCCGTCCAGTGCTTCCAGATTTTCCATCGTGATCTGGCTTCAATTGACTCATGAATTCAACTATAAAAATGACTAAAATCTCCACAAAATCCCCTTCTGATAATAAGTCATTTAACAAAATGAACACTGAAAACATTTCATCTAATCTGTGATTTGTTACAAATAAACTTGTCAAATGCCGATCAATTCAGTATATGTGCAATGGAAGTTTCCATTTTAACTGTATTACATGCCATAACGTCACATTTTTATTAAGCTGTTGAATTTGTTCATAGAATAATTCACAAATTAATTTAGATAAAACAATAGTACGTTTTGTTTCTTAGATTGTTTATAAAGTTATTGCATCAAGTTGCATCCTTACACACGTTTTTGTTGATCAAATTGAACACTGACAACAACCACTGGAAATTTAGTAAACTATGTTAACATTTTCACAATTGAAATCACGAGTCTATCTAAGCTAGAACAACACAGAGAAACCGGAAGCACTGAACGGTCGTTTCGTGTTGGTATGGGTACTCTGAGACGTGTTCAGCTATCATCTCACAGGTGGGACTCGAACCCAGGACCTTCGGTCTTGCGTGCGAATGCTTAACCTTTAGATCACTGAGTTAGCATCTAATCATGGTAATATCTAACTTCAATCAATCCATGATCTTGCGCAACTCTTCATCCATCGCCTGTGGTAGATAACTGTCTTTCGTCCGCCATTGGTCACGGCTTTTTTTCAATAGGACATTTATTTTAAAACGTTCCGTACATTAATACTGCGTCTATCTGTACTAAACTAAGGAGCTCAATGTAACAGTTCAGTTACCAAGAGAGGTGCTACAGTTGATATAGTCATCATATGATTGCATACATGAAGAATATGATATAACCAGTTGTTACCGTTTGTTACCGATAAAATTCGTGAATGATAACAGAATTATTAAAAACTAAATATGTATAATAATTTATCACATGAATGAAATGAGAGGAAAAAAACAATCAACCTAACTTTCAAGAAGGACCATAAGTGACATGTTTTTAATTGAACAGTAGTCAAAATGTACTTTATTTCAAAAATGTCATCATTTTCAAGATTGTTTAAAGGCATAGTAATCAGTAATTTAATGGTTGCGCTGAGAAACCTCTTCATAGTATATATAAGGAAATTTGCAAAGAATATTGCACTTAAACAATTATAGATATATATTTGACTGGAAAAACGTCTAAATCTTAGTAAGAGGAAATATTCAGAAGTCCAGGAAAATTTTTAGGAGTTTGGCACTCGTCTGTCAGGCTAATCAATTATACATCAAACCAGTTTATCAATCAATAAGTGAAATCATGGACAACTATAGAGTCAGAAACCAGGTCAAGAAATTGGACAACTAAAATAATTATTCTAATAATGATAGGACAACAGACAATTAAAATCAAATTTTACAGAATACCTTCTTAATCATCTGTGGAAAAATCATTAGTACCTCATTTACTTCTGTATTTTATAATGATAATGTTATTCAGAAGGACAATGAAAACATCATGATTAAACTACCAAGCTTCGAGAATCAAACTGCACTAAAAATTGAAATCATAAGTCAATTGAAGCTAGACCACCATGAAAAACGTGGAAGCACTGGACGGCCGTTTCGTCCTAGTATGGGACTCCTCAGCAGTGCGTATCCACGATCGCACACCCTGCGAGATTCGAACCCAGGACCTATCAGTCTCGTGATTTCAATCTGTGAATTTTCTAAAATCTCTATAAACCCATTCTGACTTTACTAAAAATGTTAAATATATCGCTCTAAAGTCAAATTAGAAAATACTACACTATCTAATGTATCCATAGCTCGTCTAGTTTGATTCAGTTCTTGATATATCGGACATGATTTACATACCTCATCTGTAAGTAAACTAATTTTAGAGGTAAAATTTTGAAAAAAAAACCCAATTTAAATAAGTTTAATAATGTGTTTATACATTTGATAAAATATGATAATCTTAGCTCATTAAATCTGTCAATTATTCATATCCAAATTACAGAACATACAACTTCTCTCTATCCCATTATGTTCATGATTCAGTATACTGAAAAAAAACATTTTCTGCCGTTTTGTTTACTTGTTTCGTTTTTTTTTAAAGGTTTCTTTGTGTCTTTTTTCCTGAATAATGGATTAATTCTAGACAGTTAACGTTATTTATCTAATGTGGTCTTAGGATAGATGAACTCGATAAATGTTATCGATTTTGAAATGCTGGAGAAGATTTGTAGCTTAAGTGGATGATTTGATTGTGGAGTTTCTATTGATCTTCTGAACGATATCATCAACATAAACTTCAGGTAGAAGTGAAGTATTGTGATATCTCTACATATAGTTCACAGCTTGTTCTGTAGATCTCGATGTTGATTGGTTCTTGTCAACCTTAAACCTATTATTGTTTACTTCTTTATTTTGGTTGTAAATCCCATTAGAAAATTTAACATTTCACTTCTACCTGAAGTTTGTACTGATGATGTCGTTCAGAAGAATGATGAAAGCTTCACGACTAAATCATCCAGCTCAAAGAACAAAACTCTATCAAAATTTTATCGATTGTACGACTGTATTATCTCAGTGTATGTAAGTGATCATTTGTGAAATTACTTTATAAAAAAGAATAAGTTAACTTGAATAAATAATTACATTACATTATTTGAATAAAAGTCGGATCTACAAAAGGGAAATGATGTAAAATTAATATTGTTATCATCATTTCCAATGCTTCATTGAAGTTTAGAATGGAATTTCTAGTGTACAGCATGTAAATAGTTTGAAAAAATCACTAAGTAACTTTCTTTTTTACAAAGAACTAATATCAGCTACAGAATAAGTAAAAGCAAGGTAGCGTTGAACGTTTTATTCATCCTAGTTTAGTACCGCTTGGTAGTGTACATTAGCATCCTAACCGGAGACTGAACCGGGTATGTTCAAGCCTCAAAGTAAGTGCATTACCTTCAAACTACTAAGTTTATATCCGACAAGAATGAATTCTATCCCCTCTATAGTCATAACTCATCTCCAGTACCAAAACAATCTAACTCAGTTAATCATTAGTGTGAAGACAATTTCTATTTAGCTAAAAGGATTGGGGTGATTAATTCAACTTGTATAGAGTGAAAAGCCTTGCTCGATATGGTTCAAACATATCTAACGTGAGACTGTCATTGCTGGTGACCATAAATAATGGTCAATCAATATTGTAAAAAGATTAAATTTTGAATTGTGAGCCACCAAATTTCAACTAAGTATTGTAAAAGAAATGTGCTCACCACAAGGCCTTAAATCTTTGACTCCGTCTATGCAGAAGTTACTCCTGTTCACTGGTGCGAAACTCGAAACGAAAGTGAAACTTCCGTTCAACATTATATAATCAACAATCCCAACAAAACTCTCATAATAATAGTCATGACCTCCGTAAGGACTAGCTTTGAGCGGTAGCTCCTGGACTTCTAGTAAGAAGCTGTAACCAATGGAATTCAACAAATTCAAGTGGGAAGCAGTTACCCACTGATAGTAATGAAAGATGACGGCCAAATATCATGAATTGGTTGAAGTTAGAAAATCTAACCATAAGATGCCAATTCACTAGTCTAAAGGTTTAGCTTTCAATATTATACTGAAGAGCCTGGGTTCGATTCTTGGTCGGGTCATCGACGTCCACTACGGAAGTATACAAATGCTATGAAGAAACAGCTATCCAATCCGTTCATTTTCTCAGTAATAATCACTGACCGATATGATTTACATGAAATAAGTGTTGATGGTGTTGTCTAGAATGATAATGAATGTTCAGAATCTAAGCCATCTTAGCTCAAAAGACTGAACAACACTAAAATACTTTGTATGTATACATAAACTAAACATTCCGTATAATGAATATTATTGTATAATTTTCATAAAACAGTCTTATATTAGCATATTACTTCATAACTATTTAAAATCTATAATGAATGAAAGTGCTAAGATGAACATTTTTACATAAACTATTTGGAAATTATATTTTAGAAGAAAAAAAAAATAAATAACAAGGTTAAAAGTTCACAATTCTGTCAATAAACATGAAATTTGTGTTGATAAATAAAATTTGAATAATCCGTTTTCTTTGTAATAAGAAAATCTGTGACGACTATAATATACAAATTAAAATCGATCTCTGCAAAGTCAGTTTAACTAAACTAAACACCGTTGGATGCCGAATCAGCGGTCTAGAGGATAAGCGCACGCTAGTGAGGCCGACAGGTCTCGGGTTCGAATCCCTCTGGGCGGGGTCGTGAATGCGCACTACTGAGGATTCCCACAATAGGACGAAACAGCCGTCTAGTACCTCCAGGTTTTCAAAGGTGGTCTAACATCAATCGGTTCATGATCTCAGTCATAAACTATAATAGTTAGCTCACTAATAACTTACCACAAAATGTTTCTGAAACTATAAGGGAAGTTGTGACCGCTGGAATTCAGATACGTTCAGAGTAAGACAATTTTCCTCAAGGGCATTGAATTATTATCTCACGTTATGAAAGTAAGAAATGTAAACTATTGGAATTCAACCCAGTTGGTGCTGGAGTGAATATCAACTTTGGGATGAAGGTACATTAACGTCTAGCTGACAAGTCCCAAATAAGATAACACGCGTGTCCTGGATTCTACTGCTGGCCACCATTCATCTTCACTGGAATAAATCAGTTGCATTCAATCACATAAATCATTCTCCTAGACAAGATAACATTCTATATTATTACATGGCGACGTTGAAATATTGATCAAAAAACTGATTTTAACTTATGAATCAACTGAATGTTTTTATGTCTTAAAATCATCTTGCCTTCTTCCTAATCTACTATTAATGGAAACTGACTTTTGTTGAAATTATTATTATATCTAGGTTGATTGATTGTGTTTAGATACTGAATTGTTAATCAATGGATTGTTATATTCTTCAATTTACTTAACCCAACCGTTCAATTAACAACCGTTATTTGTAAACCTAATTGTTTTTATTTTCATACCTCTCTGAAAATATAACTAACTACAAATTGTATTGCCTCTAATACGGAACACAGTGCAAAGCTTGGATGCAGTTGGACGATATGGATTTTTCAGATCACCTAGCTTCCGTTCTATACACACCAAAAAATACAGATAAAGACAACTAGTGTAGCAGCAGCCTCTACAACATTGGGTCTCAATATACACAAGGAAAAGCAAGATCCTCAAATACAACACCAAGAGTGGTAATTGAATCACACTTGACGGAGAAGCTCTGGGAGAGGTGGAAACGTACCTGGACAGCATCACTGACCAACAAGGCGGATCTGATGCAAGTGTAAGTGCACAGGTTGGTGAAGCAAGTGCATCATTCACACAGATTAATAACATATGGAATTCAAAACAACTGTCAGCTGATATCGAAGTCATTACTTTTAATACAAATATCAAGACATTTCTATTATACAGAGCTGAAACTTGTTAAAATACTACAATCATCATCAAAATAGTGCATGTATTTTTATAGAGCTGTCCATGCAAAATACTCCAGATCTATAGCCCGTATACCATCAGGAGCAAACAATTGTGGTAGAGAACAAACCAGCTACCATCTGAAGAGGAAATTAAGAATTAAGACACTAGAGGTGGATAGGGTACACACTGCAGAAATCACGAAACTGCATCACGAGACAAGCACTAACTTGGGATTTTCACGGCAGAAGGAAAAGAGGGAGACTAGGAAAGACATTGCGTCTGGAACTGGAGGAAGACATCTAAAGAATGAATAGCCAATGGAAACAACTGGAAAGAAAAGCCCTGAACAGATTAGATTGAAGATTCCCGGTTGGCGGCCTATAGTTCACAAAGAGTAAAAGACTTTAAACAATTAATCAGTTTGCATAAATGCACACTTAGTTAATTGTCTTTTTTTTAAATAGTTACACTATAAACTATCCTTCTGTCTTTCTTTGTTTATTCTTATGATAATCATCAGCGACTAAGAGACTTTGAAAACATCAGTGTTCAATTCAGTTCACCATATATTAACAGTTATGAACCAGCATTTTACAAGGTTTGACAACAACTCTATCTATTTCAGTTGAAACAGTAGGATAATTATTATCTAGGCTTCATTTAAATAATGTAATTCAAAGTTGATTACATCAATCTACACTTTGATTAGTTTTAATTTCCTAATTAAAATAAAAATTATACAAATGTGAAAGGTATTTATGAATGTACCCACTAAAAGTACATTGTACACGATGGGAAATGTTTTATTAAGAATTATGATTAGTATTTATCATTATGAACAATACTAATCAAAGTATTTCAATCTACTTTTTTCTCTCCCCACTCCCTCTCCCTCTTCCTTAGATTAAAAGAGATCAAATTAATCCTTCACCTTTATATTTGCCAAATTCAACTAGATTTTAAAAAGGTACTGTGAATCAATAAACTTTTTATATACACTAATACACTCTCTTTCCACACACACACACACACACACACACGGATAAATCAGCATGTACCTATCATATCCACCGTCCATTTTGCTTACTATATATACATGTTTCTCGATTTAAATTCTTTTGATAATCCGAGTATTAACCTAATAAACTAATCACTGAAACTTGGGGTTGTTATGTAATAACTATTAGCTATACAGTTTTACTTTTTTGAAAAAAGATTTGTATACGGTGTTGATTTATGTACAAGCATGAATGAATGTATACATATACAATTCTGTAGTACAAATTCTCTATATCTTATGACATGTGATAAAGGGTAGAAAATTAAATTACAAGATTCCACTAATAATAAACTTTATGAACAATAAAATATATCCGTAGATCAATAATTCCAGATCATATATCATAAGTAACTAAGAATAGTACATAAAATTAATAATGTCTTTAACAAAAATATGAAACCCTTACAATTACAGTTCATTTGTTAATGTGTAATACTGAGGAGTCCCACAATCGGACAAAATGACCATCCAATGCTTCTAGGTTTTCCATGATGGTCTAACTTTAATTGAATCATGATCTCAATCATTGAAATTAATAAACTATAAAACAATTACGAATTTCTTTTAATGTCATACTTTAAGTGTGTACTCGTTTTTTTCTATTGTCAAAGGAAATATAAAAAGAATAATCGAATAAAATACAATCTAGACACTGATTGCAATAAACAATTCAGGAGTGGGAAAAAAGGGAATTATTTAGATCAACAAATTGATCGAAATATAATATTATAAGCAATCTTTATATTAAGCAAAGATAGATAATGGCTAGCAATGGAATCCAGGACGTGCGTTTCATCCTACTTGGGACTCGTCAGCTGGATGCACCTGCATCCCGGAATTGATGTACACTGCGAGACTTGAACACAGTACCGTTTGCTTCAAACGCCATCGCGTTACCCACTTAGCTACTGAGTCGTGATGTTATTTCATATTTAGTGTTTTATAGTTCATAGTAGTCCTACATTTGATATCAGTTTATGAACTAAATCATACTTAAATAAAGTTAGTTTACACAAACCATCAAATAAACAAGATCAATTCTAATGTAGGAAGTAAAAATTTTGTTCCGATTGTCAAATTATGAACTACAATGGATAAAACCCATGAAGACATATGGACTAATAATTCTTAACTTTTTAGTTTAAACATATCTCAATCATTACAAGCATTGAAGTTTCAATATTCTATCTCTAGTGGGTCATTATTGAGATCATGAATTGATCAATGTTAGATCATCATCATTGAAAAATCTGAAAGCACTGGATAGCCGTTTCTTCCTAATATGATTTTCCTCAGCAATGCGCATCCATGATTCAACACTCGGGACTGTAGTCGGTCAAGTGCACTCATTAAGAAATATCATATTAAAACTTTTTTTTCTAGTCGTTAATAGTGTGGTGCGTGCTACTTATAGTGATATAAGTAGTATATGACGTGAGTCATGAATGTAATGTTTGGCTGCAGAAGATGGGGAAGACCAACAAAGGAAGAGCGGGAATAGAAAGCAATTAGTATGGAAAAGTAAGAACAAAGAAGTTCGAGACAATTATCGAACATTTTGCGAATTAAGTATTATAGTATGGTTTTTTTATTTTACCAAACAACTGTAATTTGGTTTTCCTCACCGGTGTTCTCCTTCACCACAATAGTTCATCATTGAAACCAATAACTACCTTCCTTCATATATCCTCTACCTTATGACAACTTGTTTCATTTTATTTAAAGTCCTGTTAAACCAAGAAAATCAATCTTAACAGAAAATCTTACCTTATTCAATGTATTTTATAATTTAAACGAATAATTGATGGATAAGCCATATCTAACCTCTTTTACCGAATTACGTCGATTTTTAAACAACTTGACTAAAATCAAGGTCATAAGATTCTTTTTATTTTTTTAATATAAAAACTGACAACTAAAATTAATGAGATTTTTTTACTATAAAATACAAAAAATTCTATTTAATAGTTATTGCTATGGAATAAATTTACCTCTGAGAATTATACATAGAAACAAAAAAAAGAAGATGAAAACAAGTGAGTTACGTATCTACTTGATGTGATATTTGTCCTTATCGATTTTATTTCAACATTCAATAATCATAATAATAATAATAATGAAAATTATTTTTGTTAACCCTCCCCCTTTATTTTCTTTGGTCGAATAAATCATTCACCAATCCAATCAAACTATAAAATGAATTTTAAACAAAGCTATGAAAAACAAAGATTTATCACCTGACTACTATATAATGATTCAATCACATGATGTTGTTAACCAACCTTCAGACGGATAAAAAAATAATTTTTTAATACAATCATGGATTTGTTTTCTTTTAGTTAAGATTAGTTAGAATGGAACTGTTTATTTTTGTTGTTGTTACGGTGATATAAATTCTCGAATATAAGCCAATAATCATTCAAGTTTGTTTGTTCGTTTTCATTTTTGGAAAAAAAAGTAAACATAAAATTCTATAATTGAATTCATGAGTCGATTGAAATTTAGACTACTACTGAAAATTTGAAAGTAGTAGACAGATGTTTCATCTTAGTATGGGACTCATCAGTAGTTTCTCAAATTGATTACAGTTAACTATGTATGCACAAAATCAGTTTTTATCATTATTAGATTAATTTACTCTAAAAATTTTTTAATGTCTCCGTGAGGTGAAGATTTTCGGATCGCATTAAGAGAGAGATTATGATACGTTTCCACTTTCTAGATATTGGAATTTGTGTTATTATTATTGTAGAATCCAAACTACGGTTTGGACTGAAGAATAGCCGTGTAGGTACGTTAGACACGCGCCCTTGCCCGTCAAAATCAAAACAAATAATTGGGTAAATAGCGGTTCTATAATTCATCATAAATTTAAATGTAAATCGTTACCTAAACAAATATTACCACCCGGCTATTCAACCAATAATAGTTCAATCAGCCAAATCTAATTTACAATAAATAAAGAAGTTGATAAAAGATGCGGGAAAATTACCAGTCACGACAAATGAACGCTATTCTATCCTGACTGGATAGAACACACACAAAAGGAGGAGCACATCAATATGGCTGCCGCCAAGAACAAGTGTCAAGTAAAACAACATAGATGCAGTTCGGGAAAGAAGCACAAAAGCTTAGTGAAGGCGTAATAGAACTAAAAACTATAATAAAATACAAATATTAACAATTCAAATGTAATCAAAAAACTAATAATGTACAACTAAGGGGATCAATAGGAACAAAGTGCAAGTATATACATGGAGGGATTTTCACCCACATACAGAAAACATCCAAAACGGATCTTACAATTATTAATATTATTATTTGTAGTAGTAGTAGTAGTATTACTGATGGTATTATCATTATCATCTTCGCTATACGGAAGGATGGAATTTAGGTTATATATATATATATATATATATATATATATATATATATATATATATATATATATATATATATATGTTCGGTTTGTATTGGAATAAACTTTCAAATGACGTTTTGACAGCTTGATAGATGGACTCCGTGAAAATTAAGTGAAATCTGGTTACAACAATCTTTGTCAATTATTGGGGTTTATCAGATGGTTGAATGAAAATGGTTGTAATTATTAACTATGTTACTTTAAATTTTATAAGTAATCAAGAGACACTTTTTTTCCAGGATATTTACATTGTTTTTCTCATTTAAAGATTATGGCGATAAATAACTTCGTAAAATACACTGTTTTGTAGATAATCGAAGCTGATGTTTACATTGTTATTTATAAGATATACTACTGGCTAAAAGTGATGAGTCAAGTATTGTGAGCATATCAGGATATAGCCCACATAAGACGCTTCTTTTCTTCTCTTCCTTGAAAGTTAGTTTATTAGTCTGATTTTCATCTACCACTAACTTCGATCAAATAAAAGCTGATTCTTTCAATTCTTATCATCTTTTTTGTTTGGGTTATGGGCGAAATACTTGAAAATTTCGATATCAGTATTATTGAATGCTTCAAGAGTTTTAAAAGGTTAAACTGTCTCCAATTGAAAATGAGAAGAGAATATGCAACACAATGGCAAACTGATCAAACTTTTAAACCTACTCTTCTTTAAACGTGTAAACATTGTCATAAATTTTCCTGTTTGTACCTGTTTTAATCAACCCGTTATATCTACTAACCATCAGTTCTTAAATACTTTCATAGAATGTTTACAACCTATCACGAGTGTTGTTTCTGAGACACTCAAAACAGAACCATTTTAGTTGGTGTATTAACCTCTTCATCTGTCCTTTCAAGAAACTAGAGGCGAATACCTTAGAGTCCAAATAACAGACATATTCGCTGACGAAAATAAATGTTATAGGAGCAAGACCGATCGTAAACATTTACGGATTAAGAGAATAGTTAATAATCACAGTATAACGACTTTCGCTACATATTTTTTGAATATTCACAGGTTGATTGCTCATGAAACTGAAGTTTCGTTGCGATTTTGCATTGTTTGTAATAGTTATGATGACCTCAATCAGGTCATTTGTACCTACCTACATGACTCGGTTCAATACCAAATGTTTCCATGGATTGATCCTATGTCTTGATTTTATCTTCCTAGCTTTCTTCCAATCTACTCTTATACCGGTCAACATCGTGCATCGATATAGGTAAAGGCTGGAGATAAGCAGTATATATTCTAGTCATCTCTGTTGATGGGGATTCACTACCACATCAACTGGTCTATCAATTTTACCCTGTAGCAGTAAATTAACTTTCTCACAAACATTGGAAAATCAGTTGTTTAGTCACCTTGTTGCTAGTATTCACTACTTGATTTTTATTTCTATCAGATGACCTAATCACCATAGAGAATAGTAATTTTTTCCACAAAAGATTAATATCTATCAGAAATTGGACTCATTACCATCTAATCTCATTTCTAAAACAGGCACGTTTTCACTAGAATATAATGTAGTATATGTATTCATCAGTCTTTCGATAGAATAAACACTTAATGAACCTCAATTACACATCTTATATGGAAACCTTAGCATTGAAGCGCTCTCATACTTGTCTGTGATTGGTTGTTTCTGTATACTTTGTTATCTGTATGATATTTTACACTTCTATTTATTATTTTATTTTATTGATATCTGATCATGTTTTTGATTGATCTCGTCTGACTAAGTTGATATTTTAGATTTATGTTCACATGTCTAATGACCTTAAATTAACCTGGATACTATAGTTCTAGAAATCTTTTGACAATTCTAATCTCTTCAAATTTCTATTCATAGTTCTCTGAAAATATGAGTAATGATATATATAGTTGCTTATGTGTTCAGTGTTTTCTTCGGCTAAGCGTTTGTAACAATCAATTACTTACTTACTTACTTACACCTGTTACCCACCATGAAGGAGCATATGCCACTCACCAGCATTCTCCATCCAACCTTGTCCTGGACAATTCTTTCAAGTTGTTTCCAGTTGTTATTCATCCTTTTCACGTCTGCTTCCAATTCTCGACGTAATGTGTGTTCTTTGATCTCCCACTTTTCCATTTCCTCTCAGGATTCTAAATTAGCACTTGTTTCGTGATGCAGTTTGATAATTTCTTCCATGTATGTCCTATTCACTTTCAACATCTTTTCCTAATTTAATCTTCATCTGGAAGCTGTTTTGTTCTGTCTTATGGTAGATTGTTATTCATGGTATCCGACCAACGGTTGTTGAGTATCTTATGTAGACAACTGGTTGTCTACTAGCGATAAATACCTTACATATAATGGAATATATAAATTGATGTTATGAATATATTTTAATGAGATCATGAAGCGATTGTTGTTAGACCACCGTTGAAAACATGGAAACACTGGACGGCCGTTTCGTCCTATGGTGGGACTCCTTAGCAGTGCTCATCCACGACCCCGCTCGTGGAATTCGATCCTAGGGCCCCCAGTCTCGCGTGTGAACCCTTAACCTACTGGACAACTGAGCCGGTATCCAATGGTTTAAATGTCTAACCTCAACCAGTCCACGATAGGATGAAACGGCAGTCCAGTCCTTCCAGGTTTTCACTGGTGGTCTAACATCGATCGCTTCATGATCTTAATCGAAAACTTAACAATCTCCACAACCCCTAAACTGATAGTTATGATTATTTATTATTGACAATACTAAATTTCTTTAGGAACTAATAAATAATTCATTGAATTTATTCTAATCTATTTGATAATATACTATCTAATAAATATAATTTAATGAAAGAAACAATCATTAATCATAATTGAACCATAAACTTAGAAACAGTAATGAACTTTCTTTCTTTTTTCTTCTTTTCTTTTCTTTTCTTTTCGTGAAATATAAATCTTGATATTTGAAAAAAAAACGAGAAAATTCAATTATTTTTTGTTTGTTTTTGTTATTCTTGTTGTTTTGCTTTTTGTGTCAATTAGACTGTTATACATAGTTAAATAGAAAGTTATAAATGACCTTCAAATTGTAATTATAATTAACAATGATAATGATTCTGTTACAAACTAAATTGTACTTGTAATTTTGTTGTTGTTTACTATCTAATAGTTTTGATCAAATGGAATTTTAATGAACTAAATAAATGAATGAATCAATTAAAATTGGTATAAAGTATAATTTGTGTTCATATTTGTGATGTAATATTTACGAGTCAATAGTACTAATGAAATATTTACTGGTTGGCGTTTTTTTTAGCGAGTTAGTTTTCTATGGGATGGGGAGGCTAACCCCATGCCCAACCCTCCTCTTTTATCCGTGCTTGGGACCGGCAGTAGCCCCCGGAGGGACTCCAGGTGAAGTTAATGAAATATTTTGAAAAACAAATTGATTGAATCACATTGAATGTGAATATAGTTAGATAAATTGTGAGGAATAAGTTTCTTTTCATTACTCAAGATAACATGTATGAATTATATACAAAAGTAGATGATTAAAAAAGTTTAAAGGTTGTGGATTGGTTAAAGTTAGATATTAACACCATCGGATACCGGCCAGTTCAGTGGTCTAATGGTTAAGTGCTTGCGCGCGACACTCATAGGTCCTGGGTTCGGATCTCGCCAGGCGTGATCATGGATAAGCAGTGCTGAAGAGTCTCACAATAGGACGAAACGGTCGTCTAGCGCTTCCAGGTTTTCAATGGTGGTCGATCTTCAATTGACTCATGATCTCAACTGTTGGAACTTTGAATAAGTTAATTAGCTGATTAAATTTGAGAATAAAGACTCAAGGTCGTTAGAATTAGTTCGACTATAGCTTTTATTTTTACCGTACTGGCTAATCTTCTAAATTATTGTCTTGCTACTTGACAATCATTTGTATTCATGGGCATTTTTGTATAGTATACGTAGGTATGTAACCATTTTCGACACTAAGTCATGCATCAGAAGATAGTCAATATCATATGAAATTTATATGATGGATTAAACTGTAAAATATTGAATGAAGGACAGCTCACAGACACGTCCTAAGTAAAGACCAGTGTCAGGCAAAGTTGCTTATTTTTACCTTTTCTCTTTCTCCCGGTGATCGACTGGATCATGAATATGTCAGCATCTGGGGAGAAGCACGAGATACAATGAACAGCTAGGATGTAGTTGGATGATCTAGACGTCGCAGATGATCTGGCCCTCCTTTCGCATGCGCAACAACAAATGCAGGAGTCGACCAGTGTAGCATCAACCTCAGCAGCAGTAGGTCTCAATCTACACAAAGGGAGAAGCAAGATTCTCCGATAAAACACATCATGCACTAGTCGAATCACACTTGACAGAAAAGCATTGGAAGATGTAAAAACTTTTACATATCTGGGCAGCATCATTGATGAACACGGTGGATCTGATGTAGATATGAAAGCAAGAATCGGAAAAGTAAGAGCAGCATATTTACAATTAAAGAACATCTGGAACTCAAAACAACTGTCAATCAACACCAAGGTCAGAATTTTCAATACAAATGTCAAGACAGTTCTACTGTATGGGGTGGAAACCTGGAAAACTACGAAAGCCATCATCCAGAAGATACAAGTGTTTATTAACAGTTGTCTACACAAAATACTTCGGATGCGTTGGCCGGACACTACTAGCAACAACCTACTGTGGGAGAGAACAAACCAGATCCCAGCGGACGAAGAAATCAGGAAGAAGCGCTGGAAGTGGATAGGACACACATTGAGGATAGCACTCAACTGAGTCACAAAGCAATTCATCACATGGAATCCTCAAGGCCGAAGGAGAAAAGAAAGACCAAAGAAGAACACATTACGCCGAGAAATGGAAACAGATGAGAAAAATGAACGACAATTTTATAGAACTAGAAAGAAAGGTCAAGGACAGAGTGGGTTGGAGAATACTGGTCGGCGGCCTATGCTCCATCGGGAGTAACAGGCTTAAGTAAATAAGTAAGTGCATTCTCAAAACTTAAAATATTGATGATAGCATAAATGATAAAAATATTTTGACAGAGTATTTTCTGTAGAAATCAGTTATCATTTTACAAGATATTCACCAAAGTGTTCATTTGTAGATAAGCTTAATTATCAGAAGTAACATAATCATCTTTGTAAAAAATTTACTTGCTTCCAACAAAAATATAGTGATTACAAACATCCTAAAACATATTTTAAAAATTATGTAAAATATAACCACATAACACTTAAGTAATCTACAATGAATATCTTGTTTGGAAGCCGTTGAGTCTCTTGGAATCACGAACCGATCATGATCTATTCCATTATTCACATGAATGTTTTTCATTGTTTATTCACAGCAAGAATGTTTAAATACCAATTACTGAACTAATCTTAATTACGAACATTAGCCACTCTTATTTATAATGAATTGAAATAACTTTAGTGTGTACTACTTGTACTGACAGTTATAAGTAGTATATGTCAGGAATTGAAGCGGAATTCTAACACACAGCAGAGAAAAATGAAGAGAAAATGAATTAAAAAGCAATCAAAATAACAGCGGCGTTTGTATGAAACAACTCAAGGGAGATAAGTCAACAATGTATTTGATGTATTGTTTTCATATTTTGCCAATAATTTATGGTTTTACATAATACAAAGTAATTGGTTTTCCTCGGCAAGTCTCCATTCATTATATAAAGTCTCTTTTACTGATCAGTTTTGCACACTTAAATCTAGAGACTATTCTTGTAGAAAAACCCAATTCTAATCAAACTGACATTCGTTTTTCTAAGCGACCAGTCTGTCTTATCTAAGATTATCTTATCTTTCCAACAGTAAAACTATCTAACACTGAATAAATCTCCTTAGTAAATCAACATTGTTTAAGTTGATCATATATATATTTAAAACAGAATAATATTCAGTTTCTTATAGACAACCCTATGAATGATGATCTTTGTAAAGTCAATGATATACAACTTTTGTTCCCGTTCATTAAATATTGATCAAGAATTTAAGAAATTTCATATGAACAGTTCATTTTATTATCCTAAGGAGAGCAAGAATGAAAATTGGTGCATAATAATCAATGGATTCATTTTATTTCGTTCTGTTCTCATCAGCTGCCTACAACCTATAGTATTTTAAAATCAGTTATTATAGATATTGACATACTTATAAATGCGACGGTGATCAGAGATGAATGTGTGTATCATGATGTAACTAAGTTTTCAATAGAGTTAATGCGACCATAAAATTTTTATAAGAATAGGTTTTGTGGAGATTTTAGAAATTTCACAGATTGAATGCGCACTGCTGAGGAGTCTCATACTAGGACGAAACGGCCGTCCAGTGCTTCCAGGTTTTCAATGGTGGTCTAGCTTCACCTGACTCATGATTTCAATCCATAAAATTTTTGTTACAGATAAATAAATAAAGTTTGGAAGGGAGAGTTCCAGAACATTGAAATAGTGTTAGAACTCGTAGAGTTAACAAACATTAGATGATTGTATAATGAAGTAACTGAATGAAAACAGATTAATGGTAATAAAGAAAGATATAAATTGAAATCAGTCAATTATGAATTGACAATGATGTAATTTAAACTTCAGAACAAGTCTAAATAATTAATGACGTAATAAATAAAAAAGGGGTTTCAATGTTGCTAGGACAAAGAAAGATTTATTACTGTTCCTTTTTTGTATACATAAATCTAGTTTTAGACGTTTGATTGCTATCACTTCGGTAAATTTGATTGTTTGTTAATCACCTTCAAGCTGATAAGAACCTAACGAAATAAAATGAATTCATATCGTTCTACACCGATTTTCGTTCTTGCTCGCTTCAAGAATTCAAACTTAACTTAAATTGAATTGATCAATTTAACGAGAAATAAAATAGTAGAATGATAGAAAATTACATTATTTTCATTAATATCTCTAAATTTACATTCAGCTTATTCCATCTTGTCAATTAACAAATTAAATGTGTACAAATAATGAAATACTGTTTTTTTTTCTAACTGTCAGAAGTACACAATCACATGTCTATCAATAATCATGAAGTAAACTGTGTACTTGAAGGGTGTTGTTTTAGTTCCCCCCCCCCAAAAAAAGAGATAACTAACAATGCTGTTAAGATAAACACTGACAGATATCATTTTTAATTATACATAATGGTACATTTAATAGAATCGTAAAAATATCCCATGGAAATTATTTTTCTTTAATGTTACAAAGAAGAAATAAACACCCTCCCCCCCCTAAAAAAATAATGTATTAATTAAATGGAATGAAAACATGTTAACATGAAAAACAAAACGAACAGTTTGAATGGAATATTTTTTTTGTATTTTTATGTAAAAGTACTTCATATTTTAAATCATGCGGTCTCATTATATAATTGTTGAAGGGAAGCGAGGAAAGATTTGGGAAATTTATTTCGGAATGTCCATATTCAGGTAAATATTTATTATTTTTAAGTGTCTGAACATTGTTTTTTAAAAAGAAAATATTGTAATGAGTGAGTTTAGATCATTCTAATCTAATAAACAGTTTATGCATGAGCTAATTGATGAGATTGATTGGAAAATATTGAAGATTTCAACTATTAATATATATAAGTCTGGAAATAACTATTTCTTTCAGATGATTGAATAGCAAAATGTTTATAGCATTGAATCTATTAATGAATATAATATATCTGTTATGTCCCGATAAGCACAATGAATGGTAACCTTTGGGATTTATTGATGGACCAATACTAAACGTATATTTCTATTATTATTAAGTAACTAAACTATGCATAATCATATTCCTCTTATGATAAGATTTATTTTGACCTATGAACCATTATTATACGTTTTACCATTCTTGAGTTATACCCAGTATATTAATTACTACCTCCCTCATTCACAGACACATCTGGCTAATTCTTGTACAAATGCTGTCTCCTATTTCATTGGTACGCTGTGGTCTGTTTGATTATTATATAAACTCAGTATGGTTGGAATATAATAATTGATATTACAAAGGCTGAGACTAGTGTTCTGGACTTAACTGGCTGGGCTAGGCGGAAAGCAGGACCAATCAGGACTATAGGCTGCTCGCACGTGTTTTACGCGTCCTTGGTCCGATCGATAATTCTCTGCTTCTGTTTGGCGGCTTTGGACTATAACAATATCATAGAACTTAATCAAAGCCGAGTGTCGAGGAATAGACTACACAAAACGTTTCATAGTGTTTGGAAGTCAAGCAAGTTATATTTAACTTATAAAACGATTACCACGATAATCTGGAGGCACAGGACGGTTGTTTTATCCTAGTATGAGACACGTTATCTAAAATACACAAATTTTCAGGATTACATGCACGAGGTGGATTTCAGGGTGTGTGGAATAATTAATAACGTTGCATCTCGGAAGAATTTAACCAAAACATCGAAATGCTAGTGACTAATATGTTATAATTTGTATATTTTATCAATCATGAAACGGAAGTCACAAAATTACACATAAAAATTTATACTACTGAGCATTATTAAGTAACGTGTTAACAAGTGAAAAAGATTAGAGGCGAAGAAACCTAGAAACCTAGAGGTTTGCAAACCGACGAAAGAACTTCAGAACCACTGAAGGCGGAGTAAGTTGTAGATATGTGTGGTCATCCAATTTCTTCTACTGATTATTGTACATACTTGTTACATACGAAATTAACCAGCTGTCTCTGTGAGTAGATTAGCTAACTGAATCGAAATACAATTACAAACTGATTCATAATTTTATTTTATTTTACTTTAACACATAGATATTGGTACAAGGAGGCACCAAATACATATGCGCCACACAAGTCTCATTCGATATGTGTGAGGGCTGTGATACTGTCCGGGTGCCCGGACCGAAACAGGTGGTTTTCTTAGAGGGCCACACCCCGAGCCTTCGACCTGAAGGTCTGATCCACATGGCGGTGGAGCATCGAAAGGAGATGCAGTCCCATGGAAGCCGGTGACCAAAAATTGGTTCATACGCCATTTATTCCCGCAGGATACTGGAGCCCATGTGCACCATCTGATTTATAAGCATACGTATGTGTATCTCAAATAATTGAATCAGATTTCAGCGAGGCTATAATTTATTGGCGGAACAATCAGATTTACGATAACAGGTTTTCGATCTCGGTTCGAAATTCTTTATCCATTTGGCTAAATAGCGTCTTAACATTGTAGCTGATACCAGTTCGTGATGTAAACCCTAAATCTAGTCCCTGTCCCTAACCATCAACTGTAAATCACATTCTTTATCATTCACACAGGTTTAAAACACTCATTTAGCCCTTGTCAGTAGGTGGACATTCTTCAAGGCTACTTTAGCGTTGCTCAAAAGTCGTCCATAGATTAAAGTCTCATCCTGATTTCTAAATAATAGGGTACGTACTACCCCCAGAAGTTTAAATCAAATCTCCACCAACAGGTGTATCTCCCACTTATGATTTAACCTGTAACCGATATTTCTCAATGGCTAAGTCTATCAATAACCTTCACTTTGCGAACTTTTTTATCGAATGTGTCAATACAGTCATTTTTTAATGACCCATAAGTACATCTATTATGAAAATTACCGAAATCCATGGGGAACAGACTATATATACAGTGACTACACTACCATATATGTTTAGTATGGTAATTTATCCATTCATTTTTATAATTACTGACGGGATAAGATGCTTCTCAGTGTTTTCAGAGCCTTTTATGGCTTTTTTAGAGGACTTTTCTGGATCTCGCCAACACAAATATTCTCCATAATTTCGGTGTAGTAGTTAAAATCATTCGTAAATCGACACTGACAACTATACATATTACACAGCTGAAAGTAAAACTTAAAATGAATTATGACAGTATTGAGGTGCGTGCTACTGATGTCAACAGATAAGTAGTATGTAACACGAATCAAAAGTGGAATGCCTGGAGGCAGAAAGTTGATAAATCAAAGAGAAGAGAATGAGAAAAGAGAGTGATTTTCATGGAAACAAAAGACTAACAAAGTCTTCGACAATTGATGAACATTTTAAAAATGAAATATGTATTGTATAATCCTTAGAGTTTACCAAGACATTCTGTAATGTTGTAATAAAATTCATTTGATTGTCTCCACTAGTGTTCCCATTCAGTACAGTAGTAGTAATGGTGATAAAAATAATTAAAAGAAACTACTAATAAATCATGTTGATATTTCACTAATCGAAGTAGGTCAAATGTACTAAAGTAATGTGATGCCGAAGAATGAATTGTGTGAATGTGTGAATAGAAAGAAAAGTTAACAATAAATATCGTGTGGTATGTGCTACTTATATTGACATAAGTAGTATATGATGTTAGTCGTGAACAGAATATCTGGAAGCAGAGAGACAAGAAGATCGAACAGTAAAGAATGGAAACAAAATGTAATTTGTATGAAAATGCAAGAACAATGAAGTCTGAGTCATTTTGAGACAATAGACAGTCATTTTGCAAAAAGAGCATTTACTATATGGTTGTTAGATTTTATTAAGAAGTCCTGTAATTCTGTGTTAAACCCATTCGATTGTCCCCACTGGTGTTCTTGTTTACTACAATAGGATGCAAAATAGTTTAGGATTGTTTACTAAATGTTTTAATAAAAGAAGTGAATGTGTTTTTAGAAAAATTCCGAGTTTCTACCCTAAGTGTCTTCAATGCCTAGACAATGAATTAGAATCTCATTAGAATAACCTGATAGAATTTTTTTTTAAAATGGTTTAAAAGTGTTTTGATTCTATCAACCGTGGATTCAATATTAACCAAATTATTATAACATTGAGTAAAGTGTACACTTTGTTGATCATTTACATAATCATGTAAGAGAACGTATTTTATCAATCAATTGACGTTCTCATAAATTTGTATGAATCAAATTTCTCAACAGATCAAATAAGACTTTAAAAAAAACTATACATAGAGGTGATAAAACACACTAGGTTACTTTTTGTTCAAAAGTTACCACTAATAGTCAACTTGAAAATAACGGATGAATATAAACTGTTAATTATAGTCTTATGACTAGTCCATTGTATTAAGCTTAACTAGATACAATTCCATTGAATAGAATATAAAACGTTCAAGGTGTCGAATTCCTTACTCATCAAAGAAATGATCCACTATCTGTATTTGAATAAAAATGAGTTTTCCATTGATGGGAATTATCATCAATGAAAAAAATGGTGTTTTGAGACAAAATGCTATTCAAGAATAACACAAACTTGATAGTCTGTAATGAATATGTTTCCCATGAGAACTAAAGGTTTAAAACTCAGTCTTATACGGAGGTGTGGGTGTGAAATATTCGAAAAATATGTTTGTTTTTCTTAGTTCTTCGAGGTTTTTCAGCTAATATTATTTTGCAAAATAAATTTTCTATGAATATAATTCATTTCTGTTAAGCTCGGCTAGTTGTCATGTGATTTATTTGCCGATCGAAATACGACTTATTCAATCTCAGTACTGTACTAAACCAATGATGTTCGACAGGTATGAGTAGCCTAGAGTCCTTATTGGTCCTTTGTTCGCCTATCCCGTCCAACTGAGTCCAGAACATTAATATCAGCTTCCGTTATGCAAATCATTTATTTCAAACATATTTGATTTATATATCAGCCAAACAGACCGCACCATAAATTAGGAAATAAAATTCATACAAGATCAAGCCAAAATGTGACTGTGAATGCGAGAGACAACAATCAAAAAACTAGACAAAATTTAAGAACAGTAAATCGTATCATGATTGTAGATCAAAATAAAACTTATAATAAGAGGAATATAGATAAACATCATCTAGTTACTGAATAGTTATACAATAAGAATATCTATAGAATAATGGCCCATTAATAAATCTCAGGAGTTACCCGTAATTTGATCCCCACTAAGATATAACAATTCCTATCAACCCTTAAACAAAACTCTTTTGTAATTGTTCTGTTATTGCAATTAAGGTAGATAGATAGATAGATAGGTAGGTAGGTAGGTAGGTAGATAGATAGATAGATAGGTAGGTAGATAGATAGATAGGTAGATAGATAGATAGATAGATAGATAGATAGATTTATAAATAAACAGATAGCTCAGAATTGAATATTTGAAGCTATACTGTATGGACTACATCAAGTTGAACCTAAGAATGAAGATCTACTAAATAATGAAATAGAAAATGTTAGTGTTACATTGTATATCTATTGAGATTATATTAGATTGATCGATTAAATGATAAATTTCATTGACATAAAACTCTGATAAGATGTACATATTCTCATCATAAATGACTAATATATATATTCATTAGTGTATATATGTATGTTTAACCTTCTTTAATTGCGCATCTATTTCACTTATAGATTGATTATGTATCTATTATTCTAATATAAATTAAACTTAACATTACATAGTAACTATGATGGAATACATATATATGATGTTACAAAAAGGAATAACTATATATTTCTATGACCTAAATCAATGATGATGAACAATGTTAAAATACTTTTTATTGAATTTTAAAAAAAACAACAGAATAAAGCCTTACTAAATAAAAATAATATAAATAATATTCCATGACTAATAGTAAAGATCAATTAAAAAATAAGATTAGATTAATGATAAGTCTTGCAAATTAAACTCTATATTTGTTTCCTAAACTATTCTTGTAACCCCCAAGCTAGAACTATACAGTGACTTGAACAACGAGAGAGAGAGAGAGAGAAGACGCAAAGTATGCGAGAAGTACTTTACTCCAAGGTTCATTTCAATACTGAAAATATAGGATTTTTATAATATTTTAAATGTCCTTGGGTTGGTCGAAAATTCTGGAATGCTACTAAACATAGCAGCAGTATAGCAATCAGAACCTCTACATGTGACGTTTCAATTCCTTGATAATTTTGGCTAAAACTTCAAACGAACGCTGATTGAATGAAACTCTTCTTAGTGTTTCCTGATACTTACTTGTCTTTTGCAAGAAATTTTCTAGATAACCCCAACAAATAACAAGAAAATAAGTCATGAATTGAACTTAGCTAGACTACCAGTGAAAACCTGGAAGCATTGAATGGATGTTTTGTCCCATTATTGGACACCTGAGTAGTACGCATCTACGACTCACTACCTATAGTTTCATGTGAGAACATTTAACCTCTAAATTATTGAGCTGGTACTCATTACTGTACATTAGTGTACCATAATCAATTCACGATATTTCACAACCCTCATCCATCGCCTGTGATGGATATCTGTCTCACAACAATTTAGATCTGAATAATTAAAAGTAGAAAATTGTAATTTTTAAATGAAGACTATTAAATTTTTTTCAAATATCGACAATTTAAGATAAAGAATTCATTCTATATTACAACAAGACTGAACACATAAAAATACCATATCAGATAAATAATTTAGATAGAATAAGATTATCATTAAGAATAAGACAAACAGAACGTTCGTTGATATTTCATGCCTATAGAGGAGATCAGTCAAGAGTCAAATACTTCAGTGATAAACTTTCTGTACATGACAATGAATGACACAGGTTCGAATCTTGAAAATTCATCAGTCTCAGAGCTGAAGATTGCAGATATCTTTTCTTAATGTTATATCCCGATGACAATAATGGATGATAAATGATGGAACCTATTTCTGGATTAATACTTTACATATATTTTTATCGTATAATTGTTAACTAACTAAATTATACATTTTCGTGTTCCTCTTATTATAAGCTTTATTATTATTATTATTATTATTATAACACTTACCATTCTTGAGTTATCCCCAATCTATTAATAACAGTCTCCCTCATTCACAGCCACTTTGGACTAAATCTTGTGCAAATGTTGTTTCCTATTTTATGGTACAATGTGGTCTGTTTAGTTTGTATATAAACTCAGTTTGTTTGAAATAAATGATTCATATCTCAGAGGCTGAGATTGGTATTCTCGACTTAACAGGCAGGGTTAGGTAGGAAGCAGGATCGCTAAGGACTCTAGACTGCTTCTACAGGTTTGGTGAGTCATTGGTTCGGTCGATAATTCACTGTTCTCCAATTGGCGATATCATTACGTTACGCAATGATAGGTGCACAAACCCACAAACAAGTTATAACAGTTAAGAATGCTAAATGACATAAAATGTAAGTTAAACAAAGGTTCCAATCAGTACCAAGAACTGGACTAAAGTAACACTAGCTTACTTATTTGCTGTGCCGGAAAAAAAAGAAAAATGCTGATCACTTATACTCGAAACGAGAGACCTCAACAATTCTCACGACGTGAAAGTAAGAACACAAGACTGGTATTATTGAAGATTTATTAGCCCAAACACTATGACAACGACGAATCGAATATAGTCTAAAATACACTGGTTTATATATTGATTGGACACCCATTTTGACTAATAATTAGGATTAAATCACATACTCAGTTATAACAAATCACTTACGAAGCAAAGTTCATGTCAAGTGAATGCAAGAATATCGTATATTATACAGAAGAAAATATCATACTGGAAAAAACAATCAAATGCTACACTGAATGATCCTCATGTTGAATCAAAACGGATGTAATATTGAATAAAACTCATAATGAGTAATTCAATCAAACATTGACTTTTCTTTCCATCATATCAAGCAATAATTAATCTAATGAGAATAATTCGGGTCCTAACACACCTCCCCTTTTTTGAAGATCCGGAGTCGATATCTGGATTCCAAATTTTCCGGGTTCACCCACGAAAAAGTGTTGGATCCTCATATCCCTAAGTTACGATTAATTTGAATTTACTTAAAATATATTTGACGCACTGAGCAGAGAACCGACTGAAAGTAACTGAGTGGTGAGGCTGAAGGACGCTTGACATGACGTCATCGAAGTTTGATTCTTCAGAAATATTGTGATCAAATTTATTGGGAACATTACAAGTAAATGGTGGATCACTAAGATAATCAGTGTCCAAAAAAACTGCACCAGGTTCTTGATTATCGTTTGATGCACTTGACATATTTTCTGGCAAAACAATGGAATCTGGACAATTAGATTCGTCAGGAACTTCTATCGCAGAATGATGAGCTTCATTTGGTGCAGCTGCATTCAGTAAATTGCTCGATTTGTTTTCTCTTTCTTTTCGGGCGGGTACTGCAATAATTTCATGAGCGTTTAATAAGACATCGTCTTTCTGTGAGCTGAACAATCCAGTGTTTGTACATAGTGTTTCGAGGGCAATGGGATTTGAACTCACGAAAGGGCATGTCTCTGAAATGGACATTTCTGGATCCCTGGGCGCATCATGAATGACTGTTATTTCGTTTGAAGTACGGTTTATCGAGGATTCGTGGAGGCTGCGATCACTTTCCAGCTCAGTATGCAACTGAGAAATCAATCCATCCACTTCCGTCGCATCTCCAAAGCATGAGCGATTTAACAGCTGCGTGCGTAAATTGACTAATAACTCCAACTGTCGTTCAAATAGCAGCGGTAATCGATTGAAAGGGAGAGTCATTTTTCTTTTTTGAATCAGCACCGGTAATGAAAATTACTGTATGATTAATAACCAATGTCGTTGAAGGACACTGATGATGAATATGGATGCTGAAGGCTGATTTTGGATTGTATTTATTTTACCCGTCCCCAATTGTTATATTCGGTCGTCGCAATTGTTGTGACGTAAAAACAAAAGCGCTGATCACTTATACTCGGAACAAGGGACCACGGCAATTCCCGCGATGCAAAAGTAAGTAAGTCCTAACATTCTTACACACTGGTCAATCAGAATCAACAAGAAATCTATTACATAATTAAGATTTATTTCACTTTACTTTACTTACTTTTTTTACTTACGCCTGTTACTCCTAATGGAGCATAGGCCACCCACTCTGTCCTGGACCTTCCTTTCTAGTTCTATAAAATTGTCGTTCATTTTTCTCATCTGTTTCCATTTCTCGGCGTAATGTGTTCTTCTTTGGTCTTTCTTTTCTCCTTCGGCCTTGAGGATTCCATGTGAGGAATTGCTTTGTGACTCAGTTGAGTGCTATCCTGAATTTATGTTCTATCCATTTCCAACGCTTCTTTCTGATTTCTTCCTCCGCTGTGATCTGATTTGTTTGTTCCCACAGTAGGTTGTTGTTGATAGTGTCCGGCCAACGGATCTGAAGTACTTTACGTAGACAACTGTTAATAAACACCTGAATTTTCTGGATGATGGCTTTCGTAGTTCTCCAGGTTTCCGCCCCATACAGTAGAACTGTCTTGACATTTGTATTGAAAATCCTGACCTTGGTGTTGGTTGACAGTTGCTTTGAGTTCCAGATGTTCCCCAGTTGTAAATATGCTGCTCTTGCTTTGCCGATCCACGCCTTCACATCTGCATCAGACCCATCATTTTCATCAATGATGCTGCCCAGATATGTAAAGGCTTGTACATCTTCCAAATCGTCTCCGTCAATTGGTGCATGCTGCGTTGTATCGGAGAATCCTGCTTTTCCCTTTGTGTATATTGAGATTTACTGCTGCTGAGGCTGCTGCTGCACTGTTCGTCTTCTCCTTCATTTGTTGTTGCGTTTGAGATAGAAGGGTCAGATCATCTGCGAACTCTAGATCGTCCAACTGCATCCTAGATGTCCATTGTATCCCGTGTTTCCCTTCAGATGTTGACGTCTTCATGATCCAGTCGATCACCAGGAGAAAGCGAAAGAGTGAGAGTAAGCAACCTTGCCTGACACCGGTCTTCACTTCGAACGACTTAGTCGACTGTCCTTCATGCACGATTTTGCAGTGTAATCCATCATATGAACTCTGTATGATATTGACTATCTTCTGAGGCACGCCGTAGTGTCGAAGAAGTTTCCATAGTGTTGTTCTGCCCACGCTATCAAATGCCTTTTCGTAATCAATGAAGTTGATGTAAAGTGATGAATTCCATTCAATTGATTGTTCCACAATGATCCGTAGAGTTGCGATTTGGTCTGTACACGATCTATCCTTACGGAATCCTGCCTGTTGGTCACGAAGTTGGGCGTCTACGCAGTCCTTCATCCTGTTTAACAATACCCTGTTAAAGACGTTTCCTGGTATTGAGAGGAGAGTGATGCCCCTGTAGTTATCACAGTTGCTGAGATCGCCTTTCTTCGGTATTTTGATCAGAAGTCCTTCTTTCCAGTCTTTTGGTACTTGTTCCTCATCCCAAATCTTATTGAAGAGAATGTGGATTATCCTTGCAGTTGCCGCAACGTCTACTTTTAGTGCCTCTGCTGAAATGTTGTCTGGTCCTGCTGCTTTGCCACTCTTGATTTGCCTGATGGCCATGCTTATCTCTTCAATTGTTGCCGGGCCAACATCGATCGGGAGGTCCGTGGGTGCTGCTTTGATGTTGTGTGGGTTCAGTGGAGCTGGTCGATTCAAGAGTTCTTTGAAGTGTTCTACCCACCTGTTTTGTTGCTCTTTAATGTTGGTGATTACTCTGCCTTCCTTCCTTTTCACTGGTCGTTTTGGTTTGCAGCGATTTCCAGAGAGTTTCTTTGTCGTGTCATACAGTTGTCTCATATTTCCTTCTCTTGCAGCCTTTCCCGCTGTCGTTGCAAATCTTCCACATATTTACGTTTATCGGTTCTGATACTCCTCTTCACTTGTTTGTTTACTTCTGTGTATTCAGTTTGTGCCTTGGCTTCTTCTGCTATTGTTCAGCTGGTTTTGATTGCTGCCTTCTTGTTCCTCCTTTTTTGAATCTTATCCAGTGTATCAACAGTGATCCATTCCTTGTGATGGTAAAAAACAAAAATGCAAGTCTGTAATTCTATTTCAGTGGCCATAGTAACATTTTGAATAGCATACAACCTTGTCATTATCATCATCATCAATTTATTATAAATGATAACTATTCTATTTAATGAATAATTTACAAGAATGTTTCATATAAAAATGAGTTCATCAAATATTATTTACTATAGAGATGATTATAATGTGTCAAATAAGCAAACTATTAGTAAGATTCAAACAAATAATAATAATCATAGCTTATCAAAAGAATTCCATTATAATGAGTTGATTCTTGTATTTATACAGCTAGATATGAATGATAATTTTGTATCCAAGTTAAAATTTAAAGTAATTTAATGAATTATCTAATTTCAATAGTTGAAATCATCAGTCAATTGAAACTAGACCACGAAACCTATTCTGATAATAATCATCTGCTCATTAGTGACTGATTTCAAGAGGCATTTGCTGGAGTTCTAGCGAGAAGCCATGACGAGTGAAGTTCAACCAGGTCTGTTGTAAGATATCAACTCATTGAAGACAATGGTGTACGGTGGTGCAACTTCGTGGATTGGTTGAAGTTAGACAATTACACCATTGCATGCTGGCCAGTTCAATGGTCTAATGGTTAAGTGTTCGCACGCAAGACTGCTAGGTCCTGGGTTAGGGGCCGTGGATGCGCACTACTGAGTCTCATACTAAAACGAAGCCGCCGTCCAGTGCTTCCAGGTTTTTTATAGTGGTCTAGCTTCAATTGACTCATGATTTCAACTATTGAAATTTTTAAAAAGACTCCACAAAACCCCATCTGATAATTATCTAATTATTGATGACTAGATATTAGTTAATGTTTAGTAAGAAGCAATATAGACAATTTTGATTGTCTACTATTTGAATTCTAATAAATTCACTATTAAAAAAAAAGTCATCTAGAAGATCTAATCACAGAATTCAATGGTTGTACATCTGAATTGATGTAACAATTAAAAAAAAATTTCCAGCTATTTACAATTTTACACTAAACATACTGATAGAAAAGTATTGTGTATAGTAATTCATTAATCATTCTAGTAACCTAGTTGAATTTTTAACGTTTTTGTTTTTGTTTTACGAGTTCAAATAATTGCTCAATATCAATTTTTACTAATGAGATTTGAATGTCTTCTTTTGTATTCACAAACTACCTTTTGCTTAAAATCATTTAGTAGAAACGTAATCAGTTTATCTTTTTTTTAAGTTATCTCAATTCATTAATATGTTTAGTGCTATTAGAAATGTGTTTTCGAGTATCCATCATTGAATAGAAGCTGGTGAAATTTAAAGATTCTATCAATGTTTTTAAATTACACTGTAGATAAAGTCGATTTATCTTAAGATGAATACCCTATTCATATTGCTCAAAGTGGTTCAAAAGGTTCTGATTTCAATATTAACTAATCTAAAGGAAATGGATTATTATTGAGAATTTTATTAAAGTGAAGACATGATCATAACTCTTAGAGAACAAAATTGTTAAGGCCTATCAAATACGGTATATTTATGAGTAGTCACTTTTGCATTATTAGTTCAGTACTTTTTCGAAATTTACCACTCTCATCAACAATCTGTGCTAAAACGTACACTACTATCAGTTTTTCAAAAATACTCATCGTATCTATGAGAATACTGATGATTGTGCTATAATTATATCTTGTTACAGAGTCAAGATTAGAATTTAGATTCATTCTCCCGCCTGAAATTTACTGTCCTTAATTTGATGGCTTATTAATTGACCTGTGTGACCAGATAAAACTTTAGGAAACAAATGCTAAAATCACTTCAACTTTGTTGAGCCGTCATTGTAGATAACCTTGAACACAATTCTAAGGTAGATACCATCGTCCGTTTAAATAGCATTCAACAAGTAGAAGCATAATAAATAGATATTTTACGAAACCATTCTACCATATAATTTCAACATTAATTTGATAAAAAGGCTATTACTAAGCTTTTATGATGGGAAAGAACAGTTTAAATTTAATAAAATTATGCATCGAATTAACTAGTAGAAAGTTATAAGCTACATTTGTGATTACTCTGTCTTCCTTAAGTTTCCTAACTAAAATATGAATCGTAACCATAGAACCTAATAAAAAGATATTGGAAACTACTACGTCAATAAGAGATATGTATCTTAAAATAACTAACTGAATCAAGATAAAATCATAATTGGAACAGAGTAATATGAATCCAATTTATTCCGTCGCTAACCAAAATTACTTTCGGGAATCAGTAACAACAATACTGAAATCTAAATTAATCGCTTTCTAATAGTAATAACCAATAAACTAACTATTTTATTTAGATGTAAACACTTCATAGTTAATTCAATAAATATGAAAAAAACTGCTTAAGCAATTGACTTCCTCATAATTCTATTAAACAAAATGAAAGGAAGGTGAAGAAAAGAAGGAATAGATTATCTGCATCAAATATCAGTATTTTTATTCGAACATTGGTTGATCTAGTAAGATAAACAGACACATCTCTAACATAATTTGAAAATAAGTTCGTTATCCAATGAAATCAAATTAAGGACAATTTCCCTATACTTTGAACATAATTTTAACTAGATTTTACTGGTTTTTTTGAATGAATGTACGTAAAAATAGACATTTAGGATCATAAGCTTCCAAATGCTCTGGTACGTCCGAAGGTGGGGAGAATCCGCCCACCCTCTCCAAATGCTCTCACATGGGCATGCGTATACAACCACTGCCAAGGAAGTTGTGCGTACTGCTTTCTCGCGGCGGGGTTGTTGTTCACGAAATTGAGAGGACAAAAAGTGAATGTCTGATTCTTTAACCCGGTTGGTGGATATGGAGAGTTCACCTAGGGGAGTTTGAAAACCCACATCCCAAACCAATAGTACACATGGGTTCCAGGATCCTAAGGAAACAAATGGTGTATGAACCAATCGTAAGTGTACACTGTTGAACAATTTCGAAATGACATGACATCATTTTACAGTGCTGTATGGATAATGTTAAGAATCAGTATCGAAACGGCCATATATTTTTCACTGGTAAACCTATTGAAACAAGAGACAATCGAAATGTAACATTACAATTTAATTTAATTTTAGGAAAGTTATCCCGACCGTAGCTGCTACCTTGACGCGGTGGTCGGGCTTGCCCATCGTGGTGACCCAACCGAGATAAATCGGCTGGAACATATGTTCCTGTAGGTCCTACCATGCCAGGCAGGTCGATTGGAGAACGATAAGACTAAAAGCAGCAACTCAAGGTCTGAGGGCGAAGTCGTACTGCTGACTGTAGAGGGGTGTGACAGCAGTAAACTGTTTCCCTCGGACAACCAGCATCTATAGCGATGCTGCCTTCTCACAAGGAAAGAAGGGGTTAGAACAGGTCGACCCTAAAAATCTCACACCTCACCTTACCTCACGGATTCCCGTCTCCGGCGGTAAGGCCCTTTGAAGAACGGAGCTAACATGTCACAAACCTTCCACAAAAAGGCCGTGAGCGACCGCCTTCAAGCAGTTGTCCCCTGGGCTCTGCGGTCGCGCCCTCGGGTCGTTGAGACCAACACTAATCGGATTTCCTTTTCAGGTTCCTCAAAAAATACCCTTCCACGGTGTTGGCAGCCGAGAAGTGATACCAGCCCTCATACCCTTAACGGCACACGAGACCAAGTTGGTCACATTCAAATCCTTCCTACACCTCCTAATACCTCTCTTATCTCCACGTCCCTTTATCACCTCGCACCTCTAGGGAAAACGATTCGAGTACGCGGGACGTTATTCCTGGTCTCCTGAAACCACGCTCTAAACTACACGTAGGAACTTTTGACGTCCGAACACTGTGCCAAATAGGACAACAGGTTTCCTTAGCTAGGACTTTAGAATCTCGCGCCATCAATGTGTGCTGCGTCTCCGAAACGCGCATACAGGGTCCGAGTAGCGTCATTCATTTGACATCATAATGTCAAAATAAAGAACCAAGTCGATTCACACTTCGTGTATCTGGAAGCCCTGATCCTGCTTCCTGTGGCCTAGCCAGTGTAGGTATAGCATTGAGTCCTAGGGCAGAGCTAGCTCTCTTAGAGTGGATCCCAGTAGACAGTCGTTTGTGCGCAGTTCGACTAAACGGAACAGTAAGGACTCGGAAAGATAGGGACACTAGACGTTTCCTCTTTGTCGTCTCTGCCTATTCTCCCACTGACTGCAGCTCAGATGATGTAAAAGATGAGTTTTACAGAAAGCTTTCCAACCTTCTCCGAAAAGCTAGGCACTCTGATGTAGTAATATTGGCCGGTGACTTTAATGCTCAAGTAGGTAAACTAAGCGAGAGGGAAAGACACCTGGGTAAATCTTATAGTGTCGTGGCTCAAAAAACAGATAATGGCGACCGTTTGTTGAAGCTATGCTCAGATAACCACCTCTTTCTTGCTAATACCAACTTTAAGCATAAGGAAAAACATCTTTTAACATGGCGATCCCCGAATTCGTCCTAACGTTGGACCCAAATAGATCACATCGCTATCAGCCACCGATGGAGTGGTTTGAAAAGACTGTCGCTCATTCTGGAGCACATGCTTAGATTCAGATCATGTTCTAGTACGAGCGCGTATTTGTCTGCGTCTTACTGGACGTAGAAAAGATGCTGCAAGGAAACCTCTTAGGGGCCTACTTAACGACAGTCAAGCTAGGAGTATATTTCAGGAACAACTAGAAAAACAGTTAGGCAGTCATGTATGTGATGCCCACCCTGAAGCAGCATGGAATGATATCCGAAAAGCTGTGGAAACAGCAGTGATGTCTGCTAGAATGGTAAACCACAAGGTTAGGGAGAAACACTGGATCTCAGCAGTATCTACCTCACTGATAGATACTCGAGAAATCATTCCATCTGGCTCTGAAAATAAGGAAGGGTGGAGTCACCTTAAGCGCAAGCTGACAAGAAGCCTACGCAATGATCGCGAACATTGGTGGGTAGCGAAAGCAAGAGAGATGGAAAAGGCAGCGGCAATACGTAATAGCAGACAATCGTTCAGACTCGTTAAGGAAACCGGTACTAGGAACTCGACTGTTAGCGAAACACTCTCCAGTCGACCTGAATGGCAAGTTAATGTAGGTCCTCCGTCTCTTTACGAAGTTGAAAGTGCCATAGGAAATCTGAAGCAAGGGAGAGCAACAGGCCCTGACAGGTTTACTCCTGAGATTTTTAAGGATGGTGGTTCAGTATTAGCAGTGAGATTAACTGAGGTCTTAGGTAGAATTTGGGAACTGTATGCAATCCCATCTGACTGGTCTCAATCACTGATTATGCCAGTCTATAAGAAAAGACAAAAGTCTTCTTGTGACAATCACAAAGGGATCAGTTTGACTAATATAGTGTCTCAAATATTAGCTTCAATAATACTTCGACGCCTAGCCAAAGCTCGTGAAGAACAGACTAGAAAAAACCAGGCTGGTTTTAGACCTGGACGTGGTTGTTTAGACCAGATATTCACACTACATCAGGTTCTAGAACACAAACACACATTCAGACGCCCCACAATCGTAGTATTTCTCGACCTTAATGCAGCATTCTACTCTGTTGATCGTGAGGTTCTATGACAGTGTTTGTCACTGAAAGGAGTACCAAAGAAGTACATTAACCCTGTAAAGGCTCTCTACTCGAACACAACTGGTCGAGTGAAAGCTTATGGCAAACTGTCATCAGAATTGATTACCGCAAGTGGTGTTCGTCAGGGCTGTCCACTCTCTCCATCCTTGTTTAACGCAGTTGTTAGGAAATGGGTACTACGTAAGGATGGCAGGGACACGTGTTACGTATGCCCAACCACCGATTGCCCTGACGTGCCATGTTTTATGGTGTACGAGTAGGTTGGAAGAAAGCTAGGGGCGGCCAGACCAAAACATGGCACAAGTCCATGAAGTCACTGACAAGTGGACTGAGTCATGTTGGTATATATAAACTACCTGGTTGGGGACCGCGAGATGATAGCAACCGATGGTTAGAGACCCTGAATGACATGGCTCAAAATCGTTTGCAATGGAGCAGGTGCATCCACTCTTTGTGTTCCGCCAAATTTTAATCTCCTGATTCCTCCTTGTCTCTTTTCTCTCTTCCCAAATTTATTTCACTGGATTATACTCTTTAAATAACATCTCCAAACCTTAATCTTCCCGACTACTGCTTATACTCTTACTACCTCTACCACTACGGGATTTGAATCGACAACTGCATCTCTGTGCTAATGTGTTGTGGCAACTCGAACTTTTGTATGTACGTACAAAGTTCTACGTTGTTACTGACTGAAGTTATCACTGATAATAGAAGATAATTAAAACTGACCAATTAACATTGATATATATCCTAGACTATTAAATGGTGAATTGATTAAAGTACTTAATTTAGTTAGATCGTGGCCAATATCAAAATTTAGGAGGCAGATTTCAACCCCCCCCCCATTCGGGACTTGTCAGCTGAATGTACTTGGATTATAATAGTAAAGTCATATTGAAGCCTGAATATAGTACCTACTAATTCAAATACCGACAAGTTTGGATAATTACCGACTTGCTCAAAGAGTATAAAGCTTATCGGATTCTGATTCAATAGTTTAAACGTGATGTTCTCATCAGAATATCTGAAGGTCAATCCTAGATTCCATCATGTGTAGGTGAGCGAATCTCACCCTAAGACTAAACAAAGGACTAACTGTGGTATTATTATGTACTGAAAACATATCTCAAAGTAATAATATAAGCTACCTACTTAATTACCTGTCTATCTACAAATGTAGTCAACCACAACTAACACAATTCGTAGTAATGTAGCAACTAAAACTGTACTCAAAATGAACACAGGTATAATTAAGTAGTTATTTTGTAATAATAACATAAGGGATTGTAATATTGTCCCTTTTTCAGTTTAAAAATAACAATAATAATGAATAGTAAACTGAAACAATAGTCACAACCGTGAGATTTCTGCTCCAAAATATTGTGGAGAGAATAAAAAAACTGGCGGAGAGAAAAAAATGCTGAATAACAACACTAATAGTAATACAGTTTACTTGACGAATATTTGAATTGATCATTTCGAAGAGGAGAAAAAAACAGGTGTCACATAAGAAAAATAAACAAAGTTGTCATGGTTGATAGTAAGTGAAGTAAAAAAAGAACAAAACGCTGGTAAGAATATAGAACTAAGTAATAAACGGCTAGTCAAGTTCGGAAAAACGAATTCTTAAAAAAAAGACAATAAGTGATAAAAGCCCACAACCTTACTACTTGATCAAGAGGGGGGAGGGTTGGGAGGGAAAGATTGCAATAATAAAGATAACAGTAATGATAATCGTAGTAGTACTACTAGTACTAATATTAGCATGTAATTATATATATACGGGAACGGAGACATTTTAACAGGAGAGTAAGATAAGTACACAATAAAAAGTAACAATAGAAGTTATGAGATTCACATGAATAGACTAATATCCATGAAAGGTTGGACAATTCACACCAGAGTCCTGTGTAACTGTAGCAACAAGAACATCAATGTTAATAATAATAATAATAATAATAATAATAATAATAATAATAATAATAATAATAATACAACTGACAACAGTGAACCATAAGAAAAGATAAACAGATAAGTAAATAAACACATTGAAGACAAAACATTTAATTCATGATATGACAAAAGAAAGAATGAATTTTTAAAAAAAAAATTGTTATTTAACTAGAAAAATAATAACAATGAGCGAATAAACACTTCAATGTAAATGTGATCATAATATAAAGGTATATTGAATGTATCATTACTAATTTTCATCTATGTGATTGTCACACAGTTTTGAAGAAAATAAAAGAGATAAAAAGAAGATCAACAATAAAACTTAAGAAAACATATTCAATTATGTATTTATAACAAATTTTGATAATTTAATTAAAGTCTCTAAACAAGAATAATCTAATAAAGTTGATGTATCACCAAAATCATAATCTTCATTAGCTATTTTACGTAATATACGTCGTATAATTTTACCACTACGTGTTTTTGGCAATATAGGTGCACTCTAAATATAAATAAAGAAAATTATGAATACAAAAGATGAAGGATTAGATTCTTTAGAAAATTGTTCATAGACTATAATTATTGAATTTTAATAAAACTATGAAAAGATCAATATTAGATAATCATTGGAAATCTGGGGATAATAGATGACTATTTCGTTCTAGTATAAGGCTCTTCAGAACGAATCAGTTGTTCAGGGCTTACAAGTTTTTTTTAATATTGGTCTAACTTCAATTGGTTTATGATTTTAATGAAACTATAGAAAATAATGAACGACTCGAAAAAAAAAAGATTTTCAGTATTGGTTTATGCATAATTTTCTATTTTGTCATTTTGTACTAGATTCTGGATGCTTCTTCTTTCTTATTATCGTTGATACTGTATTCTTTAGATATGTTTTGTTATTTATCCTATAAAATTTCATGTCGTCATGTTGACGTGGTATGTGAAATTAGGCCAACGCACATTTATTCCAGGCTCTACGTTGTTTATGGTTTACTAATCGTCGAGTAAATACGTTAGTGTAATCTTACCAAATTTAATAGATAATAACCTATTCCCTTTCAAAATACTTCTAAGTTGTGACAAAGTACGTTTCGCATATTCATTTCCACTCCTTAAACTACCACTGAAAGTCCTCTGAAGCAAATCTCTTCAACTATCTAACCGTTTCTCTACTCAATGTTTTCCTAGAATTATGTACACAGATGAATATATCAAATTCAAGTCATTAACAATCACTTGGCGAATGAATCAGCGATAAGAAGGGAAAAGTGATCAGACACGTTTAATGGATGTATCGACACAGGGAATCGATAGTCAGATAGATCTTGCAATCTTAATTATTTTAGCTGAAACGTAACACTTGCTTACTTATTACACAATGATCAATCAGAATGAACAAGAAATCTATTACATAATTAAGATTTATTTCATTTTAGTAAAAAACAAATTCAAGTCTGTAATTTTATTTCAGTGGCCATAGTAACATTTTGAATAGCATACAACCTTGTCATTATCATCATCATCAATTTATTATAAATAATAACTATTCTATTTAATGAATAATTTACAAGAATGCTTCATATAAAAATGAGTTCATCAAATATTATTTATTATAGAGATGATTATAATGTGTCAAATAAACAAACTATTAGTAAGATTCAAACAAATAATAATAATCATAGCTTATCAAAAGAATTCCATTATAATGAGTTGATTCTTGTATTTATACAGCTAGATATGAATGATAATTTTGTATCCAAGTTATAATTTAAAGTAATTTAATGAATTTTCTCATTTCAATAGTTGAAATCATCAGTCAATTGAAACTAGACCACAAAACCTATTCTGATAATAATCATCTGCTCATTAGTGACTGATTTCAAGAGGCATTTCCTGGAGTTCTAGCGAGAAGCCGTGGCGAGTGAAGTTCAACCAGGTCTGTTGTAAGATATCAACTCACTGAAGACAATGGTGTACGGTGTACGTTATTGGTCTGATCGATAAATCCCTATTCTCCAATTGACGGTATCATTGTGTTATATATTGATGGGGGCGAAAACCCAAAAACTATAACAAAACAAGAATATTGTAAGTAATTGATAGTGTCAATAGATCTCTTTATAACTGTAATCAGTATGAAAAGTTGATAATTTAATTAATTCTATTCTTTTAATAAGTAAAAAAATGCATCTTTACATAAGTATTAATTAAGATCTTTTTGATGGAGTTTTGTTCTCTGAGCTGGATGGTTAGGGATAAAAAATGTCACTTATAATTAGGCTATTTACATAATTATTTTAGTGAAGTGATAACGTATTAATTTATATGATGATATAATACCAAAGACTGATGGAAACGTAAAGGCAAGGATTAGAAAAACAAGAACAGCATTCCTACAATTGAAGAATATATGGAACTCAAAATAATGACAATACATTTAACTATCATGCATGTATAACGATTGATTTTACTTGTTTTTAAGTCTATTTATTTGAGAAATGAATCCTTTTCACAGTTTGACTAAAATAAAACATACAATGTATATATATAATTACCTGGATGTAATCTGGAGTAGCAAATGGTCCAATTTTTGTCCGAATCATTTGACATAATTCTGATTTCATTTCTTGTGTAATTATATCAGCATTCATGAAACCATTCATATGATCATTTAGTATAGAATCTTTCAATGTAACAAAACAATATAAACATTCACCCTTAACTGGATGTTTACGACCAACAACAGCAGCTTCACTAACATTTGGATCTAATAGAAGAGCATTTTCTACTTCTGCTGTACTAATAAGATGACCGCTAACATTTAGCATATCATCTAAACGACCTGATTTATGGAGATATAGAAAGTGAATAGAAAAAAATATTTATATACATAAATGTAATTTTATAGCTTTTTCTCAATTTATCATAAAACATACATCGATTTTAGTATTTCATTATGTCAAAGTATATTACTGATGAATTTACCTTTAGAAGTTGCACGTTATCGGTGTTAAGCTTTAAAAATCGATTACTAAAACACTTTTATAATGAGTAAAACTACAGTGATCATGGTTAAAGCAAAACTGAAAGCCTCAAACTATCAGTTTGGTTCATTTTTAACTTGATCAGAAGTTACCGTATATTATAAACAAGTGCAGATTTTTTCTTGTGACAATAATCATAAGTACAGTTTTTCTAAATAGTATTTCTGTAAGGCTTTTCCATTTACTGATTGGTTCCTGCTACTTAATTTACTAGTTTTTCTATATATCTTAAAGCCATCTTGGTCATTGTATGTATAGAATAGTTCCATTATGAGCTGAAGAGTCCCACAATATGACGAAACGGCCGTCCAGTGCTTCCAGGTTTTCCATGGTGGTTTAACACCAATCAGTTCGTGATCTCAATCTCAATCTCAAATAATCTCCAAAACCCTATACTGATAAAATGAAATTTCAACTGAATATTATGTTTAGAAAATAGTTTAATTGATGTAAATTGTTGAAAGATATAAATAATTCAACAATGATCATCGTAAAAAGATAAACAGACAGGCAGTAAATACAGAATATAGAATGGGCAATAAATGGATCTATTGGGGAATAATAGAAACGCTGATAGTTAGAAATGATTTTCTGCTCAATCAATCGAGCAACAACAACCAGAGAAAATAGTCAAATAAACTGGAAGTTGTATTTTTTTCCCTTTAGAACTAGGAACAACAATTGAATGAAAGAAAGGAATGAAAAGTAACCAATCAGTTCATCTACAATTAGGCATATACATACTAGTACTGTAATGAAAAGCATTTTTTTTTTTAAATAGAAGGAAATTCTAAATTGTATTCATCGGAAATGATGTATAGTTTGTAGAAGTTTTTACATGAGTTGAATATCAAGAGAACAATAACTAAAAAGAAAAATCATAAACACTAATGACAACAAATTAACTTATAACCTAGAATAGAAAACGATAGAAATTAACCTTTGATAAGGTTTAGTTTTGTTAACTCTCAGATTCATTAAAAAAAGAAATTAATGATCGGTGAACAAAGAAACAAACATTAAGGATTGTAGACAGTTTGTATAAATGATAAATGATGCTTTTTTTGTACATATTTGTATGGTTACGTTAATGAATGAGGTTACACTAGTCAGGTCGTAAATATCTTGGATAGTGTTTGTTTCATTTAAAAACAAGTATAATGATCAAGCAGTCAGTCAGTCAGCTACAACGTAGGACCAGGCACATATATACATCACTCCAAGTTGCCATGCCTCATTAACACAACAAGTTGAACACCGGATTCATAAAAGTAGCTAGTTCAGAGGTGGTAATATATAAAAGAAAGATTGCATATATGGGCATAGTACAGGAAGAAAGAGTTAGTTCGTAGAAAGAAAGATATGAAACCATTTTAATCTCTTAGTTTAAGGGAAGATAGAGAGTGTATACACCGACGCCATTGTGATCGATTCTGAGCCATGTCACCAAGAGTCTCTAACCATTGGTTACGATAGTCACGCAGACCCCAACCAAGTAGTCTGCATCTACCAACATGGCTCAGACTAGAAGTTAGTGACTTCAAGCACTGACGCCACATTTTGGTTTGGCCGCCCCTAACTTTCTTCCAACCATCTCCAACACCGGTTAGGATTGCACGTCATGGTAATCGGTGTTCAGGCATACGTAATACGAGGCCCAACTATCTCAGTCGATGAAGATTGACAACAATCCAATCTATCAACCAATCAGAAAAATCATGTACAAACATAAGAACAGAAATCAAAACAATGGGAGACACAACCAAAACAAAGAAGTAAACTGTTATATCTGTGAACAGCAGCTGATTTGAGGGCGAGCGAAATATCGATCGGACCAAAGACGCGCAGACACGTAGAACGACCTAGGGTTCTGATTGGTCCCGCTTCCCTATCTAGCCCAGCAGTTGAGTCCAGAACGCAAGTCACAGCCTCGGATGTATGAATCATTATATTTCAAACATACTTTGTTTATATACCAGTCAAACAAACCACATCATACCATAAAATAGAAAATAACATTATACAATATTGGCCAGTAGGAAAATGACACGTTAAATAAGTACTGACCAATAAGAAAATAACACCATGTTCAAGTCCAAGAATAGCATTAGGCTAAATAGGATAATTTCTGGGATATTTTCCTGAATATCCCAACACCTCCCCTTTTTGGTGTTGATATCCGGATTTTGAATTTTCTTCGCGTCTATCCTCCCCCGCGGAATAATGTTGGGTCCTCGTATACCCAAGTAACAGTTAGTGTGACTCTATTTAAAGCATATTTCCCGCATTGAGTAGAGAGTCCACTAGAGCTGACTAGATGCTGAGGATCAGCGACAGTAGATATGAGGTCATTAGAGTTTGATTCTTGTGAAACATTCCCATTAGATCTCTTCGAAATTCCATTAGTGGATAATACGTTACCAAAATAAACAGCATCTATCAAAATTGTATTAGATTTCTGACCATTGTTTGATGCATGTGATACATTCTCTGGCAAAACAAGAGAATCTTTTCGTGAGCTGGACATGCTACTGTCTGTACATGCTGTTTCGGGGATGATGGAGTTTGACTCCATTACCGGGCATGTTTCTGGAATAGAAAGTACTGGACCACCGGGCGCATCATGAACGACTGTTTCGTTTGAAGTACAGTTCATCGAGGATTCATGGAGGCTGTCATTTTCCAGCTCACTGTGAAACTCAGATATCAATCCGTCCACTTCCGTCGCATCTTCATAGCGTGACTGATTTAGCAGCTGCGTGCGGAATTTGACTAATAACTCCAAATGTCGTTCAAAGAGCAGCTGTAATCGATCGGAAGGGAGAGTCATTTTTTCGAATCAGCACCTGTGATGAGAATTACTGTGTGAATAATGACCAATGTCGTTGAAGGACAGTGACGACAATCTGGATGCTGATTGGTTGAAATAATTAGATTGGATTTCGTCCAATTACAGAATGACTTCGGATTGTTTTTTTTCACCCCGTCGCCAATTGTTATAACTGTGACAGCAGATTAGAGGGGAGCGAATTATCGATCGGACCAAAGACGCACAAACACGTAGAACGACCTAGGGTTCTGATTGGTCCCGCTTCCCTATCTAGCCCAGCAGTTGAGTCCAGAACGCAAGTCACAGCCTCGGATATATGAATCATTATATTTCAAACATACTTTGTTTATATACCAGTCAAACAAACCACATCATACCATAAAATAGAAAATAACATTATACAATATTGGCCAGTAGGAAAATGACACGTTAAATAAGTACTGACCAATAAGAAAATAACACCATGTTCAAGTCCAAGAATAGCATTAGGCTAAATAGGATAATTTCTGGGATATTTTCCTGAATATCCCAACATAAACAATGACAAATTTAAGGTCAATAAGAACTAATCAACATCGAGGTGCACAGAACAAGCTTTGAAACACATATGGAGAAATTCAAACACTTCACTTCTATTTGAAGTTTGTGCTAATGATGTCTTTCAGAAAAACGATGAAAGCTTCACGACCAAACCATCCAGCTCAGAGAACAAAACTCCACCAATATTCACAACCTCATCAACTGATTTACCATTATTCCCTAATACCCTGCGTCTAACCTCACTATTACTTACCCGGTGATCCCAGCAGACGCCAGCAATATTTCTAAGGCATTTGTGGTCAAATACTAGTAGCTTACGAGTATCTTCTACTCTTAATGGCAATGTTTCGCTGCCGTAAATTAAAACAGAACGGACTGCCGCGCAGTATACTCGTCCTTTTATTGATAGACGGATATCTCGCCTTCTCCATAAGTGACGTAAGTTGGCAAAAGGCAAACGAGCTTTTCGAATTCGTGCTGAGATTTCGTCCGATACCAACCCATTAGGGCTGATCAGACTTCCAAGATAAGTGAAGTTGTCAATGATCAATCACCCTTTTGCAGGATATATATATATATATATATATATATATATATATATATATATATATTCCCGTTGACGCGAATTCATATAGAGATTTGATATGTGCGTTACTATGATTCATAACTAAATCAATAAATGACATTCATTTTAACCCTCACCACTCATACCCCTTCTGATCTTGATGCAACCTGTCTTTGTTTGATTATCAATCATGAAACTGTAACCTCTTTATGACCATGACTGTTTCATATTGATTTACCGTTGTAGCATCCATGGTTACTGTCCGGTATGTCAACCTTTTATGGTGAGAAGGTAGTGTCGATGCTGATGATTCCTAACTGAGGGAAACACCTTACCTTATTTGAGTAAAGTTGGTAGTACGAATTCGCATACATACCTTAGTTTCGCTGATGTTAGTCTTACCGCTCTCTAACTGAGCTGCTTGGTATAATATAATCTGAAGAAACAAACCTTCCTCCCAATATGGTTTGACTGGTTTATCATGATAAACGGGCCCGTTCATCACGTCAAGGTAGCAGCTATTATCAGGACCTATCTACCTACTTCAGATTGAGTAACTGGACAGTATTAATGGCTCTCACATAAAAACCATGTGGCTCAAAACTGATAATATATACTTGTACTTATCAAATGAACTATCTTTTGAGCGGTTGTATCTGCTAATTTGGAATCATAACGAAAATAATGCTTTCTTTCTCACTTGTATGACCGTACTTGTCCATTAGAAACTGAAATGTCATCAACTAGGTCGATTATTTCACTCAAAGAGAAACATTGTCTTTTTTTATAGTTTCAACTGTAATAAGCAAAGAGTGTTTATGGGGTTTTAAGTCATACCAACAGTGATGTTATTGTGAGAATAACTTATGATAACAGTATGAAACTGTCTATATACAAACAGATGCAAAATAAAGAATATTTCTTCTAACTCATAACATAATCACTCAATCGAATAGACTAAATCTATATAAAAAAAACAATATAATTTCGTCAGATTTTTCTGGGACATATCACATTAATACAGCAGGAGAGAATTGAAATGAGTGCAAAAAGAGCACGAATCCAAATATAGATAAGTCTATACATTTAGACCGGTACTCAATGATTACAAATTACAGACTACACACTTTAATGTAATCACTATCAGACTTTACTTATTTATTTTGGCATTATCAGTTAACGAATCAACTTTACTCACTTTTATTTTACTAATCTTTACAAACCACCTCTCGATTGTTGCTTAATTAAAAAGGTGAAACTATAATATGTAGACGAACTAACTGGATTTCAGACAGCGCGAAATCCACTTATCCATATGGCTAAAAAGCATTTTGTCATAGCTGGTTTCAGTTTGTGATGAAAACATTAACTCTAACGTTAAACTCTAAATCCTAATACTAATTTCTCACACTAATTTAAAACCCTTTTTGACCCTTGAAAGAAGGTGACTATTCTCAAGATCACTTTAGCATCGCTCAAAGGTCGTTCTTAAAATATAGCCTCAATATTCAGTTTTTATAAGTTGATTTATACAAAATACTATTACTTACCTGTTATCCAGAAATCTCCATCTTTATCTAACACAGAACCGTCACCAGCAACATAATAACCAGGAAAACGTTTAAAATAAACTGATTCAAATAATTCATAATTATTATTGATTGTTCTCATCATACCAGGCCATGGTTTAGCAAAGACCAAATAACCTTCTACATTGATACCTAGTGTTTTTGACTTTTCTGTTAAATCTTCACCACTCTCAGATAATATTCGAGCATCAATGCCAAAGAATGGTTTAGTAGCACAACCAGGTTTCATTATATTTGCTCCAGGTAATGAAGTAAGCATATGTCCACCAGTTTCTGTTTGCCAAAATGTATCTACAATTGAACATTTACCATTACCCACAACATTATAATACCATTCCCAAGCAGATACATTGATTGGCTCACCAACACTTCCAAGGACCTAAAACGTTTATTGGGTTTTTTTTTGATGAAAAAAGACAAACATGGAATTATACTACATTGAAACTCTAGTTCCATTCAATAAAATTTGTAAATGTCATTGTTAATACACCATCTCAATCGGACAATTGTTAAAAGAAATGAACGTTGAGTTATGTGACAAACTTATAGCTCTCTCTATACAATAGGAAAAGTTAGCTATTCTGTATTGAAAATAAATCGCAAAGTTTAACATGGAAAAGAGATATATCTAACTGCTTTGTTTACATTGGTCAACTTTAGACCTAATAAGTCATCTTAACAATTGGGTTGAATTATATAAACCTCGGTCTTGCATTCTTTTAAAACTGAAATCTATCTTATTCAAATATTACTGTAATTATCATAATTATTACTTGAATTATTTATTAATTTACTCGAACACAAATATTGGTACAAAGGGGTGACAAAAAATATATGGGTCACACAAATCACTGAATTTCTGTATGGGCTGAGATACTTTTCATGTGCATAAATCAAAGCTGATGATTTTGTTAAGAGACAGTTCACCGAACCTCTGACCCGTAGGTCTAATCCACAAGGAAGTGGAGCAACGTTAAATGTGGTCATATGGTATTCGGTCATCAATAACAGGCTCGTACTATTTCTTAGTGAAAGCATATCACTTCATACATTACGTAATATTCAATTAAACATTTAACTTGACGTGTAATTACATTTTTATCTTACTTACGCCTGTTACCCGTCGTGGAGGAGCATAGGCCGCCCCCCAGCATTCTCCATCCAAATCTGTCCTGGGCGATCCTTTCCAGTTGCTATTCATCCTAATTTCCCGCTCAACTGGAAGCTGGTTTGTTGTTGCTGATGGTATCCGGTCAACGGACATTCAGTATCTTGAGTAAACAGTTGTATATAAATAATTGTACCTTTTTGACTATGATTGTCGTAGTTCTCTAAGATTTCAGCTCCGGACAGTTGAAATGTCTTGACGTTCGCATTAAAAACTGTGACTCTGGTATTGGTTGACAGTTGTTTTGAGTTCCATATGTTCTTCAACTGTGAGAATGTTGTTCTTGATTTTCCAATCCTTGCCTTTACGTTAGCATCAGATCCTCTATGTTCATCGATTATGCTGTCCAGGTGTACGTGAACGTTTCCACATCTTTCAGAGTTTCTCGATCAAGTGTGATTGGGTTGGTGTTCTTCGTGATGAATTTGAGGATCTCGCTTTTTCCTTTGTGTATGTTGAGACCTAATGCTACAGAGGCTGCTGCTACACTCGTTGTCTTGAACTGCATTTGTTGGTGTGGAAGGACCAGGTCATCTTCACATTTTTATCTTAGTGACACCGTATGTTACCTATATTTATGCTTATTATTAATTTCGAGTGATATTTAAACTTATTCAGGTGAATATTACATACTAAACATTATTACATGAACAATTTTATCTTAATATTATTAGTAATCCTAAATTCATATTCTATACTTCTTAAAAGATGTATTTGCTTTAAATTTTATTATTCCTTTGGAACATTAACTGGAACCTGATGAGAATCTATACAGAAAATGTATTCGTTGTCCAGCTAGTAAGAGTATAGTATACGGAAGAGCTTAAAACAACAGCGGCAAATATTCCACCAGTTTTTAGTCAACCAGAAAATAGCCTTTGTCAATGGATAGTTTATGGAAAACAAAACAAAAATATTACAGTGTACATTGATTCCAAATATGTAAATAATTTTTTTAAAATCTTTTACCGGTTAATCTGGCTATAAACTGGAAAAAACAATGACATATAAATCTGTCCTTACAGATACAAATTATCCGTCTTCTCGAGACCTTATAAGGACCCAGATTAATTTATACGAGTCCACACACTGTTCGCAGTTAGGTTTAGGGTTGCCGTTTTTATCACGAATAGATGGCATCAAATATAATTTAGAAATACAATGTAGCCAAATAGAACGAATTTTATGCAAAAACAAAATGCAACAGTTTCTATTTGGTTCGTTTGTACATAAAACATAGTGCCACCGAATTAATATTTAATTTACGATTGAGGGTTTGAGGTTATGATTTAGGTAAAGTATCGTTTAGCCAGTTATATGCAGCCTACAAAAGCAGAATCGGGGATTTGAAAAGGTTGACACTATCATATTTACTTTATGGTGGTAAAAAGTAATTTTTTAAAAATCAATTTAAACGTTTTGAACAGTAAACAAAGGTATTTCGGCCGTTAGTTATAGGTGATAATTGAATTTGATGCAAAAACTTAAAACTCCACTTTCTTGATCCTGATTGACCTGTCCCTTCCCTATACTTTTACTGATCAATTTGTATATTTCCTATTCAACCAAACGTCAAATTTAGTAAAATACAAATACTAGTCCGAAATATTATTTTTAATTTAACTGGATACGTCAATAGCAACAGAGATGTATTCATATAATACCTTACATTATACTATATACCAATAAAATTCACAACAATTAGAAATTGACAACACAATAACGAATACTTACCTTTAATGATGTACGATCATAACATTGGACGTATTGATCACCAGCTTTTATTAATGTACGAATTGCTGTAGGAGCTGTATAGAATTTTGTCACTTTATATCGATCTACGATAGACCAATATCGACCCGGATCAGGCCAAGTTGGAATACCTTCAAATATTACAGTTGTAGCACCGTTTAATAATGGTCCATATACAACGTATGAATGACCTAAAGAGAAATGATAATTAAGTTATTTGTGCCTTATCCTTGACAACATATTTTGTTAATTTTCAGAAGAATATAAACCTTTTAAATATTAACAATGTCATAATGAATATTATATTGTACATTAATTATTTACCTGTTTCAAGTAATTATATCAATTGAAAATCTACCTAGAATTTTATGTACACCTATACTACTAAATATTTCTATTACTTGTGGGAAATGTTTAAACTGTCTAGTTTGAAAAATGAGAATTAAGCTAAGTTTCAGAGAGATCCTAAATAAAAACAACTCAAGTAGAAAGCCTGAATAGAGATCGATAATGATTGTAGAACCATTAGCAGTTAACAGCTTTTCAAAATTTTGCACACATAACTTTACATATGGAATTGAACCTAAGACCATCAGGTCTGATGATGAAAATGATACCCTTAAACTATTGAGTAAGGACCACAATAGTCTAGGTAGTGGTCGAATTAGAATAGATTAAGTACTATTCGATCTAATGACGTAATGAATGATGAATCAAGTTTTTGAGCCAATGAGTTATGATTCCAAAAATCTGCACACTCCACGATCCTAAAGGATACACCTAGCACACAACACCCAAAAATCAGACCGTAATCGTCAGCTGTTAGATTTTGAGGCTATGGTGCACCAACTTAATGTCACTGATTCACAGATTTAAAAATCAATGCTTTTGATTAACCGAACCCAGTTGTACCGTTAGCTTTAATACGATAAACGCAGCTTATAGTTAAACACACCAACTTACAAGGGATAAGTGGGATTAATATCGATTTCGTATTTATTTATTTAAACATATAAATACTGGTACAAGTAGGCACCAAACAGATATGCGCCACATAAATCATTCGATTTGTGTGAAGGCTGGGATACTGACTGGCTGCCCAGACCGAACCAGGTGGTTTATTCAGGGAATCACACCTCAAGCCTTCGACCTAAGGGTCTGATCCACAAGGCAGTAAAGATGCAGTTCCATGGTAGCCGGTAACCGACAATAGGTTCACAATAGGTTCCAGGATACTGGAACCCATGTGCACCATCGGTTTGGAATGAGGGTTTTCCAACTCCCCTATGTGGACCCTCCATATCCACCAACCCAGTTAAAGCGCCGGACACTCGCCTTTCGTTTTCTCAATTTCGTAAACAACACGCCCTCCGCGATAAGGCAGTGAGTAGGACTTCCCTGGTAGTGGCTGTATATGCATGGTCATGTAAGCAAGAGAAACAAATGAACATTCCTCAAGATTTAGTGGTAGTTCCATGAAGACAAGGAAACTGATAAAGCCACCTAGCTTCATTCGACGGTTATCAGCTCTCATAAACTTTAATGTATTTACATGAAACTAAATAATCTCAATTTTTGCTGTTTTGTATTATCCTGTTTTTGATATGCCCCCAAATGTCCTGGTATGGCCGAGAGTGGGGTGGGCCCTCCCTTTCTCTTGAAATGCTCTCACACGGCCACGCGTATACAGCCTCTGCCAAGCAAGTCCTGTTCACTACCTTCTCGCATCACGGGTATTGTTTACGAAATTGAGAGGATGAAAAGCGAATGTCCGGCGCTTTAACCGGATTTCAAACCAATGGTGCACATGGGCTCCAGTATCCTGAAGGAATAAATGGCATATGAACCAATCGTTGGTCAACGGCTACCATGGGACTGCATCTCCTCACGATGCTCCACTGCCTTGTGGGTCAGACCTTTAGGTCAAAGGTTCGGGGTGTGGTCCCTTAAGAAAACCACCTGCTTCGGTCTGGGCACCCGGATAGTATCACAGCCCTCACACAAATCGAGTGATTTATGTGGCGCATATGTATTTGGTGCCTCTTTGTACCAACATCTATGTGTTAAAAATAAAATAAAATAAGTTTTTGATATATTTCGACTTAGTCTTAGTTGGTATATGTACATTCTGTGCGCATTGTCTCAATATATCCATTATAAAACAAATTTAAATACATTCTACTGCTAGATACATTCCATCTATTCTGTATAAATTTTTGTTATAATGGCTATATCGAGGCAATCTGTACAGGATAGACATATATCCGCTAAGACTTACTAAATTTAAGCCAACCACCTCCCAGTTCCACCGATGTGTAACTAACTCACACCTGACGTGGTTGAACTCCAATGTTCACGACTTCTCAGTAGAACTCCGTGGATTACCTCTTGAAACTAGCCGCTAATGAGCACAGAGTAGAATGAGAGAGAAGCTGTCCAATGCTGTCTCATTTTCACTGGTTGTTTAAGATTAGTCCATGATGTAAACTAAGAAAATTCAAACAGCACAAAACTCCCCATGCAAAATAACTAAATATTGTTAAAGATTTTTCATAAACACACTCAGTTGTATACATCTGAACACAGAATCGATTTAAAATAAATTCATTATCAGTATAGCATAACACACCTGTTATCCAACCGGCATCAGCAGTACACCAATATATATCATCTTCATGGTAATCGAACGTGTAGAAGAATGTTGTAGCTGTATAAACCATGTAGCCACCTGTGGTGTGTACAACACCTTTCGGTCGGCCTGTACTCCCACTTGTATAAAGTATAAATAACGGATCTTCTGAATTCACCCATTCTACAGGACAATCAGTATTTTCAGGAATAGTACTGATTATATCATGCCACCAATAATCACGACCATCCTTCAATGGAACATCAAGCCTATTTAAAGTTATCAAAAAGAAAAGTGTTACTAGAAAAATATATCGGTAAAATAAAACCTAAATGGAAAAATAACATGTCAAATAGACTGAACATCATATAGTAATAGAGACTGGCAAAAAACTCCGACTAAAACTAGTGGTGCATGAATCATTTACAAAGAACAAACTTATGTACTCAAATTTAAGCTATACGTTTCGAGCGCGAGTGTGTGTAGGAAATAATGGTACTTCTTGATTGTCCCTCATAAAATATATGAAGTGGACTTCGTAACTTAACCTTCTACATTAATAGATCACTGAATAGCAACCAGTCTTATGATTATCCAGCCATTAATGTTAATTGAATTAAATCAACCTTGCTTAACTGACTGATCATTTTTGGTACGGTCGAAATTTATTTATAGTATGAAGTGAATTCTTTCATTCTAATTGTCAACATTTTAAATAACAATTTCCTATCCACGATTATTCATGTTTAAAAAGAACTAGATGATCAAATAGATAGTTTGATTAACTCTAACATCTACGCAAACATTGGTTACCTATTCAGTGGATCGATAAGTAAATAAACATTTGTCAACTCTTACTTGGTAAGCTATACTTCACTAGAATGTGAAATGACTTTAACCTTCTAAATATTTGTCAGTCAGACAACTACAACGTAGAACCAGGCACAAATATGCATCGATCCAAGTTGCCATACCGAATTAGCACAGCAAGATGAACACTGGACTCATAGGAGTGGTTAAGTCGATGGTGCTAATATATAAAAGAAAGATTGCATATAAAGATATAGTACAGGAAGAACTAATTAGTTTGTAGAAAGATATGAAGTGATTTTAATCTCTTAGTTTAAGGGAAAACAATAAACCAAAAGTGAAAATTAATAAAAATTTAAGGTAAAACATAATTATTTTGAAGATACTAACTACAACTTCCAACATAACATTCAGGAGAAATCAATTATTAAATTCATGCATTGACCTGAAGTGAATTTTGTTCAGTTAACCTTATGTACTATTTAATTCAGGTTAATTTCCGTTCATTGAATATGAAATTAGTCATTTAATTGTTAATGTATTTCTTTTGTAGTCATAAATTCACGGTGATTTTTTGCTCCAATGATGAACAACTACTTAGTATGATAAATATTATACTAACTATTGTAATTAGTATATAGGTGAATAAATAAATAATGCAAATTTGGGCTCTACATTCTAGTTAAAGAGTATGAAAGAAGAGGGTAGAAACAATCTCATTCATCATCATGATGAAGTCTGAGTTGTAAATAATTAGTTTACTATATAAATATATTAAATTAATTTTCATCAATAAAAATTATTTATGATTAAAGGACCTTAAAAGTGAATTTCATTTTCCAATGACAAAAAAACTTACATTGAAGCGGGTCGAACACCATCTTTACTTTCAACATTATTACTTATTCCATTAGTGGATTTAGAGGGAAAAGCAGTAACATGTTGAAATACAACACATCGTTGGACAAAATATCCTTTATCTTCACACATATCCATTGCAGTAGACGCAATTGATTTAAGTTGAATAAGTTTCGACCCTCTCCAAGTTCCATCAGCAGTGATAAGAATGCTACATCTGATTAAAAGAAGAAAAAAAACAGATAAGAAATTTTTTATTACTTCGAAATAATAAATATACTGGGATAACAATTTTACTAAGCGAAATCTGCACAGTTCAAATATTAAATCAATGCGCATAAACGAAACAACAAATTACAGAATTTAGGGAAAAAAGAAATATGTAATTTTTTAACAGAAAAATGTTGAATAAATATATTTGAATCACTCTATTTTGACGATCTCTCATAATGGTTAATATCACGTACTAATCGTAGTTAAACAACTACTGAAAACTAGGAAGCCCTGGACAACTATCTTACGCTGATATGGGGCTTCTCATCAGTATGTATTCATAACCCATCACCAAGGGTCGAACCCAGGACTCCAGTAACGCGCGCGAACGCTTAGCTTCTAGGCCCATGAGTCATCCTATACTACGATGCAGCGGCAGTCCAGTGTTTGTTAGTTTTCAGTGGCTGTTTAACGAAGATCAGTTTATGATTTTAACTAGAAAATCTTCATAACCCTCTTATCTTTGTGATGTATAATCAGCTGCAAAGACAGAACATATTTAAGCAACGAATAATAACTATTATAAACAATAAATCGTTGAGATAATTTAATTAACAAAATTGAGATGGGACAAAAAGTCAGAAGATACAGAAGAGAGAGGAAGAGGTAAGAGGACAGGAAGGAGAAGAGAAAGAATCCTGTAATTCCCCACAACGGTTATTGAGGACACATAGACTGATGATAAGGATTTACTGAGCCTCCAAAATAAATCAAAATGATACATGAATACACTCATCTACATGTCAATTTTACTCACATTTCATGATTAGTTAACAACTATTACGTATAGGAGAAATACACAGAATTACTACAAAAACTCAAGCTACATATCATACTGAACAAAGTTCACATTTAATTGATACAAAGGATACTGCCCGGAAGAAACATAACACTGAAATATACTCAACGTTGTATTGAACAAAATATTACCCTGAAAATAAGACAAATATTACAGAGTAATCATCATATTAAATTAAAATGGAAGTAATGTTGAATGAAAATTTAAGTTCGTATGTCATTCACACTCTAGTCGATCAACCCATTGCTCGGCATATCAGAGAAAATAAAGGAAGAGAAGATGTAAAAAGAAACGTTGTATATCATAATCGAAAATGATCCATATTTATTTTGTATATAATCTAGACATATCAAATAAAGTCACCGGTAATAATAAATAAATAAACACAAGAAATTGAACGATTAAGATTATGGGCGGCCAAACCAAAACGTGGCATCAGTCCTTGAAGTCACTAACTTCCGGTCTAAGCCATGTTGGTAGATGAAGACTACTTGGTCGAAGTTCGCGTGACTATCATAACTAATCGTTGGAGACTGGGTGATGTGGCTTAAAATCGATCACAATGGCGTAGGTGTATACTCTTTATCTTCCTTTAAGCCGTGAGATTAAAACTGTCTTATACCTTTCTACGAACTAATTTTTTCTTACTGTACTATATCCTTATATGCAATATTTCTTTTATATATTACAACCAATGAAGTAACTGCTTCTGTGAATTTGGTGTTCATCTTGTTGTGCTAATGAGGTGTGGCAACTTTGACCGATGTACCTGGTCCCACGTTGTAGCTGACTGTATGTGGATTTGTGAGAAAAAAAGAATTATGTAATGAGTGAGATTGTTTCCAGACAGTACATTTTAATTAGATAAACGACAACTTCAACCTTCTTTCTTTTGGTATGCATAATGTGTTGGAAATACATGATGGAGATGATTTTCTTAAGTAAATTTTGTGTTGCTTGCTAATTATTTTTAAACCTTTGGAGATATCTATTTCCGAAACGTTTGGCCAATCAGAAATCGCCGAACGGAAAGTGCACATGATTGACCAATGAATTGTTTTCATTTTCAAGGGATGAGACCCATATATAAGTCTATATTCAATCGATTCGACCTACCAAAATAAAATTCCTTCCCCACTCTCCGTTTCTTCTCTTGCGTAGCCGCGCTTGTGTATAGGGAGAGTGAATATCATCATCAGCTTTCGGACACCGAGTCACGACTTTATGCTTCATCACCTTGTTGATAACTCTACTGAGTATTTCACCTTTTTCAAGAACAGTCACGTAGGATTGTGCTCGGAAAATCTTTTAGAGATCCTTTTTTAGCACCCCGATTACTGCTTATACTCTTATTACCTCTACCACTACGGGATTTGAATCGATCACCGCATCTCTGTGCTAATGTGGTGTGGCGACTCAAACTGATGTACGTACGTACGAAGTTCTACGTTGTTACTGACTGACTGACTGATTAACCCCTTATATAGTTGCGTCTACATGTGTATGTAATCTATTCAGTCAGTGATTGACCCCGAATTAAATATCATATGTACTGGATAACAAAAGACATTAATAACTGCTTGATAAATGATGCAGTACATCGATATATTATCTAGATGACCGAAGTGCTGTGGTTTTACTTGGTAGAAGTCAAAACATTTTTAAACTTCATCAAAAAACTTCAACCTATCTGAAAAAAAATATCTTGTCCATGTACAGTAATTGGACAAAAAGCCCTAAAATTTCGAAGGGATCAAATATATTACGAATATCGCACCAAAAACCCCATTATTAGAACTGTCTAGTGATGACACAAGACAGTTGAGGAAAAATCACTTATAAAACGGATATGGAGGCTTAGTGGCTTTTAAATATATTTTTCATAAGAAAAGAACCCACAGAAATTCAAAAAGGAATACACTTATTATCTTCCTTTACAAAAGTAGCTCCAATACGAATCCAATGGTCTAGCTTCATGTGATGAAACAGGTGAGTAATATTGTTCCTTGGTGTGGGCAGCATGGAAGTGCCAGTCCCAGCAAATCTCCATTGACAACTAAATTACTAGTATCTAAATGTTTCCGGTTTAGTTAACACCACCTTTCTAAACCTATTTTCTATATGTCCAACGGGTGTTTATGACTTCGCCCTCAAACCTCCTGATACGGCCGAGAGTGGGGAGAGTTCACTCTCCCTCTCGAAATGCTCTTACATGGCCACGCGTATATAGCCTCTGCCAGGGAAGTCTTACTCACTGCCTTCTCGCATCACGTGTGTTGTTTACGAAATTGAGGACAAAAAGCGAATGTCCAGCGCTTTAGCTTTGTTGGTGGACATGGAGAATCTACCCGGTCAGTATCACAGCCCTCACACATCAAATGAGATCTATGTGGCGCATATATATATATATATATATATATATATATATATATATATATATATATATGGTGCCTCCTTCTAACAATATTTATGTGTTAAACTAAAAACAAATAAAATAATTTTTGACCTCAGTTTGCGAAAAGCTATCCTTGAACACTTGACACTTTATAGTAAAGTCAATGTTAGAGCCTCCAACCTTTGGACTAAGTGTTACACTGGACAACAAGCCAGATTCATCAAAACTCCCAAATCTAGTCCCAGTGGAGTTGGTATCAGTTTTATATAAGTTTCAGAAATAATTAAGCTATTCTGACTAATACATAATACTAGAAGTACGATATTTTAAAAAAAGCTGTTGGAAATACTATATTACTTGGCATCGATAATTCGATCGGCAAGAGCACAGGCAGAAAACCCACCAAATACAACAGTATGTACAGCACCAATACGGGCACATGCTAACATAGTCATCAGGAGCTCTGGAATCATAGGCATATAAATGGCAACACAATCTCCCTTCCTAATACCGAGATTCGCGAGCATTTTACCAATCCTTTTGACCTATATGGAGTATGTTAAATAATCAAAAGCAATTAGTCAAATAATTTAAGCCAACAGACTACTAAAAGCATGTAAGAAATTAATTGATTTACAAAAGTGTGAACGAGACTAACAAAAATATAGTCATCAGAATTAATTTATTAGCAAGGGTTTGTAATTTCTTATTATTGGTATTCAGGACTACAATTAGTTAGTTAGTGTTTCAAGAGAAACGTACTGGGTTCCAGTTTCAGTATAAGCATCAAGATAGGGATGTAGACGAATCCCGATGATGAGTCCCAAAAAAGAACGAAAAGTGCTTTCTGGATTCCACTGCTACCCGCATACTAAATACGTCAGAATTGATTTATTTTTAAGGATTTAGTTGCAAATCATAAGGTCAATAGTTCAAACAACATATGTATAAAAGACCAGGCATTGTGTTTCAACCGCCATAACACACAACTTGCAGCAGCATGGATAAATTATATTCAATGAGCTACTAACTTACTACTCAGATATTCAAATATATAGAAACAAGATGAGACATGATATTACTATTAATAAATCAGTACAATTGTCTCTTACAATGTATTCAGTATTGATAATGAATTTAAACACTTGGACTTTACTATGTTTCAAACAGACATGGAAAAAGAATAATGGATTGCCATTCGAATTTACAAATTTGTTTCTATCAACTAGGTTTTCGCTTTTTATTCTCCTTCGAAAAAGCACCTTGTGCTTTAAAATAACGTAGTGTTTCGTTGTGACTCGACAAACTGAACTTATTGAAGTGGCAGATATACCAAAATAAACATAAAGGTCATATCAGGTAAATAGTAGAAATGAGAGCTATGAGTCAGGTTAAAAAGTTCGGAAATTCTAATAACTCGATGAAATAATAAAACTATCAGTTCAGAAGTATAGAAGTTGGCTTCGCTGAGAAGTAAAACAGTGCAGATAATACGTTGTACAAATAAAGTAAGTCTATGCCCCCAAATGCCCTCGTACGATCGAGAGTGGGGGGAGTCCGCTCTTTGACTTGAGATTCGAAGGCTCTGGATGTGGCCAACTAAGAAAACCACCTGGTTCGGTTTGGGCACCCGAGCAGTATCACAACCCACGCACAAATCAAGTGAATTGTGTGGCGCATATGTACTCAATGCCCCATTGTACCAATATTTATGCGTTCAAATAAACAAATAACTACCAACAAAAGTTCATCGAAACTACTAAATTAACATTTTAACCATGAGTTGTTTGTACAACCAGTGAGTAAAATCTTAACTTCGTTTTGATACAAACTCTGAATTGGGAGAAAATAACAAATAGTCTGCAACCAGTTTAATTTGCAAAACAGATTTTTAAAAAAAATAAAAATATAAGGTCTAAGTACCTTGGCCAACATTTCAGAGTACGTCAAACGATTTGTATCATTTGGATCGTTGCCTTCCCATAAAATTGCCACTTTATCGTCGAAACCACGGTCAACATTGCGATCCAAGATATTGTAGCAAATATTTGTGCATCCATCTTCAAACCATTTAACAAAAATAGGTCCTTTACGGCAATCGAAATTGTAACTAAGACATTTTCCGAATGAAGGGGGTGAATGCCAGTGAAACTTCATTGCATATCCCAACCAAAATTCCTTAGGATTGCATAATGCTTTGTCAGATAATAATTTGTGTTCTTCTGCTGACTTAACATGGGCAGATTCTCTGATCAAATCACTAGGTGAAACAACACTCATAACTTTTGCGCGATTTCTTTCCCGGAAGTTTTATGACTAGAGCACAAAATGAATGAATCCAAAAGACTGGATAAGTAACCCAGAATAAAGCAAACGTAAGTTTATGACTTAGTGAACATACATTAAAGCTCTTGCTTAACCTAACAATGCAAAGTTAGGAAGGTTACACAATAACATATTATTGTGCACGGCTTTGAATTGTGTAAAGAGCTTGAAAAATGCAGTATTGATGTAAGAGGAGTTAGCGTGAGTCAGTTTTCTTTGCTGTTTGGTAGACAAATTTAATGCTGATGCATAAACAAAATCAAACTCACTTCAACTCAAGATGCAAGTCGTAGTTACAGGGTAGGATTCATTAAATTGTTTTTCAAGAAATGATCTTAAAGGCTCAATTTCCAGTAATACCAAGAAACATAATTCTCAGTAGAATGCTGTATCAGTTATGGAAATACAGGTGCAAAAACACCAACAACTTACATTCGTTTCAATTTAAGTGTGTGAAACTTCACCATAAACCCACTTCAAATAAAGATTGTTAAAAATATGGTGAAGACGAACGATAGGAAGCGTTTACAGGTCATTAGTAATTTAGGAAGCCTACTGAGGATTGTCTTATTGGTTAATATTAGCACTGTTAATAAGCAAGTTTGCTTACATAATGACAGTCCATTAATTTAAACTGTCTTATTATATACTCATATTTTAGAAGACACGAAACCGTCGAGTAAAGTTACCTATTGACGATATATAAAGAGAAAATCCTGGGAATAGTATTTCAAGTGAACTAATGACCAACGCTCAGTGAAGATTAACGTTCTGATCCCCTTCAGACAACTCAGTCAATTCGTTTCAATTCCACATGTGCGAAAACAATGAAAATATGAAAAAAAATTATCTGCCCTTATGAGAAGTTTGACCAGCTTTAAGTGATTAGACCAATAGTTCGGGCCTAAACTAAAAGTGGACTATAGTAAAGCACATAATTCACGTACTTTAATCTTGACTTCGACGTACGTTTAGTTCGTTGCTGCTTACGAACACTGCATAAAGTCTCTTATTATATAAGTCTTACAGAAAACCATTATTAGGCAGATATAATTTGGAAAATGATGTATCCATAAAACTTGAAATAAACAGAGCACACAACTTTGATCACAACTTTTCATAAAGACAATGTGCTTGCAAGTCCACCAGAACACTGTGCGTTTGTGATAGTGTCTGTTTTTATAATACGAATTTAATTTTAGACTAAACTTAAAGGATCGTATTGAAAAACAAGCCGACGAATGGTTCCATCGAGTAAATTGTGATAGTCACATGATAGACTGCAAAACAAACATATATTTTGCCAGATAAAGACTTCAAGGAAAAAACATAACACCAAAATTACGTTCAAACACTAATATCACCTGTCTACAAGCCTAACGTTATTAACTAAGGTCGTGTGCTTCAACGAGTAACGCAGCATTTGAATGTCTTCGAGCCATTAACACCGATAAATAGACAATCTACCTAATAAAGCAAAAGTAAATTATTATTCACGTAAATCGCTCTATGTTAAGGCAATTCTTTCAAGAGAGAGAGAGAGAGTAACTTGTCCACTTACTCAGTTACCATGTAGAATATCATGTACTTAGTATTAGGGCGATCAGTGATAGGTTGAGACCAGGCAAATTCTTTAATGAAAGCTATTATTTCCAATATGGGAATTTAAGTTAAATATATCTGTTGTGGATTTTGTCGATTAAATTTGGGGATTTGCAGTCTTGGAGAACTACTACAACCAACATTAAAAAGGTACGAGTATTTATAAACAATTGTTCACGCAGGATACTGAATGTCCGTTGACCGGATACCGTCATAATTACCTTACTGTGGAAGAAACAAACTGGCATCGAGCTGAAGAGGAAATCATAAAATGACGTTGGAAATTGATAGGATAAACCCTACAGAAATCTTCAAACTGCTTCATGGGGAAAGCGCTAACTTTGAATCCTGAGGGGAAAAGGAAAAAAGGAAGCCCGGAGAACATACTGCGTTGGGAATTGGAATTAGGTATCGAGAGAATGGATAGCAACTGGAAACAACTGGAGAGGACTGTACAGGACAGAATTGGATTGAGAATCCTGGTGGGTGGCCTATGCTCCCCCATGAGGGGTAACAGATGAAAGCACGTGGTAAGTCAGTAAGTAAACAGGTCGTTCAAATTAACATTCGTCAAAGGTGTGTATTTGCCCTCATATATGTCTGTTTGTTTTATGCGAATTCAATCAACGGTTTATATCAACAAAACAAATCTTAACGTCTACGAATAGTTTCACATCCAACTTCTTCAGTACGCAAATATCCGGCGACCAGCTTGCCCGAAAAATAATCCGATACTAAATATGTCGAAGACCTCTGATATACAGCTGTGGCCTTACTGAATACACATAGCGTTAAGTCCAATAAAATGTGCGAAATAAAATACAAAATCGACAATAAGTAGTGCTAGATGAATCTAAGACCTATTCAAGCAAGGTTTTGCACCCTTTATTCTGAGCCAATATAACTTGACGCATTTACAGTGGGCTTCAATGTTTAACTAAGAGATTGTGAAGACGAATTGTCGAAAGTGAAGTTCAAGAAAATCAAAATTGAGTCTAATAGCTCTGAATATTTTCGAAAATTCAAGAGAAGTATTAGTAGTCGAGTTTAAGGAAACGATTGTATCATCTTGTTGCATGATGTTACAGTTTTGCTGCAATTAGTTTGTAGATCACCCTTTATAGAAGTAACTTTCGATGGAACCAATAGTCTACTGAAAGTTTTTTTAATTTTCATCATTTTTTTCTCAAAACTTTCACATTTAGTGCGCAAGCAAATGTAAACTTTAGAGTAAACAAGCTTATAATTCTGTTTAAATTTTCACCTGCTTGAGAGGGGACCAATCTCTAAGTGTACAAATTTTCTTATTCTATAGATAATGCAGTTCATTTTTCTCAAATGTAAAATTGATTGCTTACGTACGTTTCACGTCTCGCCTCCTCATTTAACTCTGTTGATTTCCTTCTAATCCAAGAACCCCCGAGACCTGTTGAAAGGTGGAGAATCTGGGATAATATTAAATATTAACATTACGATTGGTGAAATTCAGGTGATGGTGATGAGATGTTTGAAAATTAGCTTATGTGATTTTACCAAACGTTTTTAAGGAGCCTTCCGAATGTGAATCAAACTGTTCGAGAGCAATTGTTTCCTGTATACAACTTTCAAGGGACTGATGAAAATATGGTCTGAAAATATTTTAAAGCTATAGGTCATCAATATCCAAGACTGACACTTGGATTCGTCTATATTTTAAGTAAACTTTACATATAGTACCCACATACAGTGTTAGGTAAACTTTACAATAGATCACTCGAGGTTTTAATTTTAATTTATGCTGTGGTCGACAGTGCTTTAAAGAGCATACACTTAGGTGTTCAAACATTAAGTATAGTTCCATAAGTTGTCGAGTATTACTGATAGTTACCACTCGTTTTATACATTAAAGGAGCCAGACTAGTGGTTATAGTAGATTTTTATTCAGGTAGTGGAACAAAACCGTTGAAGTTTGAGGTAGTATAGTATTTAGAATTATTTAAATTATAGTATGAACTAGGAATCCCAGAAATAACGTTATCGGGTCAAGAAGTACTGGATAAACACGAACGAAATTACTGTATTTAAAATTCGAAATCAAGCATTCAACAAGTACAAATGAATCATTAGTTCATTCTAACACCACATCCGCCACAGCTTAAATTAGAGCTTAAGTGTCTGTAATCGGTTGTACGTCTTCTTCTTAAGTTCATCCTGTGTCTGTCCGACAGTGTATTGGATAAAAATTCGGTCTTATCTAGAATGTGCTCTTTAGTATTGGAATTAACAACCAAAATCGGAACGGACTCACCTGGAATTGAACACAATCAGTATGTCGGTTTTGCACTGAAATAATTAATATCTAGAATTCGAACCATAGATTTTTAACACTATCCCTCCAACTAACTAATGTTGGATCTTCATATCCCCAAGTCATGAATGATGTGGCTTCATTTAGAAAATATTTCCCACAGTGACTTGGGGTAGACATTAGAAGTGACTTCGTGATAAGGATAAACAGTAGTTGATAGGAAATCATCCGAATTTTAATCAAGCTCATTAAGTACTTGTGCTTCTTACCGAACAAGTTTCTCACAAGAAACAAATGCATTATGAGGACAAATAATATTTCAATTGAAGATAGACTACCTGGAAGAACTGGACAGTCGTTTCGTCCTAGTATGGGACTTCTCAGCAGTCAACATCCACGATCCCGCCTCCCGAGAACATCAAGATTTGATTCTTCTGAAATAGTTACCTCAAATGTATTAAGAATGTCATTGCAGATAAAAGGATCATTAGAAAAATCAGCATCTATCAAAACTACATCAGGTTTTCGATCATGACTAGGTTCACTCAACATATTTTCCTCATATTTGCAAAGAATTTCATCAGAAATAAGTAAAGCATTAGGAAAAACCATATCTTGTACAATAATATGAGAAAGCTGATAAGTTGATTGATTGAAAACTGTTGTCTCACAAGGATTCTGAGTTTCATTTAACTCTGAACTGCTATATGACTCTACACTGTCCTTGGAAATCGTTGATAAAGATATATGATCATTATAAATACTCAACTTAATAGAATCAGAATTACAAGACTTAGTATTAGTTGCAGCAAGATGAACAGTCGTATTACAAACTGACTGAATATGTCCAATATCACCACATTTAAAGCACTAAGGATTACGAAATACACATGAATTAAAAGAGTGGAACCTGCCACATGACAAACATTGATCAAACTTGTACCCATCTTCGTGAACTGCATCGCAACTCCTCAATGAATTATATGCATAACCTCGAGTATGCACTGGTTTGGGGTGACGAAATGCATTGGAATTTTTTATATCTTTGTGAATTATTTTACGAAATCTCCCTTTACGGTAATCGAAATTTGTATACTTAACATAGTCTAGCAGTAGATTCTTGAGAATTGTATAAGAAAGCGAAATGAGTTCTTACTAAGCTATATGATTCTTTTCCGATGAATGTGAGGACGTGTGCCACAATATTAACATCCTCATCATCTTCCTTGGTCATAGCCCAGATTTGGAACGTTTCAAAGTAATCCTCAAAAGCATCAAAATCTGAATGTATGTCCAACCTTCCCATCACAGGATCCTGCTTGCGACCCCGATTCGGTATTTCAAATTATTTAAATTGTAGTATGAACTGAGAATCCCAGAAATAATACAGTCGGATGTCGAAATACATTCGTACGTAGGCAAGGATACAAATCGGGCGAAAAAGGAAAATAAACTTAAATACATGTGTTTTTTTAACATGCAATTGCATATGAACAATTTCCACACAATGAGGTTTCTACCATAATACACACACATTAATGAGCATATTAGAAATGTCTGTTTTCGATTTTTTTGGCGCAATAATACAAAAAACTGAGAAAAAAGAAAATGTTATGTGTTATCTTACGTACAATAATTTGTCAACTGTTCCGAAAACCTTACTTTTCCTTCAGAATGTGGTGTTTTATGCCAGTCATTACCGAAATTCCTTCGTGATTGTTGGTTATCAGGCAAGATATCGTAGTTGTGTGGCTGTTGTCATCAGAGTGCACGGAAAAAAGTCAACATAATTAGGGTTAACTTCTAAATGCACATTTTTAAGACGGTCAATGCTAACGTTATCGTCAGTTCCTGCTCCATCAGTGATGGAGGAATTTGGATTGTCTTTTGTATCTTCCTTCGATTTGTCGTTGTAATGAATCTCGGAGTACTAAAACCTTTGTACCATGTGTCATTCGGGTTGGACGAAGAAATCAGCTGATTACAGTTGAGTAGAAACAAGTTTGACTAAGTGCATTGCATTGGTAAGCCTGCTCGTGTAAGAGTTTATATTCGCATTCAATGACGAAGATCAAGAATACATAAATTTTCCTGAGAGCCGAATTATCGTTTCATAAACGAGTTGTAGTGTAGTGTATCGAACTCTCGCATTCACCACATCGCGAATATCCAGTAAAACGAGTGGAAGAGCATCGGTTCACTGGGATGACTTTACAGCTGAGAGTGAAGCTTTCAACTATCGGTGAAATCGTTCTGTCGACCCGTTAGCTTGTGAGTGGAAGGTGGACGCTCGGAATCGTTTGATTTCTAGTAGCATAATAAAATGACGGAAAAGTTCAGATTCAAAACAACGAAGGGCTGTCGTAGCTTACTACTCACAGCTCGACGAAGGTCCGAGCTAGTGTCTTAGCAGTGTTATGCTTAATAGACGTTGCTACTGCCAAGTAAGTGAAACAATCTACAGGTGTTAAGAGGTAACAATCATTTTGGATCTGGTAATGGGTTTGCCAAATGTGGATGAAAATGCTAGAAATGAGAGTAGGGAGTTGCGAAAGAGCCTAAGGGACATTTGTTGTACCTAACCTTGCCGTACATCTAGCATTTTATACAGGAGCGTGCCCACTCATGTCATTTCTCATCCAAGGCCAGCGAAATCGTTCTGTTATGAGTTTGATGGCCTTTTGAACCACTGGATAAGGGGGTTTATGCGACGTATTGAAAACCTTGCGTCCACATTGTTTCAGCACGCTTGGGTGATCCCTACCCGTAGATATGCCATGTACTGTTGATTCTTTACCTGTTCCCACCTGTTCAATACATAGTTTTAGGATTGTTGAAGATAGCTTGTGATGAAGATCAGTGCTTTGATTTTGAGAGTGAGTGAGTTCATGACGGTCGAATCCTTGAAAACTGATAAAGGAAGTTATACAAAACAAGATGTCTGCCACTAGATTTTTAGCCCTAGAAATAAGTTGTATATTCGAAGAAAGCTGTGAAAAGCAGTTCAGTTGTTGGGACTCCCGAGGAAATTATTGTCTGAAGACGAGAATAGAGAGAAGCTAAGAGGTTAGCTGTCCGTAAAAAGAGTGAATTATTGACCCTCCACAAAGTGTTGAAAGTAGCTGAAACTGCTTTACCTCGATTCAGTGTCTCGCAGCCGTCCCGAGAAGGATGCCTAAAGCTGTTATTCATCCAAAACGGCAAGACTCCCTCGAGTGACTAGTTGGATGGGCCTATTGAGATACTAATAGATGCTTTGATGTTCTGATGTGTGAGTGTGGTTGTCTATGAGGTATTTTCCTTCTCTTGGAGAATGCATTGCTGCATCGTCCGAATTGATGATTTTCACATTTCCACGAAGTTAGTCTACAATGATCTCATGAGAGCCACGCGATTCAGTGCGAACCATCGATTATGCTGACCGGGCCCTTGAACGTACACAATTGCCTGACTGTGGTTGTTTCTCAGCCACCCTTCTTTCTAGAAGGCAGATGTCTCAAGTAATAATACTGTGTTCGAGAAACCAAGAGTTTATTCCAATCTGATATCTCTGAATGTTTACAGTAATGCCGTGTGTTTGCACTCGTTCGTGAACATGATCCGAATGCTACTGATGAGATTCTCTGTCCGAATGTTCAATCAAACAATCAACTGTATATGTGTGTACGAAGTTGAGACCTCTAAGAACACCATTGACGAATCTGTGAAAAGTTTGTGCAGCACTTCTCAGGTCGAAATGCATTCGCACAATTCGTAGAATCAGAAGGAAGTGATGATAGCGATTTTAGGAATATCGTCTGAAGCCATGGGAATTTGGTTGTATCGATTTTCGAAAAGAAAGTCGTACCTTTTAAAGTAGCATTATTTATCTGAATTAAAGCTGAAATGAATTTTATTCTGATCGAAAAATGTTACTGACTACACCAAAACGTGGTAGAAACTCAGAAATTGAATGATGTACTAAAATATTGTGAATAACATCTTACTGAACTGTCAGCAGAAATAATAGCAATGGAAGGTGCACAAAAGTGATTCCAGAAAGAGATTTTTGCGAATCAATTTGAACAGAATGTTATAAACATTGCTTATAGTTCAGTAAGTACACTACAATTCAAATATTTCACAGTCGATACCTTAAATAACTGTTTGCTTATTTCACGGTGAAACCGAATTTTAGTATTTGAAAAACGCCAGTAATCTTTCAATTTTTGGCAGAAATTTCAGTAAAGTATCTTTAGAAAATAATATGTGCTCGTGTTTTAAATCATTCCTTTGTTGCATTAATTTGGCCTTAGGGTAAGCGCACTGTTTGACCGATTTTTGATATCGTGTTTTATTTACAAATCACTTTGCATCATGTGTGTCTAATGAACAGTCGTCAAATTAATTTGCTGTCAAAATAACTATAATTTAGCGGTAAATAAGTCATTTTTTTCGCCTTCGAAGATGTTTCATCAATATTTCAGTGGATTTTAGTATTTAAAAACAGTTTTACGAACTGATGCTGTTGTGTATGTATATTTATGTTTAAAATTTAATATTTATGAAACCAAAAGTGGTATTTTGTTATAAGCTTTTAGACGACGTCCTTCTATTATTATCTTTCTAGAGGCTTTAAACCCTGTCTCTCTATGTTGGAGAGACTTTTATCTGTTTTTGGGAAATTTCGGGGAAGCCGCTATAAAAACGTTCGGGTAACGGCATAAAAGCCTCAAGATTTCCCCTGATTTGGGAATATTGCCCGGTATTTCACCGAAACTTTGGGGAAGACCATTGAAATTTGGGGAAAGCCCTAAAATAGGGAAACAGGGAAGTCGATAGTATTTATCCAGTAATCGGTATCCGTTGATCTGTATATGATAGATCAACGTTTACTCGTGTGTTAGGTGCGTTTTTTAAAATGAGTTGTCATAAGTTTTCATACAGTTTTTCGTGAGTTTAGCTACCAAGTCGTCTGTCACTATCTGTATTTTGTCCTTGATTTCACCTTCGTCTGTGCAACAAAATGGTACCTCTTAACATCATATGGGTACTTTTCCCGAGAACTGGACAATTTAATTAATAGGACCAGTAAGCAAGTTGAAAAAATTGCAAACACGTGATTTTGTCCTTACTGTACTTTCCGATATTGACAACTATAATTATTTGTGATAGCAACAATGAAAAACATTTATTTCTAATTAATCCGACTTCACCCATAGATTAACGCTGTTCTGTTAGTCGGAGAACCATGTTTCTTTAAATCTAAATTCCCTTATTTTCTCTGATGAATAATGTTAAAATTATATCAAGAACATTGAAGCGTACTCTAAGTGATTCTTAAATACTCTCTGAATGTTTGTCATCCCTACAAAGCCTTCACAAAATAATAACATAGTGCATTAGAAACAGTTCATTGTAATTTACACTAGTGGTTCGTATAAGGTTCTAGCTATTACACCGATTTTCGTAAGGCTTGATGGCAGCTCGTTTCTCAATCAGCAGTTAGGGGTGGTTTCCTTACCATTTTTCGTGCTTTTATCCCACTAATTTCTACTTTCTTGAAGCGTGTCGTTGATGGCTAATTTTTTCAACCACCATTTATGCTGTTATCACCTCTACGATTCTAGTTTTCGGCCTGAGACTTTCATTTCTCTGTCAGCTAGTCAGTAAGCTACAACGTAGAACCAGGCACATTTATACGCCGGTTTAAGTTGCTATAGCTCATTATCATAAGATGAACACCGAGTTCATAGAAGTAGCTACTTCATTGGTAGTAATATATAAAAGAAAGATTGGAGAAAGAATTAATTCCTAGAAATGGAGTTATAAAGTAATTCTAATCTCATGGTGTAAGAGAAAACAAAGAGTGTATACACCGGCACCATTTTGATCGGTTTTGAGCAATGTTACCCAGCGTTTCCAACCATCTCTGTGCTAATGGGGTATAGCAGCTTGAGCCAACAAACATACTCTTCAATTTCTACGTTTTGTCTGGCTGACCAGATAACTCTCTACGTTTAACCCCAGTTCTGACGTTCTCTTTTTGACCTGAAGCATAGTTGAAAATTAAATTTCATTCAACCTTTTGAATACAGATGAAAGTGTCTCAGATATATTTCTTATTTCGTAAATGTAAGTTGGTATAACAAGACCAGTGCATATCCAGACATTATTTAATGATATGAAAAATGTCAGTTTTAAACTAAAAACTGGCATCTTTAGGTTCTTGGATAATTATACTACCATTGCATTAAAGAACATGAGTTAACGTTTTCGAGAATTTTTATAGTTTGAACTCTGTACATGTATCCCAATTAGTTGCTACAGAATAAGCTAACGATTTACGTCTGCTTTTCAGAAAAGAAAAAAATGGGAAGTTTCTGAATCACACGGATGAATCTAAATAGAGGATTTACGCTTGATGTTCAGAAGCTTTAACAGATGATCCGTCAAGATTTTTTGTGGTAAGCCGAATATTATATAATTTTGATATCTTATGTACAATTAACTTAAAATAAAATAGCGAACGCTTGACCGAAACATAATCTTTCCAAATTAAGCAAAAGGTTTATTGATAAACGTGCTTTTAGCTAATATATTCAATACAACCGCGTTGTATTTGACAGTGTGCCTCAAAAATTTTGTATTAATTATAAACATTCCACTGCAACTTTCCTTTTCTAAGGAGTACTTATCTCCGCTCTGTTACAAAACTATAAAATTACTGTCGGAGCTAATCAGAATTAAAACTCTGAGTACTATGTTTAGTTGGTTTGCCTACAGTGAGAATCTATGATAAAAGCAGCTTAGCCACACTATCTACGATCATTCCATCATGCACGGCCGCAACATGAAATACGATGTTAGCCGAGGGTATGTATCACACATCGAATCGAAAGCCTTTATAAGCTTGTTATAAGTAAATCAGTTTGATAGATCTTTCTGAACTGAAGAAGTTTACTCTCAGATGAGACCTTATTACGCCCGATCCTGTGTTAATGGTGCTTTGTAGTAAACTTTCATTGGGTTCCTCAACTCCTCTGTATTTCAGTGTCTTCTGAGTTTCCACATATCCATCCTTTTCTGACAAAAAGCACTGTGACATTTAGGGAAGGAAAGTACTTGCTGAGGTCAAAATTTGCTTTTTGTTCTTACCCCTTAGAGCTGGTAGACTCAATGAAACAAGTGAATTTGAGTCTTTTTTGGGCTCTAAACTATAAGGGAAGTAATTTTCTTACTACGCGTCTTAGGGATTTACTTAGCAATGCAGTGCAAAACACTTTTAACCACATTGAGATCCAGTCACTTGATTTACTCCTCTGGGTACATATCAATTTTAGCGAGGATGTGTAATCTTGAACTTCATTCATTCACTTGAAAAAGTTGTTTTTACCGAGTGGCTCCAGTTCAATAATTTAGAAACTAGATTTCCAACTAATTCGTTATGACTCATGATTGGATATATAACAAACAGTAGAAAAACATCATTTTTGCTGCTGTTCAGACTCCTTTATCCATCTGGTAAACTGGCGAGTATAAACATCACATGCATTGATTCATATACCACCTCAAGGTCAAGCTGGTAGGTGAGAAATTGAGAACGAGGCACGTTACTGAAGGAAGTCAATTATGTACACAATCAAGGTCGGCTTGTATATCCTTGTCTGAGTTGGAATGAAAATCATATGTATAACTACAATTAATGTAGATTATGATTCACTTTTTCAAATAAACTTTCCTAGTCATATTCATTTTTTGTTTGCATAGTGAGTTTGTAGAATGTATGTATTGAGCCGCAAACCACAACATATTTATTTTTTTATTGTATCCCATAACTGTTTAAAAATAGATTTCACCTCAAATGTATTCATACTCTTAGTATGGGTTATGGAATTACATTGTGTCATGTGTTAATGTTTATTAGAATCATATATTGCTTGTATAAAAACAACTATTTTTATTTTATTTCCATTTAGAGCATTTAATCAAAATGAAACTGGATATAATACTGATTACAGTTTTTCTGAAACTCTTACCAATCTACTGCACTCCTACGGAGCCTGTAATATATGGCATTCTCCCAGATATCTATAATTCAATCACTGATAATATCATTGTACTTCCTTCAAATAAACCTGTTCATCTTAGTATGTTTGGCTTGAAAATGGATTATATTAGTCATATTGCCTTTGCTTCAATTAAAAAACCACGTAATTCTTCGTGTGAACACGAACGTGTAACTAGTTCGTTTGATGCTTTGCCAGAAAATTCTTTTGTCAGTACCAGTATAATTAGTCTACGCGAGTTGTCCACTAACGAGGTCGCTTTTTTTCTATGCATTCGTGTCACTCCTACTTCATTACCGAAAACTGACTCTTCTCCAAATCATACCAATATTGATGGTAAATGGATTTTTGCGGGCGATGGTGGTGGCACTGACAGTGTATCGGATTATCGTTTATCATTTCGAACTACAACTACTCTCATGCCTTTATGGGTTCAAATAATTTTAATTATATTATTATTTTTTCTTTCGGGCTTATTCAGTGGTTTAAATTTAGGTTTAATGTCTCTTGATAAAACTGAATTGAAAATTATTGAAAGCGCTGGTTCACATAATGAGAAAAGTTACGCAAAAGCTATTCGCCCTGTACGAGAAAAAGGAAATTTATTATTATGTACACTTTTATTAGGTAATGTTCTTGTTAATACTTCATTAACAATTCTAATGGATGATTTAACTGGTAATGGTTTGTTTGCTGTAATTGGATCTACAATCGGTATTACATTGCTTGGTGAAATTATGCCGCAAGCTGTGTGCTCACGTAATGGATTAGCTATCGGTGCTAAAACACTTTGGTTAACAAAATTGTTCATGTTACTTACATTTCCTATTGCATTCCCAATAAGTTTTTTATTGGATAAAATATTGGGTGAAGAAATCGGTCAAGTATATAGTAGAGAAAAACTTGGAGTTCTTATACGTGAACAAGTGAGTTGTTTAATATTGTAATACTTTTTAAATAAATATATACAACAAATACGCGAACCAGATTCATAAAACCTTTATTTTACAAGACTTAAAACATATCAATCTTTATCAACATACTCGTCAGTAAAATTGTCACATCTCTGTTTGTATTGTTCAGAACGCTATTGCTAATCCTCTTCGAAGTTAAAGTCATCAACTATCTCATCGTCTTCATATTTTCTAAATGTCGTATCTGAGTGAGTAGCTTGCATTTCAGGAGCAAAAAGAAATCCAAAGAGAGAGGGGGTGATTTAACGTAATGATGGTAGAACTATGAGCCTGAAGGTGTGGAATAATCACTACTAGATATACAGGTGTATCCTCTTAATGGAACAACCATCTATCAACATTAAACAAATTTATTAACATATGATCTAACATATTACCTCTATAACTAACCCACAACACCTCGTGGAATGTTAGGTGGTTGGAAGCAATCGCCAGTAAACTCTAGACCTTAGTCACGTGCTCGTTCTCTCTCACCGGCGAAAGTTGTCTTCAGTCCTCAGGGAACTAGTTATTTCTAGTGAATTCGAAGCTCTACCACTTAACTTCATAGTCTGAGATGTTACAACAGCCATTTGGGCTTCAGTTGATCTTTCGAACCTAAGTGTTTGTGGGCGATTGATCATTGAGTAATGCCATGTTTATCTAGTATTTTGTAGCTAACCGAATTCTATTGACTAACATTCAGAGTTCCTTACCAACTACGTCCATCTACTTAATATCTCAGCATACTATGATGCCGAATCATTCAGACTAGCTATCACATAGTGATTTGATCACAGGAATCCGATCAGCACTAAAAGACTTGACAAACATGAAATCAATCACTAATCAATTACCAATCAACTGCAAATTTGTTGGATGTAATAAGACCTTTTCCCAAGTTTCACTTAAACTTTAGTAACTCAAACCACTTATTGAAGGAACCATATACATGTACATAAGTTTTTCGATGGTCATATGAGAAACCAACTTTCAAGTTCACTAATTCAGAAGAAATATAGTAACTCGTTGATAAGTTTAGCTGGAGATTACACATTATCGCAATTCGACTGAAGTTGAAGATATAAATCATTGAACTATCAAGTTAATAGTCTACATAAATTATAGTCTTACAGATATAGAAAGGTTATATATCATGAATAAATAAAAAAAAGTAAGTCACTCAATTGTTCAACGAGTACGATGGGTTAAGAATCCCATAATGAACAACATCCGTGAAATGCTCATCTCGGATTCTACTACTAATAACATTTCATCTAATTGATTAAAAAAACTAAGATTTTGTTTTGGAAATATTTTTGTTACATTAAATAACTTACCGTTACTAAGAGAACATACTCTTAGTTATAAGTGTATTATTGTTTTTAGGGTTAAAAATAAACTAGATTGCTTAAGGATTATAATTTAAACAAAAACAATGAACAGGATTATGAATGATAAAATGTTAGAAAACAAAACTTAATACTGTAAAAGGTTTCAGTTTATAAAAACATAAAGCTAGAAAATTGGAAGTCTACTTTTGAGCATATTCATATATGAAGCTGTTATGAAGCATTTAAGTAGTGTTTCACCTTTGACAGGTTGATACAAAAGTCAGTTAATCAATTAGAAAATAGTGAATGTAGAGTTTGTAAACTATTTTTGTGTCTTAGTAACTTCATCGTTCTAAGTGACAGGAAAAAATCGAAATGATTATCAAGTAATTTAAAGACTGTAATTAAATAATGTTGAATCATTTGACACACTATAAAGTAGAGGATAGTTTTAATTCAACTAATCTAGTGGTATACGAAGGCCTCAAAATTCTGTGGATGAACATATTTATAATTCTTCAAACCTTTTTCAGAAGCTCATACTGTTTTCTCAGACAAGAGTTAACTGTTTGTATTAATAGTATTTTTGCCTTAATCAAATAAATACAATAGCATCAACCTTTTAACATTTAAATAGGTGACTCCTCACTGAAGTACCCAAAATATTATTATTGAGCATTCACTTAATAGTGAAAACATGAAATAGTACTAATCAGTGCTCATGAATAATTAAGAATCATGAAAAAGTTTAATAGAGGTTCACCACGAGATCTGCCCAACATGGGGGGTCGTGAGTATACACCCCAACTGTTAAGTGCTCCATAAGTTTTAATAGTATATCAAATCAGATCAATCTGTGTTGAACATTGCTTTAAAAATGCATTTTTCTATTCTATATAAGAAAAATATACTCACAGAGGGGTTTTGTGGAAATTGTAGTAATTTAGTAATTGAATTCATAAGTCATTTGAAACTAGACCACCATGGAAAACCTGGAAACACTAGACTGATAGGTTCTGGGTTCTAATCTTGCGAGGTAGGATCGTGGGTGCTCACTGCTGAGGAGTCCGGTACTAGGATGGAACGGTCGTCCAATGCTTCCAGGTTTTCCATAGTGGTCTAGCTTCGATTGACTCATGAATTCAATTATTAAAAATATACTCACTAAATAACTCACAACAGATCTAGTCATTGCCTGTCAGTCTCTGAATCTTACTTTACTTACATCAGCTTGTACAGTCTATTGGTATCTTTAGGTATCATACAAAATAATATAACTGAAAGGTGTATGAAAGAATTTGTATTTAGTTAAACGCTAAAATCAGTCAATATTCAGTTGATTGTAAAAATTATTAAAGATTTTATTATGAAATAGAATTGGGAAGTTTATAAACTGTATTTGTCCAAATTACAACTCAATCAATTGTAAATGAGATATAATTAGTTTAGTTTTCCAGTATAGAATGAATTTTATTATTATCATTATTATTATTAACACTTTACCAAACTAACAAATGATAAGAGCAGTTTAATTTATTGTTGCTTACTACTGAACTTACCGGAACTATTATAATTAGAAAAGAGTTTAATTTTATGTAATTTGATAATCGAGTATAGATTCACTTGTAAACTCATACGTAAACTTCTATTATTATTAATTTTTTTTGCGTGTAAAGGTTAGAAATAACGTGTGATAGAGTAAAATTTATAGTTCTTAGTTTAATGTTTCAACTACTAGTACTCACGATTCAACGTACTTAAATGATAAGAATTCAATAGTATCATAAAGATCATTTATTGTTCATTAGCGTTTACTCCGATAGTTATTTACTCATCAATCTAGGTTACATCATTTCTATGAGTAATACGACTTATGCCTATCAGTTTTTATAAGAATGTGAATGACAATTACTTGCGATGTTATTAACAGTAACTGACGTTATATTGTTACGATATATATATATTTAAAGATTTATCGTCTTACCATAGGAGTTCTATGGGTACTGTTCAGTTCGAAAATAGTTAAAATGCACGAACTGACTCAAGCGAAAAAAAGCAAACCCATTTAAAATCGGTAGGTAGTTGCTGGTCAGCTGTTTAATCCTAATATTGGATTTGTCTACAGGTCACAACGAAGATCCCCTACAAAGATTAGAACCAGCTCCTTCAATGGGCGTGTTACTTCTAGACAAACTAGTTGACAGGTAATGTGGTGAGCACCATATCTCATGTTGAATGTATTTAGAAATGTGGACCATTGGATCCCTGTTAATCATCTATAAAGATGTTTTTCAAACAGATTAGGATACTTTTTGTTCGTCATTAAAAAAGAAGTAATTTTATATTGTGTTTGTCCGTAGTAAGTAAATTCATCAACTACTGAATAGTTTGCCTTTGCTTTATCTGTGTATTAACTCTACTACACTAAATTATTTTTCCCAATCCGTGATGAGTCTTTCCAATAACATTAACATGTCAGTCTTTGAGTGAAATGATTATTGTGTAAAATTTCCATTCAGACATCCTGTTACCTAATAACCGTATTCCAAACTGTAACTTGTAACATACAGCCCGTCGATATTATTATTCAGGGTTGATCTGGCGTAACAATATGTATGTGTACAAATATATAAATAAATAGATCGGGCGTTATCACAAACGGATTGAGACTTAAGTGTTAGTTGAAATCGAACTACAGAACTCTAGATATCAAAATGATCCAGCACAGTTTTAGTAAAGATGGGCTGTGCTAGCAGTTAATATTCATACTAGGACTCCAACCCAACAACTTCTACCTCAAAAGCCCACACCTTATTCCCTGATAGCAGATAGCCAATGACTTGTTTGACAGATATGAAATTGTATGTTTACATATATCACTATTGCAACACAGACAAATCCGGCTAATGAGTCCAAATAGGAGTAAACGTGCTTTTTAAATTCCACCACCAACCAGAGTCCATCTTTTACAAAACTTGTAAATAAAGAAATTGTCTAGGCAATCTGTTTTATGACATATATATTCCAATGGATACTAATTAAATGGATTCCTTACTATTGACAACAGAGAAACTCAAACTTTTGCTTGCATAAATCAAACGAACTATCTAAATAAATACAAAACAGATAGAAATAATAGTAATAATCATAATCGTATCGTTTTTTTTAATTTAAAATTTGTCATTATTCTTCTTCATAAATTATGATATTGTTTCATCCATTGTTTAACTTTATTTTATTTTCTTCTTTACAAATAAAGGCATTAGCTGGAACAGTAGCAACAGATGAAATGAATATTATTACTGGTGCATTAGCTTTAACTACTAAAACTGTAGCTGATGTAATGACACCATTATCTGATGCATTCATGTTATCTTATTCAGCTAATTTAGATTTTCATACAATGAATGAAATTTTCTCAAATGGTTATACACGTATACCAGTTTATGAAAATGATCGACAAAATATTCGATCTGTATTAAATGTAAAAGATTTAGCTTTTATTAATACAGATGATAAAGTTCCAGTATCAACTGTTTGTGATTTTTATAATCGTTCAATTATTATTGTATTGGATACAACTAATTTAGGAATGATGTTAAAAGAATTTCGTCAAGGTTAGTTTAATGTTTAGCATATTTATTTTTAGATACATTTCTTGGTATAATTTATCTTTTTAACATTTTAGGGGTTGTGGAGATTGTTAAGTTTTTGATTGAGATCATGAACCGATTGATGTTAGACCACCATTGAAAACCTGGAAGCACTGGACGGCCGTTTCGTCCTATTGTGGGACTCCTCAGCAGTGCGCATCCACGATCCCGCTTGCGGGGTTCAAACTCAGGGCCTATAGTTTACATCACAAACTGATCTTAGTTGAATAACCTTTGAAAGTTTGACAGCATTGAATAACTGTTTAATCCTAGTATGAGACCTCTTAACCATGTGCACTTACGACCCCACTGGGGATGGAACTCAGGACCTTGAGGTCTCACAGGTAGTACTTAAAATTTAGGCCACTGAGTGAGCATTCATTAGTCTACATTTTTTAATTCATCAATTCTTCACACTTATAATATTAATAACAATGTAATGTGCTCACTAGTTACTACTTTAGAGCCACAATTCTTGGAGTTTTAATGAAAAGGTGTGATCAAGTGGAGTTTAACTGTACTGAGATCGAGACTGTTTGTTACCTACCAGTAGCACTCGGTAATGGTTTTGCAATATCGCAAACCGATCGAAGTTACACATCTAAACCACTGGATCCAAACTCAATAATCTAAAAGCTAAGCCGTCACCTGAAAGTCGTAGGTAAAATTTGTGACGTCGTGGATGATCATTATTCTATATTCCCGTAATAGGACTAAACAGCTGTTTAACGATCCCAGGTTTTCAAAGGTTGTCTAACTAAATTATAATATATCATTTACTTAATGTTCTCGTCTAATTATGCTTATGTATAGATAGTGTAACCTATTAACTATGTTTATAGGTTTATTAGGCCAACTCTAAATCAGATGTATGTGTAAAGACAGCTACTAAAAACGTAGCAGATATACCCTGATGAAAAATGTAAGTATATATATATCGCTACTTTTGAAAATGTATTGCTGACATCGAATGAAAATATTATGCTAGTAATATTGAGGTTCAGCAATGTAGGTTCGAACACAGTAATGATATAATTAGTATTACCATCCTAAAATATTCACCTCAGTGGCTTAGAGATTTTCCAAGGATATCGTCCTAGTGGCTTCTATATTGTGCATTAATGTTTGACTCTGAGACTAGGTGTAAAAAGTCCAGAGATGATCAGTTTGTAACCTGGCGCCGTGTTTTAGTAATAATAATGGCTGTATAGAATTAACGTTTGCATCTCCATCAAGACTATTTGGTTGGGATACTAGAGACGGTGCAACCCAGTGGCTTGAAGCATTATCAGAGACAGGTCAGATTAGAAGCTGATGATGGTACTACTGTAGTTTTCTTCTACATTCTCCGTACAAACGAAAGGAACTCTTCTAATTGGAAGAAATTCTTTGTGGCTGTATTTTTACCTGAACTATGTGACCTAAGGTGCAGTATTCTAGTTTAATTTTCTTTTTTTAGTTGTATCCCCAATATTATCTGTTTATTTGTTTGACCTATACTTTTGGTATCCTGTTGTACCAGAATGTATGGATACTACACACAAATAAAAATTAATAAGTACATATTTTTCTATTCGGACAATTGATTTTCGAGTAGGCTTTGTTTATAAAATGTTTTCAATTTATATAATACGGTCAATTGGAACACGTGACTGTAATCTTGTAGTGCAACAGAAGCTAAGTCTAAAGCATTCTATCTGAACAGAATATATCGTTAGTCACTTTGTTATGTTTACTGTTCTATTATAGTTTTGTACTCTTTCCAGTTAACTGTTACAGCATTACTCTACTGAAACTCTAATTAATTCTCTATGTTACAGTACTGGTATTTAGTTTGTCAGTGTCTGTATTTTCCTGTCTGCAATTCTAGCAACTCCAATCGGTCAGTGTCTATTAGCACATGTATATGCTGTACGGATTGCCTCAATATTTCAATTAGCCACAAAACTTAATTTCTCATTTCACTTCGCAAATGGTACTGGAAAGATGGATAGTAGCTAGCAGTGGAATTCAGGACGCGCGTTTCGTCCTATTTGGGACTTGTCAGCTGGATGTAACTGCATGCCAGAGTTGACGTTCACTCCGCGACTCGAACCCGATACCGTTCGCTTCAAATGCCATCGCATTATCCACTTAGCTACTGAGTCCAGATAATAACAATGTTAAGATAAAAGTAAAACAACACTAAGTGAATTCAAATGGTACTGGGTTTAAATCTGGGTGGGAACTTGGAGATTGGAATGCAAGTATATTCGTTTGATAAGTCCCTCCCTCCCCCCGAAAAAGAAACGAAACGCTTTCTGGATTCCAATGCTAGCTAGTCTGCAACTTCAATAAAAAAACTTATTTATTGTTATAAAATAGAACATATTCTTACAAAGTACCTAAGTGTTTCCATAATTTATAGATACCTACTGAAATTTCGAAAATATTCATTTCATGAACTTATCTATTCAAACTATGTTTTTTTTGTTAAAGTGGCATTAAAATGAAAAAGAAAAAGTAAACATCAAGACATAACTTGCCTGACAACTACTATCCTTTTTTTATTCACTAAAATCTTGTGTTATCATTTTGTTGTTTTCACCACATTAAATCTAGTTTTTTTAGTAATGGCTCAATGGTTCAGACTGGGACAAATTTGCGCTGACCCAAGATATCATATCATGTCAGTACGACAAGATAAAATAAAGAAAAATGAGTAGCAAGGTAGTCGAAATAATCATAACCATCATTAGGAGGACTAAACATTAAGAATTCGGTTTAAGAAGAAAAGATGAAAAGGTTAAACGAAGAAATACTGGAACTCAGAGTCGATATGAAGGTGAAGAGTGAATACATCTGCACTACCGTAATTGATTCTGATCCATGTCATCTAACGTCTCTAAACACTGATCGCAGTTATCTTGCAGAACTAATAATGAATCCGATCAACAATCGATGGTCTAATGGATTGGTCCCACTTCATGGTTTCTCCACCCCTAACTCTTCCAAGTTAATTGTATTATAGCCATTATTACATGTCGAGGTAGGAGGTGGGTAGGCATACGAAACAGTTTTCCCGGACACATCAGCCGATGAGAACTCAAAACCTCATCAATTGACTCTCCATCTTTGCCTAGTACCTTGCATCTAACCTTGACAGTGCCCATCCGTTTCTTCCACAATACATGAGCAGTGTTTCGGAGAGAATTGTGATCAGAAACATTTGTCTTTTACCTTAGTAAACCCCATCCGACACACATAAAGGAATACAGAATTATTTTCTGTGTAGTATACTCTTTCTTTGGTTGGTAGATAGGCATCTCGCCTCCCACAAGTAATGTGATTTGACACAATCCAACCGAGATTTCTAAATTTTCTCCGTGATTTTTTCAAATAAGCCACTAAGAACCTGCTACCAGGACTGATGAGACTTCCAAGACAATTGAAATATTCATCACACTCACCTACTTCACTCCTTATGATCAATCTAGGCGGTGACGCAACTACTGGTGAATTAAAACACCCGGCTTTCGATATATCTCAAACTCCCGACTTCCTGAAGTAATTGGGCAATTTTTCGGAGATTTTGGAGAAAATACGCCAAAAAATTCCAAAAAATTGGTCTGGGTTTTCTCAAAGATTTCCACTGACTTTGAGGAAATCTATATAGATCTCAGGTTTTCGAACCTAACTTCAACTACTTCGTTTCTGGTGGCTGGTTAATATATCTCTAGGATTCAGATGATCAGAATTAAAACAGGATACATGAATGAATACTAGTACATGATAGATGAGTTACGATGCCTCGAGCACTACTACTGCAAATTTATATTGAACAACATCGTTCATTACAAAATAATGTGTTTGTAACGGCTAGTTACACTACCTCTCTGGCCAAAGCAATCGAGATCAAAGCAGGATTCGAACCCATGACCTACTAGTTGAAAATGGAACCTATGAGCCACAACTTCACACTTGGTCACACGTACTTTCTAACTTGAAAGTTTAGATATTGTCTCCATATTGTAGTGTAAGCTTAGCTATTTGACATGATATATAGTGAGCCTATGGAATACTGTCGAGCCAGTCAAGATAGAGAAAGCAAATTCAAAGTCATAGCGCGTGTATCAATTTAGTAGGACGTTTATCATACAAAGATGATGACTATCAACCGTATTAAAGTTAACTATAATTAGTTGGGTTGAACCTTAGTATAAGGAATAAAAAGTACAGTTGACGGTTAGGGTTGAAAATTTAGAGTTAGATTTAAAATTACAGTAGAATAATCATATTCTTTACATTTTAATCTTAAATCATAACCCTAGTTTTAACGTTAATTCTAACATCCAAAGCCTAAATCCAAACCCTGAGCTTCTTTCGTAATCCTAAACTGTAATGGGTTAGAATGTATGGTAAACTTTGGAATTTCATTCATCATGTAAAAATAATAGCGCGTGTAAGGCCTTTCATTTCGTACAATAATTCGTCCATCCATTCTTTTTTTAAAATACTTTCTGCCTTCTGATTGGTTAAAACGGGTGAAATTAGATCTCAATTTTGTTTAACAGCATAATTTAGTTTTACTGTGACATATTTGATGTTCACTTTCTTGTAACTTAGTCAATTGGAAATTTAATTTTTACTCAGAAGGAAAAAAAGTACAACACAAAATTTATTATCACAATGGGAGTTTTGTGGAGATTGTTGTAATTTAATATTTGAATAGATCAGTGAGCCGGCATCCAACGGTGTTAATGTCTAACTTCAACCAATTCACGAAATTGAGCTACTGTCCGCCGCTGTCTTCAATGAGTCACTGACTCACAACAGACATGATTGAACTCCACTGGTCACGGCTTCTCACTAGAAATCAAGGAAATAAATCTTGAAGCCAATCACTGGTGAGCACATAATGATTATTATCTAGAGATTAGTCGTTCACGCATGAAACCGAAGGTTCTGTGTTCGAGTTTCGTGTGTGGGATAGTGGATGCGCACTGCTCAGGAGTCCTATACTAGGACGAACCGGCCGTCCAGTGTATCCAGGTTTTCTATGGTGGTCTAGCTTAAATTGACTCATGAATTCAACACAATTTACTCTTCAACATTCTTATTTAATTAATTATTTTAGTATATTTAATGTGTGAATAATTCGAAACTTGACCATAGAAATAGACTTCTTATATTAAAAAATATTGAGACCATATATACAATTAAAACTTATCTTGTGGTTCGTGATTCAGTGAAAATAGTTAATAATATGGATTTAACCAATAAGATTATCTCTGCTTACAATGGTTGGAGATGTTGAGAATGTGGAACATTATAGTGATCATAGTTGTTAATGATGAGGTAAATCCATTTTCTCTTTATCTCTCTTTGGATTTTAACTATTTTTCGTCGACAAATTCATTCATTCTTCTTAAGATCATATTGTCTATGCCGAATTCTTTCTACTATCACTAATACTTTTGTTATTTCTACTACTATGAGATCTGTTTTGATAATTTCAACTTATTGTGATGATTTAGTGTAACAATTCAAATTCGATGCGTATGTGTACCAGGTTAACTAAATAAATTTTCATGATATCGTTGAAAAATCAATTTAATTCATTTTTGTATTGGTTGTTTGAATCTTCCCATTGACGGTTAGGACTGCAGTTGATCAGTTTCTTGTTGGTATATATGCGTCCTGTACGGTTCGCCTCAATATTGCCTTAAGTCACGAGCATTATAAACAGAGATGGATGGTGACTAGTGGTGCACTCTAGGACGCGCGTTTCGTCCTATTCAGGACTCGTCAGCTGTGTGTACCTACATCCAGGAGTTGATATTCACTCCGAGACTCGAACCCAGTATCATTCGTTTCAAACGCCATCGCGTTATCTACTTAAGTATAACTTTAGTTCCTATAAGTTATTGTTTCACTTCATTCAATAATAACGTCATATTGTGAATTTGAAATATTATAATAAATAGGCTAATTTTAAAATATTGTATATTGAATATACTTGTTCACAATGTTTTAATTGCTGAAAAATGAACTGACCAGATCTTCAAAAAAAAAACTCAGGGACCAACAGATGATTCCACCAGGCATATATGAAACAATTAAGCCGATAGTTACCCATTTACCTAAGTTGTACGGACTACCGAAGGTACATAAACCGGGTATCCCATTGAGACCAATTTTGAACATGTACGATTCCCCTTATCATACTGTAGCAAAGTGGTTAGTAACCGTTTTAAAACCACTCCACAAACACCTAGGGATGTATAGTATTGAGGTTGTATTCCGATTCGTCGACAAGATTAAAAAGAAACACGAAAGGTCAAACGATGATGTCCTTTGATGTAACGTCATTGTTCACATAGAGAGACTGTAAAGTATATTTGTGAACAATAAATGGAAACTACATTCCCTGTGGAGATCATCGGAGAATTACTACTAAAATGTACTATGAATGTACATCTCAAACTCAATGGTGAAGTCTATAGACAAATAGATGGTGTCGCGATGGGTTCACCTCTAGGTCCCATATTGTCTGACATATTTCTCTCTAAACTAGAAAACGGCCCACTGGCACAACAGATCGAAAAGTTTTCATTTTACTGCTGACATATGGACGATACGTTTATCCTTTGTAACGACTATACGGACTTGATAAAAGCATTCGAGCGATTCAATACAGTTCACCCATCCATAAAATTCACATGTGAGGAAGAAAATAGGGTTAGCATATTCTTTCTAGATGTTCTGATTACAAGGAGAAAAGACGGGTAATTAAGGAGAAACATAAACAAGAAAACTACTTGGACGAGCCAATATACAAACTTTCTTAGTTTTGTTTCTCTGCATTATAAAAGGAACCTGATTAAGACGCTGCACGATAGAATCAAGACCATATACTCTCTAGATACGGTCGAAGATGAAACAAAGGCATTATACACGATCCTGAAAGAAAACGGATATCCAGGGAAATTTATAAATAGAAAAATAGACAATAAAAGAAAGCATAGAGTATGCCTGACCGTGGATGAAAAGCCTCTGTATATACGCTTACGATTCAGAGGCGATGCACCTAGTGAAATTCTAAGACTGAAGTTACGCGGATCAATTCAAAGAGCTTTTAATGCAGGTAAACTACAATCAATGTTTTCTACACGTCTAATGATCGCTCCGAGGTTGAAAGATAAATTACCTAGACTAGCCACTTCTTTCTGTATCTATCATTTCAACTGCTCCTATGGAGCAAGTTATATTGGCATATGTTCTAGGAATTTGTATATTCGGGCTCGTTAGCACCTCCCAGTGTGGTTAAGCAAAAATGTAGTTAAAACGATTAACAGCTCGATTGCAGCCCATTTAATTTGGACGGTGTAGCCAATATGGAGCAATCTTTCGCAATAATATATTGTGTTAACTGCATTCTACCTAATTCCGTAAGACTGAGAATCCTACAGACGGCTGAAGCAATTGCTATTCGAATTAAAAGGCCAGAACTTTGCATCCAAAAGAAATATGTTCAGTCGTTCCTTTTACCCCGGCCAACTTTGGAGCCAACTAGTTAATAATCAATTTTATAATATGGTGACGTAATTTGATTAATGTTCATTTTTATATCCTGAACTTATCTTCTTTAAACACATCTTACCAGTGTCTTTATTATTATTATTACACTTGCTAACCTTTTTGAGTAATTTATTTAGCATCCACCCCTATCTACTGATTCATATTATTCTACATATTACGTAATTTCCGATTTTTATTCCATTATTCTCTCTCTCTCCCTCACCCCATGTTGACCATATTTATTCTGATCATTCATCTCACAATTTCATTTCACTTATAAACTGACTCAAGTTAACACCACATTAGTCAGCCCTAACATTAGTGATTTGATTTTATATGACAATCTTTAATTCACATGTTACAATTATAAATGATGTACTCTGCCATAGACGTGACGAATTTTATGGGATATTAATTTGGATATGAGATAATTGTAGAACCTGATGAGAAATTCATTGAAAAGAATACTCTTTGTTCATATTGTGTTTGCATATACTTGTTTTCTTTGTTGTTGTCGAAAAACCACATAATCTGAGTATGTTTTTAATATCTTGTTATTACTACATAAGGGAGTTCTTTAAAGTTTATAAAACTTAATGTTATACATTTCTATCGCCTAATTTACACAGTATTATCAGTAATAACAAAAAAATTATTCAACCCAATGATATTTGTTCATTTTATCTGTCAATCAGTAACAACGTAGAACTTCGCACGTACGTACATCAGTTTGAGTTTCTATACCACAGTAGCACACAAATCCAATTATCGATTCAAATCCCATAGTGTTAGAGGTAGTAAAAGTATAAGCAATAATTGGAAAGACTAGGGTTTGAAGATGTTATTTAAAGAGTATAATCCAGTGAAATAAATTTGGAAAAATAAAGGACATGAAGAATTCAGAAGATTAGGATTTGAGAGAACACAAAGAGTGGATGCACCTGCGTCATTGCAAACGATTTTGAGCCATGTCATTCAGGGTCTCTAACCATCGGTTGCTATCATCTCGCGGTCCCCAACCAGGTAATCTATATATACCAACATGACTCAGTCCACTTGTCAGTGACTTCATGGACTTGTAAGATGTTTTAGTCTGGCCACCCCTAGCTTTCTTCCAACCTACTCCTGCACGTCGGGGCAGTTGATGGTTGGGCATACGTAACACGTGTCCCAGCCATCTCAACTGATGGAAGTAGTGAAACTTCATCAATTGATTCGCCATCCTTACCTAGTACCTGTTTCCTAACAACTGCATTACTTACTCGATGGTCCCAAGATATACGAGCAATGCTTCGAAGATATCTATGATCGAATACTAGTAACCCATGAATATCCTCTACTCTTACCGACCATATTTCACTACCATAAAGTAGGATAGAACGAACTACTGCCCAGTAAACCCGTCCTTTAATTTGTAGACGGGTATCTCGCCTACGCCATAAATGACGCAAGTTTGTAAAAGCTAGTCGACCCTTCTGTATCCATTCTGAGGTTTCGTCACACGTCAGACCACAAGGGCTGATGAGACTCTCAAAATAAATGAAGCGGTCGACACGCTCAATTACATAACTCCCTATCATTAGTTTGGGTTTCAATGCAACATTATTATTAATTGTTTAATGATATTTGATAGTAGTTGGTTATGGATAAATAATTTCCTAATAGTATATTTTCTCATTCACTGATAAACATTGTTATCTCATTGGAGACCACTGATTGCGTAATTCAGTGCAACTGTTCCAATATTTTCTGTATTTAAAAAAAAATATCAGACTTCCTATTCATATCCTTTCAGAAGATGTTTTATATAATGAATAATGTACTGTTAGAATAAGATAAATAAAAAAAATACAAACAAACTAGAAATGCGTCACACTATCACAAGCTAATATGGTAAAAGTATAATATAGAGGGATGAGCTTGACAATTAGTTCTTAAAATGACCACATGATTTTGAAGACATTTTTTTCAACTAAATTAACAGAGAGTGTTTGTACAAATCAAAAGTATTTCGAAATGGATACGATCAAAAATGTTACAGTTTAATGATTTTTAGAAGGTTATTGACTTTTTAAGGTTATTATCGGTTTTCTCTATTCTACTGTTGTGACAATATGATTACATAAACTTGTTAATTTGAGTGTAAATGTTTTTTCCTTTAAAAGTTATCTCTCGTTATATATCTCTCGTAGCCACAATTAGTTTTATGGAATGTTTGTCATCATCGTAGAAGAACCATCATTGTCTCCATATTGATATACAGAGTTCATTTATGAAAATCGTTATCTAGTTTAGAATTTTTAATCGGTCAGTCCATGCACTAATTATTAGCTTGCTAATGAAATGTATTCTGATCGTTTATAATAAAGAAGAAGACTGGAACAAGACTTGATTAGCTTACATGTTATGTAAAGTCCATATATAAAACATGAACATTTTATAAGTTTAAGGTTTCCTTTTTCATTTTATCATGAAAAAGGACTTTCCTTATTAATTTTAAGCCTTTTGAGCATTACACAAAGCCATTTCCGGATCCAGGAATCGAACCGAGAACCTTCGGTCGCACCTGATCGCCTAACTTCTAGACTACTGAACCGGTATTCAGTGGTATGCATGTCTTACCTCAATCAACCTACGATGATAAGAAACCATTTTCCATTGCTTGTGGTAAATATAAGTCCCTCGTCCGACATGGTTGTACCTGAGTGGTCATGACTTTCACGTTTTCAACGGTGGTTTAACTAAAATCAGTTCTGCTAAAATCTAAACGAAACCCTGTTCTAATAAAATTATTTCTATTGTGCATTTTTGTGTGGCGAATTTCTCATTAAACATCGTAAGTCGTTTTCTCGGTTTTGACTAGCTTGTTTCCATACAGGGCTTTTACTATCCAAGTAAGCTGATGTGATTTGGAACCAGTAGATCACAGTATTGAATGCAGCAGAAATAAGTGACACGTAATGATAAAACAATAATAGTAACCATGGTAATCATTTTTGTCTAATACTCCATTTGTTTGACTGCAGTAAATAAATTCTCGGCACACAATATTAAATGTTGGAAAATATTGTTTACGTTGCGTACAAGTTGCCTATGCATGAATTCCATTACTGTCGAAGACTCGTGTTTCTTCAAAAAAGGATGAATCATAAAGAAAATACACCAACCATTGTGATGGTTTCATTTAAATTTTATTTTACTTCAGACTTTCGGTAGATTGTTAGGCCCTTTATAAAAACCCATGAGTGTTGGTGTGGTGTATGTTACTTATGCTGACAGATATAAGTAGTATGTAGCTGCAAACGGAAGTGGTATGTCTAGTAGCAAAATATTAAACTGAAGAAAATTGCAAGGAAATCAGAGAGCAATCAAAATAACGACAGAATTAGAGGAATAACAGAGTAGGTAAAGGATAACGCAAAGAAGATATGCAAATGATGTATTTAATGTATGGTTTTTATATTTCACTAAACCATTGTGTAATTTTGCATTAAGCAATAAATTTGTTTCCCCTACCATAGTTTTTCATTCACCACATTAGTACAATTATGCGGTTAACATGCATAAATAATTGGTCTAAAGAAATTTGAAAATGAGAGAGAAAGTTAACTGCACAGCTATAAAATAAACGGGATATTAGTTTATCAGATTCGAATGGATTTATTCTTCAGTAGTAAATTATAAATATATTTCTATTGCGTATCTCATATGAACTTTTAAAAAAAATCCACCCCATTTTTTTCACAATTGTACAGCAAAGTGAAAGTTTATACACTACAGACAATCAGTCATCACCTAATATGTAACATATATCTGCTTTTACTAGTTTGGATAGGATCCATCCAACACCATGACTCAGATTCCGAAGAGTTGGTCATCGAACAACAGTTTCATGTTTATGTTTCTTCTAGACGGTTTATGATGATTGTTCGATTTAAAATGTAAATCATTGACTACTGACTTTAGAAAAACCCATTCTAGATCAGGGAGCACTGAAGAGGTTTTTCTTCCTTGTATTGGACTCTTCAGTAGTGAACACCCACGATCCCAATATGAATCGAATCTAGAACCTTCAAACCTTTGAACAGCTGATTTCACACTTAACGGTTCATGTTTCCAAATTCAGTTAAATTGGAGTATTATGTGATCATCATTCATTGCCATCTGTGAAACTAGTTTTAGTCGCAACATGATTAAATTCCACTGGTTACAAATTATCACTAAGATTTTAATGGTCGTTCTTGGAGATTGTCATTAGACTGTGTAATTCTGAAACTATAAATCTTTTCAAATGATTGTCACCCATTCATTATTTTTGATATATACTATTTTATGCTTTCTAACACAATATCCCTCCCCCATTCTCCTGAAAATCATTATTTATTTAACTAAATATTAATTGATTTTAGGAAGAGCTCATATGGCATTTGTTGAGCGCTTAGTAACAGAAGGTGACTGTGATCCATATCGTGAAATGATTGGCCTGGTTACACTTGAAGATGTAATTGAAGAAATTATTCAAGCTGAAATAGTTGATGAAACAGATATTTTAAGTAAGCTTTATTGTTTTATCAACTCTTCTTTTTTTCGTATTATTTCTCGTCAGTTGTTTTTATTTTCAGTAAGTATGATTTGTGTCTTGTGAATGAGGTGTCTTTCAGTTGAGTAGTCTGTTGTGGCTTAGTTTAGGATAATGATTACACTCTATCGCAAACTGATCAGAATTTAGAAGCAATGACTATTACATCTTAACTTGTCACTTTTTCACCTGCCTGCCACTGTACTTCATTCGATTTTGCTTAGAAAGGAACAAGGACTAAACAAATAACAAGATATAGTCCAAATATGAGCATATACAGTTAAATTAGTCTTACATATAATTTAATATGTGTATCCTGTATTAATCTGATTATCCAAATGAAAAAAAATCAATAAGATAGACATAATTTATCAGAAGTATGTTGTCTTTTTCATTAAGATCATGAATCGATCAATTGAAAACCTGGAAGCACTGGTGGTCTAACATTGATCAATTCATGATCTTGATTAAAACTCGACAACTCCTATACTGATAATTATATCTTTGTAGTTCTTTCTTCCTATGACTTTAATAAATACATATACTCAAAGATGATGAAAAACATGATGTTTATTATTTTTTTTCCAACAATTTGTTTTCTAATCAACCATAACAAATTAATGTGACACATGAAATTCATATGGTTTTTAACCTTGGAACTTTGTAAATAGAAGTTTTAAAATAAAATCATAGGATGGTATGCGATAAATACAATTAGTTGTTTACCAGTTTGGAAATAGTAAGGCATAATGTCGCGATAAAAAAACATTATAGTAGTTATCTTGTTTTGTTTTTTTGGTGATAATTAGAACTTTGTACATTTTAAATGATTCACTTTATTAATTGGATGGATGGGGTTAAACGAATTTTTTTTTATTTCAGCGACACATAAGTGTAGATAATTCATCAGACCCGGTCTCATATACAAAATGGCTTAATGATTTTTAATGAAGTTACTGAGATTAATCTTTTATTTTAAAAATTGGCATTCAGTTGAAAAGGTTTTGTGAAGATTGATCTAGTATGTAGGTCACATTCGTCATAGGCTACTGAAAATCAAAGAGCACTGGAGAGATTTCTCGTCCTACTATGAGCTCACCGACGATTCCACTAAAAATCAGACTCGGGACCTCGAGGTCTCGCGGTGAACACTTGGTCAGTAGAACCACTATACCGGAGCTCATTGTTACAGTCCTAACACAACGATCAACCAATGTCACTAATGATAACTATTTCACTTACGACGTGTTTGATCTCTACCAGTCATGACTTTTTACTAAAACTTCAGGAATATGTTGAAGTGAGTCACTGTCGATCTGATTATTACAGATTAGTTGAAGCGCTTTTGTGGAGTTCAGACTGTTGAGCAGTCCCACGTTGAGACGAAACAGCTATCTAGTGCCGTTTGTTTGCATTGGTGCCCCAAATCAAATCAATTTGTAATTTATACACTTTAAAGCCTTCAAAACGTTGTGAAAATTAATTCTTAAGAGTTGAAATCTAACCCCATTTGTTCGTGAACTGGATTTAATTGAACTCGTTATGTGTCTGATTTTGTTAAATCATTATCTTTAGGCTTCTCAATTTGCTTAGACATTAGTTTTAGTCTAATTTCAAACGCTTCAACTTCTGCATATAATTATATGCAGAAGTTGAAATGTAAAAAAAATTCCATAGTTCGTAATTTATTATTGGCTTCATTTAGTTTGTCATTTGTTTTGACACGTTTCTAAGGTTTCTAAAATGAATATTACCATACTAAATAAAGTATATCAGAATACTGTGTTTCAACATCATCAATAGCTACAAAACTTGTATATTGAAATATTTCTCAATATTTTAACATAAAATACCATGTTTTCCTTAAGTTAGTTTTGAATCATTTCACTACTAACCACTTTTGCATAAGCAGAGGTAGATAGTGGCTAGAAGTGGAATCCAGGATGCGCGTTTCGTCCTATTCGGGTTTTGTCAGTTGAATGTACCTCCATCTGTGTTGATGTTCACTCTGGGATTTGAACTCAGTACCGTTCGCATCAAACGCCATTGCGTTATCCATTTAGCTACTGAGTCCTGATAACCACTTGCTCATCCAACATCCAGGCAATACGCACATTATGCACATATGCTAATGATAGACTGATTAATAGCAATCTTAAACATCAATGGGACGATTTAAGTAAACAATATCACTTTTCCATATATTTCTAAATCATCTCATGGATGTAGAATCTACTTGTTTAATTATAAAATAGATGACACTTCATAATATCTATCATTATGACTAATATACTTTCATTAAATTAATAAATACCCACCAAGTTACAAAAATATATTTGATTCATAACTTCAAAATGTGGTTCTCAAAATATTCTCTAATGTCCACGGTTAATTGCTAACCATATTTCTTTTTTTATTTAAAAAAAACACACGAAATCAATAAAATAAGAACAAAAAGAGTTGAAATAGAAGCCATGTATACCTAATACAAAACAACATTGAACACAGTGGATAACATAATTCGAGAAATATGAATGAGATTTGGTAAACGATGAAAAACATTTTCACATAGAAGTAATAACAACGGTGCCACTTGGTATCAAAACATGAATAAGGAATTAAAATTCTTAAGAGATAAAAGAAGTATATTTAGATAGTAAAGAATAATTGTGTAGTAATTTATTTGAATTTCGATTCTCTTATTATATGGCTGAGGGTAGGGAGAGCTAGCTCTCTCTTTCTCTCTCTCTCTCTCTCTCGAAATAGTCTCATATGATCACACGTTCATAATCACTGCTAGGAAAGTTCAACTCACTGCATTTCTCTCAGAAAAGGTGTTGTTTATAAGAATGAAAGGATGAACATCTAATAGACAACAATAAGACTTAATTGATTAGTCACGAAGGATTCACTTAAGAAATTTAGAAAGTGTGGTCCACATAAACCTCAGGAACCTTAAAGAATGAATGTTGTTTGAGCTTATTTTGTTTACTGATTTCCATGGAAATGGATCTCATAACATTGTTTCACTGTTTTATAGATACAATTTTTAATTAAATGCTCGAGGAATGGTCTCTAAAAAATTTAACTATTACAGTTTGTGCATTTTAGTAAATATCTCATCCCATTAACAATTATGGTGATTTTGCACAAAACACTCTATTCTCTGTTTTTGATTACCTATTAAAACGATAATTTGGATTAACGTTTACAATAAACCTTTACTTATGCACTATATATGAAATATATTTTTGAGATATCAAAAATATGTCTGGGTATTATATCAAGTTTACGAAAATATTATCAATATAATTGTAATACTATTATTATTGTTATTATTATTATTATTATCATCATCATTCAAAACTGAAGTTGGAACAATAAATTTGTTTATTGAAACGTTTCAATTATGATTTTAAGCTTTACTAGTCAGTACTTTGTTAGACAATAATTAGTAAAATGAGCAAACAACTAGTGTTAATTAAAATTAACGGTTTATATATATTCTGAATGTTGATAGTCACTAGGTGGTTATTGGGGATCAACTTCACATAGTGCATAAATAAATTCAACTAATGATTTCTGAATGAGTTGAAACACTTATCTTAATTCTACTATCATTCTATCATGAGATATATAACAAATGATTACTAGTTTCGTCTGCTGTTATACCAGATTAGCAATAATTTTTCAGGCTTCCACAAAGCTTATTTATTCTAGAAACACATTAACTGTACCCTTTAACCTTCATAGTAAAATAATATTGAACGTTATTTTTGGAAATATTTTATTCAATATTACTATTTTTTAAATCACGAACTAGTTTTAAATAGACCACCATTGAAAAACTGGAAGCACTGGAATATTGCTTTGTTTTAGTATGGGATTCCTCAGCTCATTGGCTTAGAATTTAAGCTTTTGCGCTCAAGAAGGAAAGTTCTCACTCCGACCCACTGTGGAAATTGTGGATGCTCATTATTGAAGAGTCCTATTCTGTGAAGAAACGGCCGTCGAATGTTTCCAGGTTTTCAATGGTGATCTAGCTAAGACCAATTCGCGATCTGAGCAATGGTAGTGTTGTCCAGTGTTTCCAGGTTTTCGTTGGTGGTCTAGCATCAATCAGTTCATGATCTCAATCAAAAGAACTAAGTAGAATAACCTAAGGATTAGTTCCAGCTGTTATTATTAAAAGCTTCGAAGTGTAGCTAATCCAGTAGACATAAAAATCAAACGTGGTTATCCGTAGAAAATTTGTGATCAGTTATGTTTGAACATCTATATGAATAATATCTCTGGAGCGAATATTTCATGCAATTGGTTACCTTTTATAAATTTAAATAAAGCCAGAACAACAATTGAGTGAGAATAATGCGAATTCATTATATTTCGTGGTTTTTCATCAGCTGCTTAGATCCATATATGTATTAAAGTGTATAATTGAGGTATGACATAATATGAACCAATCGATATTTCTGTCGGAAAGATTATCAATAAGAACTCTGTTTATATATATCTGGGTATGAATAGGTTTGAGATCATTTGTAGATGGATTGCAGAATTATAAGGAAACGAACTGAGACAGTAATTAAATCAAGTTCGAGAGCAGATAAGATAGATTATGTGATAATTATAGTTTTGAAGAGTTTACATCACACCTTAGAAGAAATATAGATTTAGAGTAATAAGATAGTAATTGTGTAGAAACAGAAATTGTAGGGTTACATAATAATTAAGAAAATATTTGAACAAATTGAGTCAAAAAAATCGATAAATGAAAGGATGATTTTAGTGTACACGAACCCTATACATATAAAGTATAGTTTAGTGAAGACTTCACTATAATAAAATAGTAATCACAAATATAATAATTGCAAAGAATATTTCTCAAGGTTATAAATTTACCATGTTACTGATAAGTTGATTTCTGTCTCTTTCTGGACACATAAATCAGATTTAAGTTTTTTAATTGCTTCCAAATTGAGGAAAAGTATGTAGTGTGTTTAGGTGTAAATAATCTATAAATGTGTAACATCTGAAAATTCTTTTTCTCATTTTTTTTCTCTCTCTCAAACTTAAGCTGACAATGTACATCATCAAGTGAGACAAGTGCGTAAAAGAGATTTTCGAATGTTTGGTTTACATGATTCTCAGGGTAAATCAAGATTATCACCACAATTGAAAATTGCAGCTCTACGGCATTTAGCCTCAGGTGAGTTTCTTTTCCATTTGCTTTATTCATATTTTATAAATTCTTTGTAAAAGTATCTGAAATATCCTTTTGGTTTGAGTAGATTCACATTTGAACAAGGAATGAGTTGAGCCTACGGAATATTCTCAAGTTGGTTAATACTTTGGTTTCGATTTAGGGATTTTGTCGAGATAAGATTAATTTGTAGGTAATATCATAGATCGACTTAATTTGGATTATCGTTGGAAACCAGAAAGCAATAGACAACTGTTTTAACCTAATAATATTCAAATGCTCGTCATGAGATCTGGCAGTTCTGTACTGAATCTTTGGTGCGGTCTTGTGTGCACAGTACTGAAGAAATGGCTTTATACTATAACAAAATAGTGGTCTGGTGCTTTTCAGTTTCCAATGTTATCCTAATTGAAGTCAATGTGGGACGATTATTTCCGAGATGTTTTTTGACGCCGTTGTTTTTCACCTCTCTCCCATACTGTTATTCGTTTTTAAATTTATGAGACTTTTATTGGCATAAACATTATTTTATATGGTTCTTGCTCGAAAATAATCAATGTGAATTTGATTTTTGTCATTGGTTAAATCAGCCGAAGAACGATTTATATCCAAAGATCGCACTGGAAATTTATTTCCTGGGTACGTCAGTAACCAACTTCTACTTATATTTCCGAAGTTTTAATGAATATTCTTGATTTATGGATTTCAGGTGTTGGAAATTAAAGTTACCCACCAACACGATTAAATGACGTTGTGCTCTGGAGTCAACTAGTGGAAGCTAGAAATGTGATCTTTTGTATTTCAACTCATCAGTTTGAGGGTAACACTCCCGTTGACAGCCCTAAGGGTCATGGCTTTGATCAGTAATATGATCCTAGATGCGTATCGCTGAAATGTCTCGAATTAAGAAAAAGTATTTCAACCAATGTTTCGTATTCTTCAATTATTTCCCAATTAGTATGAATTGGCGACGAAAGCTAACTTTATATTATTATTATTGTCATTGGTAGTAGTAGTAGCAGTGTAGTGAATGAAAACTGAGCTACGGTAAACCAATTTATTGTTTTACGTAAAATGACGTGGTTTCGTGAAATATGAAAACCATACATTAAATACATCATTTACATATCTCTCTTGAGTTTTCCATTACACATTCTATCATTCTTCTAATCCTGTTCTTATTCCGATTAAACTCTTTCCGTTTATTTTCTCTTATTTTAATCTTCTGTTGGTAGTCCTTCCACTTCCACTTCCTGCTACTTACGTCTTTTATCATAAGTAGCACGCACTACAGTGATTGTATTCGATTAGCAGTCACAATATGGCCACTTTATTTACAATACATTAGCTATATTTAAACCACCTATACAACGTCACTGAATCGTATTGCTGCTGATATTATTCTGTTTGTATACACTATAGTGCATTGCGTATTAATGATGTTTCAACTATAGTTTATCTAACTGATACATCTTGCATAATACAAATTAATCATATGCAAAAGTTTATAAACTACCATCTGGTAGTAAGATTCTAATCACTAGTTAAAGTCCCTATGTGTATGCTGACATTCAATATGAAGTGTTTACTATTAGCTTTAGTCGAAAATTAATATACACAATTGACTAATAGATATTGTACAATAGATGAAGAAATTGACAACAGTTCACAATAACGGTCTATACAAGTTTTATGAGGTTTTATTTTTGTTTCAACATTTCAAGTGTTAAATAATGTGAGTTCACATTTCACAAGTGGGCTAAAGTGTAGGTGCACTCAACGGATAACTATTATATTACGCAAATCATACAGCATGTATGCATCCCACTATATCATTCTATAACATTGGTATGTACTGACTGGTCACTTATGTATTTTGAAATCTACCGTGTTATTCCCTTGATTTTGTGAAACACTTATTCAATCAAAATTATCCAATTATTCAAACATATTGGATAATGTTGAATAGGTAAATTCTTAAACCTTTAGTAATGCATCACCCATACCCTTTTACACCTATTTTATTCAACTTCTATTGAATTTGGTAGTGTTAATCCGATCATCTAATTATTTGTCTCATTAAGTCACATTTTCTGTTGTGTAATTTCACTGTTCACTACAAACGTTAAACTTTTGATTCAGCTGATTTTTTAAATTGATTTAAATTTTCCTCAGATAATGTTCCTTCACAGACTGACTCCAGCTAGTAAACTGTTAAAAACCAGTAAGTACTAGGTGGTTTCCTTGAAAACTTATCAACTATGAGCACCTACTATATCACAAGAAATATAAAACTAAGGGCCTTCAGTTTTTATAGTGAGTTTGTTAATTTTAGACCACTTGATCAGAACTCCAAGTTCCTGAATTCGATTGCTGATGGAATTATAAGGGCGTACTTTTCAGTCGCCTCAAACTAGAAGGCAAACTCAATTTTGTGCACAATTTCTGTCCAGTCGTTCATCATCTAACATCACTGTGTAACAAACATGATCTTAATATTCTTGTTCACAACTTCATAAGTTAAATTTTTCAAGAATTTTTTGTTATAAAATATTTTGATCCACTGAATTTAAATTCGGTTCATGTTAACAGTAATAACTTTAAGATAAACTCGATCAATGAAAAAAGAATATTTTGTTAATGCACTAAGATCGCCGCTTTGATAATATGCACACTGATATGAATTCCCAAATCTCAAGTGAAATAAATTCAGGAGACAGGATCATTGGGCAACGAATCGTTAATAAAGTACTGTTGTGAATTTTTTATTAGCCTACTGATTTGATTCTAATTAGAATCAACAAGTGAAAATAATTATGAAAAATAAATCTTCCGTTCAATTCTGTATATATTACACTTAGATTAACTCTGTTTGTGCGACGGCATACACAATGATCATATTTAGCTGCAAATAAATAAAAAAGTTGTGTACACATATATCATAATAATCGAAAATGACAATTTCGAATGATTAGTCATGTGATAAGTGTAGTCAAGTATTCTGTCTCCGTCAATACATTGAACCCTGTTTTTCCGAAAAAAAACAATTCATTATTATTATGTAGTTAGATCTCAACTGTTTCACGTGTCGTTCATTCACACCAACAATAATTACACATACACATACACATATACATATTCGTGTTAAAAGTTCCTCTCACTTATATAGTACTGAATTTCAAATCGTAGAAAATCACACATTTATGATGCATACCAATTCTAAGGTCAACATGAAATAGTTTATTATCATTATTATCGTTTTTTCAAACTTTTCACACTATAAATTGATATGTGGTTGAAGTCAATAAAAAACTACACTTTGTATTGTAAACATTTTTATTTATTTATTATGGTAGATCGTTTGTTTCTGTAACTATGTTGGTGGAATCGGTAATAATTCTATGACCTTGAACCAATAAACAACTGACCATAATACAATCAATCGTTAATCAAGCAAATATTTTAGAAATTTTTTGTTTTAGCAATTTCTGAAAATCTACTGACTAGTCATTGCTTTCTCTTGACTATTATTATTTGTTAGTTTGATATATATATCTTTATAAATTATAACATATTGATAAAGGTCGATAGTAGGTAACAGTAGAATCCAGAATTGACTTTTTATTGTATCTGAGACTCGTCGGATTGATGTACGTGCTTCCCAGTGTTGTGGTTCACTTTGAGACTTTATTCAAGTACCATTTATCTCACACTTATAACATCTGAAACGAATAACTGCTTATCTGAACTCAAAAGCTAACTTACTGGATAAGATATTGAACGATTGAAGCGAAATATGTTGTATTCGAGTTTCGGTGTGAATGTCAATAATGGGATTCAAATATATACAGCTGATGAGTTCCGAATAAGATACAACGCGTGTCATAAATTTCATTACTATTCATTATTTAGCTTTACTTAAGGAATTTAATGACAATTTCTAGACGATCCACTCACGGTTCACATATCGTAAGAGACTAATCAACTGCAGTCTCTAGTATCGGTAATGAGAATATTCAAACCCTTAAAAATAAAATCTAAAACATTGTCCGAATAACAATAATATTTTCCGTTAGCGTGAATTAATGTTTGTTCCCTTCCTCCTCTCATTAATTCTTTATTCGATTCTGGAAATAATATCTATCAATTATTGTCTTCAGACATTATTGACCCTCTTCAAATCACAACATCGTACTAGAACTTGAAGAAACCTATCTGTAAGCTAATTAGTATTGAAAACATGATAATCGTTTTTATTAAAGTGATTATATGATTATCTTCTTTTATGAGTCTACTAAAGTTATCATCGTACTTATCAGAAAAATCCATGTGTCATGTCTCATGGATACGCCTTACTATAGGAGTCTTAAATTAAGATAAAACAATTCTTTAGTGTGTTAAGGTGTTGAAAGTACTTGACAGAAAACTCTAGACTTAGGTTTCGTGCTAGTTGCACTTTTTAACAATACATACCTACAATCTTGTAATGAATGATGTTCTCTTCAACCGCCCCTAACGTTTCAATATAGTTTAAAGCTTATATCGAATCATTTAGGCCAAAGATTTGTTAAATATAATATCGCTCATCATTTAGTGGTCAATCAGTTGTAGACTTTTCAGTCTTCCCTTATATTTTCAATGATTTTTTAAAAACTTGTAATAGAGTTTACTATCAGAATGATATAACTCAACTATATACATAAATGCAGTACAATATCACCATATTGGATCTTATTGCCATTATTATTATTAAGTTTTAGTGATTGGTTAAAAGTGTTTATTGTATCTTGTTTATTCTAACCTTGAAATATATACTTACTTTTATAAATAATAAACTATCAGAAGTTACTGGTCTCATATTTATTCACTTACTGTTCTTTTCTTTACCATGTAACTCGGTATGTGTATGTATGAGTATGTTTACATATTTCTGGGCAGATTTGTTTACTCACTTGTTTTTAATCATTCTAAAGAATCAGATTCGATTAATCCAGTTTTGATTGTTATACATATGAATAGTCAATACTTTTTTGGATAAGAAAACTTTATTATCAAGTGAACTGCTAATTGCAGTATATTTTTTTCCTAGAAGGGGTTTTGTGGAGATTTTAAAAATTTCACTGATTGAAATCATGAGTCAATTGAAGCTAGACCACCATGGAAAACCTGGAAGCACTGGACGGCCGTTTCGTCCTAGTATGGGACTCCTCAGCAGTGCGCATCCAAGATAGAGCTGCTCTGTACGATTCAAACCCAGAACCTATTAGTTTCGCACCAGGAGCTTAACCAACTAGACCATTAAGCATGCATCCGACGGTGTTAATGTCTAACTTCAACTAATCTACAAAGTTGCGCCACCGTACACCATTGTCTTCAGTGAGTCGATATCTCAAAACAGACCTGGTTGAACTCTATCGGTAACGGCTTCTCGCTAGAACTCCAGGAGTATCTCCCGAAGTCAGTCACTAGTGAGTAGGTGATTATTATCAGAATGAGTTTTGTGGAGATTTTGGAAATTTCACTGACTGAAATCATGAGTCAATTGAAGCTAGACCACCACTAGGACGAAACGACCGTCTAGTGCTTCCAGGTTTTCCATAATGGTCTAGCTTCAGTTGACTCATGATCTCAACTGTTTAATATATATATTGATAAGAGTTCACAATATCCCATTGTTGATATCAAAGACTAAATTTTGACTAGACTTTGTTAGCATATATACACTTTGAACAAATAATTCGATATTGAAATTGAACGCCCATTTATTGACTCCCACAATCTATGAGACTTCAATCCTAATTTAAATTGAAAACTTTACTTTCAAGGTTAGTTCATATACAAAAATCAAAAGGATAATTATCTGATCATAAGTTATCCTAGAACTTTCTTAGAAAAGATACTAAAATCCATTTATGTTTGTTATTTGAAATTGATAATTGTTTATTCAATAAAAATGAATATAATTCCCTTAGTTTTCAGTTTTTTTTTGTGAACGTCCCAATTAATTAAAGGTAATTTTAGGTATTCTACAAGCCTATAAAGAAGTTTTTAGATGTTCCTTAACAAGACCTATCTACTGCCTTTGAATAATGTTCTTGACTTTATTTATTATGTAAAATCCATGATAATGACATTAATTAACGAATTATTTTTTATCGTGTCACTTATCAAACTTTTATAGTTGAATTCATCAGTCAATTGAAGCTAGACCACCATGGAAAACCTGAAATCACTGGACGGCCGTTTCGTCCAAACTATTATGTGTTCAGGGAACTATAATTTTTTTTTATCAGAATCGATAACACCAAGTCGCTTTTGTCAGGGTTGCTAACTTCACTAATATTATTTACTGTTAGATTGAGCCTTGTTAGTAAGTGCAGACTGTTTGTTTAGGGCTCACGTGATTATTGTATCCAATAACTGATGGTGGGTGAAATGGTTTAGAATCTGTACCAATGGCATAGATGTATTTTGTAGTGTCGGGTGCCATGTCAAGCTCAAATAACTTATTCTAGCATTCTGACAAACCAACTTATTCATTTTTCTTGAGTTAAATTTTGACCTTGTTAATTATTCGCTTATCAACCTTGATTTTTTATGTAAGCGTGTGTACATTTCTTATCGTACTCATCACGTCTGTAACTTATTTTTGTCTGACTATAAATATTAGGTAACGCTTAGTTAAATTGTTTTACATGCACATCCGTTTCGCTTCGCTCTCGCCTCTTCACTTCGTTTCCTTAATCGTTTGTATGGATAAACGAATGTCTAAAATAAATTCCTCCAATGCCACCCTTACTTGACTTATTATTACCACCGTTATTCAAACGAGGTTAGCCTAGGTAATATACAGAGTTAAATGGAAGATTTATGTTCATAGCATATTCATACGTTCATCGAAATTGGAGTCAGGTCAGCTGGCACCACATACTCACTTTTTCGTTTTCTTAAATATTGGGTTTAAATATTGTCTTATACTTTTTTACTTTATAAATTAATTTCTTTTCGTATAATCTTATTTATGCTTAATATTTTCTGCCAGTACTGTTGCTTTTACCATTCCTACTACTCTGATATGTGTCTTAGTAGTCTCGTCTTGTTGTCCTGATGTGATGTAGAAACTGGAACCTATGAGCGTACCTGTGCCAGGTATTACATTTCTAATGGTTGATTACTTTTATTATTGTGTGTCCATGTTTAAAATATAGTCAAACCAATAAGAATACTTTTTTCCCATTTTTCGTTTGCTTGGTTACTTTTTTGATTGATATTATTATGAGAATAAAATTGACGATTAATTCACTGTGTAGTCTTTCAAAGAACAACGACTGTCAATTTACACGCATTAACAATAGTAGATGACACACAAAAAATTCCGTTCAGTTTCTGAATCTCAACTTCTAATTTTACTGTCAGTTTATCTTGTTGAGATAACTAAAGAAAAAGAGACAGAGTGAAACTATGAAACTGAAGAGCCATATCAATCCCTTAATAATTTGTCAGGTTACATTCTATCACTTCGTTTACTGATTAGTGATAATTAAACGTCATTGATGTTGTTCAATTCTTTCTCCCTGTAATGATCGGTTATCATTAAACTATTGTTACATAATTATCAGTAACATTTATTTCATATAAACAATCATTTGATTCATGCCGCTTAGATAGAAGGAAGCTTAAGAATCATGTAGTCGAAAGTTTGTTTGCATTAAATATATCCTTGAGAATAATCGATTTCTAACAAAGAGTTTAGTTGAACAGTAATCCAATGCTTTGGTGACAGATGTATTTAAAAATAAATGCATCTAAAGTTAACAAAACGAGAAAGAGTGTTAGATGCTTACATATAACAACAGGTCATCGGCTCAGTGAATAAAACACTCAGTTATCAGTTAACAGTTTGCATGTTCGAATCCCACTTGGCATACTTCAGTTTGTATTATCAGATAATTCATATTGGCTTCCACAAACATGATAGTATATTTAGTGTACTTGGTAAATAAGTTAAATTATCATCTTTACAGATAAAAGGTTCACTCATTATAGAACTGTTTTGTGTTTTGAATGAAATTGGAATTTGTGTACTTTCTGTATATAAACTCATTAAGTATAATACTAATGGACTTTTAAGCAGAATTGCAGTTTTTTATAGATTTCTTCACGTATAAATAATGCATAAAAGAAGATCCCTTGTGCTTCTTGATTTCAATCAGATTTTTTAATGGAATTTATCATCAACAAAATGGATCTCACTACAATTTCTCTATTTTCCATATAATTAGACGTTAGTTTCTTTGTTAATAACGCTTATTACACTTCCAAACTATGCTCTATTTTAAAGCAAGTTGTTCAGCGAAGTCTTTTTTTAACAAGTTCATCTTATATATATATATATATATATATATAAATTATAGGTCATCGACTATTTGCATTGAAATCATGAATTTGCCTTAGTCGGACAACCATTGGCAACCTGAAAACACTGGATGGCCATCTCTTCCTGTATTTTTATCTTTGTAAGAATTTGACTGTTTGTTGTATGAAATTTGACAACTTAGTTTTCTATAAATAAATAATTAATATCAGAAGGGGTTTTGTGGATATTTCAATAGTTGAGATCATGAGTCAGTTGAAGCTAGACCACCATAGAAAACCTGGAAGCAGTAGATGACCGTTTCGTCCTATTGTGGGACCCAACAGTGCGCATCCACGATCCCACCTCGCGAGGCTCGAACCCAGGACCTATTAGTCTCGCACATGGACGCTTAACCTCTAAACCGATAGAACCTAAGTTCGGATATCACCAGGCAAGACCGTGGATACGTACTGCTGAGGAGTCCCACAATAAGACGAAACAGCCTTCCAGTGCTTCTAGGTTTTCCATGGTGGTTTATCATCAATTGACTCATGATCTCAACTATTAAATATAAATACATATTGAAGGATAATGTTTACGAAATATGTGGAATAAATAATCAGATGAATGAAAAGTACGGATGTGAGTAACGATAACTTGTGATCAAAAGGTAGGTGAATGGTGATCAAAAATTTTAGTTAGAGATAACCCTTATAATAGCAGTAATAATAATAGTCTAGGAATTCCTACAGTCTAATTAGAAGGGCTTGTTCTGTAGTCGTACTCTGAATGTACATTTTAGCTTTAGTGAAGACAAACATATAACATAGCAGCGCGTTCTGCACTGAATTCACTATAAGCTGACTGTTTCATATCCATAGTTTAAAGCAGCACCTAATCAACAAGCTGTCCTTGTATTGAAGGTATGTTTACGATACATCTATTATGTGATGTAAATTGTGATGTATAGGATATCCTCAAGTCTTTTGATAATTCTAATTCGTCACTTAAATTCACAGTGGAATAAGAAAATGAATCAGATTTTCCTTTTCTTGATGTTCTACATACAAAAAAATGGTTGTTCACGGCTGAGTTTTGGAAATCCGAAGTCTGATTCCTTAATGTCCACGCGCTATCGTAAAATATGTTCACCAAACCGCCTAGAAAATCAACTACCCATTTTGAAATCCACTTTCGTAGAGAATGTATATTGGTTAAGGATTATTGAAAAGAATATGTAAAACAAAAAAAATTGTCAAAAATAGGATTCTTTGTCTATATATCTTCAGTTTAACGATGTTACTGGTGCAATACTGAAAAGTTATCTGGAGAGATGTATTTAAAACACTTAATGTAGAAACTGTTTTCTCACAAACTACTACTATAAATCCTCATGTGAAATATAGGTTACCAAGACTTACTGGTATAGTAAGGATTGACCAGTACATTTGTTGTTGTGGAATTACGTGTGTAGGTGATTCGTCGAAGTCGTTTCATCATCGCATTCAGGAGCATCGATCAATAGGGCTTCACAAATGTCTAGATACGTCAAATACTTCATCGACTCTGCAACATGTGGTGAACACGGGACATTTAACCTCTGATTCATCTTTTGATATGGTTTACAAAATCCAGTCAAAGACGCCATGAGATATACACCTGGGCTATGCATATAAAAAATAATTCGTTAAATCCCTTTCTTTAGGATTGCCTCAGTATAGTTTTATTTGGTTTATATAGTGGTCCCATCGGTTCTTCGTTTCTCACTCCGATGTCACTTATAAAATTGACTCAAATTCACTCAATTGTTTATCTTTATTATTACCAAGGTCATCTCTTCCTAACTGCCTCAATCACCACTCCAACACCTTTGTTTCAACTCAATGATAAACATAGTTACAATTTATTTTTATTAATTATAAACTTCTTATGTTTCATAATTTGCCTCGTTTAATAACTATTTGTTCATTCAAAAATATAGTTAGTTGGATTTCATATAACAATTAAATAAACCCAACCAAACACACTCATTCATTGACTTATAATTTGTTATATATATATATATATATATATATATATATATATATATATATATATATATATATATATATATATATATATATGCATATACTATTGTACGGCTTTGGAAATGAACTCGTTGTAAAGGAGCCGTGGAATTCAGGACACCTATTTCGTCCTATTCGTGACTCTTCAGCTTAATGTACTTACTTTCCAGAGTGTTTAGTGATTTAATGTTTGTTTTTTAATTTAACTTTTATTTCTAACATGTTTCAGGAAAAAACCCCATAAATTATCATCTTTAATACTATTTAAACGTTATTAATTATACTTTCATGTTGATTTATGGGGATATTTTTTTAAAAACTGTTATTAGTTTAAGTCATGATAAATTGAGTTTATGATAAGAAATTGACAAACTATTGAAACATTGGACGGTTTACAATAGACCAATAGTTGTCCAAGATTAATGGTTTAAATTTCCATAAAAATATCATTGACATTGTGATGGAGGATATTGAGTTAATCTATTATGTAAATTACGTTGGAATATGTAGACTTCTTTGTGTTCTCATTGATAATAGTTGCAATCCGTATATAGAGATTGTTATGAATTTAAATCCTATATTCTTACTTAATAGGACTATTAATTTATTCAGTTCACCTATGAAGAAACCTGTTATGCTAATAATATTGAAAATTTCGCTTAACCAAATACGTCCACTAAGGATACTGACGCTGATTAGTTCGTGCAACTTCTTTTTACTCCCACACTGCCGATAGAGAACACGCAGATAGTGAATTAATTTAATTTTTCTTTTCATAAGTCGAAAACTCACACGATAATATTCATCAATTATAAGACCACAATTCACTATGAATAAAAAAAAACCACAATCCATGAATAACTTGGTTATTTGTTATACAAAAACTGAGTAACAGGGAGGTGCATAATTAATTAATTATACTTCATGAACGATTGAAGAAATATAAACAGTTAATGAGTTAGATCAAAAATTACAATTAAAACAATATAAAAATAAACTAAATTAAGAGGACGAAAAGCGAAGATCGTGCACTTTAACCGGGTTAGCAGGTACGGAGCAGCATCCATTTAGGGGGAGTTGAAAAACCCTTATTTCAGACCAATGGTTCACATGAGCTCCAGGATCCTGAAGGAACAAATGGCGTGCGAACCTATCGTCGATCACCGGCTACCGTGGAACTTGATTTCCTAACGTTGCCTTGTGGATTAAACCTCAAGGTTGAAGGTTCGGGTGTGACTCTCTAAGAAAGGCACCTATTTCGGTTTGGGCTCCCGGGTAGTATTCCAACCGTCATACAAATCAAATGATATGTGTGGCGTGTATATATTTGATGCCTGCTTGTACCAATGTTTATATGTTTAAATAAATAAAACATAAATCCTAAAGCAAATACTTGGTAAATCCACAAAAAATTTCAGCAGTTCTCAGAGTCCTACTCACTGTTCTTTTCCTCTCTTATCTAATAGAGACATTGTATGCTTTACCGCAAAATCCATCACAATAACATAGCTGCATTCATTCCTCTAAATTTTTAAGTAAAGTATTATTCCTAATTTTTCATCATTCAATTTGACTTATTATTCTAATCGAAGTGTATTCCACCTATTCAGGATTTTCTCTTTTTTACTTCTCATCTTTGTTAATTTCCTATTCTTTTTATGCTAATATCCATTGTATTAACTTAATCTAATACAAAATCGTCCAACATCTTCATTGATTATGACTGGTTGACTGATTTATTAATTAATTATTATCATTGATTCCTCTTACCTTCCATTTGTTTAGTTGACCTTTAATTTTTTGAGTACATTATGTGTTCTTAACAAGTATATGTGTGATCACTAATATAAATCACGTAGTTCTGAGAACTTTTATATTCTTATTACTGTTATATCCTAGTGAAGATAAAATTACGGGTAACTTCTGAGAAGTAATAATGGACTAATATTATATATATTTATTCCTATTGTATAACTATTCAGTAACTAGATTATGTATATCTATATTCCTCTTATTATAAACTTCATTTTGATCTATAGGAAATTATTTACTGTTCTTATGTGCAGTTTGTTGATCACAGTCTTCCACATTCACAGCTACTTTTCGGCTTGATGTTGTACAAATGTTATTTCCTATTTTATGGTATGATGCAGTCTGTTTGGCTGGTATATAAACCAAGTGTATTTGAAATAAATGATTCGCATGGTGGAGGCTGTTTTCGGCGTTCTGGACTCAACTGGACGGACTAGGCGAACAAAGGACCGATAAGGACTCTAGGCTGCTCATACCGGTCAAACGACATTGGTTTAGTACAGTACTAATATTGAACAAGTCGTATTTTGATTGGCAAATAAATCACGTAACAAATAGCCGGACTCAAAGTTACAACAATTACACCATCCAAATTTTATCATGGAGGTTAATTGCTTTAATTATGGTGTATTGATAACAGTAGAATTATATCATAGTTTGTAAGTTTGTAGAAACAGATGTTTAATTTGTGTTATGACTTGTGATCCTTGTGCTCTGTTAATATATGATGCGATACCATCACCAATTAGAATCACCAATTTATTGGGCGGACCAGTGCGAGCCGCCTAGAGTTTGAGATAGCAACTTCTTACTTAACCCAGCCGTCTCAGTCCAGAACACCAATATCACCTCCCGTTATATATCAAATCATTTATTTCATTTCTATTTAGTTTATATACAAGCCAACCAGACCACGTCATATCATACAAAAGGAAATAACATTTGTACAAGACCAAGTGGCTGTGATTGTTAGAAACTGTGACTAATAGTCTGACAATAATTTGAGAATAGAAAATCATATAACAGTGACTAATACGTCAAATAAAAATTTATTATAATAAGAGAAATATAAATTCTGATCAATCTAAGCAACAATGCAAGCGTGTTCGGCATGAGATTCTCCCTCTTGAAATGCGAAATGTTGCATTAGGATTGTGTTGCATCGAAACCTGAAGTAATGATAGGGAGTGATGTAGTTGAGCGTGTCGACCGCATAACTTATCTTGGAAGTCTCTTCAGACGTTTTGGTCTGGTGTGTGACGAAATCTCAGCACGATACAGAAGGCTCGACTAGCTTTTACAAACTTGCGTCATTTATGGCGTAGGCGAGATATCCGTCTACCAATTAAAGGACGGGTTTACTGGGCAGTAGTTCGTTCTATCCTACTTTATGGTAGTGAAATATGGTCGGTAAGAGTAAAGGATATTCATAGGTTACTAGTATTTGATCATAGGTGTCTTCGAAACATTGCTCTTATATCCTGGGACCATCAAATAAGTAACGCAGTTGTTGAGAAACGGGTACTAGGTAAGGATGGCAAATCAATTGATGAAGTTTCACTACTTCATCAGTTGAGATGGCTGGGACACGTGTTCTGTATGTCTAACCACCGACTGCCTCGACGTGCAATGTTTTATGGTGTATGAGTAGGTTGGAAGAAAGCTATGGGCGTCCAGAACAAACCAAGACACAAATCCATGAAGCCATTTACAAGTGGACTGAGCCATATTGATAGGTGTAAATTACCTGGTTGGGATCCGCGAGACGATAGCAACCGATGGTTAGAGACCTTGAATGACATTGCTCAAAATCGTTTGCAATGGAGCAGGTGCATCCACTCTTTGTGTTATCCCAAATTCTAATCTTCTGGATTCTCTACGTCCTTTTTTTCTCTTTCCAAATTTATGACCCTTGAATAACATCTTCAAATCGTAATCTTTCCAATTATTGATTATACTTTTGCTACCTCTACCATTTTGGGATTTGAATCGACAATTGCATTTGTGTTCTAATGTGGTATGGCAACTCGAACTGATGTATGTACGTACTGACTGACTGACTTGAATAAGTCAATTCATTATTTGTCTTCCATTCAAAGTTTATTTCTTAAGTTGTCATTTACTTTCTATTTCACAAATTCATCATTTCTTCTCGAATCATGTTGTTTATTTCTTATGTTTTCTAGTTTTAATAATGTCATCTCTTTGCTTTAGTGTTAATTATTAACAACTTGAACTGATACACGTTCATGGAAGGTTTTATATTGTTCACTGACTAACTCTATTCGCTTTTAACACTTAAAAATCTAGAGTTCAATCTATGAATGACTCTCATTAATTCTCTCATTTATACCCATAATTCACAAAAATTCCATTTAAAGAATTCTTTCTTGAAATTATTTGGTATTTATTATTATTATTATTATTATTATTAGTAGTAGTAGTAGTAGTAGTAGTAGTAGTAACAGTAATTACTGCTTTATAGATTTTACCATTCAGAGAAAATGACTCAGGTTGTTTTTGTTCAGTTATCAATAATAAGTCATATGATGAAAACCATAGTTTTCTAATACGAACAAAAAAATTTCTTTTAATATAATGCATCGTTTGAAAAAAATATCGATAATTTTTTGTTTGCATTATCTACTCAAAAGTACTACTTAAATAGTAACAATATATGACTTTAGTAAATTGGTGTTTTTAGTTACCAGCATGTAACGTTTTCATTGTAATAATAATAATGAAAGTAATAATAATAATAATAATAATAATAATAAATAGGTATATGAAAAATAAAAATGATCCCATGACTACATGACCTTTGTTATTGTAATGTTAATAAACTAATGTGTAACAGATTAATTAGCCTATTGTTTATTTTCCTTTTAAGACATTCAATGTATTGATAATCATTTTCTTTATAGGTACGCCTCTTTCATTATTTCATTATACTACTTAATTAAGCAGTTAATAGTAATCATAATAACAATTAACTAAAATAGATTATGTTTCATTTTTGTCAACCCATACATTCTTGTCTCTTATTGTTACTTGCGTCAATCCATCCAATGTTTCAATTATGATTTGAATCAATATGTTGTTGTTGGTTTGTGCTTTTCTTTTTCTTTTGTTGCTTTGTTCCTTGTGCAATATACAATACCAAGTTTTCTTCTGCCTGAAGTAATTTACCACTCTTCACTTGTAGGAAATGTTTTTGCCTTTTCTCAAGTGATAAGGTCATTCTACTCGTGTTTTTTTGTTTACTAAGAAATATGTACTAGTTTTTCATTTTATTTTATGTTCTCTTCGTTCTCTAAGTTGCTGCTTGTTGTATCCATCTGGTCACTGTTCTGTTTGTTTGTGTTTTTACCTTGAGTTATTGTACATCTGTTTATTTATCTGTTCATTTCCAATCTTATTTGCTGCCTCATTTTAGTTGCTCCCTTCAATTTCTACCCCATTGTCTTTTTCCATCTTTTTTTCCATGATCAATAGAACTACCATGGTGATTTTCTATTTTTGTAACAATAACAGTACTTACTACTATTACTACTATTAGTAGTTGTAATAGTAGAACATTAGTTGAATTTTAATGTTATTTCGTTTATTGTAATTTCTATCAAATGAAATTTTATACTATTGTATACTGTCGAGGTCTTTAGGCATGATGTTCAACTAAGAGAGTGATAGAATTGTTGCAGGCTTATTTTCTTCAAACGAAATTCACAAAATCAATTTGGTGAATGAATGATTCCATATAGTTTTTTGTACTGAACATGGTCATTCCAAAGTAATCAGACATTTAATGTTATGATGTTGAAAAATATGACAGAAGTTTGGTAAATCCGTAATTAGTAGTTTTAAGATATCTAAATGTCAATTATTTTTCTTGTGGTTTACATCATGGACTGTCTTTATTTAGACAATCATTGGAAACTAAAAAGCATTTGACAGCTGTCTTTTCCTAACATTCATCTCCTCCCCGTGTCGAACATTGTATCTTCATGTCTCGAAGTTAATACTTAATCCTTAAACCACTGACTGGGCATTAAATGACCTACGTGTCAAACTTCATTCATTTTTTGATATTGCACATCTGTAGTTGCCTTTGGTTGATAAATACATGACTGACGACACTTTGAATCCCACTAGTTATCGAGAAATACCTATCATAATGAGTCAATAGTAAGCACATAGTTAAATGAATAAATATCGACGGTTAAGTTTGATTTAAGTTATTCACTAGGAAGCAGCGAATTGATGATCATGATCAAGCATTCAACTGTCAACCATGTAGTTGTAGGTTCTCAAACTACAGTTCATGTATTTCGGGTTGTGAGCAGTCAGGTATTATCCCTTCGTCTCCTATGACTGTTAAATATCACCTTGGCTTCTCATAAATGATTTTATAATAGACCTTTGAAATTTCTTTCATTTCAACCACTTAACTTACAAGTTTAATCTAACAACAGTCTGAAGTCATTCATTTCCTTAAATGCAGTAGAAAACTGAACGTTAAGTTATTGCCTGAAACTTGTAATTCCATGTGTTATTGATCACTTGCATCACAGAGTATGTTTGTCTCAAATTCGAGTATACGAATCTATATTTAATTACTGAGTTGCAGCATAAATATCATCATCATCATTAAAGTTCATGATGTATCTATGTAGTCCTACTACACAGTATGGATATAATAGCTTACTTCCTTACGTCTGTTACTCCTCGTGGAGAAGCATAGGCCGCCCACCAGCACTCTCCATCCAATCCTGTCCTAGGCAATCATTTCAAACTCTTTCCAGTTGTTATTCATCCTTTTCATATCTGCTTCTATTTCCCGACGTAATGTGTTCTTTAACCTTCCTCTTTTCCGCTTCTCTTCAGGATTCCAAATTAAGACTTGCCTCGTGATGCAATTTGATGATTTGCGTAATGTATGCCTTATCCGCTACCAACATCCTTTCCTAATTCCCTCTTCAGCTCGAAGCTGGTTTGTTGTCTCCCACAGAAGGCTGTTGCGGATGGTATCCGGCCAGTAGATATTGAGTACCTTGCGTAGACAGCTATTTATAAATACTTGTACCTTCTTGATGATGGTTGTAGTAGTTCTCGAAGTTTCAGCTCCGTACAGTAGAACTGTCTTGATATTAGTATTGAAGATTCTCACTTTGATATTGGTTGAAAGTTGTTTTGAGTTCTATATGTTCTTCAATTGTAGGGATGTGGCCCTTGCTGTGCCAACCCTTGCCTTTACGTCTGCATCTGATCCTCCTTGTTCATCGATGATGTGAAGGAATCTTCATCTTCCAGCGTTTCTGCATCAAATGTGATTGAGTTGGTGTTCTCCGTGTTGCAGTTGAGAACCTTCTTTTTCCCCATGTTTATGTTGAGGCCTACTGGTGCAGAGGCTGCTGCTAAACTAGTTGTCTTCATCTGCATTTGTTCATGTGTATTGGATAGGAGGGCTAGGTCATCTGCGAAGTCCAAATGGTCTAATTGATTCTGAGCTGTCCATTGTATTCCGCGTTTGCCCTCAGATGTCGAGGTCTTCATAATCAAGTCGACCACCAGAATACAGAGGAAAAGGGAGAGTAAACAGCCTTATCTGACGCCGGTCCTTACTTGGAATGCGTCTGTTGTCTGTCCTCTGTGCACGACCTTGCACTGTAATCCGTTTCATGAGTTCCGAATAATGTTGACAATCTTTTCAGGAACTCCATAGTGTCGAAGAAGTTTCCATAACGTTCTCCTATCTACACTGTCAAACGCCCTTTCATAGTCAATGGAGTTGGTGTATAATGACGAGTTCCACTCAACTGACTGTTCGACGATGATCCGTAGTGTTACGATTTGGTCTGCGCACGATCGATTCTTACGAAATCCAGCTTGTTGATCTCGAAATTGGGCATCTACTGCATCTTTCATCCGGTTCAGCAACATTCTGCTGAAGACTTTCCCTGGTATTGACAGTAGTGTGATGCCTCTGTAGTTTTCGCATTTGCTCAGATCTCCTTTCTTGGGAATCTTAACGAGATGGCTTTCTTTCCAGTTCATCGGAACTTGTTCCTCCTCCCAAATCTTTTTGAATAGAAGGTAAAGCATGTTTGTAGTTACTTCGATGTCGGACTTCAGTGCTTCAGCTGGTATATTGTCAGGTTTTGCTGCTTTTCCGCTCTTGATTTGTCTGATGGCCATCTTGATCTCTTCAGTCGTTGATCGAATGACATCTATAGAAATGTCTGTGTATACTGCTTTAATGTCCGGTGGATTCAATGAAGCTGGTCTATTCAAGAGTTTCTCAAAATACTCTACCCATCTGCTCCGCCGTTGTTAAATTTCAGTGATGGGCCTGCCTTCTTTGTCCTTGACCGGTTTCTCTGATTTATTATATTTCCCAGCTACTTTCTTCGTTATATCATATAATTGTTTCATATTTTTTTCTCTTGCAGCTTTTCCCGCCGTCGTTGCTAGTTTTTCCACGTATTTCTGCTTGTCGGCTTTAATGCCCTTCTTCACTTGTTTGTTTGCTTCTGTGTAATGGGCTTGTACCTTGACTTTCTCTGCTCGTATTCGGCTGTTGTTTATTGCTGTCTTCTTGTTCTTCACTTTCTGAATCTTACCCAGGGTTTCGATAGAGATCCTTTCCTTCTGATGATGATGCTTCTTGGGGCCCAGAGCCTTCTGACACTTTGAAGTTGATGCTTCTTTGATATCTTTCCAGTTGTACTCCATAGTAGTTTCTTCTTCCTTCAGTATATCCTGTAAGGCTTGGAACCTGTTGTTGAGAGCTATCGTGAATTCGTTGAATTTGTTAGTATTTCGAAGGAAGGCTGTATTGAACCTTCGTAGTGCTATTTGTCCAGTTCTTCACTGCTTCTTTAGCTTCAGTTTTAAAGTATTTTAAAGCTGATAAGAATGTGAGGTGATAAATTTATATGTCTTCATTCACATCTGTTTTATAACTTGGCTACTTAGAAAAAAATTCTGATACCACTATTTATTCATTCATGTTTTTAAGTTCTCTTCTACTCAACATGTTATTTTCATGATTCAACTTATATTTCAACTAATCTGTTTTCTGCCAACTGGATGGTTTAATCATATTCTCGTTTGTAGATCCTTACCTTTTAAGAGAGATTCTCTAATGAAAAACATTTTACACCCATTTAATATTAATATGACAAGTAATATTTATAGATGTTTACTTAGTAAATGAGTTATATTTAACAGTGAAGTTGTGCAGATTATTAAGTTTTTGATTGAGATCATGAACTGATTGATGTTAGACCACTGTTGGAAACCTGGAAGAACTAGACGACCGTTTCGTCCTATCGTAGAACTCCTCAGCTTTGCGCATCCATGATCCCATACGAGGGATTCGAACCCAAGCCCTGAGGAATCCTACAATTGGACGAAACGGCCGTCCAGTGCTTCCAGGTTTCCAACGGTGGTCTCAATCAAAAATTTTATATTTAAATTTTTTTCTTGTTCCATTTTTCCCTTACTACTACTGTTGTTAATACTTTTTATATTGCTGACATTCCCTGTCTATTAAATAATTATTTAATTCTCTAAATTTTTAGAAGTTAAATCATTTGAAGAGAAGTATATTTGTTATTCTGTACTACAAAGTTTCCTCAATGCAAATATCGTTGGTGAATGTATTTACAAGTAAGTATTAAAGTAATGATATATGTTTATACTTAATAGGAATTGAAGATAGTCCACCTTGTTAATTAATGATTGCCAGTTAGATATTAAGAGTTCAGGAATCCACATCTGATTAATGTTCATTCTTTTCAATGCCTATTACTTGCCAGCACAATGTCTCTAATTGTATTTTTTGTACTTTGTAAAGCGATAGGTCGTAAACTTTTCATATACATGCCTGAATAGATTATACGATTAATAAACGTAATGATCTGTCAAACAAAAACAGATAACTTGTTGAAATATCTATATGGTAGGATCAAGTAGCTCAGATACAAAGTTATAACTGCTAAAGTAAAATCAACTGTTTGGAATGAAAACAAGCACCACCAATTACAATTAATGATAGTCTCATGATATTGTGAACTGATTACAGTTGCAAATATGAATTTGTTATGATCCAACTGAATGATACTAAGGAATTATGTACATAATGGATTTAATCTTTTGCGGGTTACATGGAGAGCTGATCTTAGATAATCGTTACAGACCATGAAACACTGGAAAACTGTTTCGTTATGGCATTGAACTTGGCACATGGATTCTTTACCTCCCCTCATCCAGATACCGAACTCAGGATCTGTGGGACTCGATCTTTAGACCACTGAGTCGGTATCCAAAAGTTTACACATTTTCGCACTGTTGAAGAGTCCTATACTAAGAACAGCTGTCCAGTTCTTCCTAGCTGTCATTAGTTATTTAACTAAGGGCAGTCTGTAATGTGAACAATCTGCACAAGCATTTCATATTGCTAATACTAATCATGGGCTTATAACTTCCGGAGCTCTAGTGAAAAATCACAAACAACAGAGTTCAACTATGTCGTTTATGTGACAGTTACATGTGACAGTGACATTAAAAAGGTAGTTTCACAACATAGTGAATTGAAGTTAGAAATGTAAATTACCAACCTCTGAATCATTTAATTTTATTTATATTGTCTATTGAACTGTGACTTAGTGGCCAAAAACACATGATTTACCACTCATTAGGTCACAAGTTCAAATTCCAACCGACTAATTTCAGGATTATCATTAGTCCTAATACAAACAATATTACTCCAACACCTAGTATACAAACTTGTATTTGATAAATAAGCTATGATCTTGTCTATATTCTCTATGATTTATTTTTTTCTTCCAATCATTAATATGACTTATATTTGCTGAGAAACAGTATCTTCCTCCTTATAATTTTATCAACTATGCTTGTAATTTATAGAAATTGGTAATAATTATAGCATTTTCTTTTCATTTTGTGTCCAATGTGTAGGTAGGACAGCAAATTAAACTACCACTATGATAGAACACAGTACTAATAGTTAAAAATGTCTTTAAGTGACTTACTTTATAGAGTTTATTTAAATACTTAAGTTCAATATCCAAGTAGATGATTTGCTAGTGTTCTCAGTGTACATATTGTTTCTTTCTTTCTACGAATTTTTAGCATTATATTATCAGTAATAACTGCAATGTGTGTTGCATACTAGTTAGTTGTAAGTAGAAGACAGGAAACTTTAGACTCATGTTTCGTATTTTTTGGTACTTCTGACTAAAGTGAAGGTACACTTTTGAGGGAACCGATATTCCCTATAGGATTCAAACTTGTGTCATCTGTCTTCACATTCTAAGGCGTTACCAGTGAGCTTTTCAAACCGCGATTGATATCCTGTAGAACTAAGATATTTACATCGACTGATCACATAGTAATGCAAAATATCCTCTTTTTCTAGTCCTCTAGTGCAAATTGAATTGCATTGATCATCTGTTCTCAGTGTTGATAACGAATTACTATTATCTTATTCGTTACGGTTATCAGATGCATCCATTAATATAGTTGATAATAATTTTTCATGAAAATCAATGAGTAGATTGTTGGTAAACGGTATACATATCTGTTATAAGACTTCTTTGCTACATGGTTAGTCTTTCATAAAAACCGTTACGTAACTTTTAGATTAGATGTACATCTACAACATGTCTTTTTTATTGTATACAATATATGCATCAGTGTATAAATAGAACACCTCTTACCTTTCTCAAGAGTACATAAAAAAAACCTTCATTTTCATTCATGAATTGTCTCAATATTAAGTATTGGAAAAACAATGGTTTAAACTTTTCACGAAAGTGCATGTGACTACATTATGCTGAGTTTAGCACACATAGTAAATTCAAATGATTCATGAAATAGGGGAATGTTGTTAAGCTGTGTGCGCAGTTAGCAAATTAATGGTGAATTTTGAGGAGATTGCTTTACCATATAAGTAATTATATATATATATATATATATATATATATATATATATATATTCACATTGTTTGTTTTTGTCTGAAGCGGAAGAACACTTCATAGAACAATCAAATACTGTGTATGTACAACTGACTTTTCAAGCTTACAAGCGTTCAATTTAATTCCTTAAGCATAAAAGCAAACAACACCAGTTAACGCAATACATAAGCATAAATTTCAAGTAATTTAATATACAGAACTAGAATTAGTTCGAGTAAAATTTTCAGACCAGTATTCCTATACGATTGATATTTTTATGCTTAATGGCTTAGTTCAAGCTTCAAATTAAGTTTAATCATAACACAGTTTCCATTCAAAATTCGATAATTTTGAATGTCCATGCTATTTGTTTTTGTGTTACTATTAGGACATCATAATCAAAACAATAACATTTTCCATAAGCTCATGATGTATATTTTGTAAATATTTCGTTCGGGTTTTCTTAATTCTTCAGTCCAAAAGATGATGAAGCAAATACTTTGTATCATATGGGTCAATGGTCAAATTATGCTATTCTTTTATTGCAAGGACGTGCTATTGTTCAAATTGGTGTTGAAGGATTAATTTTTGAAGCTGGACCGTTTCTCATGTTTGGTGAAGCTGTTTTAAAACGTAAGTCTGTTTGTTTTTTAAAGAAAACACGGATGGATTATGGTTAGTAGTGAAACCTAGGACTCTTGTTTTGTTCTATCGAAAACTCACCAACCGAATGTATCTGCATCACAGAGTTGGTATTCACTCTTGGACTTTAACCCCCAGTACAACAACATGTGAACTAATCATGTACTGCGTTCAACTAACGTTATTTATAGGCAAGCTCTCAAAGAAAATTTACTAGTAATACATCAAATGATAGGGGAGCTTGTAAGAATACTAAAATGAATAACTATTTTCGCAAATCAATTCTTCATACTGTTATGGAGACAATGACTGTTCTAGAATTCCATCTCTGTAATTATGAATGAGAGCTCCGTAGATAAAAATGTATTTTCTACAAAATACCTTCATAGTTGAATTGAAAAACGAACGTTCTATGTTGAATGTATTTTCACTCAGACAAATGAGATTTATTTAATGATATTTCTGCAGTACTAAGATAAGAAAACCGATAATAACATTGGAATGTCAATGAACTCTTTTTAACCATTAAATTTTAACAGTTTTTGTTACTTCCGTTACAAGATACTTTTGATTCATATATATATATTGGTTGAAAAATATCTTGAAGTTCATGTGGTCATTTTAAGAATCAATTGTCAAACTCGTCCCTATATTATACTGTCACCCTAATGTTTTTGCTAATGATTGGTTACCCAAGAGAAACTCTCCTGCCCCGAAAATAGTAACCAGAATACTAGAAAAGCCATCCTATTATCTTGTATTATTCAAATTTAAACCCGTGATTATATACCTTAAATAGAAGACTATGACACAGTATAGATTATATTTGTAAGCAGAATGTACATGATGCAAATTAAAATAACAAGTTTACAATTGTGTGATAACAAGTTGGGGATAGAGAAAGATCTAACAACAATGAATCAACACAAAAGTTCACAATTAAGACAGTATGCATAAAATACCATGGACCAACCGTTCAATAAATAAACATTAAAAATATCCATACTGAATTACTGAAGAATAACTCCCAAAGTTTTATTTTTTCATTTATTTGTTTAATTCTACAAATAATAGTTTTTATGACTGACTAACTGGTAAAAAAAAGGAGAACCATTGAGTTACCGTTTCGTACTAGCCCTTGACTCTTCAGAAATGTGTATACCCACAGGTCAAGACAAAATTCAACTTGAAAATCTTTAAGTTTTATAGCAAGCCTAATACTATTTAGGGAATATTCTGAACCTGACAGTCGGCATTTTAAACATTGATTAGTTCGCAATGTATAACAAGTCTACCATTTATCGTCACCAATGACTACTTGCTCTTTTCCCAACTTAGTTGATCATATACAAGTTATAGATTCCCGCTGAAACTTATCCCTTAAAAGTCGCTATTAACACTTATCGATTCGAAAATTGCTAGTTAATTTCAAAATAACAGGAGGTTGAGTACACGAAATTCGGTAAATGAACTAAATTAAAATTACTATTTTGTAAACGAATACAAATCTGTGTGCTAGTTTTGTTGAAATGGTGTTTTCTGAGCACACTGGTAGGTCTTATTGTAAAGATTTCATTATCTTTCTTAACGACATCAATAATTCATATTGTACAAAAATGTGGAAGGCTATTGAAATTTTTTTCCACAGTTGACTAACCGGCTGTTCTGTCAACACAAAATTGGCTATCTGAACTCAGCAGCTAAACGCATAACGCGATGGCTTTTTAAGCGAACGGTACTGGATTCGAGTCCTGGAGGTATATCTATCAAGCTGACGAGACCCGAATAAGATGTAAGGCGCGTCTTGGATTCCACTGCTATCCATCTCTGTTTACAATGCTTGTGACTCAATGAGAATATCTAAGCGATTTGCATAGGATGCATATGTGCCAAAATAGACTGGTCAATTGCACTCCTAAATATCAATGGGAAGATTCAAACAACTAATATAAATAAATTAAATCTTTCTTCTTTCGGCAACATTTTTTATCATCTGTACATTTATTTTAAATATTTCTACTCTCCTCTATCTTTACATAAGTCTTAACCTTGTAGTTTTCTTCAGAATCTTTTCTGATTACTGACAGGCATTGAGCTCTAAACCTTATTATTGTTGTCTTTGAAAAGGATTTCAACATTTTCCCAGTTGAACGTGTATTGATATAAACAAAAATATATACTGGTATTTGACAACTTATTTTTATCTTAAGTTTGTAATGATTATGTTGCTTAAAATGATGATGATGATGATATCTTCATGCTCAAAGCTATCCATCTTGACAAACGTAATTTCGATAAATCCATCCTCCTGAGCTACACACGTTTTTCATCATCTTTCTTTATACCAGACTTTAAGCTATACTGTCCAGATATTTTTCAACATTTAAACTTATAAACAGTATTTGTTCAAGTCAAATACTGTAAATACACAAGGATACAATTTCTCAAAACTCATATTTCTAGTTAGCTATCTTCAATGATACATTAAACTCGATCCTTACCAAAAAAAGACAAATGAATGAATGAATAAAGAGATTAAATACCTATTTATGATAGGATTAGTGAAATGAACCCTTATCATTTGTCTTTTATTAATTTTCCCAGGGAATCAACTTCATTCTGTTGATATACCAACCAAAATCGTTTAAAAAGTGTTTTCATACGCTAAGAATAAAGAAATAATTTGTTTCTTGATCCAACAATCATATTCATGAGTTGATTGTCAATAAATCCCCCCTTTTTCTTCTTCTTTCTCCCTTTCAATCTCATTTTTCCTATAAAAAAAACAATAATAAAATAGGTGTCAATGAATTATTTCCAAATCCTTCTGAAAATATGGATCCATCTATTCAATCAGCACGTTTAGCATCGGAAGCTCGATTTCTACCTGATTATACTTTAAAAGCTTGTTCTAATTTACAATATTTAAAAATATCAGCAGAACATTATTTGTTAGCTAGACGATTAACTGTATTACATCAACGGGCTAGTTCACGTAAGTTAAACAAATCTCTTATATATATATATATATATATATATATATATATATATATATATATATATATATATATATATATATATATATATAACTCGCGGATCCCAACCAGGTAATTTACACCTACCAATATGGCTCAGTCCACTTGTCAATGGCTTCATGGATTTATGTCGTGGTTTGTTCTGGATACCCCTAGCTCTCTTCCAACCTACTCATACACCATAAAACATTGCACGTCGAGGCAGTCGGTGGTTGGGCATGGGTAACGTATGTCCCAGCTACTTCAACTGATGAAGTTTCACTACTTCATCTGATATGTGGGTGAGAATGATAATGATTGGTTGTCTGCTTAGTCAGACATGTAGATAGTCTGACAGGCGTCAGATGAGTTATATATTCCCCAATCCTTATTATTATTACTCAATTATTATTGATTGTTCATTGTTGTTGGATTGTGTCGAGTTTTTGGTGTCGAAATATATTTACGTTGTGATCAGGCTAATTACGTGTTCTTGATCTGAGTTGTGTTGAAGTCCTGTAGAATAGACACTGAGAGGGAATCTAGTGTAGATATTCGCACAAGGTAAATTAACATCCCATACGTGTAAACATGGAAACCCAACCGTTATAACATTAGACGAAGTAAAACCGAGCGTTATAATCCTTACCTAGTACCCGTTTCGGTGGTCCCAGAATATACGAGCAATGCTTCGAAGATATTTATGATCGAATACTAGTAACCTACGAATATCCTTTTCAGTAGTTGATAGAATTTATCAATGGCTCATATTGAATGTTCAACCTCACACAAGAGTAAAATAATTTACTTATATTCATCATTGCATAATAATATTTTATATTGTCCAATTTATTTTTGTTCTCTTTTTTTTGTATTTATTTATTTACTTTAATAGCTCTTGATGTTACCGGTAAATATCCAATAAATTTATCAGAAAAATTTCATGAAATGAAATCATCAAATGGTTGTGTTGATTCATTACATCCATCTTCTTTTTATGATGGTCATGATATGTTTCAGAATGCATGGAATCATCATATGAATCGTTTACAAAAATCATCATTAGCTGAAGCTTATGCTTCTACAATTAACAATAATAACAATAATCATGTCGGTATTAAACCAATATCATCTTCACCATCTTCAGATTGTACAATAAAAGCGACGACAACATACTCTACTAGTACAATTAATACTACTAATAGTACTACTCCGGACACATCAACTGTAATTAATACGACAAGTCGTAAAACCATAAATAATAATAATAGTGTAGAAAATGCCATTCCAGATAGTACTACTTATATAGTTAGTACAGCGTCTTATATTGAACCTCATACTACAGTTAATGATAGTAGAGGGAGAAGTGGTAGTACAAATAATAATAAGACTGATAAAAACAATCCTCATCATCATAACAACGGTACAACAGGTAATCATACTAATGATAGTTGTAACAATACTACTACTTCTACTACAATCACTACTACTCCCAGTAATAGTAATAACAATAAAGCTCAGACAAAACTGTATGTTTCCTTTGAAGACTTAAATAAAGCTAAACCTGAAGAATTACAAGCATTTGTTCCATCTATTGTAATTAATACTAATATGAATAAACCTCTTCCTAAGTTTAATGATGGTGGAGGTGGACGTGTATGATCTATAGCCATCCTTAACCCTCCTACCAAAACACTATTTAGTTATTCATTGATTTACATCTGTTGTCAAATATTTCATTTTGATTTGCCTTAATTTATGATTATTCATAATATTTCTCTAGTCTTCATAATTAAGCTACTCAATTAAAATCTGAACTTATTTTATTGCTTCCTTTCAATAGTATTTACAATAGGGATCATTTCTTACCTCGTTTCCCATTTTTCTCTCTCTTTCTCTCCTAACGATTATTTCTCGTTTTATTGATTGCGATTCCTATAAAACGAAGCTGATTGCTCTAGGTGCAATTACTCATATGTTGCTCATTGTTTTACTGTTATTTTTTTTTTCATAACACTTTTTTATAATTCTATAAAGTAATACTATTAACACTACTAAAATAAAGCAAAGCATCAACAAGCTTGTTGTTCCACAGATATTATCTACATTCATGCATTCTATAAACAATTGTAATGTAAACACATATACATACGCACAAATTGTACTTTGTTATGATTACAATCCATACACAGACAGTTATATATTCCTTTCATTTTTCTAACTAACGTCTTGTTAGTGTTATCGTCGTTGTTCTCTTTCAATCCTCAACCTTTTTCACAATTCTCCTTCTCTTAAATAGTGCATAATCTATATTTACGTATAGATTATATTCTGTCAAATTCTCATATTAACTCTATACTTTTCTATTAGTACTTCCTGTTATGTTTATTCTTTGTTTTCATGAATTTCACTTCATAGTTCACTGTTCATTTTATGACTAAATAAAGCAGTGAGATAGTTTATCTTTTTTTTGTATTTATTTTCTCGCACATACACACACGCACACACAATCACTTTCCACCCCCTATCGCATTTTTCTTTCTAATTGTTTTCTTACATTTTTTTTTACTTTGACATGCATTTTCTGTGTAATGAAATTGTTCTTGTCAATGTGCCTAATAATTGATAATAACAATAATTAAGAAAAAAAAAGAAGTAGGGTATACAATGTAAATCCATTAACTTTTGACCTCCTTTTCATTGTTTGTTGTTCACTTCTGTTTCTTTTGTATTATTCGCTTCTTTTCTTTTTTCTTTTTAAAATCTTCTTTATCTTTTCTATTTCTCGACTGTTTATTTATTTATTTATTTTTCATTTTCTTTTATGTTTTACAGATTCAATGATGATTCGAATCATTTATCTATCAGGCAATGTGAAAATAGATGCGTTTTCTTCTTTTGTTTTTTTTTCGAAATATTTTTCCTTAGAAATTACTTGATTATTATTATTATTATCTCTATTATTCTTATTATTACTTAATCTAATTAAAAGAAACGTTCCGAGGAAGAATAAGTTTGATAGACAATAGAGTGAGGAGAAGAAGAAGAAGAATCAAGTAGAGTTATAATTGTACATATTGTAATACATTATATATATATAATTAGTTAATTTGATAAAAAAATAATAAACTCAACTATCATTGTAAATGTTGAACAGTGTATTTATGATTAGAATAAACCGTTAGACAAGCGGTTTAACAAATATATGTTAATATAAAAAAAGGGTTTTATGGATATTATAGTTATTTCAATTGACCAATAATTGCAAAGTTCACGCAAAATCCGTGACCAGTGAAGTTCAACCAGATCTGTTGTGAGATAGTAATTCACTGAAGACAATGGTGAATGTGTCGCTCTATTTCGTGGATTATTTAAAGTTGGACATTAACACTACCGAATGCCGGCTCAATGGTTTAAAGGTTGAGCGTTCGTGCGCGAGACTGATAGGTCCTGGGTTCGAATCTCGCGGGGGGCGTCTTGGATGCGCACTACCGAGGAGTCCCATACTAGGACTAAATGACCGCCCAGTGCTTCCAGGCTTTCCATAGTGGTCTATCTTCAGTCGACTCATGATCTCAACTATTGAAATATATATTAACCAGTCACTTTTATATTAACCAACATAATCTATCTCTGGTCTTTGATATTGTACATTTTATAGACAAAGTGGCCTTGTTGCTAATCAATTTATTTACTTCTGTCGAGTACATGAATTGTATTTTAATATTTAAGGTGTAGGGAACAATTGGCTGATAGTATTCCAATAAGGGTTTTGTAATGGTTAATATTCATCATCAAAGCAGTATCTTCAATATTCGAATAACTGATACTGTAGTGAACAGAACAAGAGTGGGAACGATCGAACGTATTTAACACACAATTACAAGACTTGTTAATAAAATCTAACAATCATAAAATAAATGCTTAATTTGCAAAATGTCCAACGATTGTCTCAAAATGACTAACTTCATTGCTCTTGCAATTCTATACAAATTGCATCCTGTTTCCATTCTTTACAGTTCGATCCTCTTGTCTCTCTGCTTCCACACCTTCTGTATACGACTAACATCATATACTACTTATGTCAGTATAAGTAGCACGCACCACAATACTCTTAAGGATTTTAATCTTTATGTTATAGTTGGATATATATTCCAGCTGAACTAGTGAAGTTATAAATAATCTATTGCTTGGATATTTGTGTAAAGCGCTTTATTATTATGGTAAATACATGAATAATCGAAATAGGGTTTTTCTTTGGAGTGTTGAGATTTATTGATTAACTAGTTACAAGAAATAATGGTAAGACTATAATTTCTGGAAGACCTTTGAGCGACGCTAGATTGACCTTGGGAGTATCTACCTTATAACTGGGACCAAATGACGGTTATAAATTAGTATGAGGAATTCGAATTATGATTTACAGTTGATGGCTAAGGTTAGGAATTAGATTTAAGGTTTTCATCACGAACCGACATCAGCTATAATGCCAATACTCTATTTAGCCAAATGGGTGAATCGATTTCACGCCAAAATCCATGACGTGTTATCTTATACCTGATTGGTTCGTCCATAAATTATAGTCTCACCGAAGTAACTACTTGGAATTATCATCATTAATTAAGTAGTTAGAATAAGTTTAGTTGTGTAACGTTTGTATTCTGAATCTTGGATAATTGACCAGAGAATAGAAACCAACTGAAGAAATATTTAAAAGCAAAGAGTATTGAATAGTTACGTTCGAATCGGTGACTCGTAAAAGCATAAACCCGATAAGCAGTCGAACGTAATACTTATAGGCCTTAAAAAAATTATGATACATGTTAGGACTATCGAGTAAGCAACCTTGCGGTTAGAAGTAGGAAACCACATTGATGAAGTAATCATTCGTCATTATTCAAACTTTTAAGGCGGGTCGATATTTTTCACTTACATTGTTTTATATTTTACTAAAGTCCTTCATCTAGTATTATCAAGAGTGATTATATCACTTTTAACTTGTTTATTTGTATAAATCATAACTTTTCAGTCTGTATTCGAAAAATCTATTTGGAAGTTAATCACTAATATTTCTTCAGATTGATCATTATGTGATAAAAATTTATTCAATAACTTGTAGTCATTGATACAAGGGATAATGTATATAGTGAATTCTTTCAACCACTCAATGATCAGTTTGTTAAACGACCAACCTCTATAAATTAAGCTTGGAATAATATTGTTATAAGTTTAAGTGGGTTGAGATTATGTCATAGTTCAGGAAACAAATACCATACTGAGTGATCATCTAATTGAATTAAACAGAATTAATGTTGAATAAAAATCATAATGAGTAAATCAATCTAATTTGACTTATAGTAGCTTTTTGGTGCTATTTATATTTGGTCTAGTAAGTAGAGGAGCACAATTAAGGATTCATATTAAATATGGGATGATATAGTGTATTATCTTTTTGTCATCTACAATAAGATTTAACATTTAGAGGTGTTTAGCTACTTTTAATTTTATTAACAAGTCCTGTAATTTTGTGTTAAATACATTCGATTGTCTCAACTGGTGTTCTTGTTCATTACGATATAACAATATCGGTAGATGTACATCAATAACAGATTCTTTATTGGTAAATATACAACTAAATTGGATTTAAACAGCTTAAGTGTTACATTTCTGGTTTTTGGATTAAATATATATCGATACATTGTTTAAAAAAAGGAATAAACATCGCTAATACATATGCGCAACACAAATCACTTGATTTGTGTGTGAACTGTGATATTGCCCGGATGCTCAAACCGAAACAGGTGCTTTTCTTATGGAGGGGCACACCTCGAGCCTTTGACCTGAAGGTCTCATCCACAAGGCAGTGAAGCAACGTAACGAGATGCCGTCTCATAGTAGCCGGTGAACGACAATAGGTTTATACGTTTCCTGTCCCCTCAGGATACTGGAATCCATGTGCACCATTTGTTTGGAATGAGGGTTTTCCAACTCTCCTTTGTGGACCCTCCATATCCACCAACCCTGTTAAAGTGTCGGACATTCGCTTTCCGTCTTCTCAATTTCTTAAACAACATATCCGCAGCAGGAAGACATGTGGCCATGTGAGAGCATTTCGAGAGAGGATGCTGACTCTCTCCACACTCGGCCGTTCTAGGGCATTTGTAGGTTGAGCCAATTCAGAGTAGGAATATTTCCTTTTTGAATGGTATTATTATTTTGTGCCGTACAATTATAACAAGTATTACAAAATTATTAGAAACATAATTAAACTTATTCAAGTATCGAATATAAAAGTTTATGAGAAAATGATGTGATTTCAGATTATTTAATATAGGAAATTCAAGATTATCAACAGATTACAAGATTTGAATAAAGGGTATTATTTTAAAGTATCAAGTAAAATGAGTGTTTATAATATTTAAAAGTATTTGAATTATCGTATGGACTAGAAATCCCAGAATTAACGCAAGTAAATCAAGAATTACGACACAAGCACGAACGAATGTATTGTATTTAGAATTCGAAATCGAGCATTCAACAAGTACAAAAGAATCATTAGTTAATTCAAACACCATAGTGTTACATCATTCAGCAAAATGATCAAGAAATATAGTTATATAATAGTTTCTGAATTGAAAAGAAATATTTTATGAAGTGGATACAAAAGACAAATGTAGAAAAAGTGGAAGAATGACATTTAGTAACACTAGAAGTGCTAATTTCATGAAAGAATAGGTGGTTAAACATGACTCTTGTATACAAAGGTCAGGTTTGAAATGATCACTTGCGATAGGTTCTGCTGTGCACAAATTAATTATCCAAACCTTCTACTTGACAATCTTTTAAATTTGTAGGTGATCTTGAAAGATGATTCTCGTATTGGTATATGACCAGAGTTGGATATCTGTTCGGAGGTTGAGATGTTGATCAGTTTACACTCTTCTTTAGATATCCAAATAGGATAGTGATGAAATATTTATACGACCAATATAAATTGCTCCACAAAAACAAATTGATAAATGCATATTAAGGTGACCCAAACCAACAGATAATCCTGGATGCGATTTTCACTGGAGAAAAGTGAATAAAGCTGAATAAACTAACTATTATAGAGTTCTAGATAGTTCGTTTTTTGATATGGTTTCAACGGTATCTCCCATGCATTCAATGTTCATAAATAAAATTTTTCTTGGACCTATTAGAGTATTTTCAAGTTGAGGTTTTAGTTCCAAGTGGCTAACAATAAATCTGGGTTGAAAACCGTTCTTCAAAAGTGTTTGTCTTATCACATTGATTAATAATACTATTCTTGGTTTCAATTTCCAAGTCGTTCAAACAAAAGCAACGTAGAACCTGACAAATATTTGCAACAGTTCAATTTGCTACGCTATATCAGCACAGCTAGATGAATTTATCAAGAAACTTATTAAAGTAGTAGAAGTAGTAAAAATGTGGTGCATACTACTTATGTCGACAGTTATAAGTAGTATGACACATCAATCGGGTGTTGAAAACCTGGCAGTAGAATGCCAAGAAGATCAAGTTGAAGAGAATAGAGATGGAAATAAAAAGAAATTATGAACCGTAAGAATCATACGGAATGTAAAGGACAAACGATGGAAATTTCGGAAGAAAGAATGGATCCGAGTACCTATAAATATAGGGTGATTTTAAAACTTAAGATGTAAGGAACACAATGAACGAATCCATCTGCACCATCACGACTAACTCTGTAACATGCAACATAAAATCCTCAATCATTGAGCACGGTAATCAAAAAACAGTAAAAGAACGGAATGCATTTATATAACTCTGTAGAAAAAACTCTTGAAGCTCTTAAAAGAAACCATAATCAGTAGAGTTCAATCATGTCAGACGTCAAAGAAATATCACTCATAGAAATAGTTGGTGGCCATGTATTTTTGTGAAGTTAGATACGTAAACTAATGTATTTCAACGTAGTGACTTAAAAGTTAAACACCAATTAAAAGGCCTGAATTTCCTGTGTGTCATCACCAGTGGAATCATGAATGCACACTGTAAACGAATCCCATAATAGGAAGATATAACTTCTCAGTCATTTGTAGTCAATTCGTAATGTAAATCATAACATTTTAAGATAGGTTTTTACAGTTTACACTCTAGATAATCTCTTTTTTGTTTATTGAAATGATCATTCCATAACTTTCATAAAAAAACCCACTGATATTAGATTTGATTATCTACAAACATTCTTACAAGTAAAATTTAGTATTTCAAGCTTTTTGAGATCACCCAAATTTCACCTTATTTCTATTATTAATCATTGTCTATAAATAATAATAGTAATAATAAAGGCTTTTAGTATGAAGGTTGTTAAATGTCATTATTTCATATTATGAACTGATTATGTTTAGACAACTATTGAAAGCCAATGAGTATCCAACAACTGTTTCATTCCACTACTGAAATCCCCAATGGTGAAAATCCTGGATTTCACCGGTGATAGAACTCAAGACCTTAAGGCCTCATGAGGAGTGCTTAACCTTCAGATCACTTAGTATACACTGGTTAGTGTTCTTAATTTGAATCAATTCTTTATGATACATGATCGTCATCCAATTATATTGGTGATATTCCTCTGATACCTTACATGATTGAACTTTACTTGTCCCAACGTTTCATCAGAGCTCCAAGTATGATTGATCGGAGTTTCTTTTTTTCTTTTACCTGCAAGCACATTCATGATTTTCACTAGTTTTTTTCTAAACTAAATTCAGTTCATGATGTAAAACTAAGAAAAAAAATAGAATAGACTTAGAGAATGTTTTAATAATGAAAGTTAACACTTGATTCTATACATTTCTTTTTACCTTTGATAAAATCAATAAAATTGTTTACACCTCAGCATTCTATATCTTATTGGTTAATCCGAGTAAATAAACAACACAAACAATGGCATGTTATAATGAATTATATAAGTGCAGTATAAATTGACTTAACGAACCCTTTATTAAACTTTAAAAAATCATTTAAGTACAAAATACAAATTCTTTATACAATTTTAACTTCATGTCAACCTTGAACGATGTGAACTATGAATGTTGCCAAGGAATTTAAGTTAGATTATATCTTGTTTAGTTATAAGACTCATATTTATGAAATGAATATTTTACAATGACCATAATTATATAATTATTATAAGTTTTAGTTTATTGATCATAAACGGTTGATCTTAATTTGTGCTGTAGTAATTGTTTTTATTTTAACACATAGATATTGGTACAAGGAGGCACCATATACATAGGCACCAAACAAATCTCATTTGATATGTGTGAGGGCTGTGGTACTGACCGGGTGCCCAAACCGAAACACGTGGTTTTCTTAGAGGGCCACACCCAGAGCCTTCAACCTGAAGGTCTAATCCACAAGACAGTGGAGCAACGTAAGGAGATGCATTCCCATGGTAGCCGGTGACCAACAATTGGTTCATACACCATTTGTTTTTTCAGGATACTGGAATCCATGTGCCCCATTGGTTTGGAATCAGGATTTCCAACTCCCTTAGGTGGACTCTCCATGTCCACCAACCCCGTTAAAGCTCCGGACATTCGCTTTTCATCCTCTCAATTTCGTAAACAACACCGGTGATGCGAGAAGGCAATGAGTAGAACTTCCCTGACAGAGGCTATATACGCGTGGCCATGTGAGAGCGATTCGAGAGGGAGAGCGAACTCTCCTCACTCTTGGCCGTACCAGGGCATTTGGCGGCACTGTAGTTATTAAAACTTGTATATATATTTTGCTGCTTAGATACTAGCTGAGGTTAACTGCAACGTTTTCGATGTTCGGTAAATGAGTCAAACTCAGTACTTCCGATCATTTTCCAGTTCATTAAGTTGATGGAGGATAGATATTAAAGCGCAACTTTTATCAAATATTTCATTTCAAAATTTTTGTTAATCATCCACTTTGTCATAATACGTTACACTGGAGATGTTCATATCAAACGGTTTTAAGTAGCTGTTGGCACTTGGATTCAAACTTGTAATAACGATTATACTCTAACATAGATCACTCATCTATTAAAAAAACACAACAACGTCGAAACTCCCGGCTACCGTGGATTCACTGAACATTGAAAACACAGTAGATAACTCTAGCCTTCGATGATACTTCATGTTCATTCAGTAGTGATTATTAAATTTGTTCTGTAGACCCCATGATAACCCAAACTAGAATATATTGTTTGCAATAAAAGTATTTGAAAGTGAATACGTTTCTAGCTGTTAAGCATGTTTTAAATCAAAATGTTTATAACCGATTCCTAACCAGTGGTTAGGAACTTTGTATGAGATGGCTCAAAGTCGTTTGCAATGACGCAGGTACATCAATTCTTTGTTATCCTCCAAATTTCTAAGCTTCCGAATTCCTCATAATTCCACTAGTTCATATTTTTTTAAAATCGTATCTTCGATGTCTACTACTTTCTATCGACACTCATACGGTGACTAACTCTAACAATTTCACCTCTCAGTGCAAATGGAAACGTTGAGTTGATATAAATTATAGTCTTTGGTTAATAAATATAAAATAATGCAGTGATAATACTCATTTGTCAGGTGTTTGGAGGTAATCGACAGGAAATCCTAGACCTAGGTTTAGCGCTCATCAGTAATGTTTACCTATAACCTTGAGGAAATTGATGCGTTTTAGAGGATTTGAGCCTGTACTATCCAGCTTTACAGTCTGAGACATTACCAGTGCAACGATTGATCTCCCATAGGACTGACATGCATTCACAATTGTTATCACAATGTTATTCTATCATATTCTTGCAATTTCACCGATAGAATTCCCTCACACTATAAGACCTGGAAAACAGAAGATTGAACACAACTCAATGGACAAGTAGTTGCAAACAACATTCGTGTATTTGATCATCGTCTCTGCCAAAGACTGTATTATATATAACTTCAATTGATATGAAACTTGAATTGAATATAAAGTGAAAATTATGAAAAACAAGGTATGTTGCTCATAGATAAGTGATGAAATCAGACGTGATTTGACATTTTCTCCTGTACTGCGTTATCAAAATTATATCAGAAGGGGTCTTATGGATATTATAGTAATTTTAATACTTGAGATCATTAGTCAATTGAAGCTAGACCACCATGGAAAACCTGGAAGCACTGGACGACCGTTTAGTCCAACTGTGGGAAGATGATAACGGATTCTAATGACAGTAATGAAATGTGTAAAGTTCGAGTAAATGTCCAAGTGGTCATAGAAATAAATCATTTATCAGATATGTCATTAGATTATTTCTACACTATGTATGCATTGAAAACCATGAACAGTGAATCATTGAAAAATTATTGCATTTCACATCAGTATAATAATAGAGGAAGATAAGAGTTAAATAATATACGGGTTGCCCCTTCCAGCCAAACAAGTTGGTGAAGCCTAGTAGGCCCTTCTGGAGAGAAACAGGCCACATCGAAGCACAGCACAACTACCGGGGCTAGAATAGCTTTTTTTGCAACCGGTTGGAGTTTACCCCGTACATTGCATGCACCACTTTTGTCAATTTTTTGTCGTTTTTCCATTCAAAAGTAATTGTGCTGTAATTCTTTGTGGATTTCGTAAAAGGTTTGAGAGTATCGGTCGAGTGGGTGATTAGCTCGATCTCTACCATCCGGGTTACGGCTCACGTTAGTTTACGGGCCATCCGTCCCACTATCAAAGAGGCACGACGCGGACGTGTGAGTTGGGTTTTGCATGTCTAATAGTGTACAGGAGAAAATAATAATGATATCAGACAAGAAGGAAAGCTAAACATAAGAAATACTGTTCATAAATAATAAATGAGATTGTAGATTAACAAAGCATAAACTAATGAATACATTAAAATTTAGAGGAACATAAAACCAGTGAATGTAAATCAACCATAGCATTCTCAATATATGCAGTTGTAGATTGTAGTAGCCCAAATAACAAATTTTACTTTTCTAATTCATTGAACCTACTTGGATTCTATTTACTATAAAGACTGAGAATGATACTTAAACCGAATTCATTTATTTAACAGATTCTCAAAACAATCTCAAGTTTTAGTTGTCAAGGTTTTATATTTTTCCCGTTGTTGATTTTATAAACTACAATTATTCATCTACTTATGTCCGAATATGTCCAACTGATAAATCCCGAATCGAACGAAACGTGAACACTGGATTTTACTGCTGGCAACTATTCAACTTTAATAAACGTTTAAAGTTTGATTAATTGAAAGTCGATGTAGACAAATCATTAGTAAGTTAAATATTCAAAGAGCAGTCAATAAGTAATTTCTATTGAATAAATATTATTATGGTTGACAGAAACGTTATTCAAGTTAGTTGTTGATACTGATACACACTACTCTATTCATGAGTCCGGCGTAGATGCTTAGGAGTGCAATTGATCAGTCTCTTATTGGCATAAGTAAACCTTGTGCGGATTGTCTCGATATTGCCTTAAGTCACAAGCTTTATAAGCAAAGATGGATAGTGGCTAGCAGTGAATTCTAGGATGCATGTTTCGTCCTATTAGTTAAATGATGTGTAAATATCATGTAATGGTAAACAATAAACAAGTAAATACTCACTTTAATGAACTAATTTTATTTATGGTATGAAAATATATTTGAGACTTCAGAACATGAAAATAAATAAGTACTTTTGAAAAGGTAAAATTTTCCAATATTAATTAATAGTTAAACAAAGTGGCTTCCTAAGAATCAGTATGAAAAGATATTAGTATGGAGAATTAGCAGTTGATATCACATGCTAATGTTATTTAGACCACTATTGAATACCTGGAGGCACTGGACGGCCACTTTTCCTAGTATGAGACTCTTCAGCATTGTGCAATCACGACCCCACACACGCGGTGATCGAACCCAGGTCATGCACAGGAGCGTTTAAGCTCTAAGTTCGCATCCAACCGTGTTAATATCTATATTCAATCAATTCACGACATTCCGCAACTATTCTTCATGGTCTTCAATGAGTAACTATCTCACGTCCGACACGGATTAGCTTCAATGTCATGGCTTAGTACTAGAACTCCGGGAACTTTCGAAGCTAGTCACTAGTCATCACATGATAATCAGATATATCACTGATCCAATTGTCACTCGATTAACAAAGAGCAAACTTATTTTGATAGAATAAAATATTCCACTTTATCAACTTAAGTTTCAGGCAAAACTCGAAGTAAAACTACATCCAGAATAAAAGTGTAGAGTGGTAGTTTACCTATTCAAACATTCAACTCTTTAGAATTATACAGTCGAAACTAGTTGTATCAAATTTAGTTTAGTTAAGCACCAGTGTCGTCTTTATTGCTGTGTGTATAAATTAATATAATGCTATCAAATGACAACGTTAAGTGTGCTGTCCAGTTGTTTAAACCGAATCAAATACAGTGGAGTTCGAACTGGTAACTTAGTGGCTGAAATTTGAATGCCTAAACCACTACTAAACCATCGATCGAATTATATCACTATCCATTAATTTCGTTACGTATGATTGTAATGAATAAGCTAACTGAATATTTAATCAATGTTACCGATTTTAAACTGTATATATCTTATAGAGAATGAATAATTAATTTTCAATTATTAATTGTTTTTCTATTACTAATCCATACCTTTTAAATAATCACTAAGTTACTTAAATGGTATTTCATTGTTAATTTTACTAAGATTTAATTGAATAATCTTCTTTTTTTTTAAATGTTATAATAAGCCACATAGAATACTGACAAAAAGCCTATAGTAACTAGTCGTAACCTAATTAGTATGCATACAACCATGGTTACAATGAAAATTAGAAAAAAAACTGGACAAACTTGAAGAGAAAAAAGAAAGAAAAAGAAATACCATCTTCCTTGTTCTGTGAACATCAAGTTAAAAGTTTTATTTCAGAAGTCATAAATTTACACTAATTGACTACTCACTGTATATTAACTAATATCATATTGAATTAATCTTTAATCATCAACAAAACGGATTGAATTATTACAAGAAATGGTTATCGCGACTGAAACACTTCAATAGGTGATTAAAATCCCATAAGAAATATCAGTTACCCGAATATTGTAAATATGTCTAGCTGAAAAACTGCAACTAGAATAAAACCTCAGTTTAGGTTATTCTGTTCATTATTTATAATCAGTCCCACTGATAGGCACTATTCGAAGTATAATCAATCCGTAGGTATAGTCAATATTGAGGTATCAGTTTAAGAATACATATAGTTCAACAGAAATTGATCAATCAAATGATGACCTGGTTCTAAATATCATAAACAATGATAAGTACAAACGTCCACAATTAATAGTCGACTTTGTAAAACTGTCAAGTATTGACTATTCGTAAAATATATATGTATATGGAAAATAAATAAAATGAAGACTATGCAACCCAATCACTATCGCCAAGATAAGTCAAGAAAAATGGAGAAGTAGAGATGGCTTATTATTATTTTTTACAGCTAGCTGGTCACTGAATAATGACTAATATCATATTCTTTTAGAGTTGACTGAGTTCAATCGATCATTTTAGAATATGACCAATAGTCTAAATGTTTCGACATCTCCTGTACTATATAGTGTGATACCAGATAGTTACAGGAAGTAAATAGGAAACCTATTCAGTGATCAATTCATCAAAAACTTATTCAATCAAGTTAAACTCCAGTTGAGTACACATCGAATAAACTGTAAGTAAGCATAGTAAACAATTCAATGGAACTAAATCTTTTCACAACTCTATTTATCATAAAAAAAATCAAAATGTTCAGTACATGAATTGTATGTGACTAGCTTGATGTAAAACAAAGAAAAAAATAATACAAACACACTAATCTCCCATACAAAATCATAAGACAAGTTTGTTTTCTTTTAATCCCATCAAATTGAATTATTGTTCTAGGTCAGTTTTTTTTTCTTCAAATTATGAAACAATAAAAATAACCAACTATATTCAATGATCAATCTTTATTTAAAGAATGTTCAGTATTGAAATTTGTTTGTTTATTTTGACATTATGAAAATAACAAAAAAAAATGTCATGGACTAAGGTTATAAAAATAAACAGTAATAAGGTTATACGAAAGAAAAAAAAATAGTTCACTGTGAAACACTTAAATATTATTGTCTATACACAGTTACATTATTGATATTCTTCATGTGTCTTCCAGTGCTCACTTAAGAGAAAGCGAAGGGGGAAAATGGGGGAAACAACAACAACAAAAAAAGGCTGTCAAACTGACAATATAAAAATTTTTTTTAGTTTTCTGAAAAATGGTTCATGATTTTTTGAATAATATCTGATTTTTTACTGGCTGAAATTTTGAGACCAAGTGATTTGATTGTTTCACGTAATACAGGTATTGTATATTTGTGTAGACTATCTGATTGAACAGCTTCTTTACATTCTATCTCAGATAAACAACATTTTGTTTCTTGATTACAAGTGGATTGTGTAGGACGAGGTTTCTGTATTTGTAGGAGAAAATAAAATAAATACGATGAATAATATTAATAACAAGTAACTGTAAACTTAATACAACTTAGTAAGTTCATGTAGAGATAATCAGCTTTCAGTTCAACTTACTATGTAAGAATAAGAGATATTACCTTGGTTTCTCATAACTAAGTAATTGGAGACGGGTTTAAATATGTGTTAATAGACTATTGTTATTGGATCACTTTTACATGATACATACAAAAATGGTGGTTTGAAGCCCGAAAACAGCAACATTTTTACCAATAATACAAACAAACCTTGCATATATCCTAAGCACCACATAGATTATAATAGTGATAGCTTTAAATCATATAAAGTCATCAAATAAAGTAAAGCGTATTATCAAAACTGGTTACCAACTAGTACCTCGTAAAGAAATCTAAATAGTTCAGATATAAATTAAAAATACTTTTATTGAGCCGTACATAAACGGTGTTATGCATTAAACAATTGATATACTATAAATATCTTTCACAGAAACATTACTACAATATATGTCTAATTTGATAGTTTTAGTCAATTAACTCATTTGCGAATACTGTATATTGTGAATTACCGCAAAATGAATGGCGTTGAAATTATACCATTACATGCTAAATCAGTAATTCCAAAAGTTATGTGTTCACCGTTAAACTTGAAAGTTATGCATTTAACCACTGGAGAGTCATAAGTCGGCAGTGTTGCGGAGTCCCATACTACAACAAAACAGCTAAAAAAATGTTCCTTAGTTTCCAACAAATTTGTAATATCCTCACACTATCTAATATTCAAGAATGAATTTGATCTTCTTCACAAACTAATGTTTGTTAATAGATCAACAATAAATGAGATCTTATGAATTCAGCTAACTGACTTGGTATTTTAAATAAAAGAACAAATCGGTTACACGTTTATAATAACAAATTATTAACGTATAGTGAGCGTTATGTAACTGGAATTGAATTTGAATGATAGCTAGTTTGTATATTGATGAGTTTCTCACATATTTCAATATTCTAATTAAGTGATGACATAATTTACTGATCTCTTGTAGAATAATTAATGAATATGTATCCTACTGATCAAAAACGGTCAATTACTTCGAAATGTGTTAATCAATTATGGAGAGATGTCTTAGTTCGGTACTTAACAAGACTGTCAAATAACTATGGTGTACGGTGGCGTGACTTGATGGATTGGTTATAGATTAACACCGTTGGATGCCGGTTCATTGGTCTAATGGTTAAGCGTTCGCGCGCGAGACTGATAGGTCCTCGGTTCGGATCTCGCAGGGAGAGGGATCGTGGATGCGCACTGCGCACTGTCCCATACTAGGACGAAACGGCCGTCCAGTGCTTTCACATTTTCTATGGTGGTCTAGCTTCAATTGACTTATGATTCCAACTTTTAAAATTTCTATTTAAAAAATCTCCACAAAACCCCTTTTAATAACTATAAAATAAATAATCTTTCCAATAAAGTTTCCTTATAGGTATCATTACCAAGGTTTGATTTGATAATTTTGAATAAATTGAGCATTGATTAGATTGTTATAAATAAATAAATAATACATTTGTAATACCCCAATGAGTAGAAAAATTAGGTTTTCTGACGTTTCGTGACTTAGTGTAAGTCACTTCTTCAGAGAATAAATAACCAAATTAAAATTGTTCCGTTAAAAGTTTCCTTATGTTGACAAATAACAGTTTATGATTGAAGATTAGTTTTAGCGAAATGTATAAAAACAGTGTAAATGATTAGATAAATAATTAAATTTTAAGGCTTAATAAAACATTCTAGGACTGTCGAAACGTCATTAAGTAGGACAGGATTCAAATTCATATACTTCTACGTTGACTGGCTAACCAAAAGATGTTTCTAAATTAATATAACCAAGGTAACTCCTTAAAAAACACTTAGACGTATATACAGCTTTCAAGTTACACTTTTACATACAACTAGTAATATTATTCGCTGTTTACATCTGTATGGTCGGCGGCCTATCCCTTATGAGAAGTAACAAGTAAGTAAGCCCAAGTTGTAATCCAGTAAGTGGAAAGTCAAGTCCTTTAGCTAGTACGAAGTCAATATTTCAAAATTCATGAAACTAAGGGTAAATTAAGGGCTTAATATTTTAAATGTGATATTCTTCATGAACTGACTTCATTTAAAGCGTCATTGAAAACCAGGAAGTACTGGAAAGTTGTTTCGTTCTAGTATGGAACACATTTCATAAGTAACCAATCCATGACTCCATACATAAATGGAATCCACGACATTCAGGTTTCGCAGAGAACGCTTGATCTTTAAAATCACTGAACTGATTAATAATTCAAATGATATATATTTCCAACTTTGATCAATTTTCATTCTTATTGACTCACAAAAATCTATTACTACTGAATGCCAAATATAGATTTTTTTCTTTACACTTTACTTTACTCACTTTGAATATACTCTCGTTATTTAAATTGAAACATTCTTTGAATGCTGTAATTTCTTCACTGGCTCTTCTTTTGATAGCTCCAAATTTAGGTACTAAAATGATGATATTTTTTTGTCAAACAAACAAAACGATCGAATTTTAATGTTTTTATCACCAACAAAAAATAGAAGAGAAACAACATTAAAATGTTAAAACAGAAGAAAACGAGTAAAAGTAGAATAAAGTGATTTATCGAATTTCCTGTTTTTTGTAGTTAACATCACAGAATGATAATGGTTAAAAAACTATTGAAAAATAAGTATATGTGTGAGCAAATTGTTCAGGATGTTTGACGTAAATACATCACATTTTTCACATTGACTCTTTCTCATCGTTCTATCGAAATTTATAAAAGGGACTAATTGAAAGTATTGAACAGCTGTTTTGTTCTTGCATAAGACTCCTTAGTAATGTACATTCACAACCGCGACAATAGGGATTGAATCTAGGACCTCTATTCATGACTTCCAAACAACTGAAGCAGTATCTAATTCCATAAATTTGTAATATTAGTACCCTTTCCTCTAGCAAATAATTATGCCCAACCAGTGACTAATTTTGAGAAGTTATTTTGAAACTTTAATGAGAATCTATACCCACTGATGTTTCACCATGTCGATTGTGGGTCAGTCATCCATCAAGTATATTGGAAAATGATTGCTTGATACTATGAATTGAGGTAATTAACAGTATGAGTTTGTGGAGATTGTTGAGTTTCAATCAAATCATCAACCGGTCAATGTTAGGCCATCACTGAAAACCTGCAAACACTGGACCTCCATTTGTCTGACTAAAGTTAGACACTAACACCGTTAGATGTCAGTTTAGTGTTCTACAGGTCACGTGTTACTGGACGAAACTGAAGATCCTGAACTCGATTCCCGTGTGTAGGGTAGTGGATGCTCACTGCCGGGAAGTCCTCTAGTAGACCTATATCTGACTCCAGTTAAATCACATGATGACTGTTGTCGAAATATACTTACCGCCAACCTTCATATATACTTTATCGACTTAATTTGCGCTAGAGAATAACGGGATAAAATAAGCCAAATACAAGGATGAATTTTGAATACACATATCTCATACACTAATTGATCCAGACAGACATTATGAGAAACGAAGTGAAGGGAGTAAAACAAAACGAAGTGACGGGCAGTGGAGAAGGCGAGCGAGTCAACGCGACTTAATCAAGCGTGACTTGATATTTATATTCAAGCAAAGATAAGTTATAGATATGCGATGAATAGGTCAAGCAATTAACACAAGTACGATCATATAAAAACAGTTGGGGCTAATAAGCAAATAACCAAAAAGGTTAAAATGTGGCTTGAGATGAATGAATAAATTGGTCTTTCCAAAAGCTAGAATGATTTATGTGGGCTTGACTTAGTGACAGCCACTACGGCCCCATACTAGGACGAAAAGGCTGTCTAGATTATTCAGGTTTTCAATGATGTCCTAACGATGGTCGGTTCATGATTTCAATGAAACCGATGCGATTGAGAGATCCAAACCGTTAGGACCCAATTCAGTGATCTAGGAGTTGAGAATTCGCATGAGATCAGAAGTCGAAGGTTTAACCCCAGGTGCTACGACCATGTATCTGCACTGCTGTGGAACCCCCTATCAGGACGACACTAATTCCCAATACTCCCAGGATTTCAATAGTTGTTTAACACTTTGTTTCGCTTCCAAAGGGAGACAGGGGACACTATTGAGGGGCTGGGGGAGAAAGCACTGGTTGGGGCAGTCTGGTGCTAGGTTACGTCGAGTAGAGTGTTCTAACGGGGCGGTGTTGGCTGTAGCAATCACTGTCGATGGAGGAGAGTAGTGGGACGTGTGGCTATTGGACAGACATCGTATGTAGATGGCTCGGCAGGTCGCAATATTTACAGTTGATTGACCACTGAGTAGTGAGCAATGTCAAACTTGTGTAGTCTTTAACGGCTGTTAGTGTTGAACAATGTAAAACAACAAAAACTTTCAATAACCTACAAGTATGATCAACAACTTCCGGTTGAGTCTCACGATTAAGAGCTAATGCTTCAAGAAGTGAATAAAACCGTTGTAATGTTGGATTTTCAATTTGTCCAGGAGTAAATGGTACCATAAGTTTACGTATCATCGCCTTAGCAATATCCACTTGAGATTCGTTAGCTAAAAACATTTTTAAGAAAAATCCCAAAGTAGTTAAACTGTCAACACTATCAATCGTAATAGAAAACATTAGATATGAAATTATGATTGAAGAAGAATAAATGAATTTGAAGGATAGAAAGTATAAGATGATTTCCATACTCAAGATCTAGGTGATCTAGGTATTGATACCTCAATGATGTGTCTGTCAATAAAGATAATGCCTTGATTTACACAACTTAACTGTTGATTGACTATAAGATTTAAATCCAGACAAATTATTATGAAACGATGTATCTTGGTACATTTTCCTTCGAATTAAAATATAGTTCTTTTTCACTGCTCATATTCTATAGACTGTGATTTCTTGTAGAATTTTTTAGATTCAATCAAACAACACAGTCTTGAAAATGTTCCCCTGAAAAAAATACCACTAAAGCAGTACTACAAAATCTGTGTCAACAGAGAAGGGTCTAGATCTAAGACGTACTGGTTGAAAACCTTTTTCCTATGACTAGTATATAAGTCTGAAATTAACTTAGTGAATTGCACTATTTATCATTAGTTAATCAGTTACGCAAAATGAATCGAATTTGAAATTCTATAATTAAAACAAATAATAATGACAATAATTGTACCGAGTTCATTCGTTGGAATTTCAATATCACGAAAATCATCAGCGTAAGGTAAAAATATAATATGAAATCCGGGTGGTATTGTTTGAGTTCTATTAGCATCGCCACCGTCATCATCATCATCATTTATCTGTTCGGCCTAGATAAATAAAGTAGACAGGAATCATTTAATATGTCAGTTGAATATTATGTATGAAATTTATCATGGCCCGATATAAACTGGGAAAAAAGTGACAGCCAAAAAGCACTAAATAGTTGTTTAGGAATTCATTAACAGTGTCTAATGACAATGCTCCTTTTCTCAAGTGGGAATGGAACTAGATACTTCAAATTTTATACTTTAATATCACTTAGACAAGATACAATAGTAGATATTTGGTGTCTCTTGTACCAATGTTTATGTATTAACATAAATGAATAGATAACCAAAGTGGTTTTAATGAATCCGAAACCCAAATGATCACCCATATTTTATGAATAAAAAACGTTTGGTAAATATATTTTTTTACATAATCATTAAAAAGGATTCCAAAGAGGAATAATACACGCATGTTAGTATGAACTAAGTATAGCACTATATTAGATTAATACTTAAACGATCTGATTTCTAAGAACGAGGTCCCAAGTTCAAACCTTATTTACTACTGTTAACTTTAGTTTAAGAGTCTCCTCAGTATCGCTAAACTTAACACATATTATTTTCAAAATGACTAGTAGTTCTTCAATCCATATAAATTAATTAGGATTTTCATATGAAGTACCTGTAGGTATTGCATGTGGTTTATACCTTCTATATGCAAAGTACCTTCAAAAGACTGGTAGGACCCTGCGTCTGAACTGACCCTTGGTAATGAATAGGTAGAAGCAGTCAAGAAATTCGTATACTTAGGTAGTTGTATAGCTCATGGCGGTAATGTGATCAATTCACGTATGTTGAAAGTAAGATAAGCTTATGCCAACCTGTGTTGTCTTTGGCATATTCATGATATTAATTTGTTTGACTGCAATGTCAACTCATTTAGACCTTGAAACTTATTGGTTATTTGAATTCGATTGGTACTAAAGGATTAAATACACATCACATTAAGCATAGAACAAACAAAAATCACATTGCTACATCTATATTTCAATATTGAAACAAAAAGCCGACAATTTAAATAGTTTCTTTGAACTAAGAATGTAAACTGTTTTGTTTTTACGACGAAAAAAAGATTTAACATTAGATAGAACTCATCATAAATGATAGAAAATAGGCTGAAAACACAATCAAATCCTGAGTCGCCACTAATGTATGCGACCCCGCAAATCCTTTTAATGCTTCGTTTTCGGGTTTTGATTTCATATAGCCTAACAAACAGTGGATGAAAGTGAAGACCAAGTAACGTTCTTAATGCGTCATAGTGATTGCCATGTGAAGTATTAGGCTTATACTTCTGGGGAATTCAAAAGAGCAGAAAAAATAACTGACTAGTACTTTCCAGCTTTTGATACCTCATCAGATGAAATCAGTCCATTATGACAACAGTATCCACAGACTCCTACCTTAAAAAGTAATTATGGTATAGGTATACAATAAACTTTACATTTCTTTGGAACAAGAAAATAAACAGCAATATAAATTAAAAACTAAAACCGAATAGAATACCTGAGGAAGTAGTGCAACAAGACGAGGAAATTGACCTTTACGTTGAACATATATAGCTATGGCTAATAATTTTCGATGTAAACATCGATTTAATAAAGCGGTAAACCATAAACGACTCCCATGAATTAATTTTTCATCAGGATAAATAAAATGTGCTGGACGAATGTAATAATATCGTTTTAAAAATTTCTGTGATATAAAACCTAATAGGTGTAAACCTAAAAGAAATGAAATTACGAAATGAATAGAAAGAAAATTATTTATAGTTGAAACCTACTTTGCTAGAATAATGGTTTGACAGTTAAAAAAGACACTAGACAATCATAACCACTGAGTTAATTGATTGATATCAGGCTTCATCAATTTCACTTTAGAGCAACTGGGTTGTGAAACTGAATGACTCGAGTTCGAATCTCGTACGGGTCACCATTTCTCTTCAAGATTACAAGTGTACATTGCTGATGAGTGCCAACTAGCACGAAACCTATAGCTTTTAGGATAGAAACTAATATCTCTACTTTGTATTATGTAATTATTAAGTGACTGGTATATGAGATGCATATATTGTCTTAATTAGAAGCTTTTAATTAACGTATTAACTTTTGATACATGTCTTATTGTTAATTAATTATGCACACATTGTCCAGTTTTTGTATCATGTATGACTCCAAGTTATGTAAAAAAAATTTGATTTATTTGAAATGGATTGAGATCAAGTAATTGACGTACATAATCCTATGAGTTTTTAAAGTCGTATAAATGGTAAGCATATGGACTTGTCGTCTTAGTTTTCTGACTAGTTATATGAGGTAGAAAGGAATTGCGTTTAGTCAAAAGGAATCAGGGAATTCAGTCGTTATGTGTGGTCGGTTGTTATTGGTCAAAAAGGTCATTGGCCTAATTAAAGAAACTTGGTCAATAGCTTGATCAACAGAGCCAAAATTATCTGTTGAAGCGGAATCAAGATTTATTTGTGATTTATTAAGTGAATGCGGATACCCATCAAAACTTCTGAAGAAATATAAGTCTAAAACTTAGTTTGAATTAAAATTACCGACGGTATCAAAAAAGCCTTTATTCGTAAAATTGCATTACAAAGGTTATAATGCCAGCAAAATAATAATTCGATGTATAAGAAAAGACGTCGAAAATACACTTAATGCAGCAAGGTTATGCCCATTTTCCTTTCACCGGCGAATAGTGAGCTCACAAAATAAAGATAAATTGCCTAATTCCCCCGCCTTTATGTGCAACTACCATTTCAATGTGCATGTGGGTTTCAGAATCTCGAGTGAACAAATGGCGTACGGACCTATCATTGGTGACCAGCTACCATGAGACCACATCTCCTAATGGTGTTCCATTATCTTGTAGTTTAGACCTCTGGGTCAAAGGTTCGAGGAGTGGTCTATTAATCAAACAACCTACTTTGGTTTGGGCACCTGGGCAGCATCCTAACCTATAGACAGATTCAATAGTCTATGTGGTGCATATATATTTTAATGTCCCTCGATACCAATATTTATGTGCTATATATAAATAAATGAATCTGATTAGTTTCCCAAAATCTTGACAATTGCATTTCTAATCTACGATCAAGAGTAATACACATTTGTACATCTGTGTCCTACAAGTCATTAATAGATGTAGCATAAACTGAATGAAACAATCGAAAATAAAAAATTTTTTAAAAACAACTCTTTTCCCTGAACCCCTCTATATCTTACATACACACATACTTTCTTGTTTTACGTCTCAATAAGCGTTTTCCGGTTACATAAATTAGAACATTGTAACTTAATCATATCTGTCAGTTAAACAATAATAATAATAATACCCCTTTATAAACATTTTCAATATTTAACTTTATCCTTGTCAAAGACTATTTTTAAGGTTCAATAATGACTATCAAAAACATAGTTCAGTTGCTATAAAGTTACAATCTATATATAATAGAATTTAATTGGATTAAAATATAAGTTGTTTAAATCATATTCCATCTCTATTCCATCCCAAAATTGAATATTACCCTTTATTTGTGAACAATAAGAATAAATTGACAATTGAATGAAAACAAAATGTTGTTTTGTTTTGTCATATATACCCACTCTTAAATATGAATATAGACGTTCCTAAGAAGAGTAATTCATTTTAATGGGACATTCCTATCAGAACAATGAAAATACCAAGTGAATTAAACTTCACCTCATTGCACAAGCAAGTGGCTATCAGGACTCAATAGCTAAGTGGATAACGCGATGGTGTTTGAAGCGAAGGGTACTGAGTTCGAATCCCAGAGTGAACATCAACTCTGAGACGCAGGTATATCCAGCTGACGAGTCCCAAACAGGACGAAAAGCGCGTCCTGGATTCCACTGTTAGCCACTATTCATCTTTGCTTATAATGAAAATGTCAGTTGAAAAAGAGATTTAAGAAAGTACTCCGGTGAGCTAAAAAAAGATTGACTTCTTAGTAAATTAGAAAATTCAGAAGATAACAAGTGAGGAGTCCTGAAAGAAACATTTGATATCTAACGACTAAATTTGTACAAAAACTGAAACTTTATTAAACTCTATGACATGAAATACGAAGTTCATTGTAGTTTTTACAATGAAATTATCATATTTAAAAAAATTTACATGTATAATCCTTTTTACATTATTAATAACTCATTTACACGGCATGAATTTGTGTACATGGGTATGAGACGCATTCTGAGTGTGAAAGCTAATGAAGCTGTTTGGTAGGCTAAACTTAAATAGGATGAGAGAGATTTGAACTGGCAACTTAGTGATTGAAGTCAAAAATCTTAAACACCACCGACTCATCATGATATGGCAAACCATATCCTCAACAAACTAAATCTGGATAAAGAACACCCTAACTCGAACTTGCAACTAGATTACTTAGTTGATACAGTCAGTCTGGGACGACAAGAACAGTGCAGAAGAAGTGATAACCGGACCCCAAGAAGATCACCAAGAAAACGACATTTTCTTCAACGCCTTCAGTTGAATCCAAGGAGCAAGACTCATTTTCCAGGAGGGAAAGATGATGTATCAAGCCAATGAGAAGTAGCCTAATGAGATGGTCAGTCGATAGCAATAAGTAGTGACTTAAAAGAAAAGTGCATTTCATTGGCTAAACGCGTAGCACATCGTGTATCAGAACTCGATTTCGGACACCGCCCGTCACACTACACCGCTCTACGTAACTCCTTTTAATAAACCATGAATCATAATCTAAACACTGAAATGAACACTGATTATCACCAATGTCATTCTTTGATTCGTAAACCAGAATTATGTATAAACATACACCCCACGGGTTTAATTAAGTGCTTTGAGTGAGAAGTGAACCTAATAATATGATTGCATTACTAAATAAATGGAAGTTGGATTTAAAGAGAATTTTCGAATTATTGCAATGATTTCGTGTAAAGCAAAAGCATTAGTGACCCAAAACAACATCCTAAATGTAACTGTCGTGAGGTTAACATCAAGGTCAAACGAAATAACATGAAATGAATGATCATTAATCGGCGAATACAATAATTTTGTCCCTCACAATCACTAACATCAAATAGTCTATGATTTACAACAGTTGTCCAAAGTTAAAATCTGTTAATGATGAATGAACAATCTGCATAAACTTATTATGTTTAACAATTAGACCGTTATTATTCTTATTTTTACAATTCTGGCATAGAAAAATTAAGTAAATTCAATAAACCGCAATCAAATAGGGAAAATAATCGACCACTGATATGTATGTGGTGTGGCTGAATATAACTAAAAGCATTGAACAATGACAATCGAACAGTTTGAATGACTGAAAATAATTAATGTAATTGAGAAAGAAAGATTGATAACAAAATTTTCATTGGTCATATTAATAGCAAACAAATACAACAAACATGAGTCAGTGTCTGTTCTTAATATCTGGAAAATATGAAATGCATAAAAGAAGACTGAAACTAATAAAAACTATACTTGTAAGTTAAATTCATGAACCATTGATCTTATTGGGCGTATCACTGGAATCCAGAGAGCATTCGACAGTCATTTCGTCCTACTATGAGGTTTCTCAATAATGTACGCACACAATCCAATTAGAAATCGAACCCAGGACTGTCAGATCTTTCAACAAACACTCAATCAGTAGAACTACTGAGTAGAGGCCCAATAGTACACATTTTCAACTTCAATAAATTTACGAAATAACGTGACGGTTATCTAATGCCATTGGTGACAACTATTTCATGCCCAATATATTTGGACTCCACCAGTCACAGATGCACACGACAAAATGAAAAACATCATAGAGTAAGTTACTAATACGAACTAACTATCATAGTTTATCAGTATAATGTTGCGAAGACAGTTGAGTTTCATTGAAATAATGAACCGATCTAACTTAAACCACCATTGAAAACCTGGAAGCACTGAACGGCTGTTTCGTCTCAGTATGTGACTTAGCAGTGCACATCCACGACCCTGCAAGCGGAAACCAAAGTCAGAACGCTTAGTGCTTCAAGATTTTGAATATTACCTAAATTAATAACAACTTACGACGAATACAACCTACGAATTGAAAAAAGTTCTTTAAAACAATACCTTCGAAAACATTAATATCTCCAAAATAAATTATCAGATTTACAAGCGTATAAACAATAAGATGAATATTGTAGTGAACGAGAATACAAGTGGATATAATCGAATGTATTTGAACACAAAATCACAGAACATTTTAGTAAAATCTGAGAACCACACAGTAAATACTCAATTTACAAAATGTCAATCAATTATCTCAGACTTCATTGTTCTTTCATTTCCACAACAGTCATTCTCTGTTCTCGTTCTCTTTTCTTCCATCTTCTTAAGCTTCTGCCTCTAGGCATTGCACTTCGACTGATGATACATACTACTTACATTTGTCGACATCAGTGGAACACAGTACAGTACTATGTTGATACACTAAAGTAGGTTGTAATGATAATTGCATACAAATTAAATAGTAGTAATAACAAACTGTATGAAACGATACTTACCGACAGGAGCAATATTACGCACAGCTTCAGTTAATTCATCTTTATCAAAGCATATATAACGACCATCAAGTTTTATGCCACGTACTAAATCATGGGATGGTAATAAATCTTTAACTGGATCAAAAGATCCATATGGATCTATAATTTTATAATAATCTCTATGAACACGTACAGTTTTATTATCTGAAGATGAAAGCCATATTGGAGAGGGGATACGTGTTGGATAAACTAAACAATATACTGAAACACCTAAAGTGAGATTTTTCGATGATCCAAGATGAAAAGGCAAACGAGCTAAACGTGATCGACGTAATTCATGTGAGTTAATACTAGAATAAACAAATAGGATTAAAAAAATTAATGAAATGATTAGAATACTTTTAGAATAACTCATTCAAAAAGGGATCATTTCATAGATATAAAAAAACAACGTTATTGCATAAAAGGTTCCATGGAATGTTATAGATTGTTATGTGCATTTATACATTTTACAAATAAAACGAAATTACTGAAATGCAAATAAATCGAGAAAAATTCCGAAATTGAACCAGTCTATGATCATCTAATCCAGAAGATACAGGTGTTTATTAACAGTTGTCAACGCAAAATACTTCGGATCCGTTGGCCGGACATTATTAGCAACAACGTACTGTTGCAAAAAAACAAACCAGATCCCAGCGGACGAAGAAATTAGGAAGAAGCGCTGGAAGTGGATAGGACAAACATTGCGGAAATCACCCAACTGCGTCACAAGACAAGCCCTCACATGGAATCCTCAAGGCCAAAGGAAAAGAGGAAGACCAAAGAATACATTAAGTCGGGAAATGGAGATAGACATGAGAAAAATGACCAAGAATTGGATGGAACTAGAAAAGAAGGCCCAGGATAGAGTGGGTTGGAGAATGCTGGTTGACGGCCTATGCTCCATTAGGAGTAACAGGCGTAAGTAAGTAAGTAATGGTCATCTAATACCTTGTTGATTGTTTGTTCAAAAATAACTTATTTCCATATGGAAATTTCTGAATAGTGGAGTTTAATCATTTAGAAATGTAGATAGATATCAATGATGAAACTGACTGTAATATCGTGCTACATTATGAACTGATCAAATTCAGGAAATGAAACCACTTGATTCCAATTCATACCTAGAATCGAAAGTTTAAAAAACGATTTTTTTCAGGGTTTTGACTTTTTATCAATAACGAGTATCAAATACTTGAATGGAACAATTATCCAATACTCTGGCTTTAAATGGTTCTCTAAATGACAGAAGTAAATGATAAAATCTTCCATCAAACTAAACTAATATCGGGAAACTAAGTAAATAATCAACCAAAATCTTAGGATACTTGGTATATGGTTTGAAGTGGAGTTCAAGATGAGCACTGTGAAAGTGGGAGGCAGTAGTCAATAAACTCAACATAGCCTAAGAACAGTAAATCGTACAATAATAAATTAGAGGTTAAAATAAAGCTTATAATAAGAGGAATATAAATATACATAATCTAATTATTGAATAGTTATACCATAAGAATGTATAGATAATATTAGTCAATTAATATGTCTCAGAAGTTACTCGTGATTTAATCTTCGCTCAAATATAACAGTTCTAGAGGCTGAATACTACATCACAAACTGATAATAGTTGAAAAATAATTAAAGACACCTCGGATAACTGTTTCTATATCGAAAATTATTGAAATCTTGTATAGTCAGATCCAATGGTGATCATTCCCTCGCTAACAAAAAAACAAGCAATGATAATCCGTGAATAAATCTACAGACTTTATAATTCCGATCAGTATCAAACTGAACTATAATAAACAAATGTTTCTATTACCTCTTCCAATACATTTGTTAAAAGAACCTTTAGACAAATCAATAATACAATCATTGAAAGTATCGAAATATCAAATTACCGGCTTAATAATTCATCAAGACGTTCAGTTGGATCAGGATGATAAGAAGATTTGTCTAGATCAGGATACATTAATTCATCTTTTAGTAACTCCTAATAAAAAAGAATATATGAAAAAACCTAATCAATTCATCAACTATATCCGAATATATTTAGATACGAAGTTGGAATTTATTAATAAATCTATTTATTAAGAGAAAGAGTATGAAATCAATCATAGTTATGTTGGGGAATAAATAAAACAAGATTTAAACAATTAAATGTAAAAGTGAATATCAAATGATCAGTCTGATGAAGTAAAACATTAAAAAGTAAACATAAGAGAATCAACAATTTTATGAATAGAATTTGTTGAATAGAAAAGTATATATGGTGGTGATTGAGGGTGGACAGTAGGAAACCCTGAACTTAGGTTTCGTGCTTTTTGACACATATTAGCAAGGTATACTTGTAATAACAGGTGTTCTTTGGAGGAGTTGGTCCCCTGTCATACAGCTTCACAGTCAGATAGGTTACAAATGATGTATCTGGGCAAAGACTAACCTCCTGTAGAACCAAGATACATTTACAAGTGATTGATTCCTAACCAATGTCATGTATCTAAAATCATTCTTAGGGTCGACTGAATACTATTGATTAAGTTAAAATGTGGCTACTAGCCTTATTGACTTGACAATTTGTGCAAGTCACATTTTAAGAATAGATAGATCGTAGAACAGAATGATTGGGACACGACTTATATGCTATACCAAGCTAATGTTATAGATGTTTGAAGACAATTAGTAAGAAACCTTATAGATCTGGATTTTTTTCTTTTTAATGTTCATCAGTCAAATGAGTCCAAAATTTGCAGAGAAGTTAGATTTTATTGGAGACTTGATGCTAACGATGATAATTACGGAAGTAATATTGGTTGACTTTCCAAATAATAACAATTGGAGAACCACGTAAGTAAATGTGATAATTATAAATCTATATGTGCATATAACACTTTGTAACATGGGATTATTATCGGAACACTAAACAAAGCTTTGAAGAATTTCTTTAACAAGCATTAAAAAGCATCTCTTGGACGTTGGCAACAGAGACTATTTATTCAATCAAAATTAAAAAACTGAACTAATTCTGAGTCTATAGCCTAATGATTGAATGAACGTTAGACGAATATACTATAGACTAAAAGTTTCTTAAGACTTGCTATTAATATGAATTAATGTGATAATTTCATGTGGAGATTTGTTTAATTTGTTAGAACATATTAGATTTGATATAATACAAGGTTACCAGTGATTCCCTATTAACTGAAGCAAATTCGTGACGAATACCACTTATATATAAAATGAATCTCCACAAAACCTATATATATATTTCATTAGAGTGTAAATTATATTTATGGAATGCTGAATCATATATAACTAGACGTTGATACAATAAACTGCACGCCAACTTAAAATACATGGTTTTCTACTTAATCTTGGATTAGTAAATGAATAACAAAGTGAGATCTTTATTGCTTAAATAAATATGTTTGGTCATAGCATACTACACTAACGACCTTGCGAAACTTACCAGTCAATGAGGAAACTCTGCACAATTATAAAACAACTAACAATGAAAACTAGTAAAATAACAGCTTTGATTTAAGTAATTAACCCTCATATGCCAAATTATTCCTGATAGTAAGAAAAAAAAATCACGTTTACATATTAGAAGTCAGGATAGTATTCTGAGTTAGGGTTAACACCCCATGGATTTATTATCAGCATTTGATATCTGTTATAATTTAAAAAGGTTAAGATAAGGTATTAATAGTAAGGCTGAAGTTTTGAACTGGGTTTACAAATTAGGGTCGAGGTTTTTATTACGATCTACCTCTACTAAACACTCCTGACTACTCATTGAATCACATTAACCACTTTAACACACTATTTGCCTTAGGAGCAGGTATGTTTTGTCATTCAAGTTAAGACCCAACTTAAATTTACATTTTGCTTGAGTAATAGATATTTCTATCGATTTCGCGAATTTTAAGAATCAATTATTGTCAATTTTCATCTAGCTTACAATAACATATAACTTATCTATCACTGCACCTTAAATTCAGCGCACAGTTATCTTAATTCTGATTGGTCAACTCAAGGCCGTCAGTATACTATACTTTTACCACGTACCTTTATACATGGTATAATTACCCGTTAAATGTGGAGATTTCTTTCTCTTTTCTTTAATATACTTAGAAAGTTTAAAAACATCATATTCTAAGATATTTTCTAAATATATCACCTGACAACTAAATTATAAAGTATCGAAAGAAATCCATCATTCATTAAAATGAAGATGTTTGAACGATGAAAAATTATTTTATTGACAATGTTATCATTTACTTAATAAGTTGTATGATCGTATTTACAGTTAATCTCATACATGTTATTGTCTATAATCAAATAAATGAATGTTGGTTGAGTCATTAAACAAAGTTAATCAACTGTTTTTTTTTCAAGTATCGAATATAATAAGTAAAATAGTTGAGATCATGAGTCAAATGAAGCTCAGTGGTCTAGTGGTTAAGCATTCGTGTGCGAGACTGATAGGTTCTGGGTTCAAATCTCGCCAGGCGGGATCATGGATACACACTTCTGAGGAGTCTCACAATAGGACGAAACGGTCGTCCAGTGCTTCCAGGTTTTCCATGGTGGTCTAGCTTCAATGGACTCACGATCACAACTATTAAAAATTACTATAATATCCACAAAAACCCCTTCTGATAATACGTAAAAAACAAAAAATAAGACATTATGAAACAAAGTAATGAAAACCTTTCATGTGATTGATTCCCACTGTTAATTTGAATAAAACGAAAATAAAAATCGATATAGGATGACATGAATTCATCATATATTTCATGCTTCCTCATCAGCTCCTTATATTCATATATATATTAAAGTGTAACATTGAGGTAAGATATAATATGCAACAATTGGCATTGATGATGGAAAGAATGAGAATAACAAAGTTTATCAATAATAAATATAATTACATCTGTGCATGAACAGGTTTGAGATCACTTGGAGATGGAATTTTAAAAAACATAGAGGAGGTTGTTGATATAATGTCGTATGTAGAGACCAGGTTTGAATTGATGTATTTAGATTCATTTGGATACTAATTCCTGATTCAAACTTCCATTGAGACGGTCAGTTAATTTTTTTGAAATAATCCTGAACGATGACCCTCACGAAAAGACACACACGTGAAACGTTGTGGCTCAACGCTTAGGAAATAAAACTGTATGTGTTATATTGTACTATACTTCTATACAAAGAGAGACCAGAACATAGTTGGATGGAGATCCCAGGTAGGCAGCCTATACCTCACAAGTAGTAACAAGTGTAAATAGTTAACTGCCGTACAAAGACATCAAGTGGAAGAATAAAAACTAATCGGACGAGATTTTGAAGATCTGGTCAACTAATTTAATAAAAGTACACGTAGAATTCACTGGGACATAAATAATCAAGAATGCTAAACCAATAAAGAAAATATACTTCATTCAGTAAATATGGAGAGTAAATATTAAAATATAACGGAATCCCTTAATTCTATCGATTTTTCACATCAAATTTTCACAGTTTGAATCATAAACTGATATTCGCTAAACAACCATTGAAAACTTTGAAGCAATTAACAACTGTTACGTCCTAGTGTAGGACTTCCCAGCAGTGTGAATCCTCTACGTTTAGACTACTGAGCCAACAGCCCATGGTATACACGGTTGGCTTTAATCAATTGATTGATATTGAACGATCATGTTCCATTGCTAGCGGTGCGTAACCGCCGTACACCCAACATGCTTGAACTCCATTGATCAAGAATTCTCACTAGAACACCGGGACTTCCAACTTGAAGATGGTCACTAATGAGCAGCACTTGACTAAATAACGAAATCATGGATGTGCATTGCTGAGTTTCATACTAAGAGGGAATAGCTATCCAGTTCTTTCCTTATTTTTTTTTAATAATCATCTAACTTAACATGGAACGTAAACTACAAAACAACTATATAAGTCAAAGTACAACTACAATACTTTATAGATGATTATTGACTTGTATGAATTAATTAATCCATATAGCATTATGAACTGTATGTTATAGTACATTAAACTAAGCGACATTCATTAACCATTGTGTAGTACATATTGACGATCAAATGATCCATTTATACAAGAAATTATCATGATTATAAAAATAATAAGGAATACAGTAGACACAAAGAAATGTACAGAGAAGATAATTTATCTTTTGTACTTACATCATAAAATAATTCATAATCAAATTTTGAATTTTGTTGTTTAATCGGAATAACTTCAAGTTCAATTCCATATTGTTTCATATCGGCCATCTTAGCAATTGCTCTACGCTATAATTAATGAACCATAATGAGGGGGAAAAATGAAATTAGTGGACTTAATGGTGAAAATGCCTTATTTTAAACAAAAATGAATTCATATACTATGTTAGTTACAGATTAATCTCAATTACGGTGCTATTAATAAACAGAATTCATTGAACAACTGTTAAGTCCTAGTATAAGTCTTCAAAGTTGTGCAGACGACCGAACCAGGAAATGAATCATAAGACCTTCAGGTTTTGTGATAAATTTTTAACAATTAGAATCGTTGGATCGGTGTCTATTGTGAAACATTTCCAATTTCAATCGAATTCCAGCAAAAAGCGAACATCGTACAATTTTTCAGTGATGATAATGGTTTCATCCTAGACACATCTGAACTCCATTCAAACTTCAGGGACATCGTGAAATAAATCGATAATGGGCTGACTATAATAGTTTAGTCGAACGGGTGGTAAGTGATTGGAAATGATACTCGAACTGAAATCAGCATATGACAAATACAATCTACGAAATGGATCAAACGTCATAGAAGCCCTTTAATTATAAATAGACTGAATAATTTTCCTAAAAGGTAAACGCTTAGTCCCCCTTAAAGAACATAAAGTTGATCTAAAAAACAGTTGGAAATTTTCTGCTTAAAATGAAAAAGTATTTCAACTATATATTTATTCTACGAATAACACTCTGATTGGTGTAAGAACTGTTTCTATTAATCTCATTAATACAGGCTGAAACTTCGAAAATAGATATAGCCACTTGCCGAAACAAACACAAGTATCGATTCCAGGTTAGTTGGATTTATTCATAAAAATAAGTTTAGCGTCCACATCTTTTGTAGTATGAAAATAAATCTTAAGATCCTTTTCAACTCGAATGAATCTCGGCTGTCATATCATTGGAAATCAGAAAAGTATCGGACAGCTCTTTCGTGGCGGTGTAATAAAATGAAAACTACGTTTGAAATGCAAAAACCTCCGTAATTAAATAATAGATACATATCCTCACTAGTGAAAAACTTTAATATGGTTTGTGATCGAAATTGTCGGCTATGACGAAACATAGATACAATTATTTCGAGAGTTGAAAGGTGTAACTCATCAATGATACCAAATGACGACTGTGATACACTAAAAATTAGGTTAACTTGAAAATAAAGACTGAGGGGTTTCTATCCAATGACCTAAAATTTTCAGAATGTCGTTAGTTTAATCCTGTCTGCCTGCACTACCAGGACAAAGCTACTAACCAGCATCCCCTGTTTTCTAGTGCTTTTTGAACTGAAGTTAGATGATTTAAAATCATACAAAATTTCTATCGACCCACATCACTCAGCATTTAAGGTTGTATACCAACCTCCGAAAAAAATTTAACACCTAGCAATATCCCTATAATTATATTACATTAAATGATTTATGAGTTTGAAGTATGTGGAACTAGTTCACACAACTGAAACTTGTACTAAACTGATATTTACAAGCCTTTTCTAAGTATTAACAAATAGAAAAATAATAACTATACACAGTTGAATACATCCAGATTCAGAACATTTCGGGGAATCGGCCTACAATTTTGATTGGAGTTATACAGTTGGCTATCTGTTCAACAACGTAGAATAACATGAAACCAATAATTAGGTTAGTAACTCTGAGACTTACAAATAACCAGTTTTAAAGAATCTAGTCAACATGTTGGTAGAACATTGCAATAAACGTTAATTTTGATCACAACTGATCGGTGGAACAAGATCAATTGGTCAGTAACGGAATAAAGCGATTAAGTGAAGTTCAGCACATATCACGAAACACTTTAGAACTTTTTTTAAACAAGAAGTTCACGGAAAAAGACGGTTTTTACTTTCAGCTCATCAACAAATCTTAAGCCACTCAATCAATTATTTAGTTATATGTGACATAGAACGCGACACACGTGTGCACCGGTTCGAGCTTCCATACCAAATAAGGACAGCAACATAAAATTACTTCAAGATAAATCACAGAGTCCTTACAGTGTCAGTAGTAGTAGTAAAATAGTTTAGATATAGAAAAAGAAGGTATAAGTAGATTTTAGGACTTATATTCTGAAGAAGGACAAGGAGTGAATACATCTAGACCATTGCGAATGATTCTGAGCCATGTCACACACAGTCTTAAACAACTGGTTACGATAACCACCCGAACCCCAAACAGGTGGTTTACAGCTATCAAAATGGCTCAGTTAGATTATTAATAACTTTATAAACACGTTCCACTTCTTGATTTAGCTGCTCTTAGCTTTCTTTCAACCCACTCCTACACCAGAAAACATTTCCCGTCAATGTAGGTAGTATTGACTATGTTACGTTCTATATCTTATACCAAATAATAATCGCCAAAAACGATATTATGATATTCAAAAGATATGAACAAAGCATGCGTAATGTAAACTCCGCTTATTACAAACTAATTTCTTTTATAACATAAACATTGATTTGACAAATAACGGTGTTGACAATTTAATAACCATGACTGAATAAAGCAAAAAATTACAAAAGGCCTACAACACTGACTTTCAAATTTGCATTTTTATTTACTGGATCAGGATCGTCAGTTAACAAAAAGATGTGCTTGACACCAAATGTTTTTGAACTAAAAAAAAAGATAAAATTGAATTAAGAAGGTTGTTATATATATATATATATATATATATATATATATATATATATATCACGTTATGATAGTCAGCATTAATTAGTGTAGTAGACTGGTCGGCGGCCTATGCTCCATTGGGAGTAACAGGCGTAAGTAAATAAGTAAGACTGGCACAAACAAACATCAACTTAATTGCCGCAACATATACAAATACGGTAAGATGAAATTAGCAAGATCAACAAAAAAAGAGTTCAGATAATAGTACAAATGATGAAAAGATGAAAGACTGAACATACGAAGAAATAGTATTGAGCGCTAAAATCTAGGGGAAGATAAATAATGAATAAACGGCCACCAGTCAATCAGTTCAAGGGCTAATGTTATATCTTGTTTTAACAACTTTTAACTTTCTTTCAACCTATTTTTAGGTTAGTCAATAGTGGGTCTCAAAGTAGACGATAGTCGGGTACAGATTATATGTGTTTCAGTTATCTTACACGATAAAGATTCACATCATAATCAATTGATTAATTATTTTTATCTAAACCATACACCTAATCTCGATCAAACTTCCGGCATACTGGTAAATAACCATAAAATTTTAATAACACTGACTCAAGGACTGATAATCACTTCATCTCCTTAGAATAAAGGAGACTGACAGTGTCTACAAGATTGCAGATACAGTTTATTGAACACCAAACAGCTGGAAATCTAGGTCGAATGCTTCCTGTAAAATTGCTTTCAACAACATAGCATCACCAAATAAACCACATCATGATAACAAATCACTAAACGTAGTGGCTATATTGTAACAAGATAGGTAGGATTGGATCAAAATGTGGTGGAGATTGACAAAAGATATTTTAAAACTTAAATTGCTGATTGAAGTCGCCAGAGGATAACTGCTCAAGATAGAATTCCAACAAACAGTTTACAAATAAATCAAGTGTCCTATTAAACAAAATTTAAATGTTAAATTAGTGTGGCATCTGAGTATTAACAGATATCCGTGCTAGTTATTTTAGCTTAATATTTTCACCTAAATGATAAAAGCAGCGGCTGCCAAAATGAACAATTAGACTAACTGCTATAGTTTAGATTGAGAAATAAAACTTCAAATAAATTCGCTGTGGTTCAAAATCTCAAATACTCGTAGATACAGAGCAGTTATTATGTTATGATTTGACTGGTATAAAATCCCTGTAGAATTAAATTAAGTACTCCGACTGGTCAGTAATGTATCAATCGTGTTACACTATTGAACCGTTTGTACTGATCATAACCAGTTTATCATATGTTGAATGCAAACACTAGACTACATTAGTCATTATTGTGTAGAGTAAATACGGCAGAATCTTAGAGATATAGGCAGTGATTTTAAAAAAATCGACCTATACAGCCGAACTTTAATTCCATTGAAAAGTGATTAATGTACAAAACTCACAGACTTCAATGAAATATAGTTATGTTTATTTCTGCATCCGATATTGCTACTTTTACTGGAAGAAAAAAGTACTCGGGCAACCAGTTGTTTCGTCTTTGAACTGAGTCTATTTGGGAAAAACTTACGTTAATGACTAAATCTTGTAAATAGCTATCAATTTTTAATAGAGTATCCGTGCATAACATTCACTGATCACCATTCTACTCATTAATTTAACAATCCAAAATGTGCATGACCATAATGTAGAAGCGCATTGATGAGGAGCCCCATACTGGGTTGGAACGGCTTTTCAGTGCTTCCAGGTTCTCAATCGTGGTCTAACTTAGATCGAATCACGATTTTAATGGAATTCAACAATCTCCAGAACCCCTTACTGACAACGAAAAAATAATCTACGAAACTTACCAGGTGATAAATTGATTTTGACAAACCCACAATGCTTCGTGTAGAGGAAAAGTAATATTAGGTTGATTTACAATAGTACCATATCGTTTCTCCAATTCATCGGGTTTTAACTGCCTCAACTTTTCAATTTCTAATATACGTGTAGAATCAGCCAAACCTAAAGGCTAAATGAATATATATATATATTACAGAACCAATTTAAAGTTAAATAAAAAGGAATATGGTCAATTTAGTTCAATTCATTATATGAATAAACTGTATATAATCGACATAAATCCATGTTTTTTGACTTATCTCTGTGAAGGCTAGCGGCACTATCCGAGTGCTTGGACTGAAATATGTGGGGCGAAGCTCAAACTTGTGAAATAAAGTTTGAAAGTCGGATATCTTAACTATTAGGCACTCATTTTATCATAAGGATAGACAGGTATGTATTGCCTTTATACTTCTGAAGTTGAATATAACGTCAAACTCTCATGCAGACAACAATATAGTCAAATAAACATAGGTTTCATTTGAACATCTTTTAGTGATAGATATTCAATAAGGATAACTGATCTTAAAATGCTTTGTAGTAGAACTGTCGAGTGTTCTGATAACATTATGGAAGTATTCACATTATATGGTACCAAGGTTTGTTAAGCCCAATACGTAAAACAGATCTTTATACTTTTTAAACAATGAAACAGATATGAAATTAAGCAAACGATAATAGTGAGGCTTATCAACTGAACTAGTTGTGCAATCTATGTGAAATATTTGAAATTCGTTTTGAATCTATACGTAGTCGCAATGAGTACTTGTTTTAAGCCTTCCTCTTAGTAAACGTCTAGTGCCTAAAAACTCATCAGGAATAAGTTCTTTTTCTAAAATGATTGGTGACTCTCAAATGATACAGATGTCTTATCATACTACAAGGTATTGCGCAACACATTTTTTTAGAAAACAAACTGAATAGATTGAATTATTAAAATCGCCTGATGAAGTATATAGAAAATAATCAAGTTTCTATCTAACTTTATAAAGAAGTTTCACACCATACTTAACATCCTGGATCGAAATTTCCTACCAGTATACAGCTTCTATCTAGGACAACGTTCACGCTTGCTAGTAATTGATAAGATAGTTACCCAGAATTAAATAACGACAGAACCGAGATAATTATAATTGGAACTATAATAACCCAAATATGCCAACACAACTGAATAATGTTCTATCAGATTACAACATAATCACCAAGAAACTAGGGATGTTTAATTTTATTAATGCAGAAAATATTTTCCATTTCGTAATGTTTCCTTTCGCGCTCTTCAATATAACCATCACGATGTAAATTTACTAACTCCACTTTTCTTGTGAAGTTTATTATATTTGGCGTACAATGTGACCTATCCACCATCAACTTTCCAATCACTAATTTAGTTGACTGACAATAAAAGCCAATAAAAACCAACTTTGTATATATTACAGAATACATATGATGCTTACCCAGTTAGCTAAACCCCATGGAAAGTTCAAATATTCAATCTAATGACTTAATCTCTCATGTTATAACCACTAAGCGCTTTAAATAAATGCTAATTTCAGTAGAATAATACTGAAGTTACATAAATCCCGGCAACAACTTAAGCTAGAGAATGATGTTCTTTAGAAAGTACAAATCTAAAAAAAAACTTCCTGAATTAAGAAAAGTATTCAATTCTATATATATTCGATCAACAATAGAAACGAATGTACAAGTATTGATTTTTGCCAAGTCAAAAATTCAACCTAAATCGTAGATATTTTCAAACTATATTAAACGATTATTAACACATAAAGCATGTGGGCTTTTTCGCAATTTTTCTGACATTTCTTTCTTTTTTTTAATAAGTGAAAATACATTTGTACGATGTATATGACATCTGATACCTGATGTATCCTTTGGCGTGTTTTAAATTATCGAGGACAAGGGTGATTACAATGTGTTAATGCAGTGTTACTATTTTCGGTATACATAAAGTATGAGTACTTTGATGTCTAATGTGATTTCTTTTTGATTCACGAATATCTTCAACAGAAATCCAACAAAAACTTTAGCTACTAAAAAAAGCAGTTGATTTGTAAATACTTTAGTAGTTTGTGTTCAGTGGCAAGCTGGATTAGTTTAATGTGCCAATGAAAAACGGTACATTTTTAAGTAATATAGCATAATGGAACTTGAAGAACTCTGTATCACTGAGTTATGACACTCAGTTATATTATATTGTAGCTCTCAGTAGTTAGTAATATTATCATAAAGTTGTCAAGCATCAATTATACTGTTCTATTGATAATGATCGCTGTATATACATTAAATGAAATGGAAATGTACTATTTATTCATCTAATTTAGTCCTTATAGAGGATTTAAAAATAGTTTAAACCGGTTTTGAAGCATTACTTTATATCTTGATGATGTGAAGTTTGCTTAATCAGTTAATCAATCGTGAACACCATCGAAGTTGAAACACATGAATACTGATCTATATTATTATATTTCAACATTAACATAGAGATGAGAAATTGGACAAAATGGTAATCGAAAAAGTCGAATCAATAAAAATTACAACCAATATACAAAAATAATAAACATAGTGAATATAGCCCGTAAAAGACACAATTAAATGGACGAACAGAAACTATGAAAAGCATTATTGAAACTCAGGAATTAAGGTAAATAATGAAGTGACTACATCAATATCATTATGACAGATTTGAATAGATGCCATCTAAAAGTACCAACTAGAGATTATGGATACTGCGAATACATGAACTACCACGACTGATATCAGTGACCTCATGAAATGATGGAATTGTGTGGTCTGATACAATCAACCTTCTTACAACTTCATCTCATACGATACAAAGTTTTTATTAGACAGTAATTGCTTAATAAAAGCATTCAAAGTCATATATTTTGTTAGTTCACACTTCACAGGATTCTAAGGATCTATCCAAAAGCCCAAAAACATTCATTATACTAATATATCTCACAAATTGTCGCCTGATCAGATGTGACTACAATCTTGGATTGTTATGAAATATATCCAAGTTATTCATAACTAATCCGAAATGGTTAACTACAGTCCGCAACGATTTCGACAATTTATACTTCCATGTTTATTGGAACATCATTTTAACACAGAGAATGCAATGTATTGCTAATCCAAATGATTTAAACAACGAGGAGAGATATCGGTATAAGGTTGTGGAGAATAATGAATTTTATTGAAATCACGAATCAATGTAAGTTTGATAATAATTGGAAACCTAAAAGCAATGAACAGTCGTATGGGATTCCCCACAACCGGGAATCAGGCCCAAGACCTACAGTATCCTGACATTTTATCAAGAAGTTGGCATTATGATAAAACAAACTGATTATGTTCATGATCAAAAATATGGAAAATAAAAGATTATGGAAAGAGATGTGAACGATTGTCACCAATCCAAATTAGTATCATACTATTTAATTAATATGGAAAATTAGTTAAGGAGAACTTTTAACTAACCTGTAAAACCATAATATTCTTCATGTCAACAGATGACTCATTCTTTAAAAGAGAGATAAAAGACAATAATATGATATTCCTTTCTAATATGGAACTCATCAGAAGTACACATCAACGAATATAATAAGGATGAAAGCCAAGTATCATCAGAACCCACGACGAGTTCTTGAATTTCGGACTAATGCTTTACCATTCCAACTTCAGTCGATTTGCGCGTTTGTCTAACTATCATCCATTGCAATTGGTGATGTTCATCTTACATTCTACATTAATCATAGTTTCTCACCAAAACTCCTGGAATTAACACTTGAGGTTAATCACTAGTCAACACATGATGATTGCTTTTACAGATAATTGCGGAAATTCTTGGATTCGAAGTTTTACATTACAAATTGAATCTAATTAAAAACCAGGAAACACTGGACGGCTGTTTCGTCCTGTTAAGGGACTCCGTAGCGGTACACAATCATGACTCCACACCAGTCATTGGAGCCAAGACCTTAAAATCTCGAGGTGAATACTTAATCGCGAAGACCATATAGTTTATATGCCGTTTATTTATTTAAAATGATGAGATACTTCTTAAACATAAAATAAACTGACAATTTATTTAAAGAGGTATATTTAATTGAAATTTACATACATCAGTGGGTGATATGAAACAAAACAATTTCATTAAGGAGTGATGTCAGATGGTGAACTATTGAAAATTAAGAAGCACTTTAGATAAACGTTGTCATGTAAGGAGAAAAACCAATGAAAAGAAAAAGATCAAAACATTTCGATTAAATAAGATAGTACAACTAAACGTTAGTAACAATAAGGCTTACTGTACGCATTAAAACAAGCCCGATCATATCAAAAGGACTATGAAGTGCTTTATTCTGTTGAAATGTTTGACAACATAACAGACTTAAATCAAATCCACTTTTTACTGATGATGAATCCACTGCATTACTACTATTTAAATCGAATGAACCATGTAATCCAAGCATTGTCGGCGTACAATCAATTAAAAATATTACACCAGAACGCATGTCTTGTAGCTAGATAAAAATAAAAATAACAATTTACAATTTAAAGTCTATACAGATAACAAACAGGCTATTATTTAATGTTGTATGATTAGGGGCCAAATAGTTAAAAACCAATCAATAATCCACGTTTGTAAGCACCTAACAGGAAAGAAGTATTCAGGGAATAACTTATTTCTTGGAAAAAAAAGCCTAGGTACTTGGCTTTCAGCTAAACTGTTCGAGTAAGTAATTATGTTGATATTAACGCAAAAGGTTTTGTATAAATTGGTTAATTTCGTAGTTTATATCACGAAATGGTTTAGTTGGATAATCATTGAGAACCAAGAATCATTGGACAGCTGTTTAGTCCTAGTATTGAATTTCCCAACAGTGAGTATTCATATGCCCTATCAGGGATAGAATCCAAGACCATGAACACTGGTTCGACAACCAACGACTATCATTTCTAAATTTGATCAGTTCACGATGCTGTACAACCATCTTCCGAAGCAGCTAAGTAGTCCTATACTAAGATGAAGAAACTGTATTGTGTTTCCTGGCTTTCAACAGTTGTCTAAAGGCAGTTCATGATGTAATCTAGAAAAATAGTGATACAACCTGGGTGCTACTAGCAACCGTTGTTGCTACCTTGACGTGGTGGTCGGGCTTGCCTATCGTGATAAAGCAACCGAGCTATACTGGCTGGAACAACCGTTCCTCAAGGTCCTACTATGTCAGACAGGTCGGTTGAAGAGCGGTAAGACTAAAAGCAACAAACCCAAGGTCTGAAGGCGAAGTCGTACTGCTGACTGTACAGAGGTGTGGCAGCAGTAAGGTGTTTCCTTCAGAAAACCAGCATGACAGCGATGCTGCCTTTCCACAAGGAGGGGTGGAGTTAGAAAAGGTCGACCCTAAAAATGCACACCTCGCCTTATCCCACGGATATCCGTCTCCGGCGGTAAGGTCTCAATAACTACGGAGCTAACACAAAAATTACCCATAACAAGGTCGTGTGTGAGCGACCTCAAGCAGTTGTCCCTTGGGTACTGCGATCACGCTCTCAGGTCACTAAGACCACCTTTAATCCAATTTCCTTTTCAGGTACCTCCAGAACAACCCTCCCACGGTGTGGGCAGGCAACCGGGAAGTGATAACCGCCCTCATACTTCTAACAGCTACTACCAACATGGGTGAAACAGAATCTGAACCCTATTCCTTACCAATCAAAGTCAAATACTTGAATCACTGAGCCACTATTTTACAAGAAGCATCTAAATCCTCAAAACATTAGTACAACACTTTCTGATGTTAGTCTAATATGATAGTCCCAATTTTGAGGCCTCACCTAGTTGTGCTGACATACTTAGAAACTCATTATCAAAGTAAAGTCACCACTGTAGTTTTGATAACATGAAACTCATTAATTTGTTGGAAGGTCGGGGATAGTCAACGGAAAACCCTGGGCATCGATTTCGTCCTAGTTGACACACCACAGCCACGGGTGCCTGTAATCTTTATAGGACTGATTCTTTCACAAGTCAACTGAGGCTAGTTAATCTAGATATGGATTCTAACATTTATAAGTGACAATATGTTATATAACCGTTCAACAAGTGATATCTATCGTAATTCTTTAACTGAGTTGGTACAGTTGGAAATCTGATCAATGTTAGGTTTGGGTGTTGATAAGAACATTCTACACCAGGATTCAAATACATTGGCCCCGAATGCTCTGGTACGACCGGGAGTGGGGTGAGTCAGCTCTCACTCTCCAAATGCTTTCACATGGTCACGTGCAAACAACCACTGCCACAGAAGTCCTACTCACTGCCTTCTCGAGACATTACCGTTGTTTACGAAATTAAGAGGACGAAAAGTGGATGTCCGGAGCTTGAACGGGGTTGGTGGGTATGGATGATCCACATAGGGGAGTAGGAAAATCCTGATTCCAAACCAATGATGCACATGGGTTTCAGGATCCTGAAGAAGCAAATGGCCTATGAACCAATTATTAATCACCGGTTACCATGAGACCACATCACCTAAAGCTGCTCCACTGTCTTGTGGACTAGATCTTCAGGTCAAAGGCTCTGGGTGTGACCCTTAAGAAAACCAGGTGCTTCGGTTTAGGCACCGGTTAGTATCTCAGCCGTCACACAAAGCATTTGATTTATGTGGCGAATATGTATTTGGTGCCTCCTTGTACCAATGTTTATGCGTTTAAATAATAAATAATAATGCAAATACATTCATATAAAAAGCCGCAAATAGAACAATGTTCTTGTCCTAAATAACACTCTGTTAGCTACTTTCCAAAACACAACCATACCTGTCCATTTAAACTGACTCTTTTAATCATAAATCATACCTTATAATAGATTATGATGAATCAATATTCAAGAATTTTGAACCAAATACCCTACGGTGGAATTTACAAAGATTTCTTTATTTAAATATTACTTTATTTAATGTTCCTCAAATATATGAATAAGTATAAGGAAATAGTAAAAAAAAATTTATATCTCACAGGTTTACTATTCTGTTCTTGTTCATTATCTTCATTGTCCAGAAACTCTCCAAAATAATTGTCAATACTGGTCATATTAATACTAAAGTAAGACAATCAGGATTTTAATAATAATAATAATATCAAAAAAAGTGGAAAAAATGTGATTGTGGCTACTAATAGAATTCTAAAGGTACATTTATAATAATTTGTGACTTAACAACTGAATCTATTCATATAGGGTATTAAACACTTTAAACACCAACTCATTTTTCAGCAGATGATAAGTCGAGACAGGTGAACGTAAAGATAGATTGTTAAGAAATAAGTGGCTAAGATATAAATCAGTAATTAAGATTGTTGATCGAAGTAGAAATTTTTCTACTTTATACTTTGATTTAAACTGCTATGACATTAGAATAATCTTAGTGCACAGTTTATTCTGCCGTCACCATAAAATATTCTTTATTGTAATTTCACATCAATTAGAAATGAATGTGAAGAATAATCTTTTTTGCTATGCAATGATACTTAGTAATCACAGGTCACGTGCTATCGTCTAACGTTTCCAGAACTCGGACTAATGGACTAGGTCATGTCAATGACTTAATCATCATTGTGATCTAGATTGAGATATTTTGCGGACCGTAAAGTAAGAGTGATAATTTCCGCAGATTCTAGGTGTATAGCATTTTGACATTGTCTTCTGAACTTTTTAAAATACATTTTCATTTACTATAGAAACTATTATTGTCAAATCTTCCAGTTCGACACACTGTGTTATGGTTTTCAACAGAAAATATTAAACTACTGTTTTAGTTTCTACCGTATAACACGATAGAAGAGCTCCTCGAAATGTATGAACTAAATGGGTGGATGTGATTGAGATTAAATCTCGGATCTAAATATCATGCTAGTTGACGCTCAACATATCAACAGTCTTCGGGAAAATGCACTTCCCTATGGTATTCAAACCAATTTGTTCGCAGCTGCTGAGTTGTCTTGAAGGTCGGCCTTGCGTATAGTAATGATCCAACCGAGCAGTGTTGGGTAGAAGATTGGTTGCTTTGGACTCAACCATTCTAAGCAGGTCGTTTGAGGAACGGAAAGACTAAAAATAAGGAAGTAATGATCCGAGAACGGAATTGTACTATTGACTGTACAAAGGTGTAACGCCTAAAAACTAGCATCTGCAGCGGCGCTACTTTCCCACAACGAAAGGGGGGTAAAGGCTGTCGACTCTGAAAATACCACACCTCAACTTTATCCCACAGATTCCTGTCACCGATGGCAGGGCCTTTTAAGTATGAAGCCACCTCATTTAAAAATAATTACTAAAAAGCCCTAAGTAATCATCTCTTGGGTTCTGCAGTCCCGCTCTCAGATTGCTAGGACCACCACTAATCCAGTTTACTTTGCAGGGACCCCAAGAACTGTCCTCCTATGGGCGACCAGGAAGTGATAACCGCCTACGCGCTACTAATAACACTAGAGATCATCTCACTCAAGATTCAAACCCATTAACATCCAGCACTAAAGTACATCACCACTAAGCTATTCAGGATACATGCATGGGCACAGATGTATACAAAAATAATTTTAAAAATGTACATTCACAAAAAAAACGAAATAACACGAAGTTAATTATTTACTTATTTATTTCGAAGTGAAAAAAATGAACAGAAAAGAGAACACAGAATTATGCATTTTCACAAGTTTTATAAGTGTTTTAAAAACCAATTTACGCAATTCACAAAAACGTCTAATGAACATGCTGGAGAATCCAACGGATGTGAATCATATGGATAGAGTAGTATTTCACATGGTACAGTTGGACATAAGGCTTTCAACTTTCGACAGAATGTTAATCCCTAAAATTAAAATAAACGAGTAAATAATGAGAGAGAAAAATATCATTGTGATAAAGATGTATCGAGTGATGACAATTTACACTAAAATAGCTAACTATTAAACAATCTCTTTTTAGCATAAGGAGATTTGTGGAGATTAGAAAACTTCAAAAGGTTAAATCACGAACTAATTCAAATTAGACAACTGGAAACCTGGAAGCGCTGAACGCCCGTTTCGTTCTAGCACGAGACTTCTCGTTAGTGCGTGTTCACGATCGCACTTGAAGGACTCAAACCTAGGACCTTTAAACTCGAGCGCGAACGCTTAACATATAGACCACTGATCATGCATCCAATGGTGCTTATATATTACCTGGTGCTAATATCTAACCTGAATCAACCCATAAAAATGCGCAACCATCTTCCATTGTCTCCAGTGGGTAATTGCCTCATACTCGATATGGTTGAACTTCATTGGTCAAAGCTTCTCACTAAATCTCCAGGAGTCGTATCTTGCATTTAGTCACTAGTGAGCAAATAATCATCATTAGTATAGGGGGATTTGTGGAAACTGTAGGATTTCCAAAGTTCCAATCACGAAATCATCTTAGCTAGATCAACATTGATAGCCTGGAAGCACTGGGTTGTGGACACTCAGTAAATATTATAACTTGCAATTTAAAACTACTAACCTGACTATTTGGTACACGACGATCTTTCCCACCTAACAACATTAACAAAGGCACAGACCATGTTTTATCTAAATATTTCAAAGGAGATTGATTCGACAAACGCATTAATTCATTGTCATTCGGTAAATGACCAAGAGGCCATTCACACCAATCTGCTAAACCTGATTCAGTATAACACCAATCCGGTATATCAGATGTATCAATAAGACTGACTAAATGAGCCACTGGATTACGAGCTGTAGCTACATGATATAAATTTTTATATCGTGAGGCTAAATGTAACGTTAAGAAGCCTCCATGTGAACCACCAAATAAAGCTGCTTTCAAGTTGGACCCGAATTTCTGCAAATAATTCAATGCAAATTTTGTAGCCTAAAAAGAGAAATGAGAGAAAAGAGAGAGAGAAGAGGAGATATGAGGTAAAAATTAAAAGACTACACTACAAGAATGGTGAATAGATTATTTTACCATTACAATTGATTAATAAAATAATGAATCAACTGATAATAGGTTGGACAGAATAAACAGATAAAGTGGCTCAGAAGTAAAACAGAAAACTGTAAATGAAATCAATGAATATCAAATGACAATACAACTTAGTTGACTGACTTCTAGTTACATTCTCGTTAATTGTATGAAAGTATTATTCATATTTCATACAAAATAAAAAGACTATAGGTGATCTACTAGATCATAAGTAAGAATAAAATTCACCAGGACACCAAGAATAGCTTATACTGTTGACTATTTATTACACAAGACAAATTAAAATAGGGACAACTTGTGAGATTTGTGTAATATAACTGTGTTACTCATAAGTAACTATATTTTCAATATACAATATTTTGTCCGAATTTCATTGGTTAATCGCAAACCGTTCTCTGATTGCCCGATATATTTTTATATGTCCAGACATAAAACTGGACATCTATGCACAAAGTGAACAGATATTGTTGCTGATTTTTGTGGAGTTCCATTCTCTGAAGCTGGAAACTTTACCAAAATCATCCACCTGAGCTACAAATCTCTACCATCCCAATTATTGCTGAGGTTGCCAACTTTCAGGAGTTTTTTTTTCAACATAAGCTAACTATTATTATAGTATTATTATGATGTCATAGTATTATTGAAACCATTACTGTTTATTGTTAATAAATAGGCATTTATGTAGAGATAGGTATATATAAGTAGGTATGTATATAGGTGCAAAAGTAGAATGAGAAAAAGTAATTAAGGACATACAATATGAATGCTGCTTATTTATCGCAATAATTAATAACTGATATAACGGGATAAAAAGATAAAATTATTGAGGCCAATATATTTTGGGCCAATTCGTTGTGAATTTCGACCACAGTGACAGGCATGAGCTTCATTCAGGTGTGACGCTTTAAGGTCAATATCTTCTTCGTTCAATGTGATATGTGTGAACTTTCGTTTAGTCTGACAAATATATTCCCTGTATCAGCTCTTAATTACTTACTTACTTACGCCTGCTACCCCTCGTGAAGCATAAGCCGCCCACCAGCATTCACTATCCTACTATGTCCTGGATAAGCCTTTACAGTTTTTCCTGATAGCTATCCATCCTTTCGATGTCTGGCTCCAATTCGCGATGCAATGAGCTCTATAGTCTGCCTATTACCTTTTGCATTCAGGATTCAGTCATGGTTTGCCTCGTGATGTAGATATTTATAGATATATATATAAGATATATATATAGATATTTGAAATATTCACGGATTCAAATATGATCGATCCGTTTCTGTGTAGTGTGATCCGGTGAGACCCATGTAGCTTTGTTCATGTGTTTGTGGAGGAATATTGTGTCACCTATAACCATTTTGTTGAATGCACATATATTCGCAAATCTCTCTCCATTCTCATCCGTTTCTCTTAGTCAGTCCATGTCGTTCCATGATATCTTCATAACCGTTGTTGTCCATTCTGACTTTAGAGCTTAAGTCTGCGATCAGGATGGTCAGGTTCTTTCCTGTGCATTTCACTATAGTAGATTGCAGCTCAAGCTTGGAACCGGCAGTAACCCCAGAAGAGCTACAGGCGGAGTGAACAGCTCAGGTGAACTATATTCAGTAACTTGATGTATTTATCCCTGTGTGACATTATTGTGTACAAAAATTAGAGCATAAATGGTTATATTTTGATTTCACAGAGACGTGATTTTTGGACTCTTTTGGGGACGCGTTTATGTAGAGCCAATTTATCTACACTTCACTAGTTTTTCATGTTCTCACTTTTCGTCACCCTTTCCGAATGTCAAGTAAAAGCAATCAGACGGTAGACATTAACAAGGGCGAAATCTCAGGACATAACAATAACAAACATTACCAGATGGAAAATTCGATAAAAGCTACCGTTTTGGATTTGATATCACTTTTTTGTAACTGTCAGAAAAGAAACTTGGGACAGACAATCGGGAAACAGTCAGGATCACTTAGATATCATTTCGATATCACTGTATCAGATATAATTTGTACATAGAGAGGAATTGTCGTCGTTCAAACACTGACTCTGTGACACAGAGTCCGTCTTTCGAATAATATGTATGAGACAATAACGTCACAAATTCTATGTAAATTGTTCCAGAAAATCGTTGAGTTGGTTTATTTTATGAGTGAAAATAGAGAAACAAATTGAAAAATCGCTTACTTGTACACAATCGGACACATCTTTTTCACCGATATATCCGATTAAATCTTGGATAAACGCATTGCCATAACCAAGTGATCCACGATAATTAATTAATAAACAAGCAAAGCCTACCGAACAAAATCCAGCGATCATCGAAGACCAAGAAGCACTTGAATGTGCATGTGGACCACCATGAGGCATGACAATTAAACCACGAAGTCTACATGCTACGATTTCTGTTAGATCTTTTGCAAATGTGAAATCGGATACTGAAAAATAGCATTAAACAGTGTGAAATTTCATTCATCTTCGGATCAATGATGAATTGTACATTACAGTTAGACCAATCTACTTATTTAAAATTTTAGGAACATAAGTAAAACGAGGCAACCAAATTAGAACTCGAATAAATAAAATGAAATAGATTTATATTAATTTATTTTCTTCATTGGCTGCTTATTTTGTGTGTTACGTCATATTATTTAAATAACACTCAGTAGATTGAGCTAGGCTTAAACATTTAATTAACTTGTATGCTTTAACGCGTAGTTTTTGTTAGCTCCACTGAACCATCGAATGTATACATTTCAATATTTCAGTCTATTTTTAACATAAATTCTTTCTTTTCTAACCACTGTTTTTCTTGTGTGAGACAATTTTTGAAATTTTGTCCAGTTTGAAAAGCATGTTTGATCACAAAAAATATTTGGCCCCGAAATGCCCTGGTACAGCGGAGAGTGGGAAGAGTCCGCTCTCCCTCTCGAAATGCTCTCACATGGCCACGCGTATATAGCCTCTGCCAGGGAAATCCTACTCACTGCCTTCTCGCATAACGGGTGTTTTTTTACGAAAATGAGAGGACGAAAAGCGAATGTCCGGAGCTTTAACGGGGTTGGTGGACATGGAGAGTCCACCTAAGGGAGTTGGAAAATCCTGATTCCAAGCCAATGGTGCACATGGGCTCCAGTATCCTGCGGGAACGAATGGAGTATAAACCAATTGTTGGTCACCGGCTACCATGAGAATGCATCTCCTTACGTTGCTCCGCTGCCTTGTGGATCAGACCTTCAGGTCGAAGGCTCCGGGTGTGGCCCCCTAAGAAAACCACGTGCTTCGGTTTGGGCACCCGGGCAGTATCACAGCCCTCACACATATCAAATGAGATTTTTGTGGAGCATATGTACTTTGTGCCTCGCTGTGCCAATATCACAAACCACAGGGTATAAGTTATTTTTGCTAATCTCTGACATTCAAGTATGACACAACTATACGGTATTATTCAAGTGATGAACTTCTATAACTTTTCTTTTGATAGAATACTTAATATCTAGACACTATACAAATAAGAGTTAATATATAAACTATTTCATATTGTCAAAAATAATCATAATTAAGTTAATAAATCTTACCATCTATTTGATGAATTGAACCATCATCTTGAAGTATGGGATGAACTAGTAAACATTCAAATGAATTTATTTGGTTATCTGATTTATTTTCCAATTCTATTTGATGAATTGACCAATCAATACCTTTCAATGAACGTAAATGATTTTGTTTTAAATCAATCCCATCAGAAATGATTAACCATCTAGGAAATTAAAATTTTAGTAAGATATACAAATGAATTGGTTATAAATGCATCATACATGTGAATTGTTAAGCTTTAAAAAAAGTGACTAAAATTCAAGTTTAGTGTTTTCCAAATGACCATTTTTGTCAATTTACTAATGTCTATATAATTATCAGTATAGGGGTTGTGGAGATTGTTAAGTTTTGGATTGAGATCATGAACCGATTGATGTTAGATCACCGTTGGAAGCCTGAAATGTTATTTTACTAAGAGACAAGATCTCAAATGATATATGTAATGCGAATGAATAATCCGTACAATGATATTAAAAATGGAGTTGAAAAGTTTATTACATCAATCTATACAAATCTAACTGTAAATAAATTATATAAAAATTAATGTACTCAGGTATTAATTTCATTTATTTTTAAATGGCAAATAAATCCTCATCTATCCGTTTTCGTTTCCCTACTTTCATCATCTAATTCACGATTATATACAGCAATTGAGACACATCCTAAAATAAAATAAAACCTAAAAGTTGATTCAACGGACAATCAGCCGGAACACAAATGTTGAATATCTAAGCTATTGAATTGTAACGCTATAACTTTCGATGTATTTGGATTAAAAAGAGAGAAAACTAGTGTAGATATACTTTATTCAATGGTAATAAATAAATTCACACAGTAAGCTATAAGTCGTATATATATATATATATATATATATATATATATATATATATATATATATATATATATATATATATATATCATATGACTAAGATTACATGATCCTGATGTTAAATTTAGATGAGTGACCAACAGTTCAAACCGGTTCATCTCTGTGAGATACAACCACATGTATTATACAACAGATTTATAATAACTCAATTGATATGGTCCTATTAATCGACACGACGCAAAATTATATCCCCATTCTAAACCATTCATAATTAACTAAGACCCTAAAACAAATATATGTTAACCGGAGTTGTTATATACCATCACCAGGACGAGATGAAATTAACAAGATCAATAGCAAACGAACTGAAATGATGTAGTAGCATTGAGAGTGATAAAAATTGAATATTGAGTACGCATTTCGAAAAGACCGAATTAAAAGGTATGCATAAAGGTATACTAGAATTCAAGGTCGAGGGAAAGATAGAGTGAATGCATCTGAGTCATGTCACTCAAAGTCTCTAACGATCGGTTAAGATAATTCTGCAGACCTGAGCAGGTGATCTGCATCAATTAACAGTCAATGATTTCACGGAATAATATATCTTGGTTTAAGCTCCCATAGCATTCTTCCAGCCTACTTCGATACTAGCAAATATTGTCTGTCGAGGTAAGTGGTGATTAAAAATATGCTGCACATATCCTTAACACCTCAGTTAATAAAGATTAATAACCTCACCCTAAGATTTAAAGCAGTAATTTGAAACTATCAGCACATACATACAATAAATCAGAGTATGTAGCACTTACGGACGCTGATTAAGATCAGAAGACAAATTAGCATAATTCAGATACTTTAAATTTAATACAGCTATATGCTGTGGATGAATTGGAGAACTGACAGAGACCACTAGAACATCATCGTAAACATCTAAAATTGATAATGATGATGGCAACGTAGTTCCATCTGATGATAAAGACAACTTAGGCAGTTTATATATAACTGGTCTTGATTGGGCAATGGATTCAGTCACTGAAATAAGAAGTCCAACAACCTCGAATCCCCAACATGATGAGACTAATACATATTGTCCATCACTAGACCAACAACGATCTGCTAATTTACAATACAGTCCTAAAAATACAATACGACAGAATAATACAAGAATTCAGTTATGCGAACAGCCATTCACTCAAATGTATTGTCTATTGATCTTTCATTCTAATAACTGAAAATTGTTCACCAAATAACGATACCATACTCCATAACATATAAAGATAAGTAAAGAACACAATGAAGCATGCAGCTATTAATTAATAATTTATAGAGAGGATTCATGAGATTCGATTCACATACATGACTTTTAGCTTAAGTACTTTGTGTGTGAAACCAAACGATGCTATTGCCAAGTTGCTTTAACCCAAGTATAAATAAACCATAGTTTGAACTGGGAGTGCATTCAGCGTTCAATAGTCAATTGATTCAATCACTAAGTCACCATTTCATTAAGTTATTACAGTTGATGTTGAATAATTTGAAACAATCAACAAGAAGCCCTATATTTAAATCCTGTACTTATTCACAATTTATCAATGTAAACAAATGTAAGGATCAAGATTCGAGTAACATAAAGCTGGAGTCAAATGCATTATTATTATTATCGACCTATAAACTGATGTAATGGCTTGATTCATTATGGAACAAATCAGCCACACTATTCAACTATTCAGTATTGATCTAGTAATATACTGGTCTAACTGTCGATCTTAACTGAATTCTGTCAATCAAATTTGCAATATGACAAAGTGAATTTTTTTCATGCCCCCCCCCCAGTTGATATGAACTTAGATGTTAATATAATAAACTACCTGCTACCAAGTAATAATTATATTTAAATTTCGAAACTTCTCAGTAATACATATATCCATGATCCTACGGGAAAAACTGGACTTAAATCATTGAGGTTCGGTGGACAATGTGTTAGGATTCGAATTAGCAATACAATTACTATAATAATAATTAACCCACTAGTTTGTAGACTGAAATCGTACAGGAATGCATTATAATGAAAAAAGAGGATTTCATAGATCCTGTCCTAGGCTGGAGGAAACTAGATGTTAGATAATAGATCAGCAGTACTAACACTGGACTACGCACTACATACCGAACAGACTCAATTAACGGACAAGCGATTAAGAACTGGATATAGACTGGAATAAGGACTTATTAATACAACACACAGCATCTAAAAATTGATGTCAAAGTGGAATCCATTTTACATGTAAAATAATCTCTTAAATTTAGTGTAACTGGATATGAGTGTCTTCTCATATTGACTAACCATGACTTGCTTTCACCTAACATGTCAGAATAAAAACCAGTACCAAGTTTGTTAGATAAATAAATTTATGGTTTTCAATGGTGGTCTAACTTCAACTGACTCATGATTTCAATCTGTGAAATTTATGGTAGCTAAATAACTATTGAAAAGCCAGAAGGTGCTATACAACCGTTTCGTCTTAGTAAGAGACTCCTCAGCAGTGTTCATTCACGACCCAGCTTAGAATCAAAACCAAAACTTTCAAGTTTCGCACTGAGGTCAGGCAGTGAGGTAAACTACAAAACTCCACAATCTTTACAAACCCCCTATACTAAAACTAAAATTTCACTCATTAACCTGAAATTACAGATTTTTTTATTACAAGATGAAATTAGTGCTAACAATTTCAAAACAACGTAAATTGCCCATCCTCAAATTCGCTATTAATCGGCATGGTATTGAGGGATAATTCAGTTTGGCTGAAGTAAACAACCCGAAAGCGCTTTTTTAATAAAAAAGTAATAACTGTTGAACAAAAATGGTATTATTTAATCCATTCTTCATCTCCCTTCACATCTTGGGTTACTAGATCTCAGATCTCGTTTTCTTTTTTCGATACATAGTCTTCTCTACTACTGATGATATTGTTACCACTTCTACTAATCTGGGACTCGTCTTGATCATTTTATCTTGCTGTGTTAATGTAGTGCAGCAAATTGAACCGATGCACATATCTGCCAAGTTCTACTTTGACTACGTTGCTACTTATCATACCCTAAGTAACTAGATAATTAAGTAGCAATCTGATGTCTTAAATGATGAATGACAAATTTGAGTAACAGTATGTACACCACATCAACTGGAATACAGGTACACTTAGCTAACGAAATCCAAATGAAACAGAATAAATATTAAATATAACCTATGAGCTTAAACGAAGTCAATCAAATAGAACACTGATTTTCAGTCAGACAATGTTTCATAAATATAGATTAGCTATCGTGCTAACTACAGGTATAATCTAAAATTACTTTAAGCTTACAAAGATCAAGAATAATAATGGGTCACTCTGTTACTCAAAATCATTTATGGAGTAAATAGTTTCATTCATACGAAAGAAAGTTATACAATTACGATCATGATGTAACACTTTAATCCAATGCAAATTCCGGCCATAAAATGTCAGTTACATCAAACTTTAGTATAGGAACAAGTTATTGGTAAACTGAAAAAGACCATGAGGAATTACGAGTTTGTATCATTCAACTCTAGATTTACTTTTACTCTGGAATATAAACCTTTGGATGCCAGATCATTAGTTGGAAGGTTCAGCATTCATTGAGAATTCTGAAGATACCGCGTTTGATTTCTGGTAGAATTGAAAAATGTCCACTACTGACGAGTCCCATACTAGCAATAAAAAGCTATTCATTGCTTCCTGGCTTCAATTGTTGTTTAACGAAAGTCAGTCCATGATGTGAAATTTCAAATTTAACAATTTCCGTAACACAAAATAGTAAAAAAATTATTACCTGGGAATCTATCAATAGTACACTTATAATCACTGCATGGACTATTGATAATTGGTATAATAACCTCAGGTTTCAAGCAGTTCATTGGCCATTGAGTTCCAACTAATGAAACACACTGGCCATGTGGTCCACCAACAGGGTTTTGAAGCCAAATTAAATAGGTACCGTTAGGATTGAATCGCGGACATTGAACTGAATAACCAGGCACACTGATTGGTTCGATACTATTCTTTTCTTTGAAGAAGCAAGAAGTGGTAAGATTATCCAGAAAATATAAGTAGTAAATACTATTTTGTAAAAATTAGATAAATCTATGAAAAACTACCACTGGTGGCTTATGGTTTTTCCACATTTAATGAATACGATATATTAGCAATCAAAAATAGTTTTCATAACAGAGATGTATTTTAGGACATATGCTTCAATGATAAGTGAAAAGTGGGTTTCTCTGAGTTTTCCAATAAGAAGCCATGATCTGTAAGATAAACTACGTAAAAAGTGAGATAATACCTAATCGATGACATTTGTAACCGGTTGGATGACGTTAGGAATTGATTCTAGTTAAGAGAATGTAGACCGATGAGTTGCGATACAGTGAATATGTGCATCATGTTTACTGAGAGGTCTAAAGATCTCTGCCTCGGTTTTGTGAATGGTCTTAAATGTGAATGATGAAAAGCCTGAAACTAAGGCAAAACACCTGCTTAATGTTCCCTAACTTCCAATAACTTTTTAGATGACATCAGTCTATGTTGAAAACTATGACAGAAAGTTGTGGATAAGCTTCATCCTCTAACTTAGGACTTCATCGAAAAAACGTCCACAATGATCACAGAATATTTCTGCTAACTAACGATCAGCTGATAAAATATTTCCTTCAAGCGTGTTTGGTTCAACCTATTGGTTTTTGAGGAACCAGTTAGTTTGAAAATTACTTTCACTTCAGACTACTATAAACAGACAAAACGTTTTGGAGCATTTAACTGTTGATTTTTACCAGATTCTAATTAAATTTATTAAAATTTTACGATTCATCACAACGTAAGTCAATAATTAAGAATATCTTATTTGTCGACTTGTTTGAATGATCTTAAGTTATTTACTACTTTAGAGGCATTCATGAGGCTAGTGTTATCCAACGAAATCTTCACTTCGAAATTCGGAGAAAAAAAAGAATATAACTTAACACCTCTGTGTATTAATTTATGAACAGAAAAAATTGCTGACCTCATTGTTTTGCAAATCAATTATAACTTACTTATGTCCCAAAAATAAAGTTGAGATGGACGTTGAATACAGTAAATTAATCCAAGATTATAAGCTTGCGAAGGATAACCAACAAATATAATCCCATTATCATCTGGACTCCATAACGGTTCACTGCAAGCTAAATTATACTTATTTTCATCGATTGGAGCAAAACTAACAGTTTCAGTAGTAAGATCAAGTATACAAAGCTTCGGTTTATGCGATCCTTCATTGCCTTCACCCCAATCCTCTTGGAATACAAACGATGAAGGGTCATCTTTGAATGATTGATCATTAGTAGTAGTATTCTAGGAATAATAATTAAATTATATAAATTGAAAGAGATTTGATGAATGTATTAATGCTATCTTTGAGTTAATAAAGATTGATCCGTAATGGATCACTTTCAAAATTCGGTTTATTTTTTATTGTATTAAAATAGTTAGCACATTGAATCACACACCTAGTATCGAAACGACAGGGTGACGACGGGAATGTTGCTAACACTTTCATAAAAAAGATTGATCCTAAAGAAGACTTGTAACGATAAAAAGCCACTCAGCTACGAATCAGTAAATCATAGATGAAAATTACAAACATTCCAAAACTGTTGTTAACTGAATAAGAACAATCAAAACTCCACTTTGATGCTTTAGATCCCTAGTATGCGGAAAAATATATTCAGTTCTTGATATGTGGTAGTGAAAGTGAAATATGATTGGTCACTGAAAGTTAACAAACAGGCACTCATCCTTCGCAGTATTAAATATGTAGTTTCCTTTCCTCTCATTGATTCCTGCACCGCACTCAATGAGAGTAACTAATTGAATAAAGTACTATCTATTGTTAATTTGATTCTGTTTTTAGGTTGTGAATCCTGGCTCTGATATAACGTGACTAGTCTTATCGTCTTGACGTATTATCGTAATATAAGTGAAATATATTTTAAACCATCCGTTATGTCGGTTTTTTGTACATCTGTCTGCTTAGAAAGACTAAGTACATCCGATGGGGAACATATTGGAGTTAACAACATCAACAAAATATAGAATTCACTTATAAATTTAGTGTTTGATTTTAAGTCGTAGTGTGATACTATCCGGTTGCTCAAACAAAAAATAAGTGGAGCGGAGTTCGGACCTGTGACTTAAAGATTGAAAGTTGAGTGTTCTAACCAATTGGCTACAACACTACATAGCACAAAACTGAGATATTTGTCAGGTAGCTAACGATACTTTGACAAATTTGATTCCCATAAATTATTTACCAAATGCAATCATTTAATAATACCGTTAAAATATTTTACCGACGATGTGCCCTGTGACAGATGATATATTATCCATCAGTAATTTCTCATAGTCACTTTATACAACAGTTATACTTTCGAAGCCCAACACTTGTCTAATTTTAAAAAATTTCTAATAAACAGTCTTGTGGTATAGAGTTCTCTTTTTTGATTTCATCGTCCATTCACTAAACACTGAATACCCTTTACCATAGACAAAGATAAAGCTAATTAAATTAGACACTCAACTCTCCCAAGGCTTAGATAAAGTCTTCATTTATTGTGTAGCTTACACTTTAACAAGCGAATGAGTATAAAGTCATTGATCTTCGATGGGTTGTGTTATGTCTGAAGAGATTACGAGTTCACCTAATCTGAGAACGGAACGAAGACTCTGTGACACAATGACAGATGAGCTAGCTATTCCGATGCGTCCCAGCCCCGCTAACTAAAGAGAGAAGTTCAAGTTCGGAAGACGGAAATGTATTCTTCAAGCAGCTAGAAGCATAAACAACGACGACAAGTCTAGTCAGAAATATACTCATTTATATATTGATAAATAATTAGAATAAAATCCCATATATGAAAACTACTTAGTTATGACAAATCATATGCTGAGTATAGTTCATAGATCATAGCTTTCCTAAAGACAGATAATTTTTTCCAGTATATTGGCCTCTTTAGCTTACTTAGTACTTTCTCTAGCAAAGCAAACATCATATTTTAATTGGATTCTAGTTCAGTCAGTCAGCCAATCAATCAGTAACAACGTAGAACTTCATACGTACGTATGAACATTGAATGAAAACCAACATGTTTGAACTATATCACAAACAAAACCATAATTCTTGGCTTTAATGTACAACAGACAATAACTGAAAATTAACTTTAGTTTATCGTATAAATCGATAAACTTACACTAAATATGTTAAATAAAATAAGCAAAAAAAGAAAATTTGAAAGAAAGAAAAAAAGATTAGATCTTCCTAAGATTAATTAGTTTTTAATGCAGCGTTTAGATTAGGGAATAGAGAATTAGTGAAACACATAGAACATCGACTAGAATAATAATACTTTCCAACAAGTACATATTGATGATCAATTGCTACGTAAGGTTACTACTGGCAGTAAGAAATTAAACAATACATACATGCTGAGAGAGGAATATTAAGCGTAGAATCAAAAAAAAAAAACTATAATTGGTGAGGATTAGATCCCAATATCAAATCGATACATATTATTACTAAACTGCTCCATCTTTGTAATTCGTAAGATCTTGTAAATAAACTTATCTTATATTGTAATTACATTGAAAAGAAGTAAAATATGTCTAGAAAGATAATACTTACTAACAGATCACTTTATTATTGTTTCAAATCTGACCAAGTTTATTTTATTTACATTACGCAATAGGTTGAATTAAGTACATGAACATGTGAACACCTATGATTTGTTCATTTAAATACATAAACAGTGGTATACGCGCCACGCAAACTATTGAATTTGTATATGGGCTGGAATACTGCCCAGGTGCCCAAACCGAAGTGATTTGACTAGAGGACCCAGGGGTTTAAACCACAAGATAGTGGAGCACCATTAGGTGATGCGGTCCCATGGTAGCCGGTCACCAACAATAGTTCCGTACGCTATTTATTCCCTCAAGATAGTGGAACGCATGTATGCCATTAATTTGAATCAGAGTTTTAAAAATCTCCCAGGAGAATCCGCCTTATCCACCAACCCGTTTTAAGCACCGGATATTTGCTTTTTATCTTCTCAATTCCGTAAACAACTACCCTGCCGTGAGGAGGCAGTGAATAAGACTTTCCTGGCAGTGGTTATATAGGCGTGGCCATATGGGAGCATCTGGAAAGGGAGCAGACTCTCCCCATCCTCGGTCGTACTAGATAGATATTATTACTGGAAGCTGTTCAGTTGAGACGTACTAGATCAATTAATAAAACTTAAAAACATTACATACTTTATACTGATAATAGTTAATACGTCAGAGGTTACGACTTACTAATAAATAGGTAGGCTTTCAAGAATAGACAAATGAAATTTACACTTATGAAACATATTTTTCCGTTTCCGATAATGTGTACGATGATTATAAAAAATGATAAAAACTATTACCTCACTAGGATTATTACACATTTCTGCCAAATAAACAATCTTATCTCTTGCATTCGACCATCGAGCTCCATGGAATGTCGAACTATTCGAAGGATAGACACGACCATGACGAGCATTAATTGTTGGGAGCTTTATAGAGTTTGTGAAACGTCCATTTATCCACACTTGAATGAAAATACCTGATTCTGCGGTACTAGCGACAGTAGACTTTGAAGGATTTGAAGCCAGTGGAGGATTACATTCGATACACACAGCTCGGTGACAACCTTCAGGAGACTTAATATCCCAAATAGTACGCACATGGTTCTGTGAGGCGAAAGGAAAACACTGACCAAATGAGGTAAACTGTAGTTGTGAAGTGTAGTCCACATGTAGATTTTCATGCATGTCATGTTGTGGTAAGGTGACCAGATAATCTCTTGAATATGAAACACTGTCTTTTCGAAAAGTGTCGGTCTGCGTCCACTCAGATATAATAGAATATTCATTACGGTCAGGACACTTGAAAACTTTGATTTCTGATAACACCGGAGTGTTGAGGAACCCAAATAGCGTCGATAAAGATTTCTTAGGTAGCATGACTAAAAGTTTTGGGATACATCATATTTTTTCCATTAGCGAAGCAACAAAAAGAAAATATACAAGATAAAACATCAAAGAAAATGGAGTTTATTTGAGGAAAAATACAAATGTACAAAAATTCGCTTAACATTTGATAAATGTAATGTATGATGGCAAAATTACTGGACATCATAACTCAATGTTGAGATTTCCCACTTTTTCCAAAGAAGATGCTAGTTTTTGCAAATGAAATTCGAGTTCACCCGGGCCTTTTGATGAAGATATCAAGCACATAATCCACGATTTAACTAGAGTGCAATTATTCTGGAAAACAAAAGGGACATATATAAAAAATAAACGGCAAAGAAAAAATATACTGGCAATAACCAGTCAAATAATAAAAACTTCATGTGTAAACTGAATGAAGATATGTAAATTACAGTAGAATCTGCTATTCATGTAATCATTTAATTCTAGTAACATTCAACTAGTTTTCACGTTTATAATGAAAAGACGACAAGTGAAGTTCTTTAAAAACGAGTGGAAAAATGTCGGCGATTAAAGTACTGACAAAAAACTGATAGTTTGGTTGCATCCTGTCAGTCACAGATTTGACCCTCAACGGAGTAATTCAACTAATCAAAATTCATTATGACCCATAGCTCATTGGAAAAGATTTTAAAATATTATTGAACTACTGATTATCATTCTAGCTTTTGAAAATTGTTACTCCGTCTGGAGACCTTCTAGGGATACTCCCGACCCGATGCTAGGGTAAAAGAGGAGCGCTGAGAATGGGATTAACAACCCAATTCCATAAGAAAGGATGTTGATTAAAACCAGATAGAGAAAACCATTTACACCAATTCAAAAATTGTGGTTAACAATCCAAAAGATGATTTTGCACCTGCCAGTTATAATCTGTTTTTTTATCTTCTTTTACCGACCAAATAAAAAAATAACAGCTGCATAAATCACTGACAACTACATATCCAGCAGACTTTTTCTGCCAAATATCATCACATAAATAAAGTGATCTTCATCACGGATGTCTAGTTTCACTATTCTTTATTTAATTTTAGCATTGATGTGAATCTAAAAGTAATGTTCTGTAGAACCAGCAAAACCTCACTGGGACCTAGTCAAATCATCCATCAGGCTGAATTGTTTCTAAGTTAAACGACAGATCACTGATAGTTAGATAGTCTATCGAACATCGTCAAGGTCAAGGATGACTTACGCCAGTTAATAAATTGTACATCATGGACTAATACATGCGGCAGTAGTCACACTGTTTCTCCAACCTATTCTTACCAATACATTTTTCTAATAATATCATATTCGTTCTGTACGGTTATTAAATTAACCCCAGTATTTGGGTACCACGAAAAAAATTTAAGTAGAATTATGGAGGGGTTTGAAATGTTTCCTAGTCCTATATTTCCAAAAATTTAAACTGAGGCTTCAGGAGCGACCTGAGTCATAAAATAGTTTGGCAACAGTAATAGACGTAACTGAGTAGGTGGACTGCTTCGGTTATCTTTATATACATCATCGAACCACACAACACGAAGAACTAGATATGATAAAGCTGGTTCACGACTCAGGTAGGAACAATAGATGTCGAGATGGTGGAGAAGATTTGTAGCTCAGGTGGATGATTTTGGTGGAGTTTTGTTCTCTGAGCTGGATGGTTTGGTCGTGGAGCTTTCATCGTTCTTCTGAACGACATCATCAGCACAAACTTCAGATAGAAGTCTATCTTCTAAAAGAACCCATCCATTTAGTCGAAGGCATCGAGTCGTGTGCCTATTACTATAAGAAACTATCAAAAAGCCAACTGTCAACTGACATCCGAAGCAAAATGCATACGTTATTCGGGTACCCACACCAAACCAAGTAAACCTTTAAAGAGACCACTAACCATGACTTTGAAAAATAATCCTAATTCATGGAGAAATAAAGAAAAGTTATCGAATACATTTCCATGGTGGCCAGTAACTGTAATAAATTCATATACTATTCATTATATCAGAATCCCGGGAACCATGTATATGGGCAATATTGATCAGGGACCGAGATACATCCTGCTTAGCCACCGACAGGTATTAAGCGATCAAAGTACAAAATATAAATAAACCAAAAGCATGATCAGTACTCAGTAGTTGTAATAGGGAACAATATGATCCTGTACGGAAATGAAAAATCTAATCCATACAGAAAAACGATAGTGAATTTCTTACACAAGTCAGAGCAATAGTGTCTTATTGACAATATCATTGTCTGGAAACCTGAACATATAGAAATATAAACATATACATGCAAAAGAATGGATATTTGAGCAGAAACTTTAAAATCACATTACAGACCCTAGACTAGAGCATACCTTAAGTGAATTAGCTATAGACTTTGAAGAGAATGAGAAATCAGACGATTTCCATGAAGCTTCTTGCTTCTCTGCCATCCGAGAATATAGATTATTGAGAAGAGCGATCATTTTTAGAGAAACTGATATGGGTACACTCGAAGACAATGAGTACTCCAAAGTTTTCATAAATTCCTCAGGATCCTGAAGCTATATATGAAAGCTATAGATATACCTGTGTAAGAATTTCACCACAACAATCTATGTCACAGGACAGATTCACAAAAACTACTAGTAGATTTCGTAGGACGTATGGATCGCGCATTTTTAACATATTCCAGAGATAACCACATTTATTACGTAGTAATTTGCATCCATCTGGAGTTAATGCTATATTACCCAGGACCTGAAGAGCAACGCATGCTTGATCACTGTATTCCACTGCATTCGCTATTAATAAAATATCATCAAGATAGCCCTAAAGAGATTATTTGAATGGAAATCTCATACCTTTATGATTGGAAAATTTTGTTGATCGCACGCCAAGTTCATTACGACGTGAAGAATGTTTAAGTTTTGCTGGCGTCCTGGTAACGTCCCTGAGGTAGAATCCAAAAGAGATAGAAGGAGTTCTAGGCACTTAGAGTCCCTAATGACATCCTGAAATCAAATAGTTAATGGTGAAATAAATTAATTACAAAATTCCGACGAAATGATGAAGCTTGATGAAGACTGATGATAAGCTTCTGTCTTGTATCATAATCAGATATATTGATCAGTGTACAGATGGATGTACAAAAATCAAGCGTTAAGTTTTCCTTGTCCAATTCAATAACTTTAGGGAGTGAAGTATCGCCTAACGTGAAACGTGGCACTGATGGTTTGAACGAGACTTTTTTAACATGCGGTCTTTGAAATAATCTCGAGAAACAAAACAGAGTGAACGCAGACGCCACAAAAACAGACGATGCCACGAAGATAGATGTCCTGTTCATGTATTCAAGCCCAGATAGAGTTGCTATTACCTATCAGGTCATTAAATGAACAATACTATCTCCTGAAAGAAATAAACCGATTTACGGGATAGAACAGATGGAGGACTAGCATAAGCTGAAGCTTAAGAAGCCCAACCACATTTATTTGAACTGGAATCAGAAAATCCACGTCAATATAGCAAAATAAGTCCTCAAACTGAAACAGGAAAATCAAAATCCTAAAATTTAAGAAATTTCCAATAATAACGGAAATAATTATAAACCAACAGTGTACACTAATTATATCAAAAAAATCGATTCGCACTAGTATCAAATGCTCTAACAAATGTATTCTGGAAGGCCTAAACCATAAATAATTGGGGCGTTATATTGAAGAAAAATCACCTCTTTCCTCAGCAGATCACGTTGGATGGAGAAACAAGTGGTCAATGCTACCACTAAAAAAAACACTATACATACGGACGGAAGTATCTCTTGACAATTAAATTCGCCTTCACCTCACATAGAGGAACCTATTACTAGAAACCTGTACAAATTTCAGCGTTGATCTTTGTATAACTGACGGTAGTAAGATACAATCAACCGAAAGTGCAACAAATGACAGTTGTCAAAATAATGGAGTACCTAATTGTGAAGGGATTTCGTGTGACTGAATTTCATAACTAATTTGGTTTTCAAACCACTGTGAGTGAACCGAGTGAGTATCAAACAGACATAAAGGATTGTGGTGCATGAAGTAACTGAATTTAGGAATACAGCTGACTAAGCGAAACGTGACTCCACTGCATCGTTACAGGCGCTGTTGTGAAAGTCAACTTTTGTGTCTAAAAATTTAGGTTCAACAAGGCTCGGGTTATCTTTACAAGAACTCCCCTATACTAATTGGAAATGAAACTTTAGATGGTTGAGTTCTACCCTCAACTTTCTCAACTGATTTAAGAGAGGCTAGTTTATGTCATCCCATGAGCTTCACGTATTTGAAAAGCTTATTTGAGAAGTCCTTATTATGATGAGTTGAAGTGAATGACCACTGGTTGTTTTGACTCTCATCTATATTTTAGATCATCTGTTTGCTAATTGACAAGAAGTTCATGGTCACGCTATTTTGGTTATATATTATGTACATAAACATATCATAATATATATTCACACATTTAGTTAGTGGGGTAATTTTTTCTTCTGATATCTATTCCGTTGGCTTTTAGAGACCAATAAAATAGGGCAGTTCTTAGTTCCCCAATCTCATTCGCAGCGACAACCTAGCAAATTACTCAAGCCTATCTCATATTGATAAGACTTTAGTATGAGTTGTTTAGGACCTTAAAGTTCTGAGTATCTCCCCTTACTATCCTTACATCTCTGGCACTTAGTTGTGTTTACCTTCGCACCTATAAACCTTGAGTAGTAAACACACCTCCCATTTGTAATAGCTGGTAAGTTTGCTATTTTACTCATAATAAACTTTGAAATACTTTTGATTCCGATTTTCCAACTTTGAGGAAAACTTCGCTGTGGCGACATTCGTATAACTTTTCCGGTGTCCCACAATGGTGGCATCAATTAAACTGTCGTCACTGTGCCTAGATACACACTGCCGAAGCTCCACGCTACTAACGTAATGTCCCTACTGAATGTCAGCAATCCTTTGGAGAAAACGATGATCAAACACAGACAGTTGTCTAACATCCTCAACTCGGAGAGGCCAGGTTTCACAAGAATGCAGAAAAAATGCTCTCAATGACGCGTTGTAGATCTGACCTTTTAAAGCCAGACTAACCACGGAGTCAGAGACGGACCAGATTGGCATAAGCCGTTCTGGCTTTCATTATACGTGAATTTATATCATTACTCACACCACCGCCAGCACTTACGCAGGTACTCAGATACGTGAACTTGACTACTTCCGAATGCTCACTACCAGAAGTGGGGGCAGACACAGGGTGCTCCCAGTCTTGTGACAATGCTTTGGGCTTAGAAGGTGCAAAGTGCATGCCTTGTCTACAAACACTGATTGCCAACTGATTAAGTGCGGATTATATAGCTTCGGTATCATCGCACAGTAAGACAATATCATCCGCATACTTAAGGTTAAAGTCTTTATCCAGACAACAGATCCACACCACAACTACCTATATCCATTACAGCCACTTCCGGAGCGTCACTGATGGCAAAGTTGAAGAGGAATGGTTAAATTGAGCAGCCCTGCCCAACGCCACTGCTTGAATGAATCAATGGAGAGAAGTGGTCGTATGCTCTCACTTTCCCTGAGGTGTTTGTATGTAGGGCTTTCAAGATGTTAATAGACTTCTGAGGCATGCCCTTCAAGAATACCCTTCAACCGACAATCCCAGAGAATAGTCCTGACCAGAGAGTCGAAGGCAGTTCTGATGTCAAGAAAACCTGAGGTAAATTGGTAACTATATGTAGTACAGAAGGGCTGCCAGAGCAGCAACAAGAAAACATGGTAACTACGTGTACACCTCGGAAGAGTCGGAGGTTGAATGCATTCCAGTTGACTTTCGTGCTGTTAACAATTTGACTGGCAATTTCTCACCTGTAGAAAAGTAAGTATATACTGAATACACGATTTTAAGTTAGTTCTCCCAAAGTAAAAGTCTTCACATCATTGACACCATCTACATCTCGCAGTACTGTAAACGACTAATTCATATTAACATCTATTTTTATGCCCAAAAGTTTCACACTTATGATGCAAACTGTAATAAAATCTTATCAGGGATCCATTGAACCAGAGCAGTAAATTGATCGCATATATAACAAGCTCATTCATGGGTGTTGAGGTTAAGAACACTTGGAGTGTGAATTATTTCTTTTAGATTTCCATTACATATGCTTGAAGAACCAGGCACATAAGAAGCAACACTGCAAGATCAAAAATTCCGTGATCAGTCTATAAATTGCAACAGCTATTTAGTAAGAATAAGGTAACAAAATTGTCGGCAATTATTGGAAACGATATGAAGCCTACAAAGTCAAATATGGCTTAAGTTACGACGCCTGAACGGACGATTACTTAAACCCTACATACAACTAAAAGAAAAAGAGATGCAATTGGTCACAGATTCTGAAGAACAATCGACCGTAAGCCCAAATCATAACAAATATTACTGGTTTCAGGTTTACGGTTCCAAAGTGTGACCTACCTTGAACAGGAAACACTTTGGTTGAGTTGATGTCTGACGAAATCTCTGTACTCATCCAAAAAGCCCGTTTGGCTTTTGCTAACTTAGGTCACATATGGCGAAAGCGGGATGCCCTGTTATCAGTTAAGGGACGAGTATATTGTGTAGTTCATTCTGTTTTGCTTTAAGGCTAGGAAACGTGGTCATTAAGGGTAGAACATACTCGTAAGTTACTAGTATTCGATCACAGATGTTTTAGAAATATTGCTCTCATCTCCTGGAAACACCGGGTAAGTAATAGTGAGGTTAAACGCAGGGTACTAGGGAATGATGGTAAATCAGTCGATGAAGTTGTGAATCTTCGGAGTGACTATAATTTACGAACGAACCAATCAGATGTAAGATAACGAGTCACAAATGTGGATGCGGAATTCATTCATACATTTGGCTAAATAGAGTTCGGGCATTATAGCTGATGTCAGTTCGTGATGTAAACCCTAAATCTAATTTTAAACCCTAACCATCAACTGTAGATGAGAATTCCAACTGCTTTATAACCCTCATTTAGTCCTAATTAGAAGTTGTCCACACTTAATGTCACTTCAGCATCGCTAAAAGGTCGTCCATAAATTATAGTCTCACCACTTCTGATCTAAGCCATGTCAGTAAATGAAGACTACTTGGTCGGAGTCCGCGTGACTATCATAACCAATTGCTGGAGACTGGGTGGCATGGTCCAAAACCGACCACAATAGTGTACGTGTATACACTCTTCGTCTCCCTTTAACCGTGAGATTAAAATTACTTTATACCTCCCTTTCTACGAAACACTTTTTTCTCCATGTATCATATCCTTATATACAATCTTTCTTTTATATATTACTAATGGAAATTTTCAACAATGATCATTGTTGGAAGATTCAGTCAATACAGTATGCAACATTCCGTACCTTTTTGCAGCTAATCGGTTAAACTCTGTCCTCAACCAGTAAGTAACAAACTTTGGGGAATTATCCTACGGCTTTTTATTTCGCTGTACCGAAAAGTTCCATTGACCAAACAGTTGGGCAGAAGTATTTCTTCACATCACAAGGTCACGTGGCAAGCCAGTCAAGGACAAACGTCGGGCTCGGCCTTAAACGGGTTTGTGCCTGTCATACAATCTACGTTGAATACTGGGGGAGTTTGAACAGTAGTGTGTGATAATTGTCTTGAGAATGATTTTATTTCACGTCTGTTGTTGCCAATTATTTTTCGCTGCTCTCACCAGTAAATGTAGGCGCATTCTATGTGCTGAGTCACCAACTCACCTTGACTATTTTCATTTCTCTCAAAGACCTTCCAATACAGTCGACTCTTCACACTTCCTCAACCAACGATGCACCTTTAGGCCAGACACAGTTCAACTTACTGTTGGACGTTACCCTGCGATGACCACAGGAAGAGTTTGAAGATGCCACAGATATTCGGAGTTTGATAACGCTTTAACCAGTGACACCTATTATGAAGCATACCCACCAAGTGAAATCAAAAGACAGAAGCGAAGAGGTTCGAAGATATATTTGATAAGCTATCAATATATCGAGGATCGACTGATCTAATCTGACTAGCGATTGAAGCGGTTGTTGAGCACGGCGTTCCCACTCGTGATCTCATGCGGATGCATGACTGAGAGCCCTCAGCTAGGTGAGTCCATTAAAACTTGTGGTCAGCACCCAATGTCGAAAACTCATAAAGCTACTTATTTTGGGGATTTATTTACAGCTACAGGTCACCCCCCCCCATAGTGGGTTGGCGATGGCCCTGAAACGTGGCCAGCCAGAAGTTTAAACCCAACGAGTTTTGTCGTTGGTAAACACTCTTCTGATAGCTTGCTAGGTTTAGCAGTGTCTGGTCGTCTTTCCTTACTATATAGGAACATGAAGTACTATATAGTAAGAAAATAATGTACAATGAAAATTTTGGTTCCTCGTAAACCTCATTGTTCATTTTATCGTGTTTTCCAGCCGTCCTGGAAAAGAAAAAAACAATGTGTAAGTGCATGTCGAAATAACTCGTACGCGCTTTAAGACACAAAGTGGGCGAAAAAACGTAAATAACGTAAAAGCGATTTTTACAAATGTTCTTTTTTGTTATTTTTTAAAAATAATTTTCAATATACATATTAGCGAAATAATAAATATATATAAATATAAGCATATAAAAACTTTTTATATTATATATAATGCCATGCAAAACTGAGATGAATCAAAGTGTTAACTAGTGTCTTACATGCAATAGTCGTTTAAATGTTCTGGAAATCTTACTCTTATTCCAGAAAGCGTTGTTTTAAGTTTATTTTCAGATACTGTCGAAGTATCAACGTGCATGTTGGTTGTCAGATGAGGTATTATAAGTGTCGGAGTCGTGTCATTCGACTGTACCGAAGGAAAATCGACGTAGGTAAGATTTCCTTCTAAATACGCTGCTTTGAGGCGATCGATGCTGATGCTATCGTCTGTTTCGTTCTTATAGACTATATAATACTTAGATTCACGTTGAAGAACTTTGAAAGGTCCTTCGTATGCCGATTCGAAAGGTCATCGATGCGAGTCTCGGCGTACGAAGACGTGTGTACTATATCGTAAGTCAAGTTGAACGAAAACATCAGTTGCTTGCAGTCGAGTGGAAACAAGTTTAACCGAGCGCATTGCGTTTGTAAGCCTGTTCGTGTAGGAGGTTAGATTCATGTTCATTTAAGAGGATGAAGGATCCACGAATTCTCCCGGAAGTCGAAATGTCGTTCCATTAACGAGTTGAGCCGCAGTGTATCCAATGTCAGCTTCCACTGCATTGCGAATACCTAGTAAGACGAGTGGTAGAGCGTCGGTCCACTGTGTAGATCACCAACGTAGATGATCTATGTCTAAAATGATTGGAGACCTACTCGAATTAGACGGGAATGGTGTGACGAACCAGCTAACGTCGAAGTCACACCACGTGGTCAGCACCTTACGTGGACTACCCCATTGACGTATTAAGGTACCATGGATTCTTTGACGACTGTACAACACAGAGGACGTTAATACAGAAAGTAAGACCACTGCCACATGGACCAGTCCATGGCATATCATTAGCTGATGCGCGTTGGTTGTCCCTGGCCTTGACGATGATCCATGATTTGCTCGATATTCAATGACCCGACTGCCAGATGATTTGGCTAGGGTGTAGTGACATTTCGCTGGCCCTACAACTGTAAAACGTTTGCAGCTGATAGCGAAGCTTTCAGTTGTCGGTGAAAACGTCCTACCAACCCGTTTGCTTGTGGGTGGCAGGCCGTCGTTCAGAAGCGAGTGATTCCTAATAGTCTGGTCAGACAACGGAAAAGTTTAGATTCGAACTGGCGTCCACATCTGTAATGATGGTTGAAGGGCGGCCGAAGTTTGCTACTCATCGTTCGACAAAGGTGCGGGCCGCTGTTTCAGCAGTGATGTCCTTGATAGGTACTGCTTCTGGCCATCGGATGGAACGGTCTACGCAGGTTAGGAGGTAAGAGTATCCATTTGAACCTAGTAAAGGTCCTACCAAATCCAGATGAACATGGTCGAAACGAGCATCGGGAATTTTAAATGAACCTAAGGGACATTTATTGTGTCTGATAACCTTAGATTTTTGGCAGCTTACATAGAAGCGTGCCCACTCTCTCACGTCTTTATTCATATTAGGCCAGCAAAACCGTTCTGCTATAAGCTTGATGGTTGCACGAACACCTGGATGAGAAAGTTTGTGCAATGTGTTGAAGACGTTGCGTCGATAATGTTTCGGCAAGATTGGGCGATCCCTACCTGTAGATGTGTCACAAAGTATTCTATGATTCCTTACCTGTTCCCATCTGTTTGATGCGTAGCTTGAGGGTTGTTGACGATAACTCGTGCTGAAGATTAGTGTCTTCTTTTTGAAGCTAGGCAAGTTTCAGAGGGTCGATTCCTTGGAAACTCTTCAAGGAAGTTATTCGAGACAAGGCGTCTCTGACTACATTGTTCGCTCCAGAAATGTGTTGAATGTCTGAAATAAACTGCGAAATGTAGTCCAGTTGTTGAAACTCACGAGGTGAGTACTTGTCTGTAGAAGAGCTTAAAGAGAAAGTAAGCGGTTTATGGTCGGTGAAAAGGATAAATTCACGGCCTTCACTATAGTGTTGAAAGTGCCGTACAACACGATATATAGTTAAGATTTCCTTACCGAATGTAATGTATCTCGATTCGGTGTCTAGCAACCGCCTAGAGAAAAATGTCAAAGGTTTCCAGGAATGGTTAGCTCATTGTTGTAAGACTCCTCCGACTGCTGAGTCGGATGCATCTACTGCGATACTAATGGGTGTTTCAGCGTCCTGATGAGGAAGTATTATTGCTTGAGCAATAAGTTCCTTAACTATAGAGAATGCTATTCGTGCGGTGTCGTCCAAATTGATGGATTTCGCATTTCCACGAAGTTGATTGGTAAGAGGTTCCATAAGTAACGCGCATTTAGGTATGAATCATCTATAGAAACTTACAAGGCCATTAAACGTTCGTAATTGCTTGATCGTGGTTGGTTCTGGGTAATCCAGAATGGCTGCCACTTTGGTTCTAAGGGGTCGAATGCCTTGCGCATCTATAGTGTGTCCTGGGAAGTCTAATGTGTCAGTTCCGATTTGGCTTTTTTGAATGTTTGCAATAATGCCATATTTTTGTAGTCGATCGAAAACAAGATCCAGTTGCTAGAAATGCGATGCTCTGTCCGGACCTGCGATTAGGCAGTCATCAACATGCTCATGTACGAAGTTGAGACCTCGAAAAACGTCGTCTATCAATCTTTGGAATGTTAAAGCAGCGTTTCTTAGACCGAAAGGCATTCAAAAAATTCATAGAGTCCGAATGGAGTAGTGACCGCGGTTTTCGGAATGTCGTCAGTAGCCATAGGGATTTGGTTATATGCTTTAACCAAGTCGATTTTCAAAATGACGGTTGTACCTTTCAAGGTAGCTGTCAAATCTTGAATGTAAGGCAACGGGTAACGATCAGGAATGGTTTTTGCATTCAATCTCCGTTGGTCACCAGTTGGACGCCAATCGTTGCTGTCCTTCTTAGGGACCATGTGCAACGGAGATGCATATGGGCTGTTTGATGGTTGTATAATTCCTAAGTCTATCATGTGATTGAACTCGTTTTTCGCTAACCTTAGCTTTTCAGGAGCTAGTCGTCGTGCTTTAGAGAATACAGGTGGTCCTGTAGTCGCGATGTGATGTGTAACGTTGCTGGTTACACACGGTAATTTCGATTACGTTTGATGGATCCCAGGATACCTATCGAGTAGTGGTTGATAAAGTGGGTCTATCGTATACTTAATTGTGACTGGGGATAATCTACAACCAGAAAAAGAAGTTACGCAAACGGATAAATTAGTGTTTCCGTCTACTAGCCTCCGTTTGCGCGTATCGATGATCAAATTATGGTGTTGTAGAAGGTCCATACCAATGATTGGCATAGAAACATCTGCAACAACGAAAATCCAATGAATGGGTTTGCGTAAACCCACGTTCAGATAAACGTACCTTTTGCCATACGTAGCGATCGGTTTTCCGTTTGCCGCCTGTAAGTTTAAAGTAGATTCCTAAAGCCGGTTGTTAGGATTTGCTGGGGGAACGCTAACTTCTGCGCCAGTGTCGACGAAGTAGCAAACTCTCCTTGTCACATCTGTGACGCATAACAAACGGCTATGTTCACCGGTTACGGTTGCCATTAACGCGTGCCGGCTTGGAAGTTTCCCGAGTTGTTTTTCGTGTCAGTAGGTTTTGAGTTGGGAAAATTATATGGTTTTCTGCAATTTCTGGAAGACTTTTCATACTGGTTATGATACCGGCACCAGTCGGGGTTATCAATCTCTCGTGGTTTAGAGACAGATCGCTGACGTGAAGTGCTTCTACGTGGGGTGTGGATCGCTTGCGGTCGTTACAAAACTTAAGATAACGCGCAAGTGCATGACACAAATCTGTTATATCATTCTGGGTCGTTGTAGGCTTTTTTTGACTGAAAAACCTCGGTATTAGAAGATTTTGTGATTTCTAAAATACGGTCGGCAGATGTAGCTAGCTCGTATAAGGCGTTGTTGTGAAACAAGACAAGCACAGCTTGCACTTTTTGAGGAAGTTTGGATAAGAAAAGATCTTAAATAGGCCATCATCGAAGGTTCTTTGACAGATAACCTTTCTCATTCGTTGCAACATGTCCGTCGTAGAACCGTGTTGCAGGTCAATGTTATTGAGGAGTTGGTCTAACCTTTATCGATCGGTTAGGTCTCCTCGTCTAAGAATCGAACGTTTTAAGGTTTCGTAAGGTTCAAAAACATCACTAGTAAACATACTAGGTGTTACGTACCTGTTGAATTCCCGCGGTAGTGCCTTGACTACTGAGAGGAATTGTGCACGTGTGTCGATCACGCCGTGCTCGTAGAAGTCGGCTTCTGCGTAGCAAAACCAGACTTCCATGTTGTCTGGCCGGAAGGGCATAAGTTGAAACGAAAGTGGGGACATAGTCTTAAGCTTAAGTACCTTGGGTGTCTGTTCAGTCATGAGGAAATATGAAGTACGAGAAGGAACGAGGGAAATATATATATACACAAAAACGCGGAAAAAATATCACAATGTATAAAAAATTCATATAAAGCAAAGATTTATAGCATCCCAAAAAGTAACAGATTCACAGTTTGCGATTTGGTGTACCAAATCACGTTGGGCTCACCAATGAAGATGACTCACAGGTATTCGGAGTTTGATAACGCTTTAACCAGTGACACCTATTATGAAGCATACCCACCAAGTGAAATCAAAAGACAGAAGCGAAGAGGTTCGAAGATATATTTGATAAGCTATCAATATATCGAGGATCGACTGATCTAATCTGACTAGCGATTGAAGCGGTTGTTGAGCACGGCGTTCCCACTCGTGATCTCATGCGGATGCATGACTGAGAGCCCTCAGCTAGGTGAGTCCATTAAAACTTGTGGTCAGCACCCAATGTCGAAAACTCATAAAGCTACTTATTTTGGGGATTTATTTACAGCTACAGGTCACCCCCCCCCATAGTGGGTTGGCGATGGCCCTGAAACGTGGCCAGCCAGAAGTTTAAACCCAACGAGTTTTGTCGTTGGTAAACACTCTTCTGATAGCTTGCTAGGTTTAGCAGTGTCTGGTCGTCTTTCCTTACTATATAGGAACATGAAGTACTATATAGTAAGAAAATAATGTACAATGAAAATTTTGGTTCCTCGTAAACCTCATTGTTCATTTTATCGTGTTTTCCAGCCGTCCTGGAAAAGAAAAAAACAATGTGTAAGTGCATGTCGAAATAACTCGTACGCGCTTTAAGACACAAAGTGGGCGAAAAAACGTAAATAACGTAAAAGCGATTTTTACAAATGTTCTTTTTTGTTATTTTTTAAAAATAATTTTCAATATACATATTAGCGAAATAATAAATATATATAAATATAAGCATATAAAAACTTTTTATATTATATATAATGCCATGCAAAACTGAGATGAATCAAAGTGTTAACTAGTGTCTTACATGCAATAGTCGTTTAAATGTTCTGGAAATCTTACTCTTATTCCAGAAAGCGTTGTTTTAAGTTTATTTTCAGATACTGTCGAAGTATCAACGTGCATGTTGGTTGTCAGATGAGGTATTATAAGTGTCGGAGTCGTGTCATTCGACTGTACCGAAGGAAAATCGACGTAGGTAAGATTTCCTTCTAAATACGCTGCTTTGAGGCGATCGATGCTGATGCTATCGTCTGTTTCGTTCTTATAGACTATATAATACTTAGATTCACGTTGAAGAACTTTGAAAGGTCCTTCGTATGCCGATTCGAAAGGTCATCGATGCGAGTCTCGGCGTACGAAGACGTGTGTACTATATCGTAAGTCAAGTTGAACGAAAACATCAGTTGCTTGCAGTCGAGTGGAAACAAGTTTAACCGAGCGCATTGCGTTTGTAAGCCTGTTCGTGTAGGAGGTTAGATTCATGTTCATTTAAGAGGATGAAGGATCCACGAATTCTCCCGGAAGTCGAAATGTCGTTCCATTAACGAGTTGAGCCGCAGTGTATCCAATGTCAGCTTCCACTGCATTGCGAATACCTAGTAAGACGAGTGGTAGAGCGTCGGTCCACTGTGTAGATCACCAACGTAGATGATCTATGTCTAAAATGATTGGAGACCTACTCGAATTAGACGGGAATGGTGTGACGAACCAGCTAACGTCGAAGTCACACCACGTGGTCAGCACCTTACGTGGACTACCCCATTGACGTATTAAGGTACCATGGATTCTTTGACGACTGTACAACACAGAGGACGTTAATACAGAAAGTAAGACCACTGCCACATGGACCAGTCCATGGCATATCATTAGCTGATGCGCGTTGGTTGTCCCTGGCCTTGACGATGATCCATGATTTGCTCGATATTCAATGACCCGACTGCCAGATGATTTGGCTAGGGTGTAGTGACATTTCGCTGGCCCTACAACTGTAAAACGTTTGCAGCTGATAGCGAAGCTTTCAGTTGTCGGTGAAAACGTCCTACCAACCCGTTTGCTTGTGGGTGGCAGGCCGTCGTTCAGAAGCGAGTGATTCCTAATAGTCTGGTCAGACAACGGAAAAGTTTAGATTCGAACTGGCGTCCACATCTGTAATGATGGTTGAAGGGCGGCCGAAGTTTGCTACTCATCGTTCGACAAAGGTGCGGGCCGCTGTTTCAGCAGTGATGTCCTTGATAGGTACTGCTTCTGGCCATCGGATGGAACGGTCTACGCAGGTTAGGAGGTAAGAGTATCCATTTGAACCTAGTAAAGGTCCTACCAAATCCAGATGAACATGGTCGAAACGAGCATCGGGAATTTTAAATGAACCTAAGGGACATTTATTGTGTCTGATAACCTTAGATTTTTGGCAGCTTACATAGAAGCGTGCCCACTCTCTCACGTCTTTATTCATATTAGGCCAGCAAAACCGTTCTGCTATAAGCTTGATGGTTGCACGAACACCTGGATGAGAAAGTTTGTGCAATGTGTTGAAGACGTTGCGTCGATAATGTTTCGGCAAGATTGGGCGATCCCTACCTGTAGATGTGTCACAAAGTATTCTATGATTCCTTACCTGTTCCCATCTGTTTGATGCGTAGCTTGAGGGTTGTTGACGATAACTCGTGCTGAAGATTAGTGTCTTCTTTTTGAAGCTAGGCAAGTTTCAGAGGGTCGATTCCTTGGAAACTCTTCAAGGAAGTTATTCGAGACAAGGCGTCTCTGACTACATTGTTCGCTCCAGAAATGTGTTGAATGTCTGAAATAAACTGCGAAATGTAGTCCAGTTGTTGAAACTCACGAGGTGAGTACTTGTCTGTAGAAGAGCTTAAAGAGAAAGTAAGCGGTTTATGGTCGGTGAAAAGGATAAATTCACGGCCTTCACTATAGTGTTGAAAGTGCCGTACAACACGATATATAGTTAAGATTTCCTTACCGAATGTAATGTATCTCGATTCGGTGTCTAGCAACCGCCTAGAGAAAAATGTCAAAGGTTTCCAGGAATGGTTAGCTCATTGTTGTAAGACTCCTCCGACTGCTGAGTCGGATGCATCTACTGCGATACTAATGGGTGTTTCAGCGTCCTGATGAGGAAGTATTATTGCTTGAGCAATAAGTTCCTTAACTATAGAGAATGCTATTCGTGCGGTGTCGTCCAAATTGATGGATTTCGCATTTCCACGAAGTTGATTGGTAAGAGGTTCCATAAGTAACGCGCATTTAGGTATGAATCATCTATAGAAACTTACAAGGCCATTAAACGTTCGTAATTGCTTGATCGTGGTTGGTTCTGGGTAATCCAGAATGGCTGCCACTTTGGTTCTAAGGGGTCGAATGCCTTGCGCATCTATAGTGTGTCCTGGGAAGTCTAATGTGTCAGTTCCGATTTGGCTTTTTTGAATGTTTGCAATAATGCCATATTTTTGTAGTCGATCGAAAACAAGATCCAGTTGCTAGAAATGCGATGCTCTGTCCGGACCTGCGATTAGGCAGTCATCAACATGCTCATGTACGAAGTTGAGACCTCGAAAAACGTCGTCTATCAATCTTTGGAATGTTAAAGCAGCGTTTCTTAGACCGAAAGGCATTCAAAAAATTCATAGAGTCCGAATGGAGTAGTGACCGCGGTTTTCGGAATGTCGTCAGTAGCCATAGGGATTTGGTTATATGCTTTAACCAAGTCGATTTTCAAAATGACGGTTGTACCTTTCAAGGTAGCTGTCAAATCTTGAATGTAAGGCAACGGGTAACGATCAGGAATGGTTTTTGCATTCAATCTCCGTTGGTCACCAGTTGGACGCCAATCGTTGCTGTCCTTCTTAGGGACCATGTGCAACGGAGATGCATATGGGCTGTTTGATGGTTGTATAATTCCTAAGTCTATCATGTGATTGAACTCGTTTTTCGCTAACCTTAGCTTTTCAGGAGCTAGTCGTCGTGCTTTAGAGAATACAGGTGGTCCTGTAGTCGCGATGTGATGTGTAACGTTGCTGGTTACACACGGTAATTTCGATTACGTTTGATGGATCCCAGGATACCTATCGAGTAGTGGTTGATAAAGTGGGTCTATCGTATACTTAATTGTGACTGGGGATAATCTACAACCAGAAAAAGAAGTTACGCAAACGGATAAATTAGTGTTTCCGTCTACTAGCCTCCGTTTGCGCGTATCGATGATCAAATTATGGTGTTGTAGAAGGTCCATACCAATGATTGGCATAGAAACATCTGCAACAACGAAAATCCAATGAATGGGTTTGCGTAAACCCACGTTCAGATAAACGTACCTTTTGCCATACGTAGCGATCGGTTTTCCGTTTGCCGCCTGTAAGTTTAAAGTAGATTCCTAAAGCCGGTTGTTAGGATTTGCTGGGGGAACGCTAACTTCTGCGCCAGTGTCGACGAAGTAGCAAACTCTCCTTGTCACATCTGTGACGCATAACAAACGGCTATGTTCACCGGTTACGGTTGCCATTAACGCGTGCCGGCTTGGAAGTTTCCCGAGTTGTTTTTCGTGTCAGTAGGTTTTGAGTTGGGAAAATTATATGGTTTTCTGCAATTTCTGGAAGACTTTTCATACTGGTTATGATACCGGCACCAGTCGGGGTTATCAATCTCTCGTGGTTTAGAGACAGATCGCTGACGTGAAGTGCTTCTACGTGGGGTGTGGATCGCTTGCGGTCGTTACAAAACTTAAGATAACGCGCAAGTGCATGACACAAATCTGTTATATCATTCTGGGTCGTTGTAGGCTTTTTTTGACTGAAAAACCTCGGTATTAGAAGATTTTGTGATTTCTAAAATACGGTCGGCAGATGTAGCTAGCTCGTATAAGGCGTTGTTGTGAAACAAGACAAGCACAGCTTGCACTTTTTGAGGAAGTTTGGATAAGAAAAGATCTTAAATAGGCCATCATCGAAGGTTCTTTGACAGATAACCTTTCTCATTCGTTGCAACATGTCCGTCGTAGAACCGTGTTGCAGGTCAATGTTATTGAGGAGTTGGTCTAACCTTTATCGATCGGTTAGGTCTCCTCGTCTAAGAATCGAACGTTTTAAGGTTTCGTAAGGTTCAAAAACATCACTAGTAAACATACTAGGTGTTACGTACCTGTTGAATTCCCGCGGTAGTGCCTTGACTACTGAGAGGAATTGTGCACGTGTGTCGATCACGCCGTGCTCGTAGAAGTCGGCTTCTGCGTAGCAAAACCAGACTTCCATGTTGTCTGGCCGGAAGGGCATAAGTTGAAACGAAAGTGGGGACATAGTCTTAAGCTTAAGTACCTTGGGTGTCTGTTCAGTCATGAGGAAATATGAAGTACGAGAAGGAACGAGGGAAATATATATATACACAAAAACGCGGAAAAAATATCACAATGTATAAAAAATTCATATAAAGCAAAGATTTATAGCATCCCAAAAAGTAACAGATTCACAGTTTGCGATTTGGTGTACCAAATCACGTTGGGCTCACCAATGAAGATGACTCACAGGTATTCGGAGTTTGATAACGCTTTAACCAGTGACACCTATTATGAAGCATACCCACCAAGTGAAATCAAAAGACAGAAGCGAAGAGGTTCGAAGATATATTTGATAAGCTATCAATATATCGAGGATCGACTGATCTAATCTGACTAGCGATTGAAGCGGTTGTTGAGCACGGCGTTCCCACTCGTGATCTGGTGCGGATGCGTAGACCAACGCCAGTATCATTAATAAGATATAAACTAAGATCTGGGATTCAGTGCTTCAGGAGAGGTGTTTAGTGGTGGGTCTTAAAACTCAAAACACACCCTCTGTAAATTCTTAGCAGTCTTCTTAACATTCGTCATGATCTCGGATTCTCCGAAACTTCCTAAAGAGGCCAATCACAAAAGTGATCGGCTTCTAGACCAAGAGAAACAGACTGTAGAATTATGGTCTACTATGATATTAATACTACTCTAATAATAGACCTAATCCTAAAATTGTAGATTTGTCATGATATAACTGCCTAATCTATAAGATCTTACGTGGAAGTCACATCATCGTCTACACCGACTCATTGTATCGTATAAATTACCAATACATGATGTAGAACAAGGTTAGGCTAGAGAAAGAACAATATATTTAATATGAATAAAAGATATAAGGTCATATTCAGCAGGGACCACGCCTGCATGACTGAGCCATGCCATTCGATCAACTCCAATTCATTCAATTCCTTGTCCACGTCTTCTCCATTGTTAGGAATTTCTCTGCGTTAAGTATTGAATATCTGTTTTCCGAGTAATCTCATATTCAGCTTTGAGGATTGTGTGGTTGTGGTCCAATGCCACTACAAGATTACCCTGATTAGTGTTGATACCACAACATCTGTGGTGAGTTGTCAACACGTTCTTCCGCGAATATCACTAACCGTTTACAAGATCCAGACTCCGATAAACAGTCAGTGAACGGAAAACCTATCGCTACACGCTGCAAAATACATGTTTGTCTTAACACGGGTTTACGGGCTGCAATTAAACGCAACTCAATTTCGTAAATGTGCTTTTCAGCTTAGCAACCAATCAGAATGTGGCGGGAATTATTATATCAGCCATCTTTGTACGTAATGGCGGCCGGCTTTCTTCGTTCTGTGCTTCTTTAAGCTATTTCTTTTGTGTAGCTATCTAAATAATGTTGCAATGTGCTAAGATGCTGCAGTTAATGTAATGTTCTACATGTTGGTGTGAAATTTACTTCGAATCAGCATTGTTTTTTGGGTTTTTGCTGCTTCTACTCTAGTCAATGTATTTCTTCAGTCAAGCTGGTTAGTCTTATGTTTTAAAATGGAAATCGGTTTTATTTTGACTTGTTTTCTAGATATCCAAAGCCGAAGTTCGTTTTTTCTTAGCTGAAATAACTGTTGCTGCGTCCTGTGACTGACTGTCCGCATGTTCATTCCTAACTGTCCTTTATGATGTTATCGGCAAAATGAAAGGAAACAATTTCCGGTTTTTAATTTTCTTCAGTATTGCGGACAACAATATCCCACCAATGAGTCAAACTAATACTTAGTGCCTAGCCGTAGGGGATGTCAGTATTGTTTTCGAAAGTACCCAGGCTTCCGACAACCATAGACGAAGTCACAGATGCTACCAATCTATTGCAGAGGGTTTGTTATGAAAAAATATGCCACATAGCAGTAATGGAGGGGTTGTACGCATTACGTAGTGCGTTTAAGCAAGCTTAACATTGAAAAGCCGGAGATCTGCTATCAGTGTGTAGTGTATGTTTGCTGTTTTGGCCACAAAAGGAAGCCGAAGGGTCATGATCAGGGAGTAAAAAGGTAACTAACTGTTATTAAGCTCAGCTTTTTATAGACCATAATTCACCACTCGCACATTTATGTTTTTTTACGGTATGATGTCAACCGTTATCTAATATGTTCACCTTTACGATGAAAAGTACCTGCAAATTCTCAACTTCATATTCGAATTAATTTGTGACAACTGTCTTCCAGTTTGAGTGCTTCGTACGCCCTGGGAGACTATATTCCTACATTATTCACAGTTCCAGTATAACTTTCTCACACAGTAAGTTCAAAGTAAACACTAGTCTTTCTAAATAAGCATGTTAAGCTAATATCCGTATTCTCTATTTCAGTTGATCGATGAAGACATGTACCACGTGCATCTGTTGTATATTGTTATTTTACTCCAATTCTTACTGTTATATCTTCTGAAAAATGAAATTGCTATATGCATCAAATACAGACTTATTGTTTTGATGGTGGTAGGGGGTTCATGGGTTTTTTAGCAGGACTGTAGTAATATTCTCACTAAAGAGCTAAGCGAGTGCGTAGACCAATGTAAAGTACCATACAGGGTGCCTTTGAATTACTCGTGTTCCATTAGAGTCGGTAGAAGCATTACTTGCTTATCAGATGACATTTGAATAAGAAGCTATGAGATTAGACGCAGGGACGGTTAGGATGTGTAACGCGTGTCCATCCATCAGTTTTCGTGGCAACCCATGGTGGCTAGAATAAGTTGTGAGAGGACCCGAGCCTGTAGGTTTCCCGAGAAAATGACGGAGATATGCACTAAATCACCTTATGAAGAACGCCTCCAATCACTTAGCCTCTACTCATTAAAGTATAGACGTCTTAGAGGTGACCTATTTACTTACAGGATCCTTAACACTTCTGGACATTCTCTTAAACACCTATTTGAGCTTAGTCCCAGAAACTAGAGACACGACATAGCAGAATGGACTGTAGACGCAATTTCTACTCCTTAAGAGTTGTCGAATGCTGGAATTCGCTGCCCGCCGAACTAGTCTAAACGACTCCCCAGGAGTCATTTGGGAGGCGACTGGATCTTTTATTGTTAACATACCTAGGTTCCTGCGTGGAGGTTTCGGTGATACCCTGCTACTAGACACGGAAGCCTGAACACATGAATTAGGTGATGAGAGGCTCGATTATCACAAGTTTCTTGCAACGATTAAGTAGATAAAACAAAGTAGCATTAGGTTCAAAAATTTATTCGAGAACTTTCATTAAGAATCGAATATGAAACAAAGGTTTAAACCAAGTTCCAGTCTAAAAGTTGCATTTGTAATGTTAAGCTGCAGTTTTTGTTGTTTTTTCCAAACGAAAGGGTAAAAGAAGTAACTCAAAAAGTACTGGAAGTGGTTGTGAGATTAAAATGGACATCCAGCGTTCTTTTTATGATCTGGTGTTAGTTGGGTCTCCCGTAAACAGATCCATAGGGCCATAGTTCTAAGGGCGAAACAGTTCTTAACATCTGTGAAGACTCAGTCCTGTTGCATTGTAAATGAGAAAACAGTAATGAATTTAGTCAGAAATGTGGAATAGATAAATAACCAAATTACATGTATTTTAGCAAAGAATTTATGCAGTTGTGATTTACCTTTAGTTCATGAATATTAGGTCAGGTCAGCTATTTATTGTGCAAAGCATAACATGGACTTAATACCGTATCTCAATGCTTTTATTATTTTGCTCTCATTTAAGTATTACCATGTATCTGCATCTAGTTTAACAGGGAGACATACAAGCAGAGTTAGTGTTTGATGAACTAAAAGTCCTAGTAGTCAAAAAGATTCTTAACATTTGTCCACAGCCAACTGCATTTAATTGAGATACAGACTACTCATCTTCTAAGACTGTATACTGCTCTTCTGTGGGCAAATAAAAGCTCACACACTTAGCTATCCTGCTACCGATGTTATTGCTGGGGAAATTGTTTAATGACAGTGATCATGAAATATGGTCAGTGATAGATGTACAATCTAGAAATAAACACCAAACATACTTATCGCTATCTTATAATGTATGACAGCAACAGTACCAAAAGCACTTTTTTCCTATTTTTAATCAGACTGATTTGAATCAGTATACTCATCAGAAACAGGCAACTCTACTTACTAGGCTGATCTGTTTCGTTACAGACTTCAAGCACTATACTTAAGTATACCATAATTCTTTCAACTAAACTGAATTATACGACAACCAAGAATACTAAACTAAGCAAGTGTCATAGTTATTGTTTCATTTGCACAGGCATATTGCTTAAAGTAGTTAAATGGACATAATTAAGACGATAAAACCAAAACACGAAATATAGGTCAGTTGAACTTACCTAACAGAAGACAAAGGAAATATATATTGCTTTGATACTGAAAACAACATGCAGTTGTTCATAAAAACATAGTTTACAGTACAACAAACCTTTCTTCAGTAAAGTCATGCACTGAACGTCTATCTGGAAACAATCAACTATGTGAATAAACTCACTATGACTTGAGATATCATCCCAGTATGCAATGGACGTGCAGTGTAACGCAGTCGAACGTGGCGAATAAAAATATTAAAAAAGATCAAAATTAGCTATATAATCTAGTTATTTAATTAAAAATACATTATGAAATGTCAAAATCTGTGGTTACTTGAACGCACAGATGACCGGTACATTAAGTTTACATGGTTGCGTTGCGGATAAGATCACCCGGTTTACGCCACTGGATTTTCGTCGTTGCAGATGTTCCTATGCTAGTCATTGATGTAGACCTTTAACCCATCAACACGTGCAAACGAAGGTCGGTAGATGACAATAATGTATTATCTAAACTTCATTTTCCTGTCGTAGGTTGTGCCCGTTCGTGATTAGGCATACAGTCGATCCGTGTTTACAAAAGGCACTAAAGGAATACCCTGAACTTTACAAAAGACGACTGCAACTAACATGTGGAACCAGAAATGTTGCGAACTACACCACAACTACAGGACCACCTCTATTTTCGACAACGCCTCGACCAGTTTCCGAAGAGATAAGATTGGCCGAAATTGAATTCGACCGCATGATTGACTTGAGAGTTATCCAACCATCAAACAACCTATGGATATCTCCTTTGCATATGATCCCGCGAAAGGATAGTAATGACTGGCATCTAGCTGGTGACTATCGACGGCCTAATAAGAACACCACACTAGATCTTTACTGGTTGCCACACATCCAGATACCTTGAGATGTACGACTGTCTCTTTGACAGTCAACTTGGTCAAATCCGTAATAGAAAGAGAACGCTGATAATCTCTTCATAGTATTTATCTGTACAGAATCGTCGTTTACTCGTTTCTTCCCCTTGACTCGTATTTCATCCTTTATTCAAGTCTCCTGTTAACCACACTTCATATCATTCACTTTCCACGTTGAGGTTTTTATTGTGTGTGATTCCGGTTAAAGATGTATCTTTGATTACATAGTTCACTGTTTTACGTTGCTGGACCACTGACAATGAGGTCGTGTTTGGTTACGGTGTGGTTCAATGTATGACTGTCAACTCGCTTGGAAAGGTCTCCAAGACCTTTGTAAATCGATATCCGATCCCATCTTGTTGGGAATATCTTTATTGATTCTAAGGTATGGAACTCCTATTTATTAACTATTCTTTTTGATGTTCAGAACGCTAGTTTTTGTTAGCAAAACCCTTGACTGTATACTACAGCCGTACCATTGAGGTATTTTGTACTTTTTACACAATTTATTCGCTTTATCAAATTAGAACCGTCTAAATTGGAACACAGAGTTTGTATTTGTATCTCATTTATTACTAGTCACACAAAAACCCTTCATACGCTACACAGAACACAGCCTATTCTAGTCTGATAAACTTCGGATTTTTAGTTCTGCGTTTAAACCAAATAATGATATTTCGATCGTTACGAAAGCATTTCAAAAAGTTTCTGTGGTTGGATCCACCGATTCAGACGACAATTAGAAAAGAAATGACGAGACCACAATCATTGGACGAGCCAACCAGATTTAATGTAACGAATATACTATTTTGGCGCGAAAATCACTCACTCATTCGGCTAAATACTATTTCGGCATTTTAGCTGATGTCAGTTTTTGATGAAACAGTGAATCTTATTTCCATCCCCAACGTTCAAATGTAAATCCTAATCCTTATTCCTTACACTAATATATAATCTTTATTTGTCCCTAGTAAGTATTTGGACACTCGTAGGTCATTTTGATGTTCCCCAAAGGTCATCCATAATTATAGTCTAGCCGAAAAATTTTTCCAGTTACAAGAAGTACTACAAATCAAATGCCTTCGCTTACTATGACACAAAAACACCAGTTCTTTTCACCTTAGATTTACCAAAATCAGAAATTGAAGGAGTATTTGTGGTGATTAAGAGTAGTTAAATTTTGGTATAAACTAAGAATCCCAGAAATAACGCAAATGGATCAAGAAGTACTAGATAAACACGAACGAATTTACTGTATTTGGAGTTCGAAATCATGCATTCAACCAGTACAAAGGAATGATTGGTTCGTGCAAACACCACATCCGCCACAGCTCAAATTGGAGTCTAAATGTCTATAATTGATCCTACGTCTTCTTAAGTTCATCCTGTGTATGTCAGACAGTATATTAGATAAAGATTCTGTATTATCTAGAGTGCACTCATTATTATTAGAATTGACAACCAAAATCGGAATAGACATTAGAACCGACTTTGTGATAAGGATAAACAGCAGTTGATATGAAATCATCCGAATTGTAATCAAAATCGAGCTCATTTAGTGCTCGTGCTTCGCACTGAACAAGTTTCCCACAAGAGACAAATGCATTATGAGGATAGATAATATATGATGTGACATCAAGATTTGATTCTTCTGAAATAGTTTCCCCAAAATTATTAAGAATGTCATTGCAGAGCATAGGGTCATTAGAAAAATCAGCATCCATCAAAACTACATCAGGTTTTTGGTCGTAATTATGTTCACTCAACATATTTTCCTCAGATTTGCAAGGAATTTTGTCAGAAATAGGTGAATTATTAGAAAAAACCACATCTGGTACAATTACATGCGAAATCTGATAAATTAGTTGATTAGGAACTGTGGTCTCGCAAGAATTCGGAATTTCATTTAACTCTGAACTGCCATATAACTCTACACTGTTTCGTGAAATCGTTGATAAACATAAATGATCATTAGGAACACTGGGCTTTATAGAATCGGAATTACAAGACTTAATATTAGTTGCAGCAAGATGTATAGTAGTACTACAAACTGACTGAATATATCAAATATCACCGCATTTAAAGCACTTGGAATTACGAAATTTACGTGAATTAAAAGAGTGTAACATGCCACAGGACAAACATTAACCAAACTTGTCCCCATCTTCGGGAAGACGCGGAATCGAGGTATGGCACTTTCGGCAGGGAACTTTGATATTGTGAGCCACTCAGGAGGAGCCAAACGAGAAAGTCAGTTGATGGCAGTCAGAAGGGATCTGAAGGACAAGTGCAAATCATTAGCCGAAAAATGGGTTGGTTTCCCAAACGGCAAAGTTATACGACTATGAATGAGTATTTATGCCTTTAACTCAGTATCTCGATATCATTTCTCATCCAGTCTTGTATTCTCACTCAAGTAATGGTGTTGGCGCGTAACACGTGTATCGATACTAAATTTCGAACATCACATGTCGTAATAAACTTCTAGCTACATACTGTGTTGTATAGCACTTTCAACAATCTGTGAAAGGCTGAGACTTCACTCCGCTCATCACTATAAACATATTACTCCTTATCTTAGCTCGTTTTCAGCCAAGTACACTCATCGGAAGCCCCAACAACTGGACTACATCTCGCAGCTTACTTCAGATATACATCACATTTCTGAGGTTAGCAATGTAATGACAGATGCTTTGTCCTTTATAACTTCATCGGACAGTTTCCACGGAGTCGATCCTCTTTATATTCAACCGATAATCAGCACAAGTTATCTCTGAAAACTCTGAAACTACCGATAAAACAGTTGAGAACAGGGGAGGACAGTTTACTTTTTAATAGATCCACTGCCAGTGATCGTCTAATAATTTTGGACATCAGAAACTTAATTCCTTCGACATGATGAACAAACTTTTTCATCCACGAGTTCAAGCAATCATCAAGTCATAACAGAACAATTTCGCTGACCTGATATAAACAAATAGGCTAGTATCCCACAAACTGCTGAAAAAGTCGAGCTCTGGAAAAACTATAAGTTCCTCAGAACACTTGCATGACTAATGTACATAGGTCCTTTTATGAGTTCTTGTTTTATTCCGTCCTTCGTGTTCTACAACTATTTCGTTTGATACCCAGTAATTGATTAAATCAAAATCAAAATGACGGACTTTTTAAAAACGAAACAATTTTCTAATTTGCTGATGTATGAGTCTGATTTTGCCGAAACAATCTAAAACACTTTTGTGTCAAATGTTTCTCGCTGTCATATGGAATAAATGCGCATATATAACGAAGTTTTTCACAATTTTTGCTTGCTTACGCATTCACCTGAGTATTTTGACACGCACCTACATTTTGCTCTTTTCCTTTCCAGGATGACTGGAAAATACGATTACGGTAAATTGAACTCCCCACTGTATATTTATGATTATTTTTATTATCATCATTACTAAAATGTACAACATGGCTTTTAGTGGTAAAGAAAGATGACAAGAAGCTTCAAGATATCAGAGGTGCTTGCTAACAGCTAGCTCATTGTTTTGAAACTTCTGGCCGGCCACGTCATAGGGTTATCACTACCCCACTAGGAGGAAGTGATCTGCAGCAGTAAATAGGTCGCTTGAACAAATAGTTTTGTAAGTAGTCGACTTCTGAGTTGACTGAGTTTGGGATTCTTCGATTGTAAAGTTGTTGCGCGAAAGGTGTTGTCAGACCCTGAATATCCATGACATCATTAAGAATTTATATTGACGCTGACATTTAGAATGAGTGGCAGTTGTATTATAATAGAAATATAACTGGGAACAGAATATTCAGAAACTGCATTGTTGTGAAACGTTTCTGGAACTGCGTTAGACAGGTTAAGTTTGTATTAAGTTGAAATAAATAAAAATGTTCCAGAATGTCAATTGATCAGTGTCAAGTTATTATAAATCGATATGATGATGAAATATGGTTAGCATATAGATAAATAGATAGACAGATAATCAGACAAGGGGATATTAGAAATAACCACACCTAAGGGATTCAAATCAGCCGGACAATTGATCACAGGTTAACCAATGTAAAAGGCTTAATGCATTTGACGGCCACGCGCTCAGTTAAGTATCGTGTTCCAGAATAAGTGTATCTGTGGCTTTAGTATGTCTGTAATAGACGCCATAGTTAACCAACGAGGAACATTTCTTGCAAAATTTGCGTTGTTCTGCAGTTCACAAACTATATGATTATACTTGACTAAGCGACTTTTCCCGAATTATTTTTTTTCAATACTTTAACGTCTATGGTATAAGGAATAGCATATCGAAGGTTAGCACAATAGTCTATATCAGAAACACCTGACCTCGAGAGATTTAGGCAGAAGCAACAGATTAGCACGTTATGTGATATATACCTTAAACACTGCCTAGAAGAATGCCTATAACAACACATAACTGTGCGATAACGGTACAATAGCGTAGCTATGGTTCTTGTGGCACATTTTGCTACGCACACCAAAGACTGCTCAATAGGTGATCGCTTTCGTAGGCCCTGAGCTCTATCTAGTTGGTACATTGTTAAAATAACTTCAGAGGTCAATATTCATTACACTAATATTATTATTAAGTTTTTTAGATCCAATCTAAGGTTTGGACTAAAGAATAGCTGTCTAGATGGGTTAAATACGCGCCCTTGCCCGCTTGAAACCAAAACAAAGTGACTGGGTAAAATAGCGGTTCTGAAATTCATCATAAATTTAACTGTGCATTGTTAGCTAAACAAATATGACCTCCCAGTTATCTAACCAATAGTTTTTCAATTGATCAAATCTAAATTACAATAAATAAGGAAGTTGATAAAGGATGCGGGAAAACTAACAATCACAACAAACCAAATGTAACGGAAAGAGAATTATGAAAATCCCTCTGCAGCTTTTTTGTTGGACAGTATTGTCATATGTCTGTTTCTTCTCGCTGTCGTGTATTTCAACCTTTGTTCAGATCTCGTTTAACCAAACCTATTGTTCTTCAGTCTTCCTCGCCTGAGCCTTTATTATGTGATTTTAATTAAAGACTTATCTTTTGTTACCTAATTTTCTATTGCATGTTGCCAGACTATTGATAGTAAGGTTGTGTTTGACTAAGCTCAAGGTCACGGAGTAATTCAGTGTGTGACTGTTAACCTTTTGACTGTCTGCTTGGGAGGATCGCTGGGACCCCTGCAGATAGATATTTAATCCCATCTTGTTGGGAATATTTTATTGATTCTCAGGTATCGTACCCTTTAGTATTAACTGTTTCTTCTATTGCTTAGCACGCTAGTTTACGTCAGAGAAACTTCTGACTGTATAGCGCAGGCTATGCCGTTTGAGCTATTTTGTATTTTTGATCTAATTTGTTCTATTTCCTAAATTAGAACCGTTTAAATTGAGCACAGAGTTTGTGTTTTGATATAATTTATTACGAGTGTCTCAAAAACGCTTTGTAAGCTATACAGAAGAACGTAGTCTGGCCTATTCGAATAATTGTTGGTTCTTCAGTCCTGTGTTCAAACCGAATACTGGCAATTCGGTCGTTACATAAATGTTATTCTATCCTGTCTGGATAGACCATGCACAGATTCGTTTAAAGGATAATTATTGGTTGTTTTATAACAATTCCAATTCTGAAGAGTTCTTCAATTCACAATCATAAAATGCACAATTCCAGTCAACAGAAGCAACACAATCAAAGGGAGGAACAAACCAATATGAATGCCGTGACGACTAAGTATCAAGTAAAAAAGCGTAAATGCAGTTCAGGAAGAAACATGGAAACTTAGTGAAGGCGTAAGAAAAATAAATATTATGATGAAATACAAATATTATCAACTCAAATGGACTCACAAAATGTTCAACTAAAGTAATCAACAGGAACAAATTGCAGGTGTATGCATGGAGGGATTTTCACACACAAAACATTCAAAATAGATCTTACAATGGTAGAACCCTTCCACTAGATGTTCATTCCTTCTCTCACTTTTTTCCATCTAAATAAATATTCTTGAGTTTGAGAAGTTTGTGATCAATACAATAACTTGTGTTACATTTAAATTAACTTTTCAGACTCATTTTATCTTCACTATGCATATATGACTCATACATATCGGTGACGCTTTTCACTTAATTGAGACCTTTATAGCACCAATCCAAACTATGACAGCACAAACATTTATTCTAGCGTCATATCTTACTGCAATAATAAATTATTTTTTCTTGATTACTTTCTATTTTTTTGTGACTAATTTGACGATACATAGTCGATTATTCTTGTCCTGTGTTCATAAACACGCTTATTAAACTATTTGCGTATTTCACGTCTCCTTTATTCCCATTTCCTTACTTTCCCCCTTTCCTTCTTCAAACGCGATTAAATATTCTCCCCGATTACACATAACATGGTTTATTATTATTGTTCCCTTATTATTATTATCTTTTTCAAATATGGCAAATATACACTAACATTATTGAAACTTGTGTATTGCTGCATTTAGGAAGAAACCCGAAATGGTTTCTTCACAACACTTATGTACCTATAAGATGTTTGTGAATAGTAATAATAGATTACGCTCGCGGCAAAGCTATCGGCATAATAAGTTGAACAACGGTACGTTACCCATATAGTTTTCAAGACATGTCTAAGCTTGGCTTTAAAGCTAGCTATCTTATTTACGTATCTGTTGTGCAGCTAAGACTTACTCGGCAACATACGCGAATACACTTAATAGGATAACAGTGTACTATCCTCTGACTGTTGACGAGCTTATCAACTCCAAGACATGGATTCTTTGGTGACTGGTGAAATCAGACCTGAAGATGTTATGGCCCATGTTCCTGTGACAATGTTGGGTTTTTAATACTCGACAAAGAGGATTGACCATGAGGTATTACTTATGAATGTCGGGAATAAATTAATGTTACCATTAATTTTGAGACCACTAACAGCTTACAAGAGCCGACTGCTCGAAAATCCTGGAGGCCTATGCTCCTCTCCTTATTCTCGAACAAGGATTTCACCTTAGCAAGGACCCTTCTCCTTTTCATGTAATAATCTCCAAGGAGACTGTTCCGTTTATTACGTTTATTCTAGTCTTGGACTCTGTACGTAAATATTAGCACTGAATCTGTCCTCTAGAAGAAAAATAGACTACTTTGAAGTTCTTGCTAATAATTTTCAAATCTGTACTTCTGGGCTTGTAGTGACAATGGAGCAGAACGAACTTGTCAAACAAATTATCATTGAAACTAATTGCACACCAAAGTTGGAGATTCGTGCTTGGCAATAATTTATTGAAGAACGATCATAAAGGTCGCCGAAGATCGTTGCAGGAACCAAAGGCAAAGGCTTTACAAGTAGCACTTTTATAATCAAAGTAAACCAACCTAGTCAAATCAAAAGTCAGAAATTAAGAGATTCAAATATATGTTTGAAATGCTGTGGTATATCATTAAGCGTTTATTCTAAGCTCGCTAACGATTGTATAAGATGTATAGCACGGCGCACCCACTCGTGGTCTGGTGCGGATGCCTGACAAGCACCAAACTAGGGTGTGTCCAGTAAAACTAATGAGGTCAGCATCAAATGCCGAAGACTGACAGAGCGATTTATTTTGGAGACTTATTTACTGACACAAACCAATAACCAAGCACAAACCGAATACAATGTTTGTATACTGGCTAATGGCAACGCTATACGATTAAAAAGTCTCAATGAATTTAGTGAGCATCCTTCCGCACACCGTCCGTTACTTGGTGAAACAAAATGAACGCTCCCTGTCGTAGTTAGTCTGGACTATTCGAATAATCTGTTTCGAACCAGCCAAGGACTGCTTTGTGTTGGCAGTTCTTCCGCTTGGGTGCAACGATTTTTGGGATCACGATTATTTTTCAGTGGTCTGGCTAACTAAATGACTTCCGTTACTCATTTGTGGTATTGGCAGTAAAACGTGGTTGGTAAATGATCAGAAACAAAAGGCACTTAATCTTTTGACTAGCAAGCATGTGATTTCCTTCCCTATCACTGATTTCCACTTCGAAATTACTGAGTGTGACTGCTTGTAACCACGTTGAATAAAGTAGTGTCTAGCGTTACTCCGCTTCTTTAGTCTTGATCGTAAATCTTGTATCTGAGTAAGATATTTAAAATCGCCCTTTATATTAGTTAGCCATTACCAACAAAGATAACTTAGTGACCAAAACTCCTGAAGTTCCTGTTCTTTTCTTTACAACCACCTTGTTCATGTGATCAGACCGTAATCATCTGCGAAAAACCTCGAGCCACAATCGTTTGTTAATATTCACTAAAAATGACTAAGCACAGATGTAATATCAAGATATTCAAAGTGCCTAAACAATACGGGTACTAAGTTACATGGCCAACAATTGACCTGGAGACTTCATATGACCAAATATATGTTGCATCAAATAACCAAAACACCAAAGAACAAAATCAGTTATTCGTCAAGAAAAAAGTGTATTCCTGACAAGCAGGATACCAGTAAAACAACTCTGACTTGTGCAGTTATGTGTGTAAAATCGATGTGGCAGTAGCTAGAACCTTTGTTTGATTAAAATGAAAACTAAAACAAAGACATATTATACAATAGCAAAAGTATGAGCAGAGCAGAAAGGTAACAAGCAATATTTACAGTACAAATACCTTATTAAATAACAGATGATAACAATTGTTTTTGAATGAATGTTGCTCGTAGGCTGCTTCTCTGAGACAACCACAAGTTAGTTCACTTGACTAACCAATGTTCCTTTGAACGTGGTGGCGCCAACGGCGTAGTGAGAATGATTAAGCCCGATAGAAAATGTCAAATAATAATAAGGGCCAAAACTCTTAATCTAATGTAGATTGACCTAAATGAATGTCATAACACTACTATAATCTTCAATCACAGCCCGTGGTTAATAAAGCAGAAAAAAGCGATTACAGAGATATTCTTAATAATAGCGGTAGTATGTAAGTAGAACCAAACAATTATATCCATTTCCTCTTACCATTGATACAGAGAAACAATAGATGATGGATATAAATGTGATTATATATAAAATGTAAAAAATAAATAAAAATGAGGTCTTTATTTTGTCGTTACAAAAATCAGTGAATATACATGACGGGCAAGGGCACGTGTCTAACCTACGTGAACGGCTATTCTCCAGTCCAAACCGTAGTTTGGATCTTACAAGTCAACGGATGTAGTGTGAAGATACAATCGATATGACTGAACTGGATAGTAATGGTGTCCGAGTATCTTCTATCCAGTTGACCTGAAGATAAACGAGGGAGAAGGCAACGATGGTTAGAAGGTGAGCTGTGCTCGAATGCACGAACCATTTATCAAAGAGAGAACATTCAGACAAGAAATTACTAAGTTGGACAACAGCAGTGTGGTGCTTGGAATACCGTTCCAGTCGATGAGATCACAGCAGTTTCACCAAACCAATACAAGAGAGTTCTGGACAAATAAGGTTATATGTTAGTTAGGATTATTTGAATTATAGTATGAACTAAGAATCCAAGAAATAACGCAATTGGATCAAGAAGTACTTGGTAAGCACAGACGAATGTACTGTATTTGGAATTCGAAATCAAGCATCCAACAAGTACAAAGAAATCACTAGTTCTTTCAAACACTACACTATACCTTCCAATTAGAATTATGAATATTCCTAGTTGTAGTTCTCTTCACAAGTGGCTTGATACCATAGCTTTATTCTTCACCTAATTTCAATTATTTTTACCTACCATCATTCCACTCATCTGTTCATTTTATTTTTATCACCTGTCACTTCGACTCTACACCAGTCCTCAAGTCCTCACGATGCCCTTAACCAGACTACTGAGTGATGATTTGTGAGCAGGTAATCCCAACAACTGCATAGTCATTTGATATACAACTTCGCCTAAATTCACAGTGTATGAACCATTAGATAACTTTCAAAATGGCTAAGGCTACAGCAATTGAATACGAAAGTCATTTATCTCTCTAGATAAATGCCATTCAAATGGTTTTGAACAGAAGTGGAAATTTTTTCAGTTTAGTGAATAAAACTTGGATTAGTAATAAACTAACTTTAGTACATGAAGCAGTTTCGACAAAACTTGCAATAATCTGTGGTAGTTTGAGACACAGGACAAATAAATAGCCCTTTAAAACATCATTAATAATATTCAACATATTTTGAACCCATTGTGCATTGGACAACAGAGCAAGTTAGCGTTTGTTTGAGCAGATTCTTTTAAACTGTTAAGGAAGGTTTGTCGGGATGACAGATAGTGCCAATAAGGTAGGCGTTTTTGCTATATAAATACTATTTTTCTGATGATGGTAACCAAAAATTTTCTTATGTAATTCAGGAAGCTCCTTCAGAACACATTAACATCAAAGTGCAAGGACAAGAAGGGTCAATTATTCACTTCAAGATACGGAAAAGCACACCTTTCAAGAAATTAATTACTGCTTATTGCGATCGACTGGTAAACATTTGGTTAGCATATACTCAATCTCCTTTAGGGCGTTAATCAGTCTGCCGTGCGTTTTTTTTTCGATGGAAATAGTGTCCATGAAACTGATACTCCTGGCTCGGTAAGTTAACCTTATAGCTCACATTAAAATTTATAGTTGGAAATGGAAGAAAATGATACCGTTGAAGTTTTCCAGGCACAAACTGGTGGACTGTAACTAAAGATTACCCTCCCATAACTATGTATACATTTCCCTGTTGTCTATGTGACATCCATAGATGATGACTTGTCAAATTTTCTGCTACGCATTTTCTTCAATATCATAATTCTTGAAGATGTTTTATTACGCGCTTCTAATGTGAGTTTCAGGTTCTATCGTATTTGGGTGGTATCTTTTTAGTTCAACATATAATTAGGTAGCCCGTGCTTGAATACTGGATTTAGTTGTTACAACTATTTATAGTCACTATGTGAGTCTGAATTATGCGCTATCACACTTTTCGGGTTTAGTATAACGTTAAAATGATGCATGGTGACTTGTTAAAGTCAGTATTCAATAGGTGGGATGTCATTATAATCCACATCGGTCTGTTGAAGTTTGTGGTCTTGTGGTTTATAGGTTCGAAGTTAATTCTTTTGGAACCTAGCAGTTCAGTTAATTGCAAAAGCAACTTGTGGCGGAGTTGCAGAGCCTACTCTTGTTTCTTGAGTTTTGATACCGCTAACCTAGCACATCGATGACTGCGAGATTGAGGTAGGTAGTTCTTCTATGAGTAGATGCTTTAAACTTTAAAAGGAATATATGTCATTATTTCCAAGGATTTATTGTCAAACTACTGTGTGAAGTATCCCCTTTCTCAATAGACTGGTCTTATAGGAAACTTGTTCGAAAAGTCAAGTCAAATTTCCTCATAACTCGTTCATTCCTACTAAAGATCTGCTCCTCGCATGGTCAAACAAGAATATACCGAAGTCTCAAGTGTTTAGGCCGGAGCTCTTGATTCCGGGCATGTTATAGTTACACTTGGAAAGGATCACTTTACATTTTACTAGAGATCTGGTGGCGTTCGAACATGTGATACTGTAAAGTGGACTGTCACAAACTGCATCTGTGTAACATTTTACGGTTTCTCAAAGTGGTCAACCGGTTTTCATATCGAAATTTGAGTCTGGGTGTGAAGGGTCACCTTCAGATTGGGATCTGTGTTGGCATGTAAGATACACTCACCATCCACCATTTGAGTTGTTTCTTAGCTTACCTCACTTGTCGTCAGAAGTCGTAAAACTAGTGATTGGAGTACTAACACAGAAATACAAAGAGGATCATGATTGTATAAAACATTTGATAACAATGGCGCCGTGAAATCAAAGTGCTCTTGTACAGGATACTTAAGCATCCTAGAAGCCCATATTGAAGCAAGTAGTTACGTACTACGTCTCTAGATTGAAAAATAGTGCCTCAAACCGATCCTGAAATTCGTAGGGAACAGTTTGTTGAGCAATAAAAATATTTATGCGATCCTGAAATTTGTACTTCAAATTTTCACGTAATGCCTGCTTGGTTCGCAGAGGTCCATTACCTTGAGTTGGTCGGTCCTCTTCCTTGTTACGCTGTCTCAAGGAACTAACAGAACTTTACAAACCGAATAGTCATCGTTCTTAATTTTCATGAAGCTATTGCATATGATGGTTACATGACGGGGCTCTAAGCGTATATAATTCCTAATAAGAAAATAATCGAGCTAACCTAAATGTATAGTGAAAGGTCGGAGGATTTAGTGCGAATATTAATACTCCAAATGGTCACACCTCACATCAGTAATAAGAATCATCAACAAAATGGGCGTAAATGGGGTAGTTTTATTATGTACTGAAAACGAAATAGGGTGACGTTTGTCTTACATGAGATTTTGACAACTTCCCCGTTTTGATGTGAGGTTAGTCGGTTCACATAAACATCTCAACTTCAACTTTTGTTGGTGTATGCATGGGTAAGACCAGACAGTGCTTCCCAAGGCATGCTACGTATGAAATAATTTAGAAGATTTATGACCCAGATGGTAGTGTGTCATTTGAGCTAGGTAGTTTAAATGTAAAGGTTTCCTTGCCATTCTGGAAAACACCAGCGACTACTTTATGTAGGAGTTAGTTTTAAAAAAGATACTGTACAAACACTAGACCAGCCTGTTCCGATGACCCTGCCTTTTATAAGTCGTCTTCACTCACGTCTGTCACCCTTCATGAACCGCCGACCAAGGTTGTCCAACCACTTCTGTCCTAGGCTCTTTTTCCTAGTTGTTCACAAGTGATATTCATTCTTGTGATGTATGCCTACGATTCCTGGCGCAACGTGTTCTTCGGTCAGATTTTTCTTTCGCCTTCAGGATTCCACCTTAGGACTTGCCTCGTGATGCAGTTTGATGGTTTCTGCTATGTACCCTATCCACCTCGCGGTTTTTTTTCCAAATTTCTTCAGCTTAAACCTTGTTTGTTGTTGATGGTGTCTGGCCAGTGGGTCTGGACTATCTTGGGTAGACGACTGTTTACAAATACCTGTACTTCCTTGATGGTGGCTGTAGTTGCTCTCTACAGTCAGTCAGTCAGCTACAACGTAGAACCATGCACTTATGTGCATCGGTCCAGGTTGCCATACCGCATCAGCACAACAAGATGAACACCAGATTCATAACAGTGGTTAGGTAAAAGGTTGTAATATATAAGAGAAAGATTGCATATAGAGATATAGTACAAGAAGAAAGAATTGGTTAGTAGAAAGAAAGATATGAAGCGCTTTTAATCTCTTAGTTTAAGGGAAGAAACCGAGTGTATACACCTACGCCATTGTGATCGATTCTGAGCCATGTCACCAAGAGTCTCCAACCATTGGTTACGATAGTCACGCGGACCCCAACCAAGTAGTCTGCATCTACCAACATGGCTCAGACTAGAAGTTAGTGACTTCAAGCACTGATGCCACGTTTTGGTTTGGCCGCCCCTAACTTTCTTCCAACCATCCCCAACACCGGATAGCATTGCACGTCGTGGTAATCGGTGTTCAGGCATACGTAACACGTGGCCCAACCATCTCAGTCGATGAAGATTCATAACCTCATCAACTGATTTACCATCCTTTCCTAATACCCTGCGTCTAACCTCACTATTACTTACCCGATTATCCCAGCAGACGCCAGCAATATTTCTAAGGCATCTGTGGTCAAATACTAGCAGCTTGCGAGTGTCTTCTACTCTTAATGGCCATGTTTCGCTACCGTAAAGTAAAACAGAACGGACTGCCGCGCAGTATACTCGTCCTTTTATTGATAGACGGATATCTCGCCTTCGCCACAGGTGACGTAAGTTGGCAAAAGCCAAACGAGCTTTTCGAATCCGTGCTGAGATTTCGTCCGATACCAACCCATTAGGGCTGATCAGACTTACAAGATAAGTGAAGTTGTCAACGCGTTCGACTACTTCACTCCCTATCCTTAGTTCAGGTGTTAACGCAGACCAGTCCTGAAGCAACAACTTGCATTTCGAGGGAGAGAAGCGCATTCCAAACATTCTGGCATTGTTGCTCAGTGCTACCAGAAGACTTTGCATTTTGTCAGCGTCTTCACCAAACAGGACTATGTCATCTGCGTATTCTAAGTCGATAAGTGGACCTCCTGGATGGAGATCAATACCCGAGAACTCAGTCGACGAGAAAGTTATTTCCATCAGTAGGTCTATGATGAAGTTAAACAAAAATGGGGAAAGTGGACATCCTTGACGGACACCACTTGAGGTTGCAAAAGTAGATGACAGTTCGCCATAAGCTCTCACTCGACTAGTAGTGTTCGAGTAAAGAGCCTTCACAAGGTTTATGTACTTCTACTACTTTTGCTCTCTACATCTCAGCTCCGTACAATAAAACTTTTGAAGTTTGTTTTGAATATTCTGATTTTGGTGTTGGCTGGGAAGTGTTTAGAGTTCCTGATGTTCGCCACTTATAGAGATGCTGCCCCTACCTTGTCGATCCGTGCTTTCATATATGCATCAAATCCCCCTCGTTCATCAATGTTGCTGCCCAGGTGTGTTAAAGTTTCTGCTTCTAGATCTCCATCAAGTGTAATTTGGTTGGTGCTCACTGTGTTGTATTTTAGGAACTTTTTCCCTTGTGAATGTTGAAGCCTACTTTCGAAGAGGCTGCTGCTTTACTAGTTGTCCCCATCTGAATTTGTCGGTGTGTATAGGATAGAAGGGCTAGGTGTCTACTGTATTTCTTGCTTCTCTCAGATGTCGAGTTCTTCATAATCCAGTCAACCACCAGAAGAAAGGGAAAAGAAGAGATTAAGTAGTCTTGTCTGACTGATCCTCACACGGAATACATCTGTCGGCTCTCCTCCATGCATGACTGCAGTGTAGTCTGTTGTATGAATTCGTATGATGTTGACGATTTTCTCAGGTACACCATAGTGCCGAAGATGGTTTCATAAGGTTCTATCCACGCTGTAAAACGCTTCCTCATAGTTAAGGAATTCGATGAATAGTCACGAGTTCCATTCGATTGTTTGTTCAGCAATGATTCTCGGCTTCCACTTTGGGGCGTTATAACTTCTAAATGAAGATTCTTGAACTCCCTAAGGGTATGTGGGGTGGTTTTTTTATGGTCAGCACTTTTTAACAACGTTACCTTCATAAGTCTTATTATTTTAACATGGTATTTTATACCAGTTTTCTTCGGCCGACCTCTGACTGTATGATTTGATATTGCAATGAAAAGGGGAGATTTACGATCATGCAGTGCTTATTTTTTGTTTACCAAGTCCAAGTAGTTCATGAGTGCTATTCACCCCAAGCTGGTATCTACCGTATAATCAGTACAAACTGAACTGTTGCTTGTCTTTTTCCATCAATGAACAAATTTAACTCAAAAAGAAAATAGGAAAATACAAACACAAGTTTTTCAGCGATCATTTCTGAGCGACAATCTAACTAACCAAACTCAGGTCATTATTTTCATGCAATCGCATTCACCCTTTAACTAAAACGTTAACAAATCCATCTCAAAGCAAATCACTTTGTTTGTATAAAAATTAGCAATAAAATAAAAATATCTGATTACGGCATTTTGTGAACGTAGAAAAGTGGGATAGTAGATAAAACGATTAAAGAACTTAAAAATATTCTCTCATAGCGTAGTTTTTGTTAGACTAGCGGAATACTCGTGTTAATTAAAATAAAGAGTCGTAGCTATGAAATATATCTTTAAAAATACTCAGTAACATGAACTAATTCATTATTGACAACTTTATTCAGTGTAAATAAAGTATTCGAGATCATGCTCCGATAAGCGCCAGTAACAGACGACGATAATCTCTTGACGTTTCATCCTACAGAGAGTGAGGAGTAAACAAATTTATACCGTTTAATTCTAATGAGTTACCATTAATTGTCTGTAATTGAACCGGTTAAAAAATTATAAAAATATAAATTAAGAATGTTATTCCCACATTTAATTTGATGACAAGTTTTACTACACTATTAATACAGTGGGAATTGTTTTTGTATGTTTGGGTCAGGTATGATTTCCTATCGGTCTAGTTTTCCGCTCTTCATATCAACAGAGTTATATAAAAAGGTGAAAGGTAACAGTCGAAATGATAGTAGTTAATGGGTTTTTTTCAACTACTGACCCAAGTGCCTAATTTTTCTTCCAACACATTTAAGTTACCTGTTAGTATCTTTATATAAGACAAGGACGCACATCTGTACGCATTTAGTTGATAGCGCAGCCTTCTTATATTGTCAACTTCCGAATACGACGAGTTTGATTCTTTATTTATAGGCAGTGATAAACTTATTTTGAAGGTGAGAAGCTGCTTACTTTCTGTATTTCGGTCACGGATGCATTTAGTCTTAGTTGATTATTTCCAGTCAATCAACTAAGTGGACTGAACTCATACGTTCATTATTCAACTTTGAATTATGTTTAGTATTATTGTCATGAGAAAACTTGGTGGTGGTTCAGTAGATTTGACATTGTCTCCAAATTCCCCTGTTACGGTTATGCATCTGTAGTGCAGCTTTACAATGTGACAGTTGTGTGACTAAACAGGGTGAGATTCAAGAGTTATCGAATTATGTTTTACAATTAATTAGGTACATATTAGTAATCAGGGCATGATTAATGTTACAGTAGCACCATACTAACACTGTCAATTTTGTCGAACAACCCGACTGAAATACTCGTGGAACACAAGTTGAAAAGGAGGATTTACCTAAAGAACAGTCCTATTGATATAAAATATGCGAATTAGTTACAAACCTCAACTGATGAAGCATCTATGGGGGTTAATGTGTCTATTTCTATTCGAAAGATAACGCTTCTTGCTACCATTTCATAAAGATGTATTACAACATATGATAGCGTAAATTGCAGCCGGTAACTGTGTCTAAAGTTAATAATGACTATTAACAAACGGAGACTACGAACACAAAATTACGGAAGTTGTTGAGTTTAAAAGGACATCCAACGAATGCAGAAAAACTGAATTTAACTGTTACAAGTGTTATGAGAATGTGATTACGATAATACGTAAGGTGAATATTAATTTATGTAAGTACTTAGGAATATTATACGACAAACATACGCTACATTATATGCTCAAAGGCTATTGAAAATGGAACTGGTTACTGAATATTAATAAGTAGTATAAGTTATCATACGAATTGTGAATAAGCGGAGAATGAGAGCGAAATTAGGGACGTCAAAACTTGTGCAGCGCGAACAGTTACCTCGAAGTCTACATATCATTTGTTTTCCAATCCAAACACTTTAAGTCAGGAATCGTTCTGGATGCAGATCAGTTTGCTTTTTCACTTAATCTATAGCTACATAAGGGATTGCACACATTTTCACAATCTATACGTAACCCCCCTGAAAAGTCGGTAAAATGGTCTGTAGATCATATATATATTCACTCAATAAACATCATTCGCACTTACATGTATGCATGCCTCTAGTGTTTTCCCTTTTAAACCATGAAACTCTTTTTTAATTTGTCCCATATCAACTTCACAACGAGATACAATAATACGAATAAGGGTCCTGTCATCTGTTCCAGCACCTTTCATAGCTTTTAATAATTTCATTGCAAAATATCGTGGCTTATTTTGTATACAACGAACTGAAATGAAATTTAAATAATGAACAACATATAGTGATTATTCAATTCAAAGATTATGTCTATTCACTACTAATAAGAGTTTAACTTAAATACAACTACCATTCAATACTCTAGTGATTAAAGATTTCATCAAATAATTTTAAATTATGTGGTCATCATTATCTGTCAGCTCATAATTTATGTTAGAAAAAAGTGCTGGTTAGCATTACTTACCAATAGAGAGTAAGGCACTGAGTGTATGCCCATGCATTTCTGATTTTAAAGCATCTTCCATATTACGCTTGCCAAGTGATGTATATTCATTGAATACAGCTCGTAAATGAGCATAGGATCGCGTAACCAAGATGTGAATGAACCTGATATGTATAGATATAAAAAAGCTACTTTTAAGTTTTTATCATAAAAAATCGGTGTTGTGTGAGTCATCAAACTGGCATTCATTTATTGGAGGATGACATTTATTTAATCCGATAATAGTGTACTGACTGCCCTTATAAGATTTTGGGACTGAAACACGTATAAAGTAAAAAAAGGCGACTAATGTGACAGAACTATCCTAATCTCCCTATTTTGGGGAAGCCGCTATAGAAAATTTTGGGGAAATGGCACAAAAACCCCGAAATAGGGAGATTGGGATGGACTGTATTTTATTGTATTGCATTCTGGCCTTCTAAATCCATTATCAGTCAGTTGTAATTGAGTCAAATATATTTGATTCAAACATCAGATATTTTCTTCACGTTTAGTTACTTCAGTCTTGTCGACACTAATCACGTTATAATTCTCTATTATATCACAAATCATTAATGATTAGAGCGTGCTTTCAGTGACAAAAAGTCAAATTCAATTAAAATGAACTCTGATTTATAATTGTGAGTGGTCACAATTACATATACAATGGTATAAAAATCCTGTTTATGTCAGTTAATTCTTTTTCTCAATTCAGAATACTTAAATTTTATAAGATCATTTCATTATACTAATACTGACTTAGAAAACAATACACTTACTTTGATTCGTCTGTTCCTATTTTTTGCTCCCCTGCTCTATATAAATCTTCTGCGTCTCTCCGTGCAAGGTTCGTATCTACAAATGTAGATTCATCTCTGTTTGCTTGCAGCAAAGCAATACATATACGTTTAAAATGATGTGTAGTATCATTGTCAACATCTTTTTCTAAGTTACGTCCATTGAGTACTGAAATTAAATGAAGAATTTAGCTAATAGTTTTAAGCGAAGAAATAATTTATAGTTTACACGACTGACCGACTTAAATAGTAACTGAAATCTAAGAACCACTGGGACGTCTCTAAAGTGCACAGCCACGTCTCCGGCAGGACGACAGAATAATCAACAATAAATCCGTAATACGAATTATGCATATCTAAAGTTCATCAAGGAGTGGTACCAATATGAGAAACCTTTTGAATGATTAACAATAAATCAGATAAATAGATCATATACATACCAAACTCATTGTAAAGCAGTGACTTAATGGTTGAGATATTAACTTTCACCTACTAATCCATAGGTTCAAACTTCGCTTTGATATTCGTAGACGAGTAGTATCAATAATTCTTACAAGAGAATTTAAGCAGCTCATGTTTGCTTCGTGGATAAACGTGGAAAATAGACAAATTGGTAAGGCAGAATTAAATGAAGAAACTCTAGTCAGTGTGAAATCGATCGGTTATTGATTAATTGTGATAATTAGAAGTATTCGAATTAATGTACTAACTACGAATTCCCGAAATATTGCAGTTTACAGCAGACAGAACTGGATGAACACAAATAAATATATTATATTTGTAATTCGTAATAAGCGCACAATCAAGTACAAAGGAATCATTAGTTCGTATAAATGCCACATTAATCGGTGTTAAATACTGCACAGTTCAATTTACACAAGTTTAACTGTAAGCAAATCATATAAAACTGGTGTATTCACTTATCATTTATGAATCAAATAAATCATTATCAACAGTCTTTGGTTTTCACTACGCATCGTCGGATTCAGGGTCAAGCACAATTCAGTCAAGTATTTCACAGTCGTAAGAATGTCAGACATAACACAAATAAAGATTGACAAAAATTCACTGCATAAATGAAAAAAATTCAAGAAATACTATGGTTTCAGTAATCTACGAAGTTCAAATAAATAAATGTATGCTAATTAAAGTTTATATGCATAGGTAGGTGTACCTAATGTCCAGTAAAATGCTTTGAATTATCAATATTGAATGAGAATCAATAAGCCATCCAACTTCGAACAGTCATACATCATGAAAACATATTATTTATATCCGAAAGGTTTTATGGTTGTGATTAGTATAAGTCAGTAGGAAAGCTAAGTATAACAAGGTCAGAGAATGTTCACACAGATCAATTGTCCAATATTTCTGTTATTCACTCAGAAACGTCATATTAGAACTTAAATTTGTTGTAATTACTAAATAAGCCACGATTTAAGAAGTAGCAAGAGTTCTTCACCTCATCACTTGATATTACTCCCAATCTATGTACACACTCAATAAATCTGTCCTTTTATTAGTACACATCAATTTGAACGTAGTAGTTAGTATTCATTCTATTGTATATTGATCGTGAATGCGCGCTGATGAGGAGTACCATAATAGGACGAAACGGCCGTCCAGTGATTCCAGTTTTTTTATGATGGTCTAACTTCAATTGACTCATGATTTCAACGATTGAAATTTCTAAAAATCTCCACAAGACCCCTCTCTGAGTATATTGATTTGCTATAAATTATTTGAGTGTCTGAAAGAAATTGTAGCTATTTTTAAAAAAATATTTTGAATGAAAGGTAGGTAACATTCAAGCACCGTTTTCTAGAAAATGAATTATTGTTAGCTCATTACCATTAAGCATTCATTACTCTTTATTTAGTTGATATAAAATAAGTGACCTTCATACATTTCAACATTAAGTTTATTCAATATTATGAGTTTATCTAAGTTGTTAGTTCATATGATTGGTTTTTATGAAATTGAACACTAAATAGGTGATTTAACAAAAATGTAATTGCCGATCGATAATACAAAGTTATGTAACACGGATTGGAGATTAAGGTTTAATAACTATGACACAATGACGTCACGTGAATAGCTCTATTCTACATACTATATATGTATATATATATATAATATTGTATTATCATTATTAGTTATTCCCAAAACTTTATATAGTGTGTTAGATTGGTCGTACCGACGCTTGACAAGTATGTCAATAAGCTTACAAAAGATGAAGAAATGCGCACAGTGTGAAATTGGTTTTCCCCACAAACTAATATCAGAGGGGGAATCAAAGAACATTGAATAATTGTTTTATTCTAATTTAAGACTTTTCAATTCGTATCAGAAGGAGGTTTTGTAGATATTATAGAAATTTTAATGGTTGAGATCATGAGTCAGTTGAAGCTAGACCATCATGGAAAACCTGGAATCACTGGACGGCCGTTTCGTCCTATTATGGTACTCCTCATCAGCGCGCATCCACGATCCCGCGCACGAGATTCGAACCCGGAACCTGTCAGTCTTGCTCACGAACGCTTAACCACTAGACCACTGAGCTGGCCGGCATCCAACAGTGTTAATGTCTAACGCAACCGGTTAGCGCGTTCGTCTGTTAACCGAAAGGTTGATGATTCAAGCCCACCTGGGGGCGGTAGCCACTTTTCAATTACTCTAAACCATGCTTATAACAGGAGTAAAAACAAATATTTCGTACCAAACAATTTCTTTAGGCAAAAACTTATTTTTCCAATGCTATAAGGTTGGATGTAAACTTTATAAAGGAAAGTGAATATAACCGGATTATAGTATTTATAAGAGTATGTATTTCCCCGTTGTTGATATTCGGTGTTACACTTCATCACTCTCCATGGACATAAGTGAATTTTAAGTGAATCACCTTGATATTGAAATTTATTTACAAAGTTTAGTAAAAATTAATTATTAGCTAAGATAGGGATCCTAGGGAGCGCATGGAAAATACAAGGAATGTAAAATAATGATGAGTTGTAATATGGAAAAATCCAGGTGGCTCCTTATATTTCAATGATCTTTTAGCTGATCCAAGTTCATATTGTCTAATTATTTTCATAAAAAGGATAAAATACACCGGAAAATAGCAAATAATTTTTGAATAATTAAAAATTAACCATAGTGAATGTTCCTCATAATTACTGATCATATTCATTAATTCATGACAATCTTAATTTTGAGAATAAATACAAAATATATTTGATCATTTTATAAACTAATAACTTACATTTTGGATAAATATCCTTAATTCTTTTGATTTGTTCATTTGTCCTTGAACAAAGGATTTCAATCAGTGCATCTTCATCAGTACCAGCTCCTCTCATTGCTCTACGAAGTTCAATGGCATCAAATTCTGCTGGTGAGTAACACAACGCGATCACACAGTCTTCTAAGTGACTATGTAATTCAGATTTAAATTTGGCAAATAAATCTTTTCCATACATTGATTTATATTTTTGTACGATTGCTACACGTTGATCAACAGATCGATGACCCATTACTTCGATGACCTCTTTTTCATTTGCTCCTAATCCGGCCATAGCCTTTTTTAAACGTTCACAGTCTCGTTCAACACAAAAATTAGGTGCTGCTTTTAAAGTTGGCTCCATCTAAAATTAATTGATTCGATATCAATAAATAGGTAAGCTGTAGAATTATTTGCAACGTTGTTGGTGTTTATTGAATATTTATTGCTTACTTAAATTAATGACTGACAAATTAAATCAAAATAACTCTAGAATAATGTGAATTCACCGAAAATAACAGTATACCAGTGAATAAATTTTATGAGGGAAAGAGCCTATAACGGTAACAGGAATTAATAATTTACCAGTAGGGTTCAATAGATCTATATATTCATCAATCGTTCCAGAGATTAAAAATCGTTTGCATTTGTTCCTCACATTCATCCAAATGAATTTACAGTATACACACTGGTCATGTGGAACCGAATAAAATAATCATCTCCAAAACTCTTGTTAACATAATAATAATATGCTACAGACCTTCTCTCACTTCTAAGATGTACAAATGGCAATGATTTTAAAATACAGAAAAAGTGACCAGATGGATAGATAGTATGAAGAAATGTGTCTTTTAATGTTACTACCATGTTAACAACTACACAACTACATAACAGTTGAGGTAAACTTTTGACAATTATATAATATAAACAATCTTCTTCACATTCACAATAAATAACCCAACAATTTAAATTAGTGATAATTTCGATAGCCTACAATATCAAATCTAGATAATTCAGGTGATTTCAGTCGACTGACCAAATTTAGAATTGGTGTTTGTACTAACCGATGATTCATTTGTACTTGATTGCGCGCTCGTTACGAATTACTAATGTAATACATCCAGTTATGCTCATCTGGTTCCACCTGTCTTAAATTGCACTATTTCGCGAATTCCTAGTTAGCAAATCAATTAGAATGCTTCTAATTATTTATCACATTAGAACAACTGTGATGAATATCGCATTATGTGATAAAAATAAATTCGAAACTACTCTGTAAACACATGTGACGACTATCTGACAACTCAGCATTACTCAACAGCAGCCTAGTATGTTTGCAACGACATGTCTATATTAAAGAATTTATACAAAGTTAATAAATCGACTGAAATAACTACCAACATTTGTCCGAGTTATGATAATTAACCGCTTTAATTAAAAAAAGAAACGCTGGATTCTTTGAAATACATCAACTAAGAAGTGAAATATTTACTGGAAATATGTTCAGGTATTATGGGAGCTTTGTGTTGTACATTATGCCTGTTCTTATAAATATCTCCTACAATGATGTTCGTATTTTCAGATTATCTAAGTCGACCAATTCCTCACTCGACCAATCCACTCACTTAAATAAAATCTCAACAAATTAAAAAATACGGGAAAGAAGGCCATAAAATTCATGAAATCTATCAACGTTCACAAATTCATAGGCCATGAAGTCATGAAGAGGAAAGTAGTGGAAATGCTTGTAACCTATACACAACATAAGTAAAATAAATTCGGATTGTGACACAAAAGTTATGTGCACAGTTAATTCATTGAACAGTCAATGAAAATGACTTGGGAGTTGTTCGAACGAAACTAATAACAACTAATAACAATATTAATAATAACAATAATAATAATGGCAAACATACTATATCTTCGTGTGGAGCTGATTCAGCAAATCCATAAACTCTGGAAGAGACAGAAAATTCATTCGACTGAGATGAAATCGGAGTAGGAAAATCGTTAAACATCGGGTACACAGATCCTTGATTCGTGTTCACTGGGTTGCTACCAAATGAACTTCCACCTGATGGTGGCATAGTTGGGCAATAATTTGTTTGGAGATTTTGTGAATTGGGATTTCCAGAAATATAAGGACTTTGCATTTGACGTGAATAATCGATATCGAATGAGGTTGTACCTGGTAGATATGATGTAGCAGATGGATTATTGCCATAAGAAGGATTTGTATAACCTTGTTGGCTTGAAAAAGGGGCAGTTGGGTTGTTCAAACGCTGATCGGGATAACCACTAGGAGCACCGAAAGGTTTATTATTGAAATTTGCTCCTGACTGTCCATCGAACCCACTCATCATAGGTGCTGGATATCCAGTTGTGTTTAAATTTGCGAAACCTCCTGACGGCAGGTCAGAATATCCTCCAGATGACATTCCTGGATATGTACTTGTGTTTGAACTCGATAAACCCCCAGACGAATCAGGATATCCTGGATATCCTCCTGGAGTCATTCCCGGATAACCTACAGAAGACATATCAGGATAACCTGGATTAGGTTGCTGGGGATTACGTATGTTCCATGCTGAAAGATCTGAAATATTCGGATCCATCTATCAAGGTGATTCGATTAAAATGAGAGATCTTAGGACTTAACTAATAATAAATTGATTTGTTTTACAAGGTCATTCGTGTGATCAGTTATTGGTTATAATAAATACAAAAGATAGTATTTAGGACTGGTTAAATAAACCAATGGAAAAAGACAAACAACCTTTACAATTTAAGATTTTCATGGATACAATTGAACTAGTATTCTGTATTGTATTCATAGAAATATCCTATGACGTTTGATTTCTTGTTTTAAAAAAGTGGATGGAATCTTAGTTCCATATTTTCAGTTTCGTTCAGAGGCATTCAAAAAGAAAACGTCACACCATAGGAACTTCTAAACGGACTTAAAAAAATATAACTACATTATTTACACTATGAAGGTGGCCATATCGGTTCTAATCAGTGGCTAGAAAATAGATGAAGTTTATTTAGTTAATCGTTCCTTAGTGTATACAGTACCAGAGAAGTGGCTATCAGTATTATCACAACAAGATCTAGGAACTCACATCACTTCAAACTGACATATATCAGCCTCGCAAAAGTTTTATTGTGACTCAACCATTTACAATTAGATTCTTATGAGACTAAACCTTATTGTTTTTTTATATCCATGCATATTTACAATCTTGTGAAATATCTCTTAAAAACTTGGAATGTATATTCAGTACTATTGTCAAGCACTTCTACGGAGTAGTTCAGATGAATAATAAAAATCTCAGTACACATTCCACGTATAATCTTAACTTAGAGATATATTGTTTTAATGATATTTATTTGTAAACTATTCAATAAATTATTGATTGATTATTTTACCCAATATCTTTTACAAGAATAGTTTTACTCATAAAACTTCGAATTAAAACAGAATTAGAATAGTGGTTCGTTGAGATTGTAGTAATTTTAATAGTTGAATTCATGAGTCGATATAAGCTAGACCCATCAACGAAAACCTGGAAACACAGGACAGCCATTTCTTCTTAGTATGGAGACAGTTTTTTACCTCAGACAATGGATGAAGGGCTTCTCAATATCATGGATCTATTGAAATTAAACATTAATACCATTGGATGCCGGTTCAGTGGTCTAGAGGTTGAGCAGTCTCAAGCAAGACCAAAGGTCCCGGATTCAAGTCCTTTGGGCAGGATCGTTGATGCGTATTGATGAGGAGTTTCGTACTATGAAGAAACGGCCGTTCAATGTTTCCAGGTTTTAGTTGATGATCTAGCTTACGTTGACTCAATTATTAAAACAGAATTCACTATGAATTAATCAATATAAATAGTAATGTGATCTGAATACTATTATTGTATTAGTTTTTTAGTAACTAAGGTAACAAATATCAGGTAGAAAACAAGTTATTATCATTCATATCACGTGATGAGTGTGTACTTTTTAAATTGATTATCTTCATCTATCTTGAACTTTTATTAATGATTAAATTTTTAAAAAAATGGTAATTGTTTTGCGATAAGTTCAATAATTATAGTTATATCATTCCAAAAAGAAATTTCTAGAGTTAAAATCAAATTTTGTTACAAGTTGAGATTCTCTAAAGAAACAAAGGAAACTAAAAAAAATGTACTGTTCCTTTGTTTTGTTCTAGTTTAAGATCTCTTTAATTGTAACCATTCACAATGCTATACGGAGTTGAGCTGAAGATTTTATGGTCTTTTGGTAAAGATGTTACTTTTAGACCAGTAAGTTGAGATTTCATTGTCTATATTTCCAACTTTAGATAATTCTAATAATAATGTAGTGAACGAGAACACAGGCGGGGACAACCAAATGTACTTTAATACAATATTACAGAATTTCTTGGTAAAATCTGAGAACCGTAAAGTGAATACTTTGAGATGGTGCAGAAGACTTGTAGCTCAGGTGGATAGACACTTCACTTCTATCTGAAGTTTGTGCTGATGACGCAGTTCAGAATAACGATGAGAAAGTTCCACGACCAGACCATCCGGCTCAGAGGACAAAACTCCATCAAATATCCATCAGACTTTGTTGTTCCTTCGTTTCCATACCACTCACTCTCTGTTTTCGTTCTCTTCTCTTCGATTTTCTCAACTTTCTGCTGCCAGACATTTCACTTTTTACTGGTGATACATACCACTTTTATCTGTCGACATCAGTATCATACACTACAATAGCATCAATATTCAATATCCTCTGTGAGTTATTGTTTTAATCAATGAAGTAATCTATTTTATTCACAAACTATCCAGCAAGTTAGTAAATGCACACTTACTAGTAATCAGATTTAAAATGGGTCCGTATATTTAAAACATGTTGTGTTTGACTGTGTGTTCAGTTTGTTGATAAGAGGACAGGTGCCATCAATATTACCCACTGGATAGTTATAGAAATACATCGCGAGCTACACATAATGTTTGGTATTAAACACTTAACAATGGCTTCAGACCCATCCTAGTCTATCTGAAACTCTTTACACTTGACCCCGAGATAGATGATATAAGCAGGAAAATATGAAAGAAAGCTACAAAGACAAAGATATTTGAGGTTTTGTATGTGAACTTGATACTTTAAAAGATTTACAAAAATACTAAAATTAGTAATAAAAAAGTCAGTATAACACATAACGCATCTTATTCATAAAACTCTTTGGTGCATTTCGATTAAACACAGATAACAAAGATTTTTAAACTCTTTTTTTGAGTTTCTGAAGACCTTTCCGCTGTATTTTATAGATCTCCAAACAGAATTAAGTGAGCATTTTGGTTCACTAAACTCTGAACAAGTAGTGGAGAGACAATGCTCTCAGACTCAGCCTTCAATATCATACGTCCAGTTCTCTTTAGGGTCGTTGATGGAGCATTCTAGAATTCTAACGTGGCGTGCTACTATTGGTAAGTAGCATAATATGTCGTTAACGGATTTGCCGAAATATGATGTTGATTTAACAAACGTTAACATCTATAAATACCCATGTTTTTTGTACAAAAAAGAACCTTGAAGTAAAATGTCTCTCTCATACTTTGCATCTTCTTTCTGGTGTTCAGGTCGCTGTATAGTTCTAGCATGCAGGTTATCAGAATAGCTTAGGAACGAATATAGCGTCCAATCAGCATGACTTAACAGGTACTTACTAACGATCAAAAAGATGTTCAGTGCATTTCAGTTATATTGTAATTATTAAACTGATATCACCTTGGATAACTTCATACTTAGTGTTAAGAAAAAATAATTTCTTAGTTAAAGTAGTTTAATCTCTAAATGTTATAAATTTGCACACACATTAAATTAATAATTAGTTAGTTACATGTACTACACAGCTTAATTTATTCATTGTATAACTGATCAATCTAAGTAAGACAATAATTAACTCAGTATATTCAAATATATATACATATGACAGGTTGAAATCATGAGTCAATTAAAGCTAGTACTCGCGCGCGAAACCAGTAGGTCCTGGGTTCGAATCCCGCGGGGTGTGCGATCGTGGATGCGCACAGCTGAGGAGTCCCATACTAGGACGAAATGGCCGTCCAGTGCTGCCAGGTTTTCCATGGTGGTCTAGCTTCAATTGACTCATGATTTCAACATGTGAAATTTCTAAAAATCTTCACAAAACCCATTTCGAAATATACATATTTTATCTTTGCTATCATTTTTGCCTAGAATTTTATCAACTGTTGGTTATTTATAACAGTAAGAAAGTGTCCATAGTTTCAATCAAATTAGACAAATATACCTTAAATTACACTTGATATAATTTCAAAATACAATAAAATGAAGAGGTTCATACAATGCCAATATAAATCTATTTCAATAGTTTTAGTAATGAAAGCAAATACTAATTTGTAAAGTTCGGAAATTTATTCAATAACTTACTTGCTATGGTCATCTTATTACAGACTGATAAGATTAACTGGTTAATTAGTGGTGTGGAAATTTATTTTCAACATGTGATTCAATAACTATATATATGACTGATATGTAAAAAAGTATGTAAATGGTAAGCCAGGTAGATATTTCTTTCTAATGTGTATACGATTTATTCACGAAAATTTCCATGTTGACATAAACCAACATAAACTTGAATGGTACACACAGTATGATACAATGAGATCATGTTAACAGTGAATATTGTCAAACAAATGACTAGTTTAAAGAGACGAATTTCGGAGTTCTAGTGAGAAGCCATGACCAGTGGAGTTCAACAGTATCTGCTGTAGAGGAATTTACTCTCTGAAAACAATGGTGGACGATCGCGCAAGATCGTCAATTGGTTGAAGTTAAACATAAACACCGTTGGATGCTGGTTAAGTGTTCACAAGCGACGCCAAAGCGCCTGGTTTCGGGTCCAGCGTGCGGGTTTGTAGATGATGAGGGGTCTCGTACTGGGACGGAATGACCTCTCAGTGTTCTCAGGTTCTTCATCGTGGTCTAGCTTTAATCGACCCATGAATTAAACTATTAAATTACTACAATATCCAAAAACCCTCATTCTGATGATAAAATGTAAAATATTTTACAAACCAAGGTCAGAAGTTATTAGATAATGTTTTATTTAGGTGGCTCAATATGTTAGTTTTTTGAGATATCCACAATACACATATAAACCGATCATTTCTCAATAATATTTAATGTCATTTCTTGCTTGGTCATTAATGTTGACCGAATTCTATCCACCAAGTTTCAATACTCTTCAAGATTCCAGTTCATTTATTTTGAAGTCAGGTGGTTGGAGACAGTTAACTGCTTTATCAACTGTTTCTAATCATTAAATATACATAATTTATCATCTACCTATGTTTGTAGTATAATTTTGGTTATGTTTAAAGTAAATGATAGGTTGCTTGGGTTCTGTTGATAAAATCTTCATATCGGGATTAAGTGTCTCTTGTCAGAATCTTTTGTAAAGAGACAACTGATATTGGTATTTTTCACTGTTATTAATTCCATTTTCTCTCTACACGTTCGTTCCTTTCTTTCAGTTATTTCAGTTTACTTTTGTATATTAACTATACGGCATTTTGTAACGAATATAATTATAAATCATTTTTTGAGAATAAAACCGGTATATGTACAATATAGAGACGAGCCATTGAATAACGAGGACTGAACTCTGAGGTCTTTGTGTGAAATTCCTATACCGTTTGTAATGAGTACTGGAAATACTTCTTTACATTTTCCGTAACATTTCAAACGATTGGGAAGAATTACTTTTTGACACTATAAAGTAAAAATGTTGTTAATATTGAACTATCGGATGCTCAATTCATTGGTGGCCTACTTGAATATCTGGACTACTTGTTCATATCATCTAGATATTTCAACAAATTATCTGTTTTTGTTTGTTTTAACACATTAATATGTCTATTAATCGCATAACCTATTCAGGCTCATTTATGAAATTTACGATCTTTAGCTGTACAACTTATAAAACAGTACAGTCAGAGACATCGTGATGACTCACAATATACATTGAAAAGAATGAATATTATTCAGATGTTGATTTCTGAACTGCTAACATTTAGCTGACGATGACTGATTAACAAGGTGGACTGTCTTCAATTCCTATTAAGTCTAAACATGTATCGCGATTATGACGTAATCACAATTTAAGAATACTAGTTACCGATTCACTAGACAATTGCTCAGTATGATTACAAGATTTCAATATTTATCGTCAGGATCGATCAAGAAATAAGAAAAGGAAACCTGTTGAAATAATTTGTACTGATAATTCCATATTGTACCAAAAATATAATGGTGAACAAAGTCATTCATAATAATAATAATAATAATAATAATAATAATAATAATTCTGTCATTGTATATTACATGTAACATTCAATTTTCCAGTAACACTTAGTTCTTCCTATAAACCCCTATAGTTCTGAAACGAGCATTAACCTAGTGGCAGTACATTTTATTAGACGAACTAATCAGATGAAGCTTCTCGTATTTTTACTCTAAATTCATTCATTCATTCATATGGTCACAAAGTATTTTTTACACCATAGCTGATGTCAGTTTGACAATGAACTTCTAATTCATACCTTTGAAACATAACTCTAATGAAGAACAACATGAGGAATTTTGAAACTCCGTTTGGTTCGTTATAAATATTTGAGGAGATCGATAATCTATATCGATAAAGACGAATTTATGTCACAGACAGATTAACCCGTGAAATACTTTAATAGGTTCATTAAATGTGTAAAATCTATTTATGTTTGTTATCCAACTGTTATGTTTCTAATGAACCACCTAGTTACAAAGAATATTTTATTCTTGGTTAATATTTGGCTGAAAATTTATCTCGGTTCTTTTAATCTCACCCCTTTACTCTTGCCATAAACTTATAATACATCTTCATAGTAATTAGACCTAATTAATAGTTATGCGATATGATATTCACCACTAATATAGTAATGGTTTGGTTTATATGATCTAACATAACACTATAATCAGATCAATTTTTGATTCACCAAAGTAGAATTCAGTATTATATTGAATATTTTATACATTTTTCTTAATTTTAAGGTAAGCGAAACTTTTCTAAGTAATTTAATTATTTTTATTATTAATCTAATCACTATTGAAAACACATCATGAGTCACAATTGATTGATTGATCACCGGGTGGTGATCGATGTCATGTGTGTCAGGTCTTTCTTAATGCAGATCGAATGTTATCGATCAAGTTGCAATGTGGCCAGTAGTCTAGGTGACTGGACATTGCGTGCACTCTGTTGAGATATGATGGTGGTTGGAGGTAGTCAACAAGAAACCCTGGACCCGGATTTCATGCTATTTGGCACTCGTCAGCAAGGTGTAACTGTAATCCTGAGGGAACTGATGCTGTCTGAAGGAATTCGATCCCGTGTTACCATCATGAGTTATACTCTTATGTTTATCACTAACTCATTTACTGTATACATAATCCGATTGATAGATCATGCAAATTTCCACCTTCCTTAAAATGTGAATTAAAAAACAATAGAAATTTGTATAAATAGTCACAAGTACATTGTTTTAATGCAAAATCATAACTCATATGATTATGTAAATCAAATGAAAAAACAACAACTCACCATAATCTGTAAGTAATAGATCTATATAAGTCAATGGAAGATAATCAATGAATGATAAACAAAGCGATAACACCGATTATTGGGTTCAAGATGGCCCATAATTAGGATTACATATAATAATAGAATAAAATAAATATCCAACAAGTACATACTGTCTAATATTTAGAGGACGAATTCATCAAGGCATAACTACCAAAGTTTCAAGTAGCTTTATACCAATAACTGGTTTTGGTAAGACAATCTTAATATGAGACATTCAGTTGTGTACGTCCACAATCCTACTAATGTTGGAACTCAGGATCTTCGTAATCTTTTCAACATTGAGTCTATTTATTATGAATTTGTCTGTAGAAATATCATATTCCGAATGGTTATTACAAAATTTCTACTTTTACGTTCCTATAGATCAAGCATTTTCTTACGAGAATACTTTACCTGTGCATGTAAGTTTCGTCCTATTTGGGACTCGTCAGCTAGATGCAACTGCATCTCATAGTTGATGTTCACTCCGACACTCGAACCCATTACCGTTCGCTTCAAACGCCATCGCGTTATCTACTTAGTTACTGAGTTCTGATAGTCACTTGCTTGTGCAATAAGATGAAGTTTAAATTCACCTGATATTATTTACTTGGATCTTCACATTGATGTTTAGCACTGCAATTACTCGGTCTCTTATTGGCATATATGCATATTGTGACTATTGCAACTATCCATCTTTGCTTATAATGCTAGTAAATTAAGGTAATATCGAGGCAATACACAAAGTATGCACATATGTCAATAAGAGACTGATCAACTGCAGTGCTGAACATCAATGTGAAGATTCAAGTAAACAATACCAAGTGAAAACTAGTTTCATCATAATTTTCATCAAACTATACCTGTCATTCTACACTTTGTTCTTGTACATGAAATAGAATTACCGGCTCAGTGGTTCGGTTATTTAAGCATTCGTGCGCGAGACCGAAGGCCCTGGGTTCTAATCCCGTGAGCAGGATCGTGGATGCGCACTGTTGAGGAGTCCCACAATAGGAGGAAACGGCAGTCCAGTGCTTCCAGGATTCGAAGGGTTGTAGTATAACATCAATCGGTTCATCATCTCAATCAAAAACTTAATAATCTCCACAACCCCTATACTAGTAATTGCATTATTAAACTGTAAAATATTTTCCGTTACATACAACCAATTATTAAGAGAGATGAATGATAGCTAGCAGTTGAATTTACGATTTTCATTTTGTTCTATTTGAGACCCATCAACTGGATATACATGTATCCTAGAATTGATGCTCAATCTGGGGCTCGAACCAAGTTTCAAATGCCATCATCCCATCTAGTTAGCTACTTAGTCCAGATAACCATTAACATTTACAGTCGGGTAAAGTTTAATTCATTTCTTTTAGTTGCTTGAATTTTTTGATTGATGTTCAGGACTGCAAATAATCAAACAACCAGTACAAATGATGTGACCTATTATTATTTAGTATTCTTCATAGGGTTCTTGATAGCTAATTAGTGAATTTCAAAATAACTTGATACATTAGACAATTGTTTTTTCCCTTCTGGTGATGTTAGTCGTTAGAATCTAATAAAAATAGGATTCACGATAGGAATATTAATACTAGGAGAGTAAGTATCAGTAAAAATCTTAATATCAATGACATTGTACTGAATATATTAAACAGCCGACAAAGACTTTAGAAATTCCAATAATTTATTCTAAATGGTGGAAAGCTTGCGAATGGTGGACAACTAGAAGCATAGCTATTAACTCAAGGTTAATAGTGTCGGTCGGCCCCACTGATCACCATTATACTTACATTTTAACTTGATGCAATTCGTTGACGTTAAATATACATTTATATATGCATGATATAAAACGTTTCAACACACAAGCTGTTATTACAACTTGACGCTTACTCATCATATCGAATTGTACATTCATTTAAAAAAACAATTTCGTTTTTTTGTCTCTTTGTCGAACATGAATGTTAATAAAAATATTTTTTTGTACATAAAAACATCAATTTATACGAATATTCGTCAAGATTAGAACGAGTAGTTCGACAGTAATTGAGCGCCGAGTATAGAGAAGTCATTATAGGTGAAAATTATATTTGAAATATTCTCAGCGATTGAAATTTAACTAGTTCCAACGTTTCGTCCAGCTAACTTGTCTGGACGTCTTCAGTGTAATGATCAAAATCAAAACCATCAAAACGCTTGTGGATTTTATTCATCTTTAACAATAAAAGTATCTCTACAACGCAACAGTCTTAAATGACTTATTCATATAGTATTTTCTTGAGTTTCCTTTCCCTACATTTCGTATCATGGTGAACATTCTGAAGTACTACTGTAGTGAACTGGAACACGAGCGAGGACAACCAAATATATTTGAATACAAAATTACAGAATCGCTTAGCAAAATCTGAGAACCATACAGTAAATTGTTCATCTGCAAAGTACCCATCAATTGTCTCAGGCTTGATTGTTCCTTCGTTTCCACACCAAACACTTCCTATTATCTCTCTCTTCTCTTCGACCTTCTTAACCTTCTACCACCAGACATTTTACTTTCGATTGATGATACATATTACTTATATCTGTCGATATCAGTAGAACTCATCACACTACAACTTGTAAAAATACATTTTGTATCCAGTGTCTTGCATTATAGTCATCTAATCATCTCAAAAAATATTCATAAATGATATGACAGGCCTTTGAAACCTTAAATGTTATGTATAACAGTTTAACTATAGATGATTCTTACACAATTTAATGTAGAGTAAAGTGAATGCCTCAATCTCAGTTCTTCTCAATCATTTATTAACTTCAGAGAGACAATGATGATGAAATTGAATACTCGGTGAAAGAAAATACTTTTTACTATGAATTAACATAATATTTACGAAGTTCTGATCAGACTGCTAGGTGAATGGTCGGGATTATTTAAATTTCAACTTTTTGAACTGATACAAACATAAGTTTACATTTACCATCACCATTCCTCTGATTTTAAAAGTCATACATGATATTGTACTCTGCAAACTTCAATAAGCTTTTCCCACTTCAATCGTTCTTTTTCTTACTTACTATGAATTCTTGATAAATAGATAATGACTTAAACGAATGCATATTTATGCATCTCAGAACGTGACTGGAAATGAATAGGACATACACTACGCAAATCGTCAAACTGCATCACGAGACAAACCCTAACTTGGAATCCTGAAGGAAGGCGGGAAAGAGGAAGGCCAAAGAACACATTACGTTGGGAAATAAAAGCGGATATGGGAAGGATGAATAACAATAAATGGAAAGAGCTTGAAATGGTTACCCAGGACAGGGTTGGATGGAGAATGCTGGTGAGCGGCCAATGCGTAAGCAAGTAAGTGAAGAGGAGCACCAGAACTGATAAACGTAAATATGTGGAAGATTTAGGAATGATGGCGGAAAAGGCTGCAAGAGAAGGAAACATGATAGGACTGTATGAAATAACAAAGAAACTCTCTGGAAATCACCGTAAGCCAGAACGACCAGTGAAAAGCAAGGAAGGCAGAGTAATCACCAACATTGGAGAACAATGAAACAGGTGGGTAGAACACTTCAAAGAACTCTCGAATCGACCAGCTCCACTGAACCCATCCAACATCGAAGCAGCACCCACAGACCTCCCAATCGATGTTGTCACACAAACATTTGAAGAAATCAGCATGACCATCAGACAAATCAAGAGTGGCAAAGTAGCAAGACCAGACAAGATTCCAGCAGAGGCACTGAAAGCAGACGTAGAAGTAACCGCAAGGATACTCCACATTCTCTTCGACAAGATTTGTGGTGAGGAACAAGTACCAACAGACTGGGAAGAAGGACTTCTGATCAAAATAGCGAAGAAAAGCGATCTCAGCAACTGTGATAACTACAGGGGCATCACTCTTCTCTCAATACCGGGAAAAGTCTTCAACAAGGTATTGTTAAACAGGATGAAGGACTGAGTAGACACCCAACTTCAAGACCAACAGGCAGGATTCAGTAAGGATAGATCGTGTACAGACCGAATCGCAACTCTACGGATAATTGTGGAACAATCAATTGAATGGAATTCATCACTCTACATCAACTTCATTGACTACGAAAAGGCATTTGATAGCGTGGGCAGAACAACACTATGGAAAATTCTTCGACACTATGGCGTGCCTCAGAAGATAGTCAATATCATACAGAATTCATGGGTTAAACTGCAAAATCGTGCAGGGAGGACAGTTGACAATGTCTTTCGACTTAAAGACCGGTGTCAGGCAAGGTTGCTTACTCTCAGCCTTTCTCTTTCTCCTGATGATTGACTGGATCATGAAGACGTCAACATCTGAAGGGAAGCACAGGATACAGTGGACCTTAAGGATGCAGTTGGACGATCTAGACTTCGCAGAAGACCTGGCCCTCCTATCGCAAACGCAACAACAAAGGAAGGAGTTGACGACCAGTATAGCAACAGCCTCAGCAGCAGTAGATCTCAACATACACAAAAGGAAAAGCGAGATTCTCCGATACAACACAGCAAGTACCAATCCAATCACACTTCACGGAGAAGATTTGGAAGATGTAAAAGCCTTTAAATATTTGGGTAGCATCATTGATGAACACGGTGGATAAGATGCAGATGTGAAGGCACGGATCGGCAAAGCGAGAGCAGCATATTTACAACTGAATGACGACTAAAACTCAAAGCAACTGTCAAACCAACACCAAGGTCAGAATTTTCAATACAAATGTCAAGACAGTTTTACTGTATAGGGCGGAAACTCAAAGAACTACGAAAGCCATCATCCAGAAAATGCAGGTGTTTATTAACAGTTGTCTACGCAAAATAATTCGGATTCGTTGACCGGACACTATCAGCAACAACCTACTGTGTGAGAGAACAAACCAGATTCCAGAAGAGGAAGAAATCAGAAAGAAGTACTGGATGTGGATAGGACACACATTGAGGAAAGCACCAAACTGTGTCACAACGCAAGACCTCACATGGATTCCTCAAGGCTAAAGTAAAAGAGGAAGACCAAAGAACACATTACGCCGAGAAATGGAGACAGACATGGTAAGAATGAACAAGAATTGGATAAAACTAAGAAGGAAGGCCCAGTACAGTGTGGGTTGGAGAATGCTGGTTGGTGGCATATGCTCCATTAGGAGTAACATGCGTAAGTAATTAAGCAAGTATTCCAGCATGAAATGGAATAATTTAGATCGGTACGTAACCAAGCCAAGGTTTTATATTGTTCATATTTATGATAAATCATATCATGTACTGTCCTAACAAAAAAGACCTCTGGTCACCTAGTTCTGAAAATAATTTACCCTTATTGCTCAGATGGCTTACTAAATATCTTCACTATAATATCTCTTATGCTCAGTACATTAAGATGACAACAAGTGAGCAAGATATGTTTAAATTTACCCAATGAAGTCGCTGGAAAATATAAATTTTATTACAGAATCCATTCTTGTATTCGGATTTGTCACAATTATAAATCGAATTCTGTTTCAAGTGACCATGACTTTGTTTAATTAAAAACGTTTCAAACCATTATCACTGTCGAATATTATCTGTGGTTCTCGAGTAATTGGTGTGAATTTGAACAAAATGATTGAATATTGGAGAACAAACTTCAGGAATGATTTAAATGTGTTTGATTGAATCAAAACCATCTGAAATAGCAGGTAGAAGGTTAGAACTCAGTACCACAAAGTGTAATATAGGTTGATCATATTACATACTTTTTATCAACATATCTGTCCCATTATCTGAAAATGAGATCTGTTAAAATGTATCTGACTAAATGAATGCAATGGTCCAACAAATAAGAATCACTTTGATGCAACATACAGCACAGTCTTTCAGCAAGCTCTTAAACATAATCCTTCTTTTTTCTTTAAACATACCTGTACATATTAGATTCATTCTTATATTGGCTTCAAGATCTTATGCTCACTTACGAGTTGTATTCAATGAATATATACGAATTAGTAAACATACTATGGAAGATACTTTTAAGCTCAGAATGCGTGGAAATACACTCAGTGCTCGGTTGAGAAATTCTATTATTTGTATTAGTTAAAGTAACTCAAACAGTGTATGCGCTACGTTTCGATGTAGTACTGAAGCTCATCAGGGGATAATCTACTTACCAATTACAGTATTAATCATATATTTATAGTGATTAAAGTCATCAAACAATTACGAATTCATTCTGCAGACGTCAACGATTTTCTGCTTTACAAAATTTATTTGTTGACATGTTTCGATTCACAATTAACAAGAGCATTCACCTCGTTTAACAAGAATTGTATTAACAAATGAAAAGATTATTATTCACACTTATTTTCTCCCCCTATCTCCTCTCTCTCTCCCTCTCCGTCTACTTTTAACCTATACTCCATCTGATTGATCGCCTAAGAAAATGTAGTAACAAGATACGTTTGCTTAACTATTTTGCTTAAATGAATACAATTACTTTGTCATCAGATTGAGTTGTTCAAGTTTTCATTGAGAGGAGTGAGTGGTGTGAAGCAAGTTGAAAGATATTAGTTTATTCAACTGAATGATCATTAGGTTGTTTATCGTGAGTCTTCTAACAAGTCAAATCGGAGGACAACAAATGAGAGATACATTCAGTGTGATTTCAAAACTTTTAAACAAATCATGCAGCAAATCAAACTGTGACTTCTTCATGTTGTGTATTGACCAGTTAGAATGACATATGCATGTTTTAGAATGCATTCAGTTTTCGAACTAGTGATAGACATTGATTAATCTGGTGAAGACCACCTCGTTGAACGAATATATTCCACTCAACTTCAGTTTACTTAACATTAATCCTCATCCTCCCAGTAATATTTTGTGCTGATTGACGAATTATGAATACGTCAAGAAAGTAATCGATAACTGTATTCCAGATCAGTTTGATTGCTAAATACTTGAAAGTGCATTATCCTATTTCTTCTAATATTATAAGTTCATTCACTGATAATTAAACTGAAACATCTGTCAGTCTACACTGATCTGATGGTTGATATCAGTTTACAGTGGGTATTAATCACTATCTACTTAAATCTCATAATTATAACACGATCAGAATGTTGCGATTATTGTCATAAGTTCCCGTATTAGAAATGACATGATCGAATGCTCACATAATAATAATAGATTAATCTGTTAGCGTAGTCAAGAAAATTCCTAACAGCATGAAATAATCTGAAAGCTCATATAAATAAAAGGAATTTGACAATGATATGTTCCAGAAAGTCAGCGAAGTTTTTGCTTTCACACCATAGATCATCATAGAACACAATACTATCAAGAACATTCACCTGACCTGCAAATCATATCCAAAAGTTAATGAGGAACATATTACGCAAAGCATTACATATATAGTCAAAAAATACAATTTAAGTCCTGGTTTTCAATTTGATGATAATGATAACGATAAGATAAGTTCAATTAATACGATTTGACAATAATCTCTAAAAAATAAAGTTCTGAATTTTCTGAAATCGCTGCTTTCCTTATTGAGATATGCGTGAAATCAAAGTTAAAAAAACAAGCAATTTGTTTAAATAACGGTTCCGTTTTAAGGAATATCCATAGATTCCTTCGGAATTTTTGTTGATGCAAATATTATCTGGTTATCTGTGGTGTGGTCTAGTGAGATCCATGTAGCTTTGTGAATACGCTTGTGTGGAAATATTGTACCTCTTATGACCAATTTGTTGAATGCACACAGATTTACAAATCTTTCTTCATTTTCGTTGCTCTCTCCCAGTCCATGCCGTCCCATGATATCTTCATATCCGGTGTTGCGTATTCCGACTTTGGCATTTAGATCTCCCATCAGAATGGTGAGGTCCTTGCTGGGGCACTTCTCTATGATTGATTGCAGCCTCCCATAGAATTGATATTTAATGTCGTCGTTGCTATCATTGGTGGGTGCATAACATTGGATAATATTCATTGTGATGCCCTCCTTCTTTGTTTTCAATGATGTTTTGATGAATTTGAATCCGTGAGATTCGCATCCTGCAAGTGCATTTCGTGCTACGTTGGACAGCATTAGAGCAACTTCCTGAGTGCGTGGAGCATTCTCCTCTTCGTGACCGGAGTATAGCAGCATCTCTCTTCCGTATCTAGCCTTTTCTGTCCAGCTTGGGTCCAGTGGGTTTCGCTGATTTCCAGTACTGCCAAATTGTATCTCCTCATTTCCGTTGCTATTTGACTGGTCTTCCCGGTCTCCCACATTGTCCAGACGTTGCATGTATCAATAATAATTCTTTGAATTATTTTTTTCTGGTTAGCGATTTTAGCGAGTTAGTTTTCTACAGGATGTGGTCACTAAACTTATGTCCAACTCTCCTCCTTTACCCGGGCTTGGGACCGGTAGTAACTCAGGAAGTACTACAGGCGGAGTTGTGTTCTTCTGTACGAAGCGGAAATCTGAGCATTACCATAACCATCATCAAGAAGGTATAAGTATTTATAAATAGCTGTCTACACAAGATACTCAACATCCATTGGCCGGATACCATCAGCAATAGCCTTCTATGGGAGACAACAAACCACTTTCGAGCTGAAGAGAAAATTAGGAAACAACGTTGGAAGTGAGTAGGACATAAATTACGCAAACCACTAAACGGCATCACGAGGTAAACGCTAACTTGGAATCCTGAAGGGAAGCGTAAAAGAGGAAGGCCAAAGAACACACTGCGTTGAGAATTGGAAGCAGATATGAAAAGGATGAATAACAATAACTGGAAAGAGCTTGAAATGATTGCCCAGGACAGGGTTGGATGAAGAAAGCTGGTGAGCGGCCTATGCTTCTTCACGATGGATAACAGGTGTATGTAAGTTGGTAATATTAACTTAGACTCTGCAGAACATACTCTTGTTAATCCATTGTAATTGCAACACTTTGGCATTTGAAAGGCCCTTTTTATGGTCAACCAACTTTCCATGCGTAAAGTAAAATCTTGTGGGATCAGTGATCACTTGTTTTGACGACTTAATTCTTCTTCCAGTCACAGATACCATATCGATAAAACGGACGCTTCCAGTCACAAACAATGGAACATAAGACAGTATCTAAGGTCCTTTGCTCTTCATAGGTTATATAAATGGTGACTTTAATCGATTCAACATGATTAGACCTTTCTGTATGTATATGGATAGATGGAGAATGCTGGTGAGCGGTCTATGCTTCTTCATGATGGGTAACAGGCGTTAAAATGTAAGTACAGAAGAACTCGCTGTTTTGACTTTCGTACTGAAGATTGTGACTTTAATATTGATTGACATTTGTTTTGAGTTCCATATGTTCTCCAACTGTAGGAATGCTGTTCTTGCTTCGCCAGTCCTTGCCTTCGCGTCTGCATCAGATCCTCCACATTCATAGATGATGATATGTCTTGCAGATAGGCACGCTATATTCGTCTCCTAAGCTATTCTGTTACCTCAAAGCTAGAACTATACAGCGATCTGAAAACGAGAGAAAAGACGCAAATTATGTGAGAAGTACTTTAATGCAAGGTTCATTTTAATACAGAAAATACAGGGTTTTTATAATATTTTAAATGTCCTTGGGTTGCTAGACGATTCTGCAATGCTACTAAACATAGTAGCAGTGAAGCAGCCAACCAATCAAAGCCTCTGCTTCCTTGATATTTTTGGCTAAGACTTCAAGTGAACGCTGATTGGATGAAGACATTTCTTAGTGTTTCCTGATGCTTGTTTGTCTTTTGCAAGCAATTTTCTGGATCATACATCAGATGCTACCCAGATAAATGAAAAATTTCCACCACTTCCAGAGTTTCACCATCAAGTGTGATTGAGTTGGTGTTCTCCGTCTTGTATTTTAGGTTCTTGCTTTTTCCCTTGTGTATGTTGAGGCCTTCGATCGTTGGTGGAGTGACAGCTATTGGAAGGTCTGTGGATGCCGCTTCCATGACCAGTGAATTCAATTAGGCTGATCTAGTCAAGAAATCCTCAAAGTGTTCTACCCATCTTTTTTTCCATTCTCAAATCTCAGTGATCGGCTTACCTTCTTTGTCCTTGACCGATCTCTCTGATTTACTACATTTCCCTACCAGTTTCTTCGTTATGACATGTAGTTGTTTGTTATTTCCTTCTTTGTAGCTTTTTTCGCTGTCGTTGCTACCTCTTCCACGTATTTCTGCTTGCCGACTTTAATACTCCTGTACTCTCTCTTCTTTGTTTCTGTGTATTCGGTCTGTGCCTTGACTTTCTCTATTCTTGTTAGGCTGTTGATAATTGCTGTCTTCTTGTCTTTCTTTAATCGAATCCTCCCCACGGTCTCGATAGAGGTCCATTCCTTATGATTATGCTTCTTGAAGACCAGAACCTCCTGGAATACTGACGTCAGTGCTTGTTTGACCACTTCACAGTTGGTCTCCATAGTAACTTCCTCTTCTTTGAATAGATCTTATAAGGCTTGGAATCTGTTGTTGATAACTATCTTCAATTCGTTAGGTTTGTCAGTATCTCAAAGAAAGGCTATATTGAACCTTAGTAATTCTGTTTCTCCAATTATCTAGCGCATTTTTTTTTCAGTTTCATCTCGGACACCAACAGGTGGCAATACGAACTTATGTCAGCTCCTCTCTTGGTTCTCACGTCTTCCGTCGGCCTTGTGAAATCTTTACGGATGCAGATATGATCGATCCGGTTCTATGTAGCGTGATTCGGTGAGACCCATGTAACATTGTTCATGTATTTGTGGAGGAATATTGTGCCACATATAACCATTTTGTTGAATCCACATATATTCGCAAGTCTCTCACAAATCTCGTTCATTTCTCACAGGCAGTCCATGTCGCCTTCATGACCGTTGTTGTCCAACCTGACTTTGGCATTTAGATCTCCCGTCATGATCGTAAGGTTCTTTCCTGTGAACTTCACTATTGCAGAATCTCGTAAAAATGATCATTGTCGTCGTCGTTGTTATCATTGGTGGGTGCATAGCACCGGATATCATTCATTGTATTCCCCTCCTCCTTTGTTTTAAATAATGCTTTGATGATTCTGGATGCATGAGATTCTCATACCAGAAGTGAATTTCGTGCTTTTGTGAACAGCACCTGAGCGAATTCCCGAGTGTGTGGAGCAGTTTCTTCTTCGTGGCCAGAGTACAACAGCATCTTTCCTGAATATATCCTTTTCTGATAGGCTTGAATCCAATGGATCTCGCTGATTCTGACAACTGCCAAGTTGTATTTCTTTATTTGCGCATCTATTTGGTTGGTCCTCCCAGTCTTCAACTGTTTCTGGACGTCACATGTACTTGTAGTATTTGTCGTTCTGGTTGTTAGAAGAAGAATCACCTTCATGACTTCCGAAGAATATCGCCTTGCATCATGAGGTGTTACATTTCTTCCTTTAACTTGAAGCATATAGATAGTTTTAGAATAAGTAATGGTGAAGTATACAATACTAACTGCATTTATTGTATCAGAAAGAATCAGGATAGTACCTCGTGTATTGTTGATTGAATTTAATAGCACAGTGAAAGATGACTCATATTTTATTACTAAGTAAAAAAACTGGGGATGTTTGGTTTCTTAAATGTTTAAAATTGATTTAAAAAATACCTACCATGCAACCAAATTGTGAATATGATACGATACTTCAGTTAGAATACAAGAGATCCCTGCTCCCGATGTTGATTGTGTTTCGAAGTAATTTTTTTATTCAGAGTACAGTCAAGACTGTTTTTGTAAGTAAATAATATCCGTCCACTCTAATTCCTGATTCTAAATCTCAATATTAAATGTTTTAAGTTGCTGAAAAGGAAGTGATGAAGCATTATTGCATCACAGCTGATGTCAGGTGGTGACAAAATCCTCACAGGTTTATAACCCTAACTCTCAACACTAACCCAAGTTCTTATATGCAAACTCAACCTTTTTCTTTTAAGATAAGACATAATTTAACATGCAACGGATTGATTATCATATGAAAACCGCGATTTCACTGTAGCTTTTTTGTTTTTGTTCTAAATTTGTTAATTGTTTTATAACTAGATGTTGTTTTCTGATTGACCAATAAGTCACTTAAGGTCGTCAGTTCGGCATAGTTTTACCGAAGTAATTGTAATTGTAATTGTATTGGAACCATAGCTAATGTTGTATATTTTTAAATTTTGTTTTGTCTTGTTTTGAACATTCAGTTCCACATCTTTACGATAGTAATGCTGATAATTACACTGCATTGCTAAGTAAATGATCAGAATTTTATCTAATGTTTGTTTATATTTGTTCAGCTTTGATTCTACTATTTACAGGTGCCCCGTTATTTTGTACTGATTAGTTACCACATGTCACATATGTTACATATACTATGATTAGAATATATTATTATATATTATATTATTATTATTATTATTATGTGACCATTCGATCATGTCATTTCTAATACGGGAACTTATGACAATAATCGCAACATTCTGATCGTGTTATAATTATGAGATTTAAGTAGATAGTGATTAATACCCACTGTAAACTGATATCAACCATCAGATCAGTGTAGACTGACAGATGTTTCAGTTTAATTATCAGTGAATGAACTTATAATAGTAGAAGAAATAGGATAATGCACTTTCAAGTAGTTAGCAATCAAACTTGCTTCACACCACTCACTCCTATCAATGAAAACTTGAACAAATAAAATCTTATAACAAAATAATTGTATTCATTTAAGCAAAATAGTTAAGCGAACGTATCTTGTTACTACATTTTCTTAGAAGATAAATCAAATGGAGTATAGGGTAAAGACAGACGAAGAGAGAGCGGGAGAGTTAGAGGAATAGAGAGATGAGATGGGGAGAGAAAATAAGTGTGAATAATAATATTTTCATTTGTTAATACAATTCTTGTTAAACGAGGTGAATGCTCTTGTTAATTGTGAATCGAAGCACGTCAACAAATATATTTTGTAAAGCAGAAAATCGTTGACGTCTACAGAATGAATTCGTAATTGTTTGACGACTTTATTCACTGTAAATATGTGATCAATAATGTAATTGATAAGTAGATTACCCCATGATAAGCTTCAATAACAGACATTTATAATTATTTGGTGATCCTTCCCACAAATTTCGATCAATAATTGATTTTATCTCAATTGATGGGTCGTTTCCATTATACTCACTATTACACTGTAATAAAATGTATTTGAAAAATAAAATTTGTAAAATTATTTCCCTTTATCACATTTGATCACTTGATAATTAACTTCAATGCACAAGTAATGCATGGTAGAATTCGCTACAAATTATGACCTCAATTATTATCAATGTAGGATATGACATACATTCACATAAGTCGAACTAGTATGCTACAATTGAACACTGGGATTTACCAAGATGAAAGATAATCTAGTCGAAACAATAGTGGAATATTAAATATGAAGGTTTATGTTCAATTGATTCATTTCCGAAGTGATCTGACGTTATCATCAAATCAGACAAACACGCACACATGTATACATGGATGCAGGATGGTCTAGTCTTCTTAGAACTGTATTTCGAAACATGTCGAAACTCTTCAATTTGTTGTTATAACCAAGTTTCAGCAACATGCAATACAACCATGAAATTTCTGTGTCAATTGTCAGCTGACAAACACCTTGGATTATTCAGCTACAACGTAACAATATCATGAAGCTTATGTGCAATGTATGTTACCATACCGTTTAAGAACTTTATGAGGTTCGTTTATTTTCTATTGATTCGGGTGTATTAATATGTATTAATATATTTTTTAATATGACGTGAAAGAATGTGAGCGCATTCTGTTCCGTCAGTCGATGTGGATAAAATAACTTCATTTGAATGATTGAACAAGTGATTAGTCTACAACACATCACATGTAACAAGGACAAAGTAGTGTGTAGGATGAGGAAGTGTTAATTTAAGTATCAATATCAGTATAATGTGTCCACAATTATTTGAAATAACATCTCCCTTCTCAATGAGAATCAATTCTAACTGTCATACAATATGTCAGTCACCTTATTACGAAAAGAAATAATCTTATGATAGTTTAAACTATGAATTGAGAAACACTTTTCACATTGAAATAGTTTCAAATAGTTCTGATATTCAACAACCGACTCTTGACACAACTCGTTTTAAGTAAAACTCGACTAAGTGAGAATTGTCATTGTTTTCGGAAGCATTTTGAAATCTGGTTAGTCAATAAACTGTGAGAATGCAAATGTGATCTATGCATTTTAAGTCATGAGAAGCATTTGATTGAATCAATACTACTCAGTAATATTCAGCATTATTGTTCACAACGATTACGTTGGGGATATAGATAAACACGAAGAGATAATGGTATATACAATGATAATCTGTCTATATTAGCAATTGTTTTCATGTTTAAGTTTTAGTAGATGATCATAATAATTGCAAATTATTACTTCTCAAATATTGTTTATACGTACTTCTATACACTTATATAATGGTTCGCCCTTTAAATTAAGAAATTCTTCCATAATTCGTCCCAAATCCACTTCACAACGAGAGACAATAATTCGAATAATTGTTCCATAATCTTTTTCTGTATGTTCCGTAGCTTTGACTAATTTTTCAGCAAAATATCTTGGTCTATTTTGTATGCAACGGACTGAAATGAATTTTAATTGATGAAATATACATAAGTAAATGTGAGAAATGAAGAAAAAAATGTTCATTATACTGAACAATTACTTGCTCTCTTAATTACTTAATATGAGACCAAACAATCCAATTTGTTGATAGTTTTCAGCAAGTAATAGAGTAAGTGATAAATGATCAAAAATACATTAGCTTAATGCTATTGTGGTGTGTGCTACTGATGTCAACGGATATAAGTAGTATGTATCATCAATCGAAAGTGAAATACCTGACAATAGAAAGTTGAGGAAATTGAAGAAAAGTGAACAAGAACGGAGAACGATTCCTGTGGAAATGAAGACACGGTGAAGTCTGAGATGATTGATTGACATTTTGCAAATGAATTATTTACTGTATGGTTCTCAGATTTTACTAACTTGTCCTGTAATTTTGTGATTAAATACATCTAATTGTCCCTAATTAGCCAGAGCTATCTTACGTCAAAAACATGATATCTACAATGTTATTTCATTTAGACTAATGATTAGATTAAAGCTTGTTGATTAGTAGAAATTGATCAATACTAAACACTAGATAAATACGTCATACCTTAATACATGTTCAATTTTAAATAGAATTTATCTTCATATGAAGACCTTAACATCTGAAAGGAAACATGGAATACAATGGACAGCTCAGGATCAGTTAGAAGATCATGACTTTGCATATGAACTGCCCCTTCTATCCCAAACACGCAAACAAACGCAGATGAGAACAACTAGTGTGGCAGAAGCCTCTGTAGCAGTAGGCTTAAAAATACACAAGAGAAAGAGCGTACTAATTAATCAACCCACATTTCTTTTAAATGCATAATAGTGATGACTACTTACCAATAGACAGTATACAATCGACTGCATGTCCACGCATTTCCTCTTCCAAATCACGTTCACTAACTAACGAATATTCATTGAATACAGCTCGTAAATGACCATAGGATCGTGTAATCAAGATAGGCATGAATCTAATAAGTAAAGATATTAAAAAGTTATTTCACCAGTTCATTAAAGAAAATAACTTGTTGTATTTTGCTTCAAGTTGATTAGAGGACCACATTCATTTATTTAATCAATGATGTATCCAGAGTCCTATTTAGATTTCGGGATTGATGGATACATAGGAAATATTGTTAGCGGGACATAGACTGGATTAAAGCATGCTCAATACACGACTGCTTTGGTGCACGCTGAGTGGCTAATTCTTAATCAATCAGCACTAGTCAATAGTTGGAGAATACTCTAGAATCTTCTCATGTAAAAACTATAAATATACTAACGTTTTCCCTATTGTGCTAATTACTTCCATCTAACCTTGTTATTTGGAATATAATCTGTTTCCTGTTCAACCGTGTTTTGATTTGGGGACATGTCGAGTGAATCGGTGTCCGAGAATACTAAGCAATAGGAATAGCTGGGTCATAATCGTAAGAAAGAGACTATAACAAATATATATATTGGGAATTATTTAATAAAATTTTAATTCGCAGTAAAATTTCATACTTTGTACTCGTGAATTAGTCGACGATCTTTACCAAAGTAATGCATTTATGGTGAAATAATTGAAACTGAAACCTAGTCGAGAAGCAAACAAGTGAGTGAAAGTGGAATCTTCACACAAACACAATTATTTATAATAAGTCACAACAGTTCTGTTTATAAAATGGAATTTTCTTTCAATGCGAAATTTACAATGGATGTTAAGTATCTTGTGTAGACAGCTATTTATAAATACCTGTACCTTCTTGATTATCGTTGTTGTAGTTCTCCAAGTTTCAGCTCCATACGGTAGAACTGCCATGACGTTCGTGTTGAAGATTCTCACTTTGATATTGGTTGAAAGTTGTTTTGAGTTCCATATGTTCTTCAATTGTAGGAATGCGACCCGCATTTACGTTTCCATCTGAGCCTCCTTGTTCATCGATGATGCTTCCCAGGTATGTGAAGGATTCTACATCTTCCAGAGTTTCTCCATCAAGTGTGATTGGATCGCTGTACTCCGCTTTGAATTTGAGGACCTTGGTTTTCCCTTTGTAGTATACTGAGGCCTACTGATGCAGAGACTGCTGCTACACTGGCTGTCTTCATCTGCATCTGTTCGTGTGTACGCGAAAGGAGGGCTAGGTAATCTGCGAAGTCCAAATCGTATAATCGATTCTGAGCTGTCCATTGTATTCCGTGTTTTCCCTCAGATGTTGAGGTCTTCATAATCCAGTCGACCACCAGAAGAAAGAGGAAGAAGGAGAGCAAACAGCCTTGTCTGACTCCGATCCTTACTTGGAATGCATTTGTCAGCTGTCCTTCATGCACGACCTTGCACTGTAGTCCGTCATATGAGTTCCGGATAATGTTGACAATCTTTTCAGGAACTCCATAGTGTCGAAAAAGTTTCCATAACGTCCTCCTATTCACACTGTCAAATGCCTTTTCATAATCAATGAAGTTGATGTATAGTGACGAGTTCCACTCAACTGATTGTTCGACGATGATCCGTAGTGTTGCAATTTGGTCTGTGCACGACCGACCCATACGGAATCCAGCCTGTTGATTTCTAAGTTCGGCGTCTACTGCATCCTTCATCTGGTTCAGCAACACTCTGTTAAAGACTTTCCCTGGTACTGATAGTAGTGTGATGCCTCTGTAGTTTTCACATTTGCTCAGATCTCCTTTCTTTGGAATCTTGACGAGGTGTCCTTCTTTCCAGTCCATCGGCACTTGTCCCTCCTCCCAAATCTTTTTGAATAGAAGGAAAAGCATGTTTGTAGTTACTTTAATGTCTGACTTTAGTGCTTCAGCTGGTATGTTGTCGGGTCCCTCTGCTTTCCTGCTCTTGATTTGTCTGACGGCCATTCTGATTTCTTCCTTCGTTGGTTAGTTGACGTCTATGGGAAGATCTGTGTGTGCTGCTTCGATGTCCAGTGGATTCATTGGAGCCGGCCTATTCAGGAGTTCCTCGAAGTAATCTACCATTCTGTTCCTCTGTTGCTCAATTTCAGTGGTTGACATGTCTTCTTTATTCTTGACCGGTCTCTTTGGTATACTATATTTCCCTGATAGTTTCCTCGTTGTATCGTAAATCTGTTTACTATTTCCTTCTCTTGCAGCTTTTCCGCCGTCGTTGTTAGTTCTTCTATGCATTTCTTTTTGTCGGCTGTAATGCTCTTCTTCACTTGCTTGTTCACTTCCACGTATGCATCTTGTATTTGGGCTTTCTCTGTTCGCGTTCGGCTGTTGTTAATTGCTGTCTTCTTGTTCTTCCTCTTTTTTTATCCTGTCCAGTGTTTCTATAGAGATCCATTCCTTATGATGATGATGCTTCTCTCAGCTCAGAACCTCCTGACACGTTGAAGTTCATCTTGCTGCAACGAATATTAAGTATTGTAATTCTGATTCTAGTAAGTCCAGTATTTATAATGATGATTTATCTTTATCAACGATTTCAAAAGACAGTGTAGAGTCACATAGCAGTTCAGAGTTAAATGGAACTCAGAATTCTTGTGAGTCAACAGTTTCTAACCAATCGATTTACCAGATTTCTAATGTTATGGTACCAAATATGGCTTTTCCTAATGATTCACATATTTGTAGTGTGGTGTCGAATCGCGATTGACTATGAACGCCACTGCAAGGATATCCATAAAATCCCCCGAAAGCCAAATATCAGAAGGCAGTTAATGGACCAAGTCGAGATATATTTGCTGGCGATCTCGTGGTATCGAAAGGATACCGAGATCGTGCTAGGATACAAGCTTGGTTACAAAGCGTAACCGAATTCGAAGTAATAAAGGATGTTTTTAACACAGTTAAAGAAAAGCACATTAAAACAAGCACTGGTACAGTTGGTTATAATAGTAACTGTTTTCATTGTACCAGTCGTGTTCTCGTGATAGAATTAAGTCACTACATATTTCTGACGAAATTTCTTACAAATCTGAAGAATATATGTTGAGTGAACATAATTATGAACGAAAACCTGATGTAGTTTTGATAGATGCTGATTTTTTCAAACGGTCCTTTGCTCTGCAATGACATTCTTAATAAATTTGAGGAAACTATTTCAGAAGAAACAAATCCTGATGTTATATCATATATTACCTATCCTCATAATGCATTTGATCCTTGTGAAAAACTTGTTCAATCCGAAGCACAAGTACTAAATGAGCTCTATTTTAATTACAATTCGGATGATTCCATATCAACTGCTGCTATCCTTATCGCAAAGTCACTTCTAATGTTTACTCTAACCAATGGGAGAAATATGTTTTAAATGAAGCCACATTATCTATAAATTGGGGATATAAAGATCCAACATTATTTCGTGGGGGAGGATAGTGTTGAAAAAATCTATGGTTTAAATTCTAGATAATGATGATTTCAGTATAAAACCGACATGCTGATTGTATACAATTCCAGGTGAGTCTGTTCCGATTTCGTTTGTTAATTCCAATACTATTGCACACATTCTAGAAACTACAGTTTTTATCCCATACAATGTCTGACAGACTGAGGATGAACCTAAAAAGAAGACGTACAACTTATTACAAACACTTATACTCCTATTTAAGCTGTGGCGCGTGTGGTGTTTGAATTAATTAATGATTCTTTTGTACTTGCTGAATGCTCGATTTCGAATTCTAAATACAATACATTCGTTCGTGCTTGTATCGTAATTCTTGATTCGATCGCGTTATTTCTGGGACTCTTAGTTCGTACTATAATTCAAATACTTTCAAGCACTATATTCTGCTTTTCGGCTGTAATGCTCTTCTTCACTTGCTTGTTCACTTCCACGTATGCATCTTGTATTTGGGCTTTCTCTGTTCGCGTTCGGCTGTTGTTAATTGCTGTCTTCTTGTTCTTCCTCTTTTTTTATCCTGTCCAGTGTTTCTATAGAGATCCATTCCTTATGATGATGATGCTTCTCTCAGCTCAGAACCTCCTGACACGTCGAAGTTAATGCTTTTTTGATTCTTTTCCAGTTGGCCTCCATAGTAGTTTCTTCTTTCTTCAGTAGATCTTGTAAGGCTTGCAACCTGTTGTTGAGAGCTATCTTGAATTCTTTGAGCTTTTTTGTATCTCGAAGGAAGGCTGTATTGAACCTTCGTAGTACCGTTTGTTCAGTTGTCCAGTTCTTTTCTAGCTTCAGTTTTAAATTGGCCACAACTAGGTGGTGTGGTGATTTGAAGCTATGTCAGGTCCTCTCCTGATTCTCACATCTTCCATTGTCCGTCGGAATTTTTTGTTGATGCAAATATTATCTGGTTATCTGTGGTGTGGTCTAGTGAGATCCATGTAGCTTTGTGAATACGCTTGTGTGGAAATATTGTACCTCTTATGACCAATTTGTTGAATGCACACAGATTTACAAATCTTTCTTCATTTTCGTTGCTCTCTCCCAGTCCATGTCGTCCCATGATATCTTCATATCCGGTGTTGCGTATTCCGACTTTGGCATTTAGATCTCCCATCAGAATGGTGAGGTCCTTGCTGGGGCACTTCTCTATGATTGATTGCAGCCTCTCATAGAATTGATATTTAATGTCGTCGTTGCTATCATTGGTGGGTGCATAACATTGGATAATATTCATTGTGATGCCCTCCTTCTTTGTTTTCAATGATGCTTTGATGAATTTGAATCCGTGAGATTCGCATCCTGCAAGTGCATTTCGTGCTACGTTGGACAGCATTAGAGCAACTTCCTGAGTGCGTGGAGCATTCTCCTCTTCGTGACCGGAGTATAGCAGCATCTCTCTTCCGTATCTAACCTTTTCTGTCCAGCTTGGGTCCAGTGGGTTTCGCTGATTTCCAGTACTGCCAAATTGTATCTCCTCATTTCCGTTGCTATTTGACTGGTCTTCCCGGTTCCCATATTGTTCGAACGTTCCGTGTACCTATAAAAGTTTTTGCGTTGGTTGTTAGAAGAGGGCTTCCGAAGGAAGTCGGCCTTCACCATGAAACGTCATCATTCTTCTAAATGAAGACCTTCCAACTCCCAGGATAGAGTTAAAATGGTTTAAATTATTTTTCCTGGTAAGCGTTTTTTATCGAGTTAGTTTTCTACGGGATGTGGACGCTAACCCCATGCCCAACCCTCCTCCTTTACCCGGGCTTGGAACCGGCTGTAATTCTAGGAGAGCTACAGGTGGAGTTTAGGAGCTATGTAGGATCAATAAATCATACTATTATACCTATAAAAAAAACTAATTTGTTGGGAGAGAATAAACAGATATCTTTGTTCAGTTATTTAGAGCTTGTATGACCGAACTGTAAGACAAGAAAATAGTTGCATTCATCTGGTCCATGTATTGATTAGTTCATTTACATTGCCATCTAGTACCAATTACACCGAGTTAACGGATGTGAGACAACAACTAAATGACTATTGGTCCGGAATGCAGTTTCCCACGTTTACTCCCCGATAGCCACAAAGAAAAATCAACTCAGCAGACAGACGACCTACAACTAAACAGTTCGAATTTTTTCGATCACTCATACTGGAATATGGAGCAAAATCGTGACAACACATCAACAGAATTAGGAATTTACAATATGAGCACAACCGCACGGTGAATGGGAAAGAACTGAGTAATAGGTTCGTAAGGAATTAACAATAACTTTGGGAAATGTAAAAGACAAAACAATGGTTAGTGCGTCAAACAAAAGTGGAGGAGTGTAAGAATGTAACAGTTTAAGTATTTAATAAGAGTACAGCGAAAACTTCAATAATAACTTCAGATTGGATAGTTCTGAAACTTCACTTTTGTCTAATATTTATCTCGGCATAGTAAAAACAGTACACTTACTTTGATTCATCAATCCTGATGTCTTGTTTCATTGCTCTAAGTAGTTCTTCCACATCTCTTCGTACAAGATTTCCATCTACAAATGTGAATTCATCTCTATTCGCCTTTAGTAAAGCGATATATATTGATTTAAAAGGATATTCAATATCATCGTTCACATCATCTTCTAAATCACGTCCATAGAATACTAAAATTTAACGAAAAAACGTAGTTATTATTTAAAAAGCGAAAAAATTGTTTACCGTTTACATGACTGTCTGACATCAGCTAAATCAGCATTGAAAGCGTATATTCACTTACTTACTTACATATGCCTGTTACTTCCAATGGAGCATAGGCAGCCAACCAACATTCTCCAACCTGCTCTGTACTGGGCCTTCCTTACTAGTTCTATCCGATTCTTGTTCATTCTTGCCATGTCTGTTTCCTCTTTTCCGAGTAATCTGTTCTTTGGTCTTCCTCTTCATCTTTGGCCTTGAGGATTCCATGTGCGGGCTTGCGTTGTGACACAGTCCCGTTCTTTCCTCAATGTATGTCCTATCCACTTCCAGTACTTCTTCCTGATTCCTTCATCTACTGGAATGTGGTTTGTTCTCTCACACAGTAGATTGAAGCCTATATTTACCGTACATCTATTTCACCAAAACATGAGACTTTTATACAGTACTCATTCACAATCATACCACTTATCAGACTCATGGTGATATTCAATGATTTACATTTCGATTATCTCTTTATGATTAGATAATCATTGAATATCTTAACGTATAAACCTAAAAAAGCAATGCATACATTTAAGCTAGAGCTAAAGGTTGAACCAACTGGTCAATAACTATGGTATTTCAAATGTTTTAGTGTAATAAGAAGAAGCTAATATTATATACTAACTGTCAGTTAAGAATACTGCTGTTTAAAGAATACTATACTAATCTTCTTTCATATCGACCTAGATAAACAGAATATTAAAAGAGCTATTTTTAAACAGGTAAGTATGTTTAAACTGATGAACGCTTTCATTACTATATATGGTCACTATTTTAATGAACGATTAATCAAGTAAACAAAAATAATATAACTATATGATAGGCTTCTTGAATAATCTGATAAGTCTTTTAATTGAACGCTACATTCAGTTTCCTAAGCTCTCTAATAACCCCCGACCTAAATCTACATAGCAACTTGAACACGAAAGAAATGATGAGAAATATGGAACAAAACGTTTCATCCCAAAGGTCTGTTTATGTACAGAAGTACTAGGATATTTAATTATTCTAGCATTCTAGATAGCCTTGGTTTTCAGGCATCGTGGCAAGTTCTTTATAATTTTTTCCACTTAGGTGATATCCCATGATTTACATTTCTATTATCTCTTTATGATTAGATAATCATTGAATATCTTAACGTACAGACCTACAAAAGCATTGCATACATTTAAGTTAGAGCTAAAGGTATGTTATTCGAGATGGCCTTGTGTTCCAGACAATTCTGGAACGCTACTAAACATAATAGCAGTATAGGAAATCATCCGATTAGAAACGCGGCATGTGACTTTTCACTTTTTAAATGTTTCTGGCAAAACGTTTATTAAATGTTGATTGAATAAGAGGTTTTCTCAACGTTTTCAGAGCCTTTTTGGGCTTTTTTTCGAAGGATTTTCTGGATCTCGCCAACATAATCAACAATAAACTAGTTAAACAAATCATGTATAATATAATTTGAACATGTCAAGTAGATATACATATATCTCATTGTTCATGTTCACACTGTGATTATAGTTCAAGACTTGTTTCAATGTGAAAACAAACAGTGGGATTCAGGAATGGTCATCTAATGGGTCTCATGTAGGAAGAAGTGAACCTCGTGGATTACATCGTAGTCACAATGCATATTTGATAAGAAAGAAAGAATGACTATTTAAAAGATTCATTCATACAGATTCAACAGATTGACCAATTATAAATCTCATTATCAACAATCAAAATTACAATCCCTTGAAAATACTATAATCTGGACATACTAACTGTTTCTAAAGTTGATATTATAATCCTTAATATTCATGGAAAAACAAGTTGTTGCTTAGAGAAATTAAATGTTACGAATTTCGGAAATTCAATTTGTCTACCTATTATCAGAAAGTGGTTTTGTAGATATTATATTAATTTTAATATTTGAGATCATGAGCCAACTGGAGGTGGGCCATCATGGAAAACCTGGAAGCACTGGATGACCGTTTTCATCTAATGTGTGACCCTCGGCAGTGCGCATCCACGATCTCACCTCGCCAGCGCTTAACCACTAGACCAATGAGACGGCCAGCATCCAACGGTGTTAATGTCTAACTTCAACTAATCCACGAAACTGAGCGACACATCCACCATTGTCTTCAGTCAGTTACTCTCTCACAACAGACCCGGTTGAACTCCACTGGTCACTGCTTCTCACTAGAACTCCAGGAAATACCTCTTGAAGCCATTCATTAGTGAGCATATGTTTATTAATATCAGAAGGGGTTTTTGTGGATATTAAAGTAATTTCCATTATTGAGATCATGAGTCAATTGAAGCTATGTTGATAGGTCCTGGGTTCGAATTCCACGAGGCAGGATCGTAGATGCGCACGGCAGAACAGTTTATCTTGAAGTTCTTACAAATTTCAAATAGTTGAAATGAATCTCAGTGAATCCTCCTCATAATTAATGACCATATTCAGTAATTCATGACAGTCTTAATTTTGAGAATAAATACAAATTATATTTGATCATTTTATAAACTAATAACTTACATTTTGGATAAACATTCTTAATTCTTCTGATTTGTTCATTTGTTCTTGTACAAAGAATTTCAATTATTGTATCTTCATCAGTATCAGTTCCTCTCATCGCTCTATGAAGTTCTATTGCATCAAATTCTGCTGGTGTATAGCACAACGAAATCAAACAATCTTTTAGATATCCAATTAATTTAGAAATAAATTTGGTAGGTAAATTCTTTCCGTTCATTGATCTATATTTTTGTAGAATTGCTATACGTTGAACAACAGGTCGACGACCCATTACTTCTATAACTCTCATTTCACTGACTAAAAATCTACGTTTATATCTCCCCAAACGTTCGCAATCATGTTCAACAGTGAAACCTGGTTCAACAGTAAGAGTTGGTTTCATCTAAGATCAAGGTGAATGGATATTGACAAATAAGTAAAACGTCAGTCAGCTACAACGTAGGATTGTTTAAATCAAATAATCTGCAATAGTGTTGATATATATCAAATTATTACCTTTTACTGAAAATAATATTCAACGTATTTAGATGAAGTGATTCCACAATAATGTAAACTCACTGAAAAAAGAAGCATGATAGTACAGTGACGTATTTCGGAAAGTAACTTGTGCATGCTAAAGGACTTAAAAGTGCTTGAGGTTTTTAAATAACCCTTATATTTATGAACCATTCTTCTAACTGAAAATTCCTTGAATTCACTTTCCTTGTTCATAATAATTATAGTATTATTAATTCAATGGTTGAATTCATGAGTCGATTTATTCTAGAGCACCCTGGAAAACTTGAAAACACTGGACGGCCGTTTCATCTCAATATGGAACATTTTAGCAGGATGAAACGATCGTCCAGTGCTTCCAAGTTTTCCAAAGTGGTCTAGCTTAAATTGACTAATGAATTCAACCATTAAATTACTACAATTCCCACAAACCCTCATTCTGACAATAATAATAATTATTATCATTATTATTATTATCATTATCATTATACTGAGGACTAATGAGGAATAACAGTAGACACAAGGCTGCTAGTGCTGTTTCGACTCACCATTGGTTTAGCACAAACAATGTCATAGAAGTCTATATTCTGAAACCAGTTGACTGATTTCACCTAAAATACGAAGACCCATTATGAACACTGTTCAGGGGATTCATATTCATCAGATGAATTCCTCTGTAAGTTACTATGACTAATAACCGTTAATTAAGAATTATTTAGCAACATAAGGTGTTTGTATAGATATGCCTACTTTGAAGGATTCATTAAAGTCGGAATAGGGATTTGTGGTGAATACAGCGATTTTGTTAGTTGAATTCATAAGTTGATCTGAGCTAAATACTGAAAGGCCGTTTCATCTCAGTATGTGACACCTGAATAGTGCGCACTCATGACCCCACACACAGCACTAGAACCTAGGACCATCGCTGTCGCGTGCGAACGCTCCACCTATGGATCACTGAGCCGACAGCCGACTGTGTTAATGTCTAACATCAATCGATCCATGACTTTGTGCAGCTTTTCATCCATTGTCTGAGGTAAGTAACTGTCTCCATACTACGACTAAACGATCGTCCTGTGTTTCCAGGTTTTGAATAGTGGTCTAGCTTACATTGTCTCATAAATTCAACTTTTAAGATTTATTAAAAGTTCACAATTACACTGAAATAACTATCGAGATCTACTGAGTCACTCTAAATAATTATTCATTTGGAGATGAGATATTGTGAGTTCTTGTAGGATTTCAGTTTGTCTTTTTCTGAAATACCTAACATAGTGAAATTTATATTTTCATCATTTCTTAACCACCGTATAGAATAAATAATTGACCGACTGAAAATAGGTTTCCATGAATCAGAATCTATGGAAATGTCGAGTTTGAAATTGATGTAAGAAAACACACTGGCCATTGGAAGTACCAAAGCTAATAAGTCATAAACAGAATAGTAATCAAAGTATTTCTAGACTGGATGGATATTCAGTATGGTGAATTTCACTTGCTAATCAAAAATGCATGAATAACTAATGAACAGAATAATTGACGAAAACGATTGGAAAAGTCATACAGACGAAATCACTTATACATATAACAACTTACTATATCTTCGTACGGAACTGACTCACCATATCCAAATACTCTGGAAGTTCCAAAAAAGTCATTAAACTGACATGATGCAAGTAGAGGAACATTTGGAATAACGCTAGGAACATCCAAAGGTGTCTTATTAGAGTTTGTGTCTGATTGTCCGGAAAATTCACACAACGCAGTTTCAATTTTTCCATCCATATTATATTCAGCTGTATTTGAATTTATTGAGCTTCCTATCGATAAACAAGCATGTTTTATTGGAGGTTTACCTAGATAATTTGTATTACATTGATGAGTCTCATTTGAGCTATCCACAGAGAGACAAGAGAAATCTAAATCCATCTGGTAATCTGATATACTTAGAGTGAGTGTGTTATGCACAAAAACTGTTAATAGATTGATTTTTGTTTCGTCTAGGTCACTAGTGTGATGAGTCAATTGGCTGAAATGAAAATGTAACAGTGAGAGGATTGGTCAAGTTAGTCGAAAGAAACAAACAACTGGCCTTCACAATGTCGACAGATTTTCATGGCATAAACAAAATACATTTTTCATCTGTTCCAAGTTATTTTGAAATTATCAGCCAGTATTATGATTATAGAAAGATTTCAAGAGGCTTTTACGAAGTTCAAAAGTTTATTAATTAATTGAATATCTTTCTTCTTCGATGTCTCATCTTCAACACATCAATCGGTGATCATCACTTCAAAGTGTGATTATTATTATTATGAGTATACACTAGAATTCGTGCAGTTACATCTTGAATGTGATCAGTAGTGAACACATGTTTATTATTAGCATAGAAGTCGTGAGTTTGATTGTCACGTGAAGTGTCGCGGATACCCACTGCTGAGGATTCCCATACTGAAACGAAATGTTCGTCCAGTACTTTCAGGTTTCCAATGATGATCTAGCCAATATCAGTCTGTCACCTAAAATATGAAAGTCCTACAATGTCGACAAATCCCCTATACTGATAATTCTTATACCTCTTTTTTACAAATTCTAATAAGACAATTTATTGCCGTAGTGAGTTCTGAATTTCCCACTTTTGGTCTCGTTAACGGCAGGAGTTTTAGCTACAACATTATTGTAAGCAATCATCGATGTCATGCATTGCACACTATCCGTTTTTTGCTGATTTTGTTATAAGGCTGCAATAGTTGATGTTTCACTTTCCGATAATTGTGCTGTTTGTGTAATGTTCTTTTCATTCTGTTGTAGCTATTTTATGAAAGAGATTGACCAGAGTAAATGTATATCAATATCAGTTTCCCATGTCCTTACAATTATATTCAAAGAAACATCTAACCTAGATTTAAGAGTTAATCTTCGAAAAGAAGTAAGTAATAAGAAGCCTTAATGATGTCAATTTGAGTTATTGTTCACCAAACCATGATTTTCTCCTTATTTCGAAGCCTTAAATCAAACCCTTATTATCCTTACCATTGTTGACACATTTATCATCACAATATCAATATCCACTTCTTCCTACTTATTACTTAGCTATTTAATTTATTTCACTATCTTCCAATAAATATGCATATAAATATTACTGTATATTGAAACAGTGACTGAGACAAATCATGTTTGCTTATATGTTGTATTGTTCTACATTACAAGATAGGAATTTCCAATACTTCAAAGTGTTTATATCTTAGACACTCTTATTAACTGAAAAGTAATTCCAAGGAGGTAACTAAAGGAAATGACGAAATATCAAGTTTCCTAGTGAATCTGATTTAATAAATCCGAACAGTCAGGAAGTTCCAGATAAAGTCATTTGACTGACAAGAAGTAGGGTTATAAAAATAGAATGTATGAGTTCTTGGTTTGTGTCTACTGGATTTATATGAAAAATCATTTATCTGATGAAATAGGTGGAAAGTACTATGTTAGAGGATATTGCAAACAAGAAGCCTCGGCAATATAGGGACTCTGTATTCGAATTTCATATTGTAGTACCCGGCTGCAGCCAGTGCTACTGGTGCTTTTATTGTCCAGTTCGTGATAATTGTCATAATTTGCATTGGTTAGGAATTATATACAGGGTTTTCATCACGAACTGACATCAGCTTTAATGCCAGAAATTTACTTAGCCAAATGGATGAAAGGCTTTCGCGTTAAAATCCGAGATCTATTATCCTATACCTGATTGGTTCGTCCACAGATTATAGCCTGGACGTTTTATTTGTTATAGCCACTCAATTATCACGTTTTGTACAAAATTCCCTAAGAACAGTTCGTACGTTAGCATTAGCACTGAAGTTGTCGCTGCATCCTTGAAATCTCTAAAACTCTTCTGATTGGCTCGTCCATAAATTAGAGTCTCTCCCAATAAATTAGTTACGATAAGTGGTGATAAGTTATATTGTAGATATGGACAGTGTTATAACTTGTGGCCTGAGTGCCCTGCTAATGTATAACGTAATGATACCGCTAATTAGAGAGCAGTGAATTATCAATCGGATCAATGACGTCTAAAACCCGTGCGAGCAGTCTTGAGTACCTATCGGTCCTGCTTCCTGTCTAGCCTATCCATTTAAGTTCAGAACTCCAATTTCAGCCTCTACAATATGAATCATTTATTTCAAACATGCAAGGTTTATATACCAATCAAACAGACCACATCCTACCAGATAGTCAATTAATTGTATGTACAACGAAGCTTGTTAGTTTGTAATTACTGAAGATCTACGTATGTTGGATATATGAGACATTTTTCACAGTTGAAGTTACGAGTCGATTTAAGCTAGACTACCATTGATAACCTGGAAGCATTGGAATGCCGTCTCGTTCTAATATGGGTATTCCTGAGCAGTGTGCACCCACAATCCCACACAAGGGACTGAAAATCATTATTTTCGAACTTGCTAGCGTACGCCTAACCTCCAAATCACTGAGTCTGCACCCAACGGTGTTGATGTCTTGCTTCAATCCCCATATTGATATGAGAAACTGTCAGAACTGTTTATTTGAATGAAACACTACTTAATTGTAGTAAGTAGCATAAATGTCAACCTCAAAATAATCAGATGGGAGTCAGTTGTTACATGTTTAAACATAAATATATATTATTATAAGAGACCGTTTGTTATAAATTAAGGGATGATGTGAACAGGGATAATTATTAAGTAGAATAGTGGTAGGTTAACTTAAAAATTTCTTATTGAATTTTAAAGATGGTAGTATTCATGTACATTCAGGACGAAAAGCACGTTCTGGATTCCACTGCTAGCCACTATCCATCTTTGTTCATAATGCTAGTGATTTAAGGCAATATCGAGGCAATCCACACAGAATGTACACATTTCAACAAGAGATTGGTCAATCGCAGTCTTAAATAATGAGAAAATAAAAGCAAACAACACCAAGTGAGTTAAAATTGTTTAGAAAAACAGAATAGTAATGATATTAGACAATATTTGTAGTAATGTTTTGGGTCGGAATTTAAATGACACAAATATTTCATCTGACCATTTAGTTCGAACTTCTTCAGTATTAAATTAAACTGAACAATAAATTAATAAATACATTCTTTGACTAACTATGCATCAGTTCACAATTTCACGCATGAAAAGTTGATAATCATGTTTATTATTCTGCATGGTTTTTGAAAAATGTACTAAATAGTAGTTTGAACTTTTTATTGTACTATTAATAATCTGGGTCAATGAATAAAGTATAAATCGATTGTGTACTTGTTACTTTATCTGATCTATTACATTGTAACTAGGATGATTATCAGTGAGTTTGGATAAGAGAGATTATGTTGTTATCCTGAAGGAATTACAAATAATTGTAAATCGAAACCCTGTTGATTTATCAATATATAGATGAATTCAACTAAGAAGCTGATACTTACAAACTTGATTTGATGATTATACAGTCGTCTTATGTTCAAACAATATCCAAGTTTAATTTATTCATATATCATGTTACTAGTTCTATGATCTATCGATTTCCGTATTGATTATGGGACACATTATAAACCATATTATAACAATTTGTTTATTTACCACTGAATAAATTCGCTGTCAAAATTTTGCAAATTACTGAATAGGTAGTTGTTTTTACTGAAACAGAAATATGCATACCTATACTTGCAGTATAACTCCGCCTGGAGCCCCTTTTGGATGGGAGGGTTGAGCAAGCAGTGAGAAACCCCATTCCATAGAAAAGTAACTCGCTAAAAATGCTGACCAGAAAAAGTAATTCTAACCACTCAAACTACGCCCTGGGAGATAGAAGGCCTTCATTTAGAAGAGTTATGATGCCTCATGGTGAAGGTCGAGTTCCATTGGAAGTCACGAGGCTGATGCCTCTTATGAAAACTAGAGCAACCACTAAGTTAGGTACATGGAATGCTTCTACAATTTGGATGACCAGAAGAGTCATCCAGGTTGATGAAGAAATGAAAATATACTTTTGCATTATGATTAGCATTGGAATACGGAATAAGAGTTTTGTCTAATTTCAAACTTTTTCACAGTTGTGTATAACTCAATCCCTGTGTTGATATTTACACTAAGACTTGAAGTAGATCAAAGTATAAACATTCAATTTTTTCTACTGAAGGTAGACATGTAGTTAATTTTACTTGATTGTTAAAAATCAGATGACATTTTGATTATATGAAGAAAGTAGTTTTCTAAGTTCAAATGACATCGAATGGAAAATCTCTATTCACTTCCACTTTAAGATCCCTCATCAACATGGACTTAAAACTTAAGACATGATCAAATGTATATCTCCAAATGTTTGTATGCAGGTGGTAAATTCTATGGATTTATGATATAACTCAACTGATGATTAATGATATACTGTGCTGTGAGCTACTTTTATCCACATAAGTAGTAATATACCGATGAACAGCAATATAATGTGTTTCAGTAGAAGATCGAGAAGGAAAGAAAGGTAACGGAAATCAATTCATATGGAATGCACAAACAATGAAATCTGAGATACTGGAGTGATATTTGCAAAAGAATAGTCAAGTTTGAGACAATTGAGTATTTACTGGATGGGTCTCAGATGTTAGTAATATGTTCCACAGTTTTACGATGAAATATATTCGACTACCGCTTTCCTCACAAATTAATTACCAATCTATAAAGTATTAGTTTAGGATTGACAAGTGAAAGTAAGTAGAAAAGTCACAACTTTGAATAAAATTAACATTAGCACAATCAAATGAGTTCCAGTTATAAAATCTGTCTATCTATCTATCTATCTGTCTAGCTATTTATCTATTTGTCTATCTATTCCAACCCATGACTTATTACTCACGAGCGCTTAACCTCTAGACCACTGATTTTGCATCCAAAGGTGTAAATATCTAACCTCAACCAATCCACAAAATTGAGTGACACATTCACAATTGTCATCAGTCAGTTATTATTTCACAACCGACCCGTCTGAACTTTTCTGGTCTAGCTTCATCTGACTCAAGATCTCAACCATTGAAATTACTATAGTCTCCACATAACCCCTTCTGATACTAATAGCTTAGTTAACAATAAATAAAGTAGGATCTGGTGCAATTATGTAATGATTCAAATTTCTGCATTCCATGTTAGGATAATACAAAAAAAGAAATAACAATGTAAAAGCCATCAAAATCGTTACTTTAGAAACGTTCGAGAGTGTTCTAGAAAATGAGAAATTATGTTTCCATTCATTTTGTTGGACAATTATGGATTCCGTTACCAATAATAACATTGTTTCTCAAATGCTTTTAGCAAGTCATGGTTACATTTAAAACTGGAGGCACCCTTATTTTCTGTGTATCAAATCAGTTTGATAGTTAAACTTCTTCTGTTTCGTGTTCGTGGTTCCACAGTGAAAGATTCATAGACACCAGGAAGCTATTAGAAAGTGAATATTTTGGCGCTCAGATACAAGATTTACCAACCAATTTTATATATTTTAGAACTAATTGGTAATATAAAGAAATTAAATGTTTAGAATAAAATTAAGATCAGTGTTTAGAGGAAGATGATAAATGAATCCAACTGTACTATGGTAAAAATAGGATATAACTATTCCATGAATACCAACTAATCAGACCACACCTACTTACATGACTCAATATGACAGTCAGCATTTAATTATTTCCTTTACTTGGTTACTACGGTCTTTTTCACAACATATCACAATACCAGGTGACTCAATAGTTCAGAATAAGCTGTGATTTGAAATATGTTAAATATCATGTGCTTAACCACTAAAAATAGTGTATGACAAACACAGAAATGATTTTTCCTTAATTAACGAAGGTTTTGATAAGTTGTCAAATCATATGAAAACAAAGCAAGATTTTCATTGAAATCATGAACAAATCTAAGTTAGACCACCACTGAAGACCTAGTATGGGGTTCCTCAGCAATGCTCACCCGCGACTCGTTGCGCAGTAATAGAACCCAGGATCCCCAGTTACGCGCACAAACACCTAAACTTAAACTAACGTAGCCGGCACACAATGGTGCTAATATCCACGACGTTGCACGCCCTGAATTCGATTCTCTTCTGAAGGGTCGTAAGTGCTCACTGCTGAGGAATCCTATGCAGGGACTAAACGGTTATACAGTGTTTTGAAGTCTTTAATTGTGGCCTAACTCAGATAGGATCATGCCTCCAATGCAATTAAATAACCTTCACATTCCCATATTGAATATAAGGTTTAGTTGAACATATAGACGAATTCACTAAGCCTTGAACCCAAAATTTTCAGCATAACAGAGGGTATGTTACGTTTAAACAACTAAGTCGGTATCCAATAGTCCTGATTTACGGTGTTACGTGACAGTAGTTTCTTCACATATGTAATAGTATCCTTACTGTAAAAATGACTGAATAGAAGAATCTCATACCACAATGAAACTGAACTAATGTTTCACTTGGTGGATCACCTCACAATGGTTCACTTATGGTAAAACAGTCAACAACATATGCAAAAGAGCTCAATTAAAGGGAAACAGTTACATCAAGTTTGATAGATATTTTTGAAAGGATCATCAACATTTTACCAGCTGAACTAGAAAGTTTTGATAAAGTCTCCGTTAACGGTCAATTAATGAATGATTCAATCATCCTTTCTAAATAGAAACAAATTACAGAACAATTAGAGATTTCTAGACAATTTCACACAATCTTCATCCAATATTATTGATGAATTACAGTTTTACATTCAACCTGATTGACTACACGAAGTAGAAATTCTCAATAGGACCACAGACAATCCATTTCAAAGGTAGTTACGATTGTTATTATTATTATTATTATTTATTTAGATGACTGGTGTCAATTATTTAAAATACAGGCTTTTAATAAAATCATGTTTAGTGAAGTAGAATCAGATTTTACGGGTAACAATAATTTCTTTATATGTCCCCATGTATTTTATCAACGAGTGTCGACAAACAGATTACCTAGGCTTTCAATTTCCTATTATTATCTCCAACCACCTCACATGGGGAATACTAATCATTTTGTTCAGTAGAAAGCATCTAATATTAACTTAATATAGTGTTATGAAGTGTCTCGAACACAAAAAATACACCGTATAGTAATGCCCAGGAAAGAGTTGTTGAATATTCAAACAAAGAATTCTGATTGAAATTTAGTATTGAGAGTATTGCAAAGCCATCCGTTTTGTACTATTCATAAACAGATTGTATAATAAATTACAATGGAAAATACATTTTTGAGTTTCATCCATACATTTGAATTTGATAGGAAAACTGTATTGTAGTTTTATTCACTTGATTTGAACAAGAATTGGATGAAAATAGAAAGCAAATCCCTGTATATTTTGGGTTGGAGAATGCTGGTCGGTGGCATATGATCCATTAGGAGTAACAGGCGTAAATAAGTAAGCAAGTATTCCAGCATGAAATGGAATAATTTAGATCGGTACGTAATCAAGCCAAGGTTTTATATTGTTCATATTTATGATAACCAAAGAGACCTCTAGTCACCTAATTCTGAAAATAATTTACCCTTATTGCTCAGATGGCTTACTAAATATCTTCACTATAATATCTCTTATGCTCAGTACATTAAGATGACAACAAGTGAGCAAGATATGTTTAAATTTACCCAATGAAGTCGCTGGAAAATATAAATTTTATTACAGAATCCATTCTTGTATTCGGATTTGTCACAATTATAAATCGAATTCTGTTTCAAGTGACCATGACTTTGTTTAATTAAAAACGTTTCAAACCATTATCACTGTCGAATATTATCTGTGGTTCTCGAGTAATTGGTGTGAATTTGAACAAAATGATTGAATATTGGAGAACAAACTTCAGGAATGATTTAAATGTGTTTGATTGAATCAAAACCATCTGAAATAGCAGGTAGAAGGTTAGAACTCAGTACCACAAAGTGTAATATAGGTTGATCATATTACATACTTTTTATCAACATATCTGTCCCATTATCTGAAAATGAGATCTGTTAAAATGTATCTGACTAAATGAATGCAATGGTCCAACAAATAAGAATCACTTTGATGCAACATACAGCACAGTCTTTCAGCAAGCTCTTAAACATAATCCTTCTTTTTTCTTTAAACATACCTGTACATATTAGATTCATTCTTATATTGGCTTCAAGATCTTATGCTCACTTACGAGTTGTATTCAATGAATATATACGAATTAGTAAACATACTATGGAAGATACTTTTAAGCTCAGAATGCGTGGAAATGCACTCAGTGCTCTACTTTCTATAGGTAAGTAATGTTGAACAATTTCTTTCGAGAAATTGCGTGTCCGATTTATAATTATGACTTGAGTTAATCTAATTTGGGATTAGTTAATGTGTTATGTAATCACTTGGGAATAAATCGAAGTTGTATTCGAATGAATATCTGATTGGTAGAGAACAACTCTAATCCCTGTATTGATTGGTCAGAGTTTGCTGTTCAGTGTAGTGTCATGTTAGTTTGGTCGTTACTGTCGCCCAAGTTCTATCGGTTGAGAAATTTTATAATTCGTATTAGTTTAAGTAACTCAGACAGTGTATGCACTGCTCGGGTGCACTGCATGTTCAAAATTGATATATCTCTTTAAAAGTCACGAATGGATTGAAATAAGGCAACTGTTGGAAAACTAAGAACAATAGGTAATCATTCTGTCCAATTATGTGACTGACTCCTCATCGATATGAATCCAAGAGTCGGTAATCGAATTCAGATATTTCGATGTCACGCATAAACCTTTAAAATCTAGACGTATGTGACCGGATCCTAGGGAATACAAGTCTAATTTCAATTAACCTACAAACTTATAAGGAAATATTCAACTGTCAACCATGAGTACCAACAACAAAACAGAAACAAATAAAACTCAATAATTAAGCATTCTCATTGAAGAGTTCCATAGTACGACGAAATAACAGTCCAAATATTCAATAGTTGTCTAAATTGTATCAGTTCGCGATTTTGATCGAGTTCAACTATCTTCACAAGCCAAATATGACGAATAATTTACATTCGACGGTTAACTTATTTGCTTTGAATTGAAAATTATTTTTCCGTGTGAATCTTCAACCCATGGAAATCTGTGTGAACAATAATGCTGAATATTACTGATTGTTATAGCATCAACCAAATGCTTCTCGAAAAACTTCTACGTTCATGTCTAGAGATACATACATCACATTTAATCAGTGTTAAATAGAAATTGATTAGCTTGATCAGGGTGTGTTGCATCAATAACCACGACTGAACCAATCAGCGTTAACATGATGAACTAGTATTTCAAGTTGAATGCATGAACTCATATCAAATGTTACACCTCTGACAGGTGATCGTGATCACGATGCATTCTTCAAGTGCTTAAAACATTTCAGTGTGGTAAGTAAGCGTTTATTAAAGCATCACTAATAAGAAATGGTGTAGTGTGAACTTGGAATACGTGCTCGTCGTGATGCGAACTTGATCGAGAAGTCTTGGCAAGACGTAGAAGTGTATTCTACAAGCAACCAGCAGATACAAGCTCAATCAGGCACACAAATCAAGCGTATTTGTACAAAAATTTATAATCGATATTGTAATGGTAAAATTTTTTAATCATTAATCAACAAGTTTATCAATCGACTGCCATTCAAATATTTAAACATTTAATCGATTAGTTCATCAATTGACTGCCATTCAAATAAACATTTAATCGATAAGTTAATCGACAAGATAAAATTACAAAGTATGAATTTTGGGATCTATCGTCCCAAACACCATACCATCCTGCATCCATGTATAGATGTTTGCGTGTTTGTCTGATTTGATGATAACGTCAGATCACTTAGCTATAATTAAATTGTGAAGGAAATGAAACAATCGAACAAGAACCTTCATATTTAATATTCCACTATTGTTTCGACTAGATTATCTTTCATCTTGGTAAATCCCAGTGTTCAATTGTAGCATACTAGTTCGACTTACGTGATTGCATTTTATATCATACAATAATAATAATAATAATAATAATAATAATAATAATAATAATAATAATAATAATATTATTATTATTATTATTATTATTATTATTATTATTATTCACACTTATTTTCTCCTCCTATCTCCTTTCTCTCTCTCTCTCCCTCTCTCTCTCCATCTGCCTTTACCCTATACTCCATTTAATTGATCTCCTAAGAAAATGTAGAAACAAGATACGTTCGCTTAACTATTTTGCTTAAATGAATATAATTATTTTGTTATAAGATTGATTTATTGTGGTGTTTGAATTGACTGATGATACTTTTGTACATGTTGATGACTTGATTTCGAATTCCAAATACAATACATTCGGTTGTGCTTGTGTTTTCTTAATTCAATTGCGTTTTTTCGTGGACTCTTAGTTCGTGCTATAATTCAAATAATTCGAAACATTATATTGGCGTCGCGATTGAGCCTGCAATGGAAAAGTTAGACATTCATTCAACTTCTGAAACTTTTGAGGATTATTTCGAAAGGTTCGAAATCTGGGTCATGACCAAAGAAGATGATGAGGATGTTAATATTGTGGCATATTTCCTCACATTCATCGGTAAAGAAGCATACAGCTTGTTAAGAACGCTGGCTATGCCGGAAAAAACCCATTTCGCTTCCTTATACAACTCTCAAGGCATTACTACTAGACCATGTCAAGTATGCAAATTTTGATTGCAGTAAAGAAGGGGAATTCCCTAAAATGATTCATCAGAACATCAAAAGTTCTACTACATCACGTTATCCTAATCCAGTGCATACTCAAGGTTATGCAGATTATTCATTGAGGTGTTGCAGTGCGTTTCACGAAGATTGGCGCAAGTTTGGTCAATGTTTGACCTGTGGCAAGTTCCATGCTTTTAATTCATGTAAATTTCGTTATTCTAAATGCTTTAAATGTGATGATATTGGATATATTCAGTCAGTCTGCAATACTAATGTTCATGATATTGCAACTAATATTAAGTCTTGTAATTCTGATTCTACTGAGTCGAGTATTTATAATGATGATTTATCTTTATCAACTATTGCAATAGACAGTGTAGAGTCAAAAAGCAGTTCAGAGTTAAATCAAATTCAGAATTCTTGCGAAACAACAGTTTCTAACCAATCGATTTATCAGAATTCTCGTGCTATTGTACCAGGTATGGCTTTTACTAATGATTCATATATTTCTGATGAAATTTCTTACAAATCTGAGGAAAATATGTTAAATGAACCTATTCATTATCAAAAACCTGAGGCAGTCATGATAGATGCTAATTTTTCTAATGATCCATTGCTCTGCAATGACATTCTTAGTCAATTTCATGAAAATATTTCAGTAGAATCAAATCCCGATGTCATATGCATTACCTATCCTCATAATGCATTTGCTCCTTGTGAAAAACTTGTTCAATGCAAAGCACGAATACTAAATGAGCTCAGTTTTGGTTACAATTCTGATGATTTCATATCAACTGTTGTTCATCCTTATCAAAAAAACACTTCTAATGTTTACTCTAATCAATGTGAGAAATATATTTTAAATGAAGCCACATTATTCATAACTTGGGAATATAAAGACCCAACATTATTTCGTGGGGAGGGATAGCGTTGAAAAATCTATGGTTCCAATTCGAGATATGAATCATTTCAGTACAAAACCGATATGTTGATTGTATACAATTCCAGGTGAGTCTGTTCCGATTTCGTTTGTTAGTTCCCATACTAATGAGCACATTCTAGATACTACAAAGTTTTCATCCAGTACAATGTCGGACAGACTCAGGATGAACTTAACAAGAAGACATACAACCGATTGCAAACACTTATACTTCTATTTAAGCTGTGGCAGATGTGGTATTTGAATAGACTGATGATACTTTTGTACATGTTGATGGCTCGATTTCGAATTCCAAATACAATACATTCGGTTGTGCCTGTGTCTTCTTAATTCAATTGCGTTATTTCTTAGACTCTTAGTTCGTGCTATAATTCAAATAATTCGAAACATTATATTTATTCAAGTTTTCATTGAAAGCAGTTAGTGGTTTGAAGCAAGTTGAAAGATATTAGTTTATTCAACTGAATGACCATTAGGTTGTTTATCGTGAGTCCACTAACAAGTCAAATCGTAGAACAAATGAGAGATAAATTCAGTGTCACTTCAAGACTTTTAAACAAATCATGCAGCAAATCAAACTGTGACTTCTTCATGTTGTATGTTGACCAGCTAGAATGAAATATGCATGTTTTAGAATGCATTCTGTTTTCGAACTAGTAATAGACATTGATTAATCTGATGAAGACCACATCGTTGAACGAATATATTTCACTCAACTTCAGTTTACTTAACATTAATCCTCATCCTCCCAGTAATATTTTGTGCTGATTTACGAATTATGAAGACGTCAAGTAATTGAATACTGTACTCCAGATCAATTTGATTGCTCAACTGTGTCTGTTTTAGAGAAAGTTACTCTCTGAAAACAATGGTGGACGATCGCGCAAGATCGTCAATTGGTTGAAGTTAAACATAAACACCGTTGGATGCCGGTTAAGTGTTCACCAGCGACGCCAAAGTGCCTAGGTTCGGGTGCAGCGTGCGTGTTTGTGGATGATGAGGGGTCTCGTACTGGGACGAAATGACCTCTCAGTCTTTTCAGGTTTTTCATCGTGGTCTAGCTTTAATCGACTTATGAATTAAACTATAAAATTACTTCAATATCCAAAAACCCTCATTCTGATGATAAAATGTAAAATATTTTACAAACCAAGGTCAGAAGTTATTAGATAATGTTTTATTTAGGTGGCTCAATATGTTAGTTTTTTGAGATATCCACAATACACATATAAACCGATCATTTCTCAATAGTATTTAATGTCATTTCTTGCTTGGTCATTAATGTTGACCGAATTCTATCCACCAAGTTTCAATACTCTTCAAGATTCCAGTTCATTTATTTTGACGTCAGGTGGTTGGAGGCAGTTAACTACTTTATCAACTGTTTCTAATCATTAAATATACATAATTTATCATCTACCTATGTTTGTAGTATAATTTTGGTTATGTTAAAAGTAAATGATAGGTTGCTTGGGTTCTGTTGATAAAATCGTCATATCGGGATTAAGTGTCTCTTGTCAGAATCTTTTTTAAAGAGACAACTGATATTGGTATTTTTCACTGTTATTAATTCCATTTTCTCTCTACACGTTCGTTCCTTTCTTTCAGTTATTTCAGTTTACTTTCGTATATTAACTATACGGTATTTTGTAACGAGTATAATTATAAATCATTTTTTGAGAATAAAACCGGTAAATGTACAATATAGAGACGAGCCATTGAATAACGAGGACTGAACTTTGAGGTTTTTTCATGAAATCCCTATACCGTTTGTAACGAGTACTAGAAATACTTCTTTACATTTTCCGTAACATTTCAAACGATTGGGAAGAATTACTTTTTGACACTATAAAGTAAAAATGTTGTTAATATTGAACTATCGGATGCTCAATTCATTGGTGGCCTACTTGAATATCTGAACTACTTGTTCCTATTATCTAGATATTTCAACAAATTATCCGTTTTTGTTTGTTTTTTACACATTATTATGTCTATTAATCGCATAACCTATTCAGGCTCATTTATGAAATTTACGATCTTTAGCTGTACAACTTATAAAACAGTACAGTCAGAGACATCGTGATGACTCACAATATACATTGAAAAGAATGAATATTATTCAGATGTTGATTTCTGAACTGCTAACATTTAGCTGACGATCACTGATTAACAAGGTGGACTGTCTTCAATTCCTATTAAGTCTAAACATGTATCGCGATTATGACGTAATCACAATTTAAGAATACTAGTTACCGATTCACTACAAGATTCATTACAAGATTTCAATATTTATCGTCAGGATCGATCAAGAAATAAGAAAAGGAAACCTGTTGAAATAATGTGTACTGATAATTCCATATTGTACCAAAAATATAATGGTGAACAAAGTCATTCATAATAATAATAATAATAATAATAATAATAATAATAATAATAATAATAATAATAATAATAATAATAATAATAATAATAATAATAATAATTCTGTCATTGTATATTACATATAACATTCAATTGTCCAGTAACATTTAGTTCTTCCTATAAACCCCCAATAGTCCTGAAACGAGCATTAACCTAGTGGCAGTACATTTTATTAGACGAACTAATCAGATAGAGCTTCTCGTATTTTTACTCTAAATTCATTCATTCATTCATTCATATGGTTACAAAATATTTTTCGCATCATAGCTGATGTCAGTTTGCGATAAAACACTGACAATGAACTTCTAATTCATACCTTTGAAACATAACTCTAATGAAGAACAACATTAGGATTTTTGAAACTCCGTTTGGTTCGTAATAAAGATTTGAGGAGATCGATAATCTATATCGATAAAGACGAATTTATGTCACAGACAGATTAACCCGTGAAATACTTTAATAGGTTCATTAAATGTGTAAAATCTATTTACGTTTGTTATCCAACTGTTATGTTTCTAATGAACCACCTAGTTACAAAGAATATTTTATTCTTGGTTAATATTTGACTGAAAATTTATCTCGGTTCTTTTAATCTCACCCCTTTACTCTTGCCATAAAACTTATAATATATCCTCATTGGTTTATGTGAATTTTCTGAGTGCTTACTGTTAGGTCCCGATCAACACAATGAATGGTAAATTTAGGATCATTTTATGGACCAATACTAAACGTATATTTTTATCGCATAATTGTTAAGTAACTAAACTATTCATATTCATGTTCCTCTTATTATAAGCTTTATTTTGACCTATGAACCATTATTATGCGTTTTACCATTCTTGAATTATGTCCTGTCTATTAGTCACTGCCTCACACATTCACAACCACATTTCACCAGATTTATACAAATATTATTTTCTATTTTATGCTACGTTGTGGTCTGGTCGATTGGTATATAAACTCAGTATGTTCGAAATATAATGATTCATATCGCAGAGGCTGAGACTTGTGTTCTGGACTTAACTGGATGGGCTAGGCGGAAAGCAGGGCCGATCCGAACTCTAGGCTGTTCATGCCGGTTTACGCGTCATTGATCCGATTGATAAGTCACTGCTCCATAATCGGCGGTCACAAGATATAACATTTGCATAAATTCTTGGAACGTAATCCATTTATTATTGTGATAACATTTTATTTACCATCTAAACAGTTATATACATTTCCTATGAGTTTGTAGCAAGTCCATTCAACTATTGATTATTTGTCTACTCATTGTAATTCAGACACTTAATTCACTATGTTAATTCTGTGTGTGTACGATTGAGTGCGTGTGTCTGCACAGCAATCCTTAATGCATTCTCTTATTGGTTGTAACATACAGATAATCAATAATTTATCCACACTTGATTGACACTCAAAAACATATATGGATTTTTAACTCCCACACAGACATACACGATCTTCTTTTCACGGTGTACTTGCTATCTGTACGCCTACCTTAAATACTCAGTTAACGGGATATCATTTATTGGAGTCAGATATATGCAACAACATCTGTATTTAGTGTACATAGTTCTCATTTCAATTTGTTGACTGTCATTGTTAGTTTGATAAACTTTCTGTCTGTTATTTAGTTTACTGTATATATTTGTTAATAGTTCTTACATAACTACTGCAGGAATTGAGATTTAGATGTTGGTTGGAGGTAGTCAACAGAAAACCCTGGCGGCCTGCTTGAATATCTGGGCTACCTGTTCCTCCGATTTAGATATTTCATCAAGTTATCTGTTTTGTTGTTTGTTTTAGCACATCATTATGTCTATTGTGCGCACAATCTATTCAGGCGCGTTTATGAGAAGTTTACAACCTTTCGCTATACGTGATACAAAAAGGTACAATCAACGACATCATGGTGGCTGGCAATATGCATTAAAACGAATGAACATTAATCAAATGTGGATTACCGAACTCCTAACATCTAACCGATCATCATTCAAAATTTATCGTCAAAATAGATCAAGATATAAGAAAAGGAAACTTGTTGAAATACTTTATGCTGAGAATTCTATGTTATACCAAAAGTATAATGTTCAATAAAGCTAATAATAATAATAAAATAAAAAATAGAAATAAACCCTGGATCCGGGTTTCGTGCTAATTGGCAAAGGTGTACCTGTAATCTTGAGGGATCTGGTGCTCTCTGGCGGACAAGCATCAATTGTGATTACTGCAGGACTTGTTTCTTCTTCAATCATATTTTGACACCTATAGACCATAGAGAGACCCACAGAATTAATGTTTGTAAAATGCATCACTACTACTAGTAGTGCTGTTATAAAGACAAATATTTTGTTTAGATTTCGGATTTTGCGCTTGATTAAACAGTTTGATATGAATCCTCAGGTAAACTTAATAATTATCAATGATAATGATTGTGTGTCCGTAGGCAAGTAATCGACATCTGGAACCTTTTACCTATTGCTAATAACTATCCGACATAAAAAATACCTATTAGAGAGGATATGAATTGTTCAACCATCAGTGATCTGGACAGAATTTTGATCAGCTTTCACTGGAAGTTGTACATCCTGTACAGATTGTCTCAATACAGGAATTTTTTATAACTTTCTATATAATAGGTGGATTTGTGGTTTGCAGTGTAATCGTGGAGGAGTGTTTCATCTTATTTGAGAATCATTAGCTCGATATGCCTGTATCTCAGTGTTCATATTCATACTGAGACTTGAATCCAATACTTTTCACTTCAAAATCCCAGCGCATAATTCATTGAGCTACTGAGCTCAGATAGCCAGCCACACACTTGTGCAACGAATACGATGTCATTTCCCTTATGATAGTCACCACTAATATAGTAATGGTTTGGTTTATATGATCTAACATAACACTATAATCAGATCAATTTTTGATTCACCAAAGTAGAATTCAGTATTATATTGAATATTTTATACATGTTTCTTAATTTTAAGGCAAGCGAAACGTTTCTAAGTAATCTAACTATTTTTATTATTAATCTAATCACTATTGAAAACACATCATGAGTCACAATTGATTGATTGATCACTGGGTGGTGATCGATGTCATGTGTGTCAGGTCTTTCATAATGCAGATCGAATGTTATCGATCAAGTTGCAATGTGGCCACTAGTCTAGGTGACTAGACGTTGCGTGCACTCTGTTGAGATATGATGGTGGTTAAAGGTAGTCAACAAGAAACCCTGGACCCGGATTTCGTGGTATTTGGCACTCGTCAGCAAGGTGTAACTGTAATCTTGAGGGAACTGATGCTCCCTGAAGGAATTCGGTCCCGTGTTACCATCATGAGTTATACTCTTATGCTTATCACTCTGGGTCTTCATATTCTTTTCAACCATTGTATTATTTGTCTATTCACTGTAATTCAGACACTTAATTCACTATATTAATTTCTGTGTGTGTATGATCGAGTGCGTGTGTCTGCACATCAATCCTTAATCTATTCTCCTATTGGTTGTAACATACAGGTAATCAATAATTTATCCACACTCGATTGACACTCAAAAATGTATATGGATTTTTAACTCGCGCGCGCGCACACAGACACACTTTCGTGGTTTCACAGTTCACTCGATCTCTGTACGCTTGTGGATTTTACTCAACTTTTATAATAAAATATCTCTACAACTGGTATTCAGGCTTCTGAATAATCTCGAATAAATCCATAATCCTACTGAGAGATTTAGCCTACCTAAAATACTCAGTTAACGGGAAATCATTTATTGTAGTCAAATGTAGAGGAAACTAACCTCGATATTTGATGAACCGCTTTTAGAACACGTACCATTACTCTACAAAGTCTGCTGCATACTCTCCAAGCGTATCATAAAGAACTTCACATTGGAATTACTATTACAATTATTAACAATTCATTGATAGTCATAATAAATTCACCCATAACATTGTTCCTTTGGAATTATTGCTGTATATTCGCATATTTAAACCCGAAGTGACAGTTTTCTTTCCGGTGAGTCTTATATATTTCTTTTTGTTATTTTTAATTTCTTCATATTGTATATTACAATCCTCAGTTTATTATTACTATTGCTTCTTTGTATCATGGCACTTGATAATTCGCTAAGCCTTTCATCTAAATCAATGTCCATGGGTGCCATCTCTGTACCTTTACTTGTCTTTAATCCGCGAAAGGCCGAACTCTGGTTTGCACGCTTAGAAAGGTTTTTTGTTGCAAACAGAATCACAAATCGGACCACGAAATTTAGTTACGCAAACTCATTGCTACCGGACGACGTTATTGAACAAGTGCCTGACATCATTTTTAAGCCGGATCCCGACTCACCATACGATTGTCTAAAAAGACAGGTCATTCGTGTTACATCTCTCACCGACCGGCAGACAATCGATCAACTTTTATTTAACGTGGAGCTAGGTGACAATACACTATCACAATTAAAACGCCACATGACAAATTTATTAGCAAATCGTACAGTAAACAAACGTCTATTATATCAATTGTGGCTCAGACGTTTTCCACAAAACATCCAACAGATACTTGTAATTGGAGACGACGATGTCGATTTTTATAGGCTAGCAGATATAACCGACAGAATTTACGAGCGGTCTAAGACTCACTCTGTGATTAAGTAAATATAGGCTTTCATTGCTGGTTTAGCTGATGTCAGTCATCTGTATTGTAGTAGATAAGGACACAACTGGGGACAATCGGATTTATTGGAACACAAAATTACAGAACAACTTAGTAAAATCTGAGAACCATACAGTAAATAATTCATTTGCAAAATGTCAATCAATCATCTCAGACTTCACTGTGCCTCCATTTTCACAGGAATCATTCTCCGTTCTTGCTCACTTTTCTTCAATCTTCTTAACTTTCTGTTGTCAGGTATTTCACTTTCGATTGATGATACATACTACTCATATCTGTCGACATCAGTAGCACACACCACAGTACTTCTTGGATTATCAGAAATTATGTAGATCTAAGATCCTTATGATTTACACTGTGAATTTTTTAATCAATGTGTATTTTATTCGTTTTGTATTTTGTAATCACTTTCTTCTATTTCGTACAAAAATTCAGCGAAATCTGATTATAATCCCGTTAAAAGATTTATGATATTACAAGTCTACTGAAATTGCATGAAGTAAAGCATGATTGAAATCTATGATTTAGCAGATAAAATTTAAGTGGTTCAACTATTATTTTACTGTTCTACGTCAATTATGAACTGTAAATGATTTGTTTAACTAATTTATTGTTGATAATGTTGGAGAGATTCAGAAAGTTTTTCGAGCAAAAGCCAAAACAAGCTCTGAAAACGTTGAGAAAACCTCTTATTCAATCAACATTTAATAAACGTTTTGCCAGAAACATTTAAAAAGTGAAAAGTCACAGACCGCGTTTCTAATTGGATCATTACCTATACTGTTACTAGGTTTAGTAGCGTTCCAGTATTGTCTGGAACACAAGGCCATCTAGAATGCTATTAATAAATATCCTAGAGCTTCTGTACATAAACAGACCTTTGGGGTGAAACGTTTTGTTCTCTAATTCTAATCATTTCTTCCGTGTTCAAGTTATTATGTAGATTTAGTCCGGGGGTTATTAGAGAGCTTAGGAAACCTAATCTAGTGTTCACTTAAAAGAATTATCAGATTATTCAAGAAGCCTATCATATAGTTATATTATTTTTGTTTACTTGATTAATCGTTCATTAAAATAGTGACCATATGTAGTAATAAAGCATTCATCAGTTTAAACATACTTACCTGTTTAAAAATAGCTCTTTTAATATTCTGTTTATCTAGATCGATATGAAAGAAGGTTAGTACAGTATTCCGAACTGACAGTTAGTATATAATATTAGCTTCTTCTTATTACACTAAAACATTTGAAATACCATAGTTATTGACCAGTTGGTTCAACTTTAGCTCTAACTTAAATGTATGCATTGCTTTTGTAGGTTTTTGCGTTAAGATATTCAATGATTATCTAATCATAAAGAGATAATAGAAATGTAAATCATTGAAAATCACCTATGTGGTATAAAGTTGAAGAACTTGCCACGATGCCTGAAAAGCATGAGTCTTATAAGTGATATGATTATGAATGCGTACTGTAGAAGAGTCTCATATTTTGGTGAAATAGATGCACGGTAAATATAGGCTTCAATCTACTGTGCGAGAGAACAAACCAGATTCCAGAGGAGGAAGAAATCAGGAAGAAGTACTGGAAGTAGATAGGACACACATTGAGGAAAGCATCAAACTGTGTCATAACGCAAGACCTCACATAGAATCCTCTAGGCCAAAGGAGAAGAGGAAGACCAAAGAACACATTGCACCGAGAAATGGAAGCAAATATGGTAAGAATGAACAAGAATTGTATAGAACTAGGAAGGAAGGCCCAGTACAGAGCAGGTTGGAGAATGCTGGTTGATGGCATATGCTCTCCATTGGCAGTAACAGGCGTAAGTAAGTAAATAAGTAAGTCATGTTATGAATAAATAATAATAGGGTTTTAATTGATAGTCGGAGCTTAAGATTATCAAGTTATTGTAAAAAGTTTAGATCCTCAACAGATTTTGTGAAATGAATCGGGGTTAAAATGTATAATATTGTTCAAATATTTTGTGAATTTGATTGGAACCGCTAGTTTAGTAAGTATGTATTTCTGCTAAATTCTTGGTATTGTACGTTGAATTCACGAACCTGAGAAAGAGTTTTCAACTTTTAAATATTAGGGAGAATAGTTATGGTTAGCGCATTTTTTATCATGATTCTTTCTTACGGTATTGAACCATTAACTCTATGCGAAACACTCTTCTGTTAGTCAGGTTTAAGACCAAGAGTGACTTAGAAGTGCTCAACGTGGGGTTCAGTGGTATAGTATTCTTGGAAGGTTTTATTGTTGAAGAGGTGAAATGGATTCTAGAGAAATTTTACTAGTGGTTATTAAATTGTTTAACAATGCCTCGTGAAGTTTTGAAGTAATGTCAAATACTGTAAAGCTGGATCACGCTAGTTCGAATCCTATAGGAAGCATCAGTTCTCTCATTAGATTACATATTTAGCTTAGATATTTGAATAGTATCATTTTCATTTGAAAAGTATAATCGTCTTATCACTTATAAACGTTATATTTTGTAAAATAAATAAAAGTTTTGGTAATTGACAAAAGAACCATAAACCATGCCATATACATACGCATGCATATACATACGCATCTTCATGCCATTGATTAAATTTAGAAATGATGGTCGAAATCACAAATGAACTAGTAAACCTTGTTAATCAGTGATAATTTGACCAGAATAGTAACTTATTATTCACTAGATAGACTTTTAAACTTTCACAAACCTATTGGAATAGTCCAAAAGTTACAATACTGAACGATACTAAAACAAAAATGCGTTAAAATATTTGTTTTCATTTGTTTTGACTATGAAAATCTTCTGACACTATGAAGGTCGTTTGATATTTATGTGGTTAGTTTAACCAATCCTCCTACAATTACATGTTCATCTTAACCAACTAATTCAATATATTAGTGACCTTAACAAAAAATCAATCTATCGTCTGTTGAATTGAGTCAGCTTGACAAATGGATTTGGATGCTTTTAATCGCTCTGAGTGGAACGATTCTCCACAGCCTCATACAGTTTATTCAAGTAATCATTCTACAGGACATCCGAGAATGACTTCTGAGGGATGTCCAGAAATACCATCTCCTAATTCATCATCAGGAAGCTCAGTGGATTCAAGCACAGATGGATGTACAGAAGAAAACATGGGATCTGAAATGAGTGAGAATCCTGGACAACCTGAAACAAATTCTAATCAGATACCGGTCAGTGCACCAGATAGTTTCTCCGACCACAGTCTGAACAATTTAACTGCTCCATTTTCAAGCCAACAAGGTTATACAAACCCAGTGAACACGAATCAAGGATCTGTATACCCGATGTTGAACGGTTTTCCTACTCCGATTTCATCTCAGTCGAATGAATTTTCTGTCTCTTCCAGTGTTTATGGGTTTGCTGACACAGCTCCACTCGAAGATATAGTATGTTTGCCATTATTATTATTATTATTATTATTATTATTATTATTATTATTATTATTATTATTAATACTGTTATTGTTATTAGTTGAATAATTAGTTTCGTTCGAACAGCTCTCAAGTCATTTTGATTTACTGTTCAATGAATTAACCATGCACATAACTTTTGAGTCACAATCCGAATTTATTTTACTTATGTGGTGCATAGGTTACAAATATTTCCACTAATTTCCTCTTCTTGACTTCATGGCCTATGAATTTGTGAACGTTGATAGATTTCATGAATTTTATGGCCTTCTTTCCCGTATTTTTTAATTTGTTGAGATTTTATTTAAGTGAGTGGATTGTTCGAGTGAGGAATTGGTCGACTTAGATAATCTGAAAATACGAACATCATTGTGGGAGATATTTATAAGAACAGACGTAATGTACAACACAAAGCTCCCATAATACCTGAACATATTTCCAGTCGATTTTCCACTTCTTACTTGATGTAGTTTAAAGAATCCAGCGTTTCTTTTTTTAATTAAAGCGGTTAATTATCATAACTCGGACAAATGTTGGTAGTTATTTCAGTCGATTTATTAACTTTGTATAAATTTTTTAATATAGGCATGTCGTTGCAAACATACTAGACTGCTGTTGAGTAATGCTGAGTTGTCAGATAGTCGTCACATGTGTTTACAGAGTAGTTTCGAATTTATTTTTATCACATAATGCGATATTCATCACAGCTGTTATAATGTGATAAATAATTAGAAGCATTCTAATTGATTTGCTAACTAGGAATTCGCGAAATAGTGCAATTTAAGACAGGTGGAACCAGATGAGCATAACTGGATGTATTACATTAGTAATTCGTAACGAGCGCGCAATCAAGTACAAATGAATCATCGGTTAGTACAAACGCTAATTCTAAATTTGATCAGTCGACTGAAATCACCTGAATTATCTAGATTTGATATTGTAGGCTATCGAAATTATCACTAATTTAAATTGTTGGGTTATTTATTGTGAATGTGAAGAAGATTGTTTGTTTTGTATGATTATCAAAGTTTACCTCAACTGTTATGTAGTTGTGTAGTTGTGAACATGGTAGTAACATTAAAAGATACATTTCTTCATACTATCTATCCATCTGGTCACTTTTTCTGTAGTTTAAAATCATTGCTCTTTATGCATGTCAGAAGCGTATTATTATGTTAACAAGAGTTTTGGAGATGATTATTTTATTCAATTCCACTTGACCAGTGTGTTCAAATTGAGTATATACTTACATGTATATACTGTACATGTGAGGACCGAAAGCGAATGCAAACGATTTTAAATCCTAAGATCATTTGACAAATCTTGTAAAATCCAAGGTTGTTTTTCAAACTAAATTATCATATCCATATGCTATTGTTGTCATTGCGTCTACTTTATATCTGCTTCATTGAAATTTGTTGGTCATTAACTCAAGTGAGTAACAAATAATAAGTAAACAATACATGTAAAGAATTTTAGTGAAACAAATCAATACTCTTTAGGTTGTATTCATCAAAGTTGATCTCGATTGTGATACCACTGAAAAAGGAGCATTTGGAATTTAGTTCATCCTAATTTGGGACTCCTCAACAGTACAAAACTTCTGTTCTCCAGGTTTTTAATGGTAGCCCGACGAATACCAATTAAAATTTAAACCAATATACCCAAAACCATTTTAACTAGATTCTACAATTTACTTGTAAATATCCATTCTTTTAATGTTAGATAAAACCAACATTAACACCTAAAGAAGATTTCTGTGTTGAACATGACTGTGAACGTTTAAAGGGTGCTCTGGATCGATTAAATATAGTAGAAAAAGAAATCGTTGAAGTAATGGGTCGTCGACCTGTTGTTCAACGTATAGCAATTCTACAAACATATAAATCTCTGTATAAGGACAATTTGTTCGCCATATTTAATTCTAAATTAACTGGATATTTAAAAGATTGTTTGATTGCGTTGTGCTATACACCAGCAGAATTTGATGCAATAGAACTTCATAGAGCAATGAGAGGAACTGATACTGATGAAGATACAATAGTTGAAATTCTTTGTACAAAAACAAATGAACAAATCAGAAGAATTAAGGATGTTTATCCAAAATGTGAGTTATTAATTTATAAAATGATCAAATATATTTTGTATTTATTCTTAAAATTAAGATTGTCATGAATTACTGAATATGGTCAGTGATAATGAAGAAGATTCACTGTGATTCATTTCAACTATTTAAAATTTCTATGAATTTCAAGATAAACTATTCTATCGTGGGCATCTACGATCCCACCTAGTGAGGCTCGACACCCACAACCTATCAGTATCGCGCACGAACTCTTAACCTCTAGACCGTTGAGCTGGCCGGGGTTCAACGATGTTAATATCTAACTTCAAATAATTCGCGAAATTGATCGACACGGCTGCCCAGTACTTCCAGGTTTTCCATGGTGGTCTAGCTTCAAATGACTCATGATCTCAACTATTAAAATTACTATAATATTCACAACAATCATTCAGATATATATATAGATATAAATAAATAAATAAATGTTTATTCGTTAAAATTTCAGTATTCGATGGATGTGATTTGATGAATGATGTAAACAATCAGATTACACATCCATTCAAACGTATATTCATGACTCTATTAAAGGCGGATAGAGATGAATTTACATTTGTAGATAGAAATATTGTACAAAGAGATGTGGAAGAATTATCTAATACAATACAACAAAACATTAGAATAGATGAATCAAAGTAAGTGTATTGTTTATTCAATATATGCTAGTTGGTTTAAGAAAATCTTACATAGCTGTTAATTAATTAATTGGGTTTTGACTTGAAAACAGAATATTTGCAGTTTTATGAGAGATTATGTATTGAGAGAGGATTGGACTTTCAAGTAGTAATTTGCCATTGGACTATGTATTTGACTATAAATGCTTCATTCACTGAATGATGCTAATGGTAGGTAAAGAGTTTCAATCAAAGATAATAAGCTGATTAATGAAGTCATGAACATGCATTGACTGACATATTTGGAACTTGTGTTACACATGGTCCAACTACATAGTAACCAGATCTATAAATTGGCATGGTAATAGTTTAAAGAGGAACATTAATGTAGCTCAAATGTGTGAGAGAACAAACGAGATCCCAGAGGAGGAAGAAATCAGGAAGAACAACTGGAAATGGATAGGACACACATTGAGGAAAGCACCATACTGTGTAACAACGCAAAACCCTCACATGGGATCCTCAAGGCCAAAAGAGAATGGCATATGTTCCCCACTGGGAGTAATAGGCGTAAATAAGTAAGCAAATACTCCAGCATGAAATGGAATAATTTAGATCGGTAGGTGATCAAGCCAAGTTTTTATATTTATATTTATGTTAAATCATATGATGTACTGTCCTAACAAAAAAGGACTTCTCTCTGAATTTTGTGCTGATGATGTCGTTCAGAAGAACGATGAAAGCTCCACGACCTAACCATTCAGCTCAGAGAACAAAACTCCACCAAAATCATCCACCTGAGCTACAAATCTTCTCCACCATCTCTATTCATCTAACTCTGAAAATAAATTACCCTTATTGTTACGATGGATTACTAAACATCTTCCCTATAATATCTCTTATGCTCAGTACATTAAGATGACAACAAATGAGCAAGATATGTTCAAATTAACCCAATGAAGTCGCTGGAAAATATAAACTTTATTACAGAATCCATTCTTGTATTCGAATTTGTCACAATTGTAAATCGAATTCTGTTTTAAGTGACCATGACTTTGTTTAATTAAAAACGTTTCAAACCATTATCACTGTCGAATATTATCTGTGGTTCTCGAGTAATTGGTGTGAATTTGAACAAAATGATTGAATATTGGAGAACAAACTTCAGGAATGATTTAAATGTGTTTGATTGAATCAAAACCATCTGAAATAGCAGGTAGAAGGTTAGAACTCAGTACCACAAAGTGTAATATAGGTTGATCATATTACATACTTTTTATCAACATATCTGTCCCATTATCTGAAAATGAGATCTGTTAAAATGTATCTGACTAAATGAATGCAATGGTCCAACAAATAAGAATCACTTTGATGCAACATACAGCACAGTCTTTCAGAAAGCTCTTAAACATAATCCTTCTTTTTTCTTTAAACATACCTGTACATATTAGATTCATTCTTATATTGGCTTCAAGATCTTATGCTCACCTACGAGTTGTATTCAATGAATATATACGAATTAGTAAACATACCATGGAAGATACTTTAAAGCTCAGAATGCGTGGAAATGCACTCAGTGCTCTACTTTCTATAGGTAAGTAATGTTAAACAATTTCTTTCGAGAAATTGCGTGTCCGATTTATAATTATGACTTGAGTTAATCTAATTTGGGATTAGTTAATGTATTATGTAATCACTTGGGAATTAAATCGAAGTTGTATTCGAATGAATATCTGATTGGTAGAGAACAACTCTAATCCCTGTATTGATTGGTCAGAGTTTGCTGTCCGGTGTAGTGTCATGTTAGTTTGGTCGTTACTGTCGCCCAAGTTCTATCGGTTGAGAAATTTTATTATTTGTATTAGTTTAAGTAACTCAAACAGTGTATGCACTGCGTTTCGATGTAGTTTGTTTAGAAGTAGTCAGTGTGGAACCTTGGGACTGGGTTTCGTGTTAGTTGATACTCACTCATCAGCAAGGCTAGCAATCAGCAATAAGAGCTGGATAAAATGATACTGTCCATCATTCAGTTATTAATTACTATGATTATACTATCCGCAACCCAAACAACTCGTTGATAACGCCTCAGAGATGGGGTCGAATCCCCCATGGTTTGAGGTCCCCTCAAGATTTCAGGTATGCCTTCCAAACAAACAATCTGGATCCATATAACTTAGTAGACTATCCCTGACTATTTAATTTGTCTATTCTAAATGACTTATTTTTGTTGAGTCACCAAGTTACTGTCCTATAATGAGGATACTTCTCAGAACATAAATCTCTACTTTACTTCGCTACATACTACAATAATGTTTGTATATGCTTATATAAATTCAAATTCAAATGAGCAAATAGTTGAATGATTCACGCTTATTGACTCAAAAACAGAATTTATCATTCGATAGGATTAATTCATTCATGTAATAACTTGAATCGAGATTTGATGTGTATGGACACGTACATTATCGTTCTGTTAACTATTATTTATTTATTTATTTAAGCACATAAACTTTGGTATAAGGAAGCACCAAACGGATACTGCTCAGCTGCCCAAACCGCAGCACGTGATTTTCTTAGGGGGCCACAGCTGGAACCTTCGGCCTGAAGGTCTAATCCGCAAGACAGTGAAGCAACGTAAGGAGATGCTGTCCCTTGTTAGCCGGTGAACAACGATATCTCCATACGTCATTCGTTCCTTCAGGATCTTGAAGCCCATGTGCACAATTGGTTTGGAATCATGGTTTTTCAACTCGCCTAGGTAGACTCTCTGTATATATATATATATATATATATATATATATATATATATATATATATATATATATATATATATATATATATATATATATATATATAATAATGACCATCGAACTTTCTCTTTTTTATTTATCTTAATCACATTCATTGAATTTGATTTCAGTTCGGTGTATACAAAATAAACCACGATATTTTGCAGAAAAATTGTTCAAAGCCATGCAATGTGCTGAAACAGCTGATAAAGCACTTATACGTATTGTTGTCAGTCGTTGTGAAATCGATATGAAAAATATCATGAAAGAGTTTTATAAAATAACAGGAAACACTTTGGATGAATGCATAGATGTAAGTGTGAATAATATTTATTCGATGATAATTTATTCTAATTTATGTCATTTTACTGCATGTTCAACATTGATATATTTCATTTAAACCACGAATGGGCTGAAATATAGCAACTGTTGGAAAACTAAGAACAATAGGTGATCATTCTGTGCAAGTATGTGACTGACTCCTCATCGGTATGAATCCAAGAGTCGGTAATCGAATTCAGATATTTCGATGTCACGCATAAACCTTTAAAATCTAGACGTATGTGACCGGATCCTAGGGAATACAAGTCTAATTTCAATCAACCTACAAACTTATAAGGAAATCTTCAACTGTCAACCATGAGTACCAACAACAAAACAGAAACAAATAAAACTCAATAATTAAGCATTCTCATTGAAGAGTTCCATAGTACGACGAAATAACAGTCCAAATATTCAATAGTTGTCTAAATTGTATCAGTTCGCGATTTTGATCGAGTTCAACTATCTTCACAAGCCAAATATGACGAATAATTTACATTCGACGGTTAACTTATTTGCTTTGAATTGAAAATTATTTTTCCGTGTGAATCTTCAACCCATGAAAATCTGTGTGAACAATAATGCTGAATATTACTGATTGTTATAGCATCAACCAAATGCTTCTCGAAAAACTTCTACGTTCATGTCTAGAGATACATACATCACATTTAATCAGTGTTAAATAGAAATTGATTAGCTTGATCAGGGTGTGTTGCATAAATAACCACGACTGAACCAATCAGCGTTAACACGATGAACTAGTATTTCAAGTTGAATGCATGAACTCATATCAAATGTTACATCTCTGACAGGTGATCGTGATCACGATGCATTCTTCAAGTGCTTAAAACATTTCAGTGTGGTAAGTAAGCGTTTATTAAAGCATCACTAATAAGAAATGGTGTAGTGTGAACTTGGAATACGTGCACCTCGTGATGCGAACCGCGTCTGAGATTTAAACCGATGTGAGTTGACTACTTTCCCATTTATTCAAATTAAAATCTCAGTGAAATCGTGTGATCAGTAGTGCACTGAACAACATCAATCCTGTGACGTACTAACTGTAAAACGGAGATATATACACATATATACGATAGGCAGTGCATTATTTCGACGCATAACATTGTGAAACGACGTTGAATCGTCAATGCAGATTCATGGTGAATCTAGAAATGAATTGATATGCTTCACCCAAATCAGTATAAATTAATTGAACCTCAAGAAGTTCTTAAACGGTGTGGTAACATACATTGCACATAAGGTTCATGATATTGTTACGTTGTTGCTGAATAATCCAAGGTGTTTGTCAGCTGACAATTGACACAGAAATTTCATGGTTGTATTGTATGTTGCTGAAACTTGGTTATAACAACAAATTGAAGAGTTTCGACATGTTTCGAAATACAGTTCTAAGAAGACTAGACCATCCTGCATCCATGTATAGATGTGTGCGTGTTTGTCTGATTTGATGATAACGTCAGATCACTTAGCTATAATTAAATTGTGAAGAAATGAAACAATCGAACAAGAACCTTCACATTTAATCTTCCACTATTGTTTCGACTAGATTATCTTTCATCTTGGTAAATCCCAGTGTTCAATTGTAGCATACTAGTTCGACTCATGTGAATCTTTGTCATATCCTACATTGATAATAATTGAGGTCATAATTTGTAGCGAATTCTACCATGCATCGCTTGTGCATTGAAGTTATTTATCAAGTGATCAAACGTGATAGAGGGAAATAATTTTACAAATTTTATTTCTCAAATACATTTTAATTAAGTTTAATATTTGGTCTTTGGGAAACGAACCAACAAATCTATTTATCGATCGAACTTTATGGAATGAAACACCAAGTAATTATCGTCGGCTTTTACTGAAGCTTATCAGGGGATAATCTATTTACCAATTACAGTATTAATCATATATTTATAGTGATTAAAGTCATCAAACAATTACGAATTTATTCTGCAGACGTCAACGATTTTCTGCTTTACAAAATTTATTTGTTGACACGTTTCGATTCACAATTAACAAGAGCATTCACCTCGTTTAACAAGAATTGTATTAACAAATGAAAAGATTATTATTCACACTTATTTTCTCCCCCTATATCCTTTCTCTCTCTCCCTCTCTCTCTCCGTCTGTCTTTACCCTATACTCCATTTGATTGATCTCCTAAGAAAATGTAGTAACAAGATACGTTTTACTTAACTATTTTGCTTAAATGAATACAATTACTTTGTCATCAGATTGAGTTGTTCAAGTTTTCATTGAGAGGAGTGAGTGGTGTGAAGCAAGTTGAAAGATATTAGTTTATTCAACTGAATGATCATTAGGTTGTTTATCGTGAGTCTTCTAACAAGTCAAATCGGAGGACAACAAAGGAGAGATACATTCAGTGTGATTTCAAAACTTTTAAACAAATCATGCAGCAAATCAAACTGTGACTTCTTCATGTTGTGTATTGACCAGTTAGAATGACATATGCATGTTTTAGAATGCATTCAGTTTTCGAACTAGTGATAGACATTGATTAATCTGATGAAAACCACCTCGTTGAACGAATATATTCCACTCAACTTCAGTTTACTTAACATTAATCCTCATCATCCCAATAATATTTTGTGTTGATCATGAAGCTTAGAGTGGTTTGAGGGAGATGCAGTCGACAAAAAGGAATACGACTACGTAACTCGTCTACTCAGTCACTATTCTGTTCCTCTGGTCAATCTACTAATACATATTCAATGATAACTCGATGCATTTGTCATAACGCAGACGACAACGTTCACTGACTTCAAATTTTATTATTATTATCAATCGCAGTACAGCATCTCATAATTATAACACGATCAGAATGATAAGATTATTGTCATAAGTTCCCGTATTAGAAACGACATGATCGAATGCTCACATATTAATAATAGGTTAATCTGTTAGCGTAGTGAAGAAAATTCCTAACAGCATGAAATAATCTGAAAGCTCATATAAATAAAAGGAAGTTGTCGATGATATCTTCCAGAAAGTCAGCGAAGTTTTTGCTGTCACCCCATAGATCATCATAGAACACAATACTATCAAGAGCATTCACCTGACCTGCAAATTATCTCCAAAAGTTAATGAGGAACATATTACGCAAAGCATTACATATATAGTCAAAAAATACAATTTAGGTCCTGGTTTTCAATTTGATGATAATGATAACGATAAGATAAGTTCAATTAATACGATTTGGCAATAATCTATAAAAAATAAAGTTCTGAATTTTCTGAAATCGATGCTTTCCTTATTGATTACAAGCAATTACAGCCTCACCAGTTCAATTTTCAGTAATGAGAATATAGAGCAATTAATTTAGGATATTATATGATAAACTTGAGTCGCATTATACGCTTATACAGTATTAAGGATATGACTGTTTACTGAATGTTTACAAGTATCATAGAGCAATTCAAAAAACAAATGTAATGAGGAGAGAATATGGAAAGAAAATGCAAACAAACTTGATCCTCAATAAGAAAACTCTCACTTTGTCGTTGCGAATGAACAATGTAGAGAAAGGTTTAAAGCGTCCTTACAGGATATTGATAATCAAAGAGAATATAATGAAAACCGAGAGCTTTGGATATCTGAGTCCTAATTCTACCTTAGGATAAAATCAAGGTAGCACTTTAACAATGGTGGAGTAGTCGAAATTAAAAAAGGATAAGCAAAGCAAGTCCATACATATTTAATAGCTTTATGTTCCGAACTTAATTTTAAGCTCTATAAAGTGACTTTATTGATCTTTATAATTACAATGTTTTTTTATGGGTAAGCTTGTAAGGAAATATTAAAGGTCTAATCATGTTGAATCGATTAAAGTCGCCATTTATATAACCTATGAAGAGCAAAGTATCTTAGATACTGTCTTGTTTTTCAGTGTTTGTGTTTGGAAGTGTCTGTCACCAAAACATGTGATAACTGATCCCATTAGACTTCACTTTACTCATAGGAAGTTGGTTGACCATAAAAAAGGCTTTTAAATGCCAGTGTTTCAATTACAATGGATTAGCAAGAGTACGTTCGGTAGAGTCTAAGTTAATATAGCCAACTTACTTACCAAATTACATACCCCTGTTACCCATCGTGAAGATGCATAATTCACTCACCAGCATTCTCAAATCCACCTCTGTTATGGACAATCATTTCAAGCACTTTCCAGCTGTTATTCATTCTTTTCATATATGCTTCTATTTCCCGATGTAATGTGTTCTTTGGCCTTCCTCCTCCCCCTTCAGGATTCCAAGTTAGCGCTTACCTCGTGATGCAGTTTAGTGATTTGTGTAATCTATGTCTTATCCACTTCCAAGGTTGTTTCCTAATTTCCTGTTCAGCTCGAATCTCCTCTGTTCTCTTTCATAGTAAGCTGTTGCTGATTATATCCGTTCAACGGACTGTAGTGACTCACATTTATCACGAGAACACGACTGGTTTAATAAAAACAATTATTAGTATAATCATTTGTACCATTGTTTGTTTTAATGTGCTTTTGTTTGACTGTGCTAATGACAGCCATATTGTGCTTCCATTCTTATTCACACACTTCGATTGTAACTTCGCGCGAATTCGGTTACGTTCTGTAACCAAGCTTGTATCCTGGCACGATCTCGGTATCCTTTCGATGCCACGAGATCGCCAGCAAATAAACCTCGACTTGGTCCATTAATTGACTTCTGATATTTGGCTTCTCGGGGATTTTATGGAGTCATTTGGCACGAGCTTCTTGGTAGCGGTGTTCATAGTCAATCTCGACTCGACGCTACTCTACAGGACATTCAGTATCTTGCGTAGACAATTGTTTATAAATACTTGTACGCTAACTAGAAAAAATAATTCAATTCTTTTAAACTCTGCCTTGGGAGTTAGAAGGTCTTCATTTAGAAGGGTTATGACGCTTCATGGTGAAAGCCGAGTTCCTTCGGAAGCCACGATGCCGATGCCTCTTCTAACAACCAGAGAAAAACTTTTCGTAGGTACACGGAACGTCTGAACAATGTGGGAGACCGGAAAGACCAGTCAAATAGCAACGGAAATGATGAGATACAACTTGGCAGTACTGGGAATCAGCGAAACCCATTGGATCCAAACTGGACAACAAAGGCTAGATACGGGAGAGATGCTGCTATACTCCGGTCACGAAGATGAAATTGCTCCACACACTCGGTAAGTTGCTTTATTGCTGTCCAACGCATGAAATGCACTTGCAGAATGAGAATCTCACGGATCCAAAATCATCGAAGCATCATTGAAAACAAAGAAGAAGGGGATCACAATGAATATTATCCAATGTTATGCACCCACCAATGATAGCAACGACGACATTGAGAATCAATTCTATGAGAGGATGCAATCAACAATAGAGAAGTGTCCAAGAAAGAACCTCACCATTCTGATGGGAGATCTAAATGCAAAAGTCGGAACAGACAACACCAGATATGAAGATATCAAGGGACGAAGTAGACTGACTAGGAGAGAGAAACGAAAATGGAGAAACATTTGCAAATCTGTATGCGTTCAACAAATTGGTCATAGGTGGCACAAAATTTCCACACAAACGTATACACAAAGCTACATGGATCTCATCGTACCACACCACAGGGAACCAAATAGATCATATTCACATAAATAAAAAATTCCGAAGGACAATGGGATATGTGATAACCAAGAGAGGAGCTGATATAGCTTCAGATCACCACCTAGTTGTGGCCGATTTGAAACTGAAGCTAAAGAAGAACTGGACAAACAGCACTATGAAGGTTCAATACAGCCTTTCTTCGAGATACTGACAAATTCAACGAATTCAGGAGATCTCTCAACAACAGGTTCCAGGCATTACAGGATCTACTGAAGGAAGAGGAAAGTACTATGGAGGGTAACTGGAAAGGTATGAAAGAAGCATTAACTTCAACGTGTCAGGAGGTGCTGGTCCTCAAGAAGCATAATCGTCATAAGGAATGAATCTCTGTAGAAACACTGGACAAGATCAATGGAAGGAAGAACAAAAAGACAGCAATTAACAACAGCCGAACACGAACAGAGAAAGTCTAAGCACAAGCTGAATACATAGAAGCAAACAAACAAGTGAAGAAAGGCATTAGAGCCGACAAGCAGAAATACATGGAAGAACTAACAACGACCGCGGAAAAAGCTGCTAGAGAAGGAAATATGAAACAGCTTTACGATAAACGAAGAAACTAGCAAGGAAATATAATAAACCAGAGAGATCGGTCAAGGACAAAGAAGGCAGGCCAACCACTGAAATTCAACAACAGAGGAACAAAATTGTAGAGTACTTCGAGGAACTCCTGGATAAGCCGGCTCCGAATATGCTTCACCTTCTATTCAAAAAGATTTGAGAGGAGGAACAAATGTGGATGAACTGGAAAGAAGGACACCTCGTCAAGATTCCAAAGAAAGATCTGAGCAAATGTGAAAACTACAGAGGCATCACACTACTATCAGTACCAGGGAAAGTCTTTAACAGAGTGTTGCTGAACCGGATGAAGGATGCAGTAGATGCCCAACTTAGAGATCAACAGGCTGGATTCCGTATGGGTCGGTCGTGCACAGACCAAATTGCAACACTACGGATCATCAACGAACAATAAGTTGAGTGGAACTCGTCACTATACATCAACTTCATTGATTATGAAAAGGCATTTGACAGTGTGAATAGGAGGACGTTATGGAAACTTTTTCGACACTATGGAGTTCCTGAAAAGATTGTCAACATTATCCGGAACTCATATGACGGACTACAGTGCAAGGTCGTGCATGAAAGACAGCTGACAAATGCATTCCAAGTAAGGATCGGAGTCAGACAAGGCTGTTTGCTCTCCTTCTTCCTCTTTCTTCTGGTGGTCGACTGGATTATGAAGACCTCAACATCTGAGGGACATCACAGAATACAATTGACAGCTCGGAACTAGATAAACGATTTGGAGTTCACAGATGACTTAGCCCTCCTATCACATACACACGAACAAATGCAGGTGAAGACAGCCAGTGTGGTAGCAGTTTCTGCATCAGTAGGCTTCAACATAACTTAATTCAATTGCGTTATCTCTGGCACTCTTATTTCGTCCAGTAATTCAAATAATTCGAAACATTATACTGGCGTCGCGATGGAGCCTGCAATGGAAAAGTTGGATATTCATTCAACTTCGGAAGCTTTTGAGGATTATTTGGAAAGGTTCGAAATCTGGAGCATGACTAAGAAAGATGTTAAAGGTGGTAAAAATGTGGCACATTTCCTGACATTCATTGGGAAAGAAGCGTACAGCTTATTAAAACTTTGGCATATCCAGAAAAACCTATCTCAATTCCTTATGCAATTTTTAAAAAGCTATTATTAAATCATGTAAAGTTAACCAGCTTTGAATGCCGTGAAAGGGCGAAATTTCATAATATGGTTCGTCAAAATAATCAAAAAGTTCGGAAATTCATCCTTGAATTGCAGAAACAAGCTGCCAAGTGTAATTTCGGTGATCAACTTCATGTGCAACTGAGAGGTCGACTAATTGCAGGAATTAACATACCGAGTTTGGAAAGAGAACTGTTAAGAATGCCAAACTGTTCCTTCCAAGATGCTAGAACTGCATGTATTAACTACGAAGCAGTAAATGAACTTGATATCCAGTCGACGAAGATTTCTAATATTTTGCTTAGTCGTCATGATGAACTACAATCTCAGGGTCAATCAAACTTGCGTTCATGTAACAGTGATTCTTATTCTTGTGTAAATATGAAAAGTATTTCAACAAGGAATTACAAAGCAAATCACAAAGGTGAGATGAAGTTTGGTAAATGCTTATCATGTGGAAAGTTTCATTATCGTAATTCATGCGCATTTCATAGTGCTAAATGTTTTAAATGTGGTAAGATAGGATACATTCAGTCAGTATGCAAAGCTATTGTCCATTTCGCTTCAAGTAGTACTAAATCTTGTAACTTAAATCTCAACAATTCGGACGTTTCTAGTGATCGTTTATCTTTATCTGTTATTTCGAAAGGTAATGCTCATATTCATAAGCGACTATATACATCGCTTGATTCATTTCATGACTTTATTGTGGACACAGGCAGTATAGAGTCCATTATTTCACTCAAGAACTTGAAATCCTTAGATCCTAACGTTGTGGTACGACCCACTGAAGTATCAATATTGGGGATTACTGGACGAAGACTGCCCATAAGAGAATGTTGTAAATTGCTAATAAGAGATGATAATTCTTCATACATATCTTATGAATTTTTAGTTAGCGAAACGGGACTGTCAGTATTAGGTTTAAAGTATTTGAAAAGGCTTAAAGTGGAGTTGTTCTCCCTAGTTTCTAAAGAAAATTCTGATACTTTGCTTAAAGATTTGATAGCTATGTGTGCTAAGTGCAGTGGAGGTATGGAAATTCAGCCTATAAAACTTCAAGTACAGGGTGATCCAGTCTTTCTTAAAAGACGAATAATTCCTTATGGTCTTCGAGAAGCAGTACATAAGACATTAAACGGTTTGTGCGTGAAAGGCAAAATTAAATCAATTCAGTCTTCAGCATGGGGTACTCCTATAGTTACGCCACTGAAGTCGAAAGGCAAGATCCCTAGAATTTATGGTGACTATAGATTAATACTGAACTCCCGTTCGTTGAAGCAAACGTGCACGACGGTAGAGGCTGAAGGTATTCTAAATCGACTTCATGGTTCCAAAGTGTTCTCGAAAGTTGACCTAGAAGATGCTTATCTTCAAATCCCTCTAGATCAATCTTCATCTATTTTGACGACAATTAACACTCCTTTTGGTCTGTTCAAATACAATTTCCCTTCATTTGGTCTAAGTTGTTCTCCAGCCATATTTCAGGAAGTTATGAATAAAGTAGTTAGTGATCTTGAAGGTGTTGAAGTTTATCAAGATGATCTCATTGTTCATGGTTTTAATAAGGTAGTTCATGACCAAAAACTTATTGTTTTATTGCGTCGTTTAATTGGGAAGAATATTACAGTGAATCCAAATAAGTGTTCATTTTGTGTATCTAGTTTTGAATGCCTTGGATACCTAGTTGATGGTAATGGTTTTAGACCAGATATGAAACGACTAGCTCCACTGACAAATGAACCGTTGCCAAAAAATCTTACGGAATTACGTTCACTAATGGGTGCACTTCAGTACTACTCCCGTTTTATTCCTAATTTTTCTTGTCGTGCAAATTGTTTATTTAATATTTTGACATCCAATTCATTCAAATGGAGTGAGGAACAAGAGTCATGCTTACGAAGTTTTGTTTTGCTTTGAACATTCAGTTCCACATCTTTACGATAGTAATGCTGATAATTACACTGCATTGCTAAGTAAATGATCAGAATTTTATCTAATGTTCGTTTATATTTGTTCAGCTTTGAGTCTACTATTTACAGGTGCCCCGTTATTTTGTACTGATTAGTTACCACACGCCACATATGTTACATATACTATGATTAGAATATTCATACGAAAGCTTTGCTTAACTTTGACTATTCTAAAATTCTCCTATCGATATGACGATTTTGGCATTTTATTCATGGATATAAGGTAACTTGGAAAAGTTAAAACAATCGAATCGATATTGACTATCTTAATTTGGTTCAGAACACGTTCAAATGCAAAATCATAGGCCTTATTCAATTCAACTTGTTAGATTGGATTTAGCAATGATTTGCAACGAATTAAGTAAATTTGTCATAAGGCGAAAAGAAGACACTAGTTTTTCTAATATTTACTATACATCGCTGGTGAACACTTATGTGAGCATTCGATCATGTCGTTTCTATTACTGTAACTTATGACAATAATCGTACCATTCTGATGGTCTTGTAATTCTGAGATTTATGTAGATAGTGATTAATACCCACTATAAACTGATATCAACCATCAGATCAGTGTAGATTGACAGATGTTTCAGTTTTATTATCAGTGAATGGACTCAGAGTAATAGAAGAAATAGAATAATGCACTTTCAAATATTTAGCAATCAAGCTGATCTGGAATACAGTTATCAATTACTTTTTTGACGTATTCATAATTCGTCAATCAGCACAAAATATTATTAGGAGGATGAGGATTAATGTTAAGCAAACTGAAGTTGAGTGAAATATATTCGTTCAACGAGGTGGTCTTCATCAGATTAATCAATGTCTATTACTAGATCGAAAACAGAATGCATTCTAAAACATGCATATTTCACACAACATGAAGAAGTTTCATGCAATTGGTTCCTTTTATGAATTTAAGTAGAGCAAGAACAAACATTAATGAAGAATAGTATGACTTCATATTATTTCGAGGTTTCTCGTCAGCGGCTTACAAACCAAAATTGTGATAGAATTTTTTTTTACATGGAGATAGTGTGAAAACAATTGACGTAAGTTCAAATAACTGGATTACAATAATAACTATTTATATACATATATATAGAAATTCATTAGCTAGAAACAGGTCAGAGGTCAGGGGGGTAATAGTTTAGTGAAGTTCATAAATTGTGTGATAATTAGAGAGATTAATGGAATTGAATAATCATAAGGTAGATAACGTAATAATAATTAAATAGAATTTGAAAAGTTAAGATAATTTAAGAGGATCAGGTGGTGGAAATGTGTGAATAAAATTTTAGTTTAAGAATTAGGTAACATGGGGGGAGTATAGAATATCTTAAAATAAGTAAATGAATAAAATAACCAAAAAACAAAAAACAAACGGAAGCAAAAGAGATTACCAGGGTAGTGATAAGTCACGGTTTGATTTGCTGCATGGTTTGTTTAAAAGTCTTGAAGTGACACTGAATGTATCTTGTTGAGTCAGCTTTCGGAGAACTTCAACGGAGCCTTCAGAGGCCAAAAGAAGCCGAAGAGTCCTAGCCAATCAGCGCATAATGGAGCATTCTAGATTTCCAACGTGGCGTGCAACTATTGGTCAGTAGCATAATATGTCGTTAACGTATTGGCCGAAATATGATGTTGATTTATCAAATGTTAACATCTATAAATACCCATGTTTTCTGTACAAAAACGAACGTTGGAGTAAAGTATTTCTCTCATACTTTGCGTGTTCTTTCTGGTGTTCAGGTCGCCGTGTAGTTCTAGCTTGCGGGTTATCAGAATAGCTTAGGAACGAATAAAGCGTCCAAATCAGCAAGACTTAGCAACTGGCGACGTGGTTATCGTACCAATATGTCATTTACCTTTGAACTTTTTGAAGCTTTGTTGGAACGCCAAGAAAAACTTTTTGAACAGTTCCAGATTCGCATGATAGAGACGCCAACCCAGGAAATGAACCTGAATCAAAAAGAAGTTACAGATGATTCCTTTCAAATCTCATGAAGACCAGGTCATTATTTCTATCCATAAATTTAATTTCGATGGTTCGGCTGGCATTACTTTCAAAACCTGGTTCAAGAAATTTGAAGACTAGTTCAAAGTCGACCTCAAGAAACTTCATGACGCCTCCAAGGTTTGAATAATCTTACGAAAACTTGGAACTGTTGAACATGAACATTATAGTAACTTTATCCTCCAAAAGAATCCAAGAGATTTTTCTTTTGATACAACGATTGCAACTTTGTCACAAATCTTTTGCTGAACAGTCATTCTTGTTTAATATTCGTTGTAAATGTCTCAAGATGACAAAAGCAGGCGATGATGATTGGGTGAAGCATGCGGGGTTAGTAAACCGTGAGTGTGAGCGTTTCAAACTATCAGCAATGACAGAAGACCAGTTTAAGTATCTCGTGTTCGTATGCAGCCTCCAATCTCCCGAAGATGCTGATATTAGAACCAGAATTCTGAGTAAAATTGAACAATGTCCTAAAATAACACTACAAGAAGTAACCACAGAGTGCCAGAGATTGGTAAACTTTGTGGTGGACCAAAAGTATATTAACCAAAAACTAGCAATAATGTTATTACGTCCAAAAGTTAATGTAACATCAATAATTCATAAATTAGTAACACAAAATAAAAGTTTAGAGAGGTCACTTAAATCAGCTAGTCGTCGCGTATTCCGTTGAGTTTTGGTACCGAAATCCACAATTATAAATGAGTAATAACTCCGATGAGGTAAATGTGACTCCAGTAAGTTTCTTTGACGTAGGATGTAATTGAAATGGCACAACAGTCTAAAATGTAGATAATATTCGATTTAGAATGCAATTGGCTCGATAACGCGTGAGAATAAAACAAGGAGTGTGTGTGTGTGTAGTAGTGTATTCACGAACAACCACAAGTGTGTCACGCTATGTCAGTATCACAACGGAAAGTGTGTTCAAGGTCATTTACTAAAACAACAGGTACAATCGTTTAATGATAAAATATACAGACAGTGAAAGATTGACAAAATAAATACAAATAATATTAAAAACTATTTATAAAATAAGGTTGTCGGGCCTATCTCGACATAGCTCTCCCCAGGGTGTCCAGAGATAACACTGGTTATAATAACAAAAAATAATGTAAGGATATGATATATACATGTATACAAAAATAATATTTACAGTTTTAACTAACAGAAATGTGGAGATGAGTATGACGTGTACGTTATTGTGTGAAAACAGCAGAGATGTATCATAGCATAATAAGCACACACAAAAAATGAAAACATTGTCATTTAATGTCTTGTTTGGTTAACAATGATATTAATAATGTGCAAAACTGCTAATGACCCACAAAACAAATTGAACTGTTTATTTTTGTGTACAATGAATACGTATTTACTCGTTTATTATTAAAACAACACATATAAGCGAACAATTGTTTTCAATTAGATTGTCATCAGGCTTTACTCTAATATACATGAATATTTGGGTGGGATTGATAGTGCAGGTCATCGATAATTGTTTGCTTTGATTGTTTTAGTTTGTTATTTTTTATACGGCAAAATGTACGTAACGCTTTGGTTTTTTTATAAGTCTCCCAGAACGTGTTAAACAAGAGGGTGTAGTGCTAAGTTTTTCCTCCTCCTCTTGTTTCTTAGCAATTGATGGGAGTGATTGCTTGTTCGCAGTATTGTCTTCTGTGTCTTGATGGACTTCGTAGAAAGCTGGTTTTATTCGGTCTATGGAAATTGTCTCATTGTTCCCATTTTTGTTGATAATGAAGTATTTGTGGGTGCGTTTTATTACTTTATAAGGGCCTTCATATGGTGGTGTCAGTGGCTTTTTTACCGCGTCTACTCGAACAAAAACAAATTTGCACGTTTCTAAATGTTTATCGAGATGGACTCGGTTGTTGTGTTCTCGAGGTGGTATTGCTCTGATGTTCTGCATCATTTGTAGTAATCTGCTTACAAAACGAGAAGGGTCTCCTGGCGTTGTGGGTTCATTCTTGACCAGTTGTCCTGGTAACGTTAATGTCGTGCCATAGACTAGTTCAGCGGCCGTGCATCCGATGTCTTCCTTTACTGACGAGCGAATCCCAAGGAAAACGAGCGGTAAAGCATCGCTCCATTTTGAAGAGTCCGGTTGTGCCATCAGAGAGCTTTTTAGTTGGCGATGGAATCTTTCGGCCATGCCATTAGCTGCCGGATGATAAGCTGTCGTTTTGACATGATTTACTCCAAGAAGTTTAGTGAACTCGTGAAATAGGACAGATTGGAATTGGGGACCGCGATCTGTTGTGATTGTTGATGGTACGCCATAGTTGGATATCCAGCGGTCGAGGAAAACTGAAGCCACTGTCTCTGCCGATGTGTCTTTAATGGGGCATGCTATGGCCCATCTTGTGAACATATCTATTGCTGTGAGAATGTATGTGAAAGAGTTTGATGGTGGCAGAGGCCCAACTAAATCTAAATGCACGTGCTGGAAGCGATTGTCAGGGATAGGGAACTTCCCAATCGAACTGGAGGTGTGTTTCTGTGTCTTACTGCGTTGGCACTGGAGGCAGCTACGTGTCTAACGTTTAACATCCGAGTTGATTTTCGGCCACATAAAACGTTCAGTAATGAGCTTTGTTGTTGCTCTGATGCTTGGATGTGAATGACCGTGCAAGTGCTGAAATATTTTTCGTCGGCAAGCGTGTGGGACAAGCGGACGATTGTTGCCTGTTGAGGTGCCGCACATGATGAGGAATTGGTACAGGTTTGAGATTTAAGCCAGACTTTTCTTTGCAGACTTTCAATTCTGCATCATCTATTTGAAGTTTAGCCAAGGTTTCAAGGCTGATGTCATGATTGAGTGCCATCGTATTGATATCCCTCCTAGATAGTGCATCTGAGACAATGTTCGTGTGACCTTTGATAAACCTGATGTCTGTAGTAAATTTGGAGATATAATCAAGTTGTCTTGCTTCTCGTGGGTTGCGTTTGTCATACGATATGCTAAAAGATTGGCAAAGGGGTTTATGATCTGTCATAATGATGAAATCACGACCCTGTAGCAAGAAGTTGAGATGTTTTACGGCTAAATACATAGCTAAAAGTTCGCGTCCAAAATTACTATAACGTTTTGATGCTGGCGATAATCTCTTAAAGAAAAAGGCAATGGGGGTAATCGTGTTGTTTACCTGCTGTTGTAATACTGCCCCGACGGCTTTTTGTGAAGCATCTGTGCATAGTATCAACAGTATTGTGGGGTCAGTATTTAGGTGTTGGAGCATGGTAGCGTTGGCAATCATGGATTTAGATTTTTCAAATGCTACTTTGGCATAGGAAGGTAACTTGAATATTTGGTTCTTTTTCTTCTTGGTACCTGACTTATCGTTTTTCAGTAAATCTGTCAACGGCTGTAGTACATCGGCGCAATTCGGTAGAAATCGTCGATAAAATTACATATTCCAAGAAAACGATGTAGTGATTTTACTGAGGTTGGTTCTGGGTAACTGGTGATGGCTTCGAATTTTTCTTCAAGCGGTTTAATTCCTTGGGATTCAATGTGATGTCCCAGGCATTCCAGAGTTGAGGCGCCAAATGTACACTTCGAAGGGTTGATTACAACACCATAACTTTTGAAGTGTTCGAAAAGCGTGTGTAAGTGCTGAACATGTTCTTCAGTGGAAGAACTAGCGATTAAAACATCGTCGATAAAGACAAATTCAAAATCCAAACTTCTAGTTACTTCATCCCTAAATCTCTGAAAGTTTTGAGTGGCGTTTTTTAGTCCGAAAGGCATCCTCAAGAATTAAAACAAGCCAAAAGGTGTGATTACGGCAGTATTTTCGATATCCTCAGGTGCCATCGGTATTTGATGGTATGTTCGGACTAGATCTAACTTCGAAAAGATCTGTTTTCCATGTAGATTTAAAGAAAAATAATGTAGATGAGGGATCGGATACCTGTCTAGGATAGTCTGGTTATTTAATCGGCGATAATCTCCACATGGGCGCCATTCTTGATTTTTCTTGGGAACCATATCCAACGGCGAGGCTGCGACAATCACTTATCTTAGATCTTGGTCTCCGCAGACGTTTCACATGGGTTTTCATCGTAGCTGAAATCAAACAACCCATTCTCGGTGCTTACAACCTACTTGTAGATATGGCGAAAAAGAACCTAATTGACAAAAACACAAACTTACAGGTCAGCGGCACAACTATCTCCAATTACGAAATTCATGGAGTCCGAATGTTAAGACCTGAAAACAAAATTTTCACCGATATCCTGTCGTAGTATGAAAGTACAACCAGAGCTGATTACCAAAGCGAACGCTCCACACATCATGTTCAACAAAGTATCACTACTACAGGACCGAAAATTTGCGCCAGGGAGAGAAGACTCCCTTCAAACAAGTTGTAGTTCGCTAAGAGAGAATTCGAACACATGATGCAATATTGGGATAATCAGATAATCTAACAGTCCTTGGGCCTCGCCGTTGGATATGGTTCCCAAGAAAAATCAAGAATGGCGCCCATGTGGAGATTATCGCCGATTAAATAACCAGACTATCCTAGACAGGTATCCGATCCCTCATCTACATTATTTTTCTTTAAATCTACATGGAAAACAGATCTTTTCGAAGTTAGATCTAGTCCGAACATACCATCAAATACCGATGGCACCTGAGGATATCGAAAATACTGCCGTAATCACACCTTTTGGCTTGTTTTAATTCTTGAGGATGCCTTTCGGACTAAAAAACGCCACTCAAAACTTTCAGAGATTTAGGGATGAAGTAACTAGAAGTTTGGATTTTGAATTTGTCTTTATCGACGATGTTTTAATCGCTAGTTCTTCCACTGAAGAACATGTTCAGCACTTACACACGCTTTTCGAACACTTCAAAAGTTATGGTGTTGTAATCAACCCTTCGAAGTGTACATTTGGCGCCTCAACTCTGGAATGCCTGGGACATCACATTGAATCCCAAGGAATTAAACCGCTTGAAGAAAAATTCGAAGCCATCACCAGTTACCCAGAACCAACCTCAGTAAAATCACTACATCGTTTTCTTGGAATATGTAATTTTATCGACGATTTCTACCGAATTGCGCCGATGTACTACAGCCGTTGACAGATTTACTGAAAAACGATAAGTCAGGTACCAAGAAGAAAAAGAACCAAATATTCAAGTTACCTTCCTATGCCAAAGTAGCATTTGAAAAATCTAAATCCATGATTGCCAACGCTACCATGCTCCAACACCTAAATACTGACCCCACAATACTGTTGATACTATGCACAGATGCTTCACAAAAAGCCGTCGGGGCAGTATTACAACAGCAGGTAAACAACACGATTACCCCCATTGCCTTTTTCTTTAAGAGATTATCGCCAGCATCAAAACGTTATAGTAATTTTGGACGCGAACTTTTAGCTATGTATTTAGCCGTAAAACATCTCAACTTCTTGCTACAGGGTCGTGATTTCATCATTATGACAGATCATAAACCCCTTTGCCAATCTTTTAGCATATCGTATGACAAACGCAACCCACGAGAAGCAAGACAACTTGATTATATCTCCAAATTTACTACAGACATCAGGTTTATCAAAGGTCACACGAACATTGTCTCAGATGCACTATCTAGGAGGGATATCAATACGATGGCACTCAATCATGACATCAGCCTTGAAACCTTGGCTAAACTTCAAATAGATGATGCAGAATTGAAAGTCTGCAAAGAAAAGTCTGGCTTAAATCTCAAACCTGTACCAATTCCTCATCATGTGCGGCACCTCAACAGGCAACAATCGTCCGCTTGTCCCACACGCTTGCCGACGAAAAATATTTCAGCACTTGCACGGTCATTCACATCCAAGCATCAGAGCAACAACAAAGCTCATTACTGAACGTTTTATGTGGCCGAAAATCAACTCGGATGTTAAACGTTAGACACGTAGCTGCCTCCAGTGCCAACGCAGTAAGACACAGAAACACACCTCCAGTTCGATTGGGAAGTTCCCTATCCCTGACAATCGCTTCCAGCACGTGCATTTAGATTTAGTTGGGCCTCTGCCACCATCAAACTCTTTCACATACATTCTCACAGCAATAGATATGTTCACAAGAAGGGCCATAGCATGCCCCATTAAAGACACATCGGCAGAGACAGTGGCTTCAGTTTTCCTCGACCGCTGGATATCCAACTATGGCGTACCATCAACAATCACAACAGATCGCGGTCCCCAATTCCAATCCGTCCTATTTCATGAGTTCACTAAACTTCTTGGAGTAAATCATATCAAAATGACAGCTTATCATCCGGCAGCTAATGGCGTGGTCGAAAGATTCCATCGCCAACTAAAAAGCTCTCTGATGGCACAACCGGACTCTTCAAAATGGAACAATGCTTTACCGCTCGTTGTCCTTGAAATCCGCTCGTCAGTAAAGGAAGAAATCGGATGCACGGCCGCTGAACTAGTCTATGGCACGACATTAAAGTTACCAGGACAACTGGTCAAGAATGAACCCAAAACGCCAAGAGACCCTTCTCGTTTTGTAAGCAGATTACTACAAATGATGCAGAACATCAGAGCAATGCCACCTCGAGAACACAACAACCGAGTCCATCTCGATAAACATTTAGAAACGTGCAAATTTGTTTTCGTTCGAGTAGACGCGGTAAAAAAGCTACTGACACCACCATATGAAGGCCCTTATAAAGTAATAAAACGCACTCACAAATATTTCATTATCAACAAAAATGGGAACAATGAGACAATTTCCATAGACCGAATAAAACCAGCTTTCTACGAATTCCCTCAAGACACAGAAGACAATACTGAGAACAAACAATCACTCCCATCAATTGCTAAGAAACAAGAAGAAGAGGAAGAACTTAGCAATACACCCTCTTGTTTAACGCGTTCTGGGAGACTTATTAAAAAAAACCAAAGCGTTACGTACATTTTGCCGTATAAAAAATAACAAACTAAAACAATCAAAGCAAACAATTATTGATGACCTGCACTATCAATCCCACCCAAATATTCATGTATATTAGAGTAAAGCCTGATGACAATCTAATTGAAAACAATTGTTCGCTTATATGTGTTGTTTTAATAATAAACGAGTAAATACGTATTCATTGTACACAAAAATAAACAGTTCAATTTGTTTTGTGGGTCATTAGCAGTTTTGCACATTATTAATATCATTGTTAACCAAACAAGACATTAAATGACAATGTTTTCATTTTTTGTGTGTGCTTATTATGCTATGATACATCTCTGCTGTTTTCACACAATAACGTACACGTCATACTCATCTCCACATTTCTGTTAGTTAAAACTGTAAATATTATTTTTGTATACATGTATATATCATATCCTTACATTATTTTTTGTTATTATAACCAGTGTTATCTCTGGACACCCTGGGGAGAGCTATGTCGAGATAGGCCCGACAACCTTATTTTATAAATAGTTTTTAATATTATTTGTATTTATTTTGTCAATCTTTCACTGTCTGTATATTTTATCATTAAACGATTGTACCTGTTGTTTTAGTAAATGACCTTGAACACACTTTCCGTTGTGATACTGACATAGCGTGACACACTTGTGGTTGTTCGTGAATACACTACTACACACACACACTCCTTGTTTTATTCTCACGCGTTATCGAGCCAATTGCATTCTAAATCGAATATTATCTACATTTTAGACTGTTGTGCCATTTCAATTACATCCTACGTCAAAGAAACTTACTGGAGTCACATTTACCTCATCGGAGTTATTACTCATTTATAATTGTGGATTTCGGTACCAAAACTCAACGGAATACGCGACGACTAGCTGATTTAAGTGACCTCTCTAAACTTTTATTTTGTGTTACTAATTTATGAATTATTGGTGTTACATTAACGTTTGGACGTAATATCTTTATTGCTAGTTTTTGGTTAATATACTTTTGGTCCACCACAAAGTTTACCAATCTCTGGCACTCTGTGGTTACTTCTTGTAGTGTTATTTTAGGACATTGTTCAATTTTACTCAGAATTCTGGTTCTAATATCAGCATCTTCGGGAGATTGGAGGCTGCATACGAACACGAGATACTTAAACTGGTCTTCTGTCATTGCTGATAGTTTGAAACGCTCACACTCACGGTTTACTAACCCCGCATGCTTCACCCAATCATCATCGCCTGCTTTTGTCATCTTGAGACATTTACAACGAATATTAAACAAGAATGACTGTTCAGCAAAAGATTTGTGACAAAGTTGCAATCGTTGTATCAAAAGAAAAATCTCTTGGATTCTTTTGGAGGATAAAGTTACTATAATGTTCATGTTCAACAGTTCCAAGTTTTCGTAAGATTATTCAAACCTTGGAGGCGTCATGAAGTTTCTTGAGGTCGACTTTGAACTAGTCTTCAAATTTCTTGAACCAGGTTTTGAAAGTAATGCCAGCCGAACCATCGAAATTAAATTTATGGATAGAAATAATGACCTGGTCTTCATGAGATTTGAAAGGAATCATCTGTAACTTCTATTTGATTCAGGTTCATTTCCTGGGTTGGCGTCTCTATCATGCGAATCTGGAACTTTTCAAAAAGTTTTTCTTGGCGTTCCAACAAAGCTTCAAAAAGTTCAAAGGTAAATGACATATTGGTACGATAACCACGTCGCCAGTTGCTAAGTCTTGCTGATTTGGACGCTTTATTCGTTCCTAAGCTATTCTGATAACCCGCAAGCTAGAACTACACAGCGACCTGAACACCAGAAAGAACACGCAAAGTATGAGAGAAATACTTTACTCCAACGTTCGTTTTTGTACAGAAAACATGGGTATTTATAGATGTTAACATTTGATAAATCAACATCATATTTCGGCCAATACGTTAACGACATATTATGCTACTGACCAATAGTTGCACGCCACGTTGGAAATCTAGAATGCTCCATTATGCGCTGATTGGCTAGGACTCTTCGGCTTCTTTTGGCCTCTGAAGGCTCCGTTGAAGTTCTCCGAAAGCTGACTCAACAAGATACATTCAGTGTCACTTCAAGACTTTTAAACAAACCATGCAGCAAATCAAACCGTGACTTATCACTACCCTGGTAATCTCTTTTGCTTCCGTTTGTTTTTTGTTTTTTGGTTATTTTATTCATTTACTTATTTTAAGATATTCTATACTCCCCCCATGTTACCTAATTCTTAAACTAAAATTTTATTCACACATTTCCACCACCTGATCCTCTTAAATTATCTTAACTTTTCAAATTCTATTTAATTATTATTACGTTATCTACCTTATGATTATTCAATTCCATTAATCTCTCTAATTATCACACAATTTATGAACTTCACTAAACTATTACCCCCCTGACCTCTGACCTGTTTCTAGCTAATGAATTTCTATATATATGTATATAAATAGTTATTATTGTAATCCAGTTATTTGAACTTACGTCAATTGTTTTCACACTATCTCCATGTAAAAAAAAATTCTATCACAATTTTGGTTTGTAAGCCGCTGACGAGAAACCTCGAAATAATATGAAGTCATACTATTCTTCATTAATGTTTGTTCTTGCTCTACTTAAATTCATAAAAGGAACCAATTGCATGAAACTTCTTCATGTTGTGTGAAATATGCATGTTTTAGAATGCATTCTGTTTTCGATCTAGTAATAGACATTGATTAATCTGATGAAGACCACCTCGTTGAACGAATATATTTCACTCAACTTCAGTTTGCTTAACATTAATCCTCATCCTCCTAATAATATTTTGTGCTGATTGACGAATTATGAATACGTCAAAAAAGTAATTGATAAATGTATTCCAGATCAGCTTGATTGCTAAATATTTGAAAGTGCATTATTCTATTTCTTCTATTACTCTGAGTCCATTCACTGATAATAAAACTGAAACATCTGTCAATCTACACTGATCTGATGGTTGATATCAGTTTATAGTGGGTATTAATCACTATCTACATAAATCTCAGAATTACAAGACCATCAGAATGGTACGATTATTGTCATAAGTTACAGTAATAGAAACGACATGATCGAATGCTCACATAAGTGTTCACCAGCGATGTATAGTAAATATTAGAAAAACTAGTGTCTTCTTTTCGCCTTATGACAAATTTACTTAATTCGTTGCAAATCATTGCTAAATCCAATCTAACAAGTTGAATTGAATAAGGCCTATGATTTTGCATTTGAACGTGTTCTGAACCAAATTAAGATAGTCAATATCGATTCGATTGTTTTAACTTTTCCAAGTTACCTTATATCCATGAATAAAATGCCAAAATCGTCATATCGATAGGAGAATTTTAGAATAGTCAAAGTTAAGCAAAGCTTTCGTATGAATATTCTAATCATAGTATATGTAACATATGTGGCGTGTGGTAACTAATCAGTACAAAATAACGGGGCACCTGTAAATAGTAGACTCAAAGCTGAACAAATATAAACGAACATTAGGTAAAATTCTGATCATTTACTTAACATACAGTGTAATTATCAGCATTACCATCATGAAAATGTGGAACTAAATGTTCAAAGCAAAACAAAACTTCGTAAGCATGACTCTTGTTCCTCACTCCATTTGAATAAATTGGATGTCAAAATATTAAATAAACAATTTGCACGACAAGAAAAATTAGGAATAAAACGGGAGTAGTACTGAAGTGCACCCATTAGTGAACGTAATTCCGTAAGATTTTTTGGCAACGGTTCATTTGTCAGTGGAGCTAGTCGTTTCATATCTGGTCTAAAACCATTACCATCAACTAGGTATCCAAGGCATTCAAAACTAGATACACAAAATGAACACTTATTTGGATTCACTGTAATATTCTTCCCAATTAAACGACGCAATAAAACAATAAGTTTTTGGTCATGAACTACCTTATTAAAACCATGAACAATGAGATCATCTTGATAAACTTCAACACCTTCAAGATCACTAACTACTTTATTCATAACTTCCTGAAATATGGCTGGAGAACAACTTAGACCAAATGAAGGGAAATTGTATTTGAACAGACCAAAAGGAGTGTTAATTGTCGTCAAAATAGATGAAGATTGATCTAGAGGGATTTGAAGATAAGCATCTTCTAGGTCAACTTTCGAGAACACTTTGGAACCATGAAGTCGATTTAGAATACCTTCAGCCTCTACCGTCGTGCACGTTTGCTTCAACGAACGGGAGTTCAGTATTAATCTATAGTCACCATAAATTCTAGGGATCTTGCCTTTCGACTTCAGTGGCGTAACTATAGGAGTACCCCATGCTGAAGACTGAATTGATTTAATTTTGCCTTTCACGCACAAACCGTTTAATGTCTTATGTACTGCTTCTCGAAGACCATAAGGAATTATTCGTCTTTTAAGAAAGACTGGATCACCCTGTACTTGAAGTTTTATAGGCTGAATTTCCATACCTCCACTGCACTTAGCACACATAGCTATCAAATCTTTAAGCAAAGTATCAGAATTTTCTTTAGAAACTAGGGAGAACAACTCCACTTTAAGCCTTTTCAAATACTTTAAACCTAATACTGACAGTCCCGTTTCGCTAACTAAAAATTCATAAGATATGTATGAAGAATTATCATCTCTTATTAGCAATTTTACAACATTCTCTTATGGGCAGTCTTCGTCCAGTAATCCCCAATATTGATACTTCAGTGGGTCGTAACACAACGTTAGGATCTAAGGATTTCAAGTTCTTGAGTGAAATAATGGACTCTATACTGCCTGTGTCCACAATAAAGTCATGAAATGAATCAAGCGATGTATATAGTCGCTTATGAATATGAGCATTACCTATCGAAATAACAGATAAAGATAAACGATCACTAGAAACGTCCGAATTGTTGAGATTTAAGTTACAAGATTTAGTACTACTTGAAGCGAAATGGACAATAGCTTTGCATACTGACTGAATGTATCCTATCTTACCACATTTAAAACATTTAGCACTACGAAATGCGCATGAATTACGATAATGAAACTTTCCACATGATAAGCACTTACCAAACTTCATCTCACCTTTGTGATTTGCTTTGTAATTCCTTGTTGAAATACCTTTCATATTTACACAAGAATAAGAATCACTGTTACATGAACGCAAGTTTGATTGACCCTGAGATTGTAGTTCATCATGACGACTAAGCAAAGTATTAGAAATCTTCGTCGACTGGATATCAAGTTCATTTACTGCTTCGTAGTTAATACACGCAGTTCTAGCATCTTCAAAGGAACAGTTTGGCATTCTTAACAGCTCTCTTTCCAAACTCGGTATGTTAATTCCTGCAATTAGTCGACCTCTCAGTTGCACATGAAGTTGATCACCGAAATTACACTTGGCAGCTTGTTTCTGCAATTCAAGGATGAATTTCCGAACTTTTTGATTATTTTGACGAACCATATTATGAAATTTCGCCCTTTCACGGCATTCAAAACTGGTTAACTTTACATGATTTAATAATAGCTTTTTAAAAATTGCATAAGGAATTGAGATAGGTTTTTCTGGATATGCCAAAGTTTTAATAAGCTGTACGCTTCTTTCCCAATGAATGTCAGGAAATGTGCCACATTTTTACCACCTTTAACATCTTTCTTAGTCATGCTCCAGATTTCGAACCTTTCCAAATAATCCTCAAAAGCTTCCGAAGTTGAATGAATATCCAACTTTTCCATTGCAGGCTCCATCGCGACGCCAGTATAATGTTTCGAATTATTTGAATTACTGGACGAAATAAGAGTGCCAGAGATAACGCAATTGAATTAAGTTATGTTGAAGCCTACTGATGCAGAAACTGCTACCACACTGGCTGTCTTCACCTGCATTTGTTCGTGTGTATGTGATAGGAGGGCTAAGTCATCTGTGAACTCCAAATCGTTTATCTAGTTCCGAGCTGTCAATTGTATTCTGTGATGTCCCTCAGATGTTGAGGTCTTCATAATCCAGTCGACCACCAGAAGAAAGAGGAAGAAGGAGAGCAAACAGCCTTGTCTGACTCCGATCCTTACTTGGAATGCATTTGTCAGCTGTCCTTCATGCACGACCTTGCACTGTAGTCCGTCATATGAGTTCCGGATAATGTTGACAATCTTTTCAGGAACTCCATAGTGTCGAAAAAGTTTCCATAACGTCCTCCTATTCACACTGTCAAATGCCTTTTCATAATCAATGAAGTTGATGTATAGTGACGAGTTCCACTCAACTTATTGTTCGTTGATGATCCGTAGTGTTGCAATTTGGTCTGTGCACGACCGACCCATACGGAATCCAGCCTGTTGATCTCTAAGTTGGGCATCTACTGCATCCTTCATCCGGTTCAGCAACACTCTGTTAAAGACTTTCCCTGGTACTGATAGTAGTGTGATGCCTCTGTAGTTTTCACATTTGCTCAGATCTCCTTTCTTTGGAATCTTGACGAGGTGTCCTTCTTTCCAGTTCATCCACATTTGTTGATCCTCTCAAATCTTTTTGAATAGAAGGTGAAGCATATTCGGAGCCGGCTTATCCAGGAGTTCCTCCAAGTACTCTACAATTTTGTTCCTCTGTTGTTGAATTTCAGTGGTTGGCCTGCCTTCTTTGTCCTTGACCGATCTCTCTGGTTTATTATATTTCCTTGCTAGTTTCTTCGTTTATCGTAAAGCTGTTTCATATTTCCTTCTCTAGCAGCTTTTTTCGCGGTCGTTGTTAGTTCTTCCATGTATTTCTGCTTGTCGGCTCTAATGCCTTTCTTCACTTGTTTGTTTGCTTCTATGTATTCAGCTTGTGCTTAGACTTTCTCTGTTCGTGTTCGGCTGTTGTTAATTGCTGTCTTTTTGTTCTTCCTTCCATTGATCTTGTCCAGTGTTTCTACAGAGATCCATTCCTTATGATGACTATGCTTCTTGAGGACCAGCACCTCCTGACACGTTGAAGTTAATGCTTCGAAAGTAATAGCCAGTTGCCATACGTTCATGCTGTAAGCGGAAAGAAAGATTCCTACTCAAGAAAATTATCGCACACAGACAATCGGCAAGACTTAACAACTGATCCTCATCTCCATGTTGGTCATGTGGAGTTTGACGCTATAAGAGGTTCTGTCCGTATAAAGAACATTGTTGCAGTAAGTGGTATCGGAAGGGTCATATAGAAACCAGCTGCAGAAAAAGAAACTATGAACGATATTCTGCAAAACCTTCCTTCCAGAAATACAGGTCTGGCGTATTAACAAAAGGAATATTGGTATCACATAATCAAGCACGAAATTGCCGCCAAAGAAAGTACGTAGCCTTAGATATTGATAAACACCGTACTCGCCTTCAGCTTGACACAGCTTCCGATATCACCTTAATCAGCCCAGAAACTTGGAAGAAAATTGGAAGACCCACGGTTTTCCCAACAATACAACTGGCACACAGTGCATCTGGGGGGGAGTTAAATATCGTTGGAGAAGTGCCATGCACTGTTTCTGAAGGTACCGTAACAACGAATGCAACAATATATCTTACAAAGAAGCCAGCACTCGACTTAATGGGGTTAGGTCCTATAGAAACACTTAAATTAGCATGTAGCGGTAAATAAATCCACAAAATAAATAGCTCAGTAAGTTTTCGACATTGGATGCTGACCATATGTTTTATTGGACTCATCTAGCTGAAGGCGCTCGGTCATGCATCCGCACCAGATCACGTGTGGTAACGCTGTGCTCAACATCTACCGCAATCGTTAGCCAGATTAGATCAAAGAATTCCGATATATTGGTAATCGCCAAATACACTCTTCCGATCTCCTCGACTCTGTCTTTTGATTTCTCTTGGTGGGAACAAACTATATTAGAAGGTGTTACTGATAGAAGCGTTGTCAAACACTGAATACCTGTATCATCCTCAAGCAGACCATTCTATTAACAGCATCTGCAGACGAATCAGAACTGACAACACCTTAGAGTGGAACCTTAGAAACGCCGTGCTACAAAGACACCAAAACGTGTTTAAAGAATGATTGGGGGATTGTACGAAGGCCAAAGCGTTGTTAACCTTTAAACCTGCAGCTACTCCCGTCTTTCGACCTAGAAGACCTGTACCGTATGCTGCTCTTCTAATAGTTGAACAAGAATTACAACGACTTCAGGAAATGGGTATTGGTAAGAAGTCGAATGGAAGCGCTCGTCTATGTGCAGACTATTCAAAGGAATTAAAAGAAGCTCTAGAGTATCACCAGTATCCGCTACCCCTACCGGAAGATCTTTCCGTTAAGCTGAACGGTGGCGGGTTTTTTGCGAAATCGGATTTACCAGAAGCGTATCTACGAATTCCGGTATCTGATGAAAGCAAAAATCTCCTGACTCTTATAGCAAATATAAAAGCTGAGAAAGAAGTTCATCGCGTGTTGGGTAATGCACAGTGGCCATCCTGGAATCAATAAAATGAAATCGTTAGTTCGTAGTTATGCTTATTGGCCGTCAATGGACAAGGGTATAGAGAATAAATGCCATAACTGTCCATCATGCATTCAAGCCGCTAAAAATCGTTGGAAATGCGAACCTCAGTATTGGCCTAAGCCTGCAGGACCCTTGGAAAGGCTTCATGCAGATTTTGCCGGTCCAATCCAAGGGACAATGTTTCTAATTATCTTAGATGCATTTACTAAATGGCCGGAAGTATATATCATGCCAAATTGTACAACATCAGAAACAATCCACGAGTTGTCTACCCTGTTTAGCTGCTTCGGTGTTCCAGAGACCTTAGTAACGGATAACGGCTCGTATTCACCGCAAAATCGTTTAAGCATTTCTGTAGAGAAAACGGAATAACTCATCTTCGTTCTCCATCATATCATCGGCAATCAAACAAACAAGCAGAACGCTTTGTGGACACCTTTAAACGGGCATTACTGAAAGGGGGAGGCGAAGGGACGACTGGACAGATAATCACAAAATTTTTAACATCCCACAGATCCACCCCGAACTCGAATGTTCCAGATGGCAAGTCTCTTGCTGAAGCCATGTTCGGAAGGTGTATTCGAACTGTCTTCAACGCCATCTTGCCATCCAAATTAGTGAATGAGCGCAATCACAATCCAAAAATCCGGAACTTAAATGTTGGCGACAAAGTTTTCATTAAATCCTGCATCGGGGAGAAACGATTGGAAGAAGATGTACAAAAATTGGGAAGAGTTCTGTACAGAGTCCGAGGAACTTTTGGAACGTGTATTCGACACACAAATCAAATCTATAAGGACAAAATAACGATGCAGACTCGAAATAACCGGCCGAATTATCCGTTAAAGTTAATCTTAGATACACCAATGTTACACATACCCAATCACACCGTAAAGAAGCCTTGGACAAGGCAGACGACAAAAATAATGAGACGCCGCTACAACCCAGTTGTTAAGCTAAAAGTAGATCCTAGAACGAAATCTTATTCCGGGAAATTGTTGAGTCGGCTTTCAGAGAACTTTAACGGAGCCTTCAGAGGCCCAAAAGGAGCCAAATATCCCTGCCAATAAGATTATAATGAGACATTCTAGATTTCCAACGTGGGGCGCAACTATTCGTCACTGGCAAAATATTTCTTTAACGGATTGGCCAAAATGTGACGTTAATTTAACAAATGTTAACATTTATAAATACCCATGTTTTTTGTACAAAAACGAACGTTGGAGTAAAGTATTTCTCTCATACTTTGCGTGTTCTCTCTGGTGTTCAGGTCGCCGTGTAGTTCTAGCTTTCGGGTTATCAGAATAGCTTAGGAACGAATATAGCGTCCAAATCAGCAAGGCATAACATATATCTCCTTTGTTGTTCTCCGATTTGACTTGTTAGGGGACTCACGATAAACAACCTAATGATCATTCAGTTGAATAAACTAATATCTTTCAACTTGTTTCACACCACTCACTCCTCTCAATGAAAACTTGAACAACTCAATCTGATGACAAAGTAATTGTATTCATTTAAGCAAAATAGTTAAGCAAACGTATCTTGTTACTACATTTTCTTAGGAGATCAATCAAATGGAGTATAGGGTAAAGACAGACGGAGAGAGGGAGTGAGAAAGGATATAGGGGGAGAAAATAAGTGTGAATAATAATCTTTTCATTTGTTAATACAACTCTTGTTAAACGAGGTGAATGCTCTTGTTAATTGTGAATCGAAACATGTCAACAAATAAATTTTGTAAAGCAGAAAATCGTTGACGTCTACAGAATAAATTCGTAATTGTTTGATGACTTTAATCACTGTAAATATATGATTAATAATGTAATTGGTAAGTAGATTATCTCACGATAAGCTTCGATAACAGACGACGGCAACCATTATGTACTCCATCCAATAAATTTTGATAAATAATTAATTTTACGAAACATGGTGAGTCGTTTATATAATAATCGATCTAAAATAAAATATATTTGGTAAATAAAATTTGTAAAATTATTTCCCTTTATCACGTTCGATCACTTGATAAGTAATTTCAATGCAAAAGTAATGCATGGTAGAATTTCCTACAAATTATGACATACATTTACGAAAGTCGAACTAGTATGTTACAATTGAACACTGGGATTTACCAAGATGAAAGATAATCTAGTCGAAACAATAGTGGAATATTAAATATGAAGGTTTATCTTCAATTGATTCATTTCCGAAGTGATCTGACGTTATCATCAAATCAGACAAACACGCACACATGTATACATGGATGCAGGATGGTCTAGTCTTCTTAGAACTGTATTTCGAAACTTCATTTGAATGATTGAACAAGCGATTAGTCTACAACACATCACATGTAACAAGGACAAAGTAGTGTGTAGGATGAGGAAGTGTTAATTTAAGTATCAATATCAGTATAATGTGTCCACAATTATTTGAAATAACATCTCCCTTCTCAATGAGAATCAATTCTAACTGTCATACAATATGTCAGTCACCTTATTACGAAAAGAAATAATCTTATGATAGTTTAAACTATGAATTGAGAAACAGTTTTCACATTGAAATAGTTTCAAATAGTTCTGATACTCAACAACCGACTCTTGACACAACTCGTTTTAAGTAAAACTCGACTAAGTGAGAATTGTCATTGTTTTCGGAAGCATTTTGAAATCTGGTTAGTCAATAAACTGTGAGAATGCAAATGTGATCTATGCATTTTAAGTCATGAGAAGCATTTGATTGAATCAATAATACTCAGTAATATTCAGCATTATTGTTCACACCGTTTACGTTGGGGATATAGATAAACACGAAGAAATAATGGTATATACAATGCTAATCCGTCTATATTAGCAATTGTATCCATGTTTAAGTTCCAGTAAATCGATCATAATAATTGCAAATTATTACTTCTTAAATATTGTTTATACGTACTCCTATAAGCTTATATATTGTTTTGCCATTGAAATCAAGAAATTCTTCCATAATTCGTCCCAAATCCACTTCACAACGAGAGACAATAATTCGAATAATTGTTCCATGATCTTTTTCTGTATGTTCCGTAGCTTTGACTAATTTTTCAGCAAAATATCTTGGTCTATTTTGTATGCAACGGACTGAAATGAATTTTAATTGATGAAATATACATAAGTAAATGTGAGAAATGAAAAATGTTCATTATACAGAACAATTACTTGCTCTCTTAATTACTTAATATGAGACCAAACAATCCAATTTGTTGATAGTTTTCAGCAAGTAATAGAGTAAGTGATAAATGATCAAAAATACATTAGCTTAATGCTATTGTGGTGTGTGCTACTGATGTCAGCAAATATAAGTAGTATGTATCATCAATCGAAAGTGAAATACCTGACAATAGAAAGTTGAGGAAATTGAAGAAAAGTGAACAAGAACAGTGAACGATCGCTGTGGAAATGAAGGGACAGCGAAGTCTGAGATGATTGATTGACATTTTGCAAATGAATTATTTACTGTATGGTTCTCAGATTTTACTAACTTGTTCTGTAATTTTGTGCTCAAATATATACTTGTGTTCTCGTTCACTATACTATGACTTGATTTTGTAACAGATAAATAAGCTTCATTATAAATTGAATAGAATTCTATGGTCTCAAAATTCACCATTTTCATAGAAGTTATGATTAAATAACTGAACAAAAACATTTCATACTTATTATTCTCTGGTTTTCTTATGTATAAGTAAGACGTCAAAAACATGATATCTACAATGTTATTTCATTTAGACTAATGATCGGATTAAATCTTGTTGATTAGTAGAAATTGATCAATACTAAACACTAGACAAATACGTCATACCTTAATACATGTTAACTAGTAATTGTACAGAATAAAGTTGTTCAATTTTTAATGGGATAAATAGCAACTGGAAATAGCTTGAAATGATTGCCCAGGACAGGGTCGGATGTTGAATGCTGGTGAGTAGCCAATGCTCCTTCATGATGTGTAAGAGGTGTGAGTAAATATGTAAGTAAGATATAATTCACCAAGTAATCTCAAATTAGATCAAATCATACTAATTATTCAAATAACAATTCCTTTAAATAAATAATAGTGATGACGACTTACCAATAGACAGTATACAATCGACTGCATGTCCACGCATTTCCTCTTCCAAATCACGTTCACTAATTAACGAATATTCATTGAATACAGCTCGTAAATGACCATAGGATCGTGTAATCAAGATAGGCATGAATCTAATAAGTAAAGATATTAAAAAGTTATTTCACCAGTTCATTAAAAAAAGCAACAACGTGTTGTATGTTGCTTCAAATTGATTAGAGGATCACATTCATTTATTTAATCAATGATGTATCCAGAGTCCTATTTAGATTTCGGGACTGATGTATACATAGGAAATATTGTTAGCGGGACATAGACTGGATTAAAGCATGCTCAATACACGACTGCTTTGGTGCAACCTGAGTGGCTAATTCTTAACCAATTTGCACTAGTCGATAGTTGGTGAATACTCCAGAATCTTCTCATGTAAAAACTATAAATGTACTAACGTTTTCCCTATTGTGCTAATTACTTCCATCTAACCTTGTTATTTGGAATATAATCTGTTTCCTGTTCAACCGTGTTCTGATTTGGGGACATGTCGAGTGAATCGGTGTCCGAGAATACTAAGCAATAGGAATAGCTGGGTCATAACCGTAAGAAGGAGATTATAACAAATATATATATTGCGAATTATTTAATAAAGTTTTAATTCGCAGTAAAATTTCATACTTTGTACTCGTGAATTAGTCGACGATCTTTATAAAAGTAATGCATTTATGGTGAAATAATTGAAACTGAAACCTAGTCCAGAAGCAAACAAGTGAGTGAAAGTGGAATCTTCACACAAACACAATTATTTATAATAAGTCACAATAGTTCTGTTTATAAAATCGAATTCTCTTACAATGCGAAGTTTACGAACTAAGTAAGAGCTATGCAGGATCAACAAATCCTACTAGTATATCTGCAAAGAAAAACTAATTTGTTGGGGGAGAATAATCAGATATCTTTGTTCAGTTATTTAGAGCTTGTATGACCGAACTGTAAGACGAGAAAGTAGTTGCATTGATCTGGTCCATGTATTGATTAGTCCATTTACATTGCCATCTAGTACCAATTACACCGAGTTAACGGATGATACGCTAAATGTGAGATAACAACTAAATGACTATTGGTCCGGAATGCAGTTTCCCACGTTTACTCCCCGATAGCCACAAAGAAAATACAACTCAGCAGACAGATGACCTGCAACTAAACAGTTCGAATTTTTTCGATCACTCATACTGGAATATGGAGCGAAATCGTGACAACACATCAACAGAATTAGGAATTTACAATATGAGCACAACCGCACCGTGAATGGGAAAGAACTGAGTAATAAGTTCGTAATGAATTGACAATAACTTTGGGAAATGTAAAAGACAAAACAATGGTTAGTGCGTCAAACAAAAGTGGAGGAGTGTAAGAATGTAACAGTTTAAGTATTTAATAAGAGTACAGCGAAAGCATCAATAATAAGTTCAGATTGGATCGTTCCGAAACTTCACTTTTGTCTAATATTTATCCCGACATAGTAAAAACAGTATGTTATGACCTTGAGTATGTCTGGTTCTGCTATCACGCGACCTATCTACCAATCCGGATACGACTTATACGAATTTCACACTAGGCCAACCAATGACGTTCAACCGGTGTGGGCAGTCTAGCGTCCTTATTGGTCCTATGTACTACGAGCCCTTCCACTTGAGTCCAGAACACAATACCAGCTTCGAATTAGAGCAGATCAGAGCAGATCGTTTATTTCAAACATACTCGGTTTATATATCAACCAGACAGACCACAATACACCATAAATTAGGAAATAACATATGTACACAAATAAGCCAAAAAGTGGCTGTGAACGAGGGGGACAGTAATTAATAGACTGAACATAGTTTAAGAACCGTAAATCGTACAATACTAAATTATAGATCAAAATAAAGCTTATAATAAGAGGGATATAAATATACATAATCTAATGATTGAATAGTTTTACAATAAGAATATTTATAGAATATTAGTCCACTAATAGTCCTCGGGAGTTACCTGTAATTTAATCTTCGCTCGGATATAACACCTCCCCTTTTTTTCGAAGATTCCAAGTTTAGATTCGGATTTTAAAAAGAATTTTTTTTTAAACTTTGAATTCTCCAACATTCTCCTCCTCCTCGAAATAATGTTGGGTCCTTATATCTCCAAGTTACAAATAATAGGACATTATTTAAACGACGTTTCTCGCATTGAATGTCGGATCCACTAGAAACGACTAGATGATAATGAACAACCTTTGATTTGAGGTCAAAGTTTAATTCTTCTGAAGCATTACTTTCAAATCCATTAGGAATTTCATCAATGGATAATGGATCATTACGGAAATCATCATCTAACAAAATTACATTAGACTTTTGACCATAATTTGACTCAGCCAATATTTTTTTCTTATTTTTATAAAAAATTTCATCAAAATTACATGCATTATTCTGAAAACCCATATGTGATACCTTGTCATTAGAAATCGGACAAGCTGATTCAATATAAATTTCTGTCTCACAATGATTTTGAGTAACATTCGGTATAATTGGGTTCATCGTGTCACTGCAGTTATTTTCTGAATACGAGTCCCCATAGCTTTCTCGGCTAATATCACGTGGACCATAATTTTGTTCTAGCTGAAATTCATTTTCAGAGCTAGACAGGACCAGTAGTGCTTCATTCAATTCTGGACTCCGGGCTTCATCTACAGGGTCTGGCTCTTGATCATTTGGTATTGTCACAACTTCATGAGCATTCAGCACAGTATTTTCTTGCTCTGAGCCGGACACGTTACAAATATTACGTTCTGATTCAGGTATAAAGGGATTTGAACCCTGCACAGGATATGCTTCTGAAATGTCCATTTCTGCACCATTATCTGCATGATAAATAGATTTCTTGTTTTCTGCTTGAATGCAAAGTCTGCCCAAAACTGTTTCAAATAGCTGTTGTTGCAAGGCCAACATCTGCTGGTTCTGTTGTTGTTGAAAGGCTAACATCTGCTGTAATATTAACTGCAACTGTTCTGAAGAAATCGACATTTTTTTTTAACTGCCAATAATATTAGCTCCAAAAATCACCGGCAACTATAACAGTTACTTTATTTCCCAAATCTGGGTCACCGCTTGTACTTTTTTTTGTTGTTGCCAAAATCCCCGTCGCCAATTGTTATGACCTTGAATCGCTTTTTATTTTCAAAATCCCCGTCGCCAATTGTTATGACCTTGAGTATGTCTGGTTCTGCTATCACGCGACCTATCTACCAATCCGGATACGACTTATACGAATTTCACACTAGGCCAACCAATGACGTTCAACCGGTGTGGGCAGTCTAGCGTCCTTATTGGTCCTATGTACTACGAGCCCTTCCACTTGAGTCCAGAACACAATACCAGCTTCGAATTAGAGCAGATCAGAGCAGATCGTTTATTTCAAACATACTCGGTTTATATATCAACCAGACAGACCACAATACACCATAAATTAGGAAATAACATATGTACACAAATAAGCCAAAAAGTGGCTGTGAACGAGGGGGACAGTAATTAATAGACTGAACATAGTTTAAGAACCGTAAATCGTACAATACTAAATTATAGATCAAAATAAAGCTTATAATAAGAGGGATATAAATATACATAATCTAATGATTGAATAGTTATACAATAAGAATATTTATAGAATATTAGTCCACTAATAGTCCTCGGGAGTTACCTGTAATTTAATCTTCGCTCGGATATAACACAGTACACTTACTTTGATTCATCAATCCTGATGTCTTGTTTCATTGTTCTAAGTAGTTCTTCCACATCTCTTCGTACAAGATTTCCATCTACAAATGTGAATTCATCTCTATTCGCTTTTAGTAAAGCGATATATATTGATTTAAAAGGATATTCAATATCATCGTTCACATCATCTTCTAAATCACGTCCATAGAACACTAAAATTTAACGAAAGAAATTCGCTAATATTTAAAAAGCAATAATACTGTTTATAGTTTACATGACTGACTGACATCAGCTAAACCAGCATTGAAAGCCTATATTTACTGACTGATTTACTTACTTACTTACGCCTGTTACTCCCAATGGAGAATATGCCATCAACCAGCATTCTCCAACCTGCTCTGTACTGGGCCTTCCTTCCTAGTTCTATACAATTCTTGTTCATTCTTACCATGTCTGCTTCCATTTCTCGGTGCAATGTGCTCTTTGGTCTTCCTCTTCTACTTTCGCCTTGAGGATCCCATGTGGGGGCTTGCGTTGTGACACAGTTTGATGCTTTCCTCAATGTGTGTTCTATCCACTCCCACTGCTTCTTCCTGATTTCTTCCTCTTCTAGAATAAGGCTTTGTTCTCTCGCACAGTAGATTGAAGCCAATATTTACCGTAATCTATTTCACCAAAATGTGAGATCTTTCTGCAGTACGCACTCATAATCATATCACTTATCAGACTCATGGTTTTCACGCATTCTAGATGGCCTTGTGTTCCAGACAATACTGGAACGCTACTAAACCTAGTAACAGTATAGGTAATGATCCAATTAGAAACGCGGCATGTGACTTTTCACTTTTTAAATGTTTCTGGCAAAACGTTTATTAAATGTTGATTAGATAAGAGGTTTTCTCAACGTTTTCAGAGCTTGTTTTGGCTTTTGCTCGAAAGACTTTCTGGATCTCTCCAACATAATCAACAATAAATTAGTTAAACAAATCATTTACAGTTCATAATTGACGTAGAACAGTGAAATAATAGTTGAACCACTTAAATTTTATCCATTGAATCATAGATTTCAATCATGCTTTACTTCATGCAATTTCAGTAGACTTGTAATATCATAAATCTTTTAACGGGATTATAATCAGATTTCGCTGAATTTTTGTACGAAATAGAAGAAAGTGATTACAAAATACAAAACGAATAAAATACACATTGATTAAAAAATTCACAGTGTAAATCATAAGGATCTTAGATCTACATAATTTCTGATAATCCAAGAAGTACTGTGGTGTGTGCTACTGATGTCGACAGATATGAGTAGTATGTATCATCAATCGAAAGTGAAATACCTGACAACAGAAAGTTAAGAAGATTGAAGAAACGTGAGCAAGAACGGAGAATGATTCCTGTGAAAATGGAGGCACAGTGAAGTCTGAGATGATTGATTGACATTTTGCAAATGAATTATTTACTGTATGGTTCTCAGATTTTACTAAGTTGTTCTGTAATTTTGTGTTCCAATAAATCCGATTGTCCCCAGTTGTGTCCTTATCTACTACAATACAGATGACTGACATCAGCTAGACCAGCAATGAAGGCCTATATTTACTTAATCACAGAGTGAGTCTAACCATCTTAGAACTTTAGGAAATTCATTTCAAGGAGGTTTTATCAATAAACACAACATGGTTACTTAATTGTATTTGTATGAGGATCTACATAGTTTGGAAATGACTACTCATTATTTTAAAATTAACAATGTCGACAATATAAATTTTGTTGAAGTATGCTGATAATATGTAATTTCAAGAGTTGAGATGATGAGTCATTTGAAGCAATACCACCATGGGAAACCTGGAAGCAATGGACAGCCGTGTCGATCAGTTTTCCGGATGAGTTGAAGTTAGACATTAACATCGTTGAACCCCGGGCAGCTCAGCGTTCTAGAGGTAAGGAGTTCGTGCGTGATACTGATATATCTTGAGATCATGTCAACCGAGGCAGGATCGTAGATACCAACGGCAGAACAGTTTATCTTGAACTTCTTACAAATTTCAAATAGTTGAAATGAATCTCAGTGAATCCTCCTCATAATTAATGACCATATTCAGTAATTCATGACAGTCTTAATTTTGAGAATAAATACAAATTATATTTGATCATTTTATAAACTAATAACTTACATTTTGGATAAACATTCTTAATTCTTCTGATTTGTTCATTTGTTCTTGTACAAAGAATTTCAGTTATTGTATCTTCATCAGTATCAGTTCCTCTCATTGCTCTATGAAGTTCTATTGCATCAAATTCTGCTGGTGTATAGCACAACGCAATCAAACAATCTTTTAAATACCCAGTTAATTTAGAATTAAATATGGCGAACAAATTGTCCTTATACAGAGATTTATATGTTTGTAGAATTGCTATACGTTGAACAACAGGTCGACGACCCATTACTTCAACGATTTCTTTTTCTATTATATTTAATCTATCCAGAGCACCATTTAAACGTCCACAGTCATTTTCAACACAGAAATCTTCTTTAGGTGTTAATGTTGGTTTTATCTAACATTAGAAGAATGGATATTTACAAGTAAGTAAATTGTAGAATCTAGTTAAAATGGTTTTGGGTATATTGGTTTAATTTATAGCACAACGCAATCAAACAATCTTTATAACATTCAGTTAATGTAGAAATAAATGGGGTAGGTAAATTCTTTTCGTACATTGATCTATATTTTCGTAGAATTGCTATACGTTGAACAACAGGTCGACGACCCATTACTTTTATAATTCTCCACTCAATCATCCAATAACTTTCCCAATGTTTGCATTCATGTTCAACAGTGAAACCTGGTTCAACAGTAAGTGTTGGTTTCATCTAAGATCAAGGTGAATGGATATTGACAAATAAGTAAAAAGTCAGTCAGCTACAACGTGGGATTGTTTAAATCTAATAATCTGCAATAGTGTTGATATATATCAAATTATTACCTTTTACTGAAAATAATATTCAACGTATTTAGATGAAGTGATTCCACAATTATGTAAACTCACTGAAAAAAGAAGCACGATAGTACAGTGACGTATTTCGGAAAGTAACTTGTGCATGCTAAAGGACTTGAAAATGTTTGAGGTTTTTAAATAACCCTTATATTTATGAACCATTCTTCTTACTGAAAATTCCTTGGATTCACTTTCCTTGTTCATAATTGTATTATTAATTTAATGGTTAAATTCATGAGTTGATTTAATTTAGGGTACCCCGGAAAACGTATAAACACTGAAGGGCTGTTTCATCCCAGTATGGGAAATTTTAGCAGCACGAAACAACCGTCCAGTGCTTCCAAGTTCTCCAGCGTGGTCTAGCTTAAATTGACTGATGAATTCTACCATTGAGTTACTACAATTCCCACAAACCCTCATTCTGACAATAATAATAATTATTATCATTATCATTATACTGAGGACTAATGAGGTATAAGAGTCGACACAAGGCTGCTAGTGCTGTTTCGACTCACCGTTGGTTTAGCACAAACATAATGTCATAGAAGTCGATATCCTGATTGGTAATTTTGTCACGTGATATTTGACGGGTCATAGGACATGATAATAGGTTCAATTTAAATGAAATGCTTCAACGAAATCAATTAAAATGTGTTTCATAACCTCTATTAACCGAATGATCCACTACAGATATTATCTTATTTGTAAGATGGAGAAATGGGAATTGTGGTAAAATGTGACAAAAGTGATCAGTGATCCATTTGACATAAATGAAGGTATTAATATAAAGTAAATAGCTAAAGGACTAACTGTAGGGAGTTAAATGAAGCTTTCCAGTTTCAGAAATTAAAAATGATTTCCTCGATATAAACCTAAAATAACCTATCAATATGAGTAAACAATTACATACATTTTAACATTTGATATCAGTTGACTGATATAACCCATAATCCGAAAATCCATTACAAACACTGTTCAGTGGATTAATATTCATCAGATGAATTCCTCTGTAAGTTCTTATAACAGTTTACCATTAGTTAGGAATTATTAAGCAGCATGGTATGTTTGTACAGATATGCCTACTTTGAAGGATTCATTAAAGTCGGAATGGGGATTTGCGGAGAATGCAGAAATTCAGGCAGTTGAATTCATAAGTTGATGTAAGCTAAACCATCAATGCGAATCTGTAAGTACTGAATGGCCGTTTCATCTCAGTATGTGACACCTCAGTAGTGCGCACCCATGATCCCACGCACAGGACTCAAACCTAGGACATTCGGTCTCTATGGAAATGTGGAGTTTGAAATTGATGTAAAAAAACAGAACGTCCATTGGAAATACCAAACCTAATAAGTCATAAACACAATAGTAATCAAAGTATTTCTAGACTGGATGGATATTCAGTATAGTGAATTTCATTTGCTAACCAAAAATACATGAATATCTAATGAACAGAATAATTAACAAAAATGACTGGAAAAGTCATTCAGACGAAATCAGTTATGCATATAACAACTTACTATATCTTCGTAAGGAACTGACTCGCCATATCCAAATACTCTGGAAGTTCCAAAAAAGTCATTAAACTGACATGATGCAAGTAGAGGAACATTTGGAATAACGCTAGGTACATCCAAAGGTGTCTTATTAGAGTTTGTGTCTGATTGTCTGGAAAATTCACACAACGTAGTTTCGATTTTTCCATCCATATTACATTCAGCTGTATTTGAATTTATTGAGCTTCCTATCGATAAACAAGCATGTTTTATTGGAGGTTTACCTAGATAATTTGTATTACATTGATGAGTCTCATTTGAGCTATCCACAGAGAGACAAGAGAAATCTAAATCCATCTGGTAATCTGATATACTTAGAGTGAGTGTGTTATGCACAAAAACTGTTAATAGATTGATTTTTGTTTCGTCTAGGTCACTAGTGTGATGAGTCAATTGGCTGAAATGAAAATGTAACAGTGAGAGGATTGGTCAAGTTAGTCGAAAGAAACAAACAACTGGCCTTCACAATGTCGACAGATTTTCATGGCATAAACAAAATACATTTTTCATCTGTTCCAAGTTATTTTGAAATTATCAGCCAGTATTATGATTATAGAAAGATTTCAAGAGGCTTTTAAGAAGTTCAAAAGTTTATTAATTAATTCATTAACATTCTTCTTCGATGTCTCATCTTCAACACATGAATTAGTGATCATCACTTCAAAGTGTGATTATTATTTTTATTATGAGTGTACATTAGTATTACTGGAGTTACGTCTTAAATATAATCACTAGTGAACACATTTTCTGAATTTCCCACCTTTGGTCTCGTTAACGGCAGGAGTTATAGATACACCATTTTTGTAAGCAATCATCGATGCCATGTATTGCACACTATCCGTTTTTTTGCTGATTTTGTGATGATGCTCCAGTTGTTGATGTTTCAATTTCCGATAATTGTGTTGTTTGTGTAATGTTGTTTTCATTTTGTTGTAGTTATTTTATGAAAGAGGCTGACCAATGTAAGGTTATCCTCCAGAGTAAATGTATATCAATGTCTGTTTCCCATGTCCTTACAATTATATCCAAAGCAATAACTAACCTAGATTTAAAAGTTAATTTTCGAAAAGAAGTAAGTAATAAGAAGCCTTAATGATGTCACTAGTTTTTCGGGATTGCTATGTCTTTCAGACGCCAATCGATTTGAGTTATTGTTCACCAAACCATGATTTTCTCCTTATTTCGAAGCCTTAATTCAAACCCTTATTATCCTTACCATTGTTGACACATTTATCATCACAATATCAATATCCACTTCTTCCTACTTATTACTTAGCTATTTAATTTATTTCACTATCTGCCAATAAATATGCATATAAATATTACTGTATATTGAAACAGTGACTGAGACAAATCATGTTTGCTTATATGTTGTATTGTTCTACATTACAAGATAGGAATTTCCAATACTTCAAAGTGTTTATATCTTAGACACTCTTATTAACTGAAAAGTAATTCCAAGGAGATAACTAAAGGAAATGACGAAATATCAAGTTTCCTAGTGAATTGAGTTGTTGAATCTCATTTGAGCTATCCACAGAAAGATAAGAGAAATCTAAATTCATCTATTACTCTGATATATTTAGAGTGAGTGTGCTATGCACAAAAACTGTTAATAGATTGATTTTTGTTTCGTCTAGGTCACTAGTGTGATGAGTCAATTGATTGAAATGAAAATGTAACAGTGAGAGGATTGGTCAAGTTAGTCGAAAGAAACAAACAACTGGCCTTCACAATGTCGACAGATTTTCATGGCATAAACAAAATACATTTTTCATCTGTTCCAAGTTATTTTGAAATTATCAGCCAGTATTATGATTATAGAATCATTTTTAGAGGCTTTTACGAAGTTCAAAAGTTTATTAATTAATTGAATATCTTTCTTCTTCGATGTCTCATCTTCAACACATCAATCGGTGATCATCACTTCAAAGTGTGATTATTATTATTATGAGTATACACTAGAATTCGTGCAGTTACATCTTAAATGTGATCAGTAGTGAACACATGTTTATTATTAGCATAGAAGTCGTGAGTTTGATTGTCACGTGAAGTGTCGCGGATACCCACTGCTGAGGATTCCCATACTGAAACGAAATGTTCGTCCAGTACTTTCAGGTTTCCAATGAGGATCTAGCTAAGATCAGTCTGTCACCTAAAATATGAAAGTCCTACAATGTCGACAAATCCCCTATACTGATCATTCTTATACATCTTTTTACAAATTCTAATAAGACAATTTATTGTCGTAGTGAGTTCTGAATTTCCCACTTTTGGTCTCGTTAACGGCAGGAGTTTTAGCTACAACATTATTGTAAGCAATCATCGATGTCATGCATTGCACACTATCCGTTTTTTGCTGATTTTGTGATGATGCTCCAGTTGTTGATGTTTCAATTTATAATAATTGTGCTGTTTGTGTAATGTTCTTTTCATTTTGTTGTAGTTATTTTATGAAAGAGGCTGACCAATGTAAGGTTATCCTCCAGAGTAAATGTATATCAATGTCTGTTTCCCATGTCCTTACAATTATATCCAAAGCAATAACTAACCTAGATTTAAAAGTTAATTTTCGAAAAGAAGTAAGTAATAAGAAGCCTTAATGATGTCACTAGTTTTTCGGGATTGCTATGTCTTTCAGACGCCAATCGATTTGAGTTATTGTTCACCAAACCATGATTTTCTCCTTATTTCGAAGCCTTAATTCAAACCCTTATTATCCTTACCATTGTTGACACATTTATCATCACAATATCAATATCCACTTCTTCCTACTTATTACTTAGCTATTTAATTTATTTCACTATCTGCCAATAAATATGCATATAAATATTACTGTATATTGAAACAGTGACTGAGACAAATCATGTTTGCTTATATGTTGTATTGTTCTACATTACAAGATAGGAATTTCCAATACTTCAAAGTGTTTATATCTTAGACACTCTTATTAACTGAAAAGTAATTCCAAGGAGATAACTAAAGGAAATGACGAAATATCAAGTTTCCTAGTGAATCTGATTTAATAAATCCGAACAGTCAGGAAGTTCCAGATAAAGTCATTTGTTTATTTACTACTGAATAAATTCGCTGTCAAAATTTTGCAAATTACTGAATAGGTAGTTGTTTTTACTGAAACAGAAATGTGCATACCTATACTTGCAGTATAACTCCGCCTGGAGCCCCTTTTGGAAGGGAGGGTTGAGCAAGCAGTGAGAAACCCCCATTCCATAGAAAAGTAACTCGCTAAAAATGCTGACCAGAAAAAGTAATTCTAAGCATTTAAACCACGCCCTGAGATATAGAAGGCCTCCATTTAGAAGAGTTATGATGCCTCATAGTGAAGGTCGAGTTCCGTCGGAAGTTACGAGGCTGATGCCTCTTATGAAAACTAGAGCAACCACTAAGTTAGGTACATGGAATGCTTCTACAATGTGGATGACCAGAAGAGTCATCCAGGTTGATGAAGAAATGAAAATATACTTTTGCATTATGATTAGCATTGGAATACGGAATAAGAGTTTTGTCTAATTTCAAACTTTTTCACAGTTGTATATAACTCAATCCCTGTGTTGATATTTACACTAAGACTTGAAGTAGATCAAAGTATAAACATTCAATTTTTTCTACTGAAGGTAGACATGTAGTTAATTTTACTTGATTGTTAAAAATCAGATGACATTTTGATTATATGAAGATAGTAGTTTTCTAAGTTTAAATGACATCAAATGGAAAATATCTATTCACTTCCACTTTAAGATCCCTCATCAACATGAACTTAAGACATGATCAAATGTATATCTCCAAATGTTTGTATGCAGTTGGTAAATTCTATGGATTTATGATATAACTCAACTGATGATTAATGATAGACTGTGCTGTGAGCTACTTATATCCACATAAGTAGTAATATACCGATGAACAGCAATATAATGTGTTTCAGTAGAAGATCGAGAAGGAAAGAAAGGTAACGGAAATCAATTGATATGGAATGCACAAACAATGAAATCTGAGACGATAGAGTGATATTTGCAAAAGAATAGTCAAGTTTGAGACAATTGAGTATTTACTGGATGGGTCTCAGACGTTAGTAATATGTTCCACAATTTTACGTTGAAATATATTCGACTGCCACCTCTCTCACACGTGTTCTTGTTGATTACAATACAAATTTGGTTTCTATGATACTAATTTATACAAATCACTAAGCATTGAATCTAAAAATTTTCAGTATAACAGATTGTATGTTAAGTTTAAACAACTTAGTCGGTATCCAATGGTCCTGATTTACGGTGTTACGTGACAGTAGTTTCTTGACATATGTAATAGTATCCTTACTGTAAAAATGACTGAATAGAAGAATCTCATACCACAATGAAACTGAACTAATGTTTCACTTGATGGATCACCTCACAATGGTTCACTTATGGTAAAACAGTCAACAACATGTGCAAAAGAGCTAAATTAAGGGAAACAGTTACATCAAGTTTGATAGATATTTTTGAAAGGATCATCAACATTTTACCAGCTGAACTAGAAAGTTTTGATAAAGTCTCCGTTAACGGTCAATTAATGAATGATTCAATCATCCTTTCTAAATAGAAACAAATTACAGAACAATTAGAGATTTCTAGACAATTTCACACAATCTTCATCCAATATTATTGATGAATTACAGTTTTACATTCAACCTGATTGACTACACGAAGTAGAAATTCTCAATAGGACCACAGACAATCCATTTCAAAGGTAGTTACGATTGTTATTATTATTATTATTATTATTTATTTAGATGACTGGTGTCAATTATTTAAAATACAGGCTTTTAATAAAATCATGTTTAGTGAAGTAGAATCAGATTTTACGGGTAACAATAATTTCTTTATATGTCCCTATGTATTTTATCAACGAGTGTCGACAAACAGATTACCTAGGCTTTCAATTTCCTATTATTATCTCCAACCACCTCACATGGGGAATACTAATAATTTTGTTCAGTAGAAAGCATCTAATATTAACTTAATATAGTGTTATGAAGTGTCTCGAAGACAAAAAATACACCGTATAGTAATGCCCAGGAAAGAGTTGTTGAATATTCAAACAAAGAATTCTGATTGAAATTTAGTATTGAGAGTATTGCAAAGTCATCCGTTTTGTACTATTCATAAACAGATTGTATAATAAATTACAATGGAAAATACATTTTTGAGTTTCATCCATACATTTGAATTTGATAGGAAAACTGTATTGTAGTTTTATTCACTTGATTTGAACAAGAATTGGATGAAAATAGAAAGCAAATCCCTGTACATTTTGGGTTGGAGAATGCTGGCTGGTGGCATATGCTCCATTAGGAGTAACAGGCGTAAGTAAGTAAGCAAGTATTCCAGCATGAAATGGAATAATTTAGATCGGTACGTAATCAAGCCAAGGTTTTATATTGTTCATATTTATGATAAATCATATCATGTACTGTCCTAACAAAAAAGACCTCTATTCATCTAATTTTGAAAATAATTTACCCTTATTGCTCAGATGGCTTACTAAATATCTTCACTATAATATCTCTTATGCTCAGTACATTAAGATGACAACAAGTGAGCAAGATATGTTTAAATTTACCCAATGAAGTCGCTGGAAAATATAAATTTTATTACAGAATCCATTCTTGTATTCGAATTTGTCACAATTATAAATCGAATTCTGTTTTAAGTGACCATGACTTTGTTTAATTAAAAACGTTTCAAACCATTATCACTGTCAAATATTATCTGTGATTCTCGTGATGCGAACCGCGTCTGAGATTTAAACCGATGTGAGTTGACTACTTCCTCATTTATTTAAATTAAAATCTTAGTGAAATCATGTGATCAGTAGTGCATTGAACAACATCGATCCTGTGACGTACTAACTGTAAAACGGCGAGAAATTCACATATCTACGATATACAATGTATTATATCGACGCATAACATTGTGAAACGACGTTGAATCGTCAATGCAGATTCATGGTGAATCTAGAAATGAATTGATATGCTTCACCCAAATCAGTATAAATTAATTGAACCTCATGAAGTTCTTAAACGGTGTGTTAACATACATTGCACATAAGCTTCATGATATTGTTACGTTGTTGCTGAATAATCCAAGGTGTTTGTCAGCTGACAATTGACACAGAAATTTCATGGTTGTATTGCATGTTGCTGAAACTTGGTTATAACAACAAATTGAAGAGTTTCGACATGTTTCGAAATACAATTATAAGAAGACTAGACCATCCTGCATCCATGTATAGATGTGTGCGTGTTTGTCTGACTTGATGATAACGTCAGATCACTTCGGAAATGAATCAATTGAACAAGAACCTTCATATTTAATCTTCCACTATTGTTTAGATTATCTTTCATCTTGGTAAATCCCAGTGTTCAATTGTAGCATACTAGTTCGACTTATGTGAATGTATGTCATATCATACATTGATAATAATTGAGGTCATAATTTGTAGCCAATTCTACCATGCATCACTTGTGCATTGAAGTTATTTATCAAGTGATCAAACGTGATAAAGGAAAATAATTTTACAAATTTTATTTCTCAAATACATTTTGATTAAGCTTAATATTTGGCGTTTTGGAAACGATCCAACAAATCTATTTATTTATCGAACTTTATGGAATGTAGAATCAGGTAATTATCGTCGGCTTTTACTGAAGTTCATCAGGGGATAATCTACTTATCAATTAAAGTATTAATCATATATTTATAGTGATTAAAGTCATCAAACAATTACGAATTTATTCTGCAGACGTCAACGATTTTCTGCTTTACAAAATTTATTTGTTGACACGTTTCGATTCACAATTAACAAGAGCATTCACCTCGTTTAACAAGAATTGTATTAACAAATGAAAAGATTATTATTCACACTTATTTTCTCCCCCCATATCCTTTGTCACTCTCTCTCTCTCCGTCTGTCTTCACCCTATACTCCATTTGATTGATCTCCTAAGAAAATGTAGTAACAAGATACGTTTGCTTAACTACTTTGCTTAAATGAATACAATTACTTTGTCATCAGATTGAGTTGTTCAAGTTTTCATTGAGAGGAGTGAGTGGTATGAAGCAAGTTGAAAGATATTAGTTTATTCAACCGAATGATCATTAGGTTGATTATCGTGAGTCTTCTAACAAGTCAAATCGGAGAACAACAAAGGAGAGGTAAATTCAGTGTGATTTCAAGACTTTTAAACAAATCATGCATCAAATCAAACTGTGACTTCTTCATGTTGTGTATTGACCAGTTAGAATGACATATGCATGTTTTAGAATGCATTCAGTTTTCGAACTAGTGATAGACATTGATTAATCTGGTGAAGACCACCTCGTTGAACGAATATATTTCACTCAACTTCAGTTTACTTAACATTAATCCTCATCATCCCAATAATATTTTGTGTTGGTCATGAAGCTTAGAGTGGTTTGAGGGAGATGCAGTCGACCTCGTTTGTTACAAAACCATAGCAAGGCATGACAAAGATACCAATACATATGATTACCGATCGCGGAGTATGAGACTGACTTGGATGTAACGAACAAGAGTGTATCTTTGAGAGACTAGCTCTAAACTCTATGTTCTGATATACCGTGCGATGGTTATAGAATAGTAGTTGCAGTACTGGAATAATGTATTTGGGTATTTAATGATGCGGCATGCAATTATGCATGTGAAAGAATAGATAAGATGAACGTAATGGTTCCTAGTCAGCTAGTTAGAGGCATCCACAGATATCATAGGAGGCTATTTTGAAATGAAAAGTGTATGTTATGATAACATAAATTGCTGACCTCGACTAAGTGAATGAATGTAATATTAGGTCAAAATTACATGGAAAAAAAATTGGAACGAACTCACTTAAAGCAGGAAAATTTCATGTTTTGAATAGTAAAAATAATCCAATGAGTTTTGAATGTCATAACAAGGAGTGTTCATGAAATGATAATTTGTTCGGCGAGTGATATGATTACGAAAATGTAATAATTTAACGACAGCACGAACAAGATTAATAATTCCACATTCGGTCATGATATTGACAATAGTGTAATAATAAGCATATAATGATAATTTGAATCGTAATGGAACAATCCGACAAATGAAACAATGAGGATAATTGGCATGAGGACAAAGTAGTAATAAGATAATAAGATTTGTGCATGTCTATGTCGTGCTGCACAGCCTTTGCTGAGTGCGTCGGATTAGAGATTGAGCTGGGCCCGTTGAGTGTGTTCGTCAAATGTATCAAGTGTAGAATTCTCTTCATCGGCGTAGATTGCTGCATTAGGTTCGTTGTCGAGGTGCTTACCATTTTAGTGGCCCGTCAATTCCTGTTCTCACGTCGGGGTTACCATTTTAGTGGCCCGTGGATCTGACTCCTATTTAGATCGTACAAATGTTTGTTATCGCCTATTCTCGTATATAATCATCGACTTAATCGCGTTAGCCAATAACGGAATTATATAAGTCGAATAACGAGAATTGATTTGGGAATACACATATTTTGTATATGAAGCGAATAAAATAGAGCATAGAAAAACGACACGCAGGGAAGATGGCTGAGAAGCCAACTCCATTTTAGCCAAACGTTACTCAAATATTTATAGTCAAACAAAACAAAGCTACAGACATGTGATTAATGGAATAAGAAGGGCACACGCATATACGCTCATATAAAAACAGTCTACGTTGATAAGTGAATAAATAAAAAGGTCAAAGTATGGCTCGAGTAGAATGAATAAAATAGGATGTCCGAAAGCTAGAATAAGGTATATGGGCTTAATATAATGACTGACACTACATAGTAATAGAAATTGATTAATCTGGTGAAGACCACCTCGTTGAACGAATATACTTCACTCAACTTCAGTATACTTAACATTATTCCTCATCATCCCAATAATATTTTGTGCTGATTGACGAATTATAAATACGTTAAAAAAGAAATTGATAACTGTATTCCAGATCAGTTTGATTGCTCGACTGTGTCTGTTGTAGAGAAAGTTACTCTCTGAAGACAATGGTGGACCATCGCGCAGGACCGTTGATTGGTTGAAGTTAAACATAAACACCGTTGGATGCCGGCTGAGTGTTCACTAGCGATGCCAAGGCTCCTGGGTTCGGGTTCAGCATGCGTGTTTGTGGATAAGCAATGATGAGGGGTCTCGTACTGTGACGGAATGACCTCTCAGTGTTCTCAGGTTATAGTTATAAATCATTTTTTGAGAATAAAACCGGTATATGTACAAAATAGAGACGAGCCATTGAATAACGAGGACTGAACTTTGAGGTTTTTTCATGAAATCCCTATACCGTTTGTAACGAGTACTAGAAATACTTCTTTACATTTTCCGTAACATTTCAAACGATTGGGAAGAATTACTTTTTGACACTATAAAGTAAAAATGTTGTTAATATTGAACTATCGGATGCTCTATTCATTGGTGGCCTACTTGAATATCTGGACTACTTGTTCATATCATCTAGATATTTCAACAAATTATCTGTTTTTGTTTGTTTTAACACATTAATATGTCTATTAATGGCATAACCTATTCAGGCTCATTTATGAAATTTACGACCTTTAGCTGTACAACTTATAAAACAGTACAGTCAGAGACATCGTGATGACTCACAATATACATTGAAAAGAATGAATATTATTCAGATGTTGATTTCTGAACTGCTAACATTTAGCTGACGATCACTGATTAACAAGGTGGACTATCTTCAATATCTATCAAGTCTAAACATGTATCGCGATTATGACGTAATTGCAATTTAAGAATACTAGTTACCGATTCACTAGACAATTGCTCAGTATGACTACAAGATTTCAATATTTATCGTCAGGATCGATCAAGAAATAAGAAAAGGAAACCTGTTGAAATAATGTGTACTGATAATTCCATATTTTACCAAAAATATAATGGTAAACAAAGTCATTCATAATAATAATAATAATAATAATAATAATAATAATAATAATAATAATAATAATAATAATAATAATAATAATAATAATAATAATTCTGTCATTGTATATTACATATAACATTCAATTTTCCAGTAACACTTACTTCTTCCTATAAACCCCCAATAGTCCTGAAACGAGCATTAACCTAGTGGCAGTACATTTTATTAGACGAACTAATCAGATAGAGCTTCTCGTATTGTTACTCTAAATTTATTCATTCATTCATATGGTTACAAAGTATTTTTCGCATCATAGCTGATGTCAGTTTGCGATAAAACACTGACAATGAACTTCTAATTCATACCTTTGAAACATAACTCTAATGAAGAACAACATTAGGAATTTTGAAACTCCGTTTGGTTCGTTATAAAGATTTGAGGAGATCGATAATCCATATCTATAAAGACGAATTTATGTCATTAATTTATCTTTACACAGAAATACTTTAATAGGTTCATTAAATGTCGAATAACTAAACTATTCATATTCATGTTCCTCTTATTATGAGCTTTATTTTGACCTATGAACCATTATTATGCGTTTTACCATTCTTGAATTATGTCCTGTCTATTAGTCACTGCCTCACACATTCACAACCACATTTGACCAGATTTATACAAATATTATTTTCTATTTTATGCTACGTTGTGGTCTGGTCGATTGGTATATAAACTCAGTATGTTCGAAATATAATAATTCATATCGCAGAGGCTGAGACTTGTGTTCTGGACTTAACTGGATGGGCTAGGCGGAAAGCAGGGCCGATCCGAACTCTAGGCTGCTCATACGGGTTTACGCGTCATTGATCCGATTGATAAGTCACTGCTCCATAATCGGCGGTCACAAGATATAACATTTACATAAATTCTTGGAACGTAATCCATTTATTATTGTAATAACATTCTATTTACCATCTAAACAGTTATATACATTTCCTATGAGTTTGTAGCAAGTCCATTCAACTATTGATTATTTGTCTACTCATTGTAATTCAGACACTTAATTCACTATGTTAATTCTGTGTGTGTACGATTGAGTGCGTGTGTCTGCACAGCAATCCTTAATGCATTCTCTTATTGGTTGTAACATACAGATAATCAATAATTTATCCACACTTGATTGACACTCAAAAACATATATGGATTTTTAACTCCCACACAGACATACACGATCTTCTTTTCACGGTGTACTTGCTATCTGTACGCCTACCTTAAATACTCAGTTAACGAGATATCATTTATTGGAGTCAGATATATGCAACAACATCTGTATTTAGTGTACATAGTTCTCATTTCAATTTGTTGACTGTCATTGTTAGTTTGATAAACCTTCTGTCTGTTATTTAGTTTACTGTATATATTTGTAAATAGTTCTTACATAACTACTGCAGGAATTGAGATTTAGATGTTGGTTGGAGGTAGTCAACAGGAAACCCTGGCGGCCTGCTTGAATATCTGGGTTACCTGTTCCTCCGATCTAGATATTTCATCAAGTTATCTGTTTTGTTGTTTGTTTTAGCACATCATTATATCTATTGTGCGCACAATCTATTCAGGCGCGTTTATGAGAAGTTTACAACCTTTCGCTATACGTGATACAAAAAGGTACAATCAACGACATCATGGTGGCTGGCAATATGCATTAAAACGAATGAACATTAATCAAATGTGGATTACCGAACTCCTAACATCTAACCGATCATCATTCAAAATTTATCGTCAAAATAGATCAAGATATAAGAAAAGGAAACTTGTTGAAATACTTTATGCTGAGAATTCTATGTTATACCAAAACTATAATGTTCAATAAAGCTAATAATAATAATAATAAAAATAGAAATAAACCCTGGATCCGGGTTTCGTGCTACTTGGCAAAGATGTACCTGTAATCTTGAGGGATCTGGTGCTCTCTGGCGGACAAGCATAAATTGTGATTACTGCAGGAATTGTTTCTTCTTCAATCATATTTTGACACCTATAGACCATAGAGAGACCCACAGAATTAATGTTTGTAAAATGCATCACTACTACTAGTAGTGCTGTTATATAGACAAATATTTTGTTTAGATTTCGGATTTTGCGCTTGATTAAACAGTTTGATATGAATCCTCAGGTAAACTTAATAAATATCAATGATAATGATTGTGTGTCCGTAGGCAAGTAATCGACATCTGGAACCTTTTACCTATTGCTAATAAATATCCGACATAAAAAATACCTATTAGTGAGGATATGAGTTGTTCAACCATCAGTGATCTGGACAGAATTTTGATCAGCTTTCACTGGAAGTTGTACATCCTGTACAGATTGTCTCAATACAGGAATTTTTTATAACTTTCTATATAATAGGTGGATTTGTGGTTTGCAGTGGAATCGTGGAGGAGTGTTTCATCTTATTTGAGAATCATTAGCTCGATATGCCTGTATCTCAGTGTTCATATTCATACTGAGACTTGAATCCAATACTTTTCACTTCAAAATCCCAGCGCATAATTCATTGAGCTACTGAGCTCAGATAGCCAGCCACACACTTGTGCAGCGAGTACGATGTCATTTCCCTTATGATATTCACCACTAATATAGTAATGGTTTGGTTTATATGATCTAACATAACACTATAATCAGATCAATTTTTGATTCACCAAAGTAGAATTCAGTATTATATTGAATATTTTATACATGTTTCTTAATTTTAAGGCAAGCGAAACTTTTCTAAGTAATCTAACTATTTTTATTATTAATCTAATCACTATTGAAAACACATCATGAGTCACAATTGATTGATTGATCACCGGGTGGTGATCGATGTCATGTGTGTCAGGTCTTTCTTAATGCAGATCGAATGTTATCGATCAAGTTGCAATGTGGCCACTAGTCTAGGTGACTGGACGTTGCGTGCACTCTGTTGAGACATGATGGTGGTTGGAGGTAGTCAACACGAAACCCTGGACCTGGATTTCGTGGTATTTGGCACTCGTCAGCAAGGTGTAACTGTAATCTTGAGGGAACTGATGCTGCCTGAAGGAATTCGGTCCCGTGTTACCATCATGAGTCATACTCTTATGCTTATCACTCTGGGTCTTCATATTCTTTTCAACCATTGTATTATTTGTCTATTCACTGTAATTCAGACACTTAATTCACTATGTTAATTTCTGTGTGTGTATGTATGATCGAGTGCGTGTGTCTGCACATCAATCCTTAATCTATTCTCCTATTGGTTGTAACATACAGGTAATCAATAATTTATCCACACTTGATTGACACTCAAAAATGTATATGGATTTTTAACTCGCACACACACACACTGTCGTGTTTCACAGTTCACACGCTCTCTGTACGCTTGTGGATTTTACTCAACTTTTATAATAAAATATCTCTACAACTGGTATTCAGGCTTCTGAATAATCTCGAATAAATCCATAATCCTACTGAGAGATTTAGCCTACCTAAAAATCATTTATTGTAGTCAAATGTAGAGGAAACTAACCTCAATATTTGATGAATGCTTTTAGAACACGTACCATTACTCTACAAAGTCTGCTGCATACTCTCCAAGCGTATCATAAAGAACTTCACATTGGAATTACTATTACAATTATTAACAATTCATTGATAGTCATAATAAATTCACCCATAACATTGTTCCTTTGGAATTAGTGCTGTATATTCGCATATTTAAACCCAAAGTGACAGTTTTCTTTCCGGTGAGTCTTATATATTTCTTTTTGTTATTTTTAATTTCTTCATATTGTATATTACAATCCTCAGTTTATTATTACTATTACTTCTTTGTATCATGGCACTTGATAATTCGCTAAGCCTTTCATCTAAATCTATGTCCATGGGTGCCATCTCTGTACCTTTACTTGTCTTTAATCCGCGAAAGGCCGAACTCTGGTTTGCACGCTTAGAAAGGTTTTTTGTTGCAAACAGAATCACAAATCGGACCACTAAATTTAGTTACGCAAACTCATTGCTACCGGACGACGTTATTGAACAAGTGCCTAACATCATTTTTAAGCCGGATCCCGACTCACCATACTATTGTCTAAAAAGACAGGTCATTCGTGTTACATCTCTCACCGACCGGCAGACAATCGATCAACTTTTATTTAACGTGGAGCTAGGTGACAATACACTATCACAATTAAAACGCCACATGACAAATTTATTAGCAAATCGTACAGTAAACAAACGTCTATTATATCAATTGTGGCTCAGACGTTTTCTACAAAATATCCAACAGATACTTGTAATTGGAGACGACGATGTCGATTTTTATAGGCTAGCAGATATAACCGACAGAATTTACGAGCGGTCTAAGACTCACTCTGTGATTAAGTAAATATAGGCTTTCATTGCTGGTTTAGCTGATGTCAGTCATCTGTATTGTAGTAGATAAGGACACAACTGGGGACAATCGGATTTATTGGAACACAAAATTACAGAACAACATAGTAAAATCTGAGAACCATACAGTAAATAATTCATTTGCAAAATGTCAATCAATCATCTCAGACTTCACTTTCACAGCGATCATTCTCCGTTCTTGCTCACTTTTCTTCAATCTTCTTAACTTTCTGTTGTCAGGTATTTCACTTTCGATTGATGATACATACTACTCATATCTGTCGACATCAGTAGCACACACCACAGTACTTCTTGGATTATCAGAAATTATGTAGATCTAAGATCCTTATGATTTACACTGTGAATTTTTTAATCAATGTGTATTTTATTCGTTTTGTATTTTGTAATCACTTTCTTCTATTTCGTACAAAAATTCAGCGAAGTCTGATTATAATCCCGTTAAAAGATTTATGATTCTACAAGTCTACTGAAATTGCATGAAGTGAAGCATGATTGAAATCTATGATTTAGCAGATAAAATTTAAGTGGTTCAACTATTATTTCACTGTTCTACGTCAATTATGAACTGTAAATGATTTGTTTAACTAGTTCATTGTTGATTATGTTGGAGAGATTCAGAAAGTCTTTCGAGCAAAAGCCAAAACAAGCTCTGAAAACGTTGAGAAAACCTCTTATCTAATCAACATTTAATAAAAGTTTTGCCAGAAACATTTAAAAAGTGAAAAGTCACAGACCGCATTTCTGATTGGATCATTACCTATACTGTTACCAGGTTTAGTAGCGTTCCAGTACTGTTTGGAACCCGAGGTCATCTAGAATGATATAAATAAATATCCTAGAGCGTCTGTACATAAACAGACTTTTGGGGTAAAACGTTTTGTTCCATATTTCTCATCATTTCTTCCGTGTTCAAGTTAATATGTTTATTAAAATAGTGACCATGTATAGTAATGACAGCATTCATTAGTTTAAAAATACTTACCTGTTTAAAAATAGCTCTTCTGTTTATCTAGGTCGATATGAAAGAAGATTATTATAGTATTCTCTAAACAGCAGTATTCTTAACCGACAGTTAGTATATAATATTATCCTCTTCTTATTACACTAAAACATTTGAAATACCATAGTTATTGACCAGTTGGTTCAACCTTTAGCTCTAACTTAAATGTATGCATTGCTTTTTTAGGTTTATACGTTAAGATATTCAATAATTATCTAATCATAAAAAGATAATCGAAATGTAAATAATAAGATATCATCTAAATGGTATAAAGATGAATAACTTGCCACGATGCCAGAAAACCATGAGTCTGATAAGTTATGTGATTATGAATGCGTACTGGTGAAATAGATGTACGGTAAATATATGCTTCAGTCTGCTGTGCGAGAGAACGAACTGGATTCCAGAGGAGGAAGAAAATAAGAAAAACAACTGTAAGTGGACAGGACACACATTGAGGAAAGCATCAAACTGTGTCATAACGCAAGACCTCACATAGAATCCTCTAGGCCAAAGGAGAAGAGGAAGACCAAAGAACACATTGCACCGAGAAATGGAAGCAAATATGGTAAGAATGAACAAGAATTGTATAGAACTAGGAAGGAAGGCCCAGTACAGAGCAGGTTGGAGAATGCTGGTTGATGGCATATGCTCCCCATTGGCAGTAACAGGCGTAAGTAAGTAAATAAGTAAGTCATGTTATGAATAAATAATAATAGGGTTTTGATTGTTATTCGGAGCTTAAGATACCAAGTTATTGTAAAAAGTTTGGATCCTCAACAGATTTTGTGAAATGAATCGGGGTTAAAATGTATAATATTGTTCAAATATTTTGTGAATTTGATTGGAACCGCTAGTTTAGTAAGTATGTATTTCTGCTAAATTCTTGGTATTGTACTTTGAATTTACGAACCTGAGAGTTTTCAACTTTTAAAAATTAAGGAGAATGGTTATGGTTAGCGCCTTTTTTATCATGATTCTTTCTTACGGTATTGAACCATTAACTCTATGCGAAACACTCTTCTGTTAGTCAGGTTTAAGACCAAGAGTGACTTAGAAGTGCTCAACGTGGGGTTCAGTGGTATAGTATTCTTGGAAGGTTTTATTGTTGAAGATGTGAAATGGATTCTAGAGAAATTTTACTAGTGGTTATTAAATTGTTTAACAATGCCTCGTGAAGTTTTGTTGTAGTGTCAAATACTGTAAAGCTAGATCACGCTAGTTCGAATCCTATAGGAAGTATCAGTTCTCTCATTAGATTACATATTTAGTTTAGATATTTGAATAGTATCATTTTCATTTGAAAAGTATAATTGTCTTATCACTTATAAACCTTATATTTTGGAAAATAAATAAAAGTTTTGGTAATTGACAAAAGAACCATAAACCATGCCATATACATACGCATGCATATACATACGCATATACATACGCATCTTCATGCCATTGATTAAATTTAGAAATGATGGTCGAAATCACAAATGAACTAGTAAACCTTGTTAATCAGTGATAATTTGACCAGAATAGTAACTTATTATTAGATAGACTTTTAAACTTTCACAAACCTATTGGAATAGTACAAAAGTTACAATACTGAACGATACTAAAACAAAAATGCGTTAAAATATTTGTTTTCATTTGTTTTGACTATGAAAATCTTCTGACACTATGAAGGTCGTTTGATATTTATGTGGTTAGTTTAACCAATCCTCCTACAGTTACATGTTCATCTTAACCAACTAATTCAATATATTAGTGACCTTAACAAAAAATCAATCTATCGTCTGTTGAATTGAGTCAGCTTGACAAATGGATTTGGATGCTTTTAATCGCTCTGAGTGGAACGATTCTCAACAGCTTCATACAGTTTATTCAAGTAATCATTCTACAGGACATCCGAGAATGACTTCTGAGGGATGTCCAGAAATACAATCTCCTAATTCATCATCAGGAAGCTCAATGGATTCAAACATAGATGGATGTACAGAAGAAAACATGGGATCTGAAATGAGTGAGAATCCTGGACAACCTGAAACAAATTCTAATCAGATACCGGTCAGTGCACCAGATAGTTTCTCCGACCACAGTCTGAACAATTCAACTGCTCCATTTTCAAGCCAACAAGGTTATACAAATCCTTCTCATGGCAATAATCCATCTGCTACATCATATATACCAGGTACAACCTCATTCAATATCGATTATGCACGTCAAATGCAAAGTCCTTATATTTCTGGAAATCCCAATTCACAAAATCTCCAAACAAATTATTGCCCAACTATGCCACCATCAGGTGGAAGTTCATTTGGTAGCGACCCAGTGAACAGGAATCAAGGATCTGTATACCCGATGTTTAACGGTTTTCCTACTCCGATTTCATTTCAGTCGAATGAGTTTTCTGTCTCTCCCAGAGTTTATGGGTTTGCTGAATCAGCTCCACACGAAGATATAGTATGTTTGCCATTATTTTTATTATTATTATTAATATTGTTATTGTTATTAGTTGAATAATTAGTTTCGTTCGAACAGTTCTCAAGTCATTTTCATTGACAGTTCAATGAATTAACTATGTACATAAATTTTGAGTCACAATCCGAATTTATTTTACTTATGTGGTGCATAGGTTACAAATATTTCCTCTTCATGACTTCATGGCCTATGAATTTGTGAACGTTGATAGATTTCATGAATTTTATGGCCTTCTTTCCCGTATCTTTTAATTTGTTGAGATTTTATTTAAGTGAGTGGATTGTTCGAGTGAGCAATTGGTCGACTTAGATAATCTGAAAATACGAACATCATTGTGGGAGATATTTTTAAGAACAGGCATAATGTACAACACAAAGCTCCCATAATACCTGAACATATTTCCAGTAAATATTTCACTTCTTAGTTGATGTATTTCAAAGAATCCAGCGTTTCTTTTTTTAATTAAAGCGGTTAATTATCATAACTCGGACAAATGTTGGTAGTTATTTTAGTCTATTTATTAACTTTGTATAAATTCTTTAATATAGACATGTCGTTGCAAACATACTAGACTGCTGTTGAGTAATGCTGAGTTGTCAGATAGTCGTCACATGTGTTTACAGAGTAGTTTCGAATTTATTTTTATCACATAATGCGATATTCATCACAGCTGTTCTAATGTGATAAATAATTAGAAGCATTCTAATTGATTTGCTAACTAGGAATTCGCGAAATAGTGCAATTTAAGACAGGTGGAACCAGATGAGCATAACTGGATGTATTACATTAGTAATTCGTAAGGAGCGCGCAATCAAGTACAAATGAATCATCGGTTAGTACAAACACCAATTCTAAATTTGATCAGTCGACTGAAATCACCTGAATTATCTAGATTTGATATTGTAGGCTATCGAAATTATCACTAATTTAAATTGTTGGGTTATTTATTGTGAATGTGAAGAACATTGTTTGTATTATATGATTATCAAAGTTTACCTCAACTGTTATGTAGTTGTGTAGTTGTGAACATGGTAGTAACATTAAAAGATACATTTCTTCATACTATCTATCCATCTGGTCACTTTTTCTGTAGTTTAAAATCATTGCTCTTTATGCATGTCAGAAGCGTATTATTATGTTAACAAGAGTTTTGGAGATGATTATTTTATTCAATTCCACTTGAACAGTGTGTTTAAACTGGGTATATACTCACATGTATATACTGTACATGTGAGGAACAAAAGCAAATGCGAACGATTCTAAATCCTAAGATCGTTTAAGTATGTTGAACATGGTTCTTGCACTGACAAATCTTGTAAAATCCAAGGTTGTTTTTTTTCAAACTAAATTATCATATCCATATGCTATTGTTGTCATTGCGTCTACTTTATATCTGCTTCATTGAAATTTGTTGGTCATTAACTCAAGTGAGTAACAAATATTAAGTAAACAATACATGTAAAGAATTTTAGTGAAACAAATCAACACTCTTTAGGTTGTATTCATCAAAGTTGATCTCGGTTCGGATACCACTGAAATAGGAGCATTTGGAATTTATTTCATCCTAATTTGGGACTCCTCAACAGTACGAATCTTCTGTTCTCCATGTTTTCAATGGAAGCTCGGCGAATACCAATTAAAATTTAAACCAATATACCCAAAACCATTTTAACTAGATTCTACAATTTACTTACTTGTAAATATCCATTCTTTTAATGTTAGATGAAACCAACATTAACACCTAAAGAAGATTTCTGTGTTGAACATGACTGTGAACGTTTAAAGGGTGCTCTGGATCGATTAAATATAGTAGAAAAAGAAATCGTTGAAGTAATGGGTCGTCGACCTGTTGTTCAACGTATAGCAATTCTACAAACATATAAATCTCTGTATAAGGACAATTTGTTCGCCATATTTAATTCTAAATTAACTGGATATTTAAAAGATTGTTTGATTGCATTGTGCTATACACCAGCAGAATTTGATGCAATAGAACTTCATAGAGCAATGAGAGGAACTGATACTGATGAAGATACAATAATTGAAATTCTTTGTACAAAAACAAATGAACAAATCAGAAGAATTAAGGATGTTTATCCAAAATGTGAGTTATTAATTTATAAAATGATCATATATATTTTGTATTTATTCTTAAAATTAAGATTGTCATGAATTACTGAATATGGTCAGTGATAATGAAGAGGATTCACTGTGATTCATTTCAACTATTTGAAATTTCTATGAATTTCACGATAAACTGTTCTGCCGTGGGCATCTACGATCGTACCAAGCGAGACTCGACACCCACAACCTATCAGTATCGCGCACGAACACTTAACCTCTAGACCGCTGAGCTGATCGGGGTTCAACGATGTTAATGTCTAACTTCAAATAATTCGCGAAATTGATCGACACGGCTGCCCAGTACTTCCAGGTTTTCCATGGTGGTCTAGCTTCAAGTGACTCATGATCTCAACTATTAAAATTACTATAATATTCACAACAATCATTCATATATATATATATATATATATATATATATATATATATATATATATATATATATAAATGTTTATTCATTAAAATTTCAGTATTCGATGGATGTGATTTGATGAATGATGTAAACAATCAGATTACACATCCATTCAAACGTATATTCATGACTCTATTAAAGGCGGATAGAGATGAATTTACATTTGTAGATAGAAATATTGTACAAAGAGATGTGGAAGAATTATCTAATACAATACAACAAAACATTAGAATAGATGAATCAAAGTAAGTGTATTGTTTATTCAATATATGCTAGTTGGTTTAAGAAAATCTTACATAGCTGTTAATTAATTAATTAATTGGGTTTTGACTTGAAAACAGAATATTTGCAGTTTTATGAGAGATTATGTATTGAGAGATGATTGGACTTTCAAGTAGTAATTTGCCATTGGACTATGTATTTGACTATAAATGCTTCATTCACTGAATGATGCTAATGGTAGGTAAAGAGTTTCAATCAAAGATGATGAGCTGATTGATGAAGTTGTGAACATGCATTGACTGACATATTTGGAACTTGTGTTACACATGATTCAACTACAAACTAACCAGATCTTTAAATTCGCGTGGTAATAATGTAGGAAGCAATGTCCTACAGATTCAACTCTAAGCTAATCTCTAGACTGGTGAATACAGAGTCTTGGTTTAGCCAAAGTCAGAACAAGTAATTTGACTCGATAAACTTTATCTGTTTCTAAAACATAAATTAACATCGTTAGTGTACAAGCAAACAGTATTAATACAAGGAAAAACAGAGACAAATAACATACCAAACAGTAGCCAGAGAATAGGAAAAATGAGTCAACGATGCAAATATTATTTTACAATGAACATCAAACTGCGATTGGTTGATAAAGAGATACAGTCGAACAAGGTCAAAAAGAGTTAATGTGGTGGTGGGCGTTTCCCTTATTATTGTTGGGTTCGTCTACCGATCACACTTTACAAATAGTTTAAAGAGTAAGACTAATAGAGCTCAAATGTAATCATCATTATGTGATTTAAATATGTTTGATTGAATCAAAACCATCTGAAATAGCAGGTAGAAGGTTAGAACTCAGTACCACAAAGTGTAATATAGGTTGATCATATTACATACTTTTTATCAACATATCTATCCCATTATCTGAAAATGAGATCTGTTAAAATGTATCTGACTAAATGAATGCAATGGTCCAACAAATAAGAATCACTTTGATGCAACATACAGCACAGTCTTTCAGCAAGCTCTTAAACATAATCCTTCTTTTTTCTTTAAACATACCTGTACATATTAGATTCATTCTTATATTGGCTTCAAGATCTTATGCTCACTTACGAGTTGTATTCAATGAATATATACGAATTAGTAAACATACTATGGAAGATACTTTAAAGCTCAGAATGCGTGGAAATGCACTCAGTGCTCTACTTTCTATAGGTAAGTAATGTTGAACAATTCTTTTCGAGAAATTGCTTGTCCGATTAATAATTATGACTTGAGTTAATCTAATTTGGGATTAGTTAATGTGTTTGTTATGTAATTACTTGGGAATTAAATCGAAGTTGTATTCGAATGAATATCTGATTGGTAGAGAACAACTCTAATCCCTGTATTGATTGGTCAGAGTTTGCTGTTCAGTGTAGTGTCATGTTAGTTTGGTCGTTACTGTCGCCCAAGTTCTATCGGTTGAGAAATTTTATTATTCGTATTAGTTTAAGTAACTCAGACAGTGTATGCACTGCTTGGGTGCACTGCATGTTCAGCTGGAACCTTCGACCCGAAGGTCTAATCGACAAGACAGTGAATCAATGTAATGAAATGCAGTCCCATGGTAGCCTGTGAACAACGATATCTCCATACGTCATTCGTTCCTTCAGGATCTTGAAGCCCATGTGCACAATTGGTTGGGAATCATGTGTTATAATCTCCTTCTTACGGTTATAACCCAGCTATTCCTATTGCTTAGTATTCTTCGACACCGATACACTCGACAAGACCCCAAATCAGAACACGGTTGAACAGGAAAGAGGTTATATTCCAAATAACAAGGTTAGATGGAAACAAGATGCAAGCCAGAAGCACAATAGGGAAAACGTCAGTATATTTATAGTTTTTACACAAGAAGATTCCAGAGTATTCTCCAACAATCGACTAGTGCTGATTGGATAAGAATTAGCCAATCAGCGTGCACCAAAGCAATCACGCATTGAGCATGATTTAATCCAGTCTATGTCCCGCTAACACCTCCCCTTTGAGCAGATTCGTAGGATCTGGTGCTAGGGTCCAACTGCAACCGAGGGACTGGCCTGTGCTTTCGATTAGTCCATCGTCTGGGCAATAGAGAAGTATCACTCTTTTCTTGCATAGAAACTGACGTGTCTATTCCCGGCGTTTTGATTTCGAAGGTGTCTAGCAGAACATCCAGAGGTAATCGATATTGAATTTTGTTGCTGGCTATCGAAGTTGCTTTCAATTGGTTAGCATGACGTACCCAAACTTCCGAGCCAACTGACACCTCGTAAACCACACTCCCCTTCTTTTTCAAAATCCGACCAGCTGTCCATGTAGGTTGTTTCCCACGATAGTCCATAGCAAGTACTTTTTGTCCCACCATGAACAATCGTCTTTGCGCCCCATGATGTCGGTTGAACTGATTCTCCATCGATAGGTTTCTTTGGGGTTCAATAGCTGGCGTAGGACGGATGACATCGAAATGTGTTCGTATCTTTCTGCCAAGTAGAGCTTCTGCTGGAGAGACCCCGTTAAACGTCTGAGGGTTCGGTGTAGAGCGATAAATAAACAGGAACCTCTCTAAGATATCTTCAGTGGTCCCTTCCCCTTTAGATTTTTTTAGAGCATTTTTAAATGTACTCACAAAGCGTTCCACTTGGCCATTTGACTGGGGATGGAATGGAGGTGTTCGGAGGTGCTGGATTCCGTTCTGCCGACAGAACCGTGAGAAGATTTCGGACGTAAACTGTGTTCCGTTGTCACTAACTATCGATTCTGGGATTCCGAAACGACTGAATAGTTGACGTAGTTTACTGACTGTGCAGCTTGCAGTCGGGTGTTCCATGAGAAAAATTTCTGGCCACTTGCTATATGCATCAACCACCAAAAGGTAAGTTTGTCCATGAAGTGGACCAGCAAAGTCCAAATGTATACGCTGCCACGGTAACTGTGGTATTGGCCATGATTGCAGCTCTGCTTTTCGTGGTGCTTTTGCTGCTAATGCACATTTGGTACACGAACGGGATAGCTGCTCCAGTTGGGTGTCTAAATGCGGCCAGTATACATAACTTCGTGCTAGTGCTTTCATGCGATTTATTCCAGGATGTCCTGCATGCAACTGTTCAAGCACTGCTGGTTGTAGCTTCTTGGGGATTATGACACGTTCGGCAAACAGCAGACAGTCATCGATGATTGAAAGAGAGAGTCTTCGCTGGTAAAACTGTTGAAGCTCTGTGGAACTGATTTTCGAGGGCCACCCTTCTAGGTGGAACTTTCTAACTTCTTGTAGTGTTGGGTCTCGAAGCGTTTCTTCCCTGACTTCATCTGACGACACTGGAGTGTTTCGAATGGCATCTGCCACTATACTTCGTATTTCTGGGTCTACTGATGTGGAGGCAATGATTATATCCTCTGGTCCAGGATGTTGAACTCCAATTAATCGGGAGAGAGCGTCAGCTTGACCGATAGTATTTGTCGACTGATACTTGATATTAAAATCATAACTCAGGAGCATTGTCGCCCAGCGCTGTAGTCTATTAGCCGTATAGACAGGGATTCCTTTCTTAGAACCAAAGATTGCAATCAAAGGTTTGTGATCTGTCAGTAGAGTAAATGTACGACCATAGAGCATTTTATGAAATCTTTTGACAGCGAAAATGATTGCAAGAGCTTCCTTTTCAATTTGGCTGTAGTTTCGCTCGGCTGGAGTAAGTGATCTAGCAGCATGGGCGATTGTCTTTTCTGATTTATCCGGAAACACGTGAGATATCACTGCTCCAACTCCATGACTAGAGGCATCAGATGTAACAACAATTTCCAAGCTGGGATCGAAGTGCGTCAAAAGAATCTTTGAGCTGAGCATTGATTTGACTTTGTCAAAAGATGCTTGACATTCTGCTGACCACTGCCAAGGTTTATCTTTTGATAGTAATTCATTTAGGGGACCTCTCACTCGATGCATTTCAGGCAAGAATGTGCTGTAATGACTGATTAACCCCAAGAAGGATCTCAATGAGGAAACATCAGTTGGTGCAGGCATCTTCTGAATGGCTTCGATGTTGGTAGGGTCTGGTCGGCGACCGTTCTTATCTAAGATAAAACCAAGGTATTTGATCGAATGCATGAAGAAGATGCATTTCTCCTCACGTAGTTGGAAACCATACTCCAACACTCGGTTAAGGACTTGGTGTAGTCGATCAGAAAGTTCACTGTCAGTTGAACCCATAACTATGATATCATCGAGATAAGCTGCTGTACCAGGTATACCTGTTAGCATCGTATCCATTATTTGCTGAAAGATGGCGGGTGCGCTCTTGATGCCAAATGGTAGACGGGTGTATTGAAATAACCCTCGATGAGTGTTAATGGTCAGAAGCTCTCTACTGTCTTCATCTACTTCCACTTGAAGATAAGCATCAGAGAAGTCTATTTTCGCGAAGCATGTACCACCATTAAGCTTGGCAAACAGGTCTTCAGGAACTGGTAATGGATATTGATATACATCTAATGCAGCATTTAAACCGGTCGAGAAATCGGCACATATGCGTATAGTCCCATTGGCCTTCTTAATCACTACGATCGGTGCGGCCCATGCAGAGTAGTTAACTGGTCGGATAACACCAGCCTGTTGCAAGCGATTAAGTTCCTGGTCGACTAGCTCAAGAGCAGCATATGGTACAGGACGTCTCGGGCGAAAAATAGGTATAGCATCTGGTTTCACTGGTAAGTGCGCTTTCATCTTGGTACAGTGGCCAAGGCTATTCTGAAAAACAGAGGCAAACTTTCTTTTCAGTTTTTCTAATAACGTTTCACCTATCTTCTTTGGAAGTACTGGAGTGTCCAATGATGAACACGATACGTTACAGACACTGTTAATTGGTATATCCATTATTCCAAGTTTGTCTAACATATCTAGACCAAGAAGATCAAGGTTCGGCCGTTCTGTTAGGTAACATATTCCTGTACAGTTAGTTCCATTGAAGGAAAATTCACACTGTAATTCACCAACCAGTTTTAGCACACCACCTGATGCGTTTTTAGCCGTTTTCTTAGATGGTTTCATTGGCGGTTTACCCAGCAAGTTATACGTTTCTCTAGACACTAACGTGATATCTGATGCCGTGTCAATTTGAAGACGAGCTGATATGCCGTTTATCTGGATGGTAACATACTTTCTTCGAATGTCATAGTTTGTTTGAAAGGCAGCTACCACAGAAAGAGATTTAGACTCGGCTGATTTCACAAGTCGAGGACGTTTATGCTTCTTCTTAGGCTGAGACGTACGCTTCGGTGGACAATGACCTTCTTTATGTCCACGTTTGTTGCACGCCTGACATTTATGCTTCTTGAATGGACAGAAACGTGCATAGTGCCAATCACCGCATAACCAGCATGCAGTCCTTGGTTTGTTACGAGTTGTTACCGGCTTCTGAACTTTTAACCTAGTAATAGTATTTACACTACCGCAGGTTAAATTAGGATTTACCTGTTCAATCAACTGGTTGTCGTGTCTGATGCTTTGTAGACGCTTACACTCATCTGTCAATGTTCTGAGTGTGACGTTTGGATCTTGATCCAGCCGAGCTAAAAGTCTAGTCCTGACCTCAGCATCTTGTGGTGACTGAAGAGCTTTGATGAATATTAAGCATTTAAATTGGTCATCAGTCAACGAGCGTAACTTGAAACGTTCACATTCTCTGTTGACGATGTCTGCTAAAACACCATATTCATCAGCTTCGCGTTTCACCAAATTTAGACACCGATATCGAATACTAAACAACGAGGATGACTCGCCGAATATCTCTGACAACTGAAATACCGTCTCCTCGAAACTGAGCTCTCGAGGTAACTTTGGCAATATATGGTCAGCAAAACGTGCATGTTCATTGCTTCCCAACTTACGTACCAACAATCGGGTCTTCCACGCATCGTCTTGGTTACAGAATTCTGTTCTAAATGTATCTTCCCAACGTTTGAACCACGTGAGGAAAGTATTTCCACTTTCGGGATCAAAGATGAATTCTGGGATGCTGCTAGCAACTGCATCACAAGACGTACTTGAAATAGCATGTGAAGTCGAGCTGTGGATACTGAGCTGTTGAGTCAGAGTCTCCAACAACCGCATTTGTGCATCAAGTTGTGCTTGCTGTTGTTGTAGTATTCGGTTAAGCTGGTCATCTGATATAGGCATCTTGAATTTGTTTTCCTTTTTTCCCGTCGCCACTGTTATAATCTCCTTCTTACGGTTATAACCCAGCTATTCCTATTGCTTAGTATTCTTCGACACCGATACACTCGACAAGACCCCAAATCAGAACACGGTTGAACAGGAAAGAGGTTATATTCCAAATAACAAGGTTAGATGGAAACAAGATGCAAGCCAGAAGCACAATAGGGAAAACGTCAGTATATTTATAGTTTTTACACAAGAAGATTCCAGAGTATTCTCCAACAATCGACTAGTGCTGATTGGATAAGAATTAGCCAATCAGCGTGCACCAAAGCAATCACGCATTGAGCATGATTTAATCCAGTCTATGTCCCGCTAACATCATGGTTTTTCAACTCCCCTGGGTAAACTCTCCGTGATCACCAACCCGGTTGAAAAAACCAACATTCACTTTTCGTCCATCAAATTTCCTCTATTTTATTTATTTCAATCGCATTCATTGAATTTGATTTCAGTTCGGTGTATACAAAATAAACCACGATATTTTGCAGAAAAATTATTCAAAGCCATGCAATTTGTTGAAACAGCTGATAAAGCACTTATACGTATTATTGTCAGCCGTTGTGAAATCGATATGAAAAATATCATGAAAGAGTTTTATAAAATAACAGGAAACACTTTGGATGAATGCATAGATGTAAGTGTGAATAATATTTATTCGATGATAATTTATTCTAATTTATGTCATTTTACTGCATGTTCAACATTGATATATTTCATTTAAACCACGAATGGGCTGAAATATAGCAACTGTTGGAAAACTAAGAACAATAGGTGATCATTCTGTGCAAGTATGTGACTGACTCCTCATCGGTATGAATCCAAGAGTCGGTAATCAAATTCAGATATTTCGATGTCACGCATAAACCTTTAAAATCTAGACGTATGTGACCGGATCCTAGGGAATACAAGTCTAATTTCAATCAACCTACAAACTTATAAGGAAATCTTCAACTGTCAACCATGAGTACCAACAACAAAACAGAAACAAATAAAACTCAATAATTAAGCATTCTCATTGAACAGTTCCATAGTACGATGAAATAACAGTCCAGTGCTCTCAAATACTCAATAGTTGTCTAAATTGTATCAGTTCGTAATTTTGATCACGTTCAACTATCTTCACAAGCCAAATGTGACGAATAATTTACATTCGACGGTTAACTTATTTGCTTTGAATTGAAAATTATTTTTCCGTGTGAATCTTCAACCCATGGAAATCTGTGTGAACAATAATGCTGAATATTACTGATTGTTATAGCATCAACCAAATGCTTCTCGAAAAACTTCTACGTTCATGTCTAGAGATACATACATCACATTTAATCAGTGTTAAATAGAAATTGATTAGCTTGATCAGGGTGTGTTGCATCAATAACCACGACTAAACCAATCAGCGTTAACACGATGCATTCTTCAAGTGCTTACAACACTTGAGTGTGGTAAGTAAGCGTTTATTAAATCATCACTAATAAGAAATGGTGTAGTGTGAACTTGGAATACGTGCACCTCGCGATGCGAACTGTGTCTCAGACGTAAACCGAAGTGAGTTGACTACTTTCCCATTTATTCAAATTAAAATCTCAGTGAAATCGTGTGATCAGTAGTGCATTGAACAACATCAATCCTGTGACGTACTAACTGATATTGTTACGTTGTAGCTGAATAATCCAAGGTGTTTGTCAGCTGACAATTGACACAGAAATTTCATGGTTGTATTGCATGTTGCTGAAACTTGGTTATAACAACAAATTGAAGAGTTTCGACATGTTTCGAAATACAATTATAAGAAGACTAGACCATCCTGCATCCATGTATAGATGTGTGCGTGTTTGTCTGACTTGATGATAACGTCAGATCACTTCGGAAATGAATCAATTGAACAAGAACCTTCATATTTAATCTTCCACTATTGTTTAGATTATCTTTCATCTTGGTAAATCCCAGTGTTCAATTGTAGCATACTAGTTCGACTTATGTGAATGTATGTCATATCCTACATTGATAATAATTGAGGTCATAATTTGTAGCCAATTCTACCATGCATCACTTGTGCATTGAAGTTATTTATCAAGTGATCAAACGTGATAAAGGAAAATAATTTTACAAATTTTATTTCTCAAATACATTTTGATTAAGCTTAATATTTGGCGTTTTGGAAACGATCCAACAAATCTATTTATTTATCGAACTTTATGGAATGTAGAATCAGGTAATTATCGTCGGCTTTTACTGAAGTTCATCAGGGGATAATCTACTTATCAATTAAAGTATTAATCATATATTTATAGTGATTAAAGTCATCAAACAATTACGAATTCATTCTGCAGACGTCAACGATTTTCTGCTTTACAAAATTTATTTGTTGACACGTTTCGATTCACAATTAACAAGAGCATTCACCTCGTTTAACAAGAATTGTATTAACAAATGAAAAGATTATTATTCACACTTATTTTCTCCCCCCATATCCTTTGTCACTCTCTCTCTCTCCGTCTGTCTTCACCCTATACTCCATTTGATTGATCTCCTAAGAAAATGTAGTAACAAGATACGTTTGCTTAACTACTTTGCTTAAATGAATACAATTACTTTGTCATCAGATTGAGTTGTTCAAGTTTTCATTGAGAGGAGTGAGTGGTGTGAAGCAAGTTGAAAGATATTAGTTTATTCAACTGAATGATCATTGGGTTGTTTTCGTGAGTCCCCTAACAAGTCAAATCGGTGAACAACAAAGGAGAGGTAAATTCAGTGTGATTTCAAGACTTTTAAACAAATCATGCAGCAAATCAAACTGTGACTTCTTCATGTTGTGCATTGACCAGTTAGAATGACATATGCATGTTTTAGAATGCATTCAGTTTTCGAACTAGTGATAGACATTGATTAATCTGATGAAGACCACCTCGTTGAACGAATATATTTCACTCAACTTCAGTTTACTTAACATTAATCCTCATCATCCCAATAATATTTTGTGTTGGTCATGAAGCTTAGAGTGGTTTGAGGGAGATGCAGTCGACCTCATTTGTTACAAAACCATAGCACGGCATGACAAAGATACCAATAGATATGATTACCGATTGCGGAGTATGAGACTGACTTGGATGTAACGAACAAGGGTGTATCTTTGAGAGACTAGCTCTAAACTCTATGTTCTGATATACCGTGCGATGGTTATAGAATAGTAGTTGCAGTACTGGAATAATGTATTTGGGTATTTAATGATGCGGCATGCAATTATGCATGTGAAAGAATAGATAAGATGAACGTAATGGTTCCTAGTCAGCTAGTTAGAGGCATCCACAGATATCATAGGAGGCTATTTTGAAATGAAAAGTGTATGTTATGATAACATAAATTGCTGACCTCGACTAAGTGAATGAATGTAATATTAGGTCAAAATTACATGGAAAAAAAATTGGAACGAACTCACTTAAAGCAGGAAAATTTCATGTTTTGAATAGTAAAAATAATCCAATGAGTTTTGAATGTCATAACAAGGAGTGTTCATGAAATGATAATTTGTTCGGCGAGTGATATGATTACGAAAATGTAATAATTTAACGACAGCACGAACAAGATTAATAATTCCACATTCGGTCATGATATTGACAATAGTGTAATAATAAGCATATAATGATAATTTGAATCGTAATGGAACAATCCGACAAATGAAACAATGAGGATAATTGGCATGAGGACAAAGTAATAATAAGATAATAAGATTTGTACATGTCTATGTCGTGCTGCACAGCCTTTGCTGAGTGCGTCGGATTAGAGATTGAGCTGGGCCCGTTGAGTGTGTTCGTCAAATGTATCAAGTGTAGAATTCTCTTCATCGGCGTAGATTGCTGCATTAGGTTCGTCGTCGAGGTGCTTACCATTTTAGTGGCCCGTCAATTCCTGTTCTCACGTCGGGGTTACCATTTTAGTGGCCCGTGGATCTGACTCCTATTTAGATCGTACAAATGTTTGTTATCGCCTATTCTCGTATATAATCATCGACTTAATCGCGTTAGCCAATAACGGAATTATATAAGTCGAATAACGAGAATTGATTTGGGAATACACATATTTTGTATATGATGCGAATAAAATAGAGCATAGAAAAACGACACGCAGGGAAGATGGCTGAGAAGCCAACTCCATTTTAGCCAAACGTTACTCAAATATTTATAGTCAGACAAAACAAAGCTACAGACATGTGATTAATGGGATAAGAAGGGCACAATTATGAAGAGCATTCACCTCGTTTAACAAGAATTGTATTAACAAATGAAAAGATTATTATTCACACTTATTTTCTCCCCCTATATCCTTTCTCACTCCCTCTCTCCGTCTGTCTTCACCCTATACTCCATTTGATTGATCTCCTAAGAAAATGTAGTAACAAGATACGTTTGCTTAACTACTTTGCTTAAATGAATACAATTACTTTGTCATCAGATTGAGTTGTTCAAGTTTTCATTGAGAGGAGTGAGTGGTGTGAAGCAAGTTGAAAGATTAGTTTATTCAACTGAATGATCATTAGGTTGTTTTCGTGAGTCCCCTAACAAGTCAAATCGGAGAACAACAAAGGAGAGATACATTCAGTGTCACTTCAAGACTTTTAAACAAATCATGCAGCAAATCAAACTGTGACTTCTTCATGTTGTGCATTGACCAGTTAGAATGACATATGCATGTTTTAGAATGCATTCTGTTTCCGAACTGGTGATAGACATTGATTAATCTGATGAAGACCACCTCGTTGAACGAATATATTTCACTCAACTTCAGTTTACTTAACATTAATCCTCATCCTCCCAGTAATATTTTGTGCTGATTGACGAATTATGAATACGTCAAGAAAGTAATCGATAACTGTATTCCAGATCAGTTTGATTGCTAAATACTTGAAAGTGCATTATCCTATTTCTTCTACTATTATAGGTTCATTCACTGATAATTAAACTGAAACATCTGTCAGTCTACACTGATCTGATGGTTGATATCAGTTTACAGTGGGTATTAATCACTATCTACTTAAATCTCATAATTATAACACGATCAGAATGTTGCGATTATTGTCATAAGTTCCCGTATTAGAAATGACATGATCGAATGCTCACAAAATAGTAATAGATTAATCTGTTAGCGTAGTCAACAGAATTTTTAACAGCATGAAAATACTTTTACCTGTGAAGAAATCTAATGAACAATAATGTGAACATATTGTATTGGTTTTATTATAATTAAATAATCTGAAAGCTCATATAAATATATATAAATAAAAGGCCATAAAATTCATGAAATCTATCAACGTTCACAAATTCATAGGCCATGAAGTCAAGAAGAGGAAATTAGTGGAAATATTTGTAACCTATGCACCACATAAGTAAAATAAATTCGGATTGTGACTCAAAATTTATGTGCATAGTTAATTCATTGAACAGTAAATCAAAATGACTTGAGAACTGTTCGAACGAAACTAATTATTCAACTAATAACAATAACAATATTAATAATAATAATAAAAATAATGGCAAACATACTATATCTTCGTGTGGAGCTGATTCAGCAAACCCATAAACTCTGGGAGAGACAGAAAACTCATTCGACTGAAATGAAATCGGAGTAGGAAAACCGTTAAACATCGGGTATACAGATCCTTGATTCCTGTTCACTGGGTCGCTACCAAATGAACTTCCACCTGATGGTGGCATAGTTGGGCAATAATTTGTTTGGAGATTTTGTGAATTGGGATTTCCAGAAATATAAGGACTTTGCATTTGACGTGCATAATCGATATTGAATGAGGTTGTACCTGGTATATATGATGTAGCAGATGGATTATTGCCATGAGAAGGATTTGTATAACCTTGTTGGCTTGAAAATGGAGCAGTTGAATTGTTCAGACTGTGGTCGGAGAAACTATCTGGTGCACTGACCGGTATCTGATTAGAATTTGTTTCAGGTTGTCCAGGATTCTCACTCATTTCAGATCCCATGTTTTCTTCTGTACATTTATAGTTTTTAAATGAGAAGATTCTGGAGTATTCACCAACTATCGACTAGTGCAAACTGGTTAAGAATTAGCCACTCAGGTTGCACCAAAGCAGTCGTGTATTGAGCACGCTTTAATCCAGTCTATTTCCCGCTAACAATATTTCCTATGTATCCATCAGTCCCGAAATCTAAATAGGACTCTGGATACATCATGGATTAAATAAATGAATGTGATCCTCTAATCAATTTGAAGCAACATACAACACGTTGTAGCTTTTTTTTAATGAACTGGTGAAATAACTTTTTAATATCTTTACTTATTAGATTCATGCCTATCTTGATTACACGATCCTATGGTCATTTACGAGCTGTATTCAATGAATATTCGTTAATTAGTGAACGTGATTTGGAAGAGGAAATGCGTGGACATTCACTCAATTCTATACTGTCTATTGGTAAGTAGTCATCACTATTATTTATTCAAAGAAATTGTGAGTTGAATAATTTGTATGATTTTTCTGCTGTGTATTTTGAATCCTACTGCTGCATAGGCTTCTGTCACACTAGTTGTTCTCATCTGCATTTGTTTGTGTATTTGGGATAGGATGGTCAGTTTGTCTGCAAAGTCATGATCTTTAGATGGTGGTTGGAGGTAGTCAACAGGATACCCTGGACCCGGGTTTGGCAGTACCGGGAATAAGCGAAATCCATTGGACCAAAACTGGACAACAAAGGCTAAATACGGGAGAGTCGCTGCTATACTCCGGTCACGAAGATGAAAATGCTCTACACAATCAAAGAGTCGCTCTAATGCTGTCCAAAGTAGCATGAAATGCACTTGTAGGATGACAATCTCACGGATTAAAATTCATCAAAGTATCATTCAAAACAAAAGAGGAGGGGATCACAATGAATATTATCCAATATTATGCACCCACCAATGATAGCAACGACGAAGATATCATGGGACGACATGGACTGGGAGAGAGAAACGAAAATGGAGAAAGATTTGCAAAGCTGTGTGCATTCAACAAATCGGTCATAGGAGGTACAATATTTTTACACAAACGTACGTATACACAAAGCTACATGGGTCTCATCGAACCACAACACAGAGAACCAGATAGATCATATTCACACAAATAAAAAATTCCGAAGGACAATGGAAGATGTGAGAATCAGGAGAGGAGCTGACATAGTTTCAGATCACCACACCACATAGTTGTGGCCAATTTAAAACTGAAGCTAAAGAAGAATTGGACAAATGGACAAACAACACTACGAAGGTTCAATACAGCATTCCTTCGAGATACTGACAAACTCAATGAATTCAAGATAGCTCTCAACAACAGGTTGCAAGCCTTACAAGATCTACTGAAGAAAGAAGAAACTACTATGGAGGACAACTGGAAATGCATCAAAGAAGCATTAAATTCAACGTGTCAGGAGGTTCTGAGCTTTAAGAAGCATCATCATCATGAGGAATGGATCTCGATAGAAACACTGGACAAGATCAAAGGAAGGAAGAACAAGAAGACAGCAATTAACAACAGCCGAACACGAGCGAACAAAGTTCAAGGACACTCTGAATACATAGAAGTAAACAAGCAGGTGAAGAAGAGCATTAAAGCCGACAAGAAGGAATACGTGGAAGAACTGGCAACGACGGCGGAAAAGACTGTAAGAGAAGTAAATATGAAACAGCTTTACAATACAACGAAGAAACTAGCAGGGAGATATAGTAAACCAGAGAGATCGGTCAAGGACAAAGAAGGCAGGCCAATCACTGAAATTCAATAACAGCTTAACAAATGGGTGGAATACTTCGAGGAACTCCTGAATAGGCTGGCTCCAATGAATCCACCGGATATCGAAGCAGCACACGCAGATCTTCCCATAGACGTCAATCCATCGACGACGAGAGAATTTAGAAGGGCCATTAGATAAATGAAGACCCGACAATATGACAGCTGAAGCACTGAAGTCAGACATCGAAGTAACTACAAACATGCTTCACCTTCTAATCAAAAAGATTTGAGAGGAGGAACAAGTCCCAATGGACTGGAAAGAAGGGCACCTCATCATGATTCCAAAGAAAAGAGATCTGAGTAAATGTGAAAACTACAGAGGCATCACACTACTATCAGTACCATGGAAAGTCTTTAACAGTGTCGCTGAACCGGATGAAGGACTCAATAGACGCCCAACTTCGAGATCAACAAGGTGGATTCCGTAAGGATCGGTCGTGCACAGACCAAATTGCAACACTACGGATCATCGTCGAACAATCAGTTGAGTGGAACTCGTCACTATACATCAACTTCATTGATTATGAAAAGGCGTTTGAAAGTGTAGATAGTAGGACGTTGTGGAAACTTCTTCGACGCTATGGACATCCTGAGAAGATTGTCAATATTATCCGGAACTCATATGACGGACTACAGTGTAAGGTCGTGCATGGAGGAGAGATGACAGATGCATTCCAAGTAAAGATCGCAGTCAGACAAGGCTGTCTACTCTCTTCCTTCCTCTTTCTTCTGGTGGTCGACTGGATTATGAAGACCTCAACATCTGAGGGAAAACACGGAATACAATGGATAGCTCAGAACCAGTTTCACGATTTGGATTTCGCAGATGACCTGGCCGTCCTTTCGCATACACATGAACAAATGCAAACAAAGACAGCCAGTGTAGCAGCAGCCTCTGCATCAGTAGGCCTCAACATACATAAGGGGAAAACCAAGATCCGCAAATACAGCACGGAGAACACCAACTCAATCACACTTGATGGCGAAACTCTGGAATATGTAGAATCCTTCTTCCCATCGATGAGCAAATAAGATCAGATGTAAACGTAAAGCCGAGGATTGGTAAGGCACGGGCCACATTCCTACAGTCCGTTGACTGGATACCATCAGCAACAGCTTACTGTGGAGGAGAACAAACCAGCTTCGGACTGAAGAGGAAATTAAGCAACAACGTTGTAAGTGGATAGGACAGACATTACGCAAATCATCAAACTGTATCACGAGGCAAGCGCTAACTTAGAATCCTGAAGGGAAGCGAGGAAGAGGTAAGCCAAAGAACACATTACATCAGGAAATAGAATCAGATATGAAAAGGATGAATAAAATCTGGAAAGAGCTTGAAAGGATTGCCCAGGACAGTGTTGGATGGAGAATGCTGGTGAGCGGCGTATGCTTTTTTACGATGGGTAACAGGTGTAAAAACGTAGGTACAGAAGATCTCACTGTCTTGACGTACGTATTGAATATTGTGACTTTGATACTGGTTGACAGTTGTTTTGAGTTCCGTATGTTCTTCAACTGTAGGAATACTGTTCTTGCTTTGCCGAACCTTGCCTTCGCGTCTGAATAGGATGCAAATATGATCGATATGGTTCTATGTAGCGTGATTCGATGAGACCCATGTAGCATTGTTCATGTATTTGTGGAGGTATATTCCGCCACCTATAACCATTTTGTTGAATGCACATATATTCCCAAGTCTCTGGCTATTCTCATCAGTTTCTCTTAGTCAATCCATGTCGTCCCATCATATCTTCTTAACCGTTGTTGTGTATAACTACTCAAGATCAAGGTCTACAGGACAAACTGTGAACTATATGTGGATAAATTGGAACAATTAGTTCGTACTTGAAGTTTTTGCTGACAATGTTGTTCAGAAGAACGATGAAAGCTCCATGACCAAAGCATCCATCTCAGAGAACAAGACTCCACCAATATATTCAGATTTTTAATATGGTACTGTTAATTTGGTTTTGTCAATAATCAGGATAGACCCCTGTTTATTCAGAAAGTATAGATAGTTTTAGAATAATTAATGGTGAAGTATAGAATACTAACTGCCTTTATTGTATCAGAAAGAATCAGTATAGTATCTCGTGTATTGTTGATTGAATTTAATAGCACAGTGAAAGATGACTCATATTTTATTACTAAGTAAAAAAACTGGGGATGTTTGGTTTCTTAAATGTTTAAAATTGATTTTAAAAAATACCTACCATGCAACCAAATTGTGAATATGATACGATACTTCAGTTAGAATACAAGAGATCCCTGCTCCCGATGTTGATTGTGTTTCGAAGTAATTTTTTTATTCAGAAAACAGTCAAGACTGTTTTTGTAAGTAAATAATATCCGTCCACTCTAATTCCTGATTCTAAATCTCAATATTAAATGTTTTAAGTTGCTGAAAAGGAAGTGATGAAGCATTATTGCATCACAGCTGATGTCAGGTGGTGACAAAATCCTCACAGGTTTATAACCCTAACTCTCAACACTAACCCAAGTTCTTATATGCAAACTCAACCTTTTTCTTTTAAGATAAGACATAATTTAACATGCAACGGATTGATTATCATATGAAAACCGCGATTTCACTGTAGTTTTATTGTTTTTGTTCTAAATTTGTTAATTGTTTTATAACTAGATGTTGTTTTCTGATTGACCAATAAGTCACTTAAGGTCGTCAGTTCGGCATAGTTTTACCGAAGTAATTGTAATTGTAATTGTATTGGAACCATAGCTAATGTTGTATATTTTTAAATTTTGTTTTGTCTTGTTTTGAACATTCAGTTCCACATCTTTACGATAGTAATGCTGATAATTACACTGCACTGCTAAGTAAATGATCAGAATTTTATCTAATGTTCGTTTATATTTGTTCAGCTTTGATTCTACTATTTACAGGTGCCCCGTTATTTTGTACTGATTAGTTACCACATGTCACATATGTTACATATACTATGATTAGAATATTCATACGAAAGCTTTGTGACACTTTCACTATTCTAGAATTCTCCTATCGGTATTACAATTTTGACAGTAAAGTCTGAGATGATTGATTGACATTTTGCAAATGAAGTGTTTATTGTATGGATTTTAGATTTTACTAAGTTGTACTGTAATTTTGTTCAAATACATCTACTTGTCCATACTTGTGTTCTCGTTCACTACATTATAAACGTGTAAAATGAGACATAATCTAATTAACTATTGTATTATGTTTAGCCCATATACCTTATTCTAGATTTCGGACAGGCCTATCTACTCATTCTTCTTGAGCCATATTTTGACCTTGTTAATTATTCGCTTATCAACCTTGACTTTGCTTATATTAGCGTATGTGTGTGCACACTTCATATCCCATTACTCATCACATGTCTGTAATTAATTTTCGTGTGACTATAAATAATGATTAACGGTTGACTAACTGGGTGTTTGGTCACACGCCTTCTCCACTGCATGACGTTCCGCTCTACTCATTTCTCTTCGTTTCGTTTATCTGTTATTCGTTTGTCTGGATGAACGATTATACAAAATATGTGTATTCAAAAGTCTATTCTCGTTATTTATTTAATTCCATTATTGACTAATGCAATCTAAGTCAACTGTTATATACGAGAACAGTCAGGATACATATTTCGACAGCAAACATTCGTGCGATATAATTGAAGTCTGTACCAGGGCCATTAAAGTATCAATGCTTTTAATGTTACACGAACAAATTGAAATTGTAGATAAATAATGAAATACAGTTTTAGAATTCTATTTAGATTCATTGTTGATGAATGAAAAAGAAGTAAGTTTTGGAAATCCCATATCTATTGCATTCTGAATTGATCCATTTTGAAAATCTAATTAACAGTATTGAAATGTTTTCAAGTTCCACCCAGATCATTTATTAATTGAAGCAAATGGATGCATCTTAATGAAGAAAATATTAATGATAGAGTAATCTACATCCAATATGGTGTAAGGGTTTCTGTTGACTATGCTAACTGGTTATCCTATTATTATTATGTGAGCATTCGATCATGTCATTTCTAATACGGGAACTTATGACAATAATCGCAACATTCTGATCGTGTTATAATTATGAGATTTAAGTAGATAGTGATTAATACCCACTGTAAACTGATATCAACCATCAGATCAGTGTAGACTGACAGATGTTTCAGTTTAATTATCAGTGAATGAACCTATAATAGTAGAAGAAATAGGATAATGCACTTTCAAGTATTTAGCAATCAAACTGATCTGGAATACAGTTATCGATTACTTTCTTGACGTATTCATAATTCGTCAATCAGCACAAAATATTACTGGGAGGATGAGGATTAATGTTAAGTAAACTGAAGTTGAGTGAAATATATTCGTTCAACGAGGTGGTCTTCATCAGATTAATCAATGTCTATCACCAGTTCGGAAACAGAATGCATTCTAAAACATGCATATGTCATTCTAACTGGTCAATGCACAACATGAAGAAGTCACAGTTTGATTTGCTGCATGATTTGTTTAAAAGTCTTGAAGTGACACTGAATGTATCTCTCCTTTGTTGTTCTCCGATTTGACTTGTTAGGGGACTCACGAAAACAACCTAATGATCATTCAGTTGAATAAACTAATCTTTCAACTTGCTTCACACCACTCACTCCTCTCAATGAAAACTTGAACAACTCAATCTGATGACAAAGTAATTGTATTCATTTAAGCAAAGTAGTTAAGCAAACGTATCTTGTTACTACATTTTCTTAGGAGATCAATCAAATGGAGTATAGGGTAAAGACAGACGGAGAGAGGGAGTGAGGAAGGATATAGGGGGAGAAAATAAGTGTGAATAATAATCTTTTCATTTGTTAATACAATTCTTATTAAAGGAGTGAAATACTTTTTTAATTGTTTGATGACTTTGGTCACTGTAAATATATGATTAATAATGTAATTGATAAGTAGATTATCCCATGATAAGCTTCAATAACAAAAATCGATGATTTTCCGGTGCTCTATCCATTGAATATTGACCAAAAAATGATTTTATCTGACTTGATAAGTTGTTTTCATCAAAATGACAAATACGCTGTATTAAAAATAAAAACGTAGATATATATTTGTGACATCAACGTAGACACGTAACAATATCATGAATCTTATGTACATGAAGTGTTTCTACGCCATTTAAGAACTTTATGAGTTTTGATGAATTTCTACTGATTCGGGTGTACTAATATGTATGAATTTAATTATTAATATGACGTGAAAGAATGTGAGCGCATTCTGTTCCGACCATTGATGTAGATAAAATAACTTCATTTGAATGATTGAACAAGTGATTAGTCTACAACACCTCACATGTAATAAGGACAAAGTAGTGCGTAGGATGAGGAAGTGTTAATTTAAGTATCAGTCTCAGTATAATATGTCCACAATTGTTTGAAATAACATCTTCCTTCTCAATGAGAATCAATTCTAACTGTCATACAATTCGTCAGTCATCTAAATACGAAAAGAAATAATCTTATGATAGTTTAAACTATGAATTGAGAAACAGTTTTCACATAGAAATAGTTTCAGATAGTCCTGATGTTCAACAACCGACTCTTGACACAACTTTTTCTAAGTAAAATTCGACTAAGTGAGGGTTGTCATTGTTTTTGGAAGCATTTTGAAGTCTAGTGAGTCAATAAACTGTGAGAATGCAAATGTGATATATGAATCCTTAGACATGAATGTAGAAGTTTTTCGAGAAGCATTTGATTGAATCAATACTACTCAGTAATATTCAGCATTATTGTTCACAACGATTACGTTGGGGATATAGATAAACACGAAGAGATAATGGTATTTACAATGCTAATCCGTCTATATTAGCAATTGTATGCATGTTTAAGTTTCAATAAATGGATCATAATAATTGCAAATTATTACTTCTTAAATATTGTTTATACGTACTTCTATACATTTATTTAATGGTTTGCCATTTAAATCAAGAAATTCTTCCATAATTGATCCCAAATCGACTTCACAACGAGAGACAATAATTCGAATAATTGTTCCATAATCTTTTTCTGTATATTCCGTAGCTTTGACTAATTTCTCAGCAAAATATCTTGGTCTATTTTGTATGCAACGGACTGAAATGAATTTTAATTCATGAAATATACATAAGTAAATGTGAGAAATGAAAAATGTTCATTATACAGAACAATTATTTGCTCACTTAATTACTTAATATGGGACCAAGCAATCCAATTTGTTGATAGTTTTCAGCAAGTAATGGAGTAAGTGATAAATGATCAAAAATACATTAGCTTAATGCTATTGTGGTCCAGGGTTTCCTGTTGACTACCTCGAACCACCATCTAAATCTCAATACATAGTGCCCGCAGTGTCGAGTCACCTAGACTTGTGTCCACATTGCAACATGATCGATAGCATTCGATCTGCACTAATAAGGACTAGACAAGCATGACATTGATCACCACCCAGTGATCAATCAATTGTGATTACATCTCAGTCCTACAGGATGTTAGTCACGGCTCGGATAGCTCAGTGGTAACGTCTCCGACTGTGAAGCTGAGTGACACGAGATCGAATCCGCCAGGGAGCACCAGTTCCCTCAAGATTACAGGTACACCTTGCTGACGAGTGCCAAGTAGCACGAAACCCGGGTCCAGGGTTTCCTGTTGACTACCTCCAACCACCATCTAAAGATCATGACTTTGCAGACAAACTGACCATCCTATCCCAAATCATACAAATTATTCAACTCACAATTTCTTTGAATAAATAATAGTGATGACTACTTACCAATAGACAGTATAGAATTGAGTGAATGTCCACGCATTTCCTCTTCCAAATCACGTTCACTAATTAACGAATATTCATTGAATACAGCTCGTAAATGACCATAGGATCGTGTAATCAAGATAGGCATGAATCTAATAAGTAAAGATATTAAAAAGTTATTTCACCAGTTCATTAAAAAAAAGCTACAACGTGTTGTATGTTGCTTCAAATTGATTAGAGGATCACATTCATTTATTTAATCCATGATGTATCCAGAGTCCTATTTAGATTTCGGGACTGATGGATACATAGGAAATATTGTTAGCGGGAAATAGACTGGATTAAAGCGTGCTCAATACACGACTGCTTTGGTGCAACCTGAGTGGCTAATTCTTAACCAGTTTGCACTAGTCGATAGTTGGTGAATACTCCAGAATCTTCTCATGTAAAAACTATAAATGTACTAACGTTTTCCCTATTGTGCTAATTACTTACATCTAACCTTGTTATTTGGAATATAATCTGTTTCCTGTTCAACCGTGTTCTGATTTGGGGACATGTCGAGTGAATCGGTGTCCGAGAATACTAAGCAATAGAAATAGCTGGGTCATAACTGTAAGAAGGAGATTATAACAAATATATATATTGCGAATTATTTAATAAAGTTTTAATTCGCAGTAAAATTTCATACTTTGTACTCGTGAATTAGTCGACGATCTTTACCAAAGTAAAGCATTTATGGTGAAATAATTGAAACTGAAACCCAGTCCAGAAGCAAACAAGTGGGTGAAAGTGGAATCCTCACACAAACACAATTATTTATAATAAGTCACAATAGTTCTGTTTATAATATCGAATTCTCTTTCAATGCGAAATTCACAAACTAAGTAAGAGCTATGCAGGATCAACAAATCCTACTAGTATATCTGCAAAGAAAAACTAATTTGTTGGGGGAGAATAATCAGATATCTTTGTTCAGTTATTTAGAGCTTGTATGACCGAACTGTAAGACGAGAAAGTAGTTGCATTGATCTGGTCCATGTATTGATTAGTTCATTTAGGTTGCGACCTAGTACCAATTACACCGAGTTAACGGATGATACGCTAAATGTGAGATAACAACTAAATGACTATTGGTCCGGAATGCAGTTTCCACGTTTACTCCCCGATAGCCACAAAGAAAATACAACTCAGCAGACAGATGACCTGCAACTAAACAGTTCGAATTTTTTCGATCACTCATACTGGAATATGGAGCGAAATCGTGACAACACATCAACAGAATTAGGAATTTACAATATGAGCACAACCGCACGGTGAATGGGAAAGAACTGAGTAATAGGTTCGTAAGGAATTAACAATAACTTTGGGAAATGTAAAAGACAAAACAATGGTTAGTGCGTCAAACAAAAGTGGAGGAGTGTAAGAATGTAACAGTTTAAGTATTTAATAAGAGTACAGCGAAAGCATCAATAATAAGTTCAGATTGGATCGTTCCGAAACTTCACTTTTGTCTAATATTTATCCCGACATAGTAAAAACAGTACACTTACTTTGATTCATCAATCCTAATGTCTTGTTTCATTGTTCTAAGTAGTTCTTCCACATCTCTTCGTACAAGATTTCCATCTACAAATGTGAATTCATCTCTATTCGCTTTTAGTAAAGCGATATATATTGATTTAAAAGGATATTCAATATCATCGTTCACATCATCTTCTAAATCACGTCCATAGAATACTAAAATTTAAAGAAAGAAATTCGCTTATCAGACTCATGGTTTTCAGGCATACCACATAGGTGATATTCAATGATTTACATTTCGATTATTTCTTTATGATTAGATAATCATTAGATATCTTAACGTATAAACCTAAAAAAGCAATGCATACATTTAAGTTAGAGCTAAAGGTTGAACCAACTGGTCAATAACTATGGTGTTTCAAATGTTTTAGTGTAATAAGAAGAAGCTAATATTATATACTAACTGTCGGTTAAGAATACTGCTGTTTAGAGAATACTATACTAATCCTGCTGTACTTCATTCAATTTCAGTAGACTTTTAATATCATAAATCTTTAAACAGGATTATAATCAGATTTTGCTAAATTTTTGGACGAAATAGAAGAAAGTGATTATAAAATACAAAACGAATAAAATACACAAACTTTCTAAAATTCACAATGATAATCATAAGGATCTTAGAGCTACATAATTTCTGATAATCCAAGAAGTACTGCGGTGTGTGTTACTGATGTCGACAGATATGACTAGTATGTATCATCAATCTAAAGTGAAATACCTGACAACAGAAAGTTAAGAAGATTGAAGAAAAGTGAGCAAGAACGGAGAATGATCGCTGTGAAAATGAAGGCACAGTGAAGTCTGAGATGATTGATTGACATTTCGCAAATGAAGTTGTTGTGGATGCGAAATGATAGACCAATAATTATCATGTTAAGTCCAATGGTGTCCTTGGACTTTAGATGGACATTTCCTACTGGTCGATATCTTTCCACTTGTGGAGTATGGTACAAAATGTTGTTTTCTATTTTTATGGTACGATGTGGTATGTTTGGTTAGTATATAAATAGAGTATGTCTGAAATACAATGATTCATAACTCAGAGGCTGACATTTGTGTTCTGGACTCAACTGGCTGGGATAGACAGGGAATCGGGACCAATCGTAGCTCTAGGTCGTCCGTTACGTTCGTACGTGTTTACGTGTCATTGAATCGATCGATAAATACGCTGCTCTCTAGTTTTTCAGTCAAGGACACAACAATTAGCACAGGGTAAAAATCAACCACAACTTAAAGTCACAACAGAAGTGTTTATTGTATGGTTCTCAGATTTTACTAAGTTGTTCTGTAATTTTGTCTTCCAGTACATCCGATTGTCTCCAGTTGTGTCCTTATCTACTACAGTACAAATGAACAGACGCCTATAAAAATTAACATTTATCTATCAGTTTGTTCAATGGCATATACAATTAGTATCTAATGAATAGACTTATAAATCTATATGACACTATTTGGTAAATAACTTGAAATATTCAACGTGATATGATTATAATGATTTATGTATAGAGAAGTAAGTAGTTCCAATCTATCATACCACAATAAATTCCTTCTAAAACATAAATCTAACCATCTTAGAACTTTAGGAAATTCATTTCAAAGATGTTTTATCAATAAACACAAGATGATAACTTAGTTGTATTTGTGTGAGAAAAGAAACTAGATTTATGTTATTCCTTGTATTCTCAATGATTCTTCAGTTTAACCAAATTTATTACGTCCAATTTTCACTATAAATAATTCATGATGTTATAAACTAATAACTTACATTTTCGATAAACATTCTTAATTCTTCTGATTTGTTCATTTGTTCTTGTACAAAGAATTTCAGTTATTGTATCTTCATCAGTATCAGTTCTTCTCATTGCTCTATGAAGTTCTATTGCATCAAATTCTGCTGGTGTATAGCACAACGAAATCAAACAATCTTTAAAATATCCAAATAATTTAGAGGAAAATTTGGTAGGTAAATTCTTTCCGTACATTGATCTATATTTTTGTAGAATTGCTATACGTTGAACAACAGGTCGACGACCCATTACATTTATAATTCTCCTATTAGTTGTCATAAATTTACACATAGATCTCCCCCATTGTTTGCAATCATGTTCAACAGTGAAACCTGGTTCAACAGTAAGAGTTGGTTTCATCTAAGATCAAGGTGAATGGATATTGACAAATAAGTAAAACGTCAGTCAGCAACAACGTAGGATTGTTTAAATCAAATAATCTGCAATAGTGTTGATATATATCAAATTATTACTGTTTACTTTAAATAATATGCAACGTATTTAGATGAAGTGATTCCACAATAATGTAAACTCACTGAAAATAGAAGCATGATAGTACAGTGACGTATTTTGGAAAGTAACTTGTGTATGCCAAAGGACTTAAAAATGCTTGAGGTTTTTAAATAACCCTTATATTTATGAACCATTCTTCTTACTGAAAATTCCTTGGATTCACTTTCCTTGTTCATAATAGTATTATTAATTTAATGGTTAAATTCATGAGTTTATTTAATTTAGGGTACCCCGGAAAACTTGTAAACACTGGAGGGCTGTTTCATCCCAGTATGGGACATTTTAGCAGGACGAAACAACCGTCCAGTGCTTCCAAGTTCTCCAGCGTGGTCCAGCTTAAATTGACTGATGAATTCAACCATTGAGTTACTACAATTCCCACAAACCCTCATTCTGACAATAATAATAATTATTATCATTATCATTATACTGAGGACTAATGAGGAATAAGAGTCGACACAAGGCTGCTAGTGCTGTTTCGACTCACCGTTGGTTTAGCACAAACATAATGTCATAGAAGTCGATATCCTGATTGGTAATTTTGTCACGTGATATGTGACGGGTCATAGGACATGATAATAGGTTCAATTTAAATGAAATGCTTCAACGAAATCAATTAAAATGTGTTTCATAACCTCTATTGACCGAATGATCCACTACAGATATTATCTTATTTGTAAGATGGAGAAATGGGAATTGTGGTAAAATGTGACAAAAGTGATCAGTGATCCATTTGACATAAATGAAGGTATTAATATAAAGTAAATAGCTAAAGGACTAACTGTAGGGAGTTAAATGAAGCTTTCCAGTTTCAGAAATTAAAAATGATTTCCTCGATATAAACCTAAAATAACCTATCAATATGAGTAAACAATTACATACATTTTAACATTTGATATCAGTTGACTGATATAACCCATAATCCGAAAATCCATTACAAACACTGTTCAGTGGATTAATATTCATCAGATGAATTCCTCTGTAAGTTCTTATAACAGTTTACCATTAGTTAGGAATTATTAAGCAGCATGGTATGTTTGTACAGATATGCCTACTTTGAAGGATTCATTAAAGTCGGAATGAGGATTTCCGGAGAATGCAGAAATTCAGGCAGTTGAATTCATAAGTTAATCTAAGCTAAACCATCAATGCGAATCTGTAAGTACTGAATGGCCGTTTCATCTCAGTATGGGACACCTCAGTAGTGCGCACCCATGATCCCACGCACAGGACTCAAACCTAGGACATTCGGTCTCTATGGAAATGTGGAGTTTGAAATTGATGTAAAAAAAACAGAACGTCCATTGGAAATACCAAAGCTAATAAGTCATAAACACAATAGTAATCAAAGTATTTCTAGACTGGATGGATATTCAGTATAGTGAATTTCATTTGCTAACCAAAAATACATGAATATCTAATGAACAGAATAATTAACAAAAATGACTGGAAAAGTCATTCAGACGAAATCACTTATACATATAACAACTTACTATATCTTCGTAAGGAACTGACTCGCCATATCCAAATACTCTGGAAGTTCCAAAAACATCATTAAACTGACATGATGCAAGTAGAGGAACATTTGGAATAACGCTAGGTACATCCAAAGGTGTCTTATTAGAGTTTGTGTCTGATTGTCCGGAAAATTCACACAACGTAGTTTCGATTTTTCCATCCATATTATATTCAGCTGTATTTGAATTTATTGAGCTTCCTATCGATAAACAAGCATGTTTTACTGGAGGTTTACCTAGAAGATTTGTATTAGATTGTTGATTCTTATTTGCGTTATCCACAGAGAGATAAGAGAAATCTAAATCCATCTATTACTCTGATATACTTAGAGTGAGTGTGTTATGCACAAAAACTGTTAATAGATTGATTTTTGTTTCGTCTAGGTCACTAGTGTGATGAGTCAATTGGCTGAAATGAAAATGTAACAGTGAGAGGATTGGTCAAGTTAGTCGAAAGAAACAAACAACTGGCCTTCACAATGTCGACAGATTTTCATGGCATAAACAAAATACATTTTTCATCTGTTCCAAGTTATTTTGAAATTATCAGCCAGTATTATGATTATAGAATCATTTTTAGAGGCTTTTACGAAGTTCAAAAGTTTATTAATTAATTGAATATCTTTCTTCTTCGATGTCTCATCTTCAACACATCAATCGGTGATCATCACTTCAAAGTGTGATTATTATTATTATGAGTATACACTAGAATTCGTGCAGTTACATCTTAAATGTGATCAGTAGTGAACACATGTTTATTATTAGCATAGAAGTCGTGAGTTTGATTGTCACGTGAAGTGTCGCGGATACCCACTGCTGAGGATTCCCATACTGAAACGAAATGTTCGTCCAGTACTTTCAGGTTTCCAATGAGGATCTAGCCAATATCAGTCTGTCACCTAAAATATGAAAGTCCTACAATGTCGACAAATCCCCTATACTGATCATTCTTATACCTCTTTTCACAAATTCTAATAAGACAATTTATTGTCGTAGTGAGTTCTGAATTTCCCACCTTTGGTCTCGTTAACGGCAGGAGTTTTAGCTACAACATTATTGTAAGCCATCATCGATGTCATGCATTGCACACTAACCGTTTTTTGCTGATTTTGTTATAAGGCTGCAATAGTTTATGTTTCACTTTCCGATAATTGTGCTGTTTGTGTAATGTTCTTTTCATTCTGTTGTAGCTATTTTATGAAAGAGATTGACCAGAGTAAATGTATATCAGTATCAGTTTCCTATGTCCTTACAATTATATCCAAAGCAACATCTAACCTAGATTTAAAAGTTAATCTTCGAAAAGAAGTAAGTAATAAGAAGCCTTGATGATGTCGATTTGTGTTATTGTTCACCAAACCATGATTTTCTCCCTATTTCGAAACCTCAATTCAAACCCTTATTATCCTTACCGTTGTTGACACATTTATCATCACAATATCAATATCCACTTCTTCCTACTTATTACTTAGCTATTTAATTTATTTCACTATATTTATCTCATAAACTATCTTCGAATAAATATGCATATAAATATTACTGTATAATAAAACAATAACTTATAAATACATGACTGAGACAAATCATGTTTGCTTATATGTTGTATTGTTCTACATTACAAGATAGGAATTTCCAATACTTCAAAGTGTTTATATCTTAGACACTTATTAACTGAAAAGTAATTACAAGGAGATAACTAAAGGAAATGACGAAATATCAAGTTTCCTAGTGAATCTGATTTAATAAATCCGAACAGTCAGGAAGTTCCAGATAAAGTCATTTGACTGACAAGAAGTAGGATTATAAAAATAGAATGTATGAGTTCTTGGTTTGTGTCTACTGGATTTATATGAAAAATCATTTATCTGATGAAATAGGTGGAAAGTACTGTGCTAGAAGATATTGCAAACAAGAATCCTCGGCAATGTAGGGACTCTGCAATCGAATTTCAGAATCCATTTGTAAAGTAGTTGTACCTGTCATATAAGTGCAGTATTCATATAAGAAGAATTTATATAACCTAGTTGACTTGAAAATGAAGCAGTTGGATTAGTTAGACGGTCACCAGAAAATCCATCAGGCTCACAGCAAGCTGTATTATTATAATCTCAATCTGAAATTTATTCTATTTGTCCTCCTGAATATATTTTTGTGATTTGATTTGTAGAATTTCCTGGGGATAATTCATGAGGTTGTGCAAATAATATTCCCCGATAACCCTCATCAGTTATCCTTGGAAATACCTCACAAGATTTACAGTTATAACTTGCATTTGATCTGTCAAGTAGATACAATTAAGCTGAGAATGATTAGCATGAAACCGGCAATTAAAATCCTTTTTTCAATAAGATCACTTTTGTGACTAGCTAATTGGTTAAAATGAAGTAAATAGCTTTATAAGGATTGGTTAAATTGACTAATTAAAATGTGAGATGATCTTCACAAGTTTTATGATCAAAATTGGGAGAACTCCCCACTAATTTTAACTCAGTTTTCTAGTATCATTCAGTACCATAAATATAGAACTATTCTACTAGATTGGTACAGTTCAAATGTTTATTAGATGAATTATAAGTTACTATCTAGTCAACTTATGAATGACTTATATGATTCAATAGCTAATAAGTGTTTATTGGAAAATATGCATCAATCACAGTGAATTTTCCGTTCAATTATTAGTAATATAGATGATATGCTTAGTTATTTTATGTAGTTTATAGTGGTGTGAAGTTAGTGATTTGCAATTGAAGATGATCTAATTTATAAGTTTAAACGAATATAACTGAAGATTGATTCACTTATCAGGAAATCATCCATATGTCTACAGAACAGTCGGCCTCTGCAGCCATGATAAAGTCTCAAAAACTCCTTCACCCTCGACCACATAGCTTCAATATTGTTTATGTGCACTCCGGTTGTTGAGTGCACAAGATGCTACTTTCGGATAACGATACGATGCATACAATCAAGCCTATGTAGGAGTCTGTACGCTCTAAAATCATCTGTACATATTGTAGTACCCGGCTACAGCCAGTGTTACTGGTGCTTTTATTATCCCGTTCGCAATAATTGTCGTAATTTGCCATAGGAATTATATATGGAGTTTCCATTACGAACTGACATCAGCTATAATGCCAGAAATTTATTTAACCAAATGGATGAAAGGCTGTCGCGTTAGAATCCGAGATCTATTATCTTATACGTCCAAAAATTATAACCTCGCCGTTTTATTTGTTATATCCACTCAATTATCACGTTCTGTACAAAATTCCCTGAGAACCGATAGTACGTTGGCACTAAGCACTGAAGTTGGCGCCGTATCCTTGAAATCTCTAAAACTCTTCTGATTGGCTCGTCCATAAATTAGAGTCTCGCCCAATAAATTAGTTACGATAAGTGTTGATAAGTTATATTGTAGATATGGACAGTGTTATAACTTGTGGCCTGAGTGCCCTGCTAATGTATAACGTAATGATACCGCTAATTAGAGAGCAGTGAATTATCAATCGGATCAATGACGTCTAAAACCCGTGCGAGCAGTCTTGAGTACTTATCGGTCCTGCTTCCTGTCTAGCCCAGTCAGTTAAGTCCAGAACCCCAATCTCAGCCTCTACAATATTTCAAACATGCGAGGTGTATATACCAATCAAACAGACCACATCCTACTAGATAGTCAATGAATTGTATGTACAACGAAGCTTGTTAGTTTGTAATTACTGAAGATCTACGTATGTTGGATATATGAGACATTTTTCACAGTTGAAGTTACGAGTCGATTTAAGCTAGACTACCATTGATAACCTGGAAGCATTGGAATGCCGTCTCGTTCTAATATGGGTATTCCTGAGCAGTGTGCACCCACAATCCCACACAAGGGACTGAAAATCATTATTTTCGAACTTGCTAGCGTACGCCTAACCTCCAAATCACTGAGTCTGCACCCAACGGTGTTGATGTCTAGCTTCAATCCCCATATTGATATGAGAAACTGTCAGAACTGTTTGGTAATCATCTTTATTTGAATGAAACAATACTTAATTGTAGTAAGTAGCATAAATGTCAACCTCAAAATAATCAGATGGGCGTTAGTTGTTTCATGTTTAAACATAAATATACATTATTATAATAGACCGTTTGTTATAAATTAAGGGATGATGTGAATAGGGATAATTAATAAGTAGAATAGTGGTAGGTTGTACACATTCCAACAAGACACTGGTCAATTGCAGTCCTAAATAACAATGAGAAAATACAAGCAAACAGCACCAAGTGAGTTAAAATTGTTTAGAAAAACAGAATAGTAATGATATTAGACAATATTTGTAGTAATGTCTTGGGTCGGAATTTAAATGACACAAATATTTCATCTGACCATTTAGTTCGAACTTCTTCAGTATTAAATTAAACTGAACAATAAATTAATAAATACATTCTTTGACTAACTATGCATCAGTTCACAATTTCACGCATGAAAAGTTGATAATCATGTTTATTATTCTGCATGGTTTTTGAAAAATGTACTAAATGGTAGTTTGAACTTTTTATTGTACTATTAGTAATCTGGGTCAATGAATAAAGTATAAATCGAATATGTACTTGTTACTTTATCTGATCTATTACATTGTAACTAGGATGATTATCAGTGAGTTTGGATAAGAGAGATTATGTTGTTATCCTGAAGGAATTACAAATAATTGTAAATCGAAACCCTGTTAATTTATCAATATATAGATGGATTCAACTAAGAAGCTGATACTTACAAACTTGATTTGATGATTATACAGTCGTCTTATGTTCAAACAATATCCAAGTTTACTTTATTCATATATCATGTCACTAGTTCTATGATCTATCGATTTCCGTATTGATTATGGGACACATTATAAACCATATTATAACAATTTGTTTATTTACCACTGAATAAATTCGCTGTCAAAATTTTACGAATTACTGAATGGGTAGTTGTTTTTACTGAAACAGAAATGTAAGCATCTCTACTTGCAGTATAACTCCGCCTGGTGCCCCTCTGGGGCTACTGCCAGTATTAAACCCGGATAAAGGAGGAGGTTTGAGCAAGCAGTGAGAAACCCCATTCCGAAGAAAAGTAACTCGCCAAAAAATGCTAACAAGGAAACGTAATTCTAAGCATTTAAACTACGCCCTGGGAGATAGAAGGCCTTCATTTAGAAGAGTTATGATGCCTCATAGTGAAGGTCGAGTTCCGTCGGAAGTTACGAGGCTGATGCCTCTTATGAAAACTAGAGCAACCACTAAGTTAGGTACATGGAATGCTTCTACAATTTGGATGACCAGAAGAGTCATCCAGGTTGATGAAGAAATGAAAATATACTTTTGCATTATGATTAGCATTGGAATACGGAATAAGAGTTTTGTCTAATTTCAAACTTTTTCACAGTTGTATATAACTCAATCCCTGTGTTGATATTTACACTAAGACTTGAAGTAGATCAAAGTATAAACATTCAATTTTTTCTACTGAAGGTAGACATGTAGTTAATTTTACTTGATTGTTAAAAATCAGATGACATTTTGATTATATGAAGATAGTAGTTTTCTAAGTTTAAATGACATCGAATGGAAAATCTCTATTCACTTCCACTTTAAGATCCCTCATCAACATGAACTTAAAACCTAAGACATGATCAAATGTATATCTCCAAATGTTTGTATGCAGTTGGTAAATTCTATGGATTTATGATATAACTCAACTGATGATTAATGATATACTGTGCTGTGAGCTACTTATATCCACATAAGTAGTAATATAACGATGAACAGCAATGGAATGTATGTCAGTAGAAGATCAAGAAGGTGTGAAAGGTAACGGAAATCAATTGATATGGAATGCACAAACAATGAAATCTGAGACGAATGAGTGATATTTTCAAAAGAATAGTCAAGTTTGAGACAATTGAGTATTTACTGTATGGGTCTCAGATGTTAGTAATATGTTCCACAATTTTACGTTGAAATATATTCGACTGCCCACAACTCACTCGTGTTCTTGTTCACTTCAATACAAATTTGGTTTCTATGATACTTACATATACAAACTAGAACAAAATGTTCTTATGTATGCATAAGTAGAAACTAATATAAATTACCAATCTATAAAGTAATAATTTATGATTGACAAGTGAAAGTAAGTAGATAAGTCACAATTTTAAATGAAATTAACATTAGCACAATCAAATGGGTTCCAGTTATAAAAGCTATCTATCTATTTAACTTCAACCAATCCACAAAATTACGTGACATATCTACCGTTGACATCAGTCAGTTACTATCTCACATCAGACCCCGTTGAACTCCACTGATCCAGCTTCATCTGACTCAAATCTCAACCATTGAAATTACTATAGTCTCCACATAACCCCTTCTGATACTAATAGCTTAGTTAACAATAAATAAAGTAGGATCTGGTGCAATTATGTAATGATTCAAATTTCTGCATTCCATGTTAGGATAATACAAAAAAAGAAATAACAATGTAAAAGCCATGAAAATCGTTACTTTAGAAACGTTCGAGAGTGTTCTAGAAAATGAGAAATTATGTTTCCATTCATTTTGTTGAACAATTATGGATTCCGTTACCAATAATAACATTGTTTCTCAATTGCTGTTAGCAAGTCATGGTTACATTTAAAACTGGGGGCACCCTTATTTTCTGTGTATCAAATCAATTTGATAGTTAAACTTCTTCTGTACTTCCTAACTTATGTTTCGTGTTCGTGGTTCCACAGTGAAAGATTCATAGACACCAGGAAGCTATTAGAAAGTGAATATTTTGGCGCTCAAATACAAGATTTACCAACCGATTTTATTCGAAAGCTAAACAAACAAAATATATTTTAGAACTACTTGGTAATATAAAGAAATTAAATGTTGAAAATAAAATTAAGATCAATGTTTAGAGAAAGATGAGAAATGAATCCAATCGTACTATTGCTAATATCCACGACGTTGCACGCCCTGAATTCGATTCTCTTCTGAAGGGTCGTAAGTGCTCACTGCTGAGGAATCCTATGCAGCGACTAAACGGTTATCCAGTGTTTTGAGGTCTTTAGTAGTGGCCTAACTCATATCGGATCATGACTCCAATGCAATTAAATAACCTTCATATTCCCATATTGAATATAAGGTTTATTTCAACACAAGACGAATTCACTAAGCATTAAACTCTAAATTTTCAGCATAATGGAGGGTATGTTACGTTTAAACAACTAAGTCGGTATACAATAGTCCTGATTTACGGTGTTACGTGACAGTAGTTTCTTGACATCTGTAATAGTATCCTTACTGTAAAAATGACTGAATTGAAGAATCCCATACTAGAATGAAACTGAACTAATATTTCACTTGGTGATATTGTGGTGTGTGCTACTTATATTGACATAAGTAGTAGGTGATGTTATTCGTGAATAGAAGGTCTGGCGGCTGAGAGACAAGAGGATCGAACAGTAAAGAATCAAAACAGGATGCGATTCTTATAAAAATGCAAGAACAATGAAGTCTGAGTCATTTTGGGACAACTGATGGACATCTTACAAATTACGTATTTACTATTTGATTGTTAGATCTTGTTAACAAGTCCTGTAATTTTGTGTCAAATACATTCGATAGTCCTCAGCAGTGTTCTGTACACTAAAATATGATTATTGATGCGTACTGTAGAAAGGTCTCACATTTTGGTGAAATAGCTGTACGGTAAATATGGGCTTCAATCTGCTGTGCGAGAGAACGAAGGAAGAGAGATAGGAAGAAGGATTTGGAGTGGATAGGATGCACATTAAGGAAAGCACCAAACTGTGTCACAAGGCAAGTCCTCACATGGAATCCTCAAGGCCAGAGGAGAAAAGGAAGACCAAAGAACAGATTACTACGAGAAATGGAGACAGATATGAGAAGAATGAACAACGATTGGATAGAACTAGAAAAGAAGGCCCAGGATAGAGTAGGTTGGAGAATTCTGGTTGACGGCCTATGCTTCATTGGGAGTAACAGGCGTAAGTGAGTAACAAGAAGATTTAAATAAAAACACGAATTTCAGCGATGGGATTTCTTTTCAACGAATTTATTATCAAGCTGTACAATCGTATATATATGAAAATTTTGTTTTTGTAATAGTACTAATTCCGTGAGGAAATGTGAACTTTTAATGTCCAGTTTATTTTCAATAATGAAATGTATAGACAAAGGGATGGTATGGCAATGGGGTCTCCATTGGGTCCGATTTTAGCAGATTGCTTCATGGCAAAACTAGAAAACAACCAACTATGCTCAATGATCAGTCAATTTCACCTGTACGTTAGATATATGGACGACACGTTCATCGTTTGTGACAATAATATTGATTTAGAGGATATTTTAAACACATTTAACTCATGCCACCTTTCTGTAGACTCCACGTTAGAAAGGGAACGGGACCAATCAATTCCTTTTCTCGATGTACGTCTGATGAGAAGGAGTAATGGTTCTTTAGAAAGATCAATCCTTAGAAAACAAACATGGAATGGACAGCTAACTAACTTCTATAACTGGGTTCCGTTAAGTAGAAAGAGAAATCTCATCCATTCTTTATGTTATCGAATACGTCAGATATGCAGTAAGGAATGCATTAACGAAGAACTTGAATTCCTCAAGGAAACCCTGACGAAAAATGGCTACCCAGAATGGTTCATAGAAAAGAATATAAATAGAAGTAGTTGTGACAAGAAACCTAGTTGCTCCATTACGAAGAAAAACCTTTATATAAGTCTGGAATTTAAAAGTGATCAAACATCAGAAGTAATCAAAAATCGTCTGACAACAACTATTAGGAGAACATTTAATGTGCATCTTATCAGTTCACCTGCTCTTGTGGAGCAAGGTACATTGGCCATAGCCAGCGCTCGCTTTCAACTCGGATACGGGAACATATTCCAGCTTGGTTCTATAAGGGAGAAAGAAAAGCAGTTAGGAGTTCTATACTTGAACACCTAATCGACTGTAACCATTCCGCAGATCCAAGAAATGAATTTAAGATTGTTTATATGATTCGTTCAAATCTACCCAGATTTCTTCGCATCCAACTTTTAGAAATAGCCGAAGCTCTTACCATCCAGGAGCTTAGACGAGAACTATGCATACAAAAGAAGTACGTCTTATCGTTATCGTTACCTTGGCCTTAACTATTTTGATTATCCAATTATTATTATTATTATTATTATTATTATTATTATTATTATTATTATTATTATTATTATTATTATTATTATTACTGCATTCTCCCCTTTACTTATATCTTATATTCTCATTGTTTTATTAGTGAAAAACATTTTTCATCATCTTATTATAATCACTACATCTATTGTTATTGTTGTTATTATTCATATTACGTAATCTAGTATTATAACCATTTTATTAATTGTGTTGACATTTCCTCACGGAATTAGTACTTTTACAAAAACAAAATTTTCATATATATATACGATTGTACAGCTTGATAATAAATTCGTTGAAAAGAGATCCCTTCGGTGAAATTCGTGTTTAAATGAGAACTATCTCTCAATTGAAGATTTAAATAAGTTTTATCAATGTTAAGGAGCTATTCATTGAAAAGTATTCTATTGTATCTCATGACATTGTAAGATATGAGAATTTATCCTATACTGAAAAGAAAATTTATATTTATATTTTAGACAATTAGTTGCATGGATGGCTATTGCTAAGAAGTTTCACAATAAGACGAAATGACTGTCAACTGCTTCCAGGTTTTTAATGATAGTCTAAAATCAATCGGTTCACGATCTCAATCAAAAACCTAATAACCTGCACAACCTATTACTGATAAAATTTGTTTGTTATGCAAACAATCCACACAATTTTCTTCATTTTGACAACATAATCTGAGTTACTATTTAAAACTAGAAAGAACTTGACAGTTGCTTTATTTCTTCAAAGTGTGCATCTATGACTTTGAATCAAATGCTACGCATAAAATCCTGATCTCATTACAGACATAATAAAATAAGTCCATTGAGTTGGAATCCATATTTTTTTTCAATTTTTATTAATTCACAATTGTTGGGGTCAGTATATCGCCGAAATTCATATTTGTAGTTTTATCATATCGATTAGCTTATGGATTAAATGTTTAAATATTTAAATAGCAATCAATTGACGAACTTATCGATTAAATATTTGAATGCCTGTCGAGCGATGAACTTAATGAGTCATGTTTAAAAAACACATTTTACTATGACAATATCGATCATATATATTTGTATATATACGTTTTAAATTGTTTTTGTGGGCTCGCTCGTTTTCTGGCTGTTTGCAGAATATATTTTCCATACCAAGCTCGGACTTATCCTTCTAGATAATGGGGCTAGAACGCATCAATAGCTAGATTACTGGTCTTTGGTCACTGAGTCTTGTTCTCGTTCGCACATTAAGTGAACTCGTGAAGCTTCAAACTTAACAATCTGGCGACGGTGGTTTCGGAAACATGGATCCTTCTAAACTTGAATTATTACTCGAGCAGCAGATGAAACTTATTCAAATGTTAGCAGATGCAAAGCTTAAGTCTAATTCTCAACCAAGCACTTCTAATCCTACTACTACTGCACCATCAGTTGATGGTATGGCTAACAGTATCTCTGAGTTTCATTACGATCTGGAATCCAATGTCACGTGTGATATGTGGTTTCGACGTTACGAAGACTTATTCAAATTTGACTTTGCCAACCAGAATGATGCTTGAAAGATCCGCTTGCTGCTTCGAAAGTTGGGTCCTAGTGAACTAGACAGGTATTGCAACCCGATTCTGCCTCTAAACCTACGCGGTCGCTCATTCTCGGACAATGTTCAGTCATTGAGCCAACAATTCGGAGACAACTCTTCACTGTTCAATGCGCGCTATCGATGTTTGAAGCTCACTATGAACGAAGATGATGATTTTCTCAAACATGTGGGTATCGTCAATCGAGAATGTGAACGCTTCCGGTTGAAGTCGCATACTGAAGACCAATTTAAAGCACTCATTCTCATCTGCAGCCTTCAATCGCAGAAATTCAGTGACATTAGAACACGTTTGCTAAGTCGATTGGACCAAGACCCAAAACTAACTCTTAATGATATTGCAAACGAAAATCAACGTCTAATCAATCTACAGCGTGCTACTACGATGGTCCAGCGTGGTGGTTCAGATCGTGTCGAAATTCATGTAGTCCAACAACCACCCAACTCTCATAAATCTGCCCCAGAGACATCTAGTTCAGGTCGACAGACAAAAACAAATCCTCCTGCCCCATGCTGGCATTGCGTAGCATGGCATTTTGTTCGATACTGTCCATATAAACAACATCGGTGCAGGAAATGTAATGCGGTGGATCATAAAGATGGTTTTTGTCGAAAAAAGAAACCGAGCAGCTCCAGAGGTACCAGAAAACCTACACCTAGATCCAACACGAATTAGTTGAGTCTAATAGCGAGTTGTGAGAACACAACCCCAGTTGAGAGGAAATTTATTACCTTTAATATTAATGGGCACCCGCTTAGATTGCAAATAGATACTGAATCTGATGTAACAATTCGCTCATGAAAATAGTGGATCAGAATGGTATTAGAAGTGCTTGGTTGAGAATTAGACTTAAGCTTTGCATCTGCTAACATTTGAATAAGTTTCATCTGCTGCTCGAGTAATAATTCAAGTTTAGAAGGATCCATGTTTCCGAAACCACCGTCGCCGGATTGTTAAGTTTGAAGCTTCACGAGTTCACTTAATGTGCGAACGAGAACAAGACTCAGTGACCAAAGACCAGTAATCTAGCTATTGATGCGTTCTAGCCCCATTATCTAGAAGGATAAGTCCGAGCTTGGTATGGAAAATATATTCTGCAAACAGCCAGAAAACGAGCGAGCCCACAAAAACAATTTAAAACGTATATATACAAATATATATGATCGATATTGTCATAGTAAAATGTGTTTTTTAAACATGACTCATTAAGTTCATCGGTCGACAGGCATTCAAATATTTAATCGATAAGTTCGTCAATTGACTGCTATTTAAATATTTAAACATTTAATCCATAAGTTGGCTGGAACGCATCAATAGCTGGATTACTGGTCTTTGGTCACTGAGTCTTGCTCTTGTTCGCAGATTAAGTGAATTCGTGAAGCTTCAAACCTAACAACAATATAAAGTGATTTTTATCTTTTTGTTATCACTGAGTTAACATCTCAATTCTAACTGGTTCGGAGATCTTCATCAGAATTTAAAGAAATCTGTAGCTTTTGTCACTTATATTGATAGATAGAAGTAATACGTGACACCAGTTAGAAGTGGAATGTGTGTCAAAATAGAATTGAGAAGACTGAACTGAAAAGAACCAAAAGGGAAACATAAAGGAATTGAGAATTGAAAGAATCATAAAGAATGTAAATGACAACTGATAGAAGATATGAAAATGAAGTATATAATGTATGGTCTTCATAACTTACCAAAACATTATGTAATTTCGTATTTAAAAAATATAAATTGTTTATCGCCACCAAGTCTTAGTTCGTTAAAGTATTTTCTACGGATTTTGAGGCTTCTACTCAAATAGTAAAATATTTATTCAAATACACTCTACTTTTTAATGAAAAAAAAATCTGAGAAGGTTGAAAAGATATGTAGCTAAGGTGAATGATTTTGATAGAGTTTTATTTTCTGAACTGGATGGTTTCCTCGTAGAGCTTTCATTATTCTTCTGAACGACATCATCAGCCAAAACTTCATTTAGAATGATGAAAGCTCCACGACTAAATCATCCACCTCAGAGAACAAAACTCCATTAAAAAGAAAATATAATCTCTTTTATTATTTCTGTTGGAGATGATAGATCCCCAAAACTCATATTTTGTAATTTTATCTTATCGATTAACTTATCGATTAAATGTTTATTTGAATGGTAGTCAATTGATGAACTAATCGATTAAATGTTTAAATATTTGAATGTCAGTCGATTGATAAACTTGTTGATTAATGATTAAATTTTTTTACCAAGACAATATCGATTATAAATTTTTGTATAAATACGCTTGATTTGCATGCCTGATTGAGCTGGTATCTACTGGTTGCTTGTAGAATACACTTCTACGTCTTACCAAGACTTCTTGATCGAGTTAACTGAGTCGGGGACAACAAACCAGAATAGCCTATCGAGTCTCTGAATCCTGATCCTTCGTTCCGTTACGTTCCGAATAAGCCGAAGCAGTAGTGGTATTCAAGCTTAATGAACCTAACAATTTCATGATTTTAATACATGAAATGATGATCATTTAAAAAAAAAATAGTTAATTGATTTCTAATGAAATCAAACAGATTTTTATTGTGTTAAAAAGTTTTTCGTTCACAGAATGAAATAATTTGTTTCATAATAAATCATTTTTTTAAAAAAATAATCACTCAAATAATGTTCAATTGTTCACAATAAAAGAAAAATCACAATGTTTAATTAAATAATGATAATCATCATCATCATAATAATAGTAACTCCACCCGGAGCCCATCATCTAAGGCTACTGCCTGTCCCAAACTTGGATAAAGTAGAGGGGGTTAGCAACTCCATACCGTAGAAAACTAACTCGCCAATAAACGTCAACCAAAAATAAAATATAAGTGATAATAATAATAATAATAGTAATAGTATGGAGTTTTTTTGTCTCATTAATAATAAGAATGAAAAGATAAAATAAAAAATAAAAAAAAATAAATTAATAATCTTTGAAAATTATTCACAATATAAAAACTGTATAGAGAATAAAAGTTGAGACAAATAAAGAAATATCAGTCAAATAATAAATGATCACTTCAAATGATATGCTGTTTTAAAGTGTTTTTTTTGTGTGTGTTTTATTGATTAATCTAATATTGTTAAGTATCATTGAATTGTGATTGATTTACTTTTTGTCATTTTCTTTTTTTCTTTTTTCTTCGTCTTCTTATTCACTAACAAGTTTTAATAATATACGTCGATAATCACCACTGGTATCATCCTGAAATTAAAAAATACACACAAAAATATTGTTTCAATGGTGGTCTAGCTTCGAATGACTCATGATTTCAATCTGTGAAATTTCTAAAATCTCCACAAAACCCCTTCTGATAATAATCATCTGCTCACTGGTGACTGACTTCAAGAGATTCTCCTGGAGTTCTAGTGGGAAGCCGTTACCAGCGGAGTTCAACCAAGTCTGTTGTGAGATATCAGCTCACTGAAGACAATGGTGTACGGTGGCGCAACTTCGTGGATTGGTTGAAGCTAGACATTAATACCGTTGGATGCCGGCTCAGTGGTCTAATGGCTAAGTGCTCGCGCGCGAAATTAGTTGGTCCTGGGTTCGAATCTTGCGCGGTGCGTGGTCGTGAATGCGCACTGCTGAGGAGTCCCATAGTAGGACGAAACGGCCGTCCAGTGCTTCCAGGTTTTCAGTGGTGGTCTAGCTTCAACTGACTCATGATTTCAATATGTGATATTTTGGATCTGATTTACTATGTATACAGCATTTAAAGTGAGCTGTTAAAATGTTCAATTATAATTTAAACAAAGGTCAATTGTACAAGGATTTGAAAAGTCAGTTATTTTTAATCAGTTAGATATTGGTGACCTGTATATTTTGCAGAAATTAAACAGTGTTCTTGTAGTGTTGATTACTATTGCTAAGCTCACATAGCTTATTCTAGCTTCAGGACAGGCCAATTCATTTTTTTTATTCTTGAGTCACATTTCGATCATGTCAATTATTTGCTTATCAACCTTGACTGTTCTTATATGGGGGTTTGTGTGCATTTGTTACCCCATTCATCACATATTTGTAACTTATTTTTGTCCGGCTATAAATGTCGATTAACGCTTGATTAAATTGAGTTGACTCACACACCTTTTCCACTGCGCATCATTTTGCTTCGCTCTCTTCTCTTCGTTTCTTCAATCTATTGTCTGGATCAACGAATGCATGAAATATACGAATTTGAAATCCATTCTCCTATTTCACCTATCTAATTCCGTTGTTCACTAACATGATTTAATTCGATGATTATATACGAGCATAGGCGACATGTATATTTCAATAACAAGCAGCATACGATCATATTGGAGTCAGATTTAGGGTCATTAAATTCTCATATGTCTAATTGGTAATACATAATGAGTTATTTTTGTTACCTCTTTCGTTACAACATTGTATGTACACTTTTAATTTGGACGTCAAGTAAAATCACTCCATATATACTCAGTACATGTAGACCTCTATGAATTTTTTTTCTACAAATACAAAGTAGTTATGCGGTAAAAGCGCTGAGAATACATGGAGACGATAAAATGCAAACAGACCATGGGACTGTTGAATTACTTAACTCATTAAGACTTCCATATGGGATAAATTTACTGTTAAAAAAGGTGAGCACTTTAGTGGGAATAAGATTAATATTTCCTAAATTATATAAGATGACGTTTTGATGGCCTCAATTTATGTATTCGTTGGATTGATTATATATACCCATAGATAATAAAATAATATACATTTGCAAAAATTTATCAAAAGATAAACTTGTTAGATTTAAGACATTGAAGTATTTCAACTAGGCAATATTTAATATAGACTATTCATCGTTGTTAATTAATTAAAGGCGATCAACATGATAACCCTACTTAACTTAAGCTTAACTCTAATTCACACTTGTCAACAAGATGTATGAACAGTTATGAAGGATCATGTAATATTCCGATCAAGTGTTATAAATGAGTCATTCAAGATATCATGTTAGCGATTACCAGTACTTGTTTACCGGTTATTGGTTGAGAGACAATCATATTCTACAAACAAAGATGGAGAGTGGCTGGTAGTGGAATCCAGGATGCAGTTTTTGTCCTAGTTGGGACTCTTCAACTGTATGTATGTACCTCGGAACCCAGTACAGTTCGTTTCAGTCGCCATCGCGTTATCTACTATACTACTGTGCCACTTGCTTGTGCAATGGGGTAAAGTTTAAATTCAACAACTCTAAGATGCAGGTACATCCAACTGACGAGTCCCAAATAGGTCGGAACGCACGTCTTAGATTCCATTGCTAGCCACTATCAATCTTTGCTTATAAAGCTTGTGACTCAAGGTAATATCGAGGCAGTTCACACAGGATGTACAGATACCAACAAGAGACTGATCAATTACAGTCCTAAATAACAATGGGAAGATGCCTAGTGAATTTAATCATAATCTAAGTTTGAATACTCTTGATGATATATATTAAAGTTGATGAGAGATACCCCTATGCTTTAATTTTAGCCTAATATTAAGCATGTTATTATATCATCCTTATTCTAGTTCCAATCATTAATTTAACCAAAGTTGACATTATTATTTTTTTTTCCCTGCGTTTAATTGTTCCTCTTGTCACTATGCTAATAACAAAGGAGATGAAAAAAAATCAAATTGCGAAACATAATTTGTGTTACTTTATGCCAATAAATATTTTAAAATTATGTAAAATAATAATAATTAGAATACTTAACTAGGTAAACACTTCACATTGTGCGTAAATTTGCAGAGAGTGAGAAAGAGAGAAATAAGAGTAGCTAAATCGTCTAAACCATGTGATTCATTCACGGGCCTGGTTACCATCACTAATTTCTTGTTTTTAACATTAAATATTTTTTTCAAGTTCAGTGTTATTGATCCCGGATTACTTGATGAATTAACTAGTCAGACAAATAGTTATTAATACATTTATAGTTGAATTCATGAGTCAATTGAAGGTAGACCGCCATGAAAAACCTTGAATCACTGGACGGCCGTTTCGTCCTATTGTGGGGCTTTTGGGCGCGAACGCTTAACCTTTATACCACTGAATCGGTATCAAACGGTACTAATGTCTAACTTGAACAAATCCTCAAAATTGTGCAACCATCTTCCATTGTACTCAGGTGGATACCTGTCTCTACCCTACACAGATTAGCTCCACTGGTCACGGCTTCTCACTAGAACTCCAAGAATTCACTCAAGAAGCTAACCACTAGTAAGCATATGGTTAGTTTTCCCTAATAACATATTCATAGGTAATCTATAAATAATCGACTGGAAGAATAATTTCTATAATTGTTTTAAGATTTTTTGTAGTTTGGTATCACTAATTGAACTTAGTTCGACAATCATTAGAAACCAGAAAGCACTGGATAGCTATTTCATCCTAGAATGGGACGTTACAACGATAATCACGTCTGACCAAATCAGGGATCGGATTCTGGATCATTCTTTCTTGAGGTAAGTACTAAAACTTCATACCACAGAACTGGCATTCAATCAATTCATGATACTGTGAAATGCCGTTTATGGAGAAATCACTTATACCAAAAATGTTTTATTATTGTTTATTTTTTAATAGTTTACATTTAAGTCAACCGTAGCCTTTATTAAGACTTCCCTGTACATGCAACATAAAATGCGTAGAATGGTTTTGTTTCTACTTATATTTATCATCGTTTCTAGGTCTTAAAAAGCTGGAAAATAACCAATAATTAAACAGATTTATAATGTTTTGCTACGATTGCTATTATTCAGTGACAAACTATCCTCACTTGAATGAATTATAATGCAAGAAATATTTATTCAATTTATATTAATGTTTCTTAAATACATAATATCTTGGAGTTTTGTCCTCTCAGCTGGATAGTTTAGTCGTGAAGCTTTCGTCGTTCTTCTGAATGACATCATCAGGATGAACTTCAGGTAGCAGTGAAATGTTCGAATTTATCCACACTTAGCTCATAGCTTATCCTGTAGACCTCGCTGTTGAGTGGATCTTGTTGGCATTTAACCTTTCATTGTTTACTTCTTTGTTTTGGTTGTATATCCAATTGGTTTGAATCTTAGTCCTATATCTGTTCATGATTTTTGTAACCGGTTGATAAATTGGATCCATTTCAATCTGTTTGTCGATTGCTAGTTGATTTGAGTGCCAATTTTCTAAGAATTCTCTGGTATTTTCATAATTGCCTCTATCCACAATTTCCGCATTTTTCCGATCGAATATGTGTCAACAGTTTTACAAGTGTATTGATATAAGTGAGGATATGTCATGGAGTTTGACCACTAATCGATGTTCATGTAGGCGAAGTGAAGAGGGCATCCGCTTTGTACGATGTAGTGTTTTTCGCAGTTGGCACAATTTATTTTGTATATTATGTTCGGTTTTTCTCCTTTTATCATTTTATCTTTTGGTTTGTATAGAACAGATTGTAACGATTTTGTTTGTTTGTGTGCAACATCTATTCCGAAAGGATTCAACAATCTGGTTGTAGTTTCTGATGTGCCTTTTATGTATGGTCGAGTGATCCGTTTGTTGGTTTCAGAAGAACGATGAAAGCTCCACAACCAAACCATCAAACTCAGAGAACAAAACTCCATCAAAATGATCCACCTGAGCTACAAATCTTCACCATATCAAATCTTATAGAAGAAAAGGGATTTCCAACAAGTTATTTAATAAGTGTTCATAAGTATAAATGATCATGCCTTATCTAGTTAATGGTAACAACTCTCTATAGATTTATTAAATTATGTTAAGAATAAATGTAAAGTTGATTATTCAAACTTACAGCTATCCACGATTCAAGACTTTTTCCTGTTAAACTAATAAATTCTTTTTTAATACGAGCCATATCAATACCAGAACGTCCAACGACTATACGTATCAATGATGAATCAGCTGTTCCAGCACCTTTCATGGAAGCTTTTAATCTTTCAGCAAAATATTTCTGTTTATTAATAACACATTTCACTGAAATAAGAATTAAAAGAAATCAATTTAAATTCGTTTTGAAACAATTAATTATGAACACAAGTTACTCAATGAAGACGGACTCTGTGTTTCAAGTCATCTACAAGGCAAGTAGAAGTCTTCCAACGACAATTATATCGCATCTTCTTAGCATTGCCGAAGCAATAGCCATACATCTGGGAAAACCATAATTGTTTGTTCAAAAGAGATTGGTAAAGGGTCTTCTTCTACTATGTTCTTAGTGTCTTATAACTTTTTTTCTTTCTTCATACTCTTCTTCCTGTACAGCCATCTGCTTTCCCATCCATCTTCTCCTTAAGCCTTCTACTCCTAACTGCTTTATTTCTGTTTCTATGGCCTTCCTGATTACATTTAATCTCAATATCATCATTTTATATTATTATACTGAGCCATCCTTTCCCAATGTTAATTTAACTGTCTATCTTTTGATGAACATTTGAGCCATTACCAATCAAACGGTTGCTAAATTCATTTGTTGTTTACTTGTATCTTTCCATTGTTATTTAGGACTGTAATTGATCAGTCTCTTGTTGGCATATGTGTATCCTGTGCAAACTGCCTCGATATTGCCTTGAGTCACAAGCTTTCTAAGCAAAAATGGATAGTGACTAGTAGTGGAATCTAGGACATGCGTTCCTACCTATTCCGGACTCATCAGTTGGATGTAACTCTGAGATCATGCTCACTCTGGGACTGAAACCCAGTACTGTCTCAGATAGGACGAAACGCGCGTCCTGGATTCCACTGCTAGCCACTATCCATCTTTGCCTTCAAACGATTATTAGTTTCCCTGTTTAAGAAAATTTTTCATACCTTTGTTTATTCTACCACACTGTCACCATGTCTAACAGAAGTTTACTACCATTATATATATATATATATATATATATATATATATATATATATATATATATATATATATATATATAGATGACTAGGTTTCACTGGATAGCCTTTTCATAAATCTTGTTTATTCAAACAGATTTCACATAGTCGATAATAGATATCAGTACATAACTAAAAAATTAGATCAAAATCGAAGATTAAATGACAAAGGTTATATATGAACAGGTCCGAAGTGAAACTTACCAACAGTAAGCATAGCTCGAAGTAAATCTCCACTCATTTCTGATTTTAAAGCACTTTCAATATCTCTTCTACCAAGTGTTGAATAGTGCTGAAAAACTGAACGTAAGTGAGCATAAGATCGATGACAGATGATTTGAATAAATCTGTAGAGACAAGAAATATTCAATTAGATCTTGTAAAATATCAGTATATACGTTTATTACTCAATAAGTCTGCAATCAAATCAAACGGCAAATCTACCAATTTTTATAATTATTCAGTCGAATAGTGAATGGATATGAAAGTTGTACTGAAAATAGTTGGAATTCAAGCAATCAATAGGTAAATACAAATTGTCTGACATTCAAGTTTATCTACTATTATATCCGATTGTCCTTATTCACATTTAGAATCCTGCTATAACCCAACAGATTTCGATTTTCTATAAACAAGCAGGTAGATGTCATGACTTAGTAGGTAAGTGGAGAACGCAGTGGCGTTTGAAGCGAACGGTAGCGGGTTCGAGTCTCGGAATGAACATCAACTCTGAGATGCAGGTATATCCAGCTGACGAATCTAAAATATGACGTAACGTGCCTCCTTGATTCCACTGCTCACCACTATCCATCTTCTCATTATTTCATACTTAGTTCAATATTTCAAAGTTTCAATAAAATATCTACTTCATTGTGTTAACATGTTGGAAAAGAGAATTGAATGAATACACAGAACCCATACCGTTGTAGTGTGTGTTACTGATGTCGACAGATATAAGTAGTATGTGTCATCGATCGACAGTGGAATAGCTGGCGGCAGGTCGTGAAAATCGAAGAGAGGAAAATAAAAACAGAGAATGGTTGATATGGAAACGAAGGAACAACAATGTCTGAGACAATTGATGGATATTCTGCAAATTAAGTATTTACTATATTAATCTCAGATTTTTCCAAGAAAGCCTACAATGTTGTATTAAAATACATTTGGTTGTCACCCATTTGTGTTCACATTCACTACACCGAAGGTCTTCATAGAACATATGTCCAACAAATGTACACTAGTGATATCTAATCGCAGGTTTCTCTGAACGAGTTATTAACACCTTCGCTGAGCTAATTTCAGACTATTTTAAAAAAGTCATCAGCTATACTCGTACGACAGAAAAATTTTCAGTGGATTCTGGAAATTGTTCCACTTTATATCAATTCAACGTTATTGTACAGTTTGTTTATTATTTTAATCAAAAAATGGATATTCGTTGGAGAACTAATGTAAGCTAAAACGAGTTCAGGAAAACGGTTTCAATCAGTCTTAAGAAACCCTGACGGGACTTATTCACAACTCACTTTCAGACCAGGAAAAAAAATGAATATCAGCCAAGTGTAATTCTAATGTCTATGTGTACAGACCTTGAACGGAATAACTAAGGACATATATATAATAAACACTAGTGCACTATCTTGTCAAATACACAACCCTTTTTCATTGTGTGTAGGTGTCATGGGTTTCACTGATACCCAGTATCCATTTTTGCTTATTATTCTTATTATTTTCATAAATTTCCAGCAAGAAATTTAATTTTTGTAACATGTCGATCACATTAAAAATTAAACTGTGACTGATAAACCAAAACGGCAATTAGGAATACACTTTGTAATCATAGTTTAATATATCTATAACAAAAAAATATTGACATATTAAAAAGAAATATCAGTATGAGGTTCTGAAGTTAATTAAATTTTTGATTGAGATGATGAACCGGTTGATGTTAGACCACCATTGAAAACCTGGAAGCACTGGACGGCTGTTTCGTCCTACTCTATGACTCCTCAGCATTGAGAATCCATGACATTTAACAATTTGACTTTCAATAATTAGAATAATACATTAAAAGAGATGAATTATGAGTAACCTTAATATCTAAAGTCAGGTAGAACTTCAGTAAGATAATGTCTCTGATAGCCAGTACGTTTTCAGAAAGAATATTTAATATTATGTTATAATGTTAATGATTCAATAAAAGTAAGAAAAAAAACATATTCAGATTTCAACTGTTCAATCAAGAATTGGGTATCAGTATTCATGACATAAATTGACATAAATATAGTATGTGAGCAGGTGAAGCACTTAAAAATATGAAATGAAAGTGTACGTCTATACGCACTAGTCAGTCACGATTAATATGGCTAAGAATTTCATGTTAATATGGACAGTTTGTAGAAAGTTTTCAATATGAGAATATTTTAAATCACGGACCCAATTTTGTTAGACACCAGGATGTAATCGATATCTGCTTAATCCGGTTATGATACTCCTTATCATTACGGACCCAATAACTACATCAACGATTAAACAAAAGATTTTCAGGTCACGTGATGAATACATTAGCTTTAGACTATCAAGTTAACGTAGTTCAAAATCCTAACTCTAGTGATATGATGAGATTTCATTAATATCGCTCATCTACTTGGAGTCAGTCCATAATGTCAACTACAAAGGTTCAATAATCGTAAGTAATAATAAATGAATCTGCAAAAGAATGAAAATTTCCTTTGGAAAGACAATAAGAATAACTTTTTTTGCATAGGAATAATGTAAATGATTATAGTGTAAAGTTATTTTAAAACAGTAATATTTATGTCAGGGGAATATTTTATGTAAATTACTGGACAAATTATTAACTTACTTCGATTCATCTGTTCCCCATCTTTGCTCTCCAGCTTTATATAATTCTTCTGCATCTCTACGTGCTCGACACTCATCAACATTTTGACTTTCATCTCTATCCCCTTGTACTAATGCTACTAAGATACGTTTGAAATATCCAGATGTTTCATCTTTTAAATCTTTCTCGAGGGAACGACCTTTGTAAACTATTTAGAATAAAAGATTATAATATTGATTGAAATCGTCTATATTGGGAGTTCATATTTAAGGTTATTAGTCCATGAAGCAAAGATTATTCCACTTGAAATTTTGTCTCATTTTTGCATGTAATCAGAATTAATTTATTCAACGATTTATCGTTCTACTTCATTGATGCGTATAAAATACTCAATCATCCCCCTATTGTATTTTCTTAAATTAGTTACAAATGTAGATAATGAGTACTATTTCTGCTAAATGATAACTCTTTAGTTGTTTATATAGTAAGTAGGTGTACGAAGTTTGATTATATATAACTTACAATCTGACAGTTTGCTTTTTGCAAATTAGATATAAATAAATAAGTCGAATATAGCTATTCCATTCATTAAGTTGGCTTGTTGTGCTAAACAGTTTTCAGATACCAATATGTACGCTTTCCGTACGCCATTCTAACTCACTACTTGAATTAAGGGAAAGGAAGTGAAAAAACCCAAATCGAAATATATACACAAATTCATTCATGAATTTTATTCGGTCCATTGATTAAAAACAACATTAGATCAACCAGAAAAATCTATTCACGGCCAAGAGATAATTGTGATATGCTGACGAGAAAACATTATAGGTTGAAATTTAAGTCAGTTAATCTAGGGACATGGCTAAATTTAAGGTCACATTAATTATGTGAAATCCTCTATTCTGTTGCAAACAAACTAGAATCTCATAGTTGGAATGAATTTTATTTTTTCATCCGATTCATAGAAAGACGATTCGGAAACTAAACATTGTAACCTAATAATACAACAAACTAACTTGTGCAGAAGATGCTTTTTCCAAATATGTTAGTTTTATATGTGGGGCTTGTATTTAAATATATAAAGTCTTTAATATTTAAGAGTTTAATGCAACTCATCATATTTTAAAAGACTCTCCAAGTATATTCGGATGAAATAAGCATGAAAGCTAGCTTCGAGATTTCAGTTTTATGCTATAACCAAGACCTTTCTATTTTATGATAAGAACAATCAACTGTTCACTGGTAATTAGTTTGAAGATTAATTTTGCTGCAAGTTCTACTGAAAGGTGTGATATATGGAATCTCTTAAGTCCATAGTAACTCAGTTATTGCTTATAATATGACATGATAATGCTCCTGTCACATCATAAATGAATGTTGAAGATACTAAACCTTTCGGTTATAATTATGTTGATATTTCAATTGCTGATTGCTGAGAATTCCCAAATTATCATGAAAAAATCTATCCAATCTGTTCCGATTATTAAAGGTTATTCTGGTGATATCAGGAGAGGTTCTCTCAGTATATTTTTCACCATGGCTCTACACTAATATATATATTCTATATTATTTTAAAAGTAGGAAATTTACTTACTTCTTGTATAAGCTTCACGTATCTCCCTTATCTGTTCATTCGTTCGAGTGCATAAAATTTCAATCAAAACTTCTTCATTTGTACCAGCACCACGCATTGCTTTACGTAGTTCTGTTGCATCTAATTCCGATGGAGATCGACATAATGCTACCATACATTCATAAAAGTGTCCACTTAATTCAGATTCAAACTTAGAAGCTAATTCTTTTCCAAACATTGCCTTATATTTTTTTGTTATTATAACACGTTGGTTAGGACTTCTACGACCCATTACTTCTATTAATTCTTTTTCATTTGTTCCTAAACCAGCCATTGCTTTTCGTAAACGTTCACAATCTTCTTCTGGATTAAAATTTGCTGCATCTTTGACTGTTGGTTCAAACTAAATAGATAATGAAAATGGGCTGATTTAAATAAATACATTTATAAAATAGTCAAGCGATGCTATCTGAATGAATGCAATTACCATTTTTATCTTGTCATGATTTTGCACATACCACAATCTTTCTCATAATCACCGTAAGACCTGAAAATCGAGCAACATAACTATATGTATAATTGAAGGTGATGCCCAGTGCTTCCTCATTTTCACTGGTTTTCAACGAACATTTTATCGTAATGTGGTGGTTGGAGGTAGTCAACAGGAAATCCTGGATCTAGGTTTCGTGCTACTTGACACTCGTCAGCAAGGTGTACCTGATGCTCCCTGATGGATTTGATCCCGTATCACCCAGCTTCACAGTCAGAGATGTTAAATCGTAATAACAATTACATTCATACTGGATCATAATCAGATATATTTTTTTAAAAGCAAACATCTAATAGCTGTTCAACACGTAAGCTTTGTAGATTTTGAGAATTATCTTAAACAATACGATCACCTTCTAAACATTCCCCAGTAAATACACGTGAAAACAGTGTTTACAAAAAAACAATTATGTGACAGAGACAGATCTCAGTCCTTCCATTGATACTGAATGAAATGTGTTACTGAAGTTATTACTTATCTCATTTATACATATTGACTTTATATTGCTAATATGTATCTTTGATCACCATTTGTATAAGAGCTAGTGATTAATAATATTAAAATGAAGGCTTTATCTGATAGTTTCCTAAACAACCACTAACGTCTTCGATATTGTAGTTTGACCTTAGCGCTATGAGTCAGTAAATTATTTTTAAAAGCATGTAGCTACCCAACAAATAGCAGTGAGTATTCAATACAACAGGATTGTATAAATGAAGCCGAATAATACTGTATTTATTAAGCCTTCATGTACTTAACCATTTACATAATCTGTTAAATGAATAGGTTAATAAGACCATTAACTATGACTATCTGGAGTTTCTGACCTGTAAGTCAATTACCATGCTGAACCATCCTCACCAATCACCAGAACTAAACCTGTGGTTTCAGAATTCTCCGTAGTGCCTGAATTTTAAAAAATTCCAAGAATGTGATGTATGATGGAAAACAAAGATTGTACAAGCATACTGTCATACATGAAGAATATTTTGAAAAGGGTGAGATGAATGTTTCCTAACTTCTCGTAAAATAAAGTTTACATGACCTTAATTGGCATATTTACTGAGAAAACTTTGTTTGAATATGGGTTTCATTACAAATTCACAATAGCTGGAAAAGTTGAAAAATTTTGGAAACATCTTTTGTTTTGTTCGATAACTTCTTTCTCTAATTAATATGAAACCAACAAATTACCCTTTTTAAAAGTCACATTTCTCAATAGGCTATTGAATAGAAACATCTTAGTTTATTGTTTATACAATGTATATAGTAACAAAATCATTATGCAGATAGGAATTACAGATTCCCTTTATCTTCATTCACAATTTACCGTGAGGTTGAATGATCGTAAAAATGAATCAAACTATAAAAATCTCTGATTGATGAATCTCCTTATTAGATTTCTCATCTTATACATAACCAACGTTCCCTAGAAAAAAACTGATAGAGTATTGAATTATCTATCCATGTTTACGTACTTCGATTGTAAAACATCAATTATAAAATATGTGAGGAATAATTATGAGGATATGGGTAATGGAAAACCATTTAAATCAGAGGTATAACTGATGATGACAGTTAATATCTAATATTAAGCCTCTTGATATTTCTCAGGTCAACAAAATGTTAATTGGGAAGCGAGTGTTAAGTATTGAATTTCACACTAATTTCTAAAGGTAATTACCTTTAGTATCCATTATATCACCAATATTTCATCCTAAAATTTAATGTAAATTATATGGTAGATAAAAGTGCAGATATTCGAAGTTTCGCCACATTTGTATGCTACGGATACTAATAATATGTATCGTGATCAAACTGATGTAGGTTTAGTAGATCTGAAATACTGAATCTGGAGTTGAAAGTCGAACTATTTCTATTTTAGCTAATAGGTGGATGACTTTGCACCACTAGGAAAACCAGTGAAAATCAGGAAACACTAAACGCATATTTCGTTCTAGCATGGGACTCCTTAGCATTTCTCATCCAAAATTCCACAGGGCATTATACACAGGACCTTCAGAATTCTGAATCAGCGCCTAACTCTTAATCATGGGTACTGATTGTTAGGAAGTTTCACACTAAGGTAAAACAGAAATCAGAAATACTTCTTGATTCTCAATAGTTATCTAATCAAGTTCAGTTTACCTCTAAAATGCTTGATAATATTCACAATCCCCTTTTCCCCCTTATGGAACCATGACCATCAGAATTTACCTTAACCTCAACAAACTTTCTCTCTATGTGCAAATGCTTGGCATTGATTTACATTTTTTCTTCCTATATTACTTACTGACTTATTATCGGTCAACATTATTTACATTTGCTTCTGAATAATACTTTATTACCATTATTATGGCATGTGCTACTTATATTGACATAAGTAGTATATGAAGTTAATCGTGAACAGAAGGTCTGGCAGCAGAGACACAAGAGGATCGAACGGTAAAGAATGGGAACAGGATGCAATTTGTATGAAAATGCAAGAACAATGAAGTCTGAATCATTGTGAGAAAACTGGTGGACATTTTGCAAATCAAGCATTTGCTTTATGGTTGTTAGATCTTATTAACAAGTCATGTAATTTTATTAAATACATCCGATTGTCACCATTCATTTTCTTGTTCACTGCATTATCGTTAAATTTATATTATTACTATGAGATAACGAACCCATTCATTTAAAGAAAGTTGCTTATAAAATCCGCTTAACAATTCCATTTTACACAAACAAAATCTTCATAAATGAAACCTTCATTCTATGATTTTGTTTTGTTTTGATAAAAAAAAGTTTTTTATTTATGTACTTTTCATTTTATTTTTGGGTAGGGCGTTTTTTACAACGACCTTATATCAGCTGTCATTAAAAACGTAAACTACTGTATTCCATTTCAATAGTCTATTATTATATTACTTACTAGATTATGAACTCACTCCTACACAGGGTTGTGAATGTTCACTAGTGATGGGAGATAAGTTAGGATCTGTAAATAATCGATTTACTTTAAAAGAAAGAGGAATTTCAAAATCCTTCAAGGCATATAAACAAGCCTATTAACGAAGGGTGATAATTAAAAGCTTTCCATGTACGTTCTTCAACATTATTAAGATTTAAACAGATTTCAATCATTTAAGACTATTAGATTAAAATAACAGACAAAGAAATAACATAGCCTTTCTTCCAAGTTCCATTAACTAAACTAAAATGAATTATTTCAAATACATAATCTGAATTAGTCCTTATATACTGCTGAATGATTAAGGATAAACAATAATCTTTTCCTGTTTTAGCTAATCTAGTCCATTTAGTGTAATCCACAGATTGAAGTTAACTCTGTATCTAATTATAAACGCCGTTGTTCAATAGTGCAATTACTAAACAAATGAATTACAAGTTATTTGAATACAGTTGTTGACGAACTTCATAAGCTTCACATATAACCTTCTAGGTAAAACTAATTTGTTAATTAGAGCATACCTTACAAATATTTAAGAATTAATGAAAACTACTACTGAATTTAAAAAAGAAGATAAATAAAGCCAAATGAAGTGAATACATGTTGATAGACGTATATGACTTACAATCTCACTATTAGGATTGGATTGGCAGATATTCTGATCAGTTCGTAAATTGCTACCATTATTATATTCATTAGTTTGTGTTCCAAAACGAGGGGCTCCTGGAACATAACCCGATGACTGTGCAACAGGATATGGGTTATTTCTTGAAACATTTTCTCCTTGTGTTGAATATGTAAATCCAGTTGGATTGGAAGGTTGAAATCCTCCAGAACATGAATTAGGATAGTATCCTGATGTATAATCTGCACCTCCCACCATAGGCCCTGGACCTCCGCCCGCGAATCCTATCCCTCCATCTATTGAACTTTGTCCCCCTACTGAAAATCCTAGTCCACTTGTTGTTGGTAATCCTTGTCTCTTACCTGGTAACCCTGGTCCTCCAACCGGGTAACCTGGTCCTCCATCTGGATATCTTGAATTTCTATTTGGATAATTTGAACCTTGATTAGGAAAATTATCTTGTGTTCCTGATAAATTCCATGCACTCAAATCAGGGTAATTAGGATTCATTTAAGTAACGGAAAAGGATGTAATAATCGCTTTGTGATTGTATCAATTAATTCAAACATTGTTATGTCAAGATACATCTTTTAAATATAAATGAGCTAATAATTAATTGGTTAATTTGATCTGAATGTGTGGGTGGATTTTGTGATGAGTGGGTATGAAAGTTACTATAAATATCTTATTTCATTTCTTATTGGATAAATTAACCTAGTGAAGTGAATTCTTTCAACAGTTTTGTCATTACTATTTCACTAATTTTTGTTGTTGTGTTTAATAAGTAGCATTTTAGTGCATCTCATAGGTACTAAAAATAACATGTTTATGAATAAAGAAATAAAGGATTTAGCAAGTTTCATCATGTCAATTTCAGTGAACATAAAAAAGTCGTAATTTACTGGAATGTTGATTCGTTTTTGTGAAGTAGATAATCTGATTGAGAAAATTTAGATTTATCATTTACTTACTTACGCCTGTTACTCCTGATCGAGCATAGACCGCAAACCAGCATTCTACAACCCACTCTGTCCTCTGCCTTCTTTTCTAGTTCCATCCAATTCTTGTTCATTATTCTCATGTTTATTTCCATTTCCCGGCGTAGTGTGTTCTTTGATCTTCCTCTCCTTCTTTGGCCTTGAGGATTCCATGTGAGGGCTTGTCTTGTGACGCAGTTGGGTGATTTCCTCAATGTGTGTCCTATCCACTTCCAGCGCTTCTTCCTGATTTCTTCCTCAGCTGGGATCTAGTCTGTTCTTTTCCACAGTAGGTTGTTGCTAATAGTGTCCGACCAACGGATCTGAAGTATTTTGCGTAGACAACCGTTAATAAACACCTGTATTTTCTGGATGATGGCTTTCGTAGTTCTCCAGGTTTCTACCCCATACAGTAGGACTGTCTTGACATTCTTATTGAAAATCCTGACCTTAGTGTTGGTAGATTTATCATTTACTTTATCGAAAATGCTGTTGAAAATCATACAGATTATTATGTAATTAACAGATACATTGATCTAGTCTGTTAAGTTATGTAGGAAATGTAAATAAAACACAGCCAGAGGTAAACTTAAACGAACAAAATTATAATAGTGAAAATGTACATGAAGAGAATAATAAATTATTTATTCATTTATTTGAATACATAAATATTGGTACAAAGAAGCACCGAATACATATGTACCACACAAGTCACTTGATTTGTGTGTTGGCTATGATACTATCCGGATGCTCAAACTGAAGCAGATGGTTTTCTTAGGGAGCCACATTCCAAGCCTTCAACTTAAAGGTTTGACCCAAAAGTCAGTGGAGTAACGTCAGGAGATGCTGTCCCATGATAGCCGGTGACCAACGATAGCTTCGTACGCCATTTAGTTTCTTGAGATCCTGGAGACCATGTGAACCATTGGTTTGGAATCAGGGTTTTCCAACTCCCCTGTGTGGATCTTCCATATCCACCAACCCGGTTAAATTACCGGACATTCGCTTTTCGTCCTCTCAATTTCATAAGCAACAATCTAACCGCGAGAAGGTAGTGAGTAGGACTTCCCCGTCAGTGCTTGGATGTAAGTGGCCATGTGAGAGCATTTCGAGAGCGAGGACTCTCCGCACTTTCGACAGTACCAGAGCATTTGGGGGTAATAATAAAGGCAGTATCGTTTAACTCTACTGTCTTGTATTGAAACGAAAAATTCGATCCCCTGTTGTTTTTGATGGTTTCTAACTGGTATCAGTCAATGACAGTTGTCTATATGTTATGTCCCGACAAGAATAATGAATGTTAACTTTTGGGATTTATTGATGGACCAATACTAAACGTATATTTCTATTGTATAATTATTAAGTAACTAAACCATATTTATTCATATTTCTCTTATTATAAGCTTTATTTTGACCCATAAATTATTATTATACGTCTTACCATTCTTGAGTTATACCAAGTATATTAATTACTACCTCCCTCATTCACAGCCACATCTGGCTGATTCTTGTACAAATGTTGTTTCATATTTTATTGGTACGTTGTGGTTTGTTTGATTGGTATATAAACTCAGTATGTTTGAAATATAGTGATTCATATTGCAGAGGCTGAGACTGGTGTCTTGGACTTAACTGGCTGGACTTGGCGGAAAGCAGCGCCAATCAAAACTCTAGACTGCTCTCACGTGTTTTACGCGTCCTTGGTCCGATCGATAATTCACTGCCCTCTAATCGGTGGTCACGAGTTGTAACACTATGATGAAAACCCACTTCAAGTTTATCACTTTCTACAAACTCTTTACACTAATAAAAAGCAAAAAAACAATCAATTTAATAAAGTCATGAAAAAATCATTCTAAAATACTCAATAATCTTAATTCTTACTACGTGTATATGCAATATATTACATAATTTTTGATAACTATTGAATCATATTTGTAAGTTAGTTAAGACAATTCTTTCGTTTTCATAAAGATCCTTGAATAACTTCAATAACAGTAAACGATACACGTTCCGGAATCAGAAAAAATATTTTAAAAAACAAATAACTAAAATCACGATTAAGAATTTAAAGAAAAAATAATTATCTCACAAGAAAAGGTCAATATCTTATTGAAATGATATTTACAAAGGGTATGAAATGTTTCATTAAACTTTCACATTACTCTACTGAAATGGTTAAAATAATAATCTTAAACTACTTTTTCAACAGTCAGAAAGCAGGTAATATAAATAATTTACGATGTAAGTACGATATAGGTAGTATGATCTTTCAAGAGTTTCAGAATTGAATGATGGAAAAATTCATTACTTCTAATTAATCCTTTCGCCAGAGCACACTCAAAGAAGAAAAATGCTACTTTACATTCGTTCACAACCCTTTTATGTACCCAATCGGAGAAATGCATTTTTTTTCTTAATAATTCAACGATTTTAGAATTTTCGGATTTATACGGCATAGTAAAGAGAAGTCAGATCCGCTCAATGCCACTCGCTGTTTTGTTTAAACAACCTTGAATGGCCTGAGATGAGACAGTCATTTCGTAATTCAATTGCTGTGGGTTTGTTGGGTGTCCGTTGGGTTGCACGAATATTAGGTGTTCTCATATTTAAGTGGTCTTTTGCTGAAGCAAAACCACAAAGTGATTGTGAAGAACATTGGTTTAGCTCTCCCTGTCTTATTGTGCACACGTTGGATCGATTGTTGGTTCGTAAATTTCCAATCTCCTTATTTTTGAGGGAATTTTGTCCTGTTTGCGTAACTTTTGAGGGAAACCGTTATAGAAAACTTTGAGGAAATGGCAAGAAAGCTCGGAAATTTCTCCAGATCTGGGGAAAATCCCGAAAGTGTTTAGGGAAATTTTGAGTTTTCCCCAATATTTCTACTAAAACGTATTACACTTTAAGGTTTTTCCCCAAACTTTGGAGAAAACTAACATATTTCTTATGACTTTGGGTAAAACCCAAATATTTGCCTAAAGTTTACCCAAGGTATTGAGAATGGAATACCAATTGAGATACCAATTTCTTTAATGAACCTCATCGCCTTTGTTTAAAATCTGATAAGTTTCAGAAAATAAGAATAACTTAAAAGTTCTAGATACGTGAACGTTATGTGGATCGCTGTTTTACTCAACGATTAAGAGGAAATATCAAATAACCGGTAAATCTTAAATGTTGGTCGTATTTTTTTCAGTTAGTAAATTTTTTTAAGCGACGAATAACTCATTTTTAATAACTACCCAGTGCTGTTGGTAGTACTTTATGTTCAAGAGATATTTTAGTCGACGTAAGCGAGGTGTTTCAACGTATAATACTGAACAGGCGTTTCAGAAGCTGGACTTGTTATAACTTTATGTCCGGCTTTTTATAACGTGATTTATCCACCTATCAAAATACGACTTATTCCATATTAGCACTATGCCAAACCAATGTCGTTCGACCGGTATGAGCAGCCTAGCGTCCTTATTAATCCTATGTCCGCTTAGCCTATCCACTTGAGTCCAGAACACCAATACCAGCTTCCACTATGCGAATTCTATATTCCAAGCATACTGGGTTTATATATCAACCAGACAGACCACAACGTACCATAAAATAGAAAATAATATTTGTACAATATTTGGCCAAATGTGGCTGTGAATGTGGGAGGCAGTAGTCAATAAACTGAAAATAGGTTAAGAACCGTAAATCGTACAATAATAATATGTAGGTCAAAAAGAAGCTTATAATAAAAGCAATATAAACATACATAATTTAATTATTGAATACTTATACCATAAGAATATATAGATGATATTAGTCAATTAATCTGTCTCAGATGTTACTCACGATTTAATCTTCGCTCGGATATTACAGGACTGAATTCCGCAGTGTGTTAAAGAAATTTCAAAACGTAAGGTAGAATAATTTTCCCCTTCTCAAACTACCCATACTCATTACATTCATGTCGAAAGTAAACTGCTTTTTTATCAATTCTACTTTGTAGATGTTCGTTATTTTAGTTGATAATAACGAATAATTTTGGTCGGGGCGTCCTGTTCTGTGTGCCTGGAAGCGGAAGGAATTGCGAGTAGATGTAACCTGAATCATGGATGAATTGGGACATGCCGATGTCTTTGCCGTCATATGCTTCTGGTATACATAAGAAGACGAACTGTTACAGGTAAGCTCGATCAATTATGAAATATAAACTGTATAGTATATCATATTCTTAGACATCGCAGTAGATGGAAGATAGATAACACGCACACCTTCCTTAATAGCATAACAATTTCACTATCCAGACAAGTCAAACAGTATGTACAGACTCAACAAATCCAATTTTTACATATGAATCATCAATAACTAGGTAAAACTGTAGTTTCACTAACGCTTGTCTTTGTATAGTATTCTTTACGATAGAATACAACAAAGTGTTGCAACGTGACAAGAGCTGTTTACTATGAGAGGTTCTTTGTAGTAGTATTTTTTAACTTAACTATATATCCAACTTGTAAACTGATTTTTCTTCATTAAATGTTGCTCTTCCTGTACCAGTAGTAATGATGCATCAATAAACTATTGCCCAATTTTTATTTTTGCCTTCTTCGCAGTTTCATGGGGAGATATACCGATATTCATCCATCGGATGAATAAACGTGGCAGCAGTCAATATAAAACAATTTTCGTCAACTCGTAAATTGTTTCTACACATGATCTCCTATATTCAGAAATTCCTTAAGTTGTTACCTTGGGTATACTTGATTATTAGAAAAGTTTATGCCTTTCAATTAGTTGACAGAAGCCATAAGTTGTATATCAGAAAACGTATGGGGACCTTCCCGGCTTAATGTAATACTGAAAAACAACAAATTAATCGTGAAACAAACGATTAAACATCGTTCGATAAATGGTGAATTTCATTTGCTTGAGTTTACATTAGGCTGATTAAACATTCACCCAGATTGTGAGTAATAACTACCTCAAACTCCTAATAAACTGGTATAAAAGCTATGTAACAAGCACAAACATTGCGAAAATTGACGTGTGACAGGAAAAAATGCTGTTAATAGCTGATAAATAACGACATTCAAAATCTTCGACAACATCAAACATGTGCGCGAGAACCCGTAACCTGGCTTCTTGACCGTCTCGATTTATACAATTTGTTAGTTTCTAAAGGTGAGTCAGAAAACATGTAGGTCAGCCATTTACTAACATAAAACTAAACTAGCACGTCGATGGTGTTTTCAGCCAAACAAAATACATAACCATATACTTGTATGGTGAAAGAAATATTGATCTTGTACTAGTGTTAGATACAGACAAAGAATAGGTGAACAGTAACCATTTGGATCTATTTGTGAACTGGTATCGTATATATTTTTTATTGTACGACCATTAAGTAACTATACTATCTATCTATCTATCTATCTATCTATCTATCTATCTATCTATCTATATATATATATATATATATATATATATATATATATATATATATATATATATATATATATATATATATCCATATTCCTTTTATTGTAAGTTTCAATTTGACCTATTGACTACTATTATTAGTTACAGTATCTCACAATCACAGGCACCTTTTGGCCTGATTTTGCGTAATTGTTATTTTCTATTCTACAGTGTGTTGTGGTCTGATTTTTCTGTATATAAAACTAGTATGTATGAAATATATGATTCATATCGCGGAGGCTGAGATTGGTGTTCTGGCTTAAACCATCTGGGTTAGGAGAGAAGCTACTATCTCAGTGGGCCAATAAGAACTCAGAGTTGACTCAGGACTGCTCGTACTGTTTTATGCGTCATTGGTCTGGTCAGTAATTCGGTGTTCTAATTGACGATCGTATTACGTAATATAATAACTGAGGCACAACGACTCGACCACTAGAGATGATCCTTTTCATGATAATTTAATTTAAAGGAGATACCGAAATAGCGATTCTAAAAGATTAACTTTGAGATCTCTAGGAAAAGTGCTCTACGGCTAAACTTTTTATTTACTTCTCTAGTTGGACTTTGATTCTCAGGTGTGTGAATGACATGCTTCCATTCTGAGACGCATTAATGTGTATTTATGAGTTGACTTGGATGTAAGTAGCGGGTCATATCAGTTATACAAAGCAAAATCTCTCGGAAGACATCTTTGGATATTGCTCTATCTGATTGTTAAAAGCATTACAAAGATCAATCAACATTTGAATTCTTGAACACCTCGTAAATACCGGCTACATTGTTTCGATAGAATCATCTTTCAAAGTCGTCCACATAATGTAGCGAAGTGGTTCATAAAAATCAAGCGTCCATACGCAGCAGAGGATTCAGCAGACCTTAAATTAGAACTTAATCCCAACAGTAGTAATGAACGCATTTCTTATTTTCCATACTAAATAACCTATTTTATCACTCATTCTTCCTTCATAATTATCATTGAGGTATTATTACAACATATAATTATTCTGTTCTTTATATTCATCAATTAAACAATTATTTTTCATCAGTTAAAATTAGTTGGTCATTGAATAATTACTAATATCATCCAGGTCAAGTCCTTGTTAGTGTAGATTGAATTCCATCGACTAGTGGTCACACTGCAACTTGATGGGTAGCATTAGGAAGGATATGCAGGATATTGGTCACTACTCAGTGATCAATTAGTTCACTTCAGTTTTACAGATCGATCGCAGGCTGACTAGCTCAGTGGCGAGGTCACTGACTGTATGTCTGGGTAACTCTACATCGAATCGCTTAGACGGTATCAGTTCCCGCAAGATTACAAGTACACTTTACTGATGAGTGCTAAGAAAAAAAAATTTCTCGCCAAAACTAGTTTTCTAATTCTTTTCAAATAATATAACACATGTCTTTTGTTACTTCACATACTTGTTGAGTAGTATGTTCATGTCGAAAAGCTTAGAAGTTAAGTAATCGAATATAATAATCAATACTCTTGGATGGATGTTGAACCGGTGATCTAATGGTTGAGCACTTGTTGACACACTTAAAGGTTACCGTGTAAACATGCTTTTTATTGACAAAGAAAAAAATTAAAATGAAGAACTAAGTCGACTAACGATTGAATCAGTTTTTCCGGTCAACAACAAGAAAAATTCAATGTTTGTTCGACTAGTTGAATTTTTAAAGAAAAACAACTGAGTTAATTGTTAAAATGATGCACTGATAAACATTTTTAATTAGCATGGTTCATACTATTGGCAGATCCAATAGAAACGATTGTCTATTAGGTAATGGGCAAAAGATTATTAGAAAGATCATTAATGTTCATTAATGTCGTATTGTGGTTTCTATTGCAGTAAACAAGGACACAAGTGGGGGGCAATCGAATATATTTGAACACAGTATTACAAAATCTCTTACTAAAATTTGAGAATCATACAGTAAATACTTAATTTGTAAAATATCAATCAATTGTCTCGAACTTGATTGTTACTTTTGCAAGTATCAGTCCATCGTCTCAGATTTCATTGTGTTTGTATTTTCATATCAATTACTTTCCGTTCCCATTCTTTCCTTCCTCATCTTCTATTGAAATATATTCTATTCCTGACTATCGTTATATACTAGTTATGTAGACATAAGTAGCTCACACTACAGTATTATCTTTAGTAAATTATAAGATGAGCTTCTAGTCATTTGTAAATACCCATAGGATATAAAATCTGTTACTTATATAGAAAAAAATCAAACAAATTACACTGTCTTAAGCTTATACAATAAATGAAATCCAATTATGAACGAGATTAATGTAAGTGAATTTCTCAATCTGTTATGTTCATCCCCAAACATGTGTCTTTCTGGTTCTTTGTGGACTTTACACATTAAGTTATGTCTATAGATCATATATAGACAGTAATTTTGTATGTGGTTTTACAAATGAATACGTTTAAGAAGATTTATCAGATGGGTTTTGTGGATATTATAGTAATTTCAATGGTTAAGATCATGTGTCAGTTGAAGCTAGACAACCATTGAAAACCTGGAATCACTGGACAGCCGTTTCGTCCTAGTATGGGACTCCTCAGCAGTGCGCATCTACGACCTCGCCCCCTGTGAGATTCGAACCCAGGACCTACTGGTCTCGCGCGCGAGCACTTAACCGCTAGACCACTAAGCCAGTATTCGACGATGTTAACGTCTAACTTCAACTAATCCACGAAATTGAGCGACACATCCACCATTGTCTTCAGTCAGTTACTATCTCACAACAGACCCGGTTGAACTCCACTTGTCACTGCTTCTCACTAGAACTCCAAGAAAAAGCCTCTCGAAACCAATTAGTAGTGAGCATATGTTGATAAATGCCAGAAGGGGTTTTTGTAGATATTATAGTAATTTCAATGGTTAAGATCATGAGTCAGTTGAAGCTAGACCACCATGGAAAACCTGGAAATACTGGACGGCCGTTTGGTCCTATTGTGACACTCCTCAGTAGTGTGAATCCACTACCTCGCCCTCTGTCGCACAATTTCGCGGATTTGTTGAAGTTGGACAATAACATTCTTGGACGCCGACCAGCTCAGTAGTCTAGTGGTCATGTGCTTGCACGCAAAACCAGAAGGTCCTGGGTTCTGATCTCGCAGGGAGCAAGGTCGTGGATGAGGAGGTTTATGTCTTTATTCACTCTTCAAGATCATTGCTTTTTATAAATCCTTCTGAATATAATTCTTTGAATAAACGTGTAACAAGATTAGAAAATATTATTTACTAAATGAAATATCTATTAAAAACTTATAATTAAACGACAGGTTAAAGTGTAATCATATTAAAGAGAAAACAATATTGAATGAGTTATATAATCATAAATGAATAACCTATCGTATATCATATACATATTCATTCATTTTACAACTCCATAATTAGTTCCATGATAATGATCAAACATTTGATTGCAATTAACATTTGACTAAATAAAATGATGAAAAACGTGATTTGAATTATTCGCACTTTTTTTTAACAAAACCAAACAACCAAACAAACAATAGAATGAAACATTCAATGAACTTGTAATTTTTCTGTTCAAGGTTATGCAGATTATAATTAACTGGAAAAAAAAACAACTGAAAAGTTCTTTTACATTCAGCCAAAATATTATTACTAGATCCATTTATATTTAATAGACATAAGTCACTAGCGGCTATTTGATAAATCTTTTAATTGAACGCTAGATTCAGTTTCTTAAGCTTTCTAGTAATCCTTAAGTTAATCTACACAACAACTTGAACACGAGAGGAAAAGAGTGAAATATAGAAGAAACTCTTTATTCTTAAGTTCATTTATGCACAGAAAAACTAGTGTATTTATCATATTTTAGATAATCTTGGGTTCATTGAAAATTCTAGAACGCTACTACACATAGTAGCAGTATAGATAGTCATTTAATCAGAAACGTGACATGTAATTTTTTTTAATTTTTAGATGTTTCTGATAAAAAAGTTCATGATCTCAATAGAAAAAAGCTTAATAATCTCCACAACCCCTATATTAGTAATCAACATGTGCTCACTAGTGACTAGCTTCGTGAGGTAATTTTTGGAGTTCTAGTGAGAAGCCGTGACCAGTAGAGCTAATCCATGTCGTGTAGAGACAGGTATCTATCGCAGTACAATGGAAGTTGGTCGCGCAATTTCGTGGATTGGTTGATGTTAGACACTATCACCATTTGATGCCGGCTCAGTAGTTCAGTTGGTTAAGCATTCGCGCGCGAGACTGAAGACCCTGGGTTCGAATCTCGCGGGGTGCGGGATCGTGGATGCGCACTTCTGAGGAGTCTCACAATAGGACGAGACTGCCGTTCAGTGCTTCCAGGTTTCCAAAGGTGGTGGTCTAACATCAATCGGTTCATGATCTCAATCAAAAGAAAGTCTATTGAATGCTAATTGGATAAGATGTTTTTCAGCGTGTTCAGAGCTTTTTCTTGCTTTTTTTCGAGGGATTTTCTGGATCAACCCAACACTACCTATTAGAGTTGTCTTAAAAATCTTAAAGCATAATACTGATTTATTACGGAATAAATAAAGAAGTTATTGATAGATACAAGAACTTTATCTGCAATGTGACTGATTTAATAAACGCAACTTCATTTAGCTTCAAATGTTTTAACTAAGAAAAATAAACTATTTAGTTACTGTCACTTGATTTGATACAATTTTATCAACTGTAACGTCATAAAAGATTTAACGATCAATATACTTTTTACTGAATTCTCTTAGTCAGCTGTTAATGATTGACATGTGACTAAAACATACAGTTGATATGAAAACAACAATAAAATAGTATCGCCTTGAATTTTTAACTATAATGATTTTTTTTCATAAAATACAATGAAGGGACTATGGATAGTAATGGAATTCAAGACAGGCGTTTCTCTTTAACTGAAACTCATTAACTGGATTTACCTCGATCCAATTGGTTATGTTCGATTCCACGTGTGATTATCAACATTAAGGTACAGACACACCACTGAGACTATAATTTATAACCGACCTTTGAATGATGTCTTAGTGGCCTTGAGAATGTTTACCTACTGACTAAGGCTAAATGAGAGTTACAAAACAGTTTGAAGCATAAGGATTATGATTTATAGTTGATAGTTAGAGTGAGGCATTAGATTTAGAGTTTTTATCACGAACTGGAATCAGCTATGATGCCAAAATGCTATTTAAACAAATGGGTGAATGAATTTCGCGTCAAAATCCAAGACCTGTTATCTTAAATCTGATTGGTTCGTTCACAAATCGTAGTCTCGCCAACATACCTATCTGACGAGTTCAGAAAAAAATGAATCATAATAATGTATGTTTTTGAAGCTCTTCCAAATATATTTGGTCATATTTTGAACCTCATGTCAAGTAGTGCTTTGATTTATACGCTGTTATATTACCACTTTCTTATCTTGCAGATTTACGTTAGACACAAAATGAAGTTGCAAAGTACCTTTGAAGTTTAAAGGGAAATAATCTGACTACCGAAATAATAATAATAATAAGGGATGAAATCACAAATATTTGTATATCATGTCATTTTTAAATCATCACAGAATTAGTTTCTTTACTCTGAAGAAGTGGTTTACATTAAGTCACGAAACGTCAGAAATACAATTATTCTACTCATTGGGATATAAAAAAATACATTTATTATTTACTGTCTAATGCTCAATTTATTTGAAGCTTTCAAGTCCAACCTTGATATTGATACCCATAATTTTTGTAGTTTAGATGTTTGTATCATCAATATTACAAATGATTGCGTATTTACCAAAAAAAGCATTTCACAACATTCTTTTAAAAACGCATTATGAAGAACTTATGGTATATTTAAGATATGATTTGTAATGAGATTCAGGATGCTCATTTCATTCTATTTAGATTCAATATTTAAATATATTTGTTACTTCAGTGAGCTGATATTCATAGTGAAACCTGATATCCAGTGAATTTCTATATTCAGTACCTTAGTGAATAATATGTTGACGTTTAAAATGATAGATACTGAGTTTAAGTCATGATCACTATCCACTAACTAATGTGATAAGTTCAAGTTTGTATAGGAGCTTTCTTGTTAGAGATTCTAGAAAAGATAATTAGCATTTAACCCTATTCAATTATACGTCAATCATTCAAGGATCATTAATAATTGACTTTTATTATAATAAATTGAAAAAAGTACGAAAATAAATACATTATAGGTAAAATAATTAACTACATACTGAATACTAAATGCAAATCAATAAACGGAATTTACTCTGAATAGATTAATATAACGAATATATAGTAATTTTAATAGTTGAATTCATGAGTCGATATAAGGTAAACCATGCTTTAAAACCTGGAAGCACTGGACAACCGCTTCGTTTTAGTATAGGACCTTTCGGGTAGAGACAGGTATCTACCATAGAATGGTTGCTTAGCCATTCATGGATCGATTGAAGTCAGACATTAACACCGTTAGGTGCGGGATTTGTGGTCTAGAGTTTAAGAATTCACGCACGAGACCGAAGGCCCAGAGTTTGAATGCCGCAAGTGGGATCGTAGATGCTTACTGCTGAGGAGTCCCACAACAGGGCTAAACGACCGTCCAGTGTTTCCAGGTTTATAATGGTGGTCTAATATCAATGGGTTCATGATCTCAATCGAAAAATAAACGATTAAATCCTGAACAATTTGTCTCATTCAATACTTATATAATGTACTTTTCATTGATAAATATACGATGTCCACTCGTTGGAAAGAGTAAATTTAAGTAAAAAAAATAATAGAATTATCACCATAGTAAAAAACAAATACACAGATTGATGTCCGTCAGTAAATTACTGAATATCAGAGAGTACTGAATAACTATTTCTTCCTAATTCTGACCTCGTCAGCAAATGATTTAAATTTAAAGGAGTGAACAAAATCGATTATTGGTTAAATCATAAGGTACATCATAACATTAAATTGTTACTAAAATATTCAGGTTTCGTTGATAATCAATAGATATATCTTCCAAGAGTATGTCGTCTGTATTGTATGTATTTTACGCTTAAACACTAGTATACTACTCTTAAGTAGTTGTTCTTGTTTTGGAAAAATTCTAGAATAAATGATTCCATTTTCAAAACTAATAATATATCTATTCTAAACTGATTGGAACATATAAAAGTGATCTAATAAATAAATAAGGAAAAGTAAACATGTTTTATTATTAAGGACACATCCAGAAAACATTTATCTTTGCCATATGATTTGTTAATGTAACCTTGAATATTATTTTCCCTGGAAAATTCATCAATAATAACTTAATAAACAAACCTAGTCTATTGATTAATGTGATAACGGTCAAAATTCAAGGTGTTTTTTTTTTCATTATGTATCCTGATTTAAAAACTATTTCTACCGATCTTATGAGCCAATCCCATGCTTTTTTAATACAGATAGATTTATTAGAAGGGGTTTGTGGAGATTCTTAGAAATTTCAACAGATTGAAATCATGAGTCAGTTGAAACTAGACCACCATGGAAAACCTGGAAGCACTTGACGGCCGTTTCCTCCTAGTATGGAAGTACGCATCCACGACCTCGTCCCCTGCCGCTCAACTTCGTGAATTAGTTGAAGTTAGACATTAACACCGTTGGATGCTGGCTCAGTGGTCTAGTGGTTAAGTGCTAGCGCGCGAAACCAGTAGATCCTGGGTTCGAATCCCGCGGAGTGCCGGGTCGCAAGTGCTAACTGCTGAGGAGTCGCAGAATAGGACGAAACGACTGTCCAGTGATTCCAGGTTTTCCATGGTGGTCTAGCTTCAACTGACTCATGATTTCAATCTGTACAAATATATTTAATTGAAAGATTTAAATTAGAGTTCACATTTGATACAGTTTAAAAATGGATTTTATATGATTAGATCTATTGTGAATTAAAATTACAATTTATGGATTATTTTATAAATTTTTTAAGTAACGTAGAAATATCCGAAGTTCATGAACTCAATAAAGTAAACTACAAAAACACATTGGACAACAGTTTTGTATTTTCAATGGTCGAGATCATGAGTCTAGATCATGAAGCTAAACCATCATGAAAAACCTAGCAGCACTGAACGACAGTTTCTTCTTATTGTGAGACTCCTCAGTTTTGTATTTAATAATGTATCTTAATGTGGTTCTAAGGAGGTAGAGATTGTACACCGTTATTGCTCAATGTTTCGAATCTGAATTATGTATTATTACATTCCATTTATTTTATTGTTCAAACTACGACATTGTACTTAACAAATTTACTGATTAAAAAATAACTATTATCTAATTGACTGACATGTGAAAAAATGTGTTCGTTTGTTAATAAAATCTCAAGTGCTTTGTTATGATGTGAGATTATTATGTACTCAATATTATGGAAAGTTGCGTAATTTTGATGAGAATAGATAATGAAATCAATCAAACTGATTGAAAAACTAGTAAACTTAAGTTACTGTTAAGTAGATTTTAATACAATAAGGAGGTTTATTGGAGATTGTAGGAATTTAATAGCTCAATTTATGAGTCAATCCAAGCTGAACCACCATAGAAAACCTGGGAGCACTGTGCGGCCCTTTCGTCTGTTCTGAGCCAGTGTCTCACTGAAGACAATGGTGGACGTTGGCTCGATTTCGTGGATTGGTTGAAGTTAGACATTAACACCGTCAGATGCCGGCCAGTTCAGTAATATTGAGGTTGAGCAGTGGCGAGCGTGATCGAAGGTTCTGGGTTCGAATCTCGCGAGTAGGGTCGTGGATGCGCACTTTTAGGGAGTCCCATCCTAGGACAAAACGGCCATCTAGTGCTTCCAGGTTTTCCATGGTGGTCTAGCTTTAATCGACTCACGAATTCGACTATTATATTTTGATGAAATATAAGTAATTAATTATACTAATTACACTAAATGTGTTAAACTTTAGAAGCTAACGAAATTACATCTTTTATTTCCATAATACGATCAATAATTAAGTCGTATGTTCATAAAAATGAATTAGACATATTTAGTGAATATTATAAATGATTTCTTGATAAACTACACAGTACAATCCATTATTTATTTAAGAGCATTCATGAATATTTTATCTACTTATAATATGTAGGATTTTCTTTTCATGGTAGTTTTTATCACACCTCCAGGTCATCCGTCAAATTTATATTATATATACATAAACTGCTCTATGTGAATTACTCTTTTGATTTACGCTCAAGAATGTGGAAAGTTAATTGACCATTTTATTTCTATAGTTGAAATCACGAGTCAATTGAAGCTGGGATCATTGGATAGCCGTTATGTCCTATCGTGGGACTCCTCAGCATTGCGCATTCACCATCCCGTCTCGCGAGATTCGAACCTAGGATCTATCAGCCTCTCGCGCGATCGTTTAACCACTAGACCACTGAGTTGATTGGCATTTAACAGTGTTAATGTCTAAATTCAACTAATCCGTCACTTTGATATTATTATTACGCTAGTTTCCAAATGGAAACTATTTCTCTAGATCAATAGCACATTCAATATTTCATTGGTCGATGACTGAAAATAATTATATATGGGTATATATGTATAAGTTGGATGGCAGTGATTTATTGATCAATTTTCATTAATGAAATTCGTGAAGAAAAAAAAAAACAAACACAACAATAACAAATGAAGGTCAATGGAATAAGCGTCGAATAAACGGACAAAAAAATATTCATTAATTGCGTATGTGTATTGTTTTATGTGTTTTGGAATTTTTTTTATCAAAATGTCCGAGAAAGTGAAGTTCATATGACGTTTATATCGTGTAACAGTGATAAATAGTAACAAGATAGGTAGAAAGAAAAGGTGGAGTAAACAAAGAAAGCTCCCCCACCCTCTCAGAAAATTAGACATGCATAGTATTTAAAAGTTTATACAAATTCAAATATTCAATATTAAAAATCAAAAAAACAAAAACAAATAAACTAATCAATTAAGACGTAATAACATTTTGTAGCGCAAAATAGTTTAGTATATTATGTAATAATGTTAAACATCAAATACTTTCATTCTGATCAATATTTGTTATTTATAGATTTGTACGAACAAGTGCTAATAACAATTCACGATAATCTCCGCTGGTATCATCCTATAGTTCAATAGAAAAAAATTTATAATAATAAAAAAAGGATTAGAATAGGGAAATAGAAGTTGATTAGTCTTTCACATTAACAACAGGGAATGACAAAACAAGTTAATGAACATCTTGTCCTAATAGCTTAAAGGATAATATTTTGAGGTTAGAAGTGAAAAATCCTAGATTAGAATGTCAGTATGAATACTACAACTGAAATACAAGTATATGTGGCTGATTAATCCTGAATAGGGAGAAATGTGGTTCTTGAATTTCACTACTTATCACATACAAAATATACTAGAAATGATAGAATCAATATTTCGAATAAATAAGAGAATATGACAAACTGTGGTAGATTTGAAATCGGATAGAAATCACTGTCACACCATTTATATCCTATTGACTTTGAAAATAGTACACTGTTATTTTATTACATATTAATGTCTTTTAGCACATATTCTTGAAAAGTAATTTGTACCAAATGTAACTTAAAATATATATGAGCCAATTCATTACCCAGTTTTGTTTGTTGGTTTGACGTATATTTCAGTGTTCAATAGTTCACTATCATTAATACTAATATTTTCACTTCTTTGATTTTCAGTCTGTTAATTTAATCTCCTAATGATGTTGGCGTAAAGTGTAACAAATTTATTCCAGACTATACACTGAACATAATTTAACTGTATAAGATATTATTCAGGATACTGATAGGCTGGACTACCATATAATTATATTAAATGTCTGTATTCGCATCTTATCCTACGGTCAGGTGGTAGGTGGGAAATCGTAAACACTATTAGAATAATTAGATCGAGCACTTAGTCAAGGTTTCACTCAATATGTTCTTGACTATTAGAAGTACAATCATATATATATGAAGTCATATATTTAATTCCAATAACGTCACCAGTAATAAATTATTTTTAACTTACTTCAATCCAAGCTTCTAAGGAATTACCAGCTAGATCGTAAAATTCTCTCTTAATCAAATGCAAATCAATTTCACAACGTGACACTACAATACGAATTAAATCTCTGTCATTAGTTCCAGCTCCTTTCATAGATTTTCTTAATCTTTCAGCAAAATATAATGCTTTGTTATTTGCACACTGAACTGAAAGGTTTTAAAAAAACGTATTGTTAAATTTGATTCAAAATGAAATTAATAGTTGAGTTCATCAGTCCATTGAAGCTAGACCACCATGGAAAATCTGGGATCACTGAACTGGCTTCAAGAGGTATTTCCTGGGGCTCTAGTGAGAAGCGGTAACCAATGAAGTTCAACTGGGCCTGTTGTGATATAGTAACTCATTGAAGACAATGATGGACGGGGGCTCAATTTCATAGATTAGTTGAAGATAGACAATAATACCGATGGATGCCAAACATTTCAGTGGTCTAGAAGTTCAGCACTCGCGCGCGACACCGATAGGTTCTGAGTTGGAATCTCGCGGGACAGGACCGTTGATGCACGCTGTTTAGGATAGACCGTAACGGTCGTCCAGTGTTTCCAGATTTCAATGGTGATCTAACTTCACAAAACCTGTTTTTGATAACAAAATGAATATTCACCAAAATAGAATGAGTCTAATATTTATCAGTATGAAATCATGATTATTCTCATTCATTCACTAACATCAATTAGAAATCTATTTTCATTCAAAACTTCTCATCTGTGCATATTTACAATTGTACAATTGTACATTGGGTTGAACTCGAAATCATTAGATTTTTCTATAATTATTGTACAAAACCTTAATGTCACTCAAATGAAATTCCAATTTGTAATTGCAGTTAATTCAGCATATTGTGTAACCATGAAATTTTACATCAGTACACAAAACATATAAAACCTAGTCAAGGTAATAAACGGACTAATCCAAGGTGTAATTCATGACTTAATTAAAGCTAGATCATCATGGAAAACCTGGAAGCATTGAACGTCCGTTTCGTCCTAGTATGGGACTCTCAAACAGTGCGCACCCGCGATCCTCTTCGTGAGATTTGAACCCAAGGGCTATCAATCTCGCGCGCGAACACCTAACCTCAAGACCACTGAACAGGTCTAACTTCAACAAATCCATGAAATCGCGTCACCATCCACCCTCTTTTGATAAAGTGTAACTGTTCAAAGCTCTAACATACAATCAAATTGTTATTATGATGATGTATTTGTTACTAATCCATTTGATAAAACATGATTAAATTAGCTATTAAGCTTTTACATATTTCATAAATATGTCACATTGATAAATCATAAAAAGAAAATAGACTAGAATAAATATTTATTATTACGTGATATACATGAAGTTATTTCTATCACTAAATAACTCGTATTAAAACGCTTAACTTGGAACTGAATGATAAATTCGATGTAAAAAACAACTACCGATTGATTGTTATTACGTAATAATTCAATAGTGATTTATTTTCGCAATCATATGATTTGAAATTATTTATTTATTTTTATCATAAGGAGTTTTATGGAGATTTTAGAATTTTCACTGATTGAAATCATAATTCAATTGAAGCTAGACGACCATGGAAGACTTGGAAGCACTGGACAACCGTTTTGTCTTAACATAGGACTCCTCAGTAGTGCGCATCAACGATCCCGCACCCGATGAGATTCGAATCCAAGACTTATCAGTCTCGAACCAGGTGCTTAACCAATTAGACCACTGAGCCGGCATCCAATTTATTTTTATTTATAAGCTACACAAAAAATATATTTGAACTTGGGTTAGAAAACATTTTGTTAGAATGATCTTTTCTTATTTTGCTTTAATACCAAGTTTAATAAATGGTGTATCTATTCAAAATGTTATGTTGGTAATTATTTCAATTATTTTTTGATAACAACAAATGTTTAATTATAAAAGAGTTTTATTATCGTTATGTAATATCTACCTTAAAATCATTACGGATAATGAAATGTCAAACAATTAAGCTATTCTAGTTCATAGGACATCACATGAGATTCAACAAAGGATCTTTGAATGTCATAACAAAAATGATACTTTTAGATCATTGGAATAAAATATTATAGTTCACGTTTATAACGCAAGTCGATTTATAATACAGGGTGAATACTATCCAATGTTAATTGGCATACATGTTTCAGTTTTAATTCGACTCATTTCAAAAGTCAAAGCTTCTTGCTAAAACATCAAGAAATCCATCTTTTAATTAACCGCTAGTGAACACATCATGATTATTTTATTGGGTGATTTGTATAAATTTGTTCAGTCTAAATGCGAATATCAAGATCGAGTAACATCAGTCAAAATTTTAATTAACTAATAACATTTTAAAACTTTAAAGTATTCTGGTATAGATCGGAATGTGAGATTATCCTCTTAGATTTTATATCTGAATTTTGAAGATATGTTACGTTCTGATCATTTTTCTCTTGAAATCAATTATCAGAATTTAGACTTTTTATACAGACCTTTTATATAGACTTTAGGAATTGTCAATATGTTACTACTCATACTGAATAACTTACTAGATTAATTAAGAACCAATCAGAATTAGATCGTTATTGAAAACCTAGAAGCATTGATCAATTCATCATCTCAATCAAAACTCACAATCTTCACAATACTGTACTGATAGAATTTATGTGTTATCACTGGCCAATAAGATTGCCAAACACCATATATATATATATATATATATATATATATATATATATATATATATATAGAGAGAGAGAGAGAGAGAGAGAGAGTTAAATTGAACTCTGAGATCACATTCCAAAGTTCATTAATAGACTTCAAACTATACAAAGTGTAATAATGGTTATTACTGTGATTCATTTAGGTTAATGAAATATCACTAAATTCTTATGATAAATTATTATCAAAACAAAATTCTTATGAATGTAAAATCTATTGAAAGTACGTGAAATGATTTGAAAATACAAAAAGAAAAAAATTATTTTCACACTATGTAGGGTTGATTAGTTTCTATAGTGATTACATCGATATAAACTATCAAACTTGGTATTTGCTAATAGTAAACCATGGTTCGTATAACTCGCGTTACTGATAACAAAATGAATATTCACCAAAATAGAAAGAATCTAATATTTATCAGTATGAAATCATGATTATTCTCATTCATTCACTAACATTAATTAAAAAACTATTTTCATTCAAAACTTCTCATCTGTGCATATTTACAATTGTACAATTGTACATTGGGTTGAACTCGAAATCATTAGATTTTTCTATAATTATTGTACAAAACCTTAATGTCATCCAAATGAAATTCCAATTTGTAATTGCAATTAATTCAGAATATTGTGTGACCATGAAATTTTACATCGATACACAAAATATATAAAACCCAGTCAGGGTATTAAATGGACTAATGTAAAGTGTAATTCATGAGTCAATTAAAGCTAGATAATCATGGAAAACCTGAAATCGAAGGACATTACATTGATATAAACTATGAAACTTGGTATTTGCTAATAGTAAACCATGGTTCGTATAACTCGAAAATAAGAAAGATGAAATTGATAAATAAAGATTTTATCAAAAGGGATTTTGTGGAGTTTTTAGAAATTTCACTGGTTGAAATCATGAGTCAATTAAAGCTAGACTACCATGGAAAACCTGGAAATACTAGACGGCCGTTTCGTCCTGATATGGGACTCGAATCTCGCGGAATGCAGTATCGTGGATGTGCACTGCTGAGGAGTCCTATACTAGGGAGAAACGGTTGTCTAGTGCTTACAGGTTTTCCATGATAGTCCAGATTCAATTAACTCATGATTTCAACCAGTTAAATAAAAAGTTGTTTAGCACAAAAATTAAAACCAAAATGATATTTAAACATATAGATTTCAATATGATTCATTTATATTTATCAAATAAATTAAATCTGGTATCACCAGGTATGAATTAATCAATAATGAAATATATGAACATAATTTACAATATCATAAAATTAAGCTGTTATGGTCACAAAAATGTCACTAATTTATTGACCATGTTTTTAACTAAATGTCATACACGTTTAGAGGAAATCAATTTTGTATGTTACCCATTCTTCAATCAATTAAAATTTTGCCCTACCATATTGTTCATTCATTTTAGATTTTATCCTCTGAATTTGAATATCTGGTAAAATAATTATCGGTCTACAAATCTGGATCTTAATAGTTTAGTTCACGAGTTAATCTAAGCTAAACTATAACTGAATGGTGTTTTTTCCTAGTATGGGACTCTTTAGCAGTGAGCATTTACAATCCAATATGCAGGTCTCAAACCCAGTACTTTCAGCTTCGCGCGCGAACGCCCAACATCTAGACCACTGAACCGGGATCCAACGGCTCTAGTGTTTAACTTCGATAGATTGCGCAATCCTTTATTCATTGTCTAAATCGAATAAGTGTATCCACCCAATACGGATTGAACTGTACTGACCACGTTTTCTCACAACAACTCCATGGAATCCATCTTGAAGCTAGTCATTAGTGAACATATGATTAATATCAGGATCAAGATTTATGAAGTATTTAAACAGTTGAATTCACGAGTCTATCTAAGCTAAACCACTACTGCAAATGTGAAAGCATTAGATTGATTCGTGAATTCAACTGTGAAAGTACCACAATCTCCATAAATCTAGATTTCACCAAATTTAAGAAACTGACAATTGTAAAAACTAGTATATGTAACTCGATCCAGACCATTTATCAGATTTCAGCATTAACATTTTAGTTGAGGCTCAAATCTAAGAGCTCTCAAGTACTGAGTTACAAGATTTTTCTCTGATCAAATATTTAACAGATTCCCATAACAACACATTTTCAAACAAGAAATAGAATAGTAGACAATGAATGGTTTGATGCTTTAAGTGATAATCGTTATTATCTATGATTAACTGATCTAAAACGTGTCAGGCATATGATTATAATACCTGTTACAAATACACACTCTAAAATAAGAGATATTTCAGGTAAATATGTATTAATTTTGTTGATGATAAAGTATCACAGCTAAACAACTGACATTGTAATTCTGATCTGAAAATTTTATCTGTTATTCAAAACAAAACTTTGCTCATTAGTAACTCTACATAAATAGAAGTACTAGACGAAAAACAAGTCAAAATGTTCACATCTATGACATCTCCTTACTTAGTGTTTGTTAATTGTTATAGTTTAAATTATGAAATGATCTCAATTAGGTAACCCAATTAGGTAACTCAAAACCAGGAAGCATTAGACAACTGTTACATTCTATTATTACACTCTTCTACAGTACGGACCTATGATCGAAAAAAGGAACAAATTCCAGTGCTACCTGGATTTCAATGATTGTTCAACTAAGTTAAGTTTGTGATGCAAACGATGTAATATATCTTTGACAGACACAATTTGTAAAAGTGAATCTGACATATCTTAGTGGTAACTGACTGTAAATTATAGGCTAAAAACGACATGTTAAACTGATTATTATTGTGATTTTAATTATATGATTAACAAAATGAATAAAACAGTGACATACCAATGGCCAAAAGACATTGTAGTAAACTTCCTGACATTTCAGATTTCAAAGCTTCTTCCAAAGTTTTTTTACTAAAATTACTATATTCTCGACATACGGCTTTTAAATGTTCAGGAGATCGTGTAGCAAAAACTTGAATAAATCTATTATTTACAAAATGATCAAAAGTAAACAAAGTTGCATTAATTCATAACGAATATCACCTAAGGACTATCGGTAAGTAGAAAACGTAACACACTTTAAACCTAAACACATCAGAGAGTAATCTTAGACAACCACTGAAAACCAGTAGAACTTGGACTGTTACTTCACTCTAGCATGAGATTACTCAGTAATGTGTGTCCATCACCTCAGGAGTCAAACACAAGACCTTCGTGACTGTAGAATTTGCTTACCTTCTAAATTACTGGGGCAGGATCCACCTCAAGTACTTGAAATACATTTCAATACTCATATGTCCACAAAAACTGACATTGTTTATAAAATTGCATCTACAACTGATCCCTGACAATTCAAATATATGATGAAGAAACGTCTTTCTATATCTTTCAATTTATAGGTTATACGTATTTAGTTTCAGATTTAATTTCTGTTGAAAAAGCAGTGATATCATTCGGATCCACAAATTGTTAGCTAGAATAGGGTACAACTCTTCAAACAAATGTTTGAAAATCGATTGTTTCAACCAATTAGTCAAAGCTTTTTGGCCTCGCTATTTGGAAACAAAGGCTTATAAATTCAATTGATTTACAAGCGGGAAAATATTCCGGAATCAATAATTAACTTTTTTGGGTATGATAAGATGATTGAACCTGTAGAAAATACCAACTTTTAGTTTGTTGGTGATAACTTAGTAGTTAGAAGATACTAAATCTTTACCCAATAAGTTGTAAACTTCACCCTTGTTCCACTTGATTTACTTTAACCGGTCGAATACCCCTCAAACAACTGGAGTGTGGCTCAGAGGCGAGTACACAGACATGTACTTAATACAAAAATTGTTTAGTGACTTAAAATTTTAAAAGACTAATAAATAAATGTTCAAGATAACTTTTAGTATCGATGCAACTATAGATAAAATATATCTATGTACAGCCAGAGGCGCGTGTTTTGTCCTATTTGAGACTAATCTCTTGCAGTCCTAAACATCAATAGAAAGATTTAAACAAACAATACGAAATAAATTTAGAGCTTAGACATGTTGCATGCTATGTTTAAATTAAACAGCTTAACGAAGTCATAATTTAAACATATTTAGCTAATGATAATGTTCCTCCGCTACCATATGAATAGATAAACTCACCAAAACAATTAAAATTATTTATAGTTGTAACTGATTTCATTATATAGAACTGAACTATATTAAATAGTTTACACTCACTTTGATTCATCAGTGCCCCATTTTTTCTCACCTGCTTGATACAGGGCTTCAGCATCTTTACGTGCAAGTTGTTGATCAACATGTATGGATTCATCTCTGTTTGCTTGTAATAATGCAATACATAAATGTTTAAAATCTCCAGATGTATCACCACTTACATCATTTTCAAGATTATTTCCGGTGAATACTAAAATGAATGAAGTAAATTGAGAAACCCTTATTATTAAGAAAAATGTAATTAATTGTACCTATTACATAAGTGAGTGTGTTTCTGGGTTATTTTTGTAAATTCAATATCATCGTTTAATGTGTAAGACTTTGAGAATCCTGTACTAGATTGTACCATCTTTTGTTATAAATTGATTTAAGTCTACATAGTTCTGTTCTATGAACGTTTGATAAATTCTTTTATTACTATCGAATAGATCGGATGATTAATAGACAACCTTTCAACAGTTACCTTCTCCCTAAAGGATGGTTAATAGGGGAGAGAAGTTTTAAATGAAGATTTATTGGTTAAGATCCCAGAAGAATTGCATATTTATAATTTCAAAGATTATTAATTATGAAATGTATTGAACTAATTCATCGTCACTTGAACATAAAATCGCACTGTATTAATTTATAAAATAAAGATAAACTAAAAACAAGATAAAATCACTTCGATATAGATGAAAACACATTTAAAGCCGATGAACACAGTTCACTTCAACAATGAATGAATCTGATATTTGAAGATTTAACACTCTCAACACCTTTAATTTGAGTGAAATGTCACACCGCATGGTATTCTTTCAAGAGCCAATAAATCGCTATTTTGATTGTATAGTTAGGGTTGTTGTAATATTTGTAATCCATAGCTGTTCACACCCATATGGCAACAGGGACAGCCTTTAACATGAACAACTGGCAAAGACAAACCATTAGGAATGAACCATGATTGCTTATATGAGGAGTAAACCAACGATTATAAAAATAATTAAAATGTTAAACATTCATTACAACCACTCTACTCCAATGTAATAGTTCATTGAGTAGATCTAATTTTTAAAGTATTCAAAGTTACGCAAGCAAGTGGAATGAAGATACTTATTTACACATGAGACATATAGTCGTTATTGAAATCCTTAGGAAGTTAGAGAAAATAGTTTTCCCGCATTACCCTATTTTGACTGGTAGCATAACAGGTTAGTATTTTTTTGACAAGGTTGTTTTCTACTGTCAGCCAACACCGAAGTCAGAATCTTTAATACGGACGTGACAACAGTGAGTTCTATTGTACGGAGCTGAAATTTCGAGAACTACCACAACGATCATTAAAAAGATATAAGTATTTATAGACGATTATCTTTGTAATATACTGTCTGTTGACCGGATATCATCAGCAACAGCCTACTGTGAGAGAGAACAAACCAGGTTCCAGCTGAAGAGGAACTTAGGAAAAGACAATGGAGGTGGATAGAACACATATTACAGAAATCAACAAACTGCATCACGAAGCAAACGCTAACTTAGAATCCTGATGAGAAACGGAACAGGAGAAGACCAAGAAAAACACTGCACCGGGAATTGGAAACAGACATTAAAAGGATGATTAGCAACTGGAAACATCTGGAAAGGATTGTTCAAGAAACAGTTCGATGTAGAATGCTGGTGGGTGACCTATACACCTCCACGAGTAGGAACAACCGTAACTAACTAAGTAAGTAAGTAAGCTTAGAAAGTAGTAGGTGTTCATCACCTTCTCTTAGATTACATTTCAAGGAATTAACCTATTTTCAATGCTTTATGCTGATAACACTTATCTTAACAAATAAACTGAATGACAGCTTCAAAAAGAAATGTTTTTGTTTTCTAATCATCTATTCGTCATTAGTATTTGTTGATAATCAACTTCAAATGAATAGATTATGAAATTCAATGGAATTTAGAAATAACTAAGTATTTATTCCAGAGGAACATTATACAAAACATTACGTAACAGTTTTCACAATGTTTCTTAATGTTCAATAAATATCTAAATGTTTTTTTGCAACCCAAACATGCCTTTGACTATCAACATTACATTGTCATTTAATAGATAAGTATATCACTGTTTAAGTTATTCCTTTATCAGCACACCATACTAGACATACATATGTATATATGTCTTAGAAACCGCCAATATTTACAAAGTAAATTCATAGAGAGATATAAACTTACATACTTTCTCAATTACAATTGTAATCAGAAAGATGTTGGAAAAAAAGGAGTATGACGTTTCATGTGAATAGATAAGACATAATATTGACTTTGGTAGTAAAAAAAAATGGTGAATTGATTGAATTTATTTTATGAAAAAAAAGGATAGATATATTCTAATGAAACATGTTATAAACAAGTACAAAAGTTATTCCACTTTGTATTCATGACAATATCTGACTCTATGCAGTGACAATTCATATATATATAGCTATTTTGTCTTGGCATGGTACTAGTCTACAGTGAACCTCTACGACTCCACAAAGAGGATCAAACCTAGGACCTATAGACTCGAGTTCGGGCAGTGAGTCAGAACCGGATGGTGCGTATGTCTGATTTTAATCAGTTAGAGATATTGGGTGATCAACTCCGATTGTCTTCGGTGGGTAACTGCCTCATATATGTTCATCACTGGACGTTGCCTAAGTGATTTGATGATTAATTGTTCGTGTATGAGTCTAGAGTTCCATATTCTGGCTTCCACTAGAGTTCTGAATAGGTGATGTTGAGTAGTCGTATACTTAAGTGAAACGGTCAACCAATCCTTTCAGGTTTTCAATGGTTATCTAACTTAAATCAGTTCACGGTATCAAAAGAGTTGAGTAATCTCCGTAAATCTCTATACTGATTCCCACTGCATTTACCGATTTTAATCTTATTTTATATGGTTCATTCTAAGAACCACAAAATTACCTAAAAGAGTTTTACTGTTCTTTATTAAAAGACTAAGACGTAAGGTACTTGGAGGTAATTTGTAGAGAGTCGTATATATGGATTTGTTGCATGTTAATAGTTATCAATAAGGAGTATCCGTTTCTTTGAAGAAACTCATATTCTTAGAAGATTAGACAGCATATAACTATGCGTTACATTCGTAACTGCTATTTAAATCTTGAACGGGTTTATTTAGTGCTATTGACAAGTCCTGGACAATAATTTGAATCCAGCAAAAAATGTATGTAGTATGGGTACTGACTTAATCGATTTGATATTTAAGTATGATAGAATATCGTATTCAATATTGCGAGACAATTAACAGAAAACGTATGATAATGTTTACCAATTATCCAAGCACTTTGAGACAAGTGAAAATGATACAAAGTTCAACTTTAAAAAATAGTAAACAGGGGAATTTTTCAGTGAGATATTATCAAAATTTTATATTTTACTTACGTTTATAAGCTTCCTTTATCTTCTTCAATTGATAATTTGTTCGAGTACATAGAATTTCAATCAATACAGAATCATTTGTACCAGCTCCTTTCATTGCTCTGTATAATTCACGGGCATCGAATTCTGATGAACTTAAACACAATGCTTCCATAGTATCATAAAAGTGTCCACTAAGTTCAGATTTAAAATTTTCAATTAAATCTTTGCCAAACATTGATTTATATTTTTTTACAAGAACTGCACGTTGATCTGCAGAACGATGACTAAATACTTCAATTAATTCTTTTTCATTTGTCCCTAATCCTGCCATAGCATTTCTTAAGCGTTCACAATCATTTTCTGGATTGAAATTTGATGCAGGCATTACAGTTGGATGTAACTAAAAGTAATTAAACCAAACAAACAAAAGTAAGAAACATTAAGAAAATTTAGATTACTAGATTTCAACTTAGTGATATGAAATATCCCATACTAGCCATAGAGCTTGAAGCTAATGCGTTCAATCCTTTGTTAGATCAAGAGTGAATACTGTTGCAAAGTCCAAAAAGTGAAAGAAACAGATGTTAAGTACAAGATATTTCTCAATATTTCCTCAATAGACTGATTTGTGACAAAAAACAAGTTTCAACTGATCTACACATATGAAGCTAATATACAATATATCATGAGATCTTTTAAGAATTATTTATTTCAAGCAGAACTGGATAGTGACTAGCAATGTTTTGTACGATCTGAGACTTGACATTTGAATGCATCTGTATCCCAGTAGTGATGCTCATACAGAAACATTGTGAGATGAGGAACTATGAAACAAAATTTATATTTGGATTTTTACTTCGCTTCTCCATATGACTGATTTATGACCAATTATAGTATACAAAATATATGAAAGTAATACTTTATCATAGAAGTAGCATATATATGATATTGGGAGTTAATGGTATAGATTAAAGTATGGGATGTGGCATAGAACTGTCCCAGATTGCAGACATATTTATTCGTGCCTATAGAATAAGCATTATTATAGTTGTATTGGAGATCAGTTAAATAGTTGCAACTACTGGAACGTTTTTTTGTTGGGATCAAATGATATTGCAAAAGAGAAAATTGCATAAATAGTGTTTTTTACGATAATTATAAAATAAATGAATCCCTAATTGTAAGAATTGATTAGTTGTCTATAGGCAAAGATGGATAGTGACTGGCAGTGGAATCCAGGACGCGCGTTTCGTCCTATTTAAAACTCATCAGATGGATGTACCTGCATCTCAGAGTTGATGCGTACTTTGGCATTCGAACCAAGTACCGTTCGTTTCAAACGTCTGTCATGATTTCATCAATTCGATTTAACATGTCGGTAAATTTCGTATTGATTGGAATATTTTGTATTTTAAATCAACATTGTTAAGATCATAATTTAAGGTCAATTCAAAGGCATATTAAACGTTAACCTTGCACAAAAAACACTAAACATCAGCTAATAATAATGTATTTTTAATACTGCCATATGTTTTCATCGACATGAAACATTATTAGTAACCATTCACTGAATAACAAGATCATTCAGATAAACCCCTAGATATCTACAAAAACTAATATCTCGAAAGATTCTTCTACAAATCCGTGATGTTTATATGAGCTAATAAAGATGATAAATAAAAGGTATAGCAATGACATAATGACCATAATGTTCGTATTTTCACTACTGGGATCGAGTTTTTAATTCCATCCCATCTAGCTCATTTTTATAATTCGGATCCTATCCATAACCTTCAGACAGATTGTGTCATTCAAAGCTGGGTGTATAACCTTACGCTTGATGAATGAGTTATACTTAAACATGTATTGGTCAGTTCACTAGTGATTTACTTCGATATATTTCTGTAGTTCCAGTTCGACGTCATGATTAGCAGATTTTCAAACATGTAAAAGGTGAAACAGTTATCATCAATTGAGTTAAATGATCATTATACTGTGTCGCAAATCGGTAGTGGTAAAAGTTGTATTTTTGGAACTTGAACCCGTGATCCTAGCGGTTAGGCGTTCATTGAGAGAGCCTTAGTCAAATGGAAGTTGAACACTACTGAGAAATTCTGAAACAGTGTAAAACAACTGTCCTGTATTCTTTGGTTTTCAATGATATCTTAAATGAAATCAATCTGAGGTGAAGATCACCTACCAACAAATGAGTTATACATCATTATGTTAATGAATTGAAAGTCAGATTTCAGGGAAATGGCGAAACAAGATTTTTTTAAATGATTAAGTCAATAAACTAACTAGCAATAAACATGATAAGGTATGTTTTTTGTAAGCAATGATGGATAGTGGCTAGCAGTGGAATCTAGGACGCGCGTTTCGTCCTTTTCCACTGCTAGGCACTATCCATCATTGCTTATAAAAAGCCTGTGGATTAAGGCAATATCGAAGCATACGCACAGTATGCACATATGCCGTTAACAGACTGATCAACTGCAGTCTTTAACCTCAATGGGAAGATACAAGTCAAACAATACCAAGTGAAATCATAAGGTATGATTCTAATAAAAATAACATCAATTAAGATATAAATCAACTTACTTGTGAACCACATGATCCAACATTAAATCCTAAATTTCCAGCCATTTTTCGTTAAATTCAACGGTAGTGGATCTCTGTTTAGGAATAAATAAATATATCAAGAGTAGAATCTGTGGTGAAAATATAATTTTAAGACAACTAATCATAATCATAGAGGTTAAATTGTAAAGTTATGATATAATCTATATTAAGAAATCAGTTCAACAGTAAGTTTTAATGATGGTTTAATGACCACAAAGATAATCTGTGTTTCTCAAATCTAGCTTACTAGATGATTCATACAAACACTGACGAAATTTAATCACAATTGATTGATCACTGGGTGATGATCAATGTCATGTGTCATGTCTGTCAAGGAGCACAAGTTCCCTCAAGATTACAGGTGTACAGCTTGCTGACGAGTGTCAAGTAGCACGAAACTCTGGTCCAGGGTTTCCTGTCGACTACCTCCAACCACCATCTAACTGAAGAAATTTAAGTTACAACTAAAACATGTCTACAGTGTTTTGTATCAGAACATCTTTGAATATCTTAAATGATTATCAACTGGTTCCAAGTTGATCTAAATAAAGATAGAAAGTATTCCTTTGATTAATATCTGAATATATCCGAAGTGATCTTATAGTACCTATCTAAATTACTACTGAAATTAGTAACTTTCTACTTCAATGAAAGATTATAGTTAATAAATTTGAATGTTTCATATAAATTACCCATAAATAAATAAACGATAGACAATTATGATTTTATATTATAATCTAAACATTCATTTACCTATACAAAGACGTACAACAGAATACTTCAATTTTGTCTAAACAATTTAGCCATTACAAATTTATATATATAACCAAAGTGATTATGGAATCATGTTATATTTATTTAGACCAATCAAAATTAAGATATTAGATATTGAATTTTGATTTGTAATTCAAATCATTGATCAATAATTATATAATAATCTTCTATTCTTATTGGTCTGTTTATTACAAGATATCAATTGATATGTTCAAATAAAACACGTTAACTTGAATGAATCTAATAATAGTAGTTTGTTTATACAAATATTGGTTTAGCAATTAAGGAAATCCATTATCCTATCTTGAGAGATTTGAACCCAGGATATATCAGTCTTGCTTGAGAGTGCTTAACCATTGAATTAGCCAGCATCCAACGGCGTTAATATCTAATTTCAACTAATTTGAATCTCGTGAGGCAGGATAATAGACTCACCCTCATGAAGAGTCCTACAATAAGACGAAATGGTCATTCATTGCTTTCAGGTTTTCAATGATGGTCTAACATCAATCGGTTCATGATCTCAGTCAAAAATTTAATAATCTCCACAACCCTATGGTGATATTAAATTACTATAATATCCACGAAACCCCTCTCTGATTATAATAATAACAATAGACACTTACCATCAAATATCTAACATGAATTATATTAAGTCACATGTTTCATGAAAAAATTAACCATTTGTCAAATGCTGTTCATTAAAAATTGTCATCAATAATAGAAATAATCAAATAATCACTTTATTCTATTTTGAAAATTCCCATATAGACATTTGGTAAGTAATGAAGGAATAAATTGAGCGAAGGAATTTCGCTCATCATGGCTCTACACTAATATATATATGATTTACAAAAATGAAACAATAATCAGAAAGAGGTTTTGTGGATATTATAGCAATTAAATAGTTGAATTCATGAGTCCATTGACGATAAACCACCGCTGAAAACCTGGAAGCACTGAAAGCTTGTTTCGTCCTAGTTTAGTGGCCCGGGATCTGAATCCAATTTTATCGTATGATTAATCGTAAATGAGACATACATGTCGAAATATATATGTCGCCAATCATCGTATATAATAATCGACTTAATTCGCGTTGGTGAATAACGGAATTAAATAAGTATAATTTTTAAAATCATTGATCTGAACAGGCAACCAAAGGGACGAAGGGAAGGAAGAGAAGCGAACTGATGCGCAGTGGAGAAGGCATGTGAGCCAACTTCATTTAATCAGTCGTTAATCCATATTTATAGTGATACGAAAATAGGCTACAGATATGTGATAAGATAAGATGTACGCACACATGCGCTCATATAAAAATAATCAAGGTTGATAAGTGAGTAATTAACAAGGTCAAAAAGTGACTCAAGAAGAAGGAATAAATTGGCCTGTCCCGAAGCTAGAATAACTTATATGGGCTTAACATAGTAACCGACACTATACTAGTATAGAACTCCTCAAAAGTGGAGTTCAATTGAACCTGTTGTGAGATAGTAAATCACTGAAGATAATGGTAGACTGTGGCGTAATTCCGTGGATTGGTTGAAATTAGACATTAACAGCGTTGGATACAGGCTCAGTGGTTTAAAGATTAAGCGTTCACGTGCTAGACTGAAGGCCCTGCGTTCGGATCCCGCGAGCCTGATCGTGTATGCGCAATTCTGGGAATCCCATACAATGACGAGACGTCGGTTCAGTACTTCCAAGTTTTCAATGGTGGTCTATCTTCAATCGCTTATGAGCTCAACTAATGAAGCGACATTTCTCCGCTCGATGCGTTCCTTCGTTATTTTATTTTGTTATAACTTAAAGATTTTTCTATCCATATAGGACGGAGCAAAATACGTTGAAACATGTCTGTGAAATTCTATCCAGAAGGTATTAGTTTCAATTTTTATATTACTCATTTTAGCTGATTTCTAATACAAAGCAATATTATTTAACCTTATTGAGAGCAAATTATATAATTGTTTGAGTCATAAGATGATTATTATAATCTCGGTTTCTACAATGGTTTATGTTTATATAACATATAAACTCTAAACTTTTCACCTGAAACTTTTAAATCAGTGAACTGTATTCCGAAAACTAACATCATCAATTTTAAGTAACTGTTGGCATTCCAAAATAACGAGTAAAACATTGGGTAAATCAGAAATCGGCCTTATGATTGGCCAAGAAATGACTTCCATTTCTAAAAGATAAGACACTAATGTGGGTTTGGTTTTATAAAGGACATATATATTGTGAATGGGTGCACAAATGTTTTTTTCACTCCAATAGCCGGTTACCCTCTTGTATGGGGAAGCTACATATCAGCATCAACTCTCGGAAACTTCACATCATAACGAGTTCCTGCAGTTAAAAGCTATTTAAATAGCGATATGCTCCAAAATCTGAAATAACGTTTTCTCAGTTTGGAGCATAATTTTTTTATTAAACTGATATTTCATATATATAGTTCCATTTATCACCTTTAAGAGAGTAAGAACAAAGATTTGGGTAGAATAGCAACCTCAAATAAAAGAACAACCAGATGGAAGTTTTTCGAAAAACCGTTCGAAGTTTATTTATAACTTGTGGAATACCAAGCTGAGTAATATAAAAACAAAAGCCCTTTCATTGAGACTTAAATTTTTCATACTAAAAACAAGTACTGACAAGATTGATACGGAGGCTTAATTCAAAATTCATTTGACCCGGTAAAAGAAATGCATCTAGTGAATGGGGGAAGGAAAGGCTGATTCAAACCAGAGCTAATTGATTTTGCCAGTCAATATTTCATTTCACTGATGTCAAAGCCGAATATCCTATCTAAAAGACACCCAACAGCACTATGAAACACTAAGCAAATTACGAAGTGATGATTTTATGTCCGAATAAACGTCTAGTTATTGTCCTAGTAAACACAGCTGATTACATCACCGAGATGAAGTCAATTTTAGATGGCTAACTGAGACTCATTCTAGACAAATGCGATAAGGATTCAACAGACAAAAAATCACCAGTATTCTTAGAAAACTATCTAAGGAATAAAATAATCGCTAAATCAACAGTGATCTAAGGCGTTTTGTCTGACATCTGACTCATATGTATGGCCTATCAGTGGTGCGCAAATATGATTTTACCCTTAGGCCTATCCTGTCAATGGTTGACTCACCTTGCCCAAAAAGTTGCACGCCGTTTGCAGACAGGCTAGAACCAGTCCTTCAGCGTTTAGCAGCATATACATTCGAGATTCATTAGAATTTGCTGACAGAATAAAACATATGAATGTTTTTGATAGCCCTGTGGTTTCCTTAAATTTAACAAACTCGTTCACTGAAATATCACCTCTTGAAATCTTTGACATTTTTCGTCAGTGTTCTAATCTCCCTTATTTATCTGCCAGAATTTAAACAACTGCTACTTATGTTCAAAAAAGACGTTCAATTTCAGTTCAGTTACACTATATGCTGTCAAATCGGTGAGATAGCAGTCGCAAGTCTACTAGGTTCAGTTACGGCATATATTTTTGTGGGCAATATTAAATACATGGAGTTTAAACAAGCGACTCATAAAATTACTGAATACTTTAGATATGTCGATGATACGTTTATTGTTTGGAACATTTATTAGCACACAATTTACCTGCTAGAACTCTTCAACAAAACAACACACAATTTACTATGGAACACGAAAAAAATGACATATTACTCTTAACTCTGCCATATAACAGAGAACAGATGAGACAGTTCGATGTTCAATCTATTGAAAAAGTACTTGGAATGATCTTTTCTTGGACTTCAACAGTTTTTGTTCAATCAGTTTCAAGAGAGCATTAGCCAAAACACTATTTTATAGAGTAGAAAGGATATGTACTGGAAGAAGAATTGATGAAAAATGTCTGAGAGACAACTGCTACCCCTGTAAATTCACCAATAAATGTGAGAAAGCTGAATGCAAAACAATGTAAGAACCTGCGGTCAATGAAAAACCAAGATTTACGAGTTTCACCTTCAAAGGTGATGACGTCAAGAGGCGGAAAGATTAACAATGCATTAGCCAGAAACTATTCTGCAAACAAACTATTGATTCTGTATAAAACATTTTAAATAACCCAATTAAAAGTCAACAAGTGCGTTTTCATGTTACCGCAACTGTATGTACCTGCCAAGCTAACTGCACTGGCCGAACAAAAAGGAGCACATCTTAGTTTCTTTGATCGTATATCAAAAATCCTTCGATTAAGATAAAGTACTGTTTTAAATGGGACAATCACTAAACATCTCTTTGACATAGGTTGATACCTTGAAACTATTCACGATGACTAATAAACAACCAAGCTCCGGTTCTTGAATTTAACTGGAACAATCGTTATCAAGCGTCAGAAACCTGATATATGTGTTCAAAAGGAGATAGTTATTAATCTTTATTTACCTTGGTGACAAACATCACTTCATCACAGTACAAGATTTTGTCAATCTCATTCTTTAAATTACTTACATCATTATATCTTTTTATTAAAATCGTCTTCTAGATTATTAATCTTATTTTAACTAACTGAGCTTTATTCATTCCTATCAGCATTTGTTCATTATGTAACCACTTGATCCTAGCCCTTTGAACTTTTGTTATTATCAATATTGCAGATATTTCTTTCAGATACGATATATATTTAAAATATTTTATTCAATCTATCACTCTGGATATATTACACTGATGTGTAGTCATAGCAACTTCATGTAAGTAATTTAAACTCATTTTTAAATATTACAGGTTGTAAGCAGCTGATGATAACCAAGTGAAATAAGATGAATTCATGCTATTCTGCTCAAATCTTCGTTCTTGCTCTCTTCAAGATGATATTGCTTGGTAAATGGAAACTACCTAATTTCCTATTGATGGATATAATCTGTTTAAGATTATTCGTATCAGGTGATAGGGAGGATTTCTTAGGTAATTTTCATGATATTCAACCAGATAACTTCATCTATCTCAAATATCAGGTGCATTTTCAGTGGTATGACTATGCCTTAACACAATCACCCACTCACTGATTATTTCAAACTTTAAAGTATTCTTGATGTAAATTCATCGCTGTATGAAACTCTAATTATTTTCATTAGTCTAATGAAATCATGGATTTACATTTAGTATTTCGAATACATAAAAATGAGTGCTTAAAGTTAGTTCAGGAAAGAAGAGATGAAGAGTTAGTTTGAGGGCATTAATTAGTAGAGATGGTTTTCGGAATGGAGTAAATAGCCTTGGCTTTAAAAATAATTACATTGTTTAATAGTTGAGTACATGAGTTAATTGAAGCTAGACCACCATGGAAAACTTGGAAGCACTGTACGGCCGTCTCATCCCAATGTAGGACACTTCAGCAGTGCGCATCCACGATCCTAACCAGCAGGATCCAAACTCAGGATCTTTCGATGACTGGCTTCAAGAGGTATTTCCTGAAGTTCTAGTGAGACGCAGTGACCGGTGGTTATACCGGATCTATTGCGAGATAGTAAATTGCTGAAGACAATGGGGGATGGTGGCGTAATGTCGGGTATTGGTTGAATTTAGACACCGACACCGTTGGATGTCGGCCGGCTCAGTTATCTAGAGGTTAAGCGCTTGCACGCGAGACCGATAGGTCCTGGTTTCAAATCCCGTGAGGCGGTATCGTGAATGCTCACTGCTGAGGTGTCTCGTCCTGGGATGAAAAGGACATCCAATGCTACCAGGTTTTCCATAGTGATCTAGCTTCAATTGACTCATGAACTCAACTATTAAACTACTATAACATCCCGAAAACACTTTTCTGATAATTACATTGTTAACAAATGAACTAAGCGAAGGTTGACAACTCAATTAGTTTGTAAATTTTGACATTTCCCCCATATTACTGATGGGGCACCAGCAACCACATAAGATATTCCTTCTTTTAATAAATGCATTAATTATACAAAGATTGTGTTACTGCAATTGAACATTAAAAAAGGAGTTGATCTTTTAAGAGTCGTCCCAAATCTTTGATTTTGATTGTCTAATCTACAAAAGCTTAGATTATAGTCACGAGTTTACATAGAACAGATGGAATATTGCTAAAAGCTGGACCCAGAACACGCTTCTCGTCTTGTATAGGACTCGTTGATTGGATGTACCTGTATCCCAGAGTTAATGTTCACTCTGAAACTCCAGTTCAGTACCTTTAGTTTTAAACGCCAATTATTTATCCACTAGTTCAGACAATCACTCACTTATGAAATAGGCATGAATTTTGATTTAACTTCTAGTGATTTGGATTATGCCGTCGCTGACTTAAACCACCCAAGATTGATCAAATTTCAATCAGTATGTTAACAATGGGATGATCTAAACCATTAGGAATTAAGTTATGAATCATGAGTCTAGTTCTTAGATCAGTCAACAAATAGATCCAGTATGTACATCAGTAACTGACGTGTGCTTTAACCACTAGTTTAGAAACACTAGACTTTAGCTTCTCAATATTAGTATGTATAGGAACATTTATTGTCACTTCCATAGAAAGTAAGCCTTTTGCACTGAAGAAGTGAATAAGATATCTTTGTTTTAAGCTAAAAGGCATGCATTAATATGAGATGTATTAGTAAAGAAGACAAATCCAAACAAACACTCAACAACTTATTAATAATCTACTTCTAGATAATGGGGTATGAACTGATATTTATGTGGTTAATCAAGTAAATAGTTAGGTAAATATTGACCGATTGGTAATTAATGGTAATTAAAAAATAGATTTCACCAGAGTTCAGCTCATCAACTGTATGACATCATGATCTCTTGAAACACTATAAGTTTGAGTTTTCAGACAGTTGTTGATGAACACCATTACCTTATCCAAAACTGACTAACTCGTCACAACACAACTCATCTCAATAAAAATGTGGAGCAGACATGTATATAAGTTCAAAACTAGACAATTTAACTGTTTATTATTGAATTCAACGCTATAACTTTGAAAAATACTGGTAGACGATGAGAAAACAATGGATTGCATTATCTTTTCCCTGTGGATAATGTTCTTCATTATTGATTTAAATTAAGCAGCATAGTAAATATAAAAAAAGATGAAATAGTACTCTTGCAATCAACAAAAATGAAAAATCAGTAATATCCGAGCGAAGATTAAATCACAAGTAACTTCTGAGACATATTAATTGACTAATATGATCTATACATCCTTATGGTATAACTATTCAATAATTAAATTATGTATATTTATATTCCTCTTATTATAAGCTTCATTTTGACCTATGATTTATTATTGTACGATTTACTGTTCTTAGGCTATGTTGAGTTTATCGACTACTGCCTCCCACGTTCACAGATACTTTTTGGCTTTATTGTGTACAAATGTTGCTTCCTAGTTTATGGTGCGTTGTGGTCTGTCTGGTTGATATATAAACTCAGTATCTTTGGAATATATGATTCGCATAGTGGAAGCTGGTATTGGTGTTCTGGACTCAAGTGGACGTAGAACCAATAATGACTCTAGATTGCTCATACCGGTTGAACGTCGTTGGTTTGGCATAGTGATAAGATTGTATAAGTCGTATTTTGATTGATGGATAGATCACGTGATAAAAAGTCGGACATAAAGTTATAACAAGCTTTATAATGCTCATTTCTTCTATCCTTGGGTAATCGATTTTCTCTGTATGAAAAATAAATCAGCCATAACATTTTGGTTAACAGCTTTGCAATATTATGGTACTGCTGATGTCGATAGATATGAGTAGTATGTATCATCAATTGAAAGTGAAATGCCTCACAGCAGAAGGTTAAGAAGATCGAAGAAAAGAGAATGATTGCTGTGGAAATGAAGGAACAGTGAAGTCCGAGACAATTGATTAACATTTTGCAAATGTAGTATTTACTGTATGGTCCTCTGATTTTATTAAGATGTTCTGTAATTTTGTAATCAAATACATTTGATTGTCTCCATTTATGTTCTCGTTCACCACAATAAAATTGACCGATTAGTTTTCCCTTATATATTCAGTCCATAATTCCACACTTGAAGTTAACACATATTCACGACACTGACTGATCATTCATTTGTGACTTATCTGCCTAGTCATTTAATGTTGATCTTATTCTATTAATAAAGTTATAACATGTTAACTAGTTTAAATGACTTCAAATTGGTGGGATTTTAGGCCGCTTTATTCCAACCACTTAACATCAAAACACAGTTTAAACAAAACAAGTAACCATGTTTTAACTTCCTTGACAGAATTTTATCAATAATCAGAGGTAGACAAACACCATTAAAATTACTATCCAATGCTCAATCAATAGAAATAACTTATTCTCAAAGAAAATCATTCATTACATGTAAAATTCAAAGGTAACACCACTGATTGTGACACTGTGTAATATGAATCCTAATCATAGGATCATCAACTCTTCTTTCATTGTTTAAAATACCTTTTCCTGATAAATACCAACTAGAATCAAACCTTGGTTTCAATCTCTCTAGTAAAAAATAGAATACCTAAACATGAATTTCCTTGCATTCATTCAATAAATATTTATTGAACTTAACTAAAAGTCAAAGATGGATAGTGGCAAGCAGTGGAATCTCGGACGCATTTTTCGTCCTATTCAGGACTCGTCAGCTGGATTTATCTGTAACTCAGAGTTGATGTTCACTCTGACGAAACGCGCCTCCTATATTCCACTATCCATCTTTGCTTATAATGCTTGTGAATTAAGGCTATATAAAGGCAATATGCACAGTATACACATATTGCCAATAAGAGACTGATTAACTGCAGTGCTAAACATCATTAGGAAGATTCAAGTAAACAATGATAAGTGAATTTAACTAAAAACGACTAGATTTATTAACCCAATGATCAGACTAATTGTTTATACAGAGTAATATCCCTTCTCTATGCAAATGCAATTCAAGAATAAAACTTTCATCAATATCATAATAGTAATAATAATGATAATAACAATATAATATGTGTGTTTGGTTGAATGGATATTCTTTGTCTTAAAACTAGAGTAGTTACCAACCTTTTCTCACTATAAATACACGCTAACTTACTATGGTGACTTAAATTTTTCTAAAAAGTAATCTCATTTTTCTCCCCAAAAAAACTAACCGGAAACGTTTTTGTACTATGTTTGTTCGCATGTTAATCATATGAAAAAAATCAATCAATCAGTCGACTGTGACGATGTTTTATTCAAATGACATCACTGAAATTACACATTAATTATTAAAATGAACATTCTGGAAGTATATTACATAAGTTGAAAACAAATTATTTTTTAATTACAACACAGCATTGCATTGAGAACTATAATGAAGCCCAGAGGAATTCAATATTTGAAGAGATTTCAATAGTTTGATACTTTTAAGAAGAGGTAAAAAGAAGTAATATTAAGCTTTAATAATAGCTATTTACTGTGGTGTATGCTACTTATGCCGACAGATATAAATAGTATACGACACCAATCAGAAGTGAAACGCCTGGTAGTGGAAGGTTGAAAAGATCGTATCGGAGAGAACGGGAACAGAGAGTAATTTTTATGGTAATAAAGGAACGATAAAATTTCAGACAAAAGATGGAGGATTTACAGATGAAGTATTGAGCACATTGTTCTCACATTTGATGAAAGAATTCTGTAATATTGTAATAAAATACATTGGTTGTCCCCACCTATACTCTCGTTCATTACATTACTTGTGTAATTTCTTTGTTCACGTACTCTTAATTGCAAACTCCCCTTATTTAGGTCCTGGGTTCGAATCTTGCAGGGTAGGATCGTGGATGCGCACTACTGAGGAGTCCCATATTAGGATGAAATGGCCATCCAATGCATCCAGGTTTTCTATGGTGATCTAGATTCAATTGACTCATGATCTCAACTATTGAAATTACTATAATATCTACAAAACCCCTTCCGATAATAATCATTAATTATTGCCAAATATTTTGTCTGTTAAAAATTACAGTTAATTATCAACAAATTTGTATGCAAAAAAAAGGTCTGAGTAATATGCTCATTAAAATTTACTATTTGTATTGTATTGTCATCTTGGATACCATTCAGTTAGTCATATAAGCTATTAGGTTAGATAATGAAAGTATTTGAGATAACTCATATGGCTTTCTAAGATTCTTATAGAAACTTTAAGAATGTGAATATTTTCAACTAAAGAAAATTATTGTAGTAGTGAAGTCAATCGATTTATTATTCATAGTGTTGTAGGCTGAAGTATTATGGTATTTACCGTTAGGTTGTTTCTACAAAATTTGTTGTTTAGATTACAAATAAAGAGTTAGTTGAAACGGTTTTATTCTAAATTATTATTTTATATTTTGTTTTAGTTGTAACACAATTGTTGTGAATGAGACCACAGTCTGGACAACTGATTGTATTTTAATACATAATTAAAGAATTTCTTGCTAAAATATGAGAATCATACCCTGAATATTTCATTGTCTAATTCCTATCATTTGTCCTTCACATTCTGTATGATTCTTCCAAGTCACAATTCTTTTCACTTTACATTTCTGCTTTCTTCAAGTTGACTTTCATATCCTTCTGCTGTCAGACATTTCATTTCTGACATGTGTTACATACTACTTATGTTTACACACATAAGTAGTATATACCAGACATTGACCTAAAAAGATGTCTAATTTAAAGGATTATGTATCAGTGTAAGTTATCGGATTCCTCAGAAATCAGCATCTTTGACCCCGTTACTAATGATCATTATGTACTAACGAACGACTAGCTTCAAGATGTAACCGAAGGAATTCTAGTAAGAAGTTGTGACTAATAAAGATCAATCCGTATAATGTATAGGACAGTTACCCGTCGCAGACAGTCAGTGAGTTCTGGGTTTTATCGTTATTTGGTTGAAGTTAACTATTAACACAATTGGATGCCGGTTCAGTGGTTTAGAAGTTAAGTGTTCAGATGCTAGATCCAAGAATCTTAATTCGACTTATTGTGGTCAAATCATGGATACACAATTTTGAGGAGTTTGATACTAGAACGCATTTTATCCTATTTAAAACTTGTCAGATGAATGAACTTACTTCGTAATGGTAATACTCATAGCAAAAATTAAACGTAGTAGTTTATTGCTTCAAAAACATTAACTCATTTTACCCTACGTTGCTTGTTTCATGTAACTACCAAATCATGCAACCATTGTTTGTTTAATCTGGAATTTTATCTCTAGAACATTATTGACAAAATGTATCAATTAACTACAAAAAAGAGTAAATATTGTAACTCTAAAAAAACAGTTTGTTCTCTCCCGATGTAAAAATATATGCGAATGTATAGTAGGTTCATATTATATATATACTTATCCGATTATTATTACATCTATACAATACGTCAACTTAAATAAATAAACTATTCAACTCAATTCAGAAACGTTACTATGCTAAATAGGTATTCAATTGGTATAGTTATAACTATTTGACGTTTATCCACATTCATTATTATGAATCACATTGATTATTTAATATCAATAAAATAAATGTAAAACTGGAAGAGTGAATCAATTACTTTTTTCATTTGATATATTATTATTACTATTAATGGCTTTATTCAGTATTATATATTTGGTACAATATAGAATACTCAGTACAAAGTATTTCAGCGATTTTTTTGTTTCTTACTTCTTAGTCGATCTTGATAAAACCAACTATTCAGGTTGTGGTATATGCTACTTATGTTGACAGATAAAAGTAGTATATAACACCAGTCAGAAGTGAAATACCAGACAGTAGAACATTCAGAAGATCTAATTGAAGAAAACAGAAATGTAAACAGGCAGTGAAGGAACGATGAAGTTTGTGAGAGACAACTTATGGAAGATGTGCAAATAAAGAATTTAATGTATGATTTTTCACTTTTTTTTTACGAAAGAAAGAAGTAATCCTACATCAATGAATAAATTAGTTGCCCTCATCTGAGTTCTCGTCCACTACTACAATGTTAACCATGTAATCATTACAAAACTGTTGATTACTGTATATTTGAATCTAAGTTCGACAACATTTTACTTAGATTAGTTTTCAAGGTTAAGATATTTGAAAATCGATAGTTATTAGCTAAGTTGTGTGTGGGCTTATTTTTCTGGTTAGCGTTCTTTTAGCGAGCTATTTTTCTACGGGATAAGGTCGCTAACCTCATGCCCAACCCTCCTCCTTTATCCGGACTTGGGACCGGGAGTTACCCCCGGAGGGACTCCAGGTGGAGTCGGCGGCCTATGCTCCATTAGGAGTGACAAGCGTAAGAAGTAAGTGTAAATCATATTCAACCAATGAAAATAAAATAAAATTACATCATTCAATTAAATTATCCTACTTGTTAAGTTGGACAAAGTTTTATTGATTTTTGTTTCAGTCTATCTACTTTGTGAAATAGAAAAACAATTCATCTATCATCATTTGGTTTTAATAAATCTTATATTAGTTACTAAGTCAATTTCAGTTAATCAGGTTTAAAAATAAAATCATGTTAGCTATTTGGAAATAGTTGCTAGGACACTTTGAACCTTAGACTTCTTGTTATGTAATAACTGATAATAAAGCATAAGTATAATCTTGACTGAGTTAATATTGTTTACAGATTCGAATAGTCATTCTGTACAGACACTAGTTATTGATAAGAATAAGATGATCACATGAAATTAACAGAATTAGATCAATAGTGAGAAATAGGCAACAAAATATTGTTTACCATTCAGTCATTGAAAATAAACTTCTTTGTAAACAGATAACCACTGGTAACAAAAATCACTAAAACGAAAAGAATCAACAAATATCTTATTTACTCTAGTTAGAAACTCTTCAGTATTGTTTACCTAATACGTTAGATAGAATCTAACAAAGAGTATTTAACTCTATTGATGATTATTTAGCCGTTGGATGCCGGCCAGCTCAGTGGTTTAGTAGGTTAAGCGTTCGCGTGCGAGACTGAAGGCCCTGGGTTTGAGTCCCGCGTGCGAAATTGTGAATTTTCATCCCAATTCTTTACATTCCCTTATGTCAATTGTTTCACACTATATCTAATACATTTTTGGTTGTAAGCAGCTGATGAGAAACTACGAAATATAGTGAATCCATATTATTCTGCATCAATGTTCATTCTGGCTTTACAAAATTAATATCTCAGCCTCGCGTGCTGTTACGGGTATGTGGGCTGATGTCGCTTCCCAGCTGCCCACACCGTGGAAATGTATTTCTTGAGGAACCTGAAAAGGAAGATGGATTAACGTCGGTCTTAACAACCTGGGAGCGTGACCGCAGAGCCTAAGGGATAACTGCTTGTGGCCGGTCGTGCACTGTTTTTTGTGGGTTTTTAACGTATTAGCTCCATTCTTCAAAGAGCCTTACCACCGGAGACAGAAATCCGTGAGGTAAGGTGAGGCGTGACGTTTTTAGGGTCAACCTTTTCTAACCCCTTCCTTCCTTGTGAGAAGGCGGCACCGCTGCAGATGCTAGTTGCTGCTGTCACACCCCTCTACAGTCAGCAGTACGACTTCGCCCTCAGATCTTGAGTTGCTGCTTTTACTCTTGCCGTTTTCAAACCGACCTGCTTGGCATGGTACAACCTATAGGAACATATGTTCCAGCCAAAAGAGCTTGGTTGGGTCATCACGATAGACAAGTCCGATTGCCACATCATGGTAGTACATTATCTCATGATGTAGATATTAATTATTGCTTAAAAATAACAATGAAGCAATTTACACTTCATCTAAAACACATTTACAGATTAAAATCTAAGAAAGTATATTTGAGACATACAATTCATGTATTCTTATGTAGTTCACCATCTGTTTAAACTAAAATTTGGACATATATTACATTATTAAATACTCTTAACTTGTTATGATGTTTAGCCTTAATACACTAAGAAATTAGACTTGACTTATTCTTCTTCTTTTTTTTAAAGAACATGCATATTTCTTTTTTTTTTAAATGGATGACCAACAAGAAAAATTAAAGAAATCAGGCTGAAAGTAAAGTCATATGGTTTAAAACCATCATAATAATAATAGCGAAATGAATGAAAAGAATGAAGATGACTGTTTAGTAAATTGTATTTAGGATAATGGAACAATAGTTTGTATTGACTTCAATTAGATAATCGATAAAAATCAAGGAGCATTGAAAAAAAAAACTATTTCATTCGAGTATAGAACACTTCGACAGTGAATATCTACTACTCCCTTCAGAAATCGAACCCAGGAAATGTATATCACTTAGCAAGCACATTAAACTGTTAATTTAAAAAAAGTATATATAATCTTCAGTATTCATTTCATATTTATCGCACTGTGAAAATTCAAGCAACTTTGTCAAACTTTAACAATTGTATACTCATATGTCAAAAGATCTAGTCTATGATGATACTATCGGTAAATTATCCAGGAAATAATTCTTAAATCAGTTAATCAGAGAGCCTATGACTTATGTATGACATTTGAACGACGATTTAATGGTCTTGAGAAAACTCACTTACCTAATAGAGGGTTAAAAATTAGTGTGAGAAATTAGAATCGGGTTCTAGAAGTTAGAAGATAGGGTTAAGAATGAAAGTTAAAGTTTTCTCCCATAAAGTGACATTACCTATAATGTTAAAATGTTAGTTAGTCAAATGGATGAATGAATTTCGTGACAAAATATAAGACCCGTTATCTTGAATCTGATTGCTTTGTCCATAATTTATAGCTTTGCTGACAAATCAAAATCTAGTGGCAATAGTAAGCGTTGAACTAGTGACTGAATCCCCTATAATAAGTGTAGTTAACCATAAAGTTGTTGAAATATATAAACTAGTCTATTATTTAACTTATCTGGTAAGTTCATTAGTCACTGATGATATGAGCCTAATATAGATTATATGATATGACTAATAAAGTTAATTAGATGATGTTTTGGCATTCAATATAACTTTTAAAGTTATGTAATTAGTATTGTTAATGTTTGCTGTAAAGTTCAAGCATCTATTTTATATTCAATCGTTTTATCATTAGTCGTTATATTATAACTAAAAGCAATACTAGATGATGTGATAGCATCATATTCGTCAAAGATTTTGTACTGTTATCTGCTTATTTGGAATGCTTAATAAATATGCACTATATGAGATTTTTGGGAATTCTTTCATTCTTTTAATAAATAACTGTAATATATAGGAACAATAACGGGGCGGATTTGCATGCATATAGCATACAATTCTCTTTGAACCTAGCACACAACAATAGCATCATGCACTATCTCATCACCCTTGGCAGATCAGGTAACCCGAAAGTTACGAGAGCACCATCAGGACATACGACAGGTTAGGTAACCCTGTAATACATAAAAGTAAAGTTTTTTTACTGGAGACTTCATTTCAAGCTTTAATTCTCTTTATATTTGTGTTTTTCTCTCGGTATATTCGAATGCGTTACACAAATATGTTAACAACAATAAGATGTAAATTAGTTCAAATATTTAAAGTGAAACCACCAGTGAGAATTACACCCTTATTTGCAGCATTAAATAAGTGGGAAAATGTCCGAAAATTCTGGAAAATATACATTTGTTGAACACTGAGAAAAGGTGAGAATAATTTAGACCTACAGAATAGTCAGTACAACCGATTAGTGGATCAAACTAGAGTGTCTCAGTCATTCAAACAGCTACTCAATTTTATTAGCTAAAAAAAATTATAATCATTTAAATGCGATGCGTTCGATATCATTTTTTAATGCACGATATGATGGTGTTGTATACTGACAGCTGAAACGGAACTTCTTCCTTTTGATAGACTATATGCGTTACTGATATTCCTTCAGCGTCAAATTCAACACAATTCTTTTATTTCAGTAAAATCACAACCGAAAATATATGAATCGATAATTTAGAGAATAAAAAGATAGATAAATTGACATTTATTTTTACATTGAGATTTTATCGACAGCGATGATTTGAAAGATTTGACAAAATAAATTGTTTAGATAATAAACTACTACTAATTAAAATATAAGTAGTTAAAAGAATATAATAGCTTTTTGTAAAATCCCTGGAGTGATATTAAAATAAAATTCTCGAAAAAGGAAATTTATATTGATTTACGGTTTCTTTTTATATCACAGATTAAGTTGATGAATATATTGAAGGAAAAATTAATCACAGCCTTTTGTTTGATAGATGTAAAAAGATAGGATTATCTCATCGTGGTAACAACGACCAAGTTTTATGCTCCTACCAAAGCTAATAGTATTAGACGTAAATCACCACTTGTTTCATCCTGGAAATAAAGGAAATAAGAAATTCTTTCTGATCATTGTTCCAGCATAAATAGGAAAAAGTCTAGTTTGTTTTAAAAATCTATGAGGTTGTTTTAAATCTAACATCAACAATAATCCCAGTGTCTCAGTTACTGTGTTGGATCACAAGTCACGTGAATCCTTATTCTTTTAAACCTGCCTTCAGAACATCAAATAACCAGATAGATGATATGACGTACGTTCATTAGTTAAATAAATCCACTGACAGAATCCAATAGGTAGAACACAAGATTGTTATGTATCACTTATAATAATTTTTGACTATTATACATAAATTGGATATTTTTAATCCAGAGTTTAGTAACAGATTGTATGGTTAATTGAAAGTAATTGAAGAACAATATAAAATAGTAACACCACTGAATACATCAAGAAAGATAGTTTTAAATAAGCTGTAAACTAATGAATTAAAGAGTAGCTATCCAAGTTTACAGCTTTATTTTACTATTCATTTCAAATACTCCATTCAAAACTGGAAATATACTCATCAAAAAACTCGGAGACTTTTGTTTTTGATTACTGATAAGATTAGGGGGTACATAGTGTTGTGAGTTTTCGAATTAAAATAACAATAGTTGTATAGTGATGCCTTTTTAATGATTATTAAGTCCATGTCAGTCCATAATGAACATTAATTAAGTAATTTCGTGTATTAGTTGAAGTTGGACATTAACACCATTGTATACCGGCCAGCTTAGTGGTCTAGATATTAAGCAATCACTCGCGAGACTGTTATGTCCTAGGTTCCAATCTCGTGGGGCGCGATCGTGGATGTTCACTGCTGAGGAGTCTCATACTAGTAATAAACGGCTGTCTAGTGCTCCCAAGTTTTCCATGGTGATCTAGCTTCAACTGACTCATTAATTCAACTATAAAATTAAGTAATAGTCTAATAATTTTAGCACTGACCTTACAATTATAAAAGCATACACCTCCTATATGTTTGTAAACAATAACGTCTCAGTTTAAAAATATGAATATTTTAATGAAAGGAATTTATTCACTAAAGGTTTACTCATTTGAAACATGATTCACTTCATTTTATAGATCATAGATAGTAAAAACAATGATTGAAAGCTTCTAGTTTTGTAATTATCTCAGTTTTACAGATGATTTACTTTACATTTTTTATTGATTCAGCTTCATTTCCTTAAGAACACTCATATTTACATCAACAACATTATATGAGATGTTTATACATTAGAGTACTGTTTGGGAGATCTAGAAAACTCCTCAAAAAAAGTCATAAAAGGCTCTGAAAATACTGAGTAACATCTTATCTAATCAACATACACTGGAAGTTTTTCCAGAAACGTATAGAAAGTAAAACGTCACACTGGATGATTACCCGTACTACTACTATGATAAATGGCGTTCTAGAACTTTCCAGAAACCTAAGGCCATCTAAAATAAAATCCCTAGATTTTCTGTACACAAACGAACCTTTGGAGTAAAGCGTTTCTTCCATATTTCGTAACTTTTCTCTTGTGTTCAAATCGCTGTGTAGATTTAGCCTGGGGGTTACTAGAAGAGCTTAGGAACCGAATCTAGCGTCCACTTAAGAGAATTATCAAGTACTTATAAATTAAGTTTTAACTCTTTATACAAGACAAAATAATATTACTTATAGTTATCTCTTATGGCATTATCCATAAAAACTATAATTAGGGAGTTGAAGGCAATCGGCAGTAAAATGTGAACCTAGGTCTTGAACTTGTTAACACTCGTCACTAAGGTTTATTTTTAGTATCAGATATTCTCAGTTTTACCATGCGATTTAAATAAACATCACCTTGTACAACAGTCAAAAATGTCAACAACAAGATAAGATAGAACTTTGATTGAGTTCCCTTGGTAAGGAAATGTTTACATTAATTAATTATTGATCCCATTTGATCACTATTGCAAACTAACCTAATAGAATCAAATTGGTACCGATAACTACACAGTACGAGATTAATTTTTATTTGGCAAATGGCTGTAATTATAAAAAAACTTCTCGAAATTGGTAGCAATCTACTAACAGTTTTATAAACAGCTAAATTATTCATTTTTTTAGGGGTGCCTACATCTGACTCCATTTATATAGTATGATGATTGTTATCTAAATATGCATCCCGATTACCCTCGTATGTAATCACAGACTTAAATCGCATCAGTAAATAACAGAATTAAGTCAAATACGGGAATGAAATATGAATACTTATATTTCGTACACTCTCAGTGATTTGAACAAACAATCAGGGAAATGAAGCAAAGGAATAAAAGAGAGAGTGAAGAGAAACGGAATGATGCACAATGGAGAAGGAGAGTGAGCCAGCCCAACTTAATCTTGTGTGACTCAATATATATAACAGTTGAATTCATGAGTCGATGTAAGCTAGACCACCATCAAAAACCTCGAAGCATTCGATTTTCGCTTTGTCTCAGTATGGGACTCCCCAGAATTGCATATCCATGATCCCGCACGCATGACTCGAACACAAAACCTTTAGTCTCGCTCGCGAACGCTTACTCTCAATATTTATAGTCCAACCAGAAATAGGTTGCACACATACTGAACAGGATGAATATTTAACACATATACACATGGATAAAAAAAGGAATAATATGCGAATAATCAACAACATCAAAATATGGATTGAGAAGAATGAAGTGATCTGTCCAGAAGCTAGAATAGCCTATGTGGGCTTAACATAGTGTGCCAGCCACTACAGTTTTAATCCTAAACATTTAAGAAAAATGTAGTTGAAATTTAAAAAAACTACTTATAATCAAACTACTATAATAAGCAAAGATAGATAGTGGCTAGCATTGGAAGCCAGGACCCGAATTTCGTGCAATCTGAGACTCATCAACTGCATGTATCTGCATACCTTAGTTGATGTTCACCCCGAGACTTTAGTCCGATACCGTTTGATTCAAACTCCATCACTTTATCCACTTAACTACTAAGTCCTGTTAGACACTCTCTTGTGAGATGATAAGAAGATACAAGTAAATAATACCAAGTGAATTTAAACTATTATCATATTACTAGGTAAATGCAATTGGAATATAAAAACAAAACTGACAAATACGAATAGTGGCTAGTAGTGGAATCTAGGACGCGCGTTTCGTCCTGTTTGGGACTCGTCAGCTGGATGTAACTGCATCCCAAAGTTGATATTCAAGATACAAATAAAATAACAAGTGAATTTAAAACTGACAAATTTCACAAAAATATATTTATTACTTACATGTATATAAGATTCTAATGTTTTACCAGTTAAACTTGAGAATTCTTTTTTAATTATCCCTAAATCAACTTCACAACGTGATACAATAATACGTATAAGTGTTCTATTATCAGTTCCTAATCGTTTCATTGATTTTTCTAATTTCTCAGCAAAATATTTCGGTTTATTTTTAATACAAGAAACTAGAATATAAATATAAGAAGGAAAATAAATAAAGTTTTTGAATGATTCATTTAAATATACAATAGACTAAAGTATTAATCTAGTTAAGGGATGATTAATAGTGGATAACAATGAAATCTAGGACGCGCGTTTCGTCCTATTTAGGACTCGTCAGCTGGATGTACCTGGATTAATGTTCACTTAAGGCTATATTGAGGCGTTCCGCACAGGATGCACATATGTCAACATGAAACTGACTGATTGCAGTTCTAAATACCAATGGGAAGATACAAGTAAAACAACACCAAGTGAATATTAATCTAGTTATTGAAGCCTTAAAATATAATATTAATGGTTAATGTCATTGAAAGAGAATTTGTCTATGCATATGAATAATCATTTATTAAATGATACTGTAGTGAACAAGAACATGAGTGGGGGACAATCGATTCATGATCTCAACTACTGAAATAACTACAATCTCCACAAAATCCCTTCTGATACAACTAAATGTAAATGAACACAAAATTCCAGAACATGTTAATAAAATCTGAGAATCATACTGTAAATGGTTAATTTGCAAAATATCAATCAATTGTCTCATACTTGACTGTTCCTTTTGCAAATAGCAATCCATCGTCTCAGATTTCATTGTTCCTGCATTTTCATAGCAATTGCTTTCCGTTCCTATTCTTTCTTTCTCGATTTTCTACTGAAATACATTCTATTCCTATCATTAAATACTACTTATGTGAATATAAGTAGCCCACAACACAATACTATGTGTCAAAGAATCTAAGTTATTATAAAACAGTTCTCCAAGTAAAAAAACTTATTTTAGAGATGTATAGAAATCAATAACAATTATCATCTGTGAGATTTACTGAATGATAGCTTCAAAATTATATTTTATAATTTAGTGGGGCCCTTCATTTTGATGTCAGTCAGATAGGACAATGCTATGGACGGGCTTACGACTTTAGTGGATCGTATTGAAATACACATGTCGGCTATCCTCGTGTATAATTTTCGACTTAATCCGCGTTTATGAATAATAATTCAAATACGAGAATTGATTTTGAACATATATATTTCATGCACTCATTGATTTGAGCAAGCTATTAGGCAGACGAAACAAAGAGTGAAGAGCGAAGGAGATTGGAGAAGTGTAAAGAAATTATGCGCGATGGAGAAAGCGTGTGAGCCAACTCGGTTTAATCAAGCGTTAATCGATATTTGTAGTCGAACAAAACAAGTGACAGGTATGTGATGAGTAATATAAGAAACACCCACACATACGTTTACATAGAAACAGTCAGGGTTTATAAAGCGAATAACTAACATGGTCAAAATGTGACTCAGGAAGGACGAAAGCTAGAATAACTTATGTGGGCTTAACACAGTAACCAACACTATAATAAGTAGCATAATAGTATATAAAAATTTTCGTCTAAACTTGAACGAACAATTTCACAATATTTGTGAGTTGAGTTGATGTGAGACATTAAGGAGGAAGAATGTATTTGTAAAATCTCGAATCGTTTTGGTGTTTTGTTATATTTCACTGGCAAAACTTGAACTGGTCGACTGGATTATGAAAACTTAGATATCTGAGGGAAAGAACAGAATACAATAGACTGCTTGAATGCAATTAGACGATTTGGACTTCGCAGATCGCCTAGCCCTTCTATTGCATACACACCAACAAATGCCATTCAAGACAAACAGTGTAGCAACAGTCTCTGCCTCAACATACAAAAGAGAAAAAGCAAGATCCCCAAACAAAACGAAGAACACCAACAGAATCATACTTGATAGAAAATCTCTGGAAGAGGCGGAATCTTTCATGCACATGGTATGAATCATCGATGAACAAGGAGGATATGATGCAGACGTAAATTCGAAGATTGGCAATGCAAAGATGTCATTCCTAAAATTGAAGAACGTATGGAACTCAAAATTGTTAACCAATACCGAAGTCACAATCTTCAATACAAACGTCAAAACAGTTCTACTGTATGGAGCTGAAACCTGGAGAACTACTAAAACCATCATCAAGAAGGTACAGGTATTCATAAATAGTTGTCTATGCAAGATACTCAACATCCATTGGCCGGATACCATCAGCAACAGCCTTCTGTGTGAGAGAACAAACCAGCTTCCAGATGAAGAGGAAATTAGGAAAAGACGATGGAAATGGATAGGACATACATTACACAAATAGTCAAACTGCATCACAAGGCAACACCTAACTTGGAATCTTGAAGGGAAGCAGAGAAGAGGAAGGCCAAAGAATACATTACGTCGGAAATCGGAAGTGGACATCCGAAGAATGATTAGCAACTGGAAAGAATTGCCCAGGATAAAGTTCGATACAGATTCCTGGTGAGAGATCTATGCTTCATCACGTGGAGGAACAGGTGTAAGTCAGTAAGTATAACATGAACTCATTATTATTAAACAAAACTCAAACACTGAAACTACTTCATGTAATACACATTTATGATCAATTTTTATCCTATATGCTCAAATAGTATTTTCGTAATTAACTAAAAATTTGTTTAGATTGAATATGATTTGAAATATTCCTATATTGCAAATTTAGAACAACATATATGAGTTAAAATTTATAAATGGTTATGACTATATATTGAAAGAAATTTAAAGGTTATAATGACTGACTATGTGTAGATAAGTCATATTAGTAAATTAATTCATTAAATTATTCTTTATTATTATTCAACTATTAAGTATACCAGTATAGGGGTTGTGGAGACTATTACGTTTTTGATTGATATCATGAACCGATTGATGTTAGACTACCATTGAACACCTAGAAGCACTAGACGGCCGTGACTAGTGGAGCTAATTCGTGTCGGATAGAGACAAGTATCTACCTCAGTACAATGGAAGATTGTAGCGCAATTTGGTGGATTGGTTGAGGTTAAACATTAACACCATTGGATACCCGCTCAATGGTCCACTGGGTTAAGCGTTTGCGCGAGAGACTGAAGGTCCTGAGTTCGGATCCCGCGAGCGGGATCACGGATACACACGGCTGAGGAGTCCCACAATAGGACAAAACGGCCATCCAGTGCTTCCAGGTGTTCAATGTTGGTCTAGCACCAATCGGTTCATGATCTCAAACAAAAAATATTAAGTATACATTTATCCGGCGGCCTGCTTGAATATCTGGGCTACCTGTTCCTCCGATCTAGATATTTCATCAAGTTATCTGTTTTGTTGTTTGTTTTAGCACATCACTATGTCTATTGTGCGCACAATCTATTCAGGCGCGTTTATGAAAAGTTTACAACCTTCCGCTATACGGGATACAAAAAGGTACAATCAGCGACATCATGGTGGCTGGCAATATGCATTGAAACGAATGAACAGTAATCAAATGTGAATTACCGAACTCCTAACATTTAACTGGTCATCATTCAAAATTTATCGTCACAATCGATCAAGGTATAAGAAAAGGAAACTTGTTGAAATACTTTATGCTGAGAATTCTATGTTGTACCAAAAATATAATGTTGAATAAAGCTTCTAATAATATTAATAATAATAGTAATAATAATAATAATAATACTAACCGATAGATAAAAATGCTCGAAGTGTATCACCATGCATTTCTGACTTTAAAGTATCTTCAATATTCTTTTTACCAATAGTTGAATATTCTTCGAATAATAAACGTAAATGAGCAAATGACCGTGAGACCAATATTTGAACAAACCTATAATGATGTGAATAAAATAAATTGATGATTGTATTCAAATTGATTGATAAACATCTAGTTAAACTAACAAATTATTCTCTTATCAACTATTTGATAGAGAGAACATTCAAAAATTCGATTCACTTATTGTTTTACTTATATCTTCGCACTGTAATTATGGACTGCGATTGATCGGCCTCATGTTGGCATCCCATTGCTGCTAGCCACCATCCATATTTGATTCGAAAATGAGGTTTAAATATCAGTCAGTCAGTCAGTAACAACGTAGAACTTAGTACGTACGTACATCAGTTCGAGTTGCCATACCACATTAGCACAGAGATGCAGTGGTCGATTCAAATCCCGTAGTGGTAGAGGTAGCAAGAATATAAGCAGTGATCGGGAAGATTAGGGTTTGGAGATGTTTAAATATAAGAGTAAATTGATAGATGTAATATAGACAATGATTCATTAAGGTACATTTAACATTTAAAACTATTTGGAATCTAAACAGAAACATGACACTACAGTCAATTTTGTATTTTATTACTTAGTACAGTCTTTACAGAATGAATATATGTCAATAAGAGATTGATCAATTGCAGTCTTAAACAACAATGGGGAGATTCAAATAAACAGTACCAAGTGAATTTGAACTTTAACCCATTGTACAAGCAAGTGGCTATCAGGACTCAGTAGTTAAGTGGATAACATAAGTGCTTTTTAAACGAACGGGACGCAGTTGGAGTCTCAGAGTGAACATCAACTCTGGTATGCAAGTACACTCGGCTAATGAGTCTTAAATAGGACGAAACACGCGTCCTGAATCCCATTGCTAGCCACCATCTATTTTTGTTTAAAACAGAACGTATATATACATTTACCTGAATAGTATTGGTGAACTTTGTATGGCATCAAACTTTGAATGTCCATATGAATATATCATCATAAACGGCAGCCTTAGTAACATATGCTTAATTGTCGAACATTACATCAAATTACACTTTCAAAGAAAGTCAAAACATTAGATCTAAGACAAAAGGCGAGAAATTTAATGTAGTGGTTGGAATCATATAAGTTTGTTAGCATGAATCACTATCCAACCCTGCCTAAAAAGTGCTTGTGACTTAATGACAATATCAATGCAATCTGCACAGCATATCCATATGCAAAAGAGACTGATTAATTGCAGTTCATAACATCAGTGAGAGGATTCATATAATCATTACAAATGGGTCTAAATTCATCCTGATGCACGAACTAATAGATACTCAGACCCAGTAGCTAAGCGGATAACATATTAGAGTTTGGAATGAAAGGTACTAGATTCGAGCCTCGAGAAGGATATAAATACTGGGGTGCTGGTATATCCACTTAAAAAGTCTCAAGGAAGATGAGACGCGCGTCCCTGATCCCACTGCTGGCCACTATCCAACATTTTTCAGGAAGCACTTATTTTTTGAGTTCATCGCATGCAACGAGTAATTTGTTTCCTGGAAATACATTTTACATAGTTGTAAATACGTTAAGAACTATTCTCATCCAAGTACTGCGGTTGAGGTAACCTCTAGATATTCCTTGTATAACAACAATCCGGATCGGTATTTAAATACGCCATAACATCAGTTAGACATATTAACTGTTCCTCAATTCACCATTATCAATCTATTCAGTGTAAATATTTGTACCATAAGATACTATATAAAATCTGAATATAAATGTTTTTAAACCATAGACCATTAGTCGTCTCAATTGGTAACTTAGTACACACTGACCAGTCTGTAGTCATTCAACAACATAGACAAGTGCTAGGCTATGACATGACGTCCCGTGACATCCGACTCAGATACACAGGCTTCTTGTACGTTCTCATAATCAGCTATCCGATTGAAGAGACTGAAAAATAATAGGAAAGCTGTAATTTGCGAAAACGGATTATTAGGTTCACAAATAATATATATATGATCTAATCAAGGAGATGTAAGCGTAGAACTTGTTAATAAATATAATCGAATTCCCCTAGTAACGTGTCTTATGATTCCTCATCAACTCCTTGACCTTGAGATGATATATTTGCGCAAGTACGTAAATATGCTTAGACTCACCGAGCTTGTCAGATTACTCTACAGAAATACTGATAGAGGATACATAAAGCAGTATAGAATTATTGACTATCCAATCTAGCTCGCTTAATTTTACTACAATACACACCAACCGACTTGGGAAACTCTTACTTTATCAAAATCAAACAAACTATTAAAAAAAAGAAAGCAAACTAACCTTGATTCATCTGTCCCTAATTTTTGTTCACCTGCTCTGTATAAATTTTCTGCATCTTTACGAACAAGTTCCATATCTACTTTTAATGATTCATCTCTATCACCTTGTAATAGAGCAACACATACACGTTTAAAATGACGTGATGTATCACTTTTTACATCATTCTCTAAATTACGATTAGGGAATACTGATGAAGAAAGTAAAATTCAATAAAAATAAAAAGAATATCTTAGGAATCAGTTACATTAAAGAAATTTGATGGATATTTTTATTATGAAGGCTAAAATTAACTTTGATTTGTGACTACATTTTTAGATAGTTCCATTTGGTAAAGTTTCAATGTTTAATATATACGATCAGTAGTATGTAGCTTTTAGTGATCCGTTGATCTGATTTCATTTAGATCGTACGAATGTTTGTTATCACCTATCCTCGTATACAATCATCGACTTAAATCACGTTAGTCAATAATGGAATTTAGATCAGTCAATTAAAGAGAATGGCCTTTGATGAATACATATATTTTGTATGTAAAGTGAATGTAATAGAACACAGCGAAATAACGCGCAGCGCAGATGGCTAGTAAACCAGCTCATTTTTAGTCAGGCGTTACTCAGTATTTATAGGCAGACAAAATCAATTACAGACATGTGATGAGACATGGGGTATGAAGTGTACACACTTACCTACTTACTTACTTACTTACGCCTGTTACTCCTCTTGAAGGAACAGTCCATAAGCGAATAATTAACAAGGTCAAAATATGACTCAAGTAGAATGAATAGATTGGGCTGTCCGAAAGTTAGAATAAAGTATATGGGCTTAACATAATAACTGACACTACAAGCTAATATTAGAGTATATATATCATGCTATTTGGTCTTCCGTGTTAATTAAATGCTGTTCATGATGCCTTCAGATAACTATCGATCATAATCAAATATCGTATACTGTTTACAGTGTCAAGTGACATTTTATCAGTGAAGGTAGGAGTTACTAATATCAGCATTGTAGACTAGATGGAATACAATTGATTACTTGTTATATGCCGATGAGAATTATGAATGGTAACTCTTGAGAACTATTTATGGACCATATACGATATATATATTTTTACTACATAATTATTAGGTAGCTAAACTATGCATATTCATGTTCCTCTTATTAAAAGCTTTATTTTAACCCATAGACTATTATTATATGATTTACCGTTCTTGAGTTATGCCCAATCTATTAATTACAGTCTCCCAAATTCACAGTCACTTTTGAATAAATCTTGTACAAATGTTATTTTCTATTTTATCACACGATGTGGTCTGTCTGGTTTGTATATAAGCATAGTATGTTTGAAATACGTGATTGATATCATGGAGGCTAAAATTGATGTTCTGGACTTAACAGGCAGGGAGAGGGATCGATAAAGACTGTAGATTGCTCGTACGGGTTTTATGTGTAATTGGTGATATCATTATGTTATATATTAACAGGGCCATAAGTTATATCATCACTCTTTGATGACTAATTATTATACTTGCTTCAGTATTACGATGAGTTAGTCAAAAGATGAATGACACATTACTAACATCTCTGAATGCTACATTATTATGCAAAAAAGATAAATGACTACTAGGATGCCTTAATTTCTTTCACGTTGTAGACATCTATGATTTGTAAAAATCAACAGGTAATTTAAGGGCCTCTTACAGATTTCCCTTAACGATCAAACAATAAATTTTAAAAATTTCCTGAATACTTAATCCAAATAAAATTATATGTTTGATGGATCTTAGAGATTAGTTTGATTTGAAAATGGTATTTTTTTATTACAGATTAAAATCAACTGGAGCAATTATCAACACACGATATGGAAAAGTGATTAGAAATATGGGGTTGCGGAGATTGTTAAGTTCTTGATTGAGATCATGAATCGATCGATGTTAGACCACCACTGAAAACCTGGAAGCGGTGGTTCAGTGCTTACAGATTTTCAGTGGTGGTCTAACATCGATCAATTCATGATCTCAATCAAAAATTGATTATATTTGAAAATGAGAGCCACTTCATCACAATCATATAGTTTAAACATAACACTCTCATTACGAGGCCTGAAGTTATTGCATTCAATCATAGATGGATGTGAACTGTTAAGGGATTATATATTAGAATGACATGTCAGTACAGTACTTCATACTGACGAAAGCCATTTTCTAAAGCATACTATAGTGAATGAGAACACAAGTGGGGATAATCACATGTATTTGAATACAAAATTACAGAACATCTCACTAAAATCTGAGAATCATACGGTAAATACTTCATTTGCAAAATGTCAATCAATTATCTCAAACTTGAATGTTCTTTTTGCAAATGTCAATCAATCATCTTAGACTTCATTGTTCTTTCAATCCTACATCGATCAATCTCTGTTCTCGTTCTTTTTTCTCTGATATCCTTAACCTTCTGCCGCCAGACATTTCACTTTCGATTGGTGATACATACTACTTATATCTGTAGACATCAGTAGCACATACCACAATACAAATAAACATTATTGTCTTTAACGATGTTTCATCACAATAATACTAATATAATTCAAGAGTGTTCAAACTTCTCGAAGGAAATTATAACAGATATTTTCATTTTGTGTAGAAAACAAGCTATTGATGTTAATTTTCTTTACTATAATGCATAAAATACCAAGGATTTAATAAAAAGAAGTTAAATTATGCCTTAATTTTTGTGACAGTCTAATAGATCAAATTATAGTTCATGATATTATGCTAAGGAGTCCCACAATAGGACGAAACGTTCATCCAGTGCTTCCAGGTTTTCCATGATTGTCTAGCTTCAATTGACTCATGATTTCAACTATTGATAAGTTAAACGCTAAGAATGAATAAATTTTATTATGAATAAAGAATATGAAATTATAAATAAATCGCTTACTTTTAGAATAAGTCTCTTTAATTTGCTTAATTTGTGCATTTGTTCTAGAGCATAAAATTTCAATTAAAGCATCTTCATCCGTACCAGCTCCTTTCATTGATCTACGTAGTTCATGTGCATCAAATTCAACTGGTGAATAACATAAAGCTTCCATACAATCATAAAAACTTCCACTTAATTCTGACTTAAATTTCGAGGTTAAATCTTTACCATACATTGATTTATATTTTTGTGTTATAGTTACTCGTTGTTCAGAAGATCGATGACCCATCACTTCAATTAATGATTTTTCATTAGTTCCCATTCCAGCCATAGCTTGATGTAATTGTTCACAATCTTTATCAACATCAAAATTAGCTGATGGTTTTAAAGTTGGTTCGAGCTAATCAAATGAAAATATAGAAATCCATATTGAGTAAAGAACAAACTTTTATTTAAACATCTAAACACTTGATTATCAGACATTAAGACTGCGAAAAACATTACATCGAACAAAGCGGACGCCCTATTCATCTTCCCCTGCATGTACATTAATTAGTAGTCAAACGCTATGACATGTCCTCACTTATATCAAAGCACGTGGACAACTGCGGACACACATTCGAATGGAAAAATGCGGATAGAGGTAATTACAAAAACACCAGAAAAGTTTTAGAAGCTTGGCACTCAGGTCAATCAGCAAGCACATTGAAATTGATCCAAACTATCAACTGATCAGGAGAATTATGGACAGACATAGAACCAAGAATCAAACAAATAGAAGATGCAACCAAAACAAAAAAAGTAAACAATGACAAATTTAAGGTCAATAAGAACCAATCAACGCTGAGGTCTATAGGACACACTGTGAGCCAGATGTGGAGAAATTCGAACACTTCACTTCTGCCTAAAGTTTGTGCTGATGATGTCGTTCAGAAGGAAAATGAAAGCTCCACGACCAAAGCATCCAGCTCAGAGAACAAAACTCCATCAAAATCATCCACCTGAGCTACAAATCTTCACCATCTCAGACATTTCAAAATCATGTAGATGACGATGAATCACAAAAGCCATTGATGTTCAGGAAGTAAACTATTGTTATTTGATAAGTAAAAATATTTCATGAGAATAGTATATATATAAATAAAAATTGTTGTTAAACTGAATAAATGTTTTTGCAAAAAACCTTTATTTAAAAAAATAGTCGTACTCTTACTAGTGACTAGTTTCTAAAAACATTACCCAGAGCTTTGATTGGAATCTGTGGTTTGTGGGATTTATGACGATGAGACCGGGACGGTTAGTGTCGATAACACGAATTAGTCATCGCACTATCTTATCAATAGGATGAAGTTGGATTTGTGAACCATAACGCAGTGGTATATTGTTACCTTGTTCAATCTGAAACTTAAATGTCATATTATGATAGTCCAAAGCCGCCAATCAGAACTCTAGGCTGCTCATACGGATTTGCGCGTCATTGCTCTGATCGATAAGTCACTTCTCTCTAATCGGCGGTCACAAGTTATAACAATTGGCGACGGGAATGGAAAAAAGCGATCCAAAGTTAGTCTGTAATTGGACGAAATTCGGTCTAATTATTTCGAGCAGTCAGCATCCAGATTTGTCATCAGTGTACTTGAACGACATTGGTCACTATTTATACAGTAATTCTCATTGCCGGTGCTGATTACAGCTGCTATTTGAAAGACAGTTGGAGTTCTTAGTCAAATTACGCACGCAGCTGCTGAATCACTCATGCTTTGGAGATGCGACGGAAGTGGATGGATTAATTTCTCGATTGCACACTGAGCTAGAAAATGATTGCAGCCTCCATGAATCTTCGATAAACAGTATTTCAAACGATGCAGAAGTCACTCAAGATCCGCCCAGTGGTCCAGTACTATCCATTTCAGGAACATGCCCGGTAATGGATTTAAACTCCATTATCGCCGAAAGAGCATGTGCAGACAGTGACTTATCCAGCTCACAAACAGACGCCTTGTTAAATGTTCATAGAATTGTCACAGTAACCGCCCATGAAACAGAAAACAAATCGAGCAATACACTGAATGCAGCTGCTCCAAATGGATCTCATCATTCTGCGACAGAAGTTTCTGACGAATCTTATTATCGAGATTCTCTTTTACTAGAAAATAAATCGGATGTATCAAATGATGATCAGAAACCTAATACGACTTTGATAGATCCTGATTACCTTAATGATCTATTATCTACAAATAAGGCTCCCAATAAAATTGACAACAATATCTCAGAAGATTCAAAATCTGATGACTTCGAATTAAGTGGCGTTTATCTTCACTATCTGGTCAATTTTACTGGATTCTCTGTTCAATATGTTTAAATAAAGTCAATTTAATTGTAATTTGGGTAAATGAGGACCCAACATTATTTCGCGGGGGAGGATATCAACTCCGGATCCTCAAAATAGGGGAGGTGTGTTATGTCCCGACAAGAATAATGAATGGTAACTTTTGGGATTTATTGATGGACCAATACTAAACGTATATTTCTATTGTGTAATTATTAAGTAATTAAACTATGCATATTCATATTCCTCTTATTATAAGCTTTATTTTGACCTATAAACTATTATTATACGTTTTACCATTCTTGAGTTATACCAAGTATATTAATTACTACCTCCCTCAATCACAGCCACATCTGGCTGATTCTTGTACAAATGTTGTTTCATATTTTATTGGTACGTTGTGGTTTGTTTGATTGGTATATAAACTCAGTATGTTTGAAATACAGTGATTCATATCGCAGAGGCTCGAATTGGTGTTCTGGACTTAACTGGCTGGGCTAGACGGAAAGCAGGGCCAATCATAACTCTTGGTTGCCCGTACGGGTTGATTCGGTCGATAAGTCACTGCTCTCTAATCGGCGGTCACAAGTCATAACACATATGTTTGCACTCTTTAAATGTTTATAAATTCAAAATGTCGAAGTACTTCATATTGGAACGGCATGGATGAATAAAGATTCCTAGTTTTTAATAATTCTCCGAACAATAACAGTCCTTGATGAAATTTATATTTGAAATATATGAATTAATACATTATATTTAACAAAAACCTACTGGGTATTCTTCCACATCACGGTACTGATCATGTGTAGATATATCAACAGAACCCGACTTAGTATCTTCAGTATTATCGTCTTTTTGACTTGTCTACATAATTTTAAAAAATCCACAAATAAAAGCAACATTCTTTTGGTTTAATTTATGATCTAGATAAGAATAGTTCTTGAAAATGCTTACCGAAAACTTCTTAGACTATTGGATTAAAATTTATCAATAGAAAAACTGACCTATAACTGGAGAATTTTTATTCCAGGAAGTTGCAGTAATTACCTCTTATCGCTCTGATGATTTACTAATTATAAACTCTTTACTTCAGTTACTCTATTTTCAGACTGTTTATACACCACGTAAGTTCGATTTCTTTAAATCTCTAATCAAAACACCTTAAGTCAAGATGATCGGTCATAAATTCCGTATCAGTTTCACTAATGAGTGATGCTATTATACTCAATCAAAGAGAACAATTATGCAATGATGATATTTTTATTACAAAACGGATTGGGAAACACTGGAAAAACCTCCTTTGTTTTAGGCAATTTTGTGGAGTTTGCCGATTTTTCGCAGTTTAAATTGTGAACTGATCTTAGACGGACCACTATTAACTGCCAGGAAGCATTGGACGGTTATTTTTTCCTATCATGAGACTCCTCAGGTATGCGCAGGAAACCGAATCCTTAAGCTCTAGATCATTAAGCCCGCACTCAATGGTGTTCATATCTAACATGTACACCATTGAACACTGACTTAGGGACTGGGATCGTGGGTGCGCACTGCTGGGGAGTGCCCTGGTTTTTAATGGCTGTCTAGCTAAGTGCAGTTCATGATTTAAAAAATGGTAATTACCCGTATTCATCGCTGAATACTTTTCTGAATGATCCGTTGCTATTCTTGAATTGTTAAATCCAACAACTTTATGAATACCCACTTTTGATCCGAATTTAAGTATTTAAAATCAAACTACTACTGGAAAAATTCATTCACCACAAAGTTTCAATTCACATCAACATTTTAAGTTTGTCAATGCATCAAGGTGATTTTGATACATTGCATTTTATAACATAATCAGCGGGACACATTTTGTTTAATGTTGAATTCTGATTTAGTGACAAAAACTTCACAATCAATACAATATGAATAACCTGGTTAGTGGAAATTTAACCTCAGTTTTCATTTATGAGCATTTACGAAGTAGCGATAATGTATAGAACAATTTTTTAGTCAACTTTCTCTGGTTTGAGATATTACTTATAAATAGTTTGTTAGTTAATATATTTTATTGTCACACGCTTATCACGTTATTGTGGTAACTTCTAGTTTCCGTCTCACTTCTCACGTAACACTGGCTTGCTGACGTATTCTTATAACCTGAAGATAGTTTGACTTGATACATTCATAGGTTACAGTCAGCTATCCGGTAAACTATTCTGTATTGTTATTTGAGATTCTTAAATTTAATTCCCATACTATCTCAGAAATCTCTCTCAAGTTACGCAGTTTGTCGAATAATCATATATTAACGGATATCATCAAAACTTTACTGTTCAAATTTTCTTTTTCACACTTACTATTGTTCAAAGTATCACTGAAAGTCTTCAGTAATCAAGTTACTCACACACTCCATTTATTTCTCAGATTTTGATAAGGTATGGACAACTTTGAGATAGTTTTCGTAAATCACCCCTGATGTTTTGCTAAGATTGTGTGAATGGACGTCTTTACCGACTTTAGTTCATTAGAAATTATTAGTACAGTGAATAATAGATTTAAGAGTATAGAAGACATACAGACATGCAGAGTTATCTTATAAACAGAAGGACAATAATTTACCTGTGCGCTGAATCACCACCTTTTCAGTTTTTACAGCCCTACCTCGGAATTGAACTTTTAACTCATCTGAAAAATAACTGCTGACTGAGATCCCTAACTAGCAGCCATGAAAACTAAGTTCGTGCATTTGTTGAACACATCATGAACAAATATTTTTAAACAATATTACACGTTATGTGGTTTCAATATCTTCTATTATTTTACCTTCGTATTAACTTATAAATGAATAACTAACCTTTTCTGGTGAATAGGGAATATTTTCTTTGTTAAAGGAACTTGGTCTGTTAGGTGTAGGTGTTTTAGGCGGTCCCATTGATTTATTTTGATTTGATTTTTTTCCCGAATCTTGAGAAGCTCTATGGGGTTTTTTAGCTTTAATTGGTTTATCAAGATGAATCGTTAATAAGTAGCTATCTTCATTTTCATCGAAATCTGCAGAGATTACCTGAAAGGTGTGTGTGTGTGAGAGAGAGAGAATGAGAAAATAGATGACATAATATGTGTCATTTATGAGAGGCTTTATTTTATACAGTTTCCAAAACTGTCTAAGAATGTTTAGCAAATAATTTGTTTAGAAACTCAGATTATAATAGGCAATGGATTATTGATATGCACTCAACCGAAGATAATCAATAAAAAGAGGTAGGATAAGATCATCACTTAAGTCAGACAAAGTAAAATGGATAACTTCGAAATACAAAAAATCAATAGGACACCAAACCACAATCAAGATGAACATATAAAAAGAGATATTAATAGCAGTGAATGCGATGGAAATATCGGATTGGGGTTAGTAGTAAGAAAAATGAAAGCTCAAAATTTACAAAGTAAAAACCCATTAGTTTAGGTAAACAATGAAGGTTTATGGGTGGGGGATTTGTGAAGATTGTTGGAGTTTGTAGTTTGCATCAAGAAGCGAACTTAGTTAAACAATCGCTGTAACTCGCGAATCCCAGTACTAATAATAATCATATTTTCACTAGTGACTAATTTTCGGTAGTAATCCCTGAAGTTATAACGAGAAGCCATGGCTATTGGAGTTCAATAACGCCGGTAGTGCAACACTTATCACCAAAATCATTAGATGATGGTTAACTGGAGTTAAAAACATAAGTCATTGAACATTGACTCGATGACCTGAAGAATAAGAGGTTGCTGCGAGGCATAAATATCGTGGGTTTAATTCTTAGCAGTGTCGTGCATGTGTACTACTGAGTAGTTCCATAGTATGATGAAACAGCTACCTAGTACTTCCTGCTTTTCAGCCGGTCCATGATGTAAAACTACAAAATAACTAAATGATAATTACATTGGTTGTTAATTGAACATGTTATTTCATTATCTTTAGACTATGCTATAATAAGACGAATGCCCTAAAAGTGCAAATTTGCGGTTAACCTTAGATTTTTATCGCATAGTTATCAAAAAACTTGGATTATTGTACTCTTATTTGCCCTAGTTTTAAAATTCTAATTTGATGCATAAACTGTTGTTCTGAGTTATTGTTAATTAATTTTGAGCCAACTAATTAGTTCTTTTTCACTTATGGTATAATTATGCCCATATTATAGTTTCTTATTTATGTTGAGGTGCGATCTGTAAACTTTTGTCTATTATCACATTACCATTGTCTTCAGTGAGTTACTATTTCACAACAGACACGGTTGAACTTCACTGGTCACGTCTTCTCACCAGAACTCCAGCAAATACCTCTTGAAGCCAGTCACTATTGAGTACATAATGATTATCATCAGAAAAGTCCAGATGCACACTGCTGAAAAGTTCCATACTAGTACGAAACGGCCGTCCAGTGCTTCCAGGTTTCCCATGGTGGTCTAGCTTTAATAGACTCATGAACTCAACTATTGAATTATTATCATATTAGTTTAAGTTATGCGTTGAACTGTGTCATAATTTCTCTTATTTCGACCCAGCTACATTTACTGCTTAGTAATCTTGGATACTAAATCACTCGACAAGTCCCCAAATCAGGACATGGTTAAACAGGAACGTAATTATATTTCAAATCAAAAGGTTGGATTGAAGTAAGAATCACAATAAAATCAACATTAGCATATTAATAGTTCTTACATGAGAAGATTCTGGAGTCTTCCTCCAAGTACCCACTAGCTGTAATTGGATAAGTAATAACCATACACAGTGCCACAACATAATTCCCCACGGAACATGCTTTAATCCAATTCTTATCCAACTAACAAAACTGCATAGTCAAGTTATCAATAGACGCAAACTATTGATCTCTCGATCAAAAGAACATCACTGAAATACTGGCTACTAAAGATCATTGGTCTTATACAGGTAAGTTAGAGTAATACTTGATCTATAAATTATGTAACCACTTATATAATTATAGCTCGTTCACAAAGGCCTTAACATAATACAAGAATCTTGTTTTAACCCATGACATTGAAATGTATATTTCGTAATATGAACTTATAGTGATTATCTTTTCAATATAATATAATGTAATAATAATAATAATAATAATAATAATAATAATAATAATAATAATAATAATAATAATAATAATAATAATATAATGAATTCAACAACTTACATTACCAATTTTAGCTTGTGATAAAAGTCCTGCAAATACCTTATCTCGTTTTATGTATTCAATTAAATGATATTTTATATGTTCAATTTGTTCATTTATATTACCCATCCCTGGACTTATTGTTGATAATGATTGATTTATAGAATTAACAGAATCATTTTGTTTTGGTGTAATTTTCTCTGTTACTTGTTTCATAAGTTCTCGAACTTCTGTCACAGTCATATGACGTGTTTGATCAATACACTAGAGAAATGAAGGAAGGAAATTAGATGGAGAGTAATATTTCATGTTGACTAAAATAGATTATGTTAAAACTTATGATATCCACTTGGTATTATTTACTTGAATCTTCTTATTGGTGTTTAGAACTGCAATTGATTAATCTCTTATTGGCATATGTGCATATTTTGTATATTGCCTCGATACTACCTTAATTTACTAGCATTATAAGCAAAGATGGATAGTTGCAATACTTATAGTGTGCACATATTCCAATAAGAGACTGATCGATTGCAGTGATAAACATCAATGGGAAGATTCAAGTAAACAATATCAAGTGAATTTCAACTTTAACCCATTGCACATGCAAGTGGCTAACAAGAATCAGTAGCTGAGTGGATAACGCGATAGTGTTTGAAGAAAACGGTACTGGGTTTGAGTCTCGGAGTGAACATCAACTCTGCGATGTAGTAACATCCAGCTAACGAGTCCCAAATAGGACGAAACGCGCGTCCTGGATTTCACTGTCAGCTACTATTCATTTTCGCTTATTATGTCGCGCACTTTCTCAATTGGATATTTCAATTCAATATAAATTCACAGTGATTTCTTTGTGCTTGCAAGGAAATGCTTACTAGTACCTAAACAGTCAGTGAAAATAATTTAGTGGTTAACTTGATTTTGAAAAGTAGTGGATAAAGCATTGAAGTCTGAAGTAGTAGATGGTTTATTCGACTCTCAATGCCAATATTAACACATAGACACAAGTACATTCACGGAAAAAATTCAAAAAGAGAGTAACATAAGCCTTGGATTCCACCTGGAGTTACAAACGAAATATATTAGATAGATTTTGATTTGAAATTTTAAACAAAAGAAATAGAAAATCGTATGGGTATACATAAAATGAAAAGGTTAAAATGAAAACTTAAGTTTATTTCAATTGAGTACTTTGAACTGTCTAAAACGTATCACCTAAGTAATCACCATAAGACATGTCCCAATTCTTAAGCAGTAATACAATCATGAGTCAATTGTTAAAGCAAAGTAGGATGTACCCTTTTATGAGTGCCCATATTTATAATATTGGCGTAGTAACTATTCAAACCTAACCACCATCATCAATAATCTATTAGAAGAGAGTGAACTTCATTGGGACCGATTGCTTTTAACACATTCCCTCTGTAGAAGAGGCACTATTTCTGATGTTGAATATATATAAGAAACAACTATATGCTTGCTATAACTGTGACACGGCAGGTTTGAGGGTAGCGAATTATCGATCGGACCAAAGACGCACAAACACGTAGAACGACCTAGAGTTCTGATTGGCCCCGCTTCCCTGTCTAGCCCAGCAGTTGAGTCAAGAACGCAAGTCTCAGCCTCGGATATATGAATCATTATATTTCAAACATACTTTGTTTATATACCAGTCAAGCAGACCACAACGTACCATAAAATAGAAAATAACATTGTACAATATTGACCAGTAGGAAAATGACACATGAAATAAGTACTGACTAATAAGTAAATAATACCATTTCCAAGTCCAAGAATAGCATTAAACTTAATAGAATAATTTCTGGGATATTTTCCTGAATATCCCAACAATGCTATTTTAAATTCATTCCCAAACCTAAAATTGACAATTGTTAGTCTTCAATCAGTCTACCTGAAATGATAGATCATTAGGAATACAGTAATGTTATCGAAAGAGTGCTTCAGTTTCAATAATTAATTTCTATCAGATTTCATGTTTAGTTTCATTCCATACATTGATATTATTTTATCTTATCTGTTTCTTTTAATTTGAATTTTTAAATCACCAACTGTTTGTAGCTTGGCAACCACAGATAATCAATAACATCTAGACACCAGTCCCATCCACGTTTCGGACTCAATAGCAGTACATCCACAACCACACGAGGGGTGGATCACAGGGTCTTCATGTTCCAGCGAGAGCTTAACGTTTAAACCAATGAGCTGAGATTTAAATAGCTTATAGTTCTAACTTTAGTTAATTCTCTATATCGAGCGACAACCACTCCGCTTTCACTGATGATCCTTGTCTCATAACGGATATGGTTGAATTGTACTGTATTTCCTATTGTTTTGTTTTTCATTCAAGTTAATAATATTATTTATTCACCTTCGGGTTTTTTAAATACTATCCTGATATGAGGTCAAGTAACTTGAAACAATAAACTTCCTAGTCAGATCTCATATTGACTATGACCAACAATAAAGTTTATTCTTTATGCAAACTGTTGTACAGCATTCTTTTATATTCTGTTTGCTTAAATTCATACCAAGAAATTAAACAATTATCAGATCTAAAGTTTCATGAGCCATAAACTTCAGTCGAGTGTTTATTGTTTTATTAAACAACTGAAGAAAAAAAAATGCTGTATATGTATTAGGGAGGGAATATTTGTGTTAAGAAGAGGCGAGAAAACTTGAATATGAAACTTGGGTTATTATTCCCTTGGAAAGGATAAGTTTTAAAATCCATGACGAATGTTTGTCAACAGCAATTTTTTTTATAGTCTCAATAATAATCACTCATCATTGAACTCATTAATTGATGCTTTCTTTCATTGTTTATAAATTACAACCAGTTAATTATGAATCTATTACTCAGCTCCGTATAGATGTCGTAGTTATGTATTTATGGAAATTTATTATTTGGGGTAAGTTGTGGTCTTATATTTCACAATTAATCATGTAAGTTATAATAATAATGAAAGAACTTGGGAAAACTCATCTGGCCATTTAAAGTTTTGACTAGATATTTGGGAATGGAAAAAAATGTTGAGTGATTTATCAATTATGTAACTAGAATAGTCATGAAATCAGTGTATCCAGTAATTTTAATTGGCTATGGTAAAAGACAACAGTTTCCTTGCATAAATAATACAATTTATGTCACTTGTTTTTATAGTTCAAGATAATCAGTTAGCTAAATGATGAGTATTTCATTTACTGTTAAACTGAAAACTAGAGTAATTGTTTTGTATCAGTGAATATGACACTGAATGTTCAAGACTATAACCTATGGACAAACCAATCAGATTTGAGCTAGTAAATCTTGCATTCTGGTGAAAAATCCATTCATTCATATGACTAAACAGCACTGTCAGTTCGTGATGAAAACTCTAGCTCTCTGAATCCTAATCCTCATTCCTCACATTAATTTATAGTCCTCTTTTAACTTAAGTCAATGGGTGAATTTTCTCAAGGTCACCTCAGCGCTGATCAAAAGTTGTCGATAAATTATAGTCTCTTCGTATTTATACTTTAACTCAATGTTAAATAGATTGGAACATTTGACAAACTAAAGTAATTTATTAGGGTAATAACCAAATCTTTTTTTTTCAAACATTCTGTTAATTTAATAGTTGAGTTCATGGATCGATTAAAGTTAGATCACCATGGAAAATCTGGAAGCACTGAATGGCCGTTTCGTCCTAGTATGAGACTCCTCAGCAGTTCGACTCTGTTAATTGTTTGAAATAATGCCCAATTCTTTTCTGAAATTTTGTACAATTTTTTATTCCTATTTTAATGTTATCTCTTTAATTCAACATTCTGTTTTATGATATGAATTCTAATCTGGTTTACTATCCGCTCAAAAGTTCTGTTTAAGTTTTCTTTATCAAAATTCATGTAAACAATCAATATCTATAAGGAAACTATAGTAACCTATTCAAAACAGATTTACTAAGAATAATAATGATAAACACCTTAGTTTTCTTTCTTTTTTTTAACTTACTTGTGTAAGATGATTTGCTATTGCGCTTAATTGTTGTGGACTTACAAAATTTTCCATATTTATTGATGGTTGTGTAGACCAATATGGTATTGTATTATTATTATTAAGCATTGGATATGAACCAGAAATATTACTTGAATTCGGTGTACGTATATCCCAATTCAAACCTGGTATTTGACCCCATAGATTAATTTGTGTACCTGAATGATTTGTAGCTGCAAAACCTTGATCTGCATTTCCTTGAAAAGAAAAAAATATAATGAAATTCGTTATATCCTTAATTTACTAATGCTCATTATTATAAATAATCTGAAACACGATGAAGGACTATGAAAAATTGTATTGTACTTATTATAAGATTTAATTGTACTGTAAAAAAGTCCCATACAAAGACGTAATTGTAATCTATGATCACTTTTTGTTTTCAGTCATTGTCTAATTGAAGTTAGTTTCTAATCAAAACCTTCACATTAAACTATTTTCATAATAATTTATAATAATGACTCGTAATTTATCACAGTAAATGCTACTAAGTTTTGATATTTCATCAATCTATATTTACATTAAAGTTTATTATCTATCGTCTTATTGTCAAAGTTCTGAGATTTGGAAAGATAATCAGTTAATGTGGAAAAAGAGATTTATTTGTATATATAGATGTTTTAAATAATTCTGATTTTACTAGTTAAATTCATGAGTCGATTAAAGCTAGACCACTATTGAAAACCTGGAAACACTGGACGGCCGTTTCATCCTAATGTGGGACTTCTCAGCAGTGCGCATCCATGATCCCACCCGTGAAATTCGAGCCAAGGACCTTCGGTCTCGCGCCCGAACGTTTAGCTTCTAGACCATTGAATTGACATCCGACAGTGCTAATGTTTAACTTCAACCAATTCTTGAAATTGAGCCAATGTCCACTATTATCTTCAGTGAGTCACCTCCTCACAACAGACACGGTTGAACTCCACTGGTCACGGCTTCTCACTAGAATTCCAGGAAATACATCTTGAAGCCAGTCACTGGTGAGCACATGATGATGATTATCAGAAAGGGGGAGTTGTGTAGATTGTAGTAATTTTAATAGTTGAATTCATGAGTCAATTAAAGTTAGATCACCATAGAGCGGGATTGTGGATGCACACTTCTGAGGAGTCTCATAATAGGACGAAACATCCGTCCAGTGCTTCTAGATTTTCCATGATAGCTTAGCTTTAATCGATTCATGAATTCAACTTTCAAATTACTACAATCTCCACAAAACCCCTTCCTGATAAAATTCTGATTGTTTATCATATTGATTCCTATTAATACTATTATGAACTAAAATTGCGCACACTTTAGTCAAATTGTTGACAGGATATGTGAACACTAAAAGTTATAATCTGAACTTATATGTACACTGAAAAATCAAGATACCATATATTTACCATTTGTAAAGCATATGCATTAAGGATAAGAAAAAAAGATAAGATAATGATGTCAACCAGTAACTTACTACGCATAAAGTTTTCAATTACATCATCTGTGTAGTCATCATTTTGCTAGTAAAATACAACAACAAAAAATAAATTAGTTATAGGATAGAAGGTTTGCAAAGAGTGTTGAATTTCATAGTTAACATCACTGACTGACATTAGACGATTAGTAAAAACCAGGAAACAATGAGCAGCTATTTTGTCTTATTATGCAAATCCAGTAACCCGTTGGGGATAGAACCCAGGACGTCTTAACCTCGTGGAAAAGGCTTAACCGTCGGATCGCTCATTTACCTTTAAATGATTAACATGTCTAGCCCCAGTCAGAACATAACAGTTCAATGGTCTAAATGTTAAGCACACGTAACGAGATCTGCACATCTTGAGTACAATCCCTGGTGGGTTCATGAGTGTACACTGCTTAAAAGTCTCATACTAGAACAAAATAGCTGTTCATTGTTTCCTAGTTTTGACTGATTGTTTAAGTAAAGTCAATCAGTGATGTGCATTGTGAATTAGTCATAACTGAAAAATACAACTTACTTTTCGTATTATAGCTGGACTATAAACATTACCATTTACACCATCGTTATCATCATCATCATAATTATCAAGCATTTCCAAAGCATCACTTGATAAATTTTCTTCATCACTTTCCATGCCAGTAGGTTTATCTCCATTGTGAAGCCGTTTATCTTTATTACCACTATCTATAACTCTAAATTTTCGTGTGACAGTATGACTTTCCACATTTGTTACACTAAGATGAAATATAAATAAAATGAATAGAAAGAAATAGAGATAAAATATAGAATGATGTAATCTTTGATAAACTTGTTTCTTTATACAGATTTCATCTATATGATAGATGTTCTGAATTTCAGTAAGTAATCTTAAATATTTTTCTTATAGATAAAGGTAATTATATTACATTTCAATCTTGAAATCAGTATCTTTGATTTGTTGACTATGCACTAGTTTATGAGTTTATCAAATGAAATGTTACAACTCAAAGAAATCAGAGATAACTGACTACTTTGGGACGTTAATTCTTATTCCACTGGTCGAAATCATGAGTCAATTGAAGCTGGACTATCATGGAAAACCTGGAAGCACTGGACGGCCGTTTCGTCCTGGTATGGGACTCCCCAGCAGTGCGCATCCACGAGCCCGCACCCCGCGAGATCCGAATTCAGGACCTATCAGTTTCGCGCCAGGCGCCCAATCAACTCGACCACTGCGCAAGGCTGATGAGTTCCATATCAGGACGGAACGGCCGTCCAGTGCTTCCAGGTTTTCTATGGTAGTCCAGCTTCAATTGACTCATGATTTCAACCAGTAAAATTTCTAAAATCTCCACAAACCCCTTCTGTTAATTTTTATTCTCAATCAAAATTTTTTTATTCAATTTATAACTCGGTAAAAAGATATACTGACTGAATATTATGCGGACAAGCAATAACTTTAATCCCAGTAATAATAGTTAAATACCCTACTGATTATGTACTTTAAAATCTGTTTGATTAAAATTTGATTGTATCCCGTGATTAAAATCACTAATTAGATCACCTCACTCAATCTTTTAATTTAATCAATCATTTAAACTATCATAATAGCTAATAGATGTATTCAAACAAGTTGAGCAAACTCGTTGTTTATGAATGATTATAAATGCACATTTAAAGGCAATTAATTCTTTCGCAAAAACAATTGGACATTTATCTATGTCAGACGGAATGCCCAATAATAATTAAAATTTTAACTTACATGATTTTGAAAGTAGAGACCATTGTTATCATGAACAATATACGATTGATTTGGAGTGTTAGATTTATAAATACACAAGACAAAAGTTATACCTAATAGTCAGGTCCTAATTTCATTGGCTGATGACTGAACTATAAGGACACCTACATAATAATTTTGTGAATGTTTCAAGTAAAATTATTAGTGTTTGGCAATATACATGACGGGATGTTTCGGCTTTTGGAGGAAATTAAGTTGCAGATTTTGCATTGTTAATGCATCTCATCTGAACACTCCTATCTGTGTCACAAATCACTTTTTTTCTTACGGAAAAATACACGCTCGTGGTCATAATCAAGTAGTATATGCTTCTAGTTTACAAAACAGGCTGATTTCAGCTAAACAACCACTGAAAATAAGAAATCATTGGACAAGTGAGTGAAAAATATAATTGCCATCGGTAATATGTCTTATGCCCGGTGGTGGCTGAACTCCACCTATTACGGCTTCCCACTAGACCATTGGAAATGCTTCTCAAAGTTAGTCACTGGTAAACACAGTTCTTACGCTTCTAAACATTTGTGCTTTGGCAGTATGATCATCTTATATTGAGTATAATAAATAATCACATTATGATAGATTCGGTACATAATGAAGGAACAGTTTTGATATCTTCTTTGTTTTGCAAAACACGTCAATTTTTTGGATTAAGCCAAATGATTACCTGTGAACAGCTATTGCTTTAACAACTCTTTTACCAGGACGAAGGGCGAATGGAGCTTTATACACAAAAGTCACTTCACGACCATCAACTTTTCTCTTCCATGGGTTAGGATTTTTTCCATTTGTTGTGAAATATAGTCGTGCGTTTGGTGTATCTATAATAACGGTTTTTATGTAAAGAGTCAAGAAATAAACGAGAATGATCATGAGTTCATAAAATTTATCAAGTGTTTAATTAAAATTTAACACAACTTTCGCAACAGTATCTTGCAAACCAAATTTTAAAATCTATCGAATAAATGCAATTACGGCTGTAATAGAGGAGGATTTATAATTTATTATACCACAGATTTAAAGACAATAAACGGTTAATTTATCAGTGAAGTTACTTTTTAAGTAACCTGGATTTTAACGAATTATATACTAGTCATCTAAACAAGATATCAACAATTGTTAACTATGTAGTTTGACATAATGGGTTTGAATGCTCACTATTAGAAATGGCATCAGTCAATGAGAAAAATAACTAAAAAACTGACTGATATCGACCGATGAGAACTTTTTGATCAGTGTCAGCATGCAATCGTGGATGATGATTGTGAAATTTAGGTAATATGACGTCAAGTTAGTTCCCCTGGTGCACTTGAATGTATTCATTATCTTTCCCTAAAAAATGAGTTTGATGTCATTTTATATCCCTTATTGTATGATCCCATTAATTCATTTTGAAATAGGTTAATCATTATCAAGTTCGACTCTACAGTTGATATTTTACTTTCAACACTTCTCACCCTCCTAACTCTTCTTCAGTGGGCCAATACGAGTTATGGAAACTTTGATTCGTAAATGTTTGTACCAAGTTCTATGAATAGCGGACTAAAATGCGTTTAAATTACCGAACATTGTTCTGTCACTATACTTTGTTGATTATAAGATTTTTGTCGTTTAATTTCGTAAACTGTATTATGCATTTAATCAAAGCGTTTTACAACCAAGTTTTGCTGAAATCTAAACCAGAGTTTGTAAAATAACTCAAGTTCTGATCAAATTAATATAAATATAACTATCAAGCACCGTTTATTTATTTTGGAATAATCACGAAGTCCGGTTGATTCAGAGATGTAGTTTCCCCTGATATTACTGACTTTCAAACACGTAGAAGCATATCGTTATCCACAATCAAACTAACAATTTTATTACCTGATACAATTTCAATAAATGTTTGGGTATCAATGCAACCTTGTAATGTTTCTTTATCTTCTGACTTTAATGGTATAATTTTTGGTGCTGCAATACCCCCAGTTATTGGCATTTTCTGTAAGGATTAAGCAAGTTATAAGTATTAGTCAGAAATATTAAAATTAAACTTAGTAAAAGAAAATTAACGGGAACAAAAAGCAATTAGATAAAAATAATAATATAAATGACAGTGAAAACTCAACATGAAAATATGACTCAGGAGAAATCTGTAGAAAAGTACAATCAGGCAAACATATCAATAAAACCGACAGTTTAAAGAATAACAATGAATTTAATCTTCATTGTCACCAATCTTTAATCATACCATATGAGGTCCCCGTCCACCAAGTACTAGAATGTACAACCCCTCAACACCCAAAGTCCTCAACACAGTTCGGATAAACAGTCAGTGCTTTCTTGGAGTAATTGTACATCTTGTTCAATGTAAAAAGTTAGATTCACTGAAAACACGATTTGCATTTATTTCTAGATAATATGTTCGTAATAGTTACTACGGTCTTAATTTTATCCCTCTTTAGTAGTTACCGGTCATATCCAAAGTAATAGTAACAAGGAGCTGCGGATTCGCTACTTACTCAGATATTTGAAAACGATGCATTTACATCAAAAGAAAGCTTGTGTCAATACACACATGAAAATAACAATTAAAAACTCCATTTTCAAGACGTTTGTCATGGTTTATTTATCCCTTAGACAATTTTGCTCCTTCCTTAAGAGGTTACTTTGATGACAATAAATGGGAGCAACTATCCTTGACTTTTCAAAAAATCACGAGTGTGATATTTTAGACAGGCAATACGCTGAGTTTATGCCTCACAAATTACATGCCAACGTTTATCTGGTGTTTTGAATAATCCTTTATTTTTTTATAAAAAAACAAATACTTGGAAGTAAAGCTATAGAAAACTGAAACTAGACGAAGTCTGATCGACTACAACACTCCTTTAAGTAGTATAATTTATCTCTGGCAATACAAATTTAAGACGTTTCTCATCAATTTCAATGCTTCCCATGTATAAAAGTTTTACATAACCTTGTTTGGGAAATAACATTTTCACCTATACTATCAGTTGGCTTTATTCCTAGGTTATCATCGGAATATCTGTAAATAAGGTCATTTTTATAAAGCGGTGTGCTGTTATTGAGGCCAGGTATATTGTTTATTACTTTTGATTTGTGAAAAATTTTTGATCGTTTTAGATACGTTTGTTGCTATGATTTTTTCGGTCTTTGACTATAAATTTAGACGCTGGCCGCAATGGCTTTAAGAAGTACCCTGTGATGCAGAAAAACATCAGTGATAAGACATAGCAACAAGAATCTGATGTCGACTGATATAAATAATTTTTATAATCAACCAAAAGCCAAATACCTGGCGGAAGAAAGTTAAGAAGATCAAAGAAAAGAGAAAGATAACAGAGAATGACTGATGTAGAATCGAAAAAACAGTGAAGTCTGAGACGATTGACTGATACTTTGGAAATGAGGCATTTAATGTATAGCTCTCAGGTTCTGCCAAGGCGTTCTGTAATTTTGTATTCAAATACATACGTTTGTTTACTGCAAGATGAGTGTCGTCTGACCTTAGGTACAATTATAGTCAAGTATTTCGTGTAAGAAAATGACACCTGATTGGTTGTTGAGATCCCAAGTCTCAAGTTTTGTCACAATATGAAATGGCGATTAAATCTCGTTCTGTATTAGTCACTCCCTCATTGTATTAATAATTGGCTTAAGCGATTGATATACATAAAGTGTTTAGTTAATATCAATTAAAATAGGAAATCTAGTTGACTTTAACGTGATAAAGTCACATGTGTTTCATAACCCATAACCCTGATCAAGTAATCATTCACTAAAAAACTAAACCTTACAGATTTTTTTTTATCTGATAGGAGAGCGTTCATGAGTATCGACTACTTTTATTTATTTATTACCACCACTTGGGAGAAGTGACCATGCAGTCATCTTATTCAAATTCATGGTTGAGATTGCTTGTCGAACAATTGCGCCGGCCCGTCCTAACATATGGAAGGCAGATATGCAGGCAATTAACTCCGCAGCATCGGCTGAGAACTGGGAAATTGGCTCAAAGGCATCAGTACAAGAGGCATGGACTCTATTCAGGCAGTTATACAATCGGGTAACTCAACCATACATACCCTGGACTGTCGCAAAAAAAAGAATCACGGACATCCCTAGATAGGGCGGGATATTCGATGCTTATTAAGACAAAAGAAGAAATGCTGGGATGTTGCCATCCGCCTTGGCACAGCAGGTGCGCTGGAACGTTACAGATCGATAAGAAACAAGTGTATAACTAAAATTCGGGAAGCGCAAAGAAAATATGAAATGCAGCTGGCACAATCTGCACTCAAGCAGCCCAAGAGGATATTCTCGTACATAAACTACAGAACAAGGATTCATCATTGGATTCCCAACCTAATTAAAGTAGGAAGTGAATCTGAACTGATAGAGGAAGATCAGGAAAAAGCTGAGGTTATGGCTGACTATTTTGGGGCAGTCTCCACTCAGGAACCTCCTCTAGAGAAAGAACCAGACCCAATTACAGAGTCAACAAACCAGCTGCTCACCGTGGACTTCGACCAAGACGATGTGCTTAAGGCTCTTAGCACCCTAAATATGGAAAAGTCAACAGGACCAGATGAACTACACCCTAAAATCTTGAGACATATAGCCCAATATATCGCAGCCCCACTGACTGTGATATTCAAAATGTCACTTGACCAAGGTGTGTTACCTATGGACTGGAAGGACGCAATCGTCACTGCCATACATAAAACAGGTTTACGACAAGTTCCATCGAATTACAGACCCGTAAGCCTCACCAGTGTTGTAATTAAAATACTGGAAAGAATAATCAAACGGACCATAACGGCATTTATGGAAACAAATAACTTGCTGAACATGGCACAACATGATTTTAGAAAGAATCTATCCTGTACAACGAACCTCCTTATAGCTAGGGAGCTCTGGGTTAATGCGCTAGACAACGGAAACTCAGTGGATGTTGTCTACATAGACTTCAGTAAGGCTTTTGACAAGGTGCCAACTAATAGACTGCTATTGAAGTTGGCAAACCTTGGTATTGCCGGACCTCTTTTAAAATGGATTAAGGATTTCCTAGTAGATCGTAGGCAAAAAATAGGAATAAATTCCAAGTGCTCCATCTGGGGACCAGTACTTAGTGGGGTACCTCAAGGTTCAGTCCTAGGTCCTTTACTTTTTATAATGTACGTTAATGATCTTACAAGTATAGAACAGTCTCCAATGTTATTATACGCTGACGATGTAAAAATTTGGCGAGTAATAACTGGAGACAAAGACGCATTTACTCTTCAGGCGGACTTAAATAATATGATAAACTGGTCTAAAGAGTGGCTGATGCCTGTTAACTCGGAAAAGTGTGTCTACATGCACTTAGGGGATTCAAAGGTTAATACATACAGCATAAGGGATGTGTCATTGCCCGTAGTCCGGTCTCATAAGGATCTAGGGGTGACAGTGAGCAATGATCTTAAGACGACGGCCCATTGCCGGGAGGTCGCAGTTAAGGGGTTTCGAACCCTCTGGGCTTTGAAAAGGACATTCACTAAGTTTGGTACTACCATGTTCACCACATTATACACATCCTTAGTGAGAACTAAGTTAGAGAACTGTGTTCAAGCTGCAAGCCCCTGCTTAAAAGGTGACTTAGACATACTAGAAAAAGTGCAGAGGGCAGCTACGCGTGCAATTCCGGAACTCCGGGGTTTATCATATAAAGAGCGGCTTGAAAAACTGAACCCTTTTACTCTGTCCTATCGCAGACTAAGGGGAGATCTAATATTGATGTACAGAATACTGAGACATGATTTCGGACCTAACTTAGATTCAGATTTCAGATTCAGATTTGTGTAGTAAGGACAGAAGGCATACAGCCTATGTTATTCCTTTTCTAGTATGCTTCTGTGAGTGTCCAGTATTCTCTTGAAAGAGTCAATTGAAGGTGCGGACACCACTGCTTCAGGCAGCAGGTTCCAAGTATTGATGACTCGGTGTGAAAACCTGTATGCCACGGGTATTTTGTTCGTTCTTGACTTTTCTACTCGCCTGCTATGTCCTCTGAGGTGTCCCGATCTAGTGGGAAGAAAAAGAGAGAATAAGTTACTTGGAACCTGCTGCCTGAAGCAGTGGTGGCCGCACCTTTAATTGACTCTTTCAAGAGAAGACTGGACACTCACAGAAGCATACTAGAAAAGGAATAACATAGGCTGTATGCCTTCTGTCCTTACTACACAAATCTGAATCTGAATCTAATCTCCCAATTTTTGGGAAGCTACCATCGAAACATTTGGGGAAATTTTGTAGAAATGGCATAAAAACCCCAAATCTTCCTCAGAATTTTATTACACTTTGAAGAAGTGTGCTTGTATTTATTAACAAAACCCTAAAACGTTTCACAATTTCGAGAAAATTTTGCGTTTTCCTCCAAAAATTTCCTCTTTTTTCCCCTTTTTGGGTTGTCTGGGTTACTTTGGGGTTTTTCCACAAAATTTCAAAGAACAAGTAGCTGTAACTCTAAGCCTCTGGTGGGTTCATATCTCGCCTAAATGCGTCTCGTACGCTGTGAGAGTGTACGACAGCGAGTGAAAGAATCTAGGAAATAAAAGAATGCAGAAAGAAGTGAGAAAATGACTTAGTTAATACGTGAATTTCACTTACACTTAGGCATAATAAATAAAACAGTAACAAACTATGCTTCCGTGAGACTGTGACAATCTGACAAGTTTATATCGTAAAGCTACATATCCAAGCATCAAACGATTGGTTACTTACAAGGTCACCAAATCACTATACAAGCAATTGTTGAGATAAATAAAACAAAAGTAATTAGATATATGAGAACCCTGAAAATACCATAGTTATAAGCTCAAGTTCAGAGAATTTATGGTCAATGAAACAAAATTGATCAGTAAATCACCCTCAGAAATAGAATTATATCTGTTAATAAAGATTGATCACAAAACGTGGAACCAAAAGTCTTTCAGACCCATGCACGGGGAAATCTCAGATGTTTCACATGAAGTTTGTTATCAAGATCTCAGAAAGTTAGGCTACCCCAAAGTTGCTTTAATTCAATTATATTATTATTATCACATTCCGACTGCGGACATTATTAGCTTTGAGGAGGGCATATGTTTTAAGTTTAGATTAATCCTACAAGAATAATAAGGACGTTTCCCACCACTTGTGTCAAGATTCGACACTTTACGTTACAATGTTTTCAAAACACACGGCTTGGATTAAAGTCCTTTTATTTATTAAATTTAGATGGTTTTCGTGGGATTTCTTTAGGGAATTCTAGTCTTGTAGTTAACGCCGACTGTAGCTCTTCTAGAATTACTGCCGACCCCAAGCCCGAGTGAAGGAGGTGGGTTGGACATGGGGATTAACGACCCCATCCCGCGGAAAACCAACTTGCTAAAAAACGCTAACCAGAAAAAATAATTCAAACCATTTAAACTCTGCACCGGGAGTTAGAATGTCTTCATTTAAAAGAACTATGACGCCTCATGATGAAAGCCGAGTTCCTTCGCAAGTCACAAAGCCGATGCTACTTCTAACAACCAGAGTAACAATTTTTATGGGTACATGGAACGTCCGGACAATGTGGGAGACCGGGAAGACCAGTCAAATAGCAACGGAAATGAGGAGATACAATTTGGCAGTACTGTGATTCAGCGAAACTCATTGGACCCAAGCTGGACAACAAAGGCTAGATACATGAGAGATGCTGCTATACTCCGGTCACGACGATGAGAACGCTCCACACACTCAGGGAGTTGCTCTAATGCTGTTCAAAGTAGCACGAAATGCACCTGAAGGATGAGAAACTCACGGATCCAAAATCATCAATGCATCACTCAAAACAAAGCAGGAGGGGAACACAATGAATGTTATCCAATGTTATGGTCCCACCAATGATAGCAACGACGACATTAAGAAACAATTCTTTGAGAGACTGCAGTCAATCATAGAGAAGTGCCCAAGAAAGGACCTCACCATTCTGATAGGAGATCTAAACGCCAAAGTCGGAATAGACAACACCGGATATGAAGATATCATGCGACGACATGGACTGGGAGAGAGAAACGAAAATGCAGAAAGAGCTGCAAATCTATGTGCATTCAACAAATTGGTTATAGGCGGCAAAGTATTTCCACATAAACGCATACACAAAGCCATATGTATCTCACCGGACCACAACACAGAGAACCAGATAGATCATATTTACATCCATAAAAAATTCCGAAGGACAATAGGAGATGCGAGAATCGGGAGAGGAGCTGATATAGCTTCAGATCACCACCTAGTTGTGGTCAATTTAAAACTGAAGCCAAAGAAAAACTGGACAAACAGCACTACGAAGGTTCAATAGAGCTTTCCTTCGAGATACTAACAAACTCAATGAATTCAAGGTAACTCCCAACACCAGGTAGCAAGCCTTACAGGATCTACTAAAGGAAGAAGAAACTGCTATAGAGGACAACTGGAAAGGTGTCAAAGAAGCACTAACTTCAACGTATCAAGAGGTTCTGGGCCTAAAGAAGCATCAGAAGAAGAAGACAGCAATCAACAACAGCCGAACAAGAATAGAGAAAGTCCAAGCATAAGCTGATTACATTGAAGCAAACAAGCAAGTGAAGAAGAGCATTAGAGCTGACAAGAAGAAATACGTGGAAGAACTAACAACGACGGCGGATAAAGTTGCAAGAAAAGGAAATATGAAACAGCTTCATGATACAACGAAGAAACTAGCAGGGAAATATAGTAAACCAGAGAGACCGGTCAAGGACAAAGAAGGCAGGCCAATCACTCAAATTCAACAACAGAGGAACAGATGGGTAGAGTACTTCCAGGAAATCCTGAATAGACCAGCTCCAATCAATCCACCGGACATCGAAGCAGCACACACAGATCTTCCTATAGACGTCAATCGACTAACGACGGAAGAAATCAGAATGACCATCAGACAAATCAAGAGAGGGAAAGCAGCAGGACCCGACAACATACCAGCTGAAACACTAAAGTCAGACATAAAATTAACTAAAAACATGCTTCACCTTCTATTCAAAATGATTTGGGAGGAGGAACAAATGCCAATGGACTGGAAAGAAGGAAACCCTATCATGATTCCAAACAAAGGAGATCTGAGCAAATGTAAAAACTACAGAGGCGTCACACTACAGTCAGTACCAAACAAGGTCTTTAACAGAGTGTTGCTGAACCACATGAAAGACTCAATAGACGCCCAACTTCGAGATCAACAAGCTGGATTTCGTAAGGATCGGTCGTACACAGACTTAATTGCGACACCACGAATCATCGTCGAACAATCCGTTGAGTGGAACTCGTCATTATACATCAACTTCATTGATTATGAAAAGGCGTTTGACAGTGTAGATCGAAGAACATTATGGAAACTTCTTCGACACTATGGAGTTCCTGAGAAGATTGTCAACATTATTCGGAACTCATACGACAAACTACAGTGCAAAGTCGTCCATGGAAGACAGCCGACAGATGCATTCCAAGTAAGGACCGAAGTCAGACAAGACTGTTGACTCTCCCCCTTCCTCTTTCTTGTGGTGGTCGACTGGATTATGAAGACCTCGACATCTGAAGGAAAGCACAACGTACAATGGACAGCTCAGAACCAGTTAAACGATTTGGACTCAGCAGATGACCTAGTCCTCCTATCGCATACAAATGAACAAATGAAGATAAAGACAGCCAGTGTAGCAGCAGTCTCTATATCAGTAGGCCTCAGCATACACAAGGGGAAAACCAAAGTCCTCAAATACAACACGGAGAACACTAACTCAATCACACTTGATGGAGAAACTCTGGAAGATGTAGAATCCTTCACATACATGGGAAGCATCATCGATGAACAAGGAGGCTCAAATGCAGACGTAAAGGCAAGGATTGGCAAAGCAAGGACTACATTTCTACAACTGAAGAACATATGGAACTCAAAACAACTTTCAACCAATATCAAAGTGAGAATCTTCAATACGAACGTCAAGGCAGTTCTACGGTACGGAGCTGAAACTTCGAGAACTACAACAACTATCATCAAGGAGGTACAAGTATTTATAAACAATTGTCTGGGCAAGATACTCAACATCCGTTGGCCGGATACCATCAACAAACCAACATACCAGCTTCCATTTGAACAGCAAATTAGAATAGGACGACGGATATGGATAGGACATCACGAGGCAAGCCCTAACTTGGAATCCTGAAGGCAATCGGAAAAGAGGAAGGCCAAAAAACACATTACGTCGGAAAATAGAATCAGATATGAAAAGGATGAATAACAACCGGTATACCTATGATGAAACATAGGACTAACCAAATTTATCAATTTCTATACACATAACGGCCGCACACTTTACGTCTGTATGCCAAATCACTCATAAATACATGACATATAGAACAGTTTTCGGAAATTCACAAAACTACTACACAATCACCTAATTGTATAGCAGTAGTATCAATCCTCAACCTCACGATCTTTGAATCTGATCTGTCAATACGTAACACCACGAGAAGGTTTTGAATAGTCAGAGCTGAAGGTATGATCGTTCCACATGAAATATATTATTCTATTCCCAGCTCCAATGTGTTCTTTAGAAGTGCTGAACATCGTGTTGCTGACTGTCGCGGTACGATGAATCATTGTAGATAATGATGTAACTTCCACGTAAGGTCATATAGATTAGGTAGTCACATCATTGCAAATTTACATTTTGGTAATTAGGTCTATCATTTTCATTGGAAAGCATCCCCATGACACTTAATCAATCATAAAATCGAAGAGCAATCCCTAAAGCACAGATAGATATATTTGCGTTAGACACCTACCATCAGCATTAATATGACATCAAAGATTGAGTCCAGGACGTCTAAAAATCAGCAGGAAATTCCACAGAATGTAAGTAACAAAGTGCCTGATAAAAACTATATAACGTTAAAATGAAGCCGAGTGAAAAAATTTGGCGTATCAAATTTAAAGTTCAGGAAAAAATACCTCCAATTTGTTTTGATTTTGCTTACAAACACGTTTTTAGGGTATTTGAGTTTTTTCGAACTGATTTGTGATGGAAAATATTGTCATTTTGACTCTTATTATTTCTAATACATTTCAATTTAATAATTGTCCCGTAGCTATGTTTTTGAGTAAGTGTACGTGGTCAGATGCATGAGTTTTTCTGCCCATTCGTTCTGCTTACTTGCTTTAACAACAGTCTCTTTAAACGCTTTATGTAAATATCAAACTGACTACCTACACTCAAATGCCCAAACGTTTTGGTATGCTAAATATATTCTTTCTTTGACTAGATTTTGTCGGTCTCATTTTTCGGATCTTCTATTACAAATAAGTTGTTATAACGATTACTTTATATTTTCTGAATATTATATGCTGTATATAATCTTTCCGATAGCTCCATTCATGTCAAACTGGTTATGAAGTATGTAAATGAATTTTCTAGGCTTCTCCGCAAACTTCTGAGCGACATGAGTTCCAAACTCTTATGATGCAATTTTATGGAGATAATCCCACAATGTGGTAACACAAAGCCATTGTCATAGTTCATCCCCGTTGGCCAATGAATACTTAACGTTTAAGGTTGAATACCATTATTGGCCAAAGCGAAAACAAGTACTATGGAAACGAGTATTTTGTGCTATTAACTGCCCAAACATATTCTATAAAGATTCTCATAACTAATGCCGCCGAATTTTAAGATAGGGAGATTTTGAATAGATAGTTGTGTGTGATCTGACACAAAAACATCAGACATTTACTAACCACTAGTTGTACAGATATTCAAGAGACTTTGAGGTCATTGTGGTAGATCTATTACACAGCGTCTATAATAAGTGTAATGAGGGTCCCAAAGTTAAACACACAAACCTTCTATTCAGTGTAGAAACAATAAATACAGAGCTGAGGGAGTAGGACACTTCTTATCTTTAATGGTTTGATCTTAGAAAAATATAGACCAACTCCTAACTGCCTAATTTAGACTACCATAAGATCATGTGCGTTAACGTTCACTCTCGTCAGGTACATTTGCCCGGCCTACTAGATTGACGAAAGTAAGAGGCCGCCCTTGGAAAATATTTCATGTTGTGTGGCCAAGCTAACTGAGCCCAAAATAGCGTACACAGAAGTCATAGGAAAATATGGGCTCCTGAACGCCTACACTAATGTTGGAAAACTAACAAGGACTTCAGTAAGCAGCTTCATGGCTACACCGACAAACTCTCACTCTCACGTACTGAAAGTTTCACTTTCAGGTTCATTAACAAAAAAGGGTGATGGGTTGCTGTCACAAACAACCAGAACAATACGGTAACCAACGTGGGGAAAATCGTGAGGCAAGAGATATGCTGCCGACATGACCTCCATAAGTTTATCGTCGCATTGATCAGTGACAGGAACATATGGTCATTCACACTGGCTATGACTGTTGTTGAAGGGTGTGGGTAGGGTAAATACTCGTCATTGTAATAGAATAAGTAGTGATAAACTTTTTGTTGGATTGATTACATAGTTCTTAACAGTTTGAAGACGTTTTGTAGCATGTGTTATGGTAACAGTACTACCAACAGTGTTTGCCACCATGTACTTGTAAAAATCTCTTATATGAATATTTTCTTAGTAAAGTTTACAAGTTTTTAAAGGCTTTAAAAGTTAAAGAAACGAGTTGCGGAAATCGGCACTCTGGATATGGGATATGTAACACCATTCTCTCATGGCGCACTCATCAGTAGGGAGGTTCCTGGTAAATTCCAGCCTGCATAAAATGCTGATTCACCCAGTGCCTCTTTTGAATAGAAGAATAAAATCGCAATTGTAGCATCTTGAAGAGAAATATTCATCAGATACATTAAAATGAATATGTATGGTATACATATAGGTTTAAAGATTTCACAAGTATTCGAAGTTTGACATCATCTTAAACAGTAACACCCTTTATAAACGAAGCATGCTAACCCAATCAAATCAGAAGTCAGAAGTGAAGAGTTTCAAAGATATAGTTGGTAGGCTGCCAACATATCTAGAAATGAATAGCCTTAGCTGGCTAGCTGTTGTAGATGTGTAGCACAGCGTACCTACTTGTGATCTGGTGTGAATGCATGACTGAACGCTTTCAACTGGGTAAGTCCAGTAAAACTAATGCCGTCAGTAAACGTCAAGGACTTACAGAGCTATTGGTTTTGAGGATTTATTTACCGCTACGGATTGAAGTTTGGTATAATTTTCTAACATGTCTTTTGGAATATCAAACCATCAGTAGCCTACTAATAAAGATGTGTAGTGGTATTCATAAGGATAGAAAAATGTTGCCCAGTTTTTTTACCAATCTTAATCAATAAAAAATAAGGGAGAGAGTGAAAATGGCTTGAAAGAAAGGTACATTTGATTGTTCGCTGAAGAGGGAAACATAGCACTTATAGATTGTCCATATAAGATGCTAAAGTCTCTTCCTGTCAAGTTATACCGTGATATGATAATGTTTGACACAGATTCTTCGATTGGCAGTGGCCATTAAAAAAAACAAGTCTGTACATTTGCCACAAGTTCAGCGTAAGTGCGGAGTGCTTCCGAAACACCCGATTTCAGAGAGTTAGTGTTACACCTGTCTATTCAAAAAATATATTAACTTTAAATGGCTCTTTAAATACACAACTGTCGGTTTGTTAGACTAGGTTCACTTAATTTATGTGAAGATATCAAAGCTTAACACAGCATCAAGATGCAAGCATGAATGTAACTAGCTTTAGCAACCCTGTAATTACATTTGTTATTGAAAGGATTGACTAAACTCAAATCCTCAAGGTCGCTCCCAAAGATGCCTAATATAAGCAGCGGGTGATTAGATCCTCCTGCTAAAATGTGATATATGATGTGTTCTGCTAAAGTTGCCGACGTTATTCCAGCTGTTGTCGCCTGGAGTCTTATAGTAGGTATCACGGCGGTCTACCTCACCTTCATGTACGACAGTTTTTTACCTATAATACTCACTATTAAATAGTTGCTTCCAGTTCGCTGCAACTTACTCTTGGTCTATATTTGTTCTTCATGCTATCCTAGTTTTCTATGTGTTATGCTGTCTAACACGAACAACTTTCATGGACCCCGGTTATTTCCCTTTCGGTAGGTGATCTCTCTTTACATTAACCTCTCACCAGCAACGGAAGGAGAGGCTGAATATGAAGAAACTAAGTCTGCTCCTGTTCATCGTGAATATAATATTAATGGAGTATTAGCCAAAGTCAAGTGGTGCAGTACATGTTTGTTCTACCGTCCCCCAAGGTGTTCACATTGCTCTATTTGTAACCGGTGTGTGGATGTAAGCATCAAGTTAATTATATTACTCCTTAGTAGACTTTTGATCATCATTGTCCTTGGGTCAATAACTGTATTGGGAAAAGAAACGCGCGTTACTTCTTCATGTTCTTGGTTTCGCTTACACTTCATATGATTGCCGTGTTTAGTATAACCCTAGCATCATTATTACTTAACGATCAGCCGATCGTCTTCTATACAAATATTATACGGTATCCTTTGTGTCATATGGGTTTGTTTTCTCCATACTTTTCCTACCCTAGTTCTTTTTGTCCTCGTTTTCGCTTTCATAGGAACACTAGAAATACATGGTTGTCATTTAGCATCGATAAATTCTTTTACTTCAGAACTTTGGATATTTATCATTTTAACTATTTATCGCATCCACTAATGTTGAGGAAGTCAACTAACATCAATTTAGCTCATCTTGTTTTTCTACTTATTTGGCTATGAGGCAACTTAGATGTAGTTATTTCAAAGGTCTGGAGAAATCAAATTTGTTCTGTTTGTAACTGCCACCAAAATAATTTTCATCAATGTTGAGGGTAGATAGTCATGCTTTCAGAAACTCCTATTCAAGCCACCTTGGCACCATACCGTTAATCTAACGGCGAAATTCCGAGTGTACAACTCGGATACTGGCTGTTCTGACCCGTGTTTTTAAAGACGGACTCTTTTACATTAAGTGATTTTTTCGACCATCGTTGTCGCTTAGGAATTGGTTGTATATACAACCGAAATACTTCATGAAATAACGCAGCATCTTGAGTTCATGGTCGTCTTAGTCTGATAGCAATTTCCATGTGGGATCATAGCGATTATCCAACTCAGTGGCTTTTGAAGTTATCACATGAGATTTATAACTAGTAGTGACTCTGCAGCATATACAGTTGGTTGTACATTAAGGGGTGTAGAGTGGTGACTTATTAAAAAATACCTGTATTTCAATTATTGGGATCCGTGCTCCGAGCCATTTATTACGGTTTGAGGAGCTATGTAGTATCTGCAGACTTGACGAAGTGCGACTCAAATGTAAGCACAAACAAGTAATTGGCTACCTCTGGGAGGGGTACGGTCTTTACTTATTTTCGTTCATAATGTTACATTTGGTGTTATCATTCTTGCCAGTTTTTTACGACTCGAATTCTTAGGAAATTATCCTACTTGATTCAGGTTTTGCTGTGCCAAAAATGTTCGTGTTCAAGTTAGCCTGTCTTTACCTACGTTATGAACAATTGAGTGTAACTTTATCTGTCTTTTGGCGTTGGAAATCCTACTTAACTTCGAGCGTCAAAAAACCTCAATTTTTTCCGATTGGATGTAGAAGCCAAACATTCAAAAGTTAAGACCGACCGTTTCTGTTCAACATCCTTTATATCCATAATGACAGCACCAGCAGAATTTCTAGAAAAAATACGAGAAAGTTACACCGACAATGTTTGATTTACTCAACCCAAAATTAGCCTAAAATTTTGTCAAATCTGACCTGTTTCCTATCACTACTTTTGATTCAGTTTTGTTTATTTTGCCACCTTAACTCACCGTTATAGAATTATTACACTTTCTCTAGTTGGTGTTAGTTTTATTCCGGTTTTTGGACTAACTTCATTCCATGTATATCTAATATCCAGAGGAATGACAACCAATGAACAAGTTAGTTATTTTTCAATATTTCCTTTAATCGTTCTACATGTTTTTTTGTTCTTTTAAAATAAAAACTAGCAATTTTGTTCTGATAGTAGTTGATCAGGCTAAAAAGAGTGAAATGTACTTCGTTACGACTTGAAACTTTAACAGACGATTCACTGAAGAAAAGGAGGTAGTAATTAGTTATTTTGTTAATCTAGTGAAATATTCTAGTGATTCCCTCTTAATCGTTTTTTAAGAGAGGTACACGTTATCATGATACTACTATGCTATTTTCTTTTTTACTGAAACTGGTATAATGTTTCTCCATTAAACTATCAAGTGATTACTGCTCTCCCTTATTGAATAATCGTACATGTTCCCAAAATAGTCAAGTCACTGGAGTTTACAACTTTTTGCTATTTGGTTGCACATTCAATCCACTGTAAACATAACTTTCAGTTGGTTTATATGGTTGACCGATTTATCCACGTGCTAATTTCACTAATAAGTATATACAATTTTAATGCGCCACTTAATTTAATTATGTAGTTATTAATAAACAGTATACTTAACACTACTCATACTACGTGGCACCACTTATACCCTGCATTCCTCTATAATTCATCTTTGCTGGTTTAATCGGTTCGTCTTGGGATAAAAGTGAACTGAGGATACAATATTTTAAGAATAAGGTCAGCACTTCACCACCACATTCCTACCCAAGAACAAAAATGACCCAAAATTCATCAAGTAGTGTACCTACAAAAGCATGACTCGACTATGATGTATTCTGAGTTTTTCCTGTGATGCCACATATTTCTTACCATTTTATACCATTCTATCAATAATCACTTAGTTCATGTAGGATCAGTTGTTGACGCTACTGATCAAGACATTTGAAACTCCTAATAACTTCGTTTTTGACAATTTTTCACCAAATTCATGAAGTTTTACGGGTCAAAATGACAAGTTATCTTCTGCTCCTGTCCTAAAGATGAACTTATTTCATCCAGTTCATTTGTTGTGCTCTAAGATTAATAGATAATTATCATGAACGCTGGTTTAGATTGCGATTATAAAAGTTACATATTTGAAGAAATATTTTGCCATTTCCAACTAGTGAGGGTTTGTCGATCCATGTTCTTTCAGACATTAGTTTTTGCCTAACGACATTTATCTTAATCTTCAAACACTAAAACTGATGTTGATGTTTCATAATTGTCTTTATTCTTATTCAGTGATGTCATTCTGCATTATGATATATATGCTGTTGTGACTAAAGCCTTTCTAAACTGATATGAAATTTTAAAGAACCTAGGTTTAAAAGGAGAAAAGACAACTTCTGAAGCATGTGGATTAGACACAAAATACACATTCTTGTGTAGTTGTACCCAACTATTTTCAGTAGTAATTAGTTTCCCCATTCCGTAAATTTCACTATATCCTTCACAGTATGACTATTGATTGATTGTTATTGAAGTGAATTATTTCCCTCCATAAATGTTTGTTTATTTTACGAACTTATTGTGTCCCATATAATTAAAGCTGCGAACTAGTTGACAATATATTAACTTTAGATAACTTAGCTTAAATCAGTCAGTAATCCAGATACATTCATTATTTTCTTTTTCCCTGAATTTTGAGCTTCAATATTCTTTTCCCTTTATGCCTAATATTTTGTTCTCTTTTTCTACGGATTTACAGCACTTATTCAGTAGTCATCTGCTTAATTCACAATGTTTCTACCATTGTTATTCCTCATGATGACTAAGTGTGACTTTGTAATAAATATAAACCCACCCAAACGGATCTCATATAAGATATTAATTAAGTCTCAGTAGTAATTCGACTCTCTATGTAACTATAAAACAACTTTAAGTAATATAATCTAAAATGAATATTTACTGAAAATTGTCAGGTTCTTATGTAATTTTTACTTCCATGAATAACTAATAATTTCCACTAATTTTACTAAATCAACTGAGCCGTCCCTTCCATGTTTTCCACTTTGAAATGGTCTTCAGGTCTGCTTATTGTGATGACTTAACGAGGTTATATTGGCAGGAACGTTTGTCCTCCCAAATCCTACTATCCCAAACAATTTGGTTAGAGAAAAGTAAGACTAACAGCTGTAACTCTATTCGGTGAAATCGTACTACTAACTGCACAGGAGTGTGACGGCAGTAAGATTTTTCTTTCAGATAGCCAACATTCACAGTAATGCTGCATTCTCGGAATATATGGAAGGGGTTAGTAATAGTCGGCTCTAAGAATGCCACATGTCACTTTACCCCATGGATTTGCATCGCTATTGGAATGATCTTAAAAGTACGGAGCTAACAAATCAAAATATTCCCACGCAAAGGCCATCTATGATCGACCTCAAGGAGTTGTCTCTTAAGTTCTGTGGTCGCAGTCCTAGCTTGCCAAGACCACTACTAATCCCCCAAATGCCTTGGTACGGCTGAGGGTGGGGAGAGTTAGATCTCCCCTTCGAAATACTCTCACATGACCACGTGCATACAACCACTGCCAGGGAAGTCCTGCTTACTGCCTTCTTGAGGCGGGGTGTTTTTTACGAAATTGAGAGGACGAAAAGCGAATATCCGGCGCATTAAACCGGTTGGTGGATACGGAGGCTCCACCCAGGGGAGTTGGAAAACCCTGATTCCAAACCAATGGTGCACATGGGCTCCAACATCCTGAGGAAACATATGGCGTATGAATATATCGTTGGTCACCGGTTACCATGGGACTGCATCTCCTGAAGTTGCTCCACCACATTATGGATTAGACCTGCAGGTCAAAGGCTCAGGGTGTGGCCCCCTGAGAAAACCACTTGCTTCGTTTTGGGCACCCTCACACAAATCAAGTGGCTTGTGTGGTGCATGTGTATTTGGTGCCACTTTGTACCAATATTTGTTTGTTCAAATAAATAAATAATATCTCTGAAGAAGAAATGTCGAATTACATCCTGCATGCCCAATCCTTCCTATTACCTCTTATAGTTCTCTGGAATTTTTCTGTGCTAATACGGGAACTTGAATGATGCACATATGTCATAAGTTCTACATTGTGTATGACCAACTGAATTGACCCGTCATAATTGTTTGTACCGAACTATATGAAACTTTTGGTAGATTAGACATTATTTTACATTATTAATCAAGGTTTAATGTTAGATTGATAACTTATACCTTGAAAACGAATCATATCTTTGTCATACTTGAACATTTTGGATAAGTGGACTGTATGTTTTGTGACGATTGATTCATGATTGATTTGTCAATAATAATACATCAGCAGACATGATACTTGTCGTATATCACAATTTTAGGCAGGATTAATAGAGTTACTTTCCAATACCAACTGAGATTAACGATCGAGATTATTATTATTATTATTATTATTATTATTATTATTATTATCGTCACTATTACTTGTAAATATGTCAAAACATTCAGATGTGTAACTACTTTGTTCACAAAAGATATATCTCGTTGTCTACATTATTACTATTATATTTTCCCTCCAATCAGGTTACAGATAAATTTCGTGGACTGTTAAATCCATTTACATTGGGTTGTTTGTTAAACTGGCGAAGGTTTTGTTGTGAACCTCAATTTCCTCGGTAAGTATAATTAAGTATTTAAATCCTCCTATCAATAAATGAATAAAAGACAATCGATTGATCACCGAGTAGTGATCAGTATTATGTTTGACTTATCCTTTTAGTGGTGACCAAAGGTCAGTTGAAGCCTGAATAGCTCAGTTGTAACATATCAGACTGTTGAGCCTGATGCTACAAGACCGAATCCACTAAAAAGTACCAGTTCTCTTAAGGACTACAGGTGCATTTTGCTATCGAGTGCTGAATTGTACAAAACGTAGGTCCAAGATTTCCTATCGACTACCTCCAAAACCTAACATCTGAAGTAAAATATTTATCAAAAAATTTCTTATACATTTATAATTTCATGGTATCACAAATAATTAAATATAGCTTTTATTAATTGCTTTTCGCTCTAAGTGTTTAAATAGAAATCTTTTCTATTAATATTACGAACAAGCCCAAGTTAGACAAACACCGAAAACCAGAAAGCACTATGCAACTGTTTTACCCTAGTATGGGACTTCATAGTGGCTTCTCTATCCGAACTAGGTATAGGCTGTGAATTTTCACTCTTTTTAGTGGCTAGAATGTGTTACGTTTACTCACCTACCCCCTACCTTGATGCCCAGTGCTGAATAGATTCTGGAGCGGGTTGGAAAAGGGCTAGATACAATCAAATCAAGATTTGACACTATTTCATGAAGACATTGGTCTAAACTGTGTGGGGACATTCAGACGGGATCTTATCCCCCTGTGTAATGATAGTCAATGTGTGAAGTACTTGAATGATATGGCTTAAAATCATTTTCAGTAACACGGATACACTCATTCTTTATCTTTCCCCAAATATTGAATCTCAAGATTATTCCGTGCTCTTCCTTGTATCCCGACCGTTGTTGCTACCTTGACGTGGTGGTCGGGCTTGCCTATCGTGATGAAGCAACCGAGCTATACTGGCTGGAACAACCGTTCCTCAAGGTCCTACCATGTCAGACAGGTCGGTTGAAGAGCGGTAAGACTAAAAGCAACAAACCTAAGGTCCGAAGGCGAAGTCGTACTGCTGACTGTACAGAGGTGTGACAGCAGTAAGGTGTTTCCTTCAGACAACCAGCATGACAGCGATGCTGCCTTCCCACAAGGAGGGGTGGGGTTAGAAAAGGTCGACCCTAAAAATGCGCACCTCACCTTGCCTCACGGATTTCCGTCTCCGGCGGTAAGGCCCTTTGAAGAACGGAGCTAACATGTCAAAAACCTTCCACGGAAAGGCCGTGCGCGACCGGTCTCAAGCAGTTGTCCCTTGGGCACTGCGGTCACGCTCTCAGGTCGCCGAGACCGCCTCTAATCCAATTTCCTTTTCAGGTACCTCCAGAAGAACCCTTCCACGGTGTGGGCAACCGGGAAGTGATAACCGCCCTCATACCTCTAACAGCACCCAAGACCACTGTATTCATAATCAACCTTCCTCTTCAATTCCTATTATTCCTCCTACATCGACTTTCAACCCTAAACTTCCTCCTTCGGCTTCTTCCTCAAGTGTCACCATAGCCAACGATTCTAGTGCTCAAAACTCTGTCCCAGGTCTACTGAAACCTCGCTCTAAACTACACATTGGAGCTTTCAACGTACGCACTTTATGTCAAATCGGTCAGCAGGCTTCCTTGGCTAAAACCCTAGAGTCTCTTTCCATCGATGTATGCTGTGTCTCCGAAACACGCATTCAGGATTCCAGTGTGGTCATTCACTTGACCTCACCTCGGCAAAACGGAGAGCCAACGAGATACACCCTACGTGTATCTGGTGACCCGATGGCCAGTTCTCGTGGACTGGCAGGTGTAGGCATAGCACTAAGCATGAGGGCGGAACAAGCACTGCTAGAGTGGATCCCCATCAACAGTCGTCTATGTGCTGTTCGGCTAAACGGCTCCGTAAGAACTCGGAAGGATAGGGACACACGTCGTTGCCTTTTTGTCGTTTCTGCTTACGCTCCCACTGACTGCAGCTCCGATGAAGTGAAGGATGAATTTTACAGGAAGCTTTCTGAACTTCTTCAGAAAGCTAAACGCTCAGACATAGTACTCGTAGGGGGTGACTTTAATGCGCAGATAGGTAGCTTAAACCAAACAGAAAGGCATTTAGGTGGATATTTTAGCATTCCGGCACAGCGAACAGATAATGGTGATCGTCTGCTGCAACTGTGCTCAGACAATCGCTTATTTTTAGCAAACACAAATTTTAAGCATAAGGAGAGACATCGTCTAACATGGCGACCCCCTACACCAAACCAACGATGGACTCAAATAGACCATATTGCCATCAGTCATCGTTGGAGAGGGTCGGTAGAAGATTGTCGCTCATTCTGGAGTACCTGCTTGGACTCCGATCATGCCCTAATACGGGCACGCATCTGCTTGCGCCTCACCGGACGCAAAAAAGCCACATTAAAAAGACCAATTAGAACTGAATTGAGCAACGAGAAAACCAAAAATAGGTTCCAAGAACAACTGAGTTCACACTTAAGTAGTTCTGAACACGAGGCTGACCCAGATGTTGCTTGGAAAGACATACAAGCAGCTGTGGAAGCAGCAGTGACATCTATTAGCAACTTAAACCACAGAGTTTCAAAGAACCAGTGGATTTCTTCAAAGTCTATCACACTGATGGATTCTCGCAAATTTGTCCCATCAGGTTCCGAACATGATGAAGAGCGACAACAAATCAGATCTAGGTTAAGAAAAAGTTTAAGAAACGACCAAGAGCAGTGGTGGGCAACGAAAGCAAAAGAGATGGAAAAGGCGGCGACTATAGGGAACACAAGACAACTTTACAGACTAATAAAAGAAACTGGAATTAATAAGTCAAGTGTAAGTGAGATTATATCGGAAAAAGACGATACTCTCATCTATTCCCAGTCCAGACGTTTAGAACGATGGGCGGAACACTTTAGGGAACAGTTCAGCTGGCCTTCAGCGACTCTACAACTACCCTCCATTCCCAGACAGCGTGAATGGAACATTGAAGTAGGTCCCCCAACTCTTGCTGAAGTTCAAAAGGCTATAGATAATCTGAAACGAGGAAGGGCAGCTGGACCAGATGGACTGGTTCCAGAAGTCTTTAAAGATGGTGGTCCAATTTTAGCGATTAGGTTGACTAATATTTTAGCTAAGATCTGGGAGTTAGACGTTATTCCATCTGACTGGTCACAATCACTTATCGTCCCAATATATAAGAAAGGGTCAAAATCATCCTGTGACAACCACAGAGGGATTAGTTTAACTAATATAATATCTAAAATACTAGCCTCGATAATTATCAGACGCCTAACTAAGACTCGTGAACTGCAAACACGAGAAAACCAAGCTGGTTTCAGACCTGGTCGTGGCTGCATCGACCACATATTCACCATTCGTCAGGTTCTAGAACACAGGCACACTTATCGGCGTCCGACGATGGTGGTCTTTCTTGACTTAAAAGCAGCATTTGACTCGGTAGACCGCGAGGTTCTGTGGCAGTGTCTGTCATTGAAAGGCGTACCTCAGAAGTACATAAACCTTGTGAAGGCTCTTTACTCGAACACTACTAGTCGAGTGAGAGCTTATGGCGAACTGTCATCTACTTTTGCAACCTCAAGTGGTGTCCGTCAAGGATGTCCACTTTCCCCATTTTTGTTTAACTTCATCATAGACCTACTGATGGAAATAACTTTCTCGTTGACTGAGTTCTCGGGTATTGATCTCTTTCCAGCAGGTCCACTTATCGACTTAGAATACGCAGATGACATAGTCCTGTTTGGTGAAGACGCTGACAAAATGCAAAGTCTTCTGGTAGCACTGAGCAACAATGCCAGAATGTTTGGAATGCGCTTCTCTCCCTCGAAATGCAAGTTGTTGCTTCAGGACTGGTCTGCGTTAACACCTGAACTAAGGATAGGGAGTGAAGTAGTCGAACGCGTTGACAACTTCACTTATCTTGGAAGTCTGATCAGCCCTAATGGGTTGGTATCGGACGAAATCTCAGCACGGATTCGAAAAGCTCGTTTGGCTTTTGCCAACTTACGTCACCTGTGGCGAAGGCGAGATATCCGTCTATCAATAAAAGGACGAGTATACTGCGCGGCAGTCCGTTCTGTTTTACTTTACGGTAGCGAAACATGGCCTTTAAGAGTAGAAGACACTCGCAAGCTGCTAGTATTTGACCACAGATGCCTTAGAAATATTGCTGGCGTCTGCTGGGATAATCGGGTAAGTAATAGTGAGGTTAGACGCAGGGTATTAGGAAAGGATGGTAAATCAGTTGATGAGGTTATGAATCTTCATCGACTGAGATGGTTGGGCCACGTGTTACGTATGCCTGAACACCGATTACCACGACGTGCAATGCTATCCGGTGTTGGGGATGGTTGGAAGAAAGTTAGGGGCGGCCAAACCAAAACGTGGCATCAGTGCTTGAAGTCACTAACTTCTAGTCTGAGCCATGTTGGTAGATGCAGACTACTTGGTTGGGGTCCGCGTGACTTTCGTAACCAATGGTTGGAGACTCTTGGTGACATGGCTCAGAATCGATCACAATGGCGTCGGTGTATACACTCGGTTTCTTCCCTTAAACTAAGAGATTAAAAGCGCTTCATATCTTTCTTTCTACTAACCAATTCTTTCTTCTTGTACTATATCTCTATATGCAATCTTTCTCTTATATATTACCACCTTTTACCTAACCACTGTTATGAATCCGGTGTTCATCTTGTTGTGCTGATGCGGTATGGCAACCTGGACCGATGCACATAAGTGCATGGTTCTACGTTGTAGCTGACTGACTGACTGACTCTTCCTTGTATTCTTTTTTTGTCATATTCTCAATGTTTAGTTTCTCTTACGATCAATAATGATGTTATTAATCCAACTCTTTCGTTGTACATCTTGTTGATATCCACCCACTGTTAATATAGTGTTGCAGCTTGAGCCGATAAAAATTCACACCATGTTTCACAACAACACAAGGCCCACAAATTATATATATATATATATAATCCTTCCGATCCAGACCAGGATATATTGTCTGAGAACTTGAGTATCTGAATAATCGATTTTCTTCAAATGCCGGGCCTCGTTCAAAATACCTCACCTACTGTTTTACCTTGAAATGGCATACGAGTAAACACATAAAACCTCTCAACCTGTAATTGACTACCCCGAAGAGCTTTTATGTCTAGTTAATGCTCAAAATCATGATCCAGTAGTTTAAGGTTTCTCTGTTAAATCCACTTGTGTGAGAGGTTACATTGCATTGCATATAAGATTAATAAGTTAGAAACACATTTAGGGAAAACATATTGTACATAAACGTATTTTGATTTACTTGTTAGTTTGCATTTTAACCTGATAACATTTCCTGTTTTTTTTCTCATTTTTCTTATAACATTGCATGTCAACAGTCGTTATTTGGAAGTAGGTCCAACAAAATCCCGTCGTATTAAATGTTTTAAATTGAGAAAAAGTAGATTTAGCAAATTCAATCATTTCATGATTAGTAGTGGTGGCGCTGATCCCGGGTGTACTGATGATGCCGTTATCAATACATACACAGAATCAAATCATAAACTACTCATGGATAATATTAATCATAATTATAGTACTGAGAACGACACTATGCCTGACAATACTGATACTAAAATGCCTAATATCAACAGTAATACATTTTATGACAAAAAATCACTTGGTGGTGGGAAATATTTATACACTTTAAAAGTTCCACAAAACCATTCACATCATCATCCACGTCAACAATTAACTAATCAAAACCAGGGTAGTACTCGATCAACAAATCAATTGATACCACGTGGACCATTAGTTTGTGATAATGAAGAACCATTATCTTCGATTATTAATAATTTAACATCAAATCGTAATAATGTAATGACAACGGCGATAACAACAGCAACAACACCGACTGGAAACCATAAATTGGAAGGTAATAATGATACTTGCTCAATTAATGAACAAAATCTACCATGTACCAACGTTAGGGTATGTTAAAGTGAATTTCTTTTTGTTTGTTCGTTCTTTCGTTTTTTTACAAGAAGGTTTAGAACCTCAAAAGCATTCACGAGTCAGATATATATATATATATATATATATATATATATATATATATATATATATATATAGGTTCTCAATTTGTGACGAAATAACTATTTATTTTCCCTGATTTTTGAATTATTCTGTTTGATAGCATTCAAACATTCATCAAATAAATCGTGTAAAATAGTTCCTGTCCAGTAAATAATTGAATAATTTGAGTTAATATTTTTGTTGAATAACACGTACTTCATTCATAAAAAGTACTTTAAAGATAATCTTAACAACTAGGAAATTGTTTTAGTATATTTAACATTTATTTAATTCGTAGTGGAATCTAGAACTTGCACTTCATCTTATTTGGAACTCATCTGTTACATATGTATCTCCATCCTAGTTTTAATTCTCATATTGAAACAGGAATCTAGTGATTTTCACTTCAAATACCAACATTTTATCAACTGAGCTACTGAGTTCAAATTATCATTAGATTGTTCAACAGGTCAGAAAATATTAAAGATTTATAATTTACTATTGTTTATGTTCAAGACTATAAGTGGACCAGTCTCTGTAGCTCAATGGATAACGTATTGGTGTTTGAAGCAAAAATCACTAGATTCAAGTTTCAATGTGAGCATTAACACTGAGATGCAGGTACATCCAGCTGACAAAGTCCAAAATAGGTCGAAAGGCGCCTTGTGGATTCTAGCACTAAAACTTTTAACCGAAAGTGGGTATATGAGAGTTATCTGCTTGTGATTAAAATATGACAACGGAGACTGATCTATTTCACTACTGAATATCAGCAGCGGTGAATTACAAACCCTTATAAATAATACTAGGGACAATTGTTTGCATGAGGTAGTAGCTTAATGATTAAATCGCCCATTTTTTAACCATTGGGCCCTAGGTTTCGAGCTCAATTTTATTTACTTCAGTTTGGGGGTGGTGGTAGTATCACTAGCTTTCACACAAAAATTTGTTTGTCAAAGACAAGTAAAAATAAAAACTGTTCATCGCCTCACTTAGTTTACCAGTTCTAACTCCATTCATTCAATAACGATCACTTGTTAAATAAAAACTTTAAAGTTATCACCCTAGCATACTATGTTGTATAATTTCTTTAGTTTGAATTCATTAGAACTAGTACGGTCAAAGAGATATTACCAACACAAGAGGGAATCTAGCACAGTAAATAAATAGGTTGGATGTCAGTCCCGGAAGTCATTGAGTTTGTAGGGAAATCCAAACTACTTAGTTTAAATCCGTGAGATAATTGGAGTCAATGCTTGGGAGGTTTTAAATGACGTGATTTAATATCAATTTCACTAGCAAAGATACACTCATTCATTATCTTACCTTAAATCTTAATTCCCAATATTATTTCGTCACTTCTTATTCCTATATTTCATTAAAAGTGCGGTTGCTCAGTGGCTAGGGTATTCAGTTCGAGATTCAACCTTTGCTCCCACTTACTCCTGTTTTGGGCAACTGGATGATATCATAAGCCCTCACACGTAGAATATGACTCATACCCTCGAGTACTCGGTGAATGAATTGATTAAAAGATTTCATCCCTTCCTATGGAATCGTACTCTCTATGTTCAATTTTTCTTACCACCACTGAAACTATTTATTATTTCAACTTCTTTGCTATGCATCTTGTTGATTTCAACTCGCTTTAATAATTTACTATGTCAACTTTAACTAATACACATTACTGTCATATCCTAAAGTGATTACGATTGACTAACTGATATGAACGAATATTTATGTCTTGGATTTATTAAGTTTTAGTTGTAACTGTTTATTTTAACCTTCATACTTTCAATCAATAAGTTATGACTTCAAACTTGGTTATCCCTGTGAATGCTTACATAACTAAGTAGACTATCCTTAGCTGTCACATCATAAGTATAACTCATAGATTGATGAATATACTTTGGTTTTAAGTATTAATTCTATTCTGTGGAGTTAAATTAGTATAATTTTTTTTTTAATTATTCAATTTATACGACGTTCCTCGTTTAATATTTCTAATTCTATGTTTTATAATGTTGCACAGTTAAAAGCGATTAACTGAACTTTGAAAACTCAGATTTTGACTTGATAAAGTACTCAGTAATACAAATGATATTTCAAGCTGTAAATGAATTTATTTCATGTAAGAAGAATTTAAGTTAACTTTGTAATCTGCGCTCTTCAAATAATCCAACTACATTCGATCTCATAAAGTTCAAATTAACATTATCCATTCTATTTTCAAATCATATCTTCTATGTCTACATTTTTTTCACTAACATAGACGACAATACCGTTACTTCCGAGGTTTCTTGCTATCCATCCTGTACTGATTTGTTATGGTGCAACTTAAGCTTACACAGATCTGTTATACCTGAAAATTAATTAAATTGTTCAGACTACTAGTACCAGGTACTTGATCATTTGATACACTTGACGCAATTATTTGATCTTTCCTTGATCGAGAACTAAGTATGGAAAAAAATATTAGTTTATCGATACAAGTACACAGCAATCAGCGAGTGAAACCAAAAGTGGGTTGAATTCTACATTGTGAAATAGTCCCTTATATTTAATTTGACTAAACATGTCTGTCTCTAGTCATCACAAGCCGATTCGATTCGATAATATCTAGGTTTTCGCCTACTATAATTTAGATTTAAGACTGCAAATCTTGAATTTCGGTTCTAAGTTTATTCCTCCGTATGGCTAAATAATAGTTTTGCACTACATCTGATAACAGCTCGGTATGAAAAACCTAGCTATAATTCGTAACCTTATGTTCTAACTAAATTCTAATCCTAATTCCTCACACCAATTTCCAACCCTATTTCGATCCTACTAAGTAGTTTAGGTAACTCTCGAAAGCCTTCCATAAATTATGGTCTCACCTAGTATTTCACTTGTTTATAAAATACCAATCTGGAATTAAGCCTGCAGTTAATCATACAAGCTTATACCATACAAAAATACATGTCAAAAGAGTGATAAATTATTTCTATCACCATTAATCTTTTTCCTGATTTTAGCCATCCGCTGATTCACTCGGTACTTTAGACAGTGCATATCAACCACATCAAAATTCATGTAATAACAGCGGCAAAGTATTGGTAGACACTGCCAGTATTAGTCTTTCAGGTTGGAGTGAAGATGCAGTTTCGCTGAAAACATTAGATCGTCTTATCGGTATTACACGTCATCATCATCCAACGATTGGAGGAAATGACAGTGCAATTGCCACAAGCATTGGTGGGGGTGGGGGTGGTGGAGGTAGTAGTGGTCCAACTTATTTAACTGTTGAACGTATTCAAGAAAATGGGGAATCACTGATAGATTCTTCAACTTCCGTTCTAGATCGAAATATTTCAACTGATCAAGATTCAACACACTTTTTTAATTTTAACGGTTCACATATAAATGGTTATACGGGTATATTACCTACTTCTACAGCTGATTCAATCAGTCAACATTTTACACATACACTACCTCTTTATCAACAAAATATTGTACGTTCACTTGGTGAGGTAAGTTAACAAAGATGTTAATTAAAAATAATATATTTGTAATATCCCAATGAGTATATTACAAATATATTATTTTTATTTATAACAATGAACCCAATGCTCAATTTATTCGAAATTATCAAATCAAACCTTGGTAATGACACCTATAAAAAGATGTTAATTGTTTTACATTACTCTAAAAGGTTTGTGTAGACTGTCAAATTCCTTATTTTACATCATAGGCTGATCTTAGTGAGACAATCATTAATACCAGAAAGCATTGCATAGTTGTTTTATTTTAATCATAAATTCGAACTGCTAAGGAGTCTTATACTATGAAAAAACAGCTGGTCTTCAATAGTTGCTTAACTAAGATCAGTTCATTAATTTGTTTTATAGCATGGGAAGTTTAATATCAAATATCACGGCGATCGAAAACTTCATAGGTTATTGGGTCCATCTAACATTCTCTTCTAAATGGTTATATTGACGTTCTTTTAAAAAAAAATCAATCTCAACATGTAAAATGAGTGAATTCCATTAAAATTAGTAACATTGAAAACTTGAAAAAAGTCAATTGAAACATAAGTGATTAGACGACACTGATTTTGTAGACCATTCGAATACTAATAAATTGAAGACTTGATTCTCAGGTTTAATTTTTGCCTCTAGATATCAGAGTTACATTTTGGATTAATGTAATACAACTAAACTGTTCACTATCAAAGTAGATAAAACGGAGTTCAAGTTCTCAATCATTTTACTATAGATCAAAAATAACATTTTCAACATCAAACTAAGTGATATAGCGACTGGAAAAAATGTAAAAGCGCTTATATCAGTTGATTAGAAAGATATTCTTAATTGTTGAGATCAAGAACCCAAATTTTATGAATATTATTATACATATATGTGCTTACATGAGGTTGGTATAAGTAAAAAAGAGCACTTTCTCCCCTTCACAATTGTTTAAACTCTTAGTAAGGTGGAAAGTGGGATCTATTAAGTCAGTTCGAGTGGTCGGTCATAGACATGTCAAGCTAAACTAAATGTAAGAAACTATTAGTGGTGTCGTATTCTCAGGAAATATAAAATCCCACTAAAAGCATTCATCTGATCTATAAATCTTCCCCATTATTCCTATAAAAGAATATCCTATAAAATTCACTTACTGACTGCTTTATACAAACTCCCGTTCCGCTGTATATTTGGTTCTCAATCAAAATAGTCGTATAATTGAGTTGGATGTGTCACATGATCATTTATCGTGATCTGATGTCAAATGCCAGAATCATTAACAGATCAATGTGTTTTTTGTCATGATAAATTTAGCGACGAGGATGAGCATTTTAATTGTGGAACCACTACTTCATAAATCTGTCTGACGATATACTGCCATTTATAAATTAACCACAGTTCTCAGTATGAAATCCCTATTGCATGTTGTATGCTTATATTAGCATCTATAACTGTGATATGAATGCAATAGTTTATCAACTCTTTTCAAGATTGCAAATACAGCTTTATAATAATACCATGAAACCTAATTCATCAAACATAGCTTCCTACCAGTTGCCTATTGAACCACTTAACATATGTGTACATCTCATTGCACAAACCATTGCTATGCTCACTGATTCCGGTCTTTTCATTACATCTAGTTTTCACATCCATCATCTTATCATTTAATATCATACTGATTAACTAATTTTTCCCATTTTGTTTTTTAATTATTATTATTAATCCTGTGGTCGTTTAGAATGATTCCTACTGTAATTTCTATGATGGAAGTGTGACAGGTGTTATTGGGAATGAAACCAGTGGAACTGTTGGAGTCAATGTTATACCATTATCTATTAACTCTTTATCGAATACGTTCAATCATGTAGATAATTCTTTATCAGTTAACGATAATTATCATGTTAATTACTCAAACACGAACGATAATAATTCTTTATTCAATTCTAATCCATTATCGATTAATAGTAGTACTAATCATCCAATCACCAGTAGAAATCGAACACAATATTCTACCACTACTACTAATAATAATGATGGTGGATCTATGTTTATGGTAAATGAACCACATATTTCTGCTTCTAATAATTTAGAATTATTGAATCCTTCGCGTTCAACAATTAATACTACTACTACTACTAATAATAATAATACTCAACATGGTTCCATTGAATTACCTTACATTCCGTCACTATATCATACAAGAGATAATAGGAATATCAGCAATAATAACAATAATAATAATAATAGTACACATCCACCGGGAAATTATGCACAAGCAACATTTGTTAATCAAGGTATGTTGAAGTTATTATATTTGGGCTTTTTAAAATATTGTTCATACTTATTCATTCCAAAGTATGGATTCAGCCATTTTTAATGGTGATAAACTGGTAGGTTAGATATCTTCTTTAGAAGAAATTAATACTAACTTTATGAGAAGAGGAGAGTAGTATGTAGTTTTGATAGTGTGTGAAGAAAAGTCAATTTTATCGCTGCCTCTGCATAACAGAAGGTCAGTAATATATGAATCTTTTCCTAGACTTGATTTCTTTTTTGTTTCAAAGTATTTGTTTTTCATTGTTCCGTAATTCATCATACTAAGTTTCTTACAATGTTTGTGTACAAAGTGGAAAAGAGAAGATATATTTTACAAAATTACACTTAAATAATCATTGTGTACTAGACATTTGGCATTAACATTGTCATTAGATTAATTAATATATTTAGAATTTCAGTTAAAGTATACTTTACTGATAACCTTTTAGCGACCCTGAAGAAGTAAGACGATGTTTTAGCTATTCAAAAGTCAGGTGATGGAAATGTATTAGGAATGAAATGAGACAATGTTTTGTAGCCATTAATTTATATATACATGAATACTTGTGGTGTTAGTTATTTCGTTAATTTAAAACACAAAGAACGTATAAGTTCCCCTAAAAATTCAAAAATCTTGATTCTTACTTCTTATTTTTTCCATGTTTACTAGTGTTAAACATCTTAAGTACTAAATATTACTACGTTTTGACTTATCTTTCAACAAGATGCAAACCATCCATCATCACGTTTTGAATTTCGTTAAAAAATCTAATAGCCGTAGTCTTAAATCTGCTTGGTTCATTAATGGAGCATACTTTTATCTGCATTACTACTAAGAAAGTAAACTTACAAAATTTTAGCTAATAGGTAATACTCTTTATTTCTATTAACATATCAATCATTTTCAAACAACCACTCGATTTTTTCAATTTTAGGTTCCAAACTGCTCTACGTAGCCTTGGTTTTTATCAATAGGGTAGTATTACTAGTAGTCCTCATACTAATTCTATGTTTTGAAACTGAGTGTACAAATATGTACTTTATAAATCTGTCCCGGCTTTTGATCATAAATGTCTTTTAAGAACTACTTGCTTATCGTGGACCGAATGAGTGAAGTTAGGCATAAGGTACTAAGGAAAAATGAGAATCCGGTTGATAAGATTATGAATCTTCATCAACTGAGGTGTCTGTAATATGTGTTACGTATGTTCAGTTATACCTCCTACCCCAACATCCAGTGAAAACTGAAGTAGTATTATGTTGAAGGAAAGCTAAAGGTAGAGAGACCAATACATGACTCCGGTTCATGAAGCCATTAACTGTTCGTTTTAGTCATATTTGTAGGTGCAGACTGCCTGGTTAGGTTCCACAGGATAAATGCTACCAGTAGTTGGAGACTTTAGATAGTAGGTCCAATCACAATGGCACAGAGCTATGCATCCTTTGTCTTCCTCGAGATGTTATGTTCCATCATTCCTTCATACATATATTTTCACTATGCCTCTTAGAACTATACTATGAATGTTTAGTCATTCTGATTATCGTTTTTAATATGTTATTTCTATCCTTTTACTATTCATCTTGTTGACTTCATCTTATCATGCTAATATGATACGGCAGCTTGAACTTATGTATAAGTTTACTTAGCTGTATGTTGATTATGACTGATCAACCCTCTCACACACATATATATAAACAATGATTCTTAAAGCCGAGTAATAATAATTAAGATTAGTAGTAGCTGGATGAACAGTTCTCTTTATTTAAAAATCAGGTTGTGTCACTTTGTGTGATGCAAACAAAAATATATTTTCGTGAAGAATAGAGTAAAAATAAACCATAGACTAACTTTCAGCTTATAATTCAAAGTAAGGGGTTTGTGAAGATTGATTAAAAATTTTTAGAAGTGCAAATCATTGAATGCTGACTCCATGATCTAAATATCACGAGCTGGATACGCACAAGACCTTAAGGTCCCGGGTTCGACCACCGGTTAGGTCATGATAAATGTCAACTACCGAAAAGTCCTGTACTCGGACGAAACAGAGCTCTCCATTGCTTCCTAGTTTCATAACTGATGTCAACTTCCGGCGTAAACTATGAAATTTCAGTTCATGGTTTGACTTGAAAATTAGTTTGTGACATTTATTTTTTACTATGAGTCAAAACACTAAATGTCACAACAACAACAAATTAAACTTTTTTCGATGTTCTATCCAAGTACAATTTGAAAATCTTATTGATAAATTATTAATAGGTAAAGAAACTGATCGATTCAATTTTAAATATTAACTGTTCTAAAAAACACCATCTCAGAGCACAAAAGCATTCTAGAGGATTTTCTAACGTTCTCCTAATACTTACTTATGCCTATCACTCCTCGTGAAGGAGATAAGCCGCTTACCAGCATTCTCTATCCAACACTGCCCTGGGCAATCCTTTCCAGCTCCTTCCAGTTGTTACTCATCCTTTTCATATCTGATCCTATTTCCCGACGTAATGTGTTCTTTGACCTTCCTCTTTTCCGATTCCCTTCAGGATTCCAGGTCAGTCAGTCAGTAACAACGTAGAACTTAGTACGTACGTACATCAGTTCGAGTTGCCATACCACATTAGCACAGAGATGCAGTGGTCGATTCAAATCCCGTAGTGGTAGAGGTAGCAAGAGTATAAGCAGTAATCGGGAAGATTAGGGTTTGGAGATGTTATTTAACGAGTATAATCCAGTGAAATAAATTTGGAAAGAGGAAAAAAAGGGGCATGAAGAATTCAGATAATTAGAATTTGGGAGAACATAGAGAGTGGATGCACCTGCGCCATTGCAAACGATTTTGAGCCATGTCATTCAGGGTCTCTAACCATCGGTTGCTATCATCTCGCGGTCCCCAACCAGGTAGTCTACACCTACCAACATGACTCAGTCCACTTGTCAGTGACTTCATGGATTTGTGCCATGTTTTGGTCTGGCCGCCCCTAGCTTTCTTCCAACCTACTCCTATACCACTGAATATAGCACGTCGAGGTAGTCGGTGGTTGGGCATACGTAACACGTGCCCCAGCCGTCTCAACTGATGAAGTTTCACTACTACATCAATTGATTTGCCATCCTTACCTAGTACCCGTTTCCTAACAGTTGCGTTACTTACTCGGTGGTCCCAGGATATACGAGCAATACTTCGAAGACACCTATGATCAAATACTAGTAACCTACGAATATCCTCTACTCTTACCGGCCATGTTTCACAGCCATAAAGTAGGACGGAACGAACTGCTGCGCAGTAAACACGTCCTTTGGTTGGTAGACGGATATCTCGCCTACGCCATAAATGACGCAAGTTGGCAAAAGCTAGTCGAGCCTTCTGTATCCGTGCTGAGATTTCGTCACACACCAGACCACAAGGGCTGATGAGACTTCCAAGATAAGTGAAGCGGACGACACACTCAACTACTTCACTCCCTATCACTAGTTCGGGTGTCGATGTAACCCAATCCTGAAGCAACATTTTGCATTTCGAGGGAGAGAATCGCATCCCGAACATGCTTGCATTGTTGCTTAGAGTGGTCAGAAGACTCTGCATTTTGTCAGCGTCTTCACCAAATAAAACTATGTCATCTGCATATTCTAAGTCAACAAGTGAACCTCCCGGTAGAAGTTCAACCCCCGGAAATTTAGATGAGGGGAGTGTTATCTCCGTTCTTCAGATGGCCTTACCGCCGGAGACGGAAATCCGTGAGGTAAGGTGAGGTGTGACATTTTTAGGGTCGACCTTTTCTAACCCCACCCCTCCTTGTGGGAAGGCAGCATCGCTGTCATGCTGATTGTCCGAAGGAAACACCTTACTGCTGTCACACCTCTGTACAGTCAGCAGTACGACTTTGCCCTCAGACTTTGAGTTGCTGCTTTTAGTCTTACCGTTCACCAGTCGACCTGCCTGGCATGGTAGAACCTACAGGAACATATGTTCCAGCCAATATAGCTCGGATGGGTCATCACGATAGGCAAGCCCGACCACCACGTCAAGGTAGCAGCTTCGATCGGGATATTGAAATAGGAACAATAACGGGGCGGATTTGCACGCATATAGCATACAATTCTCTTTGAACCTAGCACACAACAATAGTATCATGCACTGTCCCATCGCCCTTGGCAGATCAGGCAACCCGAAAGTTACGAGAACACCATCAGGGCATACGACAGGCTAGGGCTTGCCTCGCGATACAGTTTGATAATTTGCGCAATGTATATCCTATCCTCTTCCATCGTGTTTTCCTAATTTCCTCTTCAGCTGGAAGCTGGTTTTTTCCCTCACACAGAAGGCTGTTGCTGATGGTATCCGGCCAATGGATGTTGAGTATCTTGCCCAGACAATTGTTTATAAATACTTGTACCTCCTTGATGATAGTTGTTGTAGTTCTCGAAGTTTCAGCTCCGTACCGTAGAACTGCCTTGACGTTCGTATTGAAGATTCTCACTTTGATATTGGTTGAAAGTTGTTTTGAGTTCCATATGTTCTTCAATTGTAGAAATGTAGTCCTTGCTTTGCCAATCCTTGCCTTTACGTCTGCATCATATCCTCCTTGTTCATCGATGATGCTTCCCATGTATGTGAAGGATTCTACATCTTCCAGAGTTTCTCCATCAAGTGTGATTGAGTTAGTGTTCTCCGTGTTGTATTTGAGGACTTTGGTTTTCCCCTTGTGTATGCTGAGGCCTACTGATATAGAGACTGCTGCTACACTGGCTGTCTTTATCTTCATTTGTTCATTTGTATGCGATAGGAGGGCTAGGTCATCTGCTGAGTCCAAATCGTTTAACTGGTTCTGAGCTGTCCATTGTACGTTGTGCTTTCCTTCAGATGTCGAGGTCTTCATAATCCAGTCGACCACCACAAGAAAGAGGAAGGGGGAGAGTCAACAGTCTTGTCTGACTGCGGTCCTTACTTGGAATGCATCTGTCGGCTGTCCTCCATGGACGACTTTGCACTGTAGTTTGTCGTATGAGTTCCGAATAATGTTGACAATCTTCTCAGGAACTCCATAGTGTCGAAGAAGTTTCCATAATGTTCTTCGATCTACACTTTCAAACGCCTTTTCATAATCAATGAAGTTGATGTATAATGACGAGTTCCACTCAACGGATTGTTCGACGATGATTCGTGGTGTCGCAATTTAGTCCGTGTACGACCGATCCTTACGGAATCCAGCTTGTTGATCTCGAAGTTGGGCGTCTATTGAGTCTTTCATGTGGTTCAGCAACACTCTGTTAAGACCTTCTTTGGTACTGACAGTAGTGTGACGCCTCTGTAGTTTTTACATTTGCTCAGATCTCCTTTGTTTGGAATCATGATAAGGTTTCCTTCTTTCCAGTCCATTGGCATTTGTTCCTCCTCCCAAATCATTTTGAATAGAAGGTGAAGCATGTTTGTAGTTAATTCTATGTCTGACTTTAGTGTTTCAGCTGATATGTTGTCGGATCCTGCTGCTTTCCCTCTCTTGATTTGTCTGATGGTCATTCTGATTTCTTCCGTCGTTCGTGGATTGACGTCTATAGGAAGATCTGTGTGTGCTGCTTCGATGTCCGGTGGATTGATTGGAGCTGGTTTATTCAGGATTTCCTGGAAGTACTCTACCCATCTGTTCCTCTGTTGTTGAATTTGAGTGATTGGCCTGCCTTCTTTGTCCTTGACCGGTCTCTCTGGTTTACTATATTTCCCTGCTAGTTTCTTCGTTGTATCGTGAAGCTGTTTCATATTTCCTTTTCTTGCAGCTTTATCCGCCGTCGTTGTTAGTTCTTCCACGTATTTCTTCTTGTCAGCTCTAATGCTCTTCTTCAGTTGTTTGTTTGCTTCAATGTAATCAGCTTATGCTTGGACTTTCTCTATTCTTGTTGGGCTGTTGTTAATTGCTGTCTTCTTCTTCTGATGCTTCTTTAGGCCCAGAACCTCTTGACACGTTGAAGTTAATGCTTCTTTGACACCTTTCCAGTTGTCCTCTATAGCAGTTTCTTCTTCCTTTAGTAGATCCTGTAAGGCTTGCAACCTGGTGTTGAGAGTTATCTTGAATTCCTTGAGTTTGTTAGTATCTCGAAGGAACTCTGTATTGAACCTTCGTAGTGCTGTTTGTCCAGTTTCTCTTTGGCTTCAGTTTTAAATTGACCACAACTAGGTGGTGATCTGAAGCTATATCAGCTCCTCTCCTGATTCTCGCATCTCCTATTGTCCTTCGGAATTTTTTATGGATGTAAATATGATCTATCTGGTTCTCTGTGTTGTGGTCCGGTGAGATACATATGGCTTTGTGTATGCGTTTATGTGGAAATACTTTGCCGCCTATGACCAATTTGTTGAATGCACATAGATTTGCAACTCTTTCTGCATTTTCGTTTCTCTCTCCCAGTCCATGTCGTCGCATGATATCTTCATATCCGGTGTTGTCTATTCCGACTTTGGCGTTTAGATCTCCTATCAGAATGGTGAGGTCCTTTGTTGGGCACTTCTCTATGATTGACTGCAGTCTCTCAAAGAATTGTTTCTTAATGTCGTCGTTGCTATCATTGGTGGGGCCATAACATTGGATAACATTCATTGTGTTCCCCTCCTGCTTTGTTTTGAGTGATGCTTTGATGATTTTGGATCCGTGAGTTTCTCATCCTTCAGGTGCATTTCGTGCTACTTTGAACAGCTTTAGAGCAACTCCCTGAGTGTGTGGAGCGTTCTCATCGTCGTGACCGGAGTATAGCAGCATCTCTCATGTATCTAGCCTTTGTTGTCCAGCTTGGGTCCAATGAGTTTCGCTGATTCACAGTACTGCCAAATTGTATCTCCTCATTTCCGTTGCTATTTGACTGGTCTTCCCGGTCTCCCACATTGTCCGGACGTTCCATGTACCCATAAAAATTGTTACTCTGGTTGTTAGAAGTGGCATCGGCTTTGTGACTTGCGAAGTTGGCTTTCATCATGAGGCGTCATAGTTCTTTTAAATGAAGACATTCTAACTCCCGGTGCAGAGTTTAAATGGTTTGAATTATTTTTTCTGGTTAGCGTTTTTTAGCAAGTTGGTTTTCCGCGGGATGGGGTCGTTAATCCCCATGTCCGACCCTCTTCCTTCACTCGGGCTTGGGATCGGCAGTAACTCTAAAAGAGCTACAGGCGGAATTCTCCTAATAAGCACTATCTAAATGATCTGCGAAACCTATCACATTCCCTTGAATCTAAGGTGTATGAACCATCGTCATTTTTATGATAACATACTCACTCTACAACGGAACTGCAAAACTTGCTATCTTGCCAAATATCTTATATCCAGTGACATTTAGTGTCCATTTTCTGATAGATCACATAAGTTCAACCTTTAGAAATTTAAAATGACACTGATGTAGATATTGAAGTAACTGTCTAATGTTTAAAAATCACGACTTCCAACTTCTGGACGACAGATTCAAATGTTAATTCAATTTTATCAGTTCAAGTAACCGCGAGTAGTATCATTATTCTTTATATGAAACAGCTAGCCAAGCATTTGAACCACTTGTATTCAGTAAACTAGTTGATGTAAATATTGATCGAATCCTGAAATGTGTATACTTCCATTTAAAGGAAAACGGCTCGGAAGTATTTACAATATGAATTGTTAATTTAGCTGACAACTAGTGTATCATGTTAGTAATCAAGGTCTGTTGAAGATCTGGGCTACTATGCTTTGTATTTGATCACCACTTAGAAATTCATTCATTTGAATAAATTACCCCTATATGATTCATATTATCTTCATCTGAAACGGCCCAACAATTGCATATAACGGATCAGTTGCTTAGTGAGTAAAACTCGATTTTCGAACATTCCTTCACCTACTTTAATGTGAACAGTCGGATGGTGTCAGTCTCTAAAGCGTTTAGAGTACACAACAGATCTTCGGTTCAGGCAAACAGGTATTATCAGTAGATCTCACATTTAGAGTTTGGATTATATCCAAGTAGCTAATGAACAAGCTAATTATTTTTTATACCATTTACATAAAATATACCAGTAATCTACGTTTTCTAATCAATAACCACTATGTAGAGTGAATTTATCTGTCTCAAAGGCGGAACGGTAACTGAATGTTTAAATCACCTCCAGGTTCGAAATCCACTTTATCGAATTTCCGCATAGATTGTATGACTCACTGCTAATTTAGTAAACCTGTACTCAGTAAATAATTTACACTCATTCATATGGGTTGTAAATATCTCTTTTTGAGACTAAACTAAGTCCTTAATCTTCCTATTATTCTTTACATTTATTCAACTTCATTGTAATTCAACTGATTAGATCTTTCATAATTTTTTTAATATTTTAATTTCATTTAAAAGAAAAAGAGAGATGCATCTACTTTCCCATTAAAAATTATTTTTCATTCTTCTTCCGATTGTTTTGTCTTTATCTCTGTAGTTTTTCATGGACAGTCATCTGATCAATCGTCGCCTAATACAAGTCGTTTCAGTTTTATTTTTTCACCATTAGACGTTAATGCACCTCATGCATCACAAGAGACTCTAAGTACAGCTACATCACAAACATCTATTCCTCGACTTGGTTCACCATCTAGTCCAAGAGGTTTTCCATCATCGTCTCAATCTCATAACAATAGGGGTCCCGTAAATGATTCATCAGCACCGATCGATTATGAAACTGATGATTATTGTGTCAGTCGAACTGGTACTATGCTACCATCAAATCGTATGTCAAATTAAAAATAATACATTATAATTTCTATATTGTTGTTTGCTTGTTTGTTTGTCTTTAACATAATATTCATCATTCAATACCAATTAGACTACGGCGATAAATACCAACTGCTTCCAATATATTTCCATACATTTATTGTACAACATTATACGTGATATTATTGATATTGACAAGGTTTATTCCAATTTATTGTTTCATTATCTCCAACCTTATTTGTTTTCATGAGTAGCATTTGTTTATCAATCTATCAATTGAAATAAGCAAAACTTTTCGATTGTATGTATGTGTGTGTATGTTTTTACAATTTCTGTTTGTATACAGCTTCTTTTTCGTTTTCGTTTTTCATGTTATTGTACACACTGTAGATAAAGGGTACTATTTACAAAAACACACACAATCAAGACTAATATTTTCACTCACTTGCACCTATCATACCAATTCTTCTTTTTCTGTTTACTACTCATCATTAACATCCATGTACACTCAATTATTCCTGTCTGAGTTTCAACTGTTTTACATCTCTCTATCTCTCTCTATATATATGTGTGTATGTGTTTGTACTCATATACATTCTTTTCCTAAATGTCTAATCTCTGTCTACGGTGAATATATTTCTTTCGTGAATGTAGACTTTTTGTATCTACCAAATACTTAATCAATTAGTTTTACACTTTATTTTCTCATCGATATCAGTCAATGCTACCGAGTGGTTGTTATTATTACTATTAATAACAGTATTCTCAAGTGTCCATGTTCTCATGTTTACGTTTGTGTATTTGCAAAAACTATAAAACAAGTTAAAAACTATCTTCTTTTAGTTCATTAATTCCAGTTGTAAAAGAAAAGAACCCTAGAATTCATATGTAAATCTAAATTGCCTTCTCTCATGTATATGTGTACAACATAAAATATATTTTTATCAAATTTCCATTTGATTGTCTTATAATCATTGTCTACCTTCCTTTTGTGAAGTTAGTTATCTTCAGTGTTCTCTCTACCATTGGTGACACTTTCTGTCCTTACTTAATTTGTTTCCTCTCTTTTTTCTCCTAATCTTGTTTTTTATTCCTTTCTGTTACTATGGTGACCTTTATTCACCTCAGTTTCAGGTTACAGATGTGTACTAGGAATAAGTGATTGAGTTATTTTCATTCCATCATACATTTTATGTGAGCATATACCTGATATATATATATATATATACGTGTGTGTATCAGTTTGTGTTTCCATGTGTTGCGTATGCGAACCTCAGTGTTTTTGCAAATGTTCTACTGTTTTGTATGATGAAAACGTTATGCAACATTTGACTAGTATTTACATATATGTATCTATTTGTAATGTCTTCATTTTGCTTACTACTTATTTAGTTAGTTGCTTAAAAATTTCTAGCGAAATAGTCTTCCTGTTTACTGTCCTCGTTTTCAGTTTCCAGATTACTTGTTTAAGTCTGTTATCACCTATCTGATGCCCAACTGAGTATATTACAATTAAAGGAGAGACATTTTGTCATATGGGAAATTGAATAATGTCAACAGTATGCAATAACTATTTGCTGTTGCAATATCGTTGTTCCTCCTTTCTAAATAGTGCAAAACTTGTAAAATTCTGTGATTTGAAAAGGGTTTTAATATGTACATTCCGTTGTTCCGATGAGTTGAGTAGTATCTATCTGAAATAAGCAGATAACGTGTTGGGTGTTTGGAGAGAAAGTTATTTGATTCAAGTCCCAATGTAAACATCATCACAACATCCAGTTGGCGAATCCCAAATAAAACAAAACGTACATATTGGATCCTACTGCTAGTCATTACCCAACTTTACTTAAAATCTTATGGTGTCATGAAATTATCGAGGTGATTTTCTCGGGATACAAAAGAGACCGATCAATTGGAGTCTTTAACAACAGGATAATTCAAACCCTTACAAGTGCAAATGTCCTCCATTGTTTCCAACAAATTTCGGAGTACATATATCTTGTCCATACACTCGGTTTTAGAACCTCATATTCCATGGGAGAGCGCTAGTAATAGTAACCAACTGTTTAAACTGGAATGCATGAAACAGATTTCAAATGCAAAACCCAAAAGTTGGATACTTTACTCACTACACCTCACTTACTACTCTGCTTACTTACACTTCTGTCTGTATAACCAAGTGGATACATGGTGTATATACAGTGCAATCCACAAATGTGTATTGATGTTCTGTAAACGGAATTTCAGTCATTACTGTAATTACTTAAGATAAAGTTCTAACTTTAATTAGAATTCTAGTTGCAAGATTATCTGTAAATACTAAACTGTAACGCAGTTTCCAACCACTGATTAGTAAGAAAAATTCAGTGTGACAAGTAAATAGTTGGTCAAAAGTGATAAACCAATTTAACCTAACATTTAAAGCCTCAGATAAATCAACGTTGATGTTTATTACTTGCTCCAGACAAAATAACTTGACGTGTTTTCCTACGTACTCAACAGAAGGTCTAAATAGTATAAAAAATTAGACTCTAGTAGATTTATCTATTTGTACATTGTATTCGTCGTGGATTACCATTAATTGGGGCACAATTGAAAATAAGAGAGCACTGAACGATTGTTTCTTCTTTAGTTGTCCTCCGTACCAAGGGTCGAACACTTGATCTGGTCTTTTAGATAGCATTTTGCCTTTAGGCCACTGGGTTAGATTCTCATGAACCACATCAACTCGCAATACGGTTCAACGATTATTCACATGCTTTCGATGATGATTATTTCTCTTTGGGCATAATTGGACTCCAATTGTCAACACTTCTAACTGAAACTTCAGAAAATCATTTCGAAACCTGTTACCAGTGTACATCGGTTTAATCTGCAGCTTTGGCTGTCACAGATTAACATCATGAACATTCACTACTAAATGGTTCTATGCCCCCCCCCAAAAAAACAGTCATTCAATACTGTCTCATTTTTCAATTTCACCCCAGCTTGTTTCAATTTATGACCAATACAAACCTGTTAAAAATTGTGTTTATAACTTTGATAAACATATTATATGTCAGCCAATTAGCGTGGGGTTTCATTCCTTCATATTTCCAGTCGGGAATAAATCATCTAATAATTATCGTATTATATAGCGGACTGGTTAGACTACTGTTTTAAAAAATCCTTATGTAATTATGTTTAGCCAAAAGGTATATCCATATCTTATACATATTTAATCATTCACTTAAATATTTCTGTCTTCTGTATGAAGATAGTTTGAATGTGTCCACTTACCAATATCCTACAATCTCAATCAAGACTACTATATATATAGTAGTCTACGTATCCAAGTGACGTCTAGATGAAGTCAGCCATTTTTCATCAATATTATTAATCGATACATTTCTAAAAAAGTACATATCACATCATTCTTTAGTTATTATTATTATTTAATTACTTGTGATCGAATGACGTTTAATTTATGCTCACTATTGCATACATTAATGTATTTGATAGTTAATGTGTGTGTGTGTGTAGAAATGGAAGGATTATTTTGGAATAATCCAAATTAGACATGTTTATTGAAAGGATAATTACTTGAAAGTGAATAACGTTATTTGTATATAAATTAATTAAACAGAATAATTATCCCCCTTAAAATTTCATAAATGTGTGTTACATTTTTATCAGTTTAGTTTTTAAACTAAACAACTCTAATCTAATAGTTAAATTCATGAGTGGATTTAAAGCTTGACCACCATGGAAAACTTAGAAGCATTTAACGGCCGTTCCGTCTTAGTGTGAGACTCCTCAGCAATGCGCATCCACGACCCTACATGCGGAACTCGAAACCACAACCTTAGGTCTCGTGTGTGGACGATTAAACTCTAGACCACTGAGCCGGCATCCAACAATGTTAATTTTCAACTTCAAACGATTCATGATATTGCTCCACTGTCAATGATTGTCTTCAGTGATTCACTGCCTCATAACAGACACGATTGAACTCCACTTCTCATTCGAACTCCGAGGAAGATATCTTGAAGCGAGTCACTAGTGAGTATATGATGATTATCAGAATGGGGATTTGTGAAGATTGTAGTGATTTTAATAGTTGAATTCATGAGTCGATTGGAGCTGAACCACTATAGGAAACCTGGAAGCACTGAACGGCCGTTTGGTCTATGAAATAATAGTTTAAAGGGGATGTGCGTGGTGATATTTTTTACACATCGACTTAGAAGATCTACTGGAAAGATGTTTTACGACGCTAACGTGTATTTGAATTTGTCAACTAAGCCAGAACTTGCGCAACGAATCAAGGATAGGATAGCGATGATGAACTGTTCCATATGTGTATACCAATCTAACTGATTTTGTGGAGCTAGTTAATTAGGCCGTACTCAGAGGGCCGCAGTGGTTTCGAAAAGTCACCAAGTCAATCAGTAGCATCATAGTTTTGCACTTGGTAGATAGCGAATATCATATCGAAATGGTTGAAGCCTTCCCGGTTCTGTATCAAGTCCCGAAAATTTCACCTAAAGGAGCAAAATTATGGCTTCTCTACAAAGCGAAAGCTGTCAGAATTAACTCTTAAAAACTGAATTAATCTATCTGATAGAGATATATTCTGCTTCCCGTGGTCTACGGTTGAGTCATTCCATACTTAAACCATATAATAAACCATTAATCTTCTTTATATTCATCTTTGCATCTCATCTTTCATTACCAACTTCGCGTTTCTCAATTTACATGAATTTCTTATTTCAATTACATTTCTCTTATTACATATTTGTTTCACGGGACTGAATTATTAGTCATTATCAACATTTCCCTTACTGTACATTTTATTCACAAGATTCATTTCACTACATTGATTGTAATTCAATACTATACAATAATTTTTCCTGCCTATTTTGTTAAACGACTTTTTAAATTGAAAAGTGACATGTTTGAAACGTATTTTAACCTTGACTGATGCAAAAGTCCAGACTCGTTATCCATTCTTATCAGTCATTGTAATCTATTCATTGTCATGTCCTTTTGTCCTGTTAATTAGCACATGATACGATCGCCAATTAGAACACCGACTTACTGACCAGACCAATGACGCATAAACCAGTACGAACAGACTAGAGTCATTCTGAGTCCTTATTGAATCCCTGAGATAGTACCCGATCGCCTAACTCATCCGGTTCGGTTCCGAATACCAATATCATTCTCTGTTATATGAATCATGTATTTCAGACATACTTGGTTTATATACAAGCAGATCAGACTTCATCACAGCATAAAGTAGAAAATAATGATTACACAAAATCAGACCAAAAAGTGGCTGTGATTGTGAGAGACTGTAACTAATAAATTGGGAACGGTAAGTCGTACAGTAGTGGTCAGTAGGTCATATGGAAGTTTATAATAAGAGGAATATATATATAGTCAGTTAATGGTTATACAATAATAATATATATAATAACAGTTCATAAATAGATCTTAGAAGTTACTATTCACTTATTCTTCGTCCAGATATAACATTCACCATTATAGGGTCAATCCACTCGGCCAAACTAAACTATACAACTTCTTTAAATTAGTTGATTTGATTTCACTCATCCCTGTAATTTGTAGTGTTATTTTAGGGTGGACAAGTGTTTGATTCCTGTATGTTATTGTATTTATTCTGAAACTTGAAAGTCACTGAATAGATACCGTATTAAATCAAGCATTTGTTCTTATTACAACTATACTCTGACGAATGAACTATACAGTTCAGTGACTTGAAAAATGGGCCAAATATTTCTGTTAAGAAAAGAACAATACGATATTAATGTTGAATTAATTGTTAACTTGTTTTTTTTTCTCTATTACTGACTGATTTCAGTTTAGCCAGTTTTTTTTTTTCTTGGCTCTCTCTTCTTTTTCGCTGATATTGTTTTTTTGCTTGTTTAACGGTCACGCATTTTTAATACACATTTCCAATATTTATTTAATCTATTCACGTTGGCACATGATTTCAACTGATCGATAATAAGTACTACTTGAATTTTTCATTATTCTAACTAATTCCTTCCATTTGATAGATGACCTGTCTGTCTAACGACCAGTTCTACTATTACTGATAGTAATAATAATACTTACTATATGTGTAGGTGTGAGTGCCAAATGTAACGTTTAAAAATTGATTAGATATGAAACAAGTTTTCACGTCATCACTTCAAACTATGTTCACATTCTTTAGAATTCCTTTTACATAAAGTGGACATAACGGGTGTATCTTACTACAGAGCAACACTCTTTTACTAAGTCCCCTATGAGTGTGATGTCATTTAGTCAATAACAATTGGTTCATAATTTTTGTAAATTCCAGTCAATTCACGATCAAGTATGATTATTATCATTGAGTAACTTTCTCAATCTCATTTTATTCAGCTCCTCAAAACAACCATATAATTGATTAGTTCTCCTAATTTAGAAATAATCAATGGAAGCTCTCTTCTTCCATAGAACAAATATTTTTTTCAGAATACATAGACATGATTTATAAATCTGTATGAATGATATGAACTGTGGTTTAATTCAGTCATTAATACACCCTAACTACCTGGATGAAAAAGACGGTAAGTGGAAATTTACAATACATGAATGAATAGTGCTTACAGGTAAAGTGCATTCATAGGTAGGTATTCAGACTAACCGAAATAGTCCATTTACACAAGCCTACACTTCTCTCTAACTTATATCTTTGAAAATTAATTGTCTTATTAAGTTTAGTATGGTTTGCTTGGTGAATCAATTGTACTTATAACACAGTACCTATCTTTTTAATCAGTCAGGATAATATTTAATTCATAATGACCTGTTTGCCTACAGAACAACAAAGTATCAAATAATGAAGATCAGGTATTTCTTTTTTTCGGAATTATCTCTTATTAACAATGCCTTACGCATATTTTTTCCCCGTTTTAATACATTCCACTGTACAACTGTTTTTTTGTTCTTGTTATTAAAATAGTATTAAGTGATTGACTTCATTGGATTTCTTTTTTGTCATTGTATAGTTTCAAGCTGAATAAACACATATTTAACATATAAAAATAAATTGTTAAACCGTTTGATCACTGAGGTATAACTAATATCATACTTCAACCAATCCACGAAGTTGCGCCACCGTACACCATTGTCTTCAGTAAGTTGATATTTCACAACAGACGTGGTTGAACTTCACTGGTCACGGTCTATCACTAGAACTCCAGGTGTATCTCTTGAAGTCAGTCACTAGTGAGCGCCTTGCGTAAGACTGACAGGTCCTGGGTTCGAATCTTGCGGGGTGCGGGCCCGTGAATGCGCATTGCTGAGGAGTCCTATACTAGGACGAAACGGTCGTCCAGTGCTTCCAGATTTTCCATGGTGGTCTATCTTCAATTGACACATGATTTCAATCAGTAAAATTTCTAAAATCCCCACAAACCCCTTCTAATAATATCATACTTGTTTAGCGCTTATTTTACAAGTTTTATTTTCACCGTTCAATCTGCATGAAAATCTCAATCTTACGACATGATTATTTTAGGACTGAGTAAATATTAGAAAAATTGGATCTTTCAATTATTATCTCTATTTTCCTCAATATAATGATTAATTAATTGGTTTATGATAGTTTTTATATTAGGTGTCCTGTGGACCAATAGATGTAATAACGATACTCTTATTTGTTGATCAGAGTTCATTGTAGTCAGTCAAATTGAAGATCATCTGTCTAATAGGAGTGAAAGGTACTCGTATAAATGGACTATATCTCGCGAATCGATTAGGGAAATATGAAAGGACAGGACTTCATAACACATACGTTTCAACTTGAATATTCCCATAAAAAATTCGTCTAGCACCTTCCCGTGTGCCTGAGGAATAGTTAGACCTGTCCCACGACTTGACGTGAGTGGGTCGGTAAAGATAAGCTTAATCCACGCCATAGAAACAACAGGATTAAAATTTTCTCCTAATAAATGCACGGGCACATCTATACATATGTTTGCTGCATAGATCCTAGACTTACGTATTTCTGATGTGTATGTGGCTCATACTTGCAAAGAAGAAACCAACAAATATTCCCTTAAAGTTTAATGATAAGTTATTTCTCACTGAAAATATGTACTACGCCCCGGTATTTGTACCACTCAACTAAATAAACATTATTCAGGTAAGCCGATCAGCTTTCCACAAGGTTTTATCAACATTCATGGCTGGAATAGGCAAAGTTACTATGTGTGGCATCAAACGATGCTGATTTAGACTCTTCATGAAGTATTAGTTTCATTAAGATTTCATATACTCTGCTAACGAGTACCAACTAGCAGGAAAACTGAGTCAAGCTGAACTTCTTCCATCTAAATTAGACTATATTATTTTCTATATCCTATTTTTCTTGGGGTTTATCACTTGGAATGTTAATTCACATAAATCTATCTACCTTATTAGGCTAAAATTATAAACCATTAAAAATTCTACCTTTTCAAAATCCTTAAAGCAGCCTTTATTTTATATATAATTTATTAAATCATTTTTATACTGGTTGCTTGTGACTGAACGCAATATCGGGTCAATCCACACAGTATGTACATATGTAAATAAGAGACTGATCAATTGCAGTCTGAAACGTCAATGGAAATATTCAAGCAACCAATACAAAAGTGAATTAAAATCTCACCCCATTGAACAAGCTAACGACTATCTGGACTCAGTAGCTAAGTTGATAACGTGATGGCATTTGATGTGAACGGTATTGGGTTCAAGTCCCAGAGTGAATATCAACTCTGGAGACCGGTGAATCCAGCTGACAAGTCCCAAATAGGATGAAGTGCGCGTCCTGGATTCCACTGCTAGCCACCATCATCTCAGCTTATAATTTATTAAATCTTTTCAATAAAAATCTTAAATTCACAAATACACACACGTAACTTAAGTGTTTATGCAAAAGTTGATAGACATTTTCTAAAATTCATAAACAAATAAATAAATATAAAATTATTTTTAAAGATGATTACCACTGATATATCAGAACCCTGGTCTGTCTCTATCATATCCAGGCACTAAATTCTGAATAATATTGCCAGATGGTCTACGACTTGTTACTCTCCATGTTTCATAAAATTCTCAGCCTTGTAGTCTCGTAAACATCTATAAATTAAGATTGATTTATTCTGATAATTAATTCTTTATTTACTTTCTGAAAGATGTTTGTAAGTAACTGTAATGGGTTTGGAGAAGATAATGAAATCCCATGATTAAGATTAAATAAATATCAAGATGACTAGATGTTAGTAGTTAGTTAATCTATGAATATATTCTGTGGTATTTTTGACTTCTACAATTATAACTACGATTTAACTGTTTGATCACAGCATCACTACGTAAAAGGCACTATTTATGAAGATATGTTTAATTGATAAGTGAGTAAGTTGTTCAGATTTGTTTTACACTTGGAAACCTTTTTTTGCATCTTCTCATGAACCGACTGAAACACAATATTAACATGATAGAGTTGTTTAGATCCTAGTTATCTATTCATATGATTAGCAGTATACTATGTGATACGAAAAGCTGACTGATGAAATATTATAATTTTTTTCTCCCAATAAATTTATACCTATTATGCGACTTCATAATGTCTATTGCTATCAGAATGGGGGGTTGTGGAGTTTGTGGCAATTTACTGGTTAAATTCATGAGTCGACTTAAGCTAGACCACCATGGGAAACCTAGAAGCACTGGACGACTGTTTCGTCCTAGTATGGGACTCCTCAGCAGTGCAAATCCACGACCCTGTATGCGGGGCTCGAGACCAAGACCTTAGGTCTCGCCGCAAACTCTTAACCTCTAAGCCATTGAGCCTGTATCCAAAGGTGCTAATGTCTAATTTAAATCAATCCACAATATTGCGCGACCGTCCACCATTGGTTTCAGGAAATCGACTCATGAATTCAACTATTAAAATCACTACAATCTTCACAAATCCCCATTCTGATAATCATCATATACTCACTAGTGACTAGCTTCAAGATATCTTGCTTGGAGTTCTAATGAGAAGCCTAGTGAGAAGTGGAGTTCAATCGTGTCTGTTATGAGGCAGTGAATCACTGAAGACAATCATTGACAGTGGAGCAATATCATGAATCGTTTGAAGTTAAAAATTAACATTGTTGGATGCCGGCTCAGTGGTCTAGAGTTTAATCGTCCACACACGAGACCTAAGGTTGTGGTTTCGAGTTCCGCATGTAGGGTCGTGGATGCGCATTACTGAGGAGTCTCACACTAAGACGGAACGGCCATTTAATGCTTCTAAGTTTTCCATGGTAGTCAAGCTTTAATCCACTCATGAATTTAACTATCAAATATTTATTGGTTTATTACCCTATGTAAACCATTTTTTGTTTAAATGAAATTCTGATGCTTGAACCATATGATTTGAACAGAAATAAGATTTATCACATTGTCTTCATATAATACAAACACACACACAAATACATACATTAGTGCCTATTTTCTGCAAGGTATTTTGATAAATTCAGCTTCTGATACTAACAATAATTTGCGACGTTTAATTGAGTTTCTATTTTTAAAAATTGTGCTTGAATTCGATATGGTTTTGTTTTGGTTGCATAGAATTTAAGCTTTATGTGAAAAACAAATTTCAATTTGTACATGATTCTTATTTATAGTCTACTAGTATTGTCAAATGTGATATTTTATTGATAAAATCAGTTTGATATGTCAATTAAGAATTTAAAAATTGTTCACACTCTACCTGTTGACAAGAAAACGTTATTTTCAGTATAGGGTTGTGGAAACTATTGAATTGCATTAAAATCATGAGTCGATCTAAATTAGTGTCGGGTGTGAGACAGTTATCCGTCGAAGACAATGACCTACAGTCGCTTAATGTTGTGGATTGACTGAGGTTAGACACTGACACTGTCGGATACTAGCTCATCGGTCTAATGGGTAAGAGGTTGCACGAAAGACCGTAGGTCCCTGGTTCTCGTCTTGCATGTAGAGTCATGGATGCACATTTCTGAGGAGTCCTATACTTTCAGATTTTCAAAGGTAGTCTAACTCAGATCGTTTCATGATCCCAATCAAATAGAACTCAAGTGTATTTCAACGATAGTTAATCGACTTTTTGATTAATTCCAACGGAAAAAAGAACACAAACATATACACAACGAGACTATTACCATACGTTCCACAACTTAGCACATGTGCTTCCAAAATTAATGATTATTTCTAAGTTCTCTATGGACAAATCTCATAAATGTAAGCAATTAACTAACTTTTATTTTGTTTGACACAATCATTTCAATCAAATGAAATTCATGTACAAAAAACCAGCGGAAATTTCGAAAACATTTTCCGTTCTACCATTCATTACTTAAGATTCTTATAGAAAACTAACTCAATTAGAATTATTATCTATGAAAATGTTTTGATATCAGATAAGGAAACCACTGATAAAAATTAGGACAAGACGCTTCACTACTGATCCATTTGAATACAGAGGTTAACAAACTTCTAATGACCAGTTGGAACTGATAGAAATTAACCATGTCAATGAGTAAGATGATCATCACCCATAACAATTGTTTATGATTGTGCTCTAGCGTAAACTGAACAATATTGAAGGTCAGGAATACTGAGTTTCAATAAAGTAATATAAAAGTGACACTTTCTCCATGAGACCCAGGGGTTATATGTTCATTCTTTAGTGTGATTATAGGTGTACATTAATGAAGAAACCTATAAATAAGACGAGACAGATGTTCAGTTCACCTTCATTTGTAGTGACTCACTTAATATCAACCAACTATCTAAACACTGAAATGATATTTATAATTTGACCAACTTAAAAATGATTATATTTCAGTTCAACTTTGTCAGTAATAAGATATATTTTATGAATCATAAATTATGCTAAATCATAGTATGTTTATTAGTGATTCAAATGAACTTAAATTTCAACTCCCTTGGTGTTGCTTCTCATTGTTGTTTAGGACTGCATTTAATCAGTCTCTTGTTGGCATATATGCATCATATGCGGATTGCCTCGATATTACCTTAAGTCACGAAACGCGCGTCCTACATTCCACTGCTATCCATCATCCATCATCTTTCCTTAAACTTAAAATTGGCTTGGAAATGAAATAACACAGCTCTTCCCTAGATTTAATATAAGACTAATCAGAAAGATTCTTTCTTATAAAACATAACTATTTCATAAGCAAAGATGGATAGTTACTAGCAGTAGATTCCAGGACGCCCGTTTCGTCCTGTTTGGGACTCGTCAGCTGGATATACCTGCATCTCAGAGTTGATGTTCACTCTGGGACTCGAACTCAGTACCATTCACTTCAAACGCCATCGCGTTATTCAATTAGCCAATTGCTTGTGCAATGGGGTGAAGTTGAATTCACTTGATATTGTTTTTACTTGAATCTTCCCATTGATGTTTTAGGACTGAAATTGATCAGTTTCTTATTACGCGTCCTGGATTCTCCTGCTAGACACTATCCATCTTTGCTTATAATGCTTATAAATTAAGGCAATATCGAGGCATACTCACAGTATGCATATATGCCAATAACAGACTGATCAATTTCAGTTCTAAACATCTACAGGAAGATTCAAGTGAATAACTATTTCATCTTTAAAGTCATATCATTATTTCAATAGAAAATATATTCAGAATAAGAAACTAATTTTGTTATCCAGACAAGAAAATTAAAAACATACATCATGTTAATTTGTCATGATAAATGTGACATATGAATAAATTATGATTAATAAACATAAAGTGATTACATTATTCACTGGTTAATATTCAAGTAAAACACATCAATCGTATCAAGGTCAAACTTAATTAGTGATATACTTTTATGGTGCAATATGAATAGTTACTTATTTAGCTTTCAACAAACTATTAGTCATAATGCTCTAATTCAAGATAAACATGTGGTTACAATTTGATTTTAAAATTGATTAAATAACTAAAAAAAATATCTATATACCATAGAAATGACTTAGATGTGTTGGATACAATTAGACAAAATACTTTTAATAGAAAGTGTTGTGACTTTAAGTTTGGATAGTTATCACATGATTTATTCGTCAATCGATTTATACAATCTTAGTAATGTATTAAACCAATGATGTTCGACCGGTATGAGTAGCCTAGCGTACTCATTGATTCTTTGTTCACTTAACCCGTTCAGTTGAGTCCAGAATGCCAATAACAGCTTCCACTATGTGAAACATTTATTTCAAACATATTTGGTTTTGTATACCAGCCAAACAGACGACATCACTTCATAGAATAGGAAATAACATTTCAGTCAGTAACAACGTAGCCAATATAGCTCGGTTGGGTCATCACGATAGGCAAGCCCAACCACCGCATCAAGGTAGTAGCTTCGGTCGGGAAATAACATTTATACAAAATCAAGCCAAAATGTGAATGTGGGAGACAGTAATCAATAAACTGGACATAACTTAAGAACAGTAAATCGTATCATGATTGCAGATCAAAATGAAGCTTATAATAAGAGGAATATAGATATACATAATCTAGTTATTGAATAGTTATACAGTAAGAATATCTATAGAATATTGGTCCATTAATAGATCTCAGAAGGTACCCTTAGTTTAATATCTTCACTAGGATAAAATAGAAAGTAAGATTATGTATATAGATTTTAAATTTTTTCATCAATCTATCTAAAATCATTAACTTCATACTTATTATTCCCATTGTTAACATGGAAAAGAACAATGAGTTGAGCTGAATAGGACAAGTTAATCTTATTTGGTTTAATGATAAGATCCAATACTATCTATTCATTCGGAGAGAATTGTCTGAATCCACTGTACAACTATGATTCTGAACAGGGAATGTTGTTATATTTGAATGAGAACATGAATTTAGTGTACTCATGTCAGAGTTACTTGGTAAAATAGAAAAACCGTACTATAATACCTAATTTGCAAAATGTTCAATAATTGTCTTAGACTTCATTGTTCTTGCATTTCTATACTAATTGCTTTCTATTCCCGTTCTTCCTTCCTTGATCTTCCCAATTTTCTGCTGCCAGACATTACATTCCTGACTCGCGTTATATACTACTTATATCAATATAAGTGACACGCATCACACTTCTAGTTCTTACATTCTAGACAACAACATCAGTTAACTAAATTACTTTGTTTCCTATCCCACCAGAATAATAAATCTTTTTATTACGCACTAGTTTTTTAAGGGAAGTCTTTGAATAAAGTTAGCTGACGAAAAATATGGCTTTCCTAACCAATGAAAACCTTTATTTCACTGATAAAGTTTTTGACTCTTTCATACAAACATATAAAGACCGTACAGCAGTATACGAACATATTACCATGTTTTTAAATAAGAAAGAAAGATTAGTTCAGCAAAGAGTTCGCTTTTCGGCGAATTCATTTTCAAAGCTGTACAATGTGGAATGGCCAACTATCAAATTTCTACAGTTGGGTTCCCATCAGCCGAAAAAAAAACTTAATAATAACTCTCGCCACAAGAATACAAAGAATCTGTAGCCCCGAGGTCGTAGAGGAAGAATTGAGTTTTTTAAAAGAGATATTTATCAAAAACGGATATCCTTTTATGTTCATTGATAAGAATATGAAGCCGAAAATGCCAAAACCACAAACAATTGCAGTAGAAAAGAAAATTTTATACATGAACATCGACTTCAAAGGTGATAGAGCCGCATATATCTTAAAGAGGAGAATTTCTGATTCTTTAAAAAGAACATTCTTCGCAGCAACATTGTGAATATTATTCTCCAGCCGATCACTGTTCACCAATAATCTGAAAGATAAATTATCGCATCTGACCAACTCAATGTGCATTTACCAATTTACCTGCTCCTGTGGAGCTAGGTATATAGGTCGTTCGATGCGTACTTTATCCAAAAGAATTCAAGAACATTGTCTGGCGTGGCTAAGAAGAAGAGACAGCGGCTCAATAAGAAGTTCTATAATCGAACACTTTGTGAACACAGGTCACTCAATCAAGACAGACTCTGCGTTCAAAGTCATCTACAAGGGAAGTAGAAGCCTTCCTAAGACAATTAGACTGCATCTTCTTTGCATTTCCGAGGCAATAGTCATACATTTTGAAAAACCAGAATTATGTGTACAAAAGAGACTGGTACAACCTCTTTTTCTACCAAGGTCTTGATGTATTAAAAATTTTTTTCTCTTTCTTCATACTCTTGTTCTTTTGCAGCCACCTGCTTCACCTTCCATCTTCCCTTCAAATCTTCTACCCCTAACCGGTTTGTTTTTATTTCCACGATCATTCCGATTACATTTCATCTCTGTTTCAACATTTTATGTTATTTTATCATGCTGAGCTATCCTTACCCGATGAATACCTAAGCAATTAACTACCAAACTTTCCTTGTTTTAAAAAATTTTTCTAATACCTTTGTTTATTTAACCTCACTGTCACCATGTATAACATAAGTTTATTATCAGTATTATTATCATCCTGTAAAACTAAGTATATATATTTGCGATTGTACAGCTTTGAAAATGAATTCGCCGAAAAGCGAACTCTTCGCTGAACTAATCTTTCTTTCTTATTTAATGTCATAATGGGTGTATTCCGTTTATTAAAAAAATATCATGTTTTTCACTTTGAATTTACTCAATTTCCTACTCGATAAAGTATCTAAACTTTGTGCACAAAAATCTAACATATTTGTGAATACTAACAACTGAAATTCATATAATACTTCAGTGATATTTCGTTTCCATTCTTACTAACGTAAGATCACCTTGGTTTTGGAGAAAGATAAATAATATTTCATAATAATAAATTAATTATGATCATATCATCTGATGTCCTTGGAAATTACCCATTATTGAAAGCATCCATTTGGCTGATGAAAACAAAAAGTACTTTATATGTGAAAAAATGTAGTGAAATACCAAATTAAACTTACAATTCCGACTAAGTCATAAAACAAATATATCACTATCCTCTAGTTCTAGGATGACCTTTTGATAAAACCACAAGTGTCCATTGTTCTAGAACCTTATTTTGGAAGAGAACAGTTTCCCGCCAAATGTTCTCCAAATTCTAGTGGTTCCACAGTTGACAATAGTCCACTTCAATTTACCACCAAAATTAAAATTTGTAAACTTTAAATAATAATACTACCAAGGAAAGAATTAAGGAGTATGTAATATTATTTTTCAAAAACCAATAAAATCAAAGAAAAAGTACAAAATTATATTAAAAATACTGAATTGGGTCATCTGGAGGCTCGACCAAGGGGAGTTGGAAAACCCTGATTCCAAACCAATGGCGCACATGGGCTCCAACATCCTGAGGAAACATATGGCGTATGAAGATATCGTTGGTCACCGGTTATCATGGGACTGCATCTCCTGAAGTTGCTCCACCACATTATGGATTAGACCTGCAGGTCAAAGGCTCGGGTGTGGCCCCCTGAGAAAACCGCGTGCTTCGGTTTGAGCACCCGGGCAGTATCCCAGCCCTCACGCGAATCAAGTGATTTATGTGGCGCATGTCTGTTTGGTACCTGCTTGTACCAATGTTTATGTGTTTGAATGAAAGCAGATGATGATACCGACTGTTCACACGGTCACCAGACTGGTCGAATATCCGTTGTCCAACGTCCACCTCACGACCTATCATTGGTGTTTGTGTGTCGCCACACACGACCCCGAGGATAGCCTCGTTCACATGCCGTCGGACGTGACTATCGACCTGCATAGTAAAAGCCGCAGCTTAACCTGGTCCAGCCCGGGTTCGAACCGGGGACCTTTCGCGTGTGAGGCGAACGTGATAACCACTACACCACTGGACCGACAACTCAGCCGCTCAACAACATTACACACTAACCACACCACATCAAATCACAAATCAACAAACTAACTTATTAACTAAATAACCAAATAACTAACTAACCATCGATCACTCATCACTCGACCAAACAATCAAGCGAATCACAAACATCCCACACACTCCCTACAAATCATATACTCCATCCACTACAATCCGATCAATATGACCACGACCATGACTGCGAAGACAACGCCTTCTATCCGCATTGGAAAAACATACCAGACTATTCAGCACTCAACATTTCTCTCCATTCCACTTGGTCACTGTCTCCAACTGACGATCTCTAACAGGCAACAATGAGACAATTTGAATAGCTCCTCCACACCACCCGATCACTTGTCGCCATCACGAGAAGCACTTGCACAACTCGCTGTCTCAATATACACTCCAAGATATTTACTCACACTGGTCCTTCATGAATTCGGTGGCCGACAACTATCCACTTACAACACACAAATCACAGTTTGTCATCATCACGTGGTGCTGTGTGAACGCAAGCAATATTGTCCACCCATGAGAGCCTAGCACAATCTCTCTGCACGTTTGCATACGATCGACATGACAAGATTGAATTTGTACCCAACACTTATCATTTCACCGGTGGGAAGTGCCAACCACCTATCGTGAATGCGAATTGTACAAGCAAAGCACTCGGAAGCGAAAACATACAATGTGTGGTGGCCAATCGACCGAGTATCATTTCTTGTGTTCTCAAGGCCTCTTCCACAGCACATACCACCTCCTACACACAGCTCGTCTCTTAGATTAGACCACATCACTCACATGTGGATAAACTTTCACCAACACGATTCATCAACAACAACACCACCACCACAACCACCACCATCATCATCAGCAACATCAACATGGTGACGTCACCTCCCGATTTCACGAGAAAAATGCCATGGTTTCCGACAGAAAATGTTGTGCTGCTCACATCAAATTCAATGTATTCACCACTGACAATCGACTACCACAATGAAATGCAGTGGTGCTAGCGAATCCGGTGGACACCATCTTGTGCACCCAGTCACGTGCACACCGACCAATCCCAGTCAACTTCACACAGATTTACCCGTCTGCACATCACAAATACAATGCAGACGTTTAGCGAACACACGAGCCAGACGTAGTGACCAGTGTGCTGTTCACGGTGTCAGCACGCATGTTATTACTCCGACGTCATTGTGACCGTGGACACGTCAGCCAGATACCCACAAATGCCCTGGTACGGCCGAGAATCGGGAGAGTCAGCTCTCCCTGTCGAAATGCTCTCACATGACCACGTGCATACAACCACTGCCAAGGGAGTCCTACTCACTGCCTTCTCGCGACGACGGTGTTGTTTACGAAATTGAGAGAACGAAAAGCGAATATCCGGCGCATTAAACCGGTTGGTGGATATGGAGGCTCCACCCAGGGGAGTTGGAAAACCCTGATTCCAAACCAATGGCGCACATGGGCTCCAACATCCTGAGGAAACATATGGCGTATGAAGATATCGTTGGTCACCGGTTATCATGGGACTGCATCTCCTGAAGTTGCTCCACCACATTATGGATTAGACCTGCAGGTCAAAGGCTCGGGTGTGGCCCCCTGAGAAAACCGCGTGCTTCGGTTTGAGCACCCGGGCAGTATCCCAGCCCTCACGCGAATCAAGTGATTTATGTGGCGCATGTCTGTTTGGTACCTGCTTGTACCAATGTTTATGTGTTTGAATGAAAGCAGATGATGATACCGACTGTTCACACGGTCACCAGACTGGTCGAATATCCGTTGTCCAACGTCCACCTCACGACCTATCATTGGTGTTTGTGTGTCGCCACACACGACCCCGAGGATAGCCTCGTTCACATGCCGTCGGACGTGACTATCGACCTGCATAGTAAAAGCCGCAGCTTAACCTGGTCCAGCCCGGGTTCGAACCGGGGACCTTTCGCGTGTGAGGCGAACGTGATAACCACTACACCACTGGACCGACAACTCAGCCGCTCAACAACATTACACACTAACCACACCACATCAAATCACAAATCAACAAACTAACTTATTAACTAAATAACCAAATAACTAACTAACCATCGATCACTCATCACTCGACCAAACAATCAAGCGAATCACAAACATCCCACACACTCCCTACAAATCATATACTCCATCCACTACAATCCGATCAATATGACCATGACCATGACTGCGAAGACAACGCCTTCTATCCGCATTGGAAAAACATACCAGACTATTCAGCACTCAACATTTCTCTCCATTCCACTTGGTCACTGTCTCCAACTGACGATCTCTAACAGGCAACAATGAGACAATTTGAATAGCTCCTCCACACCACCTGATCACTTGTCGCCATCACGAGAAGCACTTGCACAACTCGCTGTCTCAATATACACTCCAAGATATTTACTCACACTGGTCCTTCATGAATTCGGTGGCCGACAACTATCCACTTACAACACACAAATCACAGTTTGTCATCATCACGTGGTGCTGTGTGAACGCAAGCAATATTGTCCACCCATGAGAGCCTAGCACAATCTCTCTGCACGTTTGCATACGATCGACATGACAAGATTGAATTTGTACCCAACACTTATCATTTCACCGGTGGGAAGTGCCAACCACCTATCGTGAATGCGAATTGTACAAGCAAAGCACTCGGAAGCGAAAACATACAATGTGTGGTGGCCAATCGACCGAGTATCATTTCTTGTGTTCTCAAGGCCTCTTCCACAGCACATACCACCTCCTACACACAGCTCGTCTCTTAGATTAGACCACATCACTCACATGTGGATAAACTTTCACCAACACGATTCATCAACAACAACACCACCACCACAACCACCACCATCATCATCAGCAACATCAACATGGTGACGTCACCTCCCGATTTCACGAGAAAAATGCCATGGTTTCCGACAGAAAATGTTGTGCTGCTCACATCAAATTCAATGTATTCACCACTGACAATCGACTATCACAATGAAATGCAGTGGTGCTAGCGAATCCGGTGGACACCATCTTGTGCACCCAGTCACGTGCACACCGACCAATCCCAGTCAACTTCACACAGATTTACCCGTCTGCACATCACAAATACAATGCAGACGTTTAGCGAACACACGAGCCAGACGTAGTGACCAGTGTGCTGTTCACGGTGTCAGCACGCATGTTATTACTCCGACGTCATTGTGACCGTGGACACGTCAGCCAGATACCCACAAATGCCCTGGTACGGCCGAGAATCGGGAGAGTCAGCTCTCCCTGTCGAAATGCTCTCACATGACCACGTGCATACAACCACTGCCAAGGGAGTCCTACTCACTGCCTTCTCGCGACGACGGTGTTGTTTACGAAATTGAGAGAACGAAAAGCGAATATCCGGCGCATTAAACCGGTTGGTGGATATGGAGGCTCCACCCAGGGGAGTTGGAAAACCCTGATTCCAAACCAATGGCGCACATGGGCTCCAACATCCTGAGGAAACGTATGGCGTATGAAGATATCGTTGGTCACCGGTTATCATGGGACTGCATCTCCTGAAGTTGCTCCACCACATTATGGATTAGACCTGCAGGTCAAAGGCTCGGGTGTGGCCCCCTGAGAAAACCGCGTGCTTCGGTTTGAGCACCCGGGCAGTATCCCAGCCCTCACGCGAATCAAGTGATTTATGTGGCGCATGTCTGTTTGGTACCTGCTTGTACCAATGTTTATGTGTTTGAATGAAAGCAGATGATGATACCGACTGTTCACACGGTCACCAGACTGGTCGAATATCCGTTGTCCAACGTCCACCTCACGACCTATCATTGGTGTTTGTGTGTCGCCACACACGACCCCGAGGATAGCCTCGTTCACATGCCGTCGGACGTGACTATCGACCTGCATAGTAAAAGCCGCAGCTTAACCTGGTCCAGCCCGGGTTCGAACCGGGGACCTTTCGCGTGTGAGGCGAACGTGATAACCACTACACCACTGGACCGACAACTCAGCCGCTCAACAACATTACACACTAACCACACCACATCAAATCACAAATCAACAAACTAACTTATTAACTAAATAACCAAATAACTAACTAACCATCGATCACTCATCACTCGACCAAACAATCAAGCGAATCACAAACATCCCACACGCTCCCTACAAATCATATACTCCATCCACTACAATCCGATCAATATGACCATGACCATGACTGCGAAGACAACGCCTTCTATCCGCATTGGAAAAACATACCAGACTATTCAGCACTCAACATTTCTCTCCATTCCACTTGGTCACTGTCTCCAACTGACGATCTCTAACAGGCAACAATGAGACAATTTGAATAGCTCCTCCACACCACCCGATCACTTGTCGCCATCACGAGAAGCACTTGCACAACTCGCTGTCTCAATATACACTCCAAGATATTTACTCACACTGGTCCTTCATGAATTCGGTGGCCGACAACTATCCACTTACAACACACAAATCACAGTTTGTCATCATCACGTGGTGCTGTGTGAACGCAAGCAATATTGTCCACCCATGAGAGCCTAGCACAATCTCTCTGCACGTTTGCATACGATCGACATGACAAGATTGAATTTGTACCCAACACTTATCATTTCACCGGTGGGAAGTGCCAACCACCTATCGTGAATGCGAATTGTACAAGCAAAGCACTCGGAAGCGAAAACATACAATGTGTGGTGGCCAATCGACCGAGTATCATTTCTTGTGTTCTCAAGGCCTCTTCCACAGCACATACCACCTCCTACACACAGCTCGTCTCTTAGATTAGACCACATCACTCACATGTGGATAAACTTTCACCAACACGATTCATCAACAACAACACCACCACCACAACCACCACCATCATCATCAGCAACATCAACATGGTGACGTCACCTCCCGATTTCACGAGAAAAATGCCATGGTTTCCGACAGAAAATGTTGTGCTGCTCACATCAAATTCAATGTATTCACCACTGACAATCGACTATCACAATGAAATGCAGTGGTGCTAGCGAATCCGGTGGACACCATCTTGTGCACCCAGTCACGTGCACACCGACCAATCCCAGTCAACTTCACACAGATTTACCCGTCTGCACATCACAAATACAATGCAGACGTTTAGCGAACACACGAGCCAGACGTAGTGACCAGTGTGCTGTTCACGGTGTCAGCACGCATGTTATTACTCCGACGTCATTGTGACCGTGGACACGTCAGCCAGATACCCACAAATGCCCTGGTACGGCCGAGAATCGGGAGAGTCAGCTCTCCCTGTCGAAATGCTCTCACATGACCACGTGCATACAACCACTGCCAAGGGAGTCCTACTCACTGCCTTCTCGCGACGACGGTGTTGTTTACGAAATTGAGAGAACGAAAAGCGAATATCCGGCGCATTAAACCGGTTGGTGGATATGGAGGCTCCACCCAGGGGAGTTGGAAAACCCTGATTCCAAACCAATGGCGCACATGGGCTCCAACATCCTGAGGAAACATATGGCGTATGAAGATATCGTTGGTCACCGGTTATCATGGGACTGCATCTCCTGAAGTTGCTCCACCACATTATGGATTAGACCTGCAGGTCAAAGGCTCGGGTGTGGCCCCCTGAGAAAACCGCGTGCTTCGGTTTGAGCACCCGGGCAGTATCCCAGCCCTCACGCGAATCAAGTGATTTATGTGGCGCATGTCTGTTTGGTACCTGCTTGTACCAATGTTTATGTGTTTGAATGAAAGCAGATGATGATACCGACTGTTCACACGGTCACCAGACTGGTCGAATATCCGTTGTCCAACGTCCACCTCACGACCTATCATTGGTGTTTGTGTGTCGCCACACACGACCCCGAGGATAGCCTCGTTCACATGCCGTCGGACGTGACTATCGACCTGCATAGTACGAGCCGCAGCTTAACCTGGTCCAGCCCGGGTTCGAACCGGGGACCTTTCGCGTGTGAGGCGAACGTGATAACCACTACACCACTGGACCGACAACTCAGCCGCTCAACAACATTACACACTAACCACACCACATCAAATCACAAATCAACAAACTAACTTATTAACTAAATAACCAAATAACTAACTAACCATCGATCACTCATCACTCGACCAAACAATCAAGCGAATCACAAACATCCCACACGCTCCCTACAAATCATATACTCCATCCACTACAATCCGATCAATATGACCATGACCATGACTGCGAAGACAACGCCTTCTATCCGCATTGGAAAAACATACCAGACTATTCAGCACTCAACATTTCTCTCCATTCCACTTGGTCACTGTCTCCAACTGACGATCTCTAACAGGCAACAATGAGACAATTTGAATAGCTCCTCCACACCACCCGATCACTTGTCGCCATCACGAGAAGCACTTGCACAACTCGCTGTCTCAATATACACTCCAAGATATTTACTCACACTGGTCCTTCATGAATTCGGTGGCCGACAACTATCCACTTACAACACACAAATCACAGTTTGTCATCATCACGTGGTGCTGTGTGAACGCAAGCAATATTGTCCACCCATGAGAGCCTAGCACAATCTCTCTGCACGTTTGCATACGATCGACATGACAAGATTGAATTTGTACCCAACACTTATCATTTCACCGGTGGGAAGTGCCAACCACCTATCGTGAATGCGAATTGTACAAGCAAAGCACTCGGAAGCGAAAACATACAATGTGTGGTGGCCAATCGACCGAGTATCATTTCTTGTGTTCTCAAGGCCTCTTCCACAGCACATACCACCTCCTACACACAGCTCGTCTCTTAGATTAGACCACATCACTCACATGTGGATAAACTTTCACCAACACGATTCATCAACAACAACACCACCACCACAACCACCACCATCATCATCAACAACATCAACATGGTGACGTCACCTCCCGATTTCACGAGAAAAATGCCATGGTTTCCGACAGAAAATGTTGTGCTGCTCACATCAAATTCAATGTATTCACCACTGACAATCGACTATCACAATGAAATGCAGTGGTGCTAGCGAATCCGGTGGACACCATCTTGTGCACCCAGTCACGTGCACACCGACCAATCCCAGTCAACTTCACACAGATTTACCCGTCTGCACATCACAAATACAATGCAGACGTTTAGCGAACACACGAGCCAGAGTAACTTGTAACATTGTCATCTCCGATTGTCTTTACACTAAATATCTAATCAGTAAGAATAAGGAAAGATGCTGAATTTGCGTAGCGGCATTATGTCGGTTTACATTTTTTTCTTACTCTCTTCTCGTCAACTCTTTTTATATATTGTTTTATACTACTTATTAATATTCAGTAAACAGTTGTTCTCCTAGCAATCTTTATGCGTATGATGTAGAGCAAGTTTATCGTGTAATCTAAAGTACTTACATATAGTCATAGTATTTATCGCATTTATCACTATAATTGCTTTTCGTCAATCCCTTTAGCGATTGTTTTCGGTTTTTGTATAGTTGGTTAGTTTTTGTTTAAACTCAACGGTTTCCATTTTTGTTTACTCTTGGTTTACTTTTAACTTGTTGATAAAATGCGATTATCGTATATTATAATTATTCTTTGTCTTTATTACAGGAGGCACTTTTGCTTTCAGACCTAAAGACACGCTAAGCGCCACAGATATCTCACCAGTTGAGGTTTGTAACTAATTTGTGTATATTACTCACTAAGGTACAGCTTTTTAGACCAATCTCTGTTTTATGAACATTGGTGTATTTAGTCTCTTTGATGGATTTAAAACACACTGTTATATCAACAATACGTATTCAGGCTTTACAAAATGAATGTTGATAGAGAATTGTGGTCAAGAACTGTCATTATTGATTTAGTAGTGTTGTGAAGATTGGTCTAACTCATTGGCGAATTCCTGAAATTCGAGCTTAAATTCATGACTAGTTAAGTCCAGACAGTTCTTGAGTGAAACAGTTATCACCAGTGACACTTGCGGAATGATCTTCAGACTATATCATTGGTCTGCTGTAGTTGGAAGTCCCTACTACTATATGTCAACTTATCAGTCTAACAGTCAACAGTTGACAACGATACCTGAAATTCCGGGTTTTAACCCTTGATGGTCGTCCGTGGATATTTTTCAGAAGTCTGATCCTATCATAAAGCGACTTTTCAGTACTACATAGTTTTCAGTGTCACTACTCCAAATGAGATAGACATTTCATGCTGATGATGATCTTCGGTAATTGACAAATCAACTATGCTTCCTACATTGATTAAAATATCAATCCAATGTATCAGTATTCTTATCTATAACATTGTGATTGAAAACAATATATGTACTTAACCTCTTCACCTCTAAATTTCGAAACTTAAGTTTATTTAAATTTAACGATTTCTGGTCTCATACTTTTAAACACATTGTTTATCACACATTCTGTCTTTACCATTGCTTACTTAATTTATAATATTTCATAGGTTAGGTAATCTTTGATCTGGTGATTAATCAGACCAACTTTACTCTTGGTCTGTATTACTTATGGTATTTATTCTAATTATTATTCATACAGTTTTATTTTGGTACATTTCCACACTAATTTCAAAGTTTTTAACTTTGTAGCTAAATCAAACCTGATTATTCTATTTCAAAAATACTGTTATCTTACGGTTATACTGAGGAGCCGTGACCAGTGGAGTTCAATTCGTATCAGGTGTGAGGCAGTGGATGAAGTGCTGTACAAGATTATGGATCGCTTTGATTTAGACAATAACATCGATGCATGCCGACCCAGTGATCTGGAGGTTAAGCGTTTGCGTAAGATATCGGAGGTCCTAGGTCCGGGTCTCGCATACGGACCGTGGATTCCCATACTAAGATGAAAGGACTGTCCAGTGCTTGAAGTGCGTGCAGTGAAAATTAGATAAATATGGTCATGAAACTGGTTTCGTAAGATTAGATTTAGAAATTAAAATGTTAATAAAATCAAAGTTTAAAAAACTTGAAAGAAAGAGGAAGGTTTTTTGAAGGACACAATAATATATAAGTAGAAGTCTAGGTTAGATCCAGAGGCTGTAGAGATTTTTTCTGTATATAAAGGTCAGGCTCTTTGGAATGTATTCTTTTGGCTCCTACTGTATGCAAGAGTCAAATTTTTCAACTATAAGGCGAATTTGGTGAAACTGTATATATAAATTTAACCACTTAAGTTCTATCTATGTGATGAGCAGTATCGATTGGATGTGCCGAAAATAACTAGCTCCGCAAAAGTAGTATTCTTAAAATGAATGTATTCAAAAAAGAGTGGTTATTCAGAAAGATTCTGAACGGAAGCGATAAGTTCACGGAAGGCGGATCAGTAGTTTGCTTTCTTATTGAATGAAACTTATCACAGTTTACTCAGCTACTCTAAAACTGCCCACCATTGCCAGACAGCCTGAATGGAACATTGAACTAGGTCCTCCAAACCTATCTGCAGTTCAAAATGCTATAGTTAATATGAAACGATGAAAATCAGCTGGTTCAGATGGATTGACTCTAGACGTAATCCCATCTGATTGGTTTCAATCACGGTCCCAATATATAAGAAAGGGTTAAAATCATCCTGTGATAACCATATAGGGATTAGTTTGACTAACATAATATCTAAAATACTAGCCTCGATAATTATCGGGCGCCTAACCAAGACTCGTGAACTGCAAACACGTGAAAATCAGGCTGGCTTCAGACCTGGTCGTGGCTGCATCAACCACATATTCACCATTCATCAGGTTCTAGAACACAGGTATACTTATCGGTGTCCGACAATGGTGGTCTTTCTTGATTTGAAAGCAGTATTTAACTTTGTAGACCGCGAGATTCTGTGACAGTGTCTGTCACTGAAATGCGCACCTCAGAAATACATAAACCTTGTAAAGGCTCTTCACTCAAACACTATCAGTCGAGTGAGAGCTTATGGCGAACTGTCATCTGGTTTTGCAACCTCAAGTGGTGTCAGTCAAAGCTGTTTACCTTTTCATTTTCTTTTAACTTCATCATAGACCTGCTGATGGAAATAACGCTCTTGTCGACTGAATTTTCGGGTATTGATCTACTACCAGAGGGTCCACTTATCAACTTAGAATACGCAGATGATATAGTCCTGTTTGGTGAAGACGCTGATAAAATGCAGTCTTTTGGTACGAGTAAGTAACAATGCCAGAATGTTTGGGATGCGCTTCACCCCTCTAAATGCAAGTTATGGCTTCAGCACTGGCCTCGGTCAAAACCTGAACTAAGGGTAGGGAATGAAGTAGTCGGATGTGTTGACAATTTCACTTATCTTGGAAGTCTGGTCAGCCCTAATGGGTTAGTGTCTGACGAAATCTCAGCACGGATTCGAAAAGCTCGTTTGGCTTTTGCCAACTTACGTCACCTATGGCGAAGGCGAGATATCCGTCTATCAATTAAGGGACGAATATATTGCACGGCAGTTCGTTCTGTTTTAATTTACGGCTGTGAAACATGGCCATTAAGAGTAGAAGACACTCGTAAGCTATTAGTATTTGACCGCAGATGCCTTAGAAATATTGCTGGCGTCTGCTGGGCTCACCGGGTAAGTAATAGTGAAGTTATATGCAGGGTACTAGGAAATGATGGCAAATCAGTTGATGGTGTTGTGAATCTCCATCGATTGAGATGGTTGGAGACTCTGGTTGACATGGCTCTGAATCGATCACAATGAAGTAGGTGTATACACACTCTGTCTTCCCTTAAACTGTGAGATTAAAATTGCTTTATATCTTTCTTTTTACCAACTAATTCTTTCTTCCTGTACTATGTTCTTAAATGCAGTCTTTCATTTATATATTACCACGACTGGATTAACTACTTCTATGAATTCGGTGTTCATCTTGTTGTGCTAATGAGGTATAGCAACTTGGACCGATGCACATATGTGCTCGGTCCTACGTTGTAGCTAACTGACTGATCATATTTTACTGTATCATAAACAATGACTCAACATGCAACTCGCTTGTGAAGATATATTTCATTTTTCTTAGGTATCACCTTTCTCTGTCTCAGCCACTTACATGAAAATTCATAAATTTTTAATTCATACTAGTACTACATTCTGAATTTTTATCTATGCGATAACCAATATCGACTACAGTCACCCAGATAGGGCTTCTTATTACTTTCTTTTGTCCTTTGGTCAACCATGAGAGATGGTGTTCAGAAATACTATGATATTAAATTACAATTATGAAAATACCTATTTACAAATGTATATTATTGAAAATATAGCCAAAAACCTATGCTTCCAAGGACAAAAGGATCTTCTTGGTTTTGAGTGACACAAACTTCTTCTATGTATGGAACACAAAGTGGATGTAGTAAGTACATTCTAATTGATCAATAAATAATCCAAGTCCGCTTTATTAGACTTCATAGTAATCAAGGGGTTTAAACATGATCTTTCTGTCGACATATACCACACTACTACAACTATGATAACAAAACTACGGGTATTATCATATATTTACTTATTTAGTGAATCATTCTTTACTATGTTGACATACAGGTATCTTGATCGATTGTAATCCATAACATAAACGAAAAGATTTAAACAAACAATGTAAATTAATTAAAATTCACCTATTGCATAAGCTAGTGACTATCGAGACTCGGTAAGTTAGTGGATAACGGGTTGGGTATTGAAGCAAAAGTTAGTGAGTTCGAGTCTAGCGTGAACATCAACACTAAGTCGTAGGTATATCCAGATGATGAAGCCCAAATAGAATCAGAAGTGCACCTTAGACCCAAATGATATCCACCATCTAAATCCGATTAAAGAGACATACAAGTATTTTGTAGAAGTAGAGAACGCACAATATTAGCTAGAAGGATACTTTTCCTCTTAAAAACATAAATAACGATAATGCAATGAGAAGACGAAGTTGATCAAAATTATGTGGTATATTTGCACAATACATTTCGAACAATCTGATCACATATATACTTGTTAAGAACATTTATATATGAAAATTAAAAGGTCAACTAGGCAGGTTAAGGGTAAGTCATAACAAAGGAAAAATATTTAAGTACACAAAAGCAAATGTGATTACCACTCTGGATAATAAATCATTATTACCAGGGTAGGTTAAGTGTAAGGACAGATTGTTTATGAACATATAAAAGGGTTTCAATTTCCGTATAGCCAAGGCTTTTGTATAACACTACAAATGCTGATTTGATGTCAGCCTTATGACCCGTCTCAATCAAATGTTTCGCAATGGAGGATGATGTCTGTCTATCCTGTAATCTCACTTGACCATTGAAATTCGTTTGTTTCTGCAACCATTTTGGTATGTGTTCACCCACCCTTAATTGCAAATCATGATTGCTCCTCCCTATGTACGCGTCTCCACACATACATGTAAATTGATAGACATAATGGGATGTGACGCAATCGCTTTCGTGCTGTTTGCGTTTTTGGTGAAACATAGACCTTGTCTTTTCGTTAATGAAAAGTTGGGCTGCATAAAATGTCCGGTTGATAACTAATTTAAGTCTCCGTTTCAACATGAGACTATTTGTGTCGCCTCTGAATGGTAATGTAATATAAACTCGCTCTTTGAGTGTCAGAAGCGTCATAGGTCTAGTCGTATTGCAACTCTTCCAGCGGTTTATGAACTTCAATGTATAACCATTATTCATCAATGTATCAGTCAAGAGCTTCGTCTCTACTTCAATAGTATCACTAGTACATATACGATTGATTCTATTGAATAAGCACTTTCTTAATCCAAGTTTTTAGTGAATTAGGTAGTGACCATGGAAATTAAGATATTACCCTGTCCATGTCGGCTTTTTATATACAGAACTTTTGATGGAACCATGAACTCATCATTTTGTTCTATGGCTTGTCATCAGCTGCAAACAGAGTAAAATTACAAGGACTAGTGTAATTCTGAGCAAATGTTTTACATATTCTAGGTGGTAAAGTCGAGATTAGTAATTGAAATGGAACCTGGAATCATGATAAGAAGAAGAATATGACACAAATGAAATATAGTTAAAACTGATGCGTAATTATATTCTGAGAAATAATAATGCAGAGTAAAAGAAATTTTTTTGTTATTAAGTTTGAATCGTCTAGTGATATTCACACTGTATTCACTAATCATCAGATGTCTGATGATTGTGGAGATATGCATGACAAGCTTATTTTGTAAATAGTTTTTGATGCTATTTGTATTTTTTCTGTTTGTTTTTCATAGCCTGTACATTTACCATAAAATGATGGTACGAGATGTTTAAGTGTATGACCTTGAACACACTTTCTTCTGTCATATTACACTCATAGCATGACACACGCTGTTACCTACTAACAAATACACTGCTATACACATATCTTTTGTTCTTCATTGCTCATGATTGTGTTAGCTGAACTGTAAATCAACTACCGTCTACATTTATAGACTACAACCAAATTATACCATATTCTACGTTTGGTTATATCACTGGAAGGACATCAATCTTCATCTATAATTGTGGATTCTGGTACCAAACTCAATTAGAACATGCACAAGCCTGCTGAATTAAGTAACGTCTCAAATTTTCGTTGTGTTTATAACGTTTAACTGATATATTCTAATATTACAGTTTGTACTTAATAACTCTGTTGTTATTTTTGAGTTCATATATTATTTGGTCCACCACATGATTATAATTGTGTAGATTTTGCTCATATTCCTATTTAGTCTCATCTATTTAATGGGTTAATACTCGAAAAATCTGATTAGCAGTCATACATTTTCATTTGAAGACGTTTTTTAATGATCTTTTCTTCAGACATGTTTGTCGTATAATATATCTGATTTGTGAATTTCAGTGGGTTGGTCTACAGTTTTTCCAAAAAATCATACGAAGAAGAAAATATTATCAACCATTGTAATGGTTCCGGTTGAAATTAGCAGTTATTGTGCTTGCGAAAGATTGTATGTCCTCTATAAAATTACTTAACCACCTAGTATAGTTGATATAAATAATTGATCATTTATCAGAACAAAAAGCTTCCTTGTAATATTTGTAAAGTTGAAAAGTGGGTAGGCAGTCGATAAGTTTGAGCAAGCCCTCTAGAGAGATTTCTTGATGATTCATTTAATGACACACAAACTAGAAGTTACTTTAAAGTAATCAATTATATCATTGAGTTACCAGGATTATTTAACAAATACACACTCAATCCATTATGAAAATAAACAAGCGTAAAAATCTCAATTATAATGCATGAAAACTTTCGTCCACCGTTATTGCTAAACCGGTTATAGAAATATGTCACATGGTAAATTTAAAAGACAGCTTACATGGCATGATTTTAGAAAGGGTCAAGGACTAATGTTTTAATTTGTTGAAGACATAAAAATGTTAAAATTTTAACAACTTTTATCTAGTGTATTTCAAAGTAGTTTGTATTTACAATAAAACTATTCTAATCATACTGATTCTAAATTTTATTATCAAAGCTAGAAATGCCGAGTAATATCACATGATGCTTTTGATAAAAAGCAGTTATTGGTAAGATAGATGATCGTATTGAAAGTGTATTGTAGAGACAATATTAAAACAACCGCAACTAATTATCAGGTCCTACTTACACAATCAAACTATATGGTTTAAAGGACAAAATAATAGTACTGTAAACTGGAGATAAACGTTGTATAATTAATAAGTCTGTTACCTTACTTACAAATAAAAAAAATGAAGGCATAAAAGCTCATTTCGTATCAACACAACAATATCACAAATCCTGAAACGTTGAGAGGTCACATACACATAATTAAAGATATTTAGATTATTCTCACTTAACGTTACATATTAAGGTTAATGATCAGGATATTAGTGTTAGGGTTTATATAACGCAATGACATCATCAGTAATGCAAAAATGATTTGTAACTGAATGGATGAATAAATTTAACACAAAAATCAAGAAGCACTTACTATCTGATCAGTTGGTCCACAAAATAAGTGTTTACAGTGAGGATATACGGATAATGTCGATTCACCTGTTACATTGAATTTACAAAGACAGAATTGAGCACTAGATATGTCCTACACTATCATTTATATCATAGTGACAAAAAGTAGTTCTTCACAAATATTTTAAATATATTGGGCAGTGCACAAATGCATTTTTATTGCTCGCTATTCGTGAAATTTCAATTTGGAACAAAATCCGACAAAACCACATTCTCGATTCTAATTGTCTCGTCTCTATACTGTACTTTTAACGCTTTAGTTCTTCTTCAATCACACTTTACAATCTTACCACTGTGGTTGTACTGACCTTGGATGAGTCATATCCTTGATTATTATTATGTGGACAAATTATGGCTTTACTACAGCTATTTCTCACCTCTTACTTATTTGATGTGTCTGTTGTATAGTCCACTGTGTGTTTGTATTCTCAGACTGGCTGAGGTTATTTACAATAGGTGTTGATGTTATATCCGAGCGAAGATTAAATTACGTGTAACTTCCGAGGACTATTAATGGACTAATATTCTATAAATATTCTTAGTGTATAACTGTTCAACAAACAGATTATGTAGATTTATATTCCTCTTACTATAAGCTTTATTTTGATCTATAATTTATTATTGTACGAATTACGGTTCTTAAGCTATGTTCGTTTTATTGACTACTGCCTCCCACGCTCACAGCCACATTTGACAGAATATTGTACAAATGTTATTTTCTGTTTTATCGTACGTTGTGGTCTGTCTGGTTGATATACAAACCGAGTATGTCTGAAGTAAAAGATTCGATTATATTTGATTCCATTCATATTGAAGTAGCTGTTATTGTGTTCTGGACTCAAGTAGACGTTCTAGGCGGATATAGGACTAATAAGGATGCTAGAATGCTCATATCGGTTGAACGTCATTGGTTTGGCATAGTGCGAATATTGTATAAGTCGTATTTTGACTTGTTGATAAATCCCGTGATAACTAGCCGGACATAAAATCATAAGAGTTGAACTTGAAGTTTAAACAGTGTGTGACATCAATATCTACAAAGTCAACCGATTGATCAATCAAAAATTCACAGTCGATGAACTGAAACACCAACGAATAGAACAAGCAACCAATGACAAAGCGACAATTGAATTTCGCCTGCGAAATTGTCAAGACAGTCTGTCGATTGGCTGGTTAGTTAGCACAAATTTAAGTGAAACGTGCAATCAATTCCGAATGGATCTGTGGTGAAACATCACACTTCTAAAGTCAGACTGGTTAGATTTATTATGAATCACTCTAAGATCAGTTGGAACGGTGAAAATATGCACAACCTGAACTGAGGTCACGATTAACCATGAATAAATTCCTAACACTATAACATATTCATCACTAGTTGATGAGTGTTGGTTAATTGGTGGGTTGCTCATTGTTGGTGTGCAATGAACTATTCTTATTTTATGTACGTCGCATTTGATTGCGCGTTCAGTTTATGTTCAGTAATCTCATCTTAGTCACACGCTTCAACTCTCCTCTCCATGTGTCTCAGGTTTGACTGTTCAATCAAACATTCACAGTATTAATATTGTCAATATATGTGATGCTTCTATTCTTCGTACAACATTTCGTCCACACATGATATTCATTATTCAGCTAAACATTAAATCTCATGATATGTTTACTCGGAATTCATGTATTGATTATTTTGGTCTACTACTACAACATCAACAACATTGTGTTCGATGTGAATTACTGCATAGACAAAATAATGTGATTCGTATGTGTCCACCATCCTGCAAATCTACCATTCGTAACACTCATGCCAGTAGAGTGTGTGACAAACACACGTGAATTTAACCTTGTCCTACAACCCATCATCAGATAGACGGGATTGTTAAGTCGATCTTTCTAGTATATTGATTGATCGTTTCGAATTTATATTTATTCGTGTATGCAGTTTGTCATATTTCTGGCTGGACTTTCATTTCATGTGCTGCACACAAATGGAACTTGTTTGTTCATGTGTCCCATAGAAATCAATGTGCGCCATTTCAAATAACAAATTTCATCTCGTGTCAATATAGTGGTTAGGTGGTTAAGTGCACAACATTGCGCACGAACACCACCACCACTCCAGACTCACATACTGTCCATCTGAGTGGCTACACTTTTGCGACAATGCAAAGTCTTCTCATCAGTAGTTTATATGGAGAATTGAGCTTGAAGTTTCTGCTACATTATAATTAGTGGAATCAACATACAGACAAATTATTGGTAAGATTTGCCGATAACTATCGAATTGAAACGGGTAAATGATTGGTAGTTGACACAAAACTAAGGTGTAAATTAAATCTGTCTTAAAATTTAATGCTTCATCATGGAAATGTTGTTCGAGGAATAAGCGCATCGGAGTGAGTGAGTATTTTGACGACATCAAAATCACGAATATTTGACTAACCAATCAAACATGAGACACGTTAAAACAAGCATGCAGACCAGTGACCAAATACAATACAGATACCAGACACAAGCAAACAGACACAACTAAGCAAACACATCTGACATTCCACACCACACACCACACACCAACAAGCATTATCTGACTGTCTACTAAATCACTAACAAGCTAACAACAGTCAACCAATAGTAATTCAGTGCATAGGATATACGATTGATGGTAGAAAAGTCTAAACGTGTCACCTGTCTGTCTCACACTCTCATTCAAAGTATATTTCTATTCATTTCACAACCATAAAACAGATTGCTTGATTATGATCAATACAGTTCGAAAGTCAGCTTGTGCATCGAGACCACCACCACTAACATCGTCGAAACAGAGCACAGTCACACGATACACAACTGAGGAGTCAAGTGACTTAGCTGAATTGGTATTGAGATATCGGGGTGTTTGGAAAGACAAGAGTCGTCCATCTGCAGTTCTTCAGAAACAATTGTGGATGCAATTCGCACGTTACCTACACTCGAAGGGATGGCCGAGAAGAAAATGGACGAATCTGCGTCGAAAGGGCCTGTACATGCTGAGGAAGCTCAATAACACGACAATCAATCAGTGGGAGGTGTCGAAAAGCAATCCCAATTCACCTGACAATCGCTCGAACCACACGTCACTCTCCAGTTCCAATGAAAATCGACACGTGAACGTGAACGAACAGAGTGATTCGGTAAGTTCGCCTTTCCCAATCACGTGCTAACTGCTTTCATCGAATTCAGGTGACCGAGAACCAGTCGAGTGTGCATCAAATCAACTTGCCTACACTCACCCCCTCACCAGTGGTAACCATCAACTCCAAACATCCCACATCAACACTCAGTCCTCCTACAAACCACGTGCAACCGAGTCCCCCACACACAACTGGTCCAAAAATCTTGAACGCATTCTCAACAGCTCACATGTCTCAACAACTGGCGATTCCACATGATGCTGGAGTGCTGCAACCAAACACCACCACCACCACCGACAGCAACAACACGGTTGGTGAAGTGACGATTAACCGAGTCGCATTACTGACTCCTCTCCAATGTGTCTCGTTCGGAGTCGCGAAAACCCATACTGCAGACGTATCTTCTATTCAAGAAGTGAATATCTCGAACTCACCATTCAACCAACCGAGTCACATTCCTCTGACTGCAACAATTGATTTATCAACGTCGAGTGAGGACGAGGAGAGCTGTTCAGAGTTGAGTGGAACGCGAAATCAGGCGAACACGAATGACGTGAATGATTTTGGTGAAAATGCCAAGGATTGTATCACGTAAGTAGGACACCTCTTTTCAACTGACACGTTTCAACTTATGTTATTCCTATTGTTGTTGTTGTTGTTGTTGTTGTTGTTGTTGTTGTTGTTGTTGTTGTTGTTGTTGTGATACTCTCACCACCAGCACCACACACTCCTGATTAGCTGACTGATTGCTCCACACTGCTTGCTGTGTGATCATGAGAATGTGCACTGATTTTTATGACCATGACTGTCACTGTAGCTCTGTGAGAACGAGACTTAGCAGTAGGATTTGATTCACACAAGCAGTGAGTGAACCACACGACTAGGTAGATGGATAGATAGACAAATAGATAGACAGACGGACAAATAAGCAGTACTCTGTTCACTTACGTTCAATGGTGTTCTATCTCACTGAAGTGTTTTCGTCCCACGTTGTGCGTCACTGAATATCTTGATTATTGTCGTTAATATGGGTTGTTTCTCTCGCTCTCTGTGTGTGTGTGCATGCTTAATGAATATGGGGGTGTCGAGTGAAAATTCCTATTGACTTGTGCTTGTCAGTTGTGTATATGGTGTGGTACATTTGATGATTAGGATATATGCGACGACTTCTATGTATATATATAAGCATATGTATATCATGTCTCCTACATCGCCCTGGTGATTATAAACAGATGTTCAAACTGTCACTTGTTTTTGTAGATGCGAATGTGAGAGAACCTCATTGTCAGAGATGTTGATTCACAAGCAAATGAAGTGCCTAGATCTGAAGATTGAAATTCTCCAGATGAAGAAGCAATATTGGTCCGAGAAACTGAACTTATCATCGAAAAGCTGAATGTTTGATGAAAGCCAATCTACACATGAACTACCATTGTGATTGTCATCAATTCTATTCACATATGAATAGTAAATTCAATTTATACATATGTATATATAGGTATTGTGACTGACGAAGATTGTTCTTCCTTTTCATCATTATTGTCTATTCGTGGTGTGTGTGTGTCTGTGTGTGTGCGTGTGTGTGAAGTTGTCTGTCAGTTAGTCATTTTGCTTCGAATCCATTTGAAGTGGACTATTGTTCAATACTGCTCTGTTTCGAATGTTCACTACTCTATTGACCACTTTGTTGCATACTGTACATAATTAAATTTAAATGTTGGTTTTGTAAAAATCTTATTTTGTCTTTGAATTAATTTGTGAACGTCATCGACAATTGGTTGTGTGGATGACGGATGATACTTGACTTAGATTACAAATATGTTAGAACTTTGTCAAATTTTTATTTCTTATCATGATGATGAATTGGTTTGATTTGTATTTATTCTAGTGATTTCTCTGTAATTAACTGCCTGATTGATATTTCATTTATGATACATATTGGATATATGTGTAGAGTTGATGTCAACTTCAAATTCTTGATGACCACATGTGACGGAGATAGGAGAGAATAAATGGTCTCATTTGAATGATGATGTTAATAATAATAATAATAATAATAATAATAATAATAATAATAATAATAATAATAATAATAATAATGCTTTTTTAAAATAAATGTACTCTTGTTATATCCCAATAAATATGATTTTTGTATTTTTGACGTTTGTTGAATTATTGTAAATCACTTCTTCAGAGTAAATAAATAACCAACATTATCTTAACTATATGAATTCGGTGTTCATCTTGTCGTGCTAATGAGATACGGCAACTTGGCCGATGCATATATGTGCCAAGTGCTACGTTGTAGCTGACTAACTGAAGTTTTAATAGTATTAATGAATCACAGACACAGTAGATCCAATATTGTGAACTGGTGGAAAATGAAGTGATTCAAATGATAAAAATAAACAATTTCATGAAGATTTCTTTCTTAGAGCATTGTGTACATTGGTGATTGGTAGAATTTCTTAAATGAGTATTGACCATTTGATGGTAAATGAGCTTTGTCATTAACATTATGCACTCAATAATAAACTCTTGTGCATATTTTGTGCCGAACAGATTGACCAATTACTTTCATTAAATAGTTTTCTGAAAGAGTCAGTTTAATTCGATATCATCGCAAAAACAATATTCAAATAATTGGTTCAAGATCAGATTTCGAAACATACACAGCAGTATGAACTGATCAATAATTTCTGACTGCTATGAGTGGATTGAAATGCTGATATTTATGTTCATAATTACTTGTTCACAAACTTATCGTTGAAACATACTCATTTATGTGAACGTGACAACTTGCACTCCGAACATGCATTTAATTAATCTGCATAATATGGAACATTCTCTCTCTTCTTTGTAGTGGTTGAATCCAATGACAAAGTGATAAATACAAGAACACCTGAACAAATACCAAAAATTGATCACTTCGATAGGAAGAATAACTATGGAGGAAAATAACTCAATGTAGAGTAGTAATATTAGTAATAAGTCATATGTTCTATCATAAAAACATATTGCGTAGTTAATGTCTTCAACTTTATGATCACAGATCATAAGCAGAAGATTTTGAGTGGCTAGTAAGCAATTATTAAATCTGTGTAGACGAGTTCAAGTACAAGACATATCACAAATCAAGAATAGTGAAGTAATATTGAAGTGTCTAAGAACTACTGATAAAAATCAATTAATTTTTACTAGAAAAATTCTAAATAATTCGGAAATGCGTAAATCTATTCTCAGATCTAAACAAACATCTTTTCACTACATAAATATATCGTAATTCACGACAAATTTTCTACCTCAGTTATTTCTTGTCATTGCTGGTGCATGTATTAAAGCGATCTCTGCTTAAATTTATATAGAAGAAGTTGAAAGACAACAAACTGTTTGAAATGATTTTTAATCAATTAATTAATTAATCGGTTAATTAATTGATTCAGTAATCTGCTAACGTAATCACAGGATTATTTGATCTCTCTCTGTTGGTAATATTCAAGTCTTACTAGTAACAGTGAACACGAGTACACCTTTTCTAATTCAAATTTTCTCATGACATTTACGATTTTCTGATTGGTTGCCACTCTTATTATTCACTAATTTTCCGTGCATTTCAAAGTTGTGATTTCGTTACAGTATATACTGAGTTGTACTTTTTCAAGTTATCCTGTTCGAATTGCATGTTTGTTCCACACTTCGTTTCCTCTCTATGCTAGTGGCTAACTATTGAACGGTTTTGTCTCAACTGCCGTTAACCTATCCACAATAGAACTGTTCACATTGCAATTACTCTATCGTTCTTCAATTCGCACGCACCGTACGCCAACAGCAAAACTCAACACCGTAATCCGTCTCTATAAAGTCATAAGACAATCTCGTGTTAATTTAAATCAATAGACAAGTGTCATGAATAAATGATATATTGCACAAAGTCGAGAAATGATGAGATTGCAGTTGCCGTCAACTTTCTGTTATGGATGGGTTCAGTGTAGCGCATCACGACATGCTGGATGATAAACACAAATATGGTAAGAAGGATGGGTTGAAAGGAAATGTTTGGTGGGAACCACAACATTGCTGATAACCTCAGACAAAGGCGATCATTGGAAAGAAAAGTATATTTAACTGATGTAACTCATGGTACTTTTATACTGAAATCACATTGGTGAACGAACATTGTTAAATGTGGAAAATTCCCATGGTATCCACAGTAGAACTCTTAACACTTAATGGTCAAGCCAATAATGTATGAAAAATAATGGTCGACTGGACAAATTACAAGCAATTATTAAGACAAAACAATACGCATCACACAACTCTGGATAATTAATCGATCAACCAACCAATCAATCTTTCAATCAATGAACCAGGATGTCGATTGGATGTAAATACAAATCGTTTGTGAATGTCGAATGGAGTAGGTTGAACTTTCACACGACAATGGTAACAACAAATGTAGGCACTGAATCCAGACTAATAATACTATCTTTACCAATGAGGTATTCATCTGACTCACACGGAACGACACTTCAGGTAACGTTTGACTTAAGAAGCTAAATCTTTTCACACTATATTAATGTGGACTAAGTTGTAACTTAATTATGATGTATGATATAGTAAAATATGATTTTCCACCTAATACATCCTCCTTTTCTCGAACAACTGGATCAAGACAACTTAGAGTACATAGCAGATAAGTTTCAAAGACAAAACAAACGAGCTTTCACGGTACATCGGCATCTCCACAGAGTTATCAGCACTTAACTCTCTCAAGAAAACATTAGGCAAACGCAAAAGCATACTAGAACACAACTAACAAACACCTTCAGTCTTCTGTTCTTAAAACACATATTTGAATTTGAATCAGGATCCAGTTATAGGGTAACTTATCTTCAAGGTGATCAATAACCACAAACACCCATTCGTCAGTAGCCATTGCAACATTACCCACTTGTTTTGTCATACAGATTATAACACTGAAATCTGATAAATCTATAAAACATAGTTTGTAAAGGTCAGTATTTCAAACATTATTACATTTCACAAATTCATTCCATGTTTACACTTTAAATCATGTGACAGAATGAATAAGGAATACTTTATTTTCCATAAGAAAAAATCCATTTTCAAAACATCGGGAATTGTATTCGTTAAGATGAGATAAAAACGAGCGATCACATTGTTAATTCAGTGTGATTCATGTTCAGTATAAAATTCTTCGGATTGACTTGAGGTGTCACTCACCCACTCAGCATAATATACCGCTTCCAGTTTGTGTGAATTCAGTGTAAAATCTTCAGTGAAAATTGTGCACTTGTCCAAAATATGGACGATACGATGCTTCAGAGTGATTGGCACTGCACAAATATTGAATAATGAAAACATATGTGCTACACATTCACAGACACATATCTTATTTAAGTCTATAATAACTATTTACTCAAATCTTATTTTGATTTACATTAAGCTTCATTGTACCTACTTGATTATTAATATGATGGAGTTGACCTTCAGTTTCTAATAATTCGTACACTGACTAATCGATAGCATGGCTCACTTTTATTAGTACATTTGTATGAGTTACGCTCTAGGAATTCCATCAATCATATGGATGTAGAAAAAATAAACAAATATGTTCATCACATCGAATTATTTGATTTATCTGCAGAAATTGACGTACTAGAAAAGGGGAAGCACTGGGAGAAGAAACAGAACTGAAAGCAAATAAACATTTTGTCCTCCCTTCAAAAAATACGCCAACCACTTCAACCATATCCACTCATTTGTCGATCAATTTCACTGGCGTTTGGTGATTAGTCTTTCAATCGTTTTGAAAATGAATTTTTTCTTATGGAAAATAAAGTATTCCTTATTCATTCTGTCACATGATTTAAAGTGTAAACATGGAATGAATGTGGAGACGGTGGCTTGCTGATATTTTGAGGCTAATATCCTCAATGTCTGACTCCAATAAATAATATCCCGTAAACTGAGTATTTTTGATAGGCTTAATCTCCTAGTAGAATTATAGATTCACTCGAGATTATTGAGAAGCCTGAACACCCGTTACAGAGATAGTTTATTGTTAATGATTAATAAAAATCCACAAGCGTACAGCGAGCAAGCACACGATGAAACAAAGTGAGTGAGTCAGTGTGTGTGTGTCAAAAATCCATATATATTTTTGAGAGTTAATCAGGTGTGGATAAATTATTGATTATTTGCATATTACCACCAATAGGAGAATAGCTTAGGGGTTAATGTACAGACATGCATTCGATCATACACACCGAAATTAACATAGTGAATTAAGAGTCTGAAATGCACACAACTTAACATGATGAATTAAGTGTCTGAATTACAGTGAGTAGACAAATGATACAGTAGCCAAATGGGCTTGCCACATAAGCTCCCATCCAGAACACTGATGTTTTTATGTACCAAAAAAAATTGAATTAACATCTATGTTCGACAAAGAGATAAATAACGGAACTGTTTTTAAATTAAAAGTACAACTCAATATGATGAGTAAGCGTTAAATTGCAATAACAGTTTGTGTGTTGAAACGTTTCATATCATGTATATACAAGTGTATATTTAACATTAATGAATTGTGTAAAGTTAAGATGTAAGCATAATGATGATCCGTGGGGCCAATAAAAAAAATAGTAATCAAAATAAAGTAGGATTTTTATGTGTTATAAGAGTAGTCTCAGGATTTGGTCTAGATAAATATGGTGGTTGCTACATACCTATCTGGCCAGTGTACTCTTCTTCCTGATCTTGTTGTAGTTTGGTGCTGCTGCTGAACTTTGATTTGAAGTGTTGCTTGTTACAGGTAGTTTGAATGGTGCTTGCTCTGCTTCAGGTTTAGACGACTTTACAGTTGTCTGTTTTTCAGTGTTCTCTAAAAATGCTGGTTTTACTCTGTCGATGCTAACAGTATCATGTTTACCTGCTCTTTCCACTGTAACCGTTTTAGTGTCCTTTCGGATGATTTTAAAAGGGCCGTCGTAAGGAGTCTGTAACGGCTGTTGTACTCTATCATTTCTGACGAATACATGTGAGCATTTGTCTAGTTCATTGGGTACGAATGATTTCACCTTTTGGGTTCGTGGTTTAACGGACCTAATGGATTCCATCTGGTGTTTTAATTGTTGTACGTAGTTGGTTATATCTGCTGGAATATCTGTTGCACGGTCAAAAAAATTCACCAGGCAAACGTAACGTTGTTCCATAAACCAACTCAGCAGCACAACAACCGAGGTCTTGTTTGATGGTTGAGCGAATGCCTAATAGTAGTATCGAAGGAAGCTTGACATCCCATTTGTAATCCCCTCGTGCGGCCGTCAAAGAGGCTTTTAGCTGTTTGTGGAACCTTTCTATCATTCCGTTAGCCGACGGATGATAAGCAGTAGTTCTAATTCTCTTTATACCGAAAGTATCTGTAAGTTGCTGAAATAGTTTGCTTTCAAATTGCGTTCCACGGTCGGTCGTAATTGTTGTAGGGACACCGAAGTTTGTAATCCAATGTTTCACCAGCTTCTTCGCCACTGTTGATGCTGACGTGTCTTTTAACGGAACAGCTATTGGCCATCTCGTAAATCTATCTATACATGTTAATATATGCGTGTAACCATTAGAAATCGGTAATGGTCCAACAATGTCGATATGAATATGGTCGAATCTAGCGCTAGCGGTGGGAAAAATTCCTGTAGGAGATATGATGTGCCTATGTACTTTTAACTTTTGGCATTGGATGCATTCCCGTGACCATCTTCGTACGTCTTTGTTTATTTTTGGCCATACAAATCTATCTGTGACAAGCTTTACAGTGGCTTTTACACCTGGATGAGATATATTGTGTAACTTCTCAAAAATATTTCGTCCCATACCGTAAGGCACAAAAGGGCGAGTTTTACCTGTTGAGGTATCACAAGTTAAGGTGTCCTTGTTGTTTATGGGGATGTTTTGGAATAATAATTTCGTTTCCTTAGACTGCAAAAGTTTTTTGTAGCTCCGTATCGAGCTTTTGATGCTTTGCCATTTCTTGATAGTCTATATCAGGGATCGAGAAGGTATTGATATTTAATCTCGATAGTGCATCTGCTGCCTCATTTGCATTGCCTTTAATATAGCGTATATCAGCTGCAAATTGTGAAATGAATTCTAGTTGACGAATTTCGCGCGAACTGTATTTATCATGATTGTGCATCAAGGACTTAGTTAGAGGTTTGTGATCAGTATATATCGTGAAAGAATTGCCTTTTAACATATAGCGAAAGTGTTTGATGGCTAAGTAGATAGCCAACAGTTCTCTACCGAATGTGCTATATTTTGTTTGCGTTGCGTTTAGCTTTTTTGAGAAAAATGCAGGGGTTTGCCACTGTTCATTGACACGTTGCTGAAGTACAGCACCTACTGCTACATTAGAAGCGTCAGTCATTATTGCTAAAGGTGCATCAACCTTTCGTCGTGCGAGTAATGCCTCTGTGCTTAAAGCGCTTTTCAACTGATCAAATGCTTGGATTGCTTGCGGTGTCATTGCTAATGATTTAGCTCGTCCCCTTAATAAATCAGTTAATGGTTTTGCTAAGTCTGCACATTTAGGGATAAAACGTCTGTAAAAGTTGATCATCCCAAGGAAACGTCGTAGCTTCTTGAATGAATCAGGCAAAGAATAATTTTTGATAGCTTGTGTTTCCTCAGGAACCGGTTTAATGCCTTGATTATCAAGTACGTGACCTAAAAAGGTGAGGGATTGTTTTCCGAACTCACATTTGTCAAGATTGACTACTAACCCATACTCGTTTAGCTTCTCAAAAAGCATTTTCAGATGCGTTAGATGTTCATTTTCATCTTTGCTTGCTATAAGTAGGTCATCTATGTAAGCATACACAAACGGTAAGCCCCGTACCACTTGGTCAATAAAACGCTGGAAGCTTTGTGCAGCATTCCTTAATCCGAAAGGCATGCGGACGAATTCGTATAGTCCAAAGGGGGTAGTAATGGCTGTTTTAGGAACATCGTCCGGATGAATTGGAATGTGATGGTAAGCACAGACGAGATCAATTTTTGAAAAAATCGACACGTCAGATAGGCTATGAGTGAAGTAATGCAAATGTGGTAGAGGGTATCTATCTGGTATGGTTCGGCTGTTGAGAACTCTATAGTCACCGCACGGTCTAACTTCAGAAGAGTTTTTCTTAGGTACCATATGAAGCGGTGATGCCCACGGACTATCGGAGGGGCGTATGATGCCAAACTCAATCATTTTGTTGAATTCGTTCTTTGCGATAGCCAGACGAGAGGGATCAAGGCGTCTTGGACGTGCGAACACTGATGGACCCTCTGTCTTTATGTAATGTACGACGGTATGCGTCGGTTTGTCGTGTTTGAAACTCGGTCGTAATAAGTCTGGAAACTGATTAAGTAAATTGACATATTTGTCGTTCTCTTGATGAGGTTTAACTAATAAATGTATGGAAGTCTCATTTGATATAATTCCTCTAATTTCCTTATTCTGTTCGGCAAGGACAAGTTCCTTATTTCTGACGTCTACCAGTATTTTGTGGAATTGCAGAAAATCAATGCCGATTATAGGAACGAGGACATCCGCTATGACGAAACTCCATGAAAAATTGGATTTAGGACCGAAATTTAATTGTGACCGCCTTTTGCCGTACGTCTTGATTTCAGACTTCTTTGCTGCTTGTAGTTTTAGTTTGGGGTCAGGTGTGTTTTTCTCGAGTGCAGTGGGTGGTACTACACTAACCTCTGCCCCAGTGTCGACTAAAAACTGTGTGCCGGTTCTTTTGTCTGTAACATATAATAAACGACTGTCTTGAGAGTTGTGGTCAGTGAGTGCAATCGTCATTAACCGGCGGTCTTGACGTTCCTTTTTCTGTGTGCTTGCAAAGTTACAAGGCGGAGTACATTTTCTAGCTTGTTTTCCGTATGTTCTATGGTACCAACAAATGTTGTATATAGTAGTGCTTGGACCACGTCGTCTACGGCTTCTGGATGTTCCTCTACAGTTATTGTGGGAGGCATTCAATAATTGAATCTGGGCTATCTGTTTCGTAAGGGTATCAACTGAACGTCGCAACTCGGCGATCTCGTCAGTTGGGCTTGATTGGATGTGAGATACAGGGTGAGTCTTGGACCGTTCGTAAATTCTGTCGGCTATGTCTGCTAGCCTATCAAAATCGATGTCTTCGTCTCCAATTGCAAGTATCTGTTGAATGTTTTGAGGGAGACGTCTGAGCCACAATTGATATAGTAGACGTTTGTCTACTGTACGATTTCCTACTAAGTTTGTCATGTGACGTTTTAACTGTGATGGTGTATTGTCACCTAGCTCTACGTTGGCTAAAAGTTGATCAATTGTCTGTTGGTCGGTGAGAGATGTGACACGAATGACCTCTCTTTTTAGACAATCGAATGGTGAGTCATGATCCGACTTAAAAATGACATCAGGCACTTGTTCAATGATGTCGTCCGGCAGCAGTGAGTTTGCGTAACTAAATTTCGTACTCTGATTTGTGATTTTGTTTGCAACAAAAAAGCTTTCTAAGCGAGCAAACCAGAGTTCAGCCTTTCGTGGATTAAAAATAGGTAAAATTATAGAAATGGCACCCACGGAAATAGATTTAGATGATAGGCTTAGCGAATTATCAACTGACATGGTACGAAGGAGCAATAATAATAATAATAATAACAATAATAATAATAATAATAATAATAATAATAAGCTGAGGTTTGAAATATACGATATGAAGAAATCGAAAATAACAAAAAATATATAAGACTCACCGAAAAGAAAAATTGTCACTTTGGGTATACATATGAGAATATACAGTAATAATTCCAAAGGGAAAATATTATGAGTGAATTTATTATGACTGCCAATGGGTTGTTATTAATTATAATAATAATTCCAATATGAAGTTCTTTATGATACGATTGAGAAGAATTCAGCAGACTTTGTAGGAAAATGGTGCGCGTTCTAAAGGCGGGTCACCAATATGTAGAGACGGTGGCTTGCTGATATTTTGAGGCTAATATCCTCAATGTCTGACTCCAATAAATAATATCCCGTAAACTGAGTATTTTTGATAGGTTTAATCTCCTAGTAGAATTATAGATTCACTCGAGATTATTGAGAAGCCTGAACACCCGTTACAGAGATAGTTTATTGTTAATGATTAATAAAAATCCACAAGCGTACAGCGAGCAAGCACACGATGAAACAAAGTGAGTGAGTCAGTGTGTGTGTGTCAAAAATCCATATATATTTTTGAGAGTTAATCAGGTGTGGATAAATTATTGATTATTTGCATATTACCACCAATAGGAGAATAGCTTAGGGGTTAATGTACAGACATGCATTCGATCATACACACCGAAATTAACATAGTGAATTAAGAGTCTGAAATGCACACAACTTAACATGATGAATTAAGTGTCTGAATTACAGTAAGTAGACAAATGATACAGTAGCCAAATGGGCTTGCCACATGAATTTGTGAAATGTAATAATTTTTGAAATACTGGTTTTTACAAACTATGTTTTATAGATTAATCAGATTTTAAATTGTGGTCAATGATTGGAATTTGCAGGAGGGATGCCAAATTGTGCCTAGTGTCGACGAGGTGGCGAACATTCGTAGTCACATCAATGATGTATAACAGAAGGCTGTGTTCGTCGGTTACGGTTACCGTTGACGCGTGTTGTCTGGGAAGTTTCCCGAAGTGTTTTTCATGTCGGTCGTTTCTGATAAATACAAGAACACCTGAACAAATACCAAAAATTGATCACTTCGATAGGAAGAATAACTATGGAGGAAAATAACTCAATGTAGAGTAGTAATATTAGTAATAAGTCATATGTTCTATCATAAAAACATATTGCGTAGTTAATGTCTTCAACTTTATGATCACAGATCATAAGCAGAAGATTTTGAGTGGCTAGTAAGCAATTATTAAATCTGTGTAGACGAGTTCAAGTACAAGACATATCACAAATCAAGAATAGTGAAGAAATATTGAAGTGTCTAAGAACTACTGATAAAAATCAATTAATTTTTACTAGAAAAATTCTAAATAATTCGGAAATGCGTAAATCTATTCGCAGATCTAAACAAACATCTTTTCACTACATAAATATATCGTAATTCACGACAAATTTTCTACCTCAGTTATTTCTTGTCATTGCTGGTGCATGTATTAAAGCGATCTCTGCTTAAATTTATATAGAAGAAGTTGAAAGACAACAAACTGTTTGAAATGATTTTTAATCAATTAATTAATTAATCGGTTAATTAATTGATTCAGTAATCTGCTAACGTAATCACAGGATTATTTGATCTCTCTCTGTTGGTAATATTCAAGTCTTACTAGTAACAGTGAACACGAGTACACCTTTTCTAATTCAAATTTTCTCATGACATTTACGATTTTCTGATTGGTTGCCACTCTTATTATTCACTAATTTTCCGTGCATTTCAAAGTTGTGATTTCGTTACAGTATATACTGAGTTGTACTTTTTCAAGTTATCCTGTTCGAATTGCATGTTTGTTCCACACTTCGTTTCCTCTCTATGCTAGTGGCTAACTATTGAACGGTTTTGTCTCAACTGCCGTTAACCTATCCACAATAGAACTGTTCACATTGCAATTACTCTATCGTTCTTCAATTCGCACGCACCGTACGCCAACAGCAAAACTCAACACCGTAATCCGTCTCTATAAAGTCATAAGACAATCTCGTGTTAATTTAAATCAATAGACAAGTGTCATGAATAAATGATATATTGCACAAAGTCGAGAAATGATGAGATTACAGTTGCCGTCAACTTTCTGTTATGGATGGGTTCAGTGTAGCGCATCACGACATGCTGGATGATAAACACAAATATGGTAAGAAGGATGGGTTGAAAGGAAATGTTTGGTGGGAACCACAACATTGCTGATAACCTCAGACAAAGGCGATCATTGGAAAGAAAAGTATATTTAACTGATGCAACTCATGGTACATTTATACTGAAATCACATTGGTGAACGAACATTGTTAATTGTGGAAAATTCCCATGGTATCCACAGTAGAACTCTTAACACTTAATGGTCAAGCCAATAATGTATGAAAAATAATGGTCGACTGGACAAATTACAAGCAATTATTAAGACAAAACAATACGCATCACACAACTCTGGATAATTAATCGATCAACCAACCAATCAATCTTTCAATCAATGAACCAGGATGTCGATTGGATGTAAATACAAATCGTTTGTGAATGTCGAATGGAGTAGGTTGAACTTTCACACGACAATGGTAACAACAAATGTAGGCACTGAATCCAGACTAATAATACTATCTTTACCAATGAGGTATTCATCTGACTCACACGGAACGACACTTCAGGTAACGTTTGACTTAAGAAGCTAAATCTTTTCACACTATATTAATGTGAACTAAGTTGTAACTTAATTATGATGTATGATATAGTAAAATATGATTTTCCACCTAATACATCCTCCCTTTCTCGAACAACTGGATCAAGACAACTTAGAGTACATAGCAGATAAGTTTCAAAGACAAAACAAACGAGCTTTCACGGTACATCGGCATCTCCACAGAGTTATCAGCACTTAACTCTCTCAAGAAAACATTAGGCAAACGCAAAAGCATACTAGAACACAACTAACAAACACCTTCAGTCTTCTGTTCTTAAAACACATATTTGAATTTGAATCAGGATCCAGTTATAGGATAACTTATCTTCAAAGTGATCAATTACCACAAACATCCATTCGTCAGTAGCCATTGCAACATTACCCACTTGTTTTGTCATACAGATTATAACACTGAAATCTGATAAATCTATAAAACATAGTTTGTAAAGGTCAGTATTTCAAACATTATTACATTTCACAAATTCATTCCATGTTTACACTTTAAATCATGTGACAGAATGAATAAGGAATACTTTATTTTCCATAAGAAAAAATCCATTTTCAAAACATCGGGAATTGTATTCGTTAAGATGAGATAAAAACGAGCGATCACATTGTTAATTCAGTGTGATTCATGTTCAGTATAAAATTCTTCGGATTGACTTGAGGTGTCACTCACCCACTCAGCATAATATACCGCTTCCAGTTTGTGTGAATTCAGTGTAAAATCTTCAGTGAAAATTGTGCACTTGTCCAAAATATGGACGATACGATGCTTCAGAGTGATTGGCACTGCACAAATATTGAATAATGAAAACATATGTGCTACACATTCACAGACACATATCTTATTTAAGTCTATAATAACTATTTACTCAAATCTTATTTTGATTTACATTAAGCTTCATTGTACCTACTTGATTATTAATATGATGGAGTTGACCTTCAGTTTCTAATAATTCGTACACTGACTAATCGATAGCATGGCTCACTTTTATTAGTACATTTGTATGAGTTACGCTCTAGGAATTCCATCAATCATATGGATGTAGAAAAAATAAACAAATATGTTCATCACATCGAATTATTTGATTTATCTGCAGAAATTGATGGTACTCGAAAAGGGGAAGCACTGAGAGAAGAAACAGAACTGAAAGCAAATAAACATTCTAGTCCTCCCTTCAAAAAATACGCCAACCACTTCAACCATATCCACTCATTTGTCGATCAATTTCACTGGCGTTTGGTGATTAGTCTTTCAATCGTTTTGAAAATGAATTTTTTTCTTATGGAAAATAAAGTATTCCTTATTCATTCTGTCACATGATTTAAAGTGTAAACATGGAATGAATTTGTGAAATACTGGTTGTACAAACTATGTTTTATAGATTAATCAGATTTTAAATTGTAGTCAATGATTGGATCTCGATAATATGGTCGGCAGATAAAGCCAGCTCGTCTACGGGGGCAAGCATTGCATGCATCTGTTGAGGACGTTTAGACAAGGAATGTTTTCTAAACAGGCCACTATCAAATGTTCTTTAAGCAATTACCTCTCGCATTCGTAACAATATGTTCGTTGCTGAGACGTGTTGCAGATCGATGTTGTTGAGAAGTTGATCAAACCTTCGTCGACCAATTAGATCACCGCATATCAGAATAGACCGTTTTACAGTTTCATAAGTTTCCGAAATATCACAAGTAAGCATACTAGGTGTGACGAATCTGTTGAATTCGCGCGGTAGTGCCTTCATTGCTGTGAGGAATGGTGTACATGGATCGGTCACTCTGTGCTCCTAGCAGTCAGTCTCTGTGTTGGACAACCAGACTTCGAGGTTGTTTGGCCAGCATGTCATTAGCTGAAATGAGGTCGATGTCATAATATTGATCTTCAGTACCTTAGTAGTCTGTTCTGTCATAGCGAATGTGATGTGCAGGAATGAATGAAGGGAAACTATATTATAATACATAAAAATTAAAATAAAGCAATGATATAAGGAGTTCCAAAAAGGAACAGACTCACAGTTTGCGAGTTGGAGTTCAAGATAACGTCCGTTCACCAACGAAGATGCCACAAGTATTTGCAGTTTGACAACACTTTAACCAGTAACACCTTCTATCATTGAATCGCGCCCACCCAGTGAAATCGAAAGTCAGAAGCGAGGACGTTCGAAGATATATAACTAATGTGGTCAGATTCAAATGTCGAAGACTTACAGAGCTATAGATTTTGGGGATATATTTACCACTACAAAATTAAAACACAAAAAAAACATTTAAGCACATAACTTCTATTTGTAATTTGGAAAATCGTTGACAAACACAATATGAACATGGATGTATCGGATGATATAGTTTGTCCACAAATGTATACATGAAGTTAGTAAGCTTCTTCAATTCTTCAATTTCAATGTGATCAGTCACATGACCACTAAATCATACCGGTATTCGTCTTTGCACATCTCTCGTGAAAGTTCACCGCAGTGCAAGTATTTGCAAAAGAAGTTAATATATACAACTCGGTATTGTGTATACACTGCTCTATGTGTTCTAAATCAAATATCCAATTATAACGACTGAATTAGTCAGGAGCTAACCTAAATTGTTGTTTGCACAGTACCTAACACAAAGTAAGCTTAACTGAATAATACTTGGCAACAAAATAATTCGGTTTAATCAACTAACTGCCATCACAATGACTTTGAAAAAAAATATTTGTTGAACACATTCCTCTGAGGTGAAAAGCATGACTAATTCTCTTATTTATGTCTGACGTAAAAGTCTGACTTGTCTACAAACTGTCAATGATCGATCGGTAGGCTTCGTATACATTGAGTTCACACAGAATACACTGGATAAACCACAAGGTCAACACCTATTGTAAATAACCTCAGCCAGTCTGAGAATACAAACACACAGTGGACTATACAACAGACACATCAAATAAATAAGAGGTGAGAAATAGCTGTAGTAAAGCCATATCGATTAATTTGTCCACATAATAATAATCAAGGATATGACTCATCCAAGGTCAGAACAACCACAGTGGTAAGATTGTAAAGTGTGATTGAAGAAGAACTAAAGCGTTAAAAGTACAGTATAGAGACGAGACAATTAGAATCGAGAATGTGGTTTTGTCGGATTTTGTTCCAAATTGAAATTTCACGAATAGCGAGCAATAAAAATGCATTTGTGCACTGCCCAATATATTTTAAATATTTGTGAAGATCTACTTTTTTTCACTATGATATAAATGATAGTGTAGGACATATCGAGTGCTCAATTCTGTCTTTGTAAATTCAATGTAACAGGTGAATCGACATTATCCGTATATCTTCACTGTAAACACTTATTTTGTGGACCAACTGATCAGATAGTAAGTGCTTCTTGATTTTTGTGTTAAATTTATTCATCCATTTAGTTACAAATCATTTTTGCATTACTGCTGATCTACTGTACTCTGTCAGTTATAATACCAATTATTTTTCACTACATGTTCTTAATGTTAACCACATATCTCCTCAGTGTTATTTTCGAAAGCAGACAGTTTTTCAATTTAATCTACTATCAATTTGATTGATTTAATAATCCCATATATCTAATGTTGGATTAGAGAAAAAGGCTTAATTCACGTGTGTGTTTGTCACACACTCAATTGGTATGAGTGTTTTGTAGGATTGATTGGGAGGGTGAACATATAGAAATCACATGATTTTCTCGTTGTAGCAGTTTACATCAAATTGTATATTGGTAACTAGAAGAATAAAATAATCAAAACTTGTCAGTCCTATTCGCTCATTTTTATCCATCTTCTATGTGATTTATGTATTATCGATCGTTAATTTGTTGTTTGTTTGTTTGTTTGTAAGAAATTGATTTTTCATTATTCATTGAATTACTGAATAAAAAGATAAAGTAATGAGAAACATATTTCATGTTATTGAAGAATGTTTAATCAAAGCTTAGCACAACTGGAATTATATCGTTAATGTCAAATGAAAATTTTAGAATTCTATTCATCACGAAACTGTGTTAAATAGAAATTTTCAACAAAAAAAATAAATAGAAAATTAGTGTTTTGTTGTTGTTGTTGAGGTTTTTATCAGGAAAAGAAATTGAACAATCGAAGAAAATTTATCGGGAAATCAACTCATTACATTTGAACATGAATAAAGTAATATCTAACAAATTGTAATGATGGTACGCGTAACACTGGATTTACTTTGTTGGTTCCTCAATAATACCGTAATGTAGGCTGTCAGTTTAAAAAAAATACAACAACGGTATTTCTTTGAACAGGGACAAACATGTAATGACAGTGTGTTCAAGAAATTCATCCCTACACATCAACTACATGAGGTTGAAATACTTATCCAAATACAACGAAGGCAATTTGCAATTCAAACACAGTGAACGAAAGAATAATCAGTTACAACTAGTGACTTGGTAACATCAGGAGTAAAATAAGAATTAATAATTGATATTTGACTTAAACAGTTTTAGTTGAAATAGACTTGAAAATGGAAGAATAAAATTGAAAGTAATTTGATGATGACCAGAGATAAGAACGAAGTCATAGATGTGGAAACTGTTAACTATATTCATAAAGAACCAATCCAATGGTTGCTTAAACTCCCACCACATTAATCTGGTCTGGTGTGTCCGTCAACTACCCCTGTTGCATGTGACCTACAAATTGAACGCCATTATTATCCTATAGTGTTAGTGTGACTGATAAATTTTATTCATTTCGATGAGACATGAATACTGGTCAGTAGGTTTGTGCGTTTCACCTAATGACTGTAATTCGCTTGAACATTGTACTAATCGAATTATTTTTACGTTTAGAAACGGATAGGTTATAGCTAAGTTGACCTTGTTCTGACCATAGCTTTCACATAGACTCTGTACTCGCCAGTATCGCGTTTACAGTTCTAGCAGTATATCTGAAGGACAAATTAAATCCTACAAACATAGCTCACTTGGTTTCAGTTGAGAATTTGCACACTTATCCAACCTGGAAACAACATAGTCGAAGTCTCACTATCATACACAACTCTATTTGTGATTGATCAATATCACGGAAACACACTCAAGATACAACTCTCAAAACTAAAGTACCTCTGCAAAGTTGATTCGTTCTATTGTAGGACCATCATTACAGTCCATGCGCTGAACCACCAACCAATAGAACAAGCAACCAATGACAAAGCGACAATTGAATTTCGCCTGCGAAATTGTCAAGACAGTCTGTCGATTGGCTGGTTAGTTAGCACAAATTTAAGTGAAACGGGCAATCAATTCCGAATGGATCTGTGGTGAAACATCACACTTCTAAAGCCAGACTGGTTAGATTTATTATGAATCACTCTAAGATCAGTTGGAACGGTGAAAATATGCACAACCTGAACTGAGGTCACGATTAACCATGAATAAATTCCTAACACTATAACATATTCATCACTTGTTGATGAGTGTTGGTTAATTGGTGGGTTGCTCATTGTTGGTGTGCAATGAACTATTCTTATTTTAAGTACGTCGCATTTGATTGCACGTTCAGTTTATGTTCAGTAATCTCATCTTAGTCACACGCTTCAACTCTCCTCTCCATGTGTCTCAGGTTTGACTGTTCAATCAAACATTCACAGTATTAATATTGTCAATATATGTGATGCTTCTATTCTTCGTACAACATTTCGTCCACACATGATATTCATTATTCAGCTAAACATTAAATCTCATGATATGTTTACTCGGAATTCATGTATTGATTATTTTAGGCTACTACTACAAAATCAACAACATTATGTTCGATGTGAATTACTGCATAGACAAAATAATGTGATTCGTATGTGTCCACCATCCTGCAAATCTATCATTCATAACACTCATGCCAGTAGAGTGTGTGACAAACACACGTGAATTTAACCTTGTCCTACAACCCATCATTAGATAGACGGGATTGTTAAGTCGATCTTTCTAATATATTGATTGATCGTTTCGAATTTATATTTATTCGTGTATGCAGTTTGTCATATTTCTGGTTGGACTTTCATTTCATGTGCTGCACACAAATGGAACTTGTTTGTTCATGTGTCCCATAGAAATCAATGTGCGCCATTTCAAATAACAAATTTCATCTCGTGTCAATATAGTGGTTAGGAGGTTAAGTGCACAACATTGCGCACCAACACCACCACCACCACCACCAACACTCCAGATTCACATACTGTCCATCTGAGTGGCTACACTTTTGCGACAATGCAAAGTCTTCTCATCAGTAGTTTATATGGAGAATTGAGCTTGAAGTTTCTGCTACATTATAATTAGTGGAATCAACATACAGACAAATTGTTGGTAAGATTTGCCGATAACTATCGAATTGAAACGGGTAAATGATTAGTAGTTGACACAAAACTAAGGTGTAAATTAAATCTAACTTAAAATTTAATGCTTCATCATGAAAATGTTGTTCGAGGAATAAGCGCATCGGAGTGAGTGAGTATTTTGACGAGATCAAAATCACGAATGTTTGACTAACCAATCAAACATGAGACACGTTAAAACAAGCATGCAAACCAGTGACCAAATACAATACAGATACCAGACACAAGCAAACAGACACAACTAAGCAAACACATCTGACATTCCACACCACACACCACACACCAACAAGCATTATCTGACTGTCTACTAAATCACTAACAAGCTAACAACAGTCAACCAATAGTAATTCAGTGCATAGGATATACGATTGATGGTAGAAAATTCTCAACGTGTCACCTGTCTGTCTCACACTCTCATTCAAAGTATATTTCTATTCATTTCACAACCACAAAACAGATTGCTTGATTATGATCAATACAGCTCGAAAGTCAGCTTGTGCAGCCAGACCACCACCACTAATATCGTCGAAACAGAGCACAGTCACACGATACACAACTGAGGAGTCGAGTGACTTAGCTGAATTGGTATTGAGATATCGGGGTGTTTGGGAAGACAAGAGTCATCCATCCACACTTCTTCAGAAACATTTGTGGATGCAATTCGCACATTACCTACACTCAAAAGGGTGGCCGAGAAGAAAATGGACGAATCTGCGTCGAAAGGGCCTGCACATGCTGAGGAAGCTCAATAACACGACAATCAATCAGTGGGAGGTGTCGAAAAGCAATCATAATTCACCTGACAATCGCTCGAACCACACGTCACTCTCCAGTTCCAATGAAAATCGACACGTGAACGTGAACGAACAGAGTGATTCGGTAAGTTCGCCTTTCCCAATCCCGTGCTAATTGCTTTCATCGAATTCAGGTGACCGAGAACCAGTCGAGTGTGCATCAAATCAACTTGCCTACACTCACCCCCTCACCAGTAGTAACCATCAACTCCAAACATCCCACATCAACACTCAGTCCTCCTACAAACCACGTGCAACCGAGTCCCCCACACACAACTGGTCCAAAAATCTTGAACGCATTCTCAACAGCTCACATGTCTCAACAACTGGCGATTCCACATGATGCTGGAGTGCTGCAACCAAACACCACCACCACCACCAACAGCAACAACACGGTTGGTGAAGTGACGATCAACCGAGTCGCATTACTGACTCCTCTCCAATGTGTCTCGTTCGGAGTCGCGAAAACCCATACTGCAGACGTATCTCCTATTCAAGAAGTGAATATCTCGAACTCACCATCCAACCAACCGAGTCGCATTCCTCTGACTGCAACAATTGATTTATCAACGTCGAGTGAGGACGAGGAGAGCTGTTCAGAGTTGAGTGGAACGCGAAATCAGGCGAACACGAATGACGTGAATGATTTTGGTGAAAATGCCAAGGATTGTATCACGTAAGTAGGACACCTCTTTTCAACTGACACGTTTCACCTTATGTTATTCCTATTGTTGTTGTTGTTGTTGTTGTTGTTGTTGTCGTTGTTGTTGTTGTGATACTCTCACCACCAGCACCACACACTCCTGATTAGCTGACTGATTGCTCCACACTGCTTGCTGTGTGATCATGAGAATGTGCACTGATTTTTATGACCATGACTGTCACTGTAGCTCTGTGAGAACGAGACTTAGCAGTAGGATTTGATTCACACAAGCAGTGAGTGAACCACACGACGAGGTAGATGGATAGATAGACAAATAGATAGACAGACGGACAAATAAGCAGTACTCTGTTCACTTACGTTCAATGGTGTTCTATCTCACTGAAGTGTTTTCGTCCCACGTTGTGCGTCACTGAATATCTTGATTATTGTCGTTAATATGGGTTGTTTCTCTCGCTCTCTGTGTGTGTGTGCATGCTTAATGAATATGGGGGTGTCGAGTGAAAATTCCTATTGACTTGTGCTTGTCAGTTGTGTATATGGCGTGGTACATTTGATGATTAGGATATATGCGACGACTTCTATGTATATATATAAGCATATGTATATCATGTCTCCTATATCGCCCTGGTGATTATAAACAGATGTTCAAACTGTGACTTGTTTTTGTAGATGCGAATGTGAGAGAACCTCATTGTCAGAGATGTTGATTCACAAGCAAATGAAGTGCCTAGATATGAAGATTGAAATTCTCCAGATGAAGAAGCAATATTGGTCCGAGAAACTGAACTTATCATCGAAAAGCTGAATGTTTGATGAAAGCCAATCTACACATGAACTACCATTGTGATTGTCATCAATTCTATTCACATATGAATAGTAAATTCAATTTATACATATGTATATATAGGTATTGTGACTGACGAAGATTGTTCTTCCTTTTCATCATTATTGTCTATTCGTGGTGTGTGTGTGTATGTGTGTGTGCGTGTGTGTGAAGTTGTCTGTCAGTTATTCATTTTGTTTCGAATCTATTTGAAGTGGACTATTGTTCAATACTGCTCTGTTTCGAATGTTCACTACTCTATTGACCACTTTGTTGCATACTGTACATAATTAAATTTAAATGTTGGTTTTGTAAAAATCTTATTTTGTCTTTGAATTAATTTGTGAACGTCATCGACAATTGGTTGTGTGGATGACGGATGATACTTGACTTAGATTACAAATATGTTAGAACTTTGTCAAATTTTTATTTCTTATCATGATGATGAATTGGTTTGATTTGTATTTATTCTAGTGATTTCTCTGTAATTAACTGCCTGATTGATATTTCATTTATGATACATATTGGATATATGTGTAGAGTTGATGTCAACCTCAAATTTTTGATGACCACATGTGACGGAGATAGGAGAGAAAAAATGGTCTCATTTGAATGATGATGTTAATAAACATAATAATAATAGTAATAATAATAATGTTGATCTTTGTTTTCGTATAGGTTTGCTCTGTTTCCTGTTAACTTTTTTGTGAAATGACTTATTCACAGAGCGTTTGTATAAACTTTCATTGCCTGTTCTGCACAATTTCAACAATGTCCTAGTTAATGGTGGAGGAATCATGAGTAGTAGGTAGCATAGAATAGAATAATTGACTGATGATTGAGTTTTATGTCGTGTTCAGCGTGTATGTGGAAATTTGTACAGTTGACCGTTGTATTTTGTCCAATATGATTTAGAGAACGGTTTGTTAGAATTGTCTTTGAATGTGTGATTAGTTCGACGATGTTTTCTCGTTCGTAAGTCAACTAGTTTGATAATATCCTTTGGTTATCAGTCAGTTGGATTGAGGTGCACATGTCGAATCTTTGTTGCTAGTGATTGATTATTTAGGAATCGTCACGTCTTTATATAATGAACGAGTTCTCAGTTATATTGATTTAAGCGTATATTGTCAAGACGTGTTGATCGTACTTCTGTGTAGTAAGTTGTATAATGGAGCGGTAAAATTGTGGAAGTGTGGTGCATACGGCGGTGGTTTACATGAATATGTGAATTGTTATATCCTAGTGAAGATTACGTTGCGAGTAACGTCTGAGACTTATTAATGGATTATTATTATTTATATATTCTCATGGTATAAATATTCAGTGACTAGATTATGTATATCTATATTCCCCTTGTTATAAGCTTTATTTCGACCTATATATTATTATTGTACGATTTACGGTTCTTAAGCTATGTTCAATTTATTAACTACTGCCTCCCATATTCACAGCCACTTTTTGGCTTTATTGTGTACAAATGTTATTTCCTATTTTATGGTACGTTGCGGTCTGTTTGTTTGATATATAAACACATTATGTTTGAAATATATGATTCGCATAGTGGAAGCTGGTATTGGTGTACTGAACTCAAGTGGACGAGCTAGGCGGACATAGGACCGATAAGGACGCTAGGCTGCCCATACCCATCGAACGACATTGGTTTGGCACAGTGCTAAGATAGTATAAGTCGTATTTTGACTGGTGGATAAATCACGTGATAACTAGCCGGACATATAAAGTCACAACATGAATATTTGACTGAAATGCAATCGGAAGTGGAAATTAAGAAATTCAACCGATGAGGCGTTAAAGAATTGTAAATTATCGATTTAACAGTGTTCATCGATTTAACAGTGTTCATCGATGGTGAGACTATTTATATATGCGAAATAATGATAAGGAAACAGGTTGGTGTTCGGCATTCGTGGATCCACTGTGATAGATGGTTAACGAATGAATACACAACAAATAGGATGGATATCTAATCAGAATGATTTCTTATGAATTCATCAAGCACATTTCTGTAAGTTTGGATCTACTTGTATATTACCATCACAGATTGTGTGTAAGTACTCTGACAAATTGACTCTTGCAACACATTATCATGCGTTTTATCTATATGTGGTAATAAGATATTATAGATATTGTAATTGTTAGCTGGGTTGTCATGAGTTTAGAGACAACAATTGTTTTGATTTGTTCAGAAGGAGTTAGTTGGTAACTGTTGGATATAGTTAACCAATATTCAACAGAAATTCCCCACCATTATCGAATTATCGAATTCAAATCTTGTTTAATTACTCAACTTGTTAATTTTATATATGATCTGTCGAACATCATTTGATTGATCGTCTATACCGATGCGACACTTGATTCTCTTAATATTTCTTTGAGTTGTTCAATCATTTGTTTATTCTGTCCGCCACACGGAATTCATCGAAACATTTTGGATAACATTTAGTAAACCGTATGCTGGAAAAATATGTGTGTGATGTAAATTGTAATATCTTTCTGATTGAATTGTTTGGTGAGAGGATTCTCGATTCTTATATTGATTTTGTTAGACTTTTGTGTGGATAGATTTGGTATAGAATGTGTTTCGCGGTTAATTCATTTGTAACTGTTTGAAATTTGTGGACTAGTTGAAAAGCTATTTTCTTTTTTGAGTATGGTTTCAATACGGTATAAACGTGTGATACTCTACAGAAGGAAGAACGTCCTTGCATTTCTATTCAGATGAATATTTTGATCAGTAGAAGTTTGATATTTACTTGTTGTGATGATTTTGGATATTGTGCACGAGCATTTCCCGATCGCTTCGAATTTGTAATAATAATTGGAATGACAAAGGTTATCGATGATGATAATAATAATAATAATCGATGGTATCCCGGTGTCATGTGCCGACATTCCGCATGCTTTTAAAATTATCAGCAGACAAAGAAGTACGGCTGCTCGCCGTTTTGGTGAAGCGATAGCGATAACAAAAACTCAAACCGGATTTATTTATTCAAAAAGAGACAGTAATAAACTTATTATCACCCTGGCAACCCAATTTTTTCGTTTTTCTTTTTCGTTGTTGGTTATTTGTGTCATTTTATTTATCTATTTGTTTTTAAATATTTAGTTTGTGTTATATCCCTCTCCCATTACCGAATTCTTAAACCACCCTTTCATTCACACATTTCCGCTCACTTGATCCTCTTGAATTATGTGAACTTTTCAAATTCTATTCAATTATTATGTAACGCATCTTATCAGTTTTTAATTCCATGAATCTTTCACTACCTCATCTCGAAATTTCGTCATTCGATTCGCAAGTTATGAACATGATAGTTACACAATGGTCAGTTGTTTTTAATGTTTTGTTTTCAAACATGCTTGCCAACTGTGTTTTGTTTAATGATGAATTATACCCAATTGTGTAATCAGTTCTGGGTTGAGAAAATAAACTGACCTGTTGGTAGCATGGAGTGATTTCTGTTGTATGCTCTAACAAGGGTTATATTGGTCTACGCTGACTCTAATTTTCAATCGATCAGTGCTCGTAGATATCTCGAGAACTCGCTAGAGGATTGTGATGGAAATTCCATGTAAACTAGAGTGTTTCTACTAGCGTATATTTCATTGTTCTTGTTGAGTGGGATATGGATTATTCCCTTTCGATTCTAGTTGTAATTTTAGAAGATTTGAGTGGGGTGTAGTGTGCAAGGTATGCTGAACGGTAGGAGGAACCAACACAGTCCTTTGATGTTTGACAAACACTAACCTGGAGCTCATACCCAGTCGATATTCACTAAGTGTTCAATAGATCCCTATCTATAATGAAAGTAATGCTCGGGAAGGTCAACTGTAATGCGTTGATCAATAGAAGGACAATGAAATGATAATAACTCTGTGCGAGTGAGTGAGTGCAGATTTTTATCGATATGATGTCTTTTCAGAAGTTGTATTATGGGTTCGAATGCGTTTGAATATATGTTTATTTGTATAATGACGCGAATAACAGTACGTTGAAAATGACAATTTAATGTGAATTTCTTCTTTGTGTTCTGAATTATTTCAGCTGAGGTTAGTGTAAGCGCTTCATGCATATAGGCTTTTTCCGACGCATCCGGAAACTGATGGGAGATAACAGCGCCTAGGCCATACGCTGAAGCGTCTGCAGCTAAGATGATCGGCACGGCTGGATTGTATTGGGTCAACAGCAATTCCGAACTAATAATGGACTTTGGTTTACAAAATGCGGCGTCACACTGCTTAGTTCAGTTTCAAGAGCTGTTCTTCTGCAGCAAGCTATTGAGTGGAGCGCGAATTTCATGCATCGAAGGAACGAACACTGCATGACAGGTAACAAGTCTCATGAAGGAACGTAGTGCCGACACATTAGTGAGGGTAGGCATTAATTTGATAACTCCAATGTTCTCAGGATCCTGTCTGTGACCGTCAGCGTCAAAATTAAACCTCAAATACTTTGCTAACTGCAATGAAAACTGGTTTTTCTTTGTGCGTACCCGGAACCCGTTGTCAGTGCTGCGTTGCGGTGCCAATGTTGTGCGTTACTCTAGCTGTTCTAATGTCGTCGCAACAATTAATATGTCACCGAGATAAACCGCGACCCCGGGATACCTGATAGGATGGTATCCATCAGTTGCTGGAAGATAGATGGGGCAGTCTTGACTCCGAAAGGCAGACGGTTATACTGAAACAACCCACGATGTGTAATGATAGTAAGCAGCTCCCTTGATGCTTCATTTACTTCCACTTGCAAGTAAGCATCAGCTAGACCCAGGTTCTCGAAAAACGGTCCTTCATTCAGAATAGTAAACAGATCTGCGAGAACCGGCAGAGGATAATGATGCTGTTCCAGAGCTGCATCCAGACCCCTAGAAAAGCCAGCACATACACGTATCGTTCCGTTGGCCTTCTTGATAATAACTATAGGTGCTGCCCAACCAGAGTAAGAAACGGGTGTAATAACTCCCTGTTGTTGAAGACAATTCAGTTCTCCATCTACTGTCGGTAATGTTGCATAAGGCACGGGTCTTTCAGGCGGAAAATAGGCTTAGCCCCAGTTTTCAACTGAAGCGTTGCTTTCATGGCAGAACACCTACCCAATCCAGGATGGAAAATAGATGAGAACTGCGTCACTAGCTTCCTCGTATATGCTTCAGGGTTGTGTGGATGTGATACCAGGTGGTATATGGTATTTAACAGGACATCAGCCAATTTTGGCTGATCGAACCAATCTAAACCAAGTAAATTTAGATCAGCTGGCGTCATATAACATACCCCGGTAAATGTCGAATCGTGAAAATAAACTTTACAATCTAGTTGTCCCAACAAACGTAGGTGATTACCGCATGCAGTATGAGGTTTTTGTATTGTTGGCACAGTGCGTGGTCTGCTCATTCTGATCCAAGATTTCCGTTGTAGAATTGTCACGTCAGATGCAGTGTCTATTTGCAATCTAAACGGATGCCCATTAATATTAAGGGTAATAAATTTCCTCTCACCTGGGGTTGGGTTCTGACAGGTTGCTACTAGACTCAACGAATTTGTGCAGGATTTAGGGACAGGTTTCCTAGTACATGAACTTCGGTACGGTCTAAACCACCACTCTGGACCGTCGTAGTGTCACACTGAAGATCCATTAGACGTTGATATTCACTTGTAATATCAGTGAGCGTCGATTCGGAGTCTTAGTCTAATCGACTATGCAACCATGTTCTAATGTCACTGAACTTTTGCGACTGAAGGCTGCAGATGAGAATAAGGGCTTTAAATTAGTCTTCAGAAGGCGACTTCAACAAGAAACGTTCGCATTTGGGGTTGACGATACCCATATGCGTTAGAAAATCAGTGTTTGAGTTCATAGTCAGCTTCAAACATCGATAACGTACGTTGAATAGTGAAGATCTATCTCCAAACTGGTGGCTCAGTGACTGGACGGTGTCCAAGAATGAGCGATCACGTGGGTTTAGAGGCTGAATTAAGTTGCAATATCTATCTAATTCACTAGGACCCAGTTTTCGAAGCAGCAAGCGAACTTTCCAAACATCATCCTGGTTAGCGAAGTCAAGTTTGAATAAGTCTTCATAACGTCGAAACCACGTATCAGATGTGACATTGGAATCAGGATCATAATGAAACTCTGAGATACTATTCGCAATACCATCAACTGACGGTGCTGTTCGAGCGATAATTCTACTTTTGAAGGATTCATGTTTGCGCCAACTCCGTCGCCAAATTTGCTAGGTCTGGAGCTGTTATGAAGTCACTTAGACTGAGAACAAAGACTTGTGACCAAAGACCAATGACCTAGCTATTCTATTGCATCCCAGCCCCACAAACTAGAGAGAAGTCGAAGTTCGAACGGAGAAGTATATTCAGCAAAAAGCCAGAAGCATGAGCGATAACAACAAACACAAATCAAAACGCATATATACAACACAAAACAGTCCTTAGAGAGAGTTATAAAATAGCACACTAAAAGACACAACGGGCCAATAGCGTTTAAGATTCTCCTAAATGGGAAATACAACATGAAGGTGAAGTGTTTTTGGCGCGAAAACAAAGAAATTCTAATGTTCTAAATAGAATTACAAAATTAGGTTCTTTTACAAGTGAGTTCTGGAGATCTAACGTCCCCAACAACATCCCATTGTATTTACCAATTTATATGTTTGTGTGGACACACATACATAGGGAGGAGTAGTCGAACAATGCAACCAAAGGTCATTGAGAATGCGCCTATATAGCTTCAAAATCAATGTGTTTCAAATGATCCGATCAACTTGGGAGGTAGAAAACCATGTTCATCGATCGCGAAGCATGTAATTCAAACGAGGCACAAGATTGATATTAATACAGCTTTTAAAACTTTGTATAGAAATTGTCAAGGACGAATTTTCAAATATATGGAAGCCTTGGCTATTCGTAAATTTAAACCCCATTTACGTGTAAAAAACAATTTGTCGTAACCTTGGATTTACCTTGGTAATCCTTAAGTCATTCTATGGCCTGGGTTAACGCGAAAATTTCTTATTCATTCTATACGATGTAAAATTGTTTCTTTCCCCTTTGTTACTTTTTATTTGAACTTTCATCTAATTGACCTTTATTAATTTGCCGTGACAAGTATATGTTTGACCAGATTATCCGAAATGTATGGCGCAAATACATCACATTTTTCAGATCAACTTCGTCTTCTCATTATTCTATCGGAAGATGATTAGTCGCAATCAAGACATTCAAGCAGACTAGAGCACAAAGAACATTCATAAAGTCTGAGGGTCAAAAAGAAGAGTTGTTGCGTGTGAGTCAGATGAATACTCCTTTGGTAAAGATAATTTTATTAGTCTGGATTCAGTGCCTACATTTATTGTATTTACATTCGTTCGACATCCTGGTGATATCGATTAGTTATCCAGAGTTGTGTGAGGGGTATTGTTTGACCTTATAATTTACTTCTGATTTGTCTACTTGACCATTATTTTTCAAACATTTTTGGCTTAACAAGTAAGCGTGTAATTATATTGCTCAAAACCTTTTTGCAATCTTAATGCATTTCATACTTTGGAAACCGTCGACTAAACTGTAAACCAAAACAAACAGAAAAGAATTTCAGACTAGGGAACACTACGAATGTTGTTTCATTTGTAGTTGAACCAAACTGCACGAATGAACTAATATATCTCCGTGTAGAACATATCAGATACAAGCATGGTTGATGGAGTAGTGAAAATTAATTTGAGTCACCCGATTATTAGAAATTCACTCATTAAATTAGTGACTTATATATGGACAGTAGGTTCGCGAATTCCTTGACACACTAATGAATAAACAGTACACATTGAAATTAATTTCCCACTACGTTTATTATTATTTCAAACAATCAGTGATAATCTCACTTTTTGATCAAAAAGTGTATGTACTGTTAGTTATTCTCCTTTACTGAAATGAATTGCATCGATTATCGTAGCATTTATGTTTGACCCACTCATCTGACCTTATTCTATAGTGATTTTGTTCAGTTCAATGTCCATTTTGTTATTTCAAGTCAGTTCAGATTGTTTGTTTACACATTTTCAGTACGAGAAGTGATTCATTACAATTTTGGGTGTTTTTTCCTTGAGAAGAAAATCTATGAAATTAAATACTGCAACTTCATATTGTCCGCTTCACTTTGATCATTTAGGAATTTCAGGGTGCTTAACACGGTCATCATTTCTAACCGTTCCACTTTACTTATTTACAATATTATTGGTTAAGAAGTAAGCCATGCCTCTATTGTTGTAATCAGTGATTCTAGAAAATAAATGAATAAACCTATGTGTGTGTGTGTAAACTGATTGAATATAATTATTTGTTTTTCATCTGACAATCTTCAATAGATCTCCACACCTCATCTCATTGATTTTGTCAAATTACACACACATTCTCAACAAAACTCCTAGATTAAGCAATACACGAACTGTCATATAGATCATTGATTGACTGATTGGGATAAAAAATTATTACACTAATGTGGAAGATGGAGTGGAAATGTGTGGACGAAACACAGGAAATCAGTTGAAAGTTTATTGATACATAGAAACGCATGATTGATGAGGGGCGGATCGAAGAACTGAATATAATATCAATATCACCATAAATTTGAGGAACCACGCCAAAAAATGATTGACCAGTCAGCATGAAACTTGTCGATGAATCACTAAACACTGTAACAATGGAGTTTGTGATGTGATCAAGAATTATTAGAACCAAGTAACAGTTGGCTTCGCTCCGAATGACAACTGAAATAATTCAGAACACAAAGAAGAAATTCACATTAAATTGTCATTTTCAACGTACTGTTATTCGCGTCATTATACAAATAAACATATATTCAAACGCATTCGAACCCATAATACAACTTCTGAAAAGACATCATATCGATAAAAATCTGCACTCACTCACTCGCACAGAGTTATTATCATTTCATTGTCCTTCTATTGATCAACGCATTACAGTTGACCTTCCCGAGCATTACTTTCATTATAGATAGGGATCTATTGAACACTTAGTGAATATCGACTGGGTATGAGCTCCAGGTTAGTGTTTGTCAAACATCAAAGGACTGTGTTGGTTCCTCCTACCGTTCAGCATACCTTGCACACTACACCCCACTCAAATCTTCTAAAATTACAACTAGAATCGAAAGGGAATAATCCATATCCCACTCAACAAGAACAATGAAATATACGCTAGTAGAAACACTCTAGTTTACATGGAATTTCCATCACAATCCTCTAGCGAGTTCTCGAGATATCTACGAGCACTGATCGATTGAAAATTAGAGTCAGCGTAGACCAATATAACCCTTGTTAGAGCATACAACAGAAATCACTCCATGCTACCAACAGGTCAGTTTATTTTCTCAACCCAGAACTGATTACACAATTGGGTATAATTCATCATTAAACAAAACACAGTTGGCAAGCATGTTTGAAAACAAAACATTAAAAACAACTGACCATTGTGTAACTATCATGTTCATAACTTGCGAATCGAATGACGAAATTTCGAGATGAGGTAGTGAAAGATTCATGGAATTAAAAACTGATAAGATGCGTTACATAATAATTGAATAGAATTTGAAAAGTTCACATAATTCAAGAGGATCAAGTGAGCGGAAATGTGTGAATGAAAGGGTGGTTTAAGAATTCGGTAATGGGAGAGGGATATAACACAAACTAAATATTTAAAAACAAATAGATAAATAAAATGACACAAATAACCAACAACGAAAAAGAAAAACGAAAAAATTGGGTTGCCAGGGTGATAATAAGTTTATTACTGTCTCTTTTTGAATAAATAAATCCGGTTTGAGTTTTTGTTATCGCTATCGCTTCACCAAAACGGCGAGCAGCCGTACTTCTTTGTCTGCTGATAATTTTAAAAGCATGCGGAATGTCGGCACATGACACCGGGATACCATCGATTATTATTATTATTATCATCATCGATAACCTTTGTCATTCCAATTATTATTACAAATTCGAAGCGATCGGGAAATGCTCGTGCACAATATCCAAAATCATCACAACAAGTAAATATCAAACTTCTACTGATCAAAATATTCATCTGAATAGAAATGCAAGGACGTTCTTCCTTCTGTAGAGTATCACACGTTTATACCGTATTGAAACCATACTCAAAAAAGAAAATAGCTTTTCAACTAGTCCACAAATTTCAAACAGTTACAAATGAATTAACCGCGAAACACATTCTATACCAAATCTATCCACACAAAAGTCTAACAAAATCAATATAAGAATCGAGAATCCTCTCACCAAACAATTCAATCAGAAAGATATTACAATTTACATCACACACATATTTTTCCAGCATACGGTTTACTAAATGTTATCCAAAATGTTTCGATGAATTCCGTGTGGCGGACAGAATAAACAAATGATTGAACAACTCAAAGAAATATTAAGAGAATCAAGTGTCGCATCGGTATAGACGATCAATCAAATGATGTTCGACAGATCATATATAAAATTAACAAGTTGAGTAATTAAACAAGATTTGAATTCGATAATTCGATAATGGTGGGGAATTTCTGTTGAATATTGGTTAACTATATCCAACAGTTACCAACTAACTCCTTCTGAACAAATCAAAACAATTGTTGTCTCTAAACTCATGACAACCCAGCTAACAATTACAATATCTATAATATCTTATTACCACATATAGATAAAACGCATGATAATGTGTTGCAAGAGTCAATTTGTCAGAGTACTTACACACAATCTGTGATGGTAATATACAAGTAGATCCAAACTTACAGAAATGTGCTTGATGAATTCATAAGAAATCATTCTGATTAGATATCCATCCTATTTGTTGTGTATTCATTCGTTAACCATCTATCACAGTGGATCCACGAATGCCGAACACCAACCTGTTTCCTTATCATTATTTCGCATATATAAATAGTCTCACCATCGATGAACACTGTTAAATCGATGAACACTGTTAAATCGATAATTTACAATTCTTTAACGCCTCATCGGTTGAATTTCTTAATTTCCACTTCCGATTGCATTTCAGTCAAATATTCATGTTGTGACTTTATATGTCCGGCTAGTTATCACGTGATTTATCCACCAGTCAAAATACGACTTATACTATCTTAGCACTGTGCCAAACCAATGTCGTTCGATGGGTATGGGCAGCCTAGCGTCCTTATCGGTCCTATGTCCGCCTAGCTCGTCCACTTGAGTTCAGTACACCAATACCAGCTTCCACTATGCGAATCATATATTTCAAACATAATGTGTTTATATATCAATCACACAGACCGCAACGTACCATAAAATAGGAAATAATATTTGTACACAAATAAGCCCAAAAAGTGGCTGTGAATGTGGGAGGCAGTAGTTAATAAACTGAACATAACTTAAGAACCGTAAATCGTACAATAATAAATTATAGGTCAAAATAAAGCTTATCATAAAAGGAATATAAATATACATAATCTAGTCACTGAATATTTATACCATGAGAATATATAAATAATAATAATCCATTAATAAGTCTCAGACGTTACTCGCAACGTAATCTTCACTAGGATATAACAATTCACATATTCATGTAAACCACCGCCGTATGCACCACACTTCCACAATTTTACCGCTCCATTATACAACTTACTACACAGAAGTACGATCAACACGTCTTGACAATATACGCTTAAATCAATATAACTGAGAACTCGTTCATTATATAAAGACGTGACGATTCCTAAATAATCAATCACTAGCAACAAAGATTCGACATGTGCACCTCAATCCAACTGACTGATAACCAAAGGATATTATCAAACTAGTTGACTTACGAACGAGAAAACATCGTCGAACTAATCACACATTCAAAGACAATTCTAACAAACCGTTCTCTAAATCATATTGGACAAAATACAACGGTCAACTGTACAAATTTCCACATACACGCTGAACACGACATAAAACTCAATCATCAGTCAATTATTCTATTCTATGCTACCTACTACTCATGATTCCTCCACCATTAACTAGGACATTGTTGAAATTGTGCAGAACAGGCAATGAAAGTTTATACAAACGCTCTGTGAATAAGTCATTTCACAAAAAAGTTAACAGGAAACAGAGCAAACCTATACGAAAACAAAGATCAACATTATTATTATTACTATTATTATTATGTTTATTAACATCATCATTCAAATGAGACCATTTTTTCTCTCCTATCTCCGTCACATGTGGTCATCAAAAATTTGAGGTTGACATCAACTCTACACATATATCCAATATGTATCATAAATGAAATATCAATCAGGCAGTTAATTACAGAGAAATCACTAGAATAAATACAAATCAAACCAATTCATCATCATGATAAGAAATAAAAATTTGACAAAGTTCTAACATATTTGTAATCTAAGTCAAGTATCATCCGTCATCCACACAACCAATTGTCGATGACGTTCACAAATTAATTCAAAGACAAAATAAGATTTTTACAAAACCAACATTTAAATTTAATTATGTACAGTATGCAACAAAGTGGTCAATAGAGTAGTGAACATTCGAAACAGAGCAGTATTGAACAATAGTCCACTTCAAATAGATTCGAAACAAAATGAATAACTGACAGACAACTTCACACACACGCACACACACAGACACACACACACCACGAATAGACAATAATGATGAAAAGGAAGAACAATCTTCGTCAGTCACAATACCTATATATACATATGTATAAATTGAATTTACTATTCATATGTGAATAGAATTGATGACAATCACAATGGTAGTTCATGTGTAGATTGGCTTTCATCAAACATTCAGCTTTTCGATGATAAGTTCAGTTTCTCGGACCAATATTGCTTCTTCATCTGGAGAATTTCAATCTTCATATCTAGGCACTTCATTTGCTTGTGAATCAACATCTCTGACAATGAGGTTCTCTCACATTCGCATCTACAAAAACAAGTCACAGTTTGAACATCTGTTTATAATCACCAGGGCGATATAGGAGACATGATATACATATGCTTATATATATACATAGAAGTCGTCGCATATATCCTAATCATCAAATGTACCACGCCATATACACAACTGACAAGCACAAGTCAATAGGAATTTTCACTCGACACCCCCATATTCATTAAGCATGCACACACACACAGAGAGCGAGAGAAACAACCCATATTAACGACAATAATCAAGATATTCAGTGACGCACAACGTGGGACGAAAACACTTCAGTGAGATAGAACACCATTGAACGTAAGTGAACAGAGTACTGCTTATTTGTCCATCTGTCTATCTATTTGTCTATCTATCCATCTACCTCGTCGTGTGGTTCACTCACTGCTTGTGTGAATCAAATCCTACTGCTAAGTCTCGTTCTCACAGAGCTACAGTGACAGTCATGGTCATAAAAATCAGTGCACATTCTCATGATCACACAGCAAGCAGTGTGGAGCAGTCAGTCAGCTAATCAGGAGTGTGTGGTGCTGGTGGTGAGAGTATCACAACAACAACAACAACAACAACAATAGGAATAACATAAGGTGAAACGTGTCAGTTGAAAAGAGGTGTCCTACTTACGTGATACAATCCTTGGCATTTTCACCAAAATCATTCACGTCATTCGTGTTCGCCTGATTTCGCGTTCCACTCAACTCTGAACAGCTCTCCTCGTCCTCACTCGACGTTGATAAATCAATTGTTGCAGTCAGAGGAATACGACTCGGTTGGTTGGATGGTGAGTTCGAGATATTCACTTCTTGAATAGGAGATACGTCTGCAGTATGGGTTTTCGCGACTCCGAACGAGACACATTGGAGAGGAGTCAGTAATGCGACTCGGTTAATCGTCACTTCACCAACCGTGTTGTTGCTGTTGGTGATGGTGGTGGTGTTTGGTTGCAGCACTCCAGCATCATGTGGAATCGCCAGTTGTTGAGACATGTGAGCTGTTGAGAATGCGTTCAAGATTTTTGGACCAGTTGTGTGTGGGGGATTCGGTTGCACGTGGTTTGTAGGAGGACTGAGTGTTGATGTGGGATGTTTGGAGTTGATGGTTACCACTGGTGAGGGGGTGAGTGTAGGCAAGTTGATTTGATGCACACTCGACTGGTTCTCGGTCACCTGAATTCGATGAAAGCAATTAGCACGTGATTGGGAAAGGCGAACTTACCGAATCACTCTGTTCGTTCACGTTCACGTGTCGATTTTCATTGGAACTGGAGAGTGACGTGTGGTTCGAGCGATTGTCAGGTGAATTATGATTGCTTTTCGACACCTCCCACTGATTGATTGTCGTGTTATTGAGCTTCTTCAGCATGCGCTGGCCCTTTCGTCGCAGATCAGTCCATTTTCTTTTTGGCCATCCCTTCGAGTGTAGGTAATGTGCGAATTGCATCCACAATTGTTTCTGAAGAAGTGTGGATGGATAACTCTTGTCTTCCCAAACATCACGATATCTCAATATCAATTCAGCTAAATCACTCGACTCCTCAGTTGTGTATCGTGTGACTTTGGTCAGTTTTGATGGTGTTGATGGTGGTGGTCTCGATGCACAAGCTGACTTTCGAACTGTATTGATCATAATCAAGCAATCTGTTTTGTGGTTGTGAAATGAATAGAAATATACTTTGAATGAGAGTGTGAGACAGACAGGTGACACGTTGAGACTTTTCTACCAACAATCGTATATCCCATGCACTGAATTACTATTGGTTGACTGTTGTTGCTTGTTGGTGTGTGGTGTGTGGTGTGGAATGTCAGATGTGTTTGCTTAGTTGTGTCTGTTTGCTTGTGTCTGGTATCTGTATTGTATTTGGTCACGATTCTCCAAGCTTGTTATGTGTGTCTCATTTAAATAAATAAAATTTGTCAGTCACACTAACACTATAGGATAATAATGGCGTTCAATTTGTAGGTCACATGCAACAGGGGTAGTTGACGGACACACCAGACCAGATTAATGTGGTGGGAGTTTAAGCAACCATTGGATTGGTTCTTTATGAATATAGTTAACAGTTTCCACATCTATGACTTCGTTCTTATCTCTGGTCATCATCAAATTACTTTCAATTTTATTCTTCCATTTTCAAGTCTATTTCAACTAAAACTGTTTAAGTCAAATATCAATTATTAATTCTTATTTTACTCCTGATGTTACCAAGTCACTAGTTGTAACTGATTATTCTTTCGTTCACTGTGTTTGAATTGCAAATTGCCTTCGTTGTATTTGGATAAGTATTTCAACCTCATGTAGTTGATGTGTAGGGATGAATTTCTTGAACACACTGTCATTACATGTTTGTCCCTGTTCAAAGAAATACCGTTGTTGTATTTTTTTTAAACTGACAGCCTACATTACGGTATTATTGAGGAACCAACAAAGTAAATCCAGTGTTACGCGTACCATCATTACAATTTGTTAGATATTACTTTATTCATGTTCAAATGTAATGAGTTGATTTCCCGATAAATTTTCTTCGATTGTTCAATTTCTTTTCCTGATAAAAACCTCAACAACAACAACAAAACACTAATTTTCTATTTATTTTTTTTGTTGAAAATTTCTATTTAACACAGTTTCGTGATGAATAGAATTCTAAAATTTTCATTTGACATTAACGATATAATTCCAGTTGTGCTAAGCTTTGATTAAACATTCTTCAATAACATGAAATATGTTTCTCATTACTTTATCTTTTTATTCAGTAATTCAATGAATAATGAAAAATCAATTTCTTACAAACAAACAAACAAACAACAAATTAACGATCGATAATACATAAATCACATAGAAGATGGATAAAAATGAGCGAATAGGACTGACAAGTTTTGATTATTTTATTCTTCTAGTTACCAATATACAATTTGATGTAAACTGCTACAACGAGAAAATCATGTGATTTCTATATGTTCACCCTCCCAATCAATCCTACAAAACACTCATACCAATTGAGTGTGTGACAAACACACACGTGAATTAAGCCTTTTTCTCCAATCCAACATTAGATATATGGGATTATTAAATCAATCAAATTGATAGTAGATTAAATTGAATAACTGTCTGCTTTCGAAAATAACACTGAGGAGATATGTGGTTAACATTAAGAACATGTAGTGAAAAATAATTGGTATTATAACTGACAGAGTACAGTAGATCAGCAGTAATGCAAAAATGATTTGTAACTGAATGGATGAATAAATTTAACACAAAAATCAAGAAGCACTATCTGATCAGTTGGTCCACAAAATAAGCGTTTTCAGTGAGGATATACGGATAACGTCGATTCACCTGTTACATTGAATTTACAAAGACAGAATTGAGCACTCGATATGTCCTACACTATCATTTATATCATAGTGACAAAAAGTAGTTCTTCACAAATATTTTAAATATATTGGGCAGTGCACAAATGCATTTTTATTGCTCGCTATTCGTGAAATTTCAATTTGGAACAAAATCCGACAAAACCACATTCTCGATTCTAATTGTCTCGTCTCTATACTGTACTTTTAACGCTTTAGTTCTTCTTCAATCACACTTTACAATCTTACCACTGTGGTTGTACTGACATTGGATGAGTCATATCCTTGATTATTATTATGTGGACAAATTAATCGATATGGCTTTACTACAGCTATTTCTCACCTCTTATTTATTTGATGTGTCTGTTGTATAGTCCACTGTGTGTTTGTATTCTCAGACTGGCTGAGGTTATTTACAATAGGTGTTGACCTTGTGGTTTATCCAGTGTATTCTGTGTGAACTCAATGTATACGAAGCCTACCGATCGATCATTGACAGTTTGTAGACAAGTCAGACTTTTACGTCAGACATAAATAAGAGAATTAGTCATGCTTTTCACCTCAGAGGAATGTGTTCAACAAATATTTTTTTTCAAAGTCATTGTGATGGCAGTTAGTTGATTAAACCGAATTATCTTGTTGCCAAATATTATTCAGTTAAGCTTACTTTGTGTTAGGTACTGTGCAAACAACAATTTAGGTTAGCTCCTGACTAATTCAGTCGTTATAATTGGATATTTGATTTAGAACACATAGAGCAGTGTATACACAATACCGAGTTGTATGTATTAACTGCTTTTGCAAATACTTGCACTGCGGTGAGCGTTCACGGGAGATGTGCAAAGACGAATACCGTATGATTTAGTGGTCATGTGACTGATCACATTGAAATTGAAGAATTGAAGAAGCTTACTAACTTCATGTATACATTTGTGGACAAACTATATCATCCGATACATCCATGTTCATATTGTGTTTGTCAACGATTTTCCAAATTACAAATAGAAGTTATGTGCTTAAATGTTTTTTTTGTGTTTTAATTTTGTAGTGGTAAATATATCCCCGAAATCTATAGCTCTGTAAGTCTTCGACATTTGAATCTGACCACATTAGTTAAAACGGACTGACCTAACTGGAGGCGCTTGGTCACGCATCTGCACCAGATCACGAGTGGGAACGACGTTCTCAACTTCTCCTGCAACCGATAGCTAGAATAGATCAGTCAATTCTCAATATACTTAAAAATATATCTTCGAACGTCCTCGCTTCTGACTTTCGATTTCACTGGGTGGGCGCGATTCAATGATAGAAGGTGTTACTGGTTAAAGTGTTGTCAAACTGCAAATACTTGTGGCATCTTCGTTGGTGAACCGACGTTATCTTGTACACCAACTCGCAAACTGTGAGTCTGTTCCTTTTTGGAACTCCTTATATCATTGCTTTATTTTAATTTTTATGTATTGTAATATAGTTTCCCTTCATTCATTCCTGCACATCACATTCGCTATGACAGAACAGACTACTAAGGTACTGAAGATCAATATTATGACACCGACACAGACAACCCTGACTGGTGCAGGTGATGATGCTAGTGACATAATCAGTACAGAAAATCTTCTCGAAATTGCAGAAAACCGCGCGAATTTCCGGAGTCAGAACCAACCGACATGAAAAACACTTCGGGAAACTTCCCAGACAACACGCGTCAACGGTAACCGTAACCGACGAACACAGTCTTCTGTTATACATCACTGATGTGACTACGAATGTTCTCCACCTCGTCGACACTAAGCACAAGTTGGCGTCCCTCCTGCAAATTCCAATCATTGACTACAATTTAAAATCTGATTAATCTATAAAACATAGTTTGTAAAACCAGTATTTCACAAATTCATTCCATGTTTACACTTTAAATCATGTGATAGAATGAATAAAGAATACTTTATTTTCCATAAGAAAAAATTCATTTTCAAAACGATTGAAAGACTAATCACCAAACGCCAGTGAAATTGATCGACAAATGAGTGGATATGGTTGAAGTGGTTGGCGTATTTTTTGAAGGGAGGACTAGAATGTTTATTTGCTTTCAGTTCTGTTTCTTCTCTCAGTGCTTCCCCTTTTCTAGTACGTCAATTTCTGCAGATAAATCAAATAATTCGATGTGATGAACATATTTGTTTATTTTTTCTATATCCATATGATTGATGGAATTCCTAGAGCGTAACTCATACAAATGTACTAATAAAAGTGAGCCATGCTATCGATTAGTCAGTGTACGAATTATTAGAAACTGAAGGTCAACTCCATCATATTAATAATCAAGTAGGTACAATGAAGCTTATTGTAAATCAAAATAAGATTTGAGTAAATAGTTATTATAGACTTAAATAAGATATGTGTCTGTGAATGTGTAGCACATATGTTTTCATTATTCAATATTTGTGCAGTGCCAATCACTCTGAAGCATCGTATCGTCCATATTTTGGACAAGTGCACAATTTTCACTGAAGATTTCACACTGAATTCACACAAACTGGAAGCGGTATATTATGCTGAGTGGGTGAGTGACACCTCAAGTCAATCCGAAGAATTTTATACTGAACATGAATCACACTGAATTAACAATGTGATCGCTCGTTTTTATCTGATCTTAACGAATACAATTCCCGATGTTTTGAAAATGAATTTTTTCTTATGGAAAATAAAGTATTCCTTATTCATTCTGTCACATGATTTAAAGTGTAAACATGGAATGAATTTGTGAAATGTAATAATTTTTGAAATACTGACCTTTACAAACTATGTTTTATAGATTTATCAGATTTCAGTGTTATAATCTGTATGACAAAACAAGTGGGTAATGTTGCAATGTCTACTGACGAATGGATGTTTGTGGTAATTGATCACTTTGAAGATAAGTTATCCTATAACTGGATCCTGATTCAAATTCAAATATGTGTTTTAAGAACAGAAGACTGAAGGTGTTTGTTAGTTGTGTTCTAGTATGCTTTTGCGTTTGCCTAATGTTTTCTTGAGAGAGTTAAGTGCTGATAACTCGGTGGAGATGCCGATGTACCGTGAAAGCTCGCTTGTTTTGTCTTTGAAACTTATCTGCTATGTACTCTAAGTTGTCTTGATCCAGTTGTTCGAGAAAGGGAGGATGTATTAGGTGGAAAATCATATTTTACTATATCATACATCATAATTAAGTTACAACTTAGTCTACATTAATATAGTATGAAAAGATTTAGCTTCTTAAGTCAAACGTTACCTGAAGTGTCGTTCCGTGTGAGTCAGATGAATACCTCATTGGTAAAGATAGTATTATTAGTCTGGATTCAGTGCCTACATTTGTTGTTACCATTGTCGTGTGAAAGTTCAACCTACTCCATTCGACATTCACAAACGATTTGTATTTACATCCGATCGACATCCTGGTTCATTGATTGAAAGATTGATTGGTTGGTTGATCGATTAGTTATCCAGAGTTGTGTGATGCGTATTGTTTTGTCTTAATAATTGCTTGTAATTTGTCCAGTCGACCATTATTTTTCATACATTATTGGCTTGACCATTAAGTGTTAAGAGTTCTACTGTGGATACCATGGGAATTTTCCACATTTAACAATGTTCGTTCACCAATGTGATTTCAGTATAAAAGTACCATGAGTTACATCAGTTAAATATACTTTTCTTTCCAATGATCGCCTTTGTCTGAGGTTATCAGCAATGTTGTGGTTCCCACCAAGCATTTCCTTTCAACCCATCCTTCTTACCATATTTGTGTTTATCATCCAGCATGTCGTGATGCGCTACACTGAATCCATCCATAACAGAAAGTTGACAGCAACTGCAATCTCATCATTTCTCGACTTTGTGCAATATATCAGTTATTCATGACACTTGTCTATTGATTTAAGTTAACACGAGATTGTCTTATGACTTTATAGAGACGGATTACGGTGTTGAGTTTTGCTGTTGGCCTATGGTGCGTGCGAATTGAAGAACGACAGAGTAATTGCAATGTGAACAGTTCTATTGTGGATAGGTTAACGGCAGTTGAGACAAAACCGTTCAATAGTTAGCCACTAGCATAGAGAGGAAACGAAGTGTGGAACAAACATGCAATTCGAACAGGATAACTTGAAAAAGTACAACTCAGTATATACTGTAACGAAATCACAACTTTGAAATGCACGGAAAATTAGTGAATAATAAGAGTGGCAACCAATCAGAAAATAGTAAATGTCATGAGAAAATTTGAATCAGATAAGGTGTACTCGTGTTCACTGTTACTAGTAAGACTTGAATATTACCAACAGAGAGAGATCAAATAATCCTGTGATTACGTTAGCAGATTACTGAATCAATTAATTAACCGATTAATTAATTAATTGATTAAAAATCATTTCAAACAGTTTGTTGTCTTTCAACTTCTTCTATATAAATTTAAGCAGAGATCGCTTTAATACATGCACCAGCAATGACAAGAAATAACTGAGGTAGAAAATTTGTCGTGAATTACGATATATTTATGTAGTGAAAAGATGTTTGTTTAGATCTGAGAATAGATTTACGCTATTCCGAATTATATAGAATTTTTCTAGTAAAAATTAATTGATTTTTATCAGTAGTTCTTAGACACTTCAATATTTCTTCACTATTCTTGATTTGTGATATGTCTTGTACTTGAACTCGTCTACACAGATTTAATAATTGCTTACTAGCCACTCAAAATCTTCCGCTTATGATCTGTGATCATAAAGTTGAAGACATTAACTACGCAATATGTTTTTATGATATAACATATGACTTATTACTAATATTACTACTCTACATTGAGTTATTTTCCTCCATAGTTATTCTTCCTATCGAAGTGATCAATTTTTCGTATTTGTTCAGATGTTCTTGTATTTATCACTTTGTCATTGGATTCAAGCACTACAAAGAAGAGAGAGAATGTTCCATATTATGCAAATTAATTAAATGCATGTTCGGAGTGCAAGTTGTCATGTTCACATAAATGAGTATGATTCAACGATAAGTTTGTGAACAAGTAATTATGAACATAAATATCAGCATTTCAATTCACTCATAGCAGTCAGAAATTATTGATCAGTTCATACTGCTGTGTATGTTTCGAAGTCTGATCTTGAACCAATTATTTGAATATTGTTTTTGCGATGATATCGAATTAAACTGACTCTTTCAGAAAACTATTAAACGAAAGTAATTGTTCAATCTGTTCGGCACAAAATATGCACAAGAGTTTATTATTGACTGCATAATGTTAATGACAAAGCTCATTTACCATCAAATGGTCAATACTCATTTAAAAAATTCTACCAATCACCAATGTACACAATGCTCTAAGAAAGAAATCTTCATGAAATTGTTTATTTTTATCATTTGAATCACTTCATTTTCCACCAGTTCACAACATTGGATCTACTGTGTCTGTGATTCATTAATACTATTAAAACTTCAGTCAGTCAGCTACAACGTAGCACTTGGCACATATATGCATCGGCCAAGTTGCCGTATCTCATTAGCACGACAAGATGAACACCGAATTCATATAGTTAAGATAATGTTGGTTATTTATTTACTCTGAAGAAGTGATTTACAATAAATCAACAAACGTCAAAAATACAAAAATCATATTTATTGGGATATAACAAGAGTACATTTATTTTAAATAATCATCAACATTATTATTATTATTATTATTATTATTATTATTATTATTATTATTATTATTATTATTATTATTATTATTATTATTATTATTATGTTTATTAACATCATCATTCAAATGAGACCATTTATTCTCTCCTATCTCCGTCACATGTGGTCATCAAGAATTTGAAGTTGACATCAACTCTACACATATATCCAATATGTATCATAAATGAAATATCAATCAGGCAGTTAATTACAGAGAAATCACTAGAATAAATACAAATCAAACCAATTCATCATCATGATAAGAAATAAAAAAATTGACAAAGTTCTAACATATTTGTAATCTAAGTCAAGTATCATCCGTCATCCACACAACCAATTGTCGATGACGTTCACAAATTAATTCAAAGACAAAATAAGATTTTTACAAAACCAACATTTAAATTTAATTATGTACAGTATGCAACAAAGTGGTCAATAGAGTAGTGAACATTTGAAACAGAGCAGTATTGAACAATAGTCCATTTCAAATGGATTCGAAACAAAATGAATAACTGACAGACAACTTCATACACACGCCACGAATAGACAATAATGATGAAAAGGAAGAACAATCTTCGTCAGTCACAATACCTATATATACATATGTATAAATTGAATTTACTATTCATATGTGAATAGAATTGATGACAATCACAATGGTAGTTCATGTGTAGATTGGCTTTCATCAAACATTCAGCTTTTCGATGATAAGTTCAGTTTCTCGGACCAATATTGCTTCTTCATCTGGAGAATTTCAATCTTCATATCTAGGCACTTCATTTGCTTGTGAATCAACATCTCTGACAATGAGGTTCTCTCACATTCGCATCTACAAAAACAAGTCACAGTTTGAACATCTGTTTATAATCACCAGGGCGATGTAGGAGACATGATATACATATGCTTATATATATACATAGAAGTCGTCGCATATATCCTAATCATCAAATGTACCACACCATATACACAACTGACAAGCACAAGTCAATAGGAATTTTCACTCGACACCCCCATATTCATTAAGCATGCACACACACACACACAGAGAGAGAGAAACAACCCATATTAACGACAATAATCAAGATATTCAGTGACGCACAACGTGGGACGAAGACACTTCAGTGAGATAGAACACCATTGAACGTAAGTGAACAGAGTACTGCTTATTTGTCCGTCTGTCTATCTATTTGTCTATCTATCCATCTACCTAGTCGTGTGGTTCACTCACTGCTTGTGTGAATCAAATCCTACTGCTAAGTCTCGTTCTCACAGAGCTACAGTGACAGTCATGGTCATAAAAATCAGTGCACATTCTCATGATCACACAGCAAGCAGTGTGGAGCAGTCAGTCAGCTAATCAGGAGTGTGTGGTGCTGGTGGTGAGAGTATCACAACAACAACAACAACAACAATAGGAATAACATAAGGAGAAACGTGTCAGTTGAAAAGAGGTGTCCTACTTACGTGATACAATCCTTGGCATTTTCACCAAAATCATTCACGTCATTCGTGTTCGCCTGATTTCGCGTTCCACTCAACTCTGAACAGCTCTCCTCGTCCTCACTCGACGTTGATAAATCAATTGTTGCAGTCAGAGGAATACGACTCGGTTGGTTGGATGGTGAGTTCGAGATATTCACTTCTTGAATAGGAGATACGTCTGCAGTATGGGTTTTCGCGACTCCGAACGAGACACATTGGAGAGGAGTCAGTAATGCGACTCGGTTAATCGTCACTTCACCAACCGTGTTGTTGCTGTTGGTGATGGTGGTGGTGTTTGGTTGCAGCACTCCAGCATCATGTGGAATCGCCAGTTGTTGAGACATGTGAGCTGTTGAGAATGCGTTCAAGATTTTTGGACCAGTTGTGTGTGGGGGATTCGGTTGCACGTGGTTTGTAGGAGGACTGAGTGTTGATGTGGGATGTTTGGAGTTGATGGTTACCACTGGTGAGGGGGTGAGTGTAGGTAAGTTGATTTGATGCACACTCGACTGGTTCTCGGTCACCTGAATTCGATGAAAGCAATTAGCACGTGATTGGGAAAGGCGAACTTACCGAATCACTCTGTTCGTTCACGTTCACGTGTCGATTTTCATTGGAACTGGAGAGTGACGTGTGGTTCGAGCGATTGTCAGGTGAATTGGGATTGCTTTTCGACACCTCCCACTGATTGATTGTCGTGTTATTGAGCTTCTTCAGCATGCGCTGGCCCTTTCGTCGCAGATCAGTCCATTTTCTTTTTGGCCATCCCTTCGAGTGTAGGTAATGTGCGAATTGCATCCACAAATGTTTCTGAAGAAGTGTGGATGGATGACTCTTGTCTTCCCAAACATCCTGATATCTCAATATCAATTCGACTAATTCACCCGACTCCTCAGTTGTGTATCGTGTGACTGTGCTCTGTTTCGATGGTGTTGATGGTGGTGGTCTGGATGCACAAGCTGACTTTCGAACTGTATTGATCATAATCAAGCAATCTGTTTTGTGGTTGTGAAATGAATGGAAATATACTTTGAAAGAGGGTGTGAGACAGACAGGTGACACGTTGAGACTTTTCTATCAACAATCGCATATCCTATGCACTGAATTACTATTGGTTGACTGTTGTTAGCTTGTTAGTGATTTAGTAGACAGTCAGATAATGCTTGTTGGTGTGTGGTGTGTGGTGTGGAATGTCAGATATGTTTGCTTAGTTGTGTCTGTTTGCTTGTGTCTGGTATCTGTATTGTATTTGGTCACTGGTCTGCATGCTTGTTTTAACGTGTCTCATGTTTGATTGGTTAGTCAAACATTCGTGATTTTGATCTCGTCAAAATACTTACTCACTCCGATGTGCTTATTCCTCGAACAACATTTCCATGATGATGCATTAAATTTTAAGACAGATTTAATTTACACCTTAGTTTTGTGTCAACTACCAATCATTTACCCGTTTCAATTCGATAGTTATCGGCAAATCTTACCAACAATTTGTCTGTATGTTGATTCCACTAATTATAATGTAGCAGAAACTTCAAGCTCAATTCTCCATATAAACTACTGATGAGAAGACTTTGCATTGTCGCAAAAGTGTAGCCACTCAGATGGACAGTATGTGAATCTGGAGTGTTGGTGGTGGTGGTGGTGGTGTTGGTGCGCAATGTTGTGCACTTAACCTCCTAACCACTATATTGACACGAGATGAAATTTGTTATTTGAAATGGCGCACATTGATTTCTATGGGACACATGAACAAACAAGTTCCATATGTGTGCAGCACATGAAATGAAAGTCCAACCAGAAATATGACAAACTGCATACACGAATAAATATAAATTCGAAACGATCAATCAATATATTAGAAAGATCGACTTAACATTCCCGTCTATCTGATGATGGGTTGTAGGACAAGGTTAAATTCACGTGTGTTTGTCACACACTCTACTGGCATGAGTGTTATGAATGATAGATTTGCAGGATGGTGGACACATACGAATCACATTATTTTGTCTATGCAGTAATTCACATCGAACATAATGTTGTTGATGTTGTAGTAGTAGACCAAAATAATCAATACATGAATTCCGAATAAACATATCATGAGATTTAATGTTTAGCTGAACAATGAATATCATGTGTGGACGAAATGTTTTACGAAGAATAGAAGCATCACATATATTGACAATATTAATACTGTGAATGTTTGATTGAACAGTCAAACATGAGACACATGGAGAGGAGAGTTGAAGCGTGTGACTAAGATGAGATTACTGAACATAAACTAAACGTGCATTCAAATGCGACGTACTTAAAATAAGAATAGTTCATTGCACACCAACAATGAGCAACCCACCAATTAACCAACACTCATCAACAAGTGATGAATATGTTATAGTGTTAGGAATTTATTCATGGTTAATCGTGACCTCAGTTCAGGTTGTGCATATTTTCACCGTTCCAACTGATCTTAGAGTGATTCATAATAAATCTAACCAGTCTGGCTTTAGAAGTGTGATGTTCCACCACAGATCCATTCGGAATTGACTGCACGTTTCACTTAAATTTGTGCTCACTAACCAGTCAATCGACAGACTGTCTTGACAATTTCGCAGGCGAAATTCAATTGTCGCTTTGTCATTGGTTGCTTGTTCTATTCGTTGGTGGTTCAGCGCATGGACTGTAATGATGGTCCTACAATAGAACGAATCAACTTTGCAGAGGTACTTTAGTTTTGAGAGTTGTATCTTGAGTGTGTTTCCGTGATATTGATCAATCACAAATAGAGTTGTGTATGATAGTGAGACTTCGACTACGTTGTTTCCAGGTTGGATAAGTGTGCAAATTCTCAACTGAAATCAAGTGATCTATGTTCTGTGGTTCGATTCAGTGAAGAATTCAGTATTCATAACACTCATCCTATTATTTTCCTTGAGTAAGGTGTTTGCAGTTTAGTAGAAAATGTCGTGACTGTGTAGGCGTTTGATTTGTAAACATGTGAGTTGAAAGTTTATGCTTCGCTTCTGAGTCAGTGGCGATGGAGTAATATTAAGGTACTCTTTACCTCGATATTCAGTTTACTTAGTCCATTTAGTTGACATGAATGTAGCATTGATAATAATACTCGAACCCCATTTAATTTACTTTATGATTTGGGAAGTTGACTCTCTCATATAGTGGAATTTGTATGAGTCCACCTACATGAACCTGATCTCTACACTCGGAAATTTTTTGTAAGACTTCTTTCTTCTCTTTGGTCATCAAATTACTTTTGATTTCATTCTCCCATTTTTAAGTCTATATTTTCATTAAAACTGTTTAGGTCAAATATCAGTTAATAATTCTAACATCATTCTTTCTCATTTCGATTTGTTATACTTGTTTAACTTGTCAGTTTCTCATTGAATAACTGCTGCATATGTATTATTTGGTTCGAGTTTCACCAATGCTTTTTCATCGTTCAATACAATTAATACTCCGTGCATCCTAGAACACTTTCCTTTTTGATCTTTTCTGTGAATGCTGTTTATGAAAGTATAATTTCCACTAACGATCTCATTTCAAATATAGAAATGTCTTTGGTAATATCCTTTTTATGTATATCATTTTAATGCATTATAGTTTGCATCCTGAAGAATTTAAATAAGGTGAAAATTAGAGCTTGAATTGAAATTCTCTATTAAAATTTATGCGCTTCAATGCAACACACACCTAGTATATGAATGTAAAGAATACTAAGAAGTCTTGGTGCTTAGACTATATTTAATACTGGAAAATGGATACTCTGGGAATTTAATGATATTCAGTTTATTCCTTGTATGTAATATAGTTAAGTAAAAATCTCTTCTGATAACCAATATATATATATATATATATATATATATATATATATATATATATATATATATATATATATATATATATATATATATATATATATATATTGCATACAACGTAAGTAAAAATTTAGATCAACCTAATTATATCAGTCGTTAAGCCTGTTAGCTTTTCTTAGCTGTGCATCATTGTTTTGTCAATTCGTAAAAGTTGGTTTTGTTTGTGCATAGAATTTATGAAGCACAGTATAATGTCTATTATTTATATTTGAATGTCCGAAATAATTATTTTATCATTTTTCAGTTATGGTATTATTATTGAGTACTAACAGTGTCATGTGCTACTGTAGATTTCTTCGGGTTACTTCAGGTCTCTAGCTCAGACAAATGAGGAGGGTTAAGCATGGGTTTAGCAATGTCATGTCGTTGAAAAATCGTTGAAGAAATTTCGAACCGGAAAAATCATTTAAATCACTTCAGAATCAAAATAAAGATTACTAATGGTAATCTGAAACACATGTAATTCCATGGTACAGTTTACTTAGTTCACTCAACTGTCAATCAAATTAATCCCTAAGTGTAAAGATTTAATTCTTTCCGGCTATTTCAATAAGAAATTTGAATATTTCGGAAATAACGTTCACTATGGACTAGCTGTAAACCTAAGATCATTAGACAGTATTGTATTCTATTTGTAAGGTTTCTTAATTTTCTCCTCTTGATATTGAGAATTGTATGTAACTATGGAATATATACACACTGAGCCAAGTGGTTAAGTGGCTTGTAGTTACAAGTGTTCATTAGCTTTTTCGGATTATACTTAACAATCACGTTTATTATATGGATTTCGTTCTTGGCTGATAATATATTGCTTTTTTGAGCAGTAAAAGTTGTGCTTGGGTTTCAACATGAGCATCAACGCTGTGATGTCGATACAGCTGAACCAGTTGTAAGTCCGGAATTCCACTGTAAACTAGCATTCGAAAAACAATATTGTCTGTTTGTGTGTAAGGTCTCAGTACTGAATATTTATGAGCGAAATGTGTTTATATTTCTTGGCGAATATGTTAATTTTGGTTCGATAAAACTGAAATCCTATTGTCTACCATTTTAATTTAATATTATCATTACCGTATAACATTTACTAGCACCCATTCCCACTAATGTTAAATTATTTGATTGCGAAATGATATCTACTAATATCCAGACATATTTAAATCTTTCATTAAACGTTATTTATCAAATGAATTAATGTATAACCCGATGTTACTCGTTATGTAGTATTTGATTTCCTTTATTTGTTGGCATCGGATCCATTCTGCTCCTTCATTTCTTCCCACCCTTTTTACTTTTTATGAATATGTTATGCTACTGTCCAAGATTCAGTAGTTTGTGCATGTTTAGCTATTTTTAAGATTTTGCACACAACAAAGCATCCATATCTCAAAGAACTGCCGATCGCTAATAGTTGTAAGTATTATTTGAAATCTTTAGTTTGTTTTTTACTTCTAAAGGTATTAATTGCTACGTTCGTTGTTTATTCATAATGATATGTGTCGCTTTTAACTTTTTTTTACATGATTGTGTGAAAGAGTCCCCTATCCATTTCTTGTTGAACGCCGATATACTTTGTATTTGTGTGGTTAATTTATATTTATTCACTTACTTGAAGGACTCATTTTATCTTTATCTGTACAAATTACCATTACTTTTACTGTTTTCGATAAAAATAATATATTTTAGATGAAATTTTTATACAAAAACGAAGAATATTTGAGTGAACAATTGTGTTTCAATAACTTCATCATCAGGCTCTACAGTTATAAGTCCATAATTATAATATTTTTTACAAAGGTCAAAAATAAGGCATGTTTTAATGAGTTTGACAATGTTATGTGTTAAAAATGGTGAACGTTTGCATCTGTTACGATATATATATTAGAATGGGTTTTGTGGAGAATTCAGGAAATTTCACAGGTTGAAATCATGAGTCAATTGAAGCTAGACCACCATGGAAAACCTGGGAGCACTGGACGGCCGTTTCGTCCTATTATGGGACTCCTTAGCAGTGCGCATCCACGATCCCGCACCACGCGAGGCTCGAACCCAGGACCTATATATATATATATATATATATATATATATATATATATACTTCAAAAAAATTGTAATATTTGCAAATTAGAAAGGTCATTTAATAAAGGTCAGTAAATTGTTCAGTCACAATAAGATAATATAATAGTACTATTGCAAAATTGAAAATAATTTTGTCAACTGAGATAATAATAATAATAATATTGTTGTGTGAATATAATATGTAATAAGGGGGGTGTTATCAAGGTAATTAAGGTCGACAAATTGGGAATGATGGATATGAAGATTAAGATAGAGATAATGACAAATAATGATAATAAGGAAAATAAATAAAAATGAAGGAAGGAAGGGGTAAGAGGCTTATAATATTCACTCAAGGTATTTGGTGATCCAGTCGTAGGCCAGGGTAAACATAGAGGCTGGATATATTTTTCTGGATGCATAAATTTGGTCTTCTGGAGTTGATCCAGATGGCTTCGGCTGTGTAAAGCAGTTGTAATCTAGCTCCTTGAGGTAGATATTTTGGAACTTGATATAAAACAGAGAAAGCTTCCTCTATTTTGATATGATGTTCACTATCTACCAAGTGAGAAAGGATGGTGCTGTTAATCGATTTGGTGACTCCTTTTCCCGACCATGCTGGTACATGTGTCACGAACACGCAAGGATAAAGCCCTCTGAGTACGGCCTATGGACTTATAACTGTAGAGCCTGATGATGAAGTTATTGAAAACAATTGTTCGCTCAAATATTCTTCGTTTTTGAATATTCTATGGGGATTTTTAAACTGCTAAAATTTTTATTATTTGGTTGAGGTACCCAAGTGTAATTTTTAGATGTGTGTTATGAAGGATCTTAGATAATATTCTGAATGTGAAATGCAGCACTAACTATATAAATGCATTAACATATGAGTTGAATGGACTATATACGAGATGGAATGTCAAGGTGTTCTATTCGCAAATTTCAATGTGCCGTATGGTCTGTAACAAACCGTATTTTTGCATTTGATTACCTTCAGATTAATCAGGTACTTTTAGGTGGTTGGTGATTGTTGATAGGAAACCCTGGAACCAGGTTTATGCTAGCTGGTACTTGTTAGAAAATCGTACCCACAATCCAGAGGGAACTAGTGATTCCTGTGGAACTCACATCACCAAGCTTCACAATCTGAGACATTACTACTGAACCGTGGCCGGAGCAGCTGACCTCGTGATCAAGTATTATGAATTAGTGATATGAACGGTATAATATATTATCAATATTAGAAACATTAGAGAGTTTTTATAGAAGAGAAGGCTTTGTAGGATAGGTTTGGTTTCTGAACTTAAAATTAGTCAATTAGTTAATTCTCTCCTTTCAGTCAGTGAATAGTACTTATTGTAGTGTGATCTTGCGTATATTACGAGTTATCATCTAATCGGTCATAAGGAGCATTCAGTTTCTAATTTGTTCGCTTTTGACTAATCAAAGTACATTAATGTTGTGTTTTTACGTATTGCACTGATCATAGGTTTACTTGCTCTGATACTGTATTGTCAGATAATTGATTTCTGATGTAAGTTTCTAATTTCCTAGACTGTCAGTTAGAACATTTGAAAGCTGAATAAGTTATTACAAGTAATTTGTTTATTCAGATTTACAGTACATATGATTGTATGTGTAAGATATGAAACCATGCATCAGAACAAATAATCTACTTTAAACTATTAAACTTTGTGAGTTAGAACACCACTGAAAACATGGAAGAACTGGATAAGTTAATGATTTAATTGACATTCAACTGTTTCCACAACGCCATACAGAAAATGAATAATCTCAGGGAATACATTATTGGAGTATTTTTGAAGCTAACTAACCGATTTGTAGATAACTGGCTCGTAGTACATTTACCTCGAAACTACAATCCTATTAACCATCAGCTTGTGCCTTTAAGTAGAATATACTACTTGTTATTAGTAAGTAGCTAAAATATATTCAATAATTTTGAAGGTTCTGAAAGGACACTCGTCATTATCACCAATTAATATATTGTTTTCAACGCAAATATTGTCATATGATCCTAGTATTTTTACATGTAGCAGCGTCATTTTCTGAAATATCAACCTCTTTTTTGAAGCTATAAATATTTTTACTATCAGGTTAAAGTTCCAATAATTAAATCAGTTCATTTATGTTTTTACTCATTATTAGTTAAGCATTTATGGTGTACCGAAGGTTGAACATTACCAGACTAATTATCTATTATAATTATCGTGACACTTGACAGTTGGTGTAAAATCATTCCAGTTATTGACTGATGAACTAGAATTAAGTATAATCAATACTTTTATATTTTCTACTAACTGCACTTTTGTTCATCATTTTAAAATTCACATAGTAGAACAAGTTGGCCTGTTAATAATTTCAGGTTATCTATCCTCTCACGTTTTCAGTGGTTATGCAACTCAGATCGATTCGTGGTTTCAGTGTAAAATTCAACAATCTTCACAGCATGTTGATAACCAAGTGTGTGTTTAATTACACTAATAATTCTGTTAGATGTGTATTATGTTTGCTAAGTTGTTTATGGCTTTTATGTTATTAGTTGATTTGTTATTTATTTTTCACGTAATGTTATTCACTTGATAACATATTCTATTATCGGGTTGTGAATCATTGATTATTACCACATAAAAGTGTATTGAAAACATTATACACCTATGTGTTATTATTTCTAACTACAACAATAGGTGGTGGAGATTTAAATAAGATGTGAAGTTTCACTTTTCTAAAGATTGGAAAAATAGTCCTTAATGACTAGTATCGAACAGGGAGGAAACCATGTCCAGGATTTCTTACTAATTACATCTATTCATCTGTTATATTTGATTAATGATAAGGATTTAAATTTGACAAAAGTAGATTTACACCTATTGTTCACAGGTCATCTTCATTCTTTGCTAAGTAAATGACTTACTCTTATTTCCAAGTATTTCATTATTTTGAATGATATCACCTTGTTATATTTTCGCCTTTTGTTGAACGAATAATTACAGACTAATCAAACATAAGAAATTCCATAAGACTGGTTACATTATGTTCGATGATTGAACATAATTTGAAAAGAGTCCTAAACATAGATTTTTTGTTAATTGTCACTTGTGAGTAATGCAAACCAAATCCAGTGTTAAGGTTTTATCAAAATATAACAAAAAACGATTTCTGACTCGACTACTAGACATAATTTCCAAAAGTATGCTCAAAACTTTTGAATATAGAAAGTTTCAAGGAATTTACTAAGGGTAACGATATACCAATAGAAATTGATTAACAAAAAATGTCAAGAAATTTAGTGTGGTGGTCACATCACAACTTAATGGAAAGAATTCTACTGGCAATAAGATCTAGGAAATGACTACTCACTGACTTGTATAAAGCAACAGAATATAGATTATAAAGATTAAATGTTCACCGAGTTCCTTTCAACTGTACTGACATCAAATCCTGCTTAATTTGTAAATATTTTAAAATTGAAATACTTGAAAAAAAACTGAATTTTATAAAGCTTTTTTTCTAATCCAAGTTAGGTTGCAGCTAGCTGTGGAATGTAGAATACACGTTTCATCCTATTTAATACTTATAAACTGTACATGTAATTGAAACAACATGTATTGAGTTCAAGTCTTGGTATTAACATTAATCTAGTCATCAGTTACATCCAGCTTATGAATCCCCAACAGGACGAAAACATTTTGACTTGAATTCTACTATTAGTTACCACCGAACTTTTTTTTAAAAAAAAAACAACTCACAATTAAAATCACTTATCCGAAAATCTACTCAAGATTTATATGTGCTAATAAAGACTGGCTAAATTCAGTCTATACATAAAGATGAACGAGATAACTGATACTCTTATATTCATAAGGAAGTTTTTACGGAAAACTTAAACTGGAAACAAAAGGCTAAGGTACAATGGGTTAAAGAAAACTTATCACTCATATACATTTATATATATATATATATATATATATATATATATATATATATATATATCTTCATATAAATCGTACACAATGCATCAACACATAATTCGCTATTATTTTCTTTCTTAACCATAGGAAATAAAACATTATTCATTTGGTTTGTTTTTGTTATTATTATTGTTTTCTCCCCTTTAATGATCTTTACTTTTCGCTCACATAATATATGAATGTGATAAATTACTTTGAGATTGTGTGAAAATTTCCCAAAAATCCAACAAAATTAAACAAACAAGAAAACACATAAACAAATATAACTGAGTAAACAAAAAAAAACATAAACCCAAGTTGGTATTCTAATTAGTGACATATTTATTTATTTATTTATTTAAAATAAACAAATAGGTGAACAAAAATGATTTACCGAATAGATCACTTCATATCATTCAATGTTTCAATGAGAACAATATTGTTTTTACTTATTATTTGAATTTTTATCACTTTTTTCTTAATAATGAGTACTATTCATCTCAAAAATGATAATGTGAGATATGCTTGATGCACTATGTATGACCGAATGGATAGTAACTTGAATTTCTTATTGTTGCTGTTTTAAATTATTAGTATAGGGTTATGGAGATTATTGTGGGACTTTTCAGCAATGTGCATCCACGATCCTGCTCGTGGGATTCGGACCCAGAGCCTTCAATCTCAAGTGCGAACGCTCAATATATTAGACCATTGAGCCGGCATCCAGCGGTGTTACTGTCTAACCTCAACCAATCCAGGAAATCGCGTGACCTTCTTCCATTGTAGTGAGGTAGATACCTGTCTCTACCCGACACGGATTATTTCCACCGGTCACGGCTAATCACTAATGAGCATATGGTTAGACATTAACATGCTAGTTGCCGGCATTTGAATCCCACGAGCGGGATCGTTAATGCGCACTACTGACGACTCCCACAACGGGAGGAAACGGCCGTCCAGTGCTTCCAGGTTTCCAACAGTAGTCTAACATCAATTGGTTCATGATCTCAATAAAAAAGATTTTTCTACTTGCATATATACATATACCAAACCTGTTGCAAAAGTGAATGGCTATCTGAACTCAGTATCTCGATTGATGATAAATTAAGTATTTGAAATAGAAGGTTCTGAGTTTTAATCTAGATCTGACCATCATTGAACTAGAATACAAGTGTATCCATCTGAAAAGCACCATATTAAATGAAAAACGCGTTCTAGATTCCAAAACTAGCCGTAGTTTATTTATTCTACAAAATATTTGTAATTATTGTTATAGATAAAACAAAATCAAATGAGAATTTCAACGAAGGAGATATTATAATATGTTAAAAGTTAATATTAGGACAAATATGAATTGATTCTTATTGAGAGGGTTCAAACTTTACGAATTCTTCATTCTCAAAGGTTATTTTCAAGTTTAATAATTCCGTATTTATATTCAGTAAGATATAAACCAGTTTTAGATCAAGAAAGTAATTTGTTAATAATGGTATGAGGAATTAGTTATGACCGAAAAGACAGAATGTGGTACGTACTACTGATATCGACATGCATAAGTAGTATGTATCATCAATCGAAAGTGGAATGCCTGGAGGCAGAAGGTTGAGATGATCGAAGAGAAGAGAACAAGAACAGAGAGTGATTGGCATGTAAACGAAGGAACAATAAAGTCTGAGACAATTGATTGACATTTTGCAACTGAAGTATTTACTGTATGGTTCACATATTTTACTGAGAGATTCTGTAATTTTGTGTTCAAATATATTTTCCTGTTCCCACTCGTGTTCTTGTCTACTATAAGAAGTGTAATTAAGAACAATCATCAAGTGTTATAGTGATTATCGCATTAATGATATGTTTTTTTCACCAAGAAACTACCTTTACAACTTCAACAAAAATATTACGATAACCAATGTGATCGAAATAATAATTTGTTTATAAAATTCGTACTGAAATTTCGACGAAACAGACAATATATATGGTCATTAACTGGGAGCCAACTTTAGTTGTGAAAAATCTCTATCATTTCATCTGCTATGACAAGTTCCTCCACTTATTACATATACAATGGGTAAATTCTTGTATATTCATCTCTCTTTTATTTGAAGAACAGACAAACGGGAACATTTCTTAACAAATACTATGGTGTTTTGAAGTATTTACCATAGTATCCAATTTATGTACCCTTTTTTATTAACGCTTGAGTACATACAGTTAGCTGTCATATGAATTCATTTTAAATTAACTTAAAAATAGCAGTTGACTTGTAATATTTTCACAGTTGGAGAATGTTCAGCCCAATCGATTGACCAAACCGTTGTATTCATATGAAAAAATGAATTTCTCTAAATGATATCCTTAATAAAGGAACGTACAGCTGCCTTAGTATATATAGACTTGGGTATATTAATCAGTAAATTTGATATTGTTTAAAGAGGATTTTCATCACTCAATAATATTGAACTGAAAGGTATTCGAAAACTATGAAAAGGATTTCTTTCCATAAAAAAAGTTTTTTTGAGATCCATATTTTGATAATATTATCATGAAAACTATTCTGGAAGTTTTAGATTATATGATGAACATGATGGCTAGTTTCAAATGGTCATACATCTTGATATCAGTTTGTAACAAAAAGCATTACAGTTTGATCGGTGCAATTCATTACAAAAACAAAACCCATTTATTGACTGTCGGTTTCAAGTATAATTACAGCATGTGTTGTCATTTGGACTAACTTTAACCAATTTCAGTATGATTATTTTGTATCTACTATTCTTGTACTACTTAACATTATTGTAATATTTATTATAATTATATACATTCGTATACGTATGATGTACATTTATAATCAGGTTGTTCCAAATGCATTGCAATAATATATCATATGGTTCTGACACTCTTCACCTTGTAATGACATGGTCCAAAAGTATACATTTGCACTAGGTAATAAACTAATCAAAATTATCTTCTTTGAATATGAGTTTATCAGTGGATGCGAATTACATTTTGCGTTGATATGCTTTTGAAAACTACTTATCACGTTTTTCTTCATCTCGCCGTTACGATTTATCTATCTATCTATCTATCTATCTATCTATCTATCTATCCACGCGTCTATCATTCTATCTATCTATTTGTATTTTGTGAGTCACTTTTGAATCTAACAATTTAGAGTTAAGCTGTAAGAAACAAACCATTTACTTCTATTTGGTGTTTATCTACTCATCTTCTCGATGATAACACTTCTCTTTTTTTTAGTTTTACAGTTATTTGGAATAATTACACAGTTATTATTTATTGAAGTACTGGCATGCTATTTAGAAATATATGTATGTATATATAAGAGATGTTTTGTAAGAAAAATGAAACCACTAATAACATTGTAATTATTATTGGTGAACATTAATGAATTATACACTTCGCTGATAGTTTTCGTACAGATTTGTATATTCACTTCAATGTGTGCGTATGGGAATGGGGTTGGGGTATATTAGTATTTGAATTGCTACAATATACCTGTTTGTAAATATTTTCATCTATATGGGTACTTACTGTCAGCAATTACTGAAGAGATGGAAATCTTAGTAATAGATTATATTATATATGCAATGAGTGGCTAATCATCATATTAATTATATATCTGCATAAATATATCCTTAAATGATAAACAAATTACAAGTGTAACGTGTATAAATTTAACTAGTAAGCATTGTATTACAATCCATACTATAAATAGTCATAATAGTCATACTGATAATCATAAATGTGGAACAAAATAAAGCGACCATAATTGATATCGAAATCAAATGCATCTTCATTGTGTAAAAAATGTACAATAGTTTTAATATAGTAATCATGTACGTTAAATGTATGTGTGTGTGGGGGGAAACATTTTTCGCTGTATACTCATTCAATATTATTACTATTATTGTTATTATTATTATTACGATTGTCGTCTTGATACTGATTATACTAATGGTAATGATACTTTATAAACGCAGGTTCTGGATTCCACTGCTAGCCACTATTCATCTTTGTTTATAAAGCTTGTGACCTAAGGCAATATTGAGGTAGTTTGCACAGGATGCACATATGCCAACAAGAGACTGATCAATTGTATCCTAAATAAAATGGGAAGATACAAGTGAAATCACCAAGTGAGTTTGTAATGATCATATATTACATTGAATAATAAATATAATTGGTTAGACATATTAATAATAGCTATTGTAACTCGGTAGTCTAGTCCATAATACAATAGGATTTAAATGTAATAGGTACTGGGTTCGAAGTAAAATGTGAAACGAAATCATTAAAATGCATTTAGCTGACGAGTTGTTAACAAGGATAGTACATTTTAACAATTAATCAGAATGTAAAACATCTTAAATTTTATTATTGAAAAATTTTCTTGATTTTCCTTATTTCATTTTCATTAAGGCTTTTCATTCGTTTTATCTGTAAAGAATTTGTCTGAAAGTAGTATGATAATAATGATGATAGGTAAAAATTGTACTTATTACAGAGTTAATTATTTCGCAATAGGGTTTCAGAACCCTGAAAAGATAAATGGAGTACGAATCCATTTCCATTCACTGACTAAAAAGGGGAGGCATCTCTCGTTGTTGTCCCACTACCTTGTAGATGATACGTGTAAGTCAGACATTCAGGGAATGGCTTCCAAAGAAAACCATCTGCGTCAGTTTATGCGTTAGGACGTCATCTCGGCTCTAAAAAGAATTCTTTGTGTGACACTTGCCATTCTTGGAGCCCAGTTATGTCCGATCTTATATGAATTGATTAAAGTCATTGTTTTAATAATATTTTTTGCTTTTTGTGCAAAATAACAAGTTCGAATCAACAATCGATCAATAAATTATCAAACTAAAAATTTCCCCTAAATTTTAGTTTTTTAAACTCATTCGGATCCATGTGCCATAATTCATTTCATAGATATTTGTGAAACAATTTAGATGAAGAAAAATTGGTTTAATCATATCAGATTTATGATAAAAAAATGATGTATTTGATAAAATCGATGGTTTGAAGGATACTGTTTTTCTTCTACATATTTTTCCTTCAATAACTTTCAAGAGAAAAAATTCTTGAGACTGATAAGTCGTACGGATTGAACGCCATATTCATCTCCTGAGCTATTCTGTAACCCCCCAAGCTAGAACTAGACAGCGACCCGAACACGAGGGAGAAGACGCAAAGTATACGAGAAGTACTTTACTCCAAGGTTCCTTTCAACACAGAAAATACAGGGTTTTTATAATATTTCAAATGTCCTTGAGTTGCTAGAAGATTCTGGAATGCTACGAAACATAGTAGCAGTATAGCAGTTAGCCAATCAGAATCTCACTTCCTTGATATTTTTGGCTAACACTTCAAGTGAACGCTGATTGGATAAAACTCTTCTTAGTGTTTCCTGATGCTTGCTTGTCTTTCGCAAGCAACTTTCCGGATCACCTCAACAGACGCATACTATTTCTCGTGACTTTTGAATAAATCGATTAATTTTCTGCATTTTTTATAAATAAAAAGCTCCATTCATGAAAAACAACAATCGTTAATATGTACTTCGATAGTTGAGGTTATGAGTTAATTAAAGCTAGACCACTATGGAAAACCTGGAAGCACTCTAAGGTCGTTTCGTCCTATTGTGGGACTCCTTAGCAGTGCACATTCACGACCCCACCTCGCGGGATTCGAACCCAATTTATTTATTTATTAATATTACATTTATCAGATTTACTTGAGCAGTTAATAGTAATATTGTACTCAATTTGAATAATCATTCATAATCTACAACTTGCTTATAATGCTTATAAAGGCTAATATAATAGAGAATTACAATGACTAATATTATTATGTAAATTTAGTATTAAGGACAGATTTGAATGGAGAATGCTGGTGAGTTGTTTATACTCCTCTACAAGGGGTAACATGCATAAGTAAGTAAACAAGTAAGTAACTTGAAGACTATATGTAACAGATCATTTTTAACTTTCTCTTTATCACTAAAAGTATATAAATATTTTTTTCTAAAATATGACATGACACTATTCTATTATGCAACCGGAACTATTATCATTGATCTACATATATTTTGACTGATATTAATACTACACTATTTTGTTAAGAAGCAACATAAAAACTACACTTCATTATATTAACTAAAATAATAATGACAATAATAATTTAAGTTAGTTACTAGGTAAAATATTGAAATTCATAATGACTATATTGTGGATTAAATAATGTACTTTATTTCAGTTACATTTAACTTAGATCTATTAACTGTCTAGATTTTTCTTTTTTCAGTCATAGAATGTTAATGAAATAATCTAATTATCTTTATCCATGAAAAGAAAAATGTCATTTCTGCATTAATTTAATTCTGTTTAGTTTACTATATCAAATAATTTAACAATAATACACCTCAAATTGTACTTAATGTCAAGGAAACTATTTAATGGTTAAAAGAAGAATAGATTATAAAATACATTTGTAAGTCTATTTATTTTTATTTAACTTCTGTTTCCTTTTTTTGAATTACCCGGGGGTTTTTTTCCTTAAAAAAATTCTTTATTGAATAGTTTTCATATGAATTTCCTGTAGTTCTCTTATAAATATCTTCCTATAGAGTAAATTATATCAGTAGTTAATCAGTTACCGATCAATAATATTAAACGATAATCATATTACATTACAAACTGATTGAATCTGAAAATGTACATTGTTAAATTCTCATTCAGAGACTAAATAGTACTGTTCTTGTTGTGGTATGTAAAAATTTAATTTCATTCTCTTTTTTTTCACTTTTGTTGGTATAATACTAATCATGAATGAAACTATTGTTTGATGCTTATTGGTTTTTAATGTTTGTGTTATATCTTGAAACTGATTTTTCTCGATATACCGCATATAACAGAGCACTAGAACACCAAAACCCTTCCAAGTCGCAATAAGAAGAGAGAAGACTAATGAAAGGAATATTATTCCAAACAGTGTCAATCATAGTACAAAATTGTCAGGTATTTATAGTTTTTAGTAAGAACAAAATCATCATTACAGTCTTCCAATCCGCATACAGGGGGTTATTAACATTATCCAATCGAGAAGCTACACGTTGGAATTCTAGAACGTTTTTCTGAAAGGTGATTGTATGAGACGTCTTCGGCTCCTTCTGAGCCTCTTACAGCTTCCTCGAGTTCACCGGTGGTCCGTTGTCACAGTTTGCACAGTTTTTGTCATCTGATGATGAAAATTAAGTTCACTTATCTAAAGCAAATTTTCTCTATTAATTACATTCATCAAGAGAATGAATAAAAACTAGTAAGAACAGTTTTATCCGTGTTTAGAATTCCTCGGGTTCGGATATCTACGATCCTATTTCATAGATTAAACACAAATGATTAGGATTTCAGGGGGGTTTGTAGAGATTGTAGTGGTTTCAATAGTTGATGACAACACTGGATGTCTTTCAGTTTCGTGGATTGGTTGAAGTTAGACATTAACATCTTTAGATGCCGGTTCAGTGGTTTAGTGGTTAACCGCTTGTACGCAAAACTTATAGGCCATGAGTTCGAATTCCGCGAGGCGAGGTCGTGGATGAACGCTGCTGAGGAGTCCAATAGTAGCACGAAATGGCCGTCCAGTACTTCAGAATTTTTCATGGTGGTCTAGCTTTAATTGACTCATGATTTAAACTATTGAAATCTTTAAAAATCTCCACGAAAACCCCTTTCGATTATTTTAATTATTAAATAAAATACTTTCATTATTCCGTATGACTTTCATAATATTAGTTACAATTATTAATCATTACTGAGTATGGATTAAGTTTATGTACTAGCAAAGTATTAAAATGACTGTTCTGTCACTGAAATATGGGAACTATCTTGGAAAAATGACAATGTAGACAATTTCGTTTCATTATGGTCACGAAAAAGAAGATTGGAATATTTTTTTTTTGGTATTTTGGTAATCTGAATAGTTCTATTATTTGTAAATTTAGCATTTTACTAAAGGGTATTTAACTAAGTTTATTGAAATTACAATTTATGAAGGGGACTTTTAAATCGATCAGAATTAATTTATGAGTATAGTTATAATCGATTAAAACACAATTAATATAAATGAAGAATATTCTTTTCAATGAATTTCTGTTCAGGTTCTAAAATTGTCTCATATTCAAATTAATAATCCATAAAATTTACCAGATTTAAGACAAAGTACATCACTTAAAATTGTAATAGGGTGAATCAAGAATTGTTGTTTGTCATATAAAGTCAAATCAAACCGTTAATGTTGGGGTTGACTAATATGAAGTTGTTGACTTGAATCAGTTTATGAGTGAAATGGAATTGTGAGATAAACAATGATCAGAATAAATATGGTCAACATGGGATGAGAAAGAGAGAATAATGGAATAAAAATCAAAAAGTACGTAATATGTAGAATACAGCCAACATGGATCCATCTTTCGCAATAATATATTGTGTTAACAGTAGTCTACCTGATTCTATCAGACTGAGAATCTTGCAGACGGCCAAAGCACTTGCTATTTGGATCAAAAACCCAGAGCTTTACATCCAAATGAAATATACCCAGTCGCTCCTTTTACCCTAGCCAACTTCGGGGGCAACTAATTAATAATCAATTTTATAATATGATGACGTAATTTGATTAATGTTCATTTTTATGTCCCAAACTTATCATCACTATTATTACTATTATTATTATCATTATTATCTTCACCATTATTATTATCTTAATCATAGTTTTTATTACTACACTTGATAACTGTTTTCAGAAATTTATTCAGCATCCACCCCTATCTACTATATCTGACCTAATTCATGTTATTCTACATATTACGTACTTTTTTATTTTTATTCCATTATTCTCTCTTTCTCATCCCATGTTGACCATATTTATTCTGATCATTGTTTATCTCACAATTCCATTTCACTCATAAACTGATTCAAGTCAACAACTTCATATTAGTCAACCCCAACATTAACGGTTTGATTTGACTTTATATGACAAACAACAATTCTTGATTCACCCTATTACAATTTTAAGTGATGTACTTTGTCTTAAATCTGGTAAATTTTATGGATTATTAATTTGAATATGAGACAATTTTAGAACCTGAACAGAAATTCATTGAAAAGAATATTCTTCATTCATATTAATTGTGTTTTAATGTAATGGGAATTTTTCACAGATTATAATCAAATAATTGATTGAATTATATCCAAGTTTATTCTAATATACATGTACAACAGATCGTTATAGCATAATTCAATCATTAGTGTTCACCAGATTTTGATTTTATGTATTTTGGGAATGACTTAGAAACGAAAGAATGCATTTATATTAATGGAATTCAAAGAGTGGAACAGAAAATAACCAAATTTAAGGTATAAATTATAAACATAAAATCATTATCAAGTTAATGCAATCACCTTAAAGCTTAACGTTCATTAGTGTTAGAGATCAGCTGCAATCAAAATATCTCAATAGTAACATATTTTTCAATCTTTGTCAATATCATAGATTATGTACTACTAGTAAGAAACAGTTATTAAGTTTTTTTAAATTTTAAATAGTAAATAATAAATAAATAAACACCATTGGATGCCGGCTCAGTGGTCTAGTTGGTTAAGCACATGGCGCGAGACTAATAGGTCCTGGGTTCGAATCCTGCAAGGCTTGGCCGTGGATGCATGCTGCCGAGGAGTCCTATAATAGGACGAAACGGCCGTCCAGTGCTTCCAGGTTTTCCGTGGTGGTCTAGCTTCAATTGACTCATGATTTCAACATGTGAAATGTTAATTTATCTTTGTATAACTACTATTATATAATAATTTACCTAGGGAATTCTTTAATTAATTTCTATCATTTTTGGCATGAATAAAATTAGATTTAGTGTTAAGAGATGGATAAAATATTTTGAATGAATTAAATTCCATTATTTTATTTTTATTTCATCAGAATAAAATGAGTGAATGAATAAAAAAGCAAATTACTTTTTGAAATTACTTATTAATTTTTTATAAGTAGTATTATTACTAATTTTTATAATCGATTTTCATCCATGGACTTTAGTTCGATTAGAATTTTGTTTGATATTGAATAAAGAGTAGAATTTCAAAGAACGCGATTATTTTATTAAATAAATATATTTGCATAGCATAAAAGTATGATGAAAGTATAAGTGAAAGTATTTATGAATCGTGATTAGCAATGAAATCAAGTAAGCAGGTTTCATCCTGTTTGTTAATCATTGGGTGAATAGAAATAATAATTTTGGAGTTCCAAGAAATAGATACTAAATCAAAATGTTAGTGTGATTAGTAACACTGAGGATTAAGAACCCCAGTTTGTCAAGCTCTAAATAAGTAGAAACATTCCATACAATTCATGATTATTTTATTCAATAAAACTTGTAATCAAATGGTTATATTGAAACAATTCACACAGGATGCATAACGAAGATTGATTGAATTTCAGTCCTGAATATCAACCACAATGTAATTCAAATCATCACTTAGAATAATATGACTAAACTGTTCTATTGGAAGTGCATACGTAAAAATATAGTTTCATACAATTCTTTTTCTTATTGATAAATTTGATATAAGTAACATCAAAGAACGTAGTATAACAGTTCGAATTCATTAATGTTAAGGATTCTCATCAATTGCTTAAAGTCTGTAAAATAAGTGAATTTATGTTATCCTACTACATTTATTATTCCTGTTTCAATCAATAGAAATATCACACAGATTGTTCGTCAGCTAACAATCATCATCATCATCAGCTGAAATGGATTAGTATACATTCAAAATTGGAAACAAAAAACTACAATTATGATTTTCTTGTTGTCCAAAAATAAAATGATATACCTTGTTAAAATAGAAATAAGTAGTAATTCAGATGGATTACTGTCCTCTATAGTTCAATGAATTAAATGTGGAGGAAGAAATAGTTATACTAAAGATCACATTACGTAATAATAGCTATCCGGATAATTTCGTCAAGAAAATACCTCGTACAAAGTATTAAAAAGAGAAGACATTGCGACACAGTCATTAAAAAGACCTTATATCTGAAACTTGACTTTAAAGGCGATATAGCGGGTGATATTCTAACACGTCAACTCAAAAGATCTGTCGAGGGGACGTTTCATGCCGCCAAGTTACACATAATTTTCTCGACTAAACCAGTGCTCACACAACTAATCAAGGATAAGTTACCGAAGATGAGCTCCTCCATGTGTGTATACCAATCCAACTGCTCATGTGGAGCTAGTTACATAGGCCGTACTCAGAGGGCTTTATCATTGCGTGTTCGTGACACATGTACCAGCATAGTTGGAAAAAGGAGTCACCAAAACGATTAACAGCACCATCCTTTCTCGCTTGGTAGATAGTGAACATCATATCAAAATAGAGGAAGCTTTCTCTGTTTTATATCAAGTTCCAAAATATCTACCTCAAGGAGCTAGATTAAAACTGCTTTACACAGCCGAAGCCATCTGGATCAACTCCAGAAGACCAAATTTATGCATCCAGAAAAAATATATCCAGCCTCTATGTTTACCCTGGCCTACGACTGGATCACCAAATACCTAGATTGAATATTATAAACCTCTTACCCCTTCCTTCCTTCCTTCATTTTTATTTATTTTCCTTATTATCATTATTTGTCATTATCTCTATCTTAATCTTCATATCCATCATTCCCAATTTGTTGACCGTAATTACCTTGATAACAGCCCCCTTATTACATATTATATGCACACAACGATATTATTATTATTATTATCTCAGTTAACAAAATTATTTTCAATTTTGCAATAGTACTATTATCTTATTGTGACTGAACAATTTACTGACCTTTATTGAATGACCTTTCTAATTTACAAATATTACAATTTTTTTGAAGTATGTATATATTTTCACAGATTTAAATCATGAGTCAGTTGAAGCTAGACCACCATTGAAAACCTGGAAGCACTGAACGGCCGTTTCGTCCTAGTATGGGACTCCTCAGCAGTGCGCATCCACGACCCCGCACCACGCGGGGCTCGAACCCAGGACCTACTGGCTTCGCGCCCGAGCACTTAACCATTAGACCACTGAGCCGGCATCCAACGGTGTTAATGTCTAACTTCAACCAATCCACGAAGTCGCGCTACCGTACACCATTGTCTTCAGTGAGCTGATATCTCACAACAGACCTGGTTGAACTCCACTGGTAACGGCTTCCCACTAGAACTCCAGGAGTATCTCTTGAAGTCAGTCACTAGTGAGCAGATGATTATCAGAAGGGGTTTGTGGAGATTTTAGAAATTTTCACAGATTTAAATCATGAGTCATATATATATTTCACAAGTAGAAATCATGAGCCAATTGAAGCTAGACCACCAATGGCTCATGATTTCAACTTGTGAAATTTCTAAAAATCTCCACAAAACCCATTCTGATAGTATATATGTATCGTAACAGATGCAAACGTTCACCATTTTTAACACATAACATTGTCAAACTCATTAAAACATGCCTTATTTTTGGCCTTTGTGAAAAATATTATAATTATGGACTTATATCTGTAGAGCCTGATGATGAAGTTATTGAAACACAATTGTTCACTCAAATATTCTTCGTTTTTGAATTAAATGTCTATTTAACACTTTACTTGTAAACGCTAAGGATCTTTGAACTACTGAACAATAAATATATAACATTCATAGGTAGATATGAGCTTACTTTATAAAGTGTCACCATCACAGATATATTTACTAAGCTGTTAAAACATTAAGTTTTGTTTAGTAGGATTGAAATATTTTCTTTATTTATATAGAAAGATGTATGAAAGTGTTGTTTAACACCTGTTTCGGATAAAATGTAGGCCAGGGAAATAATACAGACTGAAGTTTTTTTCTTAGATAAAAGCTTAATCGCATTACCGTTCAACTGCATATCACAGTTATCGTACGACGCTAAGAAGTTTCTACTTCTTTGGATAATTAGCGATTTCACCCACTAATGCCACATCTCTGTTTAGTTGTTCCTAGTTTTTGGTTTTAAAATACATCCATTCTAGCAGGTATTTTATTGTAGCTGGTCATATGTTACATATATCTCAGAATCATTGTACAATAATAATTATTGGATAGTTTTGGAAAGTTTTACATGAACAGTTTATGGGCTTACAACATTTATATTTTGTGATAAATTCGCTAATTAAAACAATAATATTCATTGTCATTAAATACTTGTTACCTATTCCTAAATGTTGTTACTGAAGACTGAAAAGAAAGAAATGATTAAAAATTGTAGAATCACAATTGTTAACACCCTATGGAGATTCATTTTTCACTGATGGTTAGGAGAAACGTTTACATGTAATACTTTTCAACTATATCATAAGGTTAAGAAAATCGAAATTGATTTACATTAGTATGTACGGATTTATTTATGATTGTACAAAGATGAGTTACTTCTATCAACTGTCTTAATAACTTCTTTCTAATCTTGTATAAGTATTTCACAAGTGAATAGTATGAAGCAAATCTCATTTGTACCAGATTCATAATTAATAAACTAATAGGCTATTTTTCAGACAAACACTCATAAAACTAATAAATTAAATCACCCTGGAAAACCTGGAAGCACCAGACGGCTGTTTCGTTCTAATATAAAACTCTTCAGCAGTGAAGACTCATGATCCAATGAGTGAGTAGACGTGACCAGTGGAGTCAAACCATGTCTATTGTGAAGCAGTTACTCACTGAAAACAATGATAGACAGTCGCATAATATCGTAAATTGGTTGAAGTTAGATATTAACACTATTGGATGCCGGTTAGCTCAGTGGTTTACAGGTTAAGCATTCGCATGCAAGACTGATAGGTCCTTGATTGAAATCCTGTGTATGAGGCTGTGGATACGCACTACTAAGAAGTCCCATATTAGAACGAAACGGTCATTCAATCTTTTCAGGTTTTCCATTGTTAGTCTACTTTAAATCAACTTATGAATTCAACCATTCAATTACAAAATTAATAAACTTCAAAATATGTAAGCTTATATCAATCTTATCATTTCATTAGATACATAAATAATCTGATTAGTGAATTGGAAAGAAAATTTTAAAGTTTACTCTGTTTTCCTGTTTATTTACTTATTCGTCAATCATTTCACTCAATTTTATTTATTTGCATAGTTATTTGTTTTTATTTTCAATATAAGTTAAATCATCTATATATTCTAGTGTATGAATAAATTTCTCATGCATTCTACAGTATCAATATTACTTATTATTTATATTGTTTAAATCTATTTAAACAGCCTAACTACTACTGAATACTACTCATTTGCGTTACTATGATTACAATGAATAGTATTATTATTATTATTATTATTATTGTTATTTGTTACTTTAGAAATTTAAGAAAATATTGAAATTATGAATCATTTTGACAGTTATTCATTCAATGTTCAATGTTTGGTAAAGATTGAGCCTGTTTTTTTCTTCTTTTAATCCTATATTATCTTTTATTCTTTATATTTTATTTTATATCATTTATCAAATTAAAAGAGAAAAAAAGAAGAAAGAAGAAAGAAGAAAGTAAAGAATTAATCTGTACTTGTTATTAACTAAGAGTTAAACGTTTAATTGACAGAATTTAATCTTTTGTAAAAAAAAAACAAAAAAAAAGAAACAAAAAAAGGAGCATTTAGAATTAAGCAATAAAAAAAGGAGTATTAATGCATATAAGAATTTAAAATTAGAAAAAAAGAGAAAAAAAGAGAAAAAAAAAGAAAAAAAACTGTAAAAAAAGTAAATGAACTTGAAAGTTTTCAATACAATTTTAATGATAATCGGGTAATAAGATAATGATCAATTAAATGATATTCTATTGTATCTTATACTGTGATACATTTTATATAATGATAACCTATTCAGTTCCCAAATTTTGTATTATTATTATTATATAATAAGTCATAGAATTATATCAGTTTTGTCGGTAGAAATAAATGATGGTTAGTTCATGAATATAGTTCATTGAAATAATACAAAAGGATAAAATGCCGATCAAATATCAATGAGGAAAATCTAAAAAAAAAGAAAACAACAAAAACAAAAAAAAGATATAGGCCAAGAAAACTATCGGTGTCTTTTTTATTTGTTTGAAAAAATATCAAAGGTAAATATCGTTGTTTATTTAATTATAATAAAGTAAGTGTTACTAGTAGTTATCACTATGAAAAGGGTACAAACAATAGACAAAGGATAAACTATAAATTAAAAAAAAATAGAGTATGGTAGGATTTGATACGACAAACATGAATTCAATTTATGATAATTTGTATTAGCATAATGAAAAAAAAAAGGGAGAAGGGATTAGAACAAGATAGAAATCTAATAGAGAGTCACGTTGATAGTTGTATCATTGGAAATTATAATAAACAAACAAACAAACGGATAACAGGAAATATGATTCAAAATGAATGACGGAAGTCGAGAAATAAGAACTATCAGATAAAGATAAACTTTGTTAGTTTGGCAGAAAAAAATGAATGTATTTGCATTACTATAATCGTTTTGGATTTAATATTACTTAAGGTATCAATTTGTTGATGATAATTTTTAATTGAATCTTCATCAATAAATATACATCTCCACATACGGCTTAGATCATTAGTCAGTGACTTTAAATGTGTGATTAAACATACTGAATGATCAACATTGAATGGATATAATCACAAGGCATTGTAACGAATAGGTTGGATTAATACAGTCATATCATATGCCGATTCACACCGATTAGGTCAAGGTCAAAGAGGAAGTAAAAGATTTTAATGGATGAATGCTACTGTTCGGGGGTTGATTCAACTATCCAAGGGAGATGTATAGTATTTATGAGTTTTTGTACAGGATGGATCCGGTAATCAAATAGAGCTTCATATTCATTCCTTTTCATTTCATTCGATTAGCAGTTTAGGTTGACTTATAGGAAGCAAATATATTGATATCAGAATCGGTTGACCGGTCAAGATAACAATAATGTGGAAGGCAATTTAGATATAATAAACGGCATATAATTCCGCCACTGATCTGGTTCTCACTTCCGCTCGTTCAGTATTTCCATATAAATAATTAATATAGCGTACTAATCAAAACAAATGAAAATACAAATACCAGAGCACAATGAAAACCGACAGATAAGAAGAATTGTAGACCTATTCGGTTGTTTATTTAAAATGACTGATTAATAAACCAGAAGCTATATTTGGACACTTAATCATAAGTTGAACATCACAATAGTGGTTCTTTCTAAACAAGACGGTAAACATCTTGACGTAACTTTTGCTTCACAGCAAATTTTTTTCGTTTAAATAAATTAGAGAATCAAACTATTTGATATGCAACAAAAATGAATGAACAATAACAACATATGTTGCATATGCTACTTCTGCCAACAGATATAAGTAGTATGTAGCACCAATAGGAAGTGGGATACCTAGCAGTAGAAGATTGCAAATAGAAGGGCAATTAAAATAACAAAAGAATTAGACGAATAATGTAATATGTAAAAGATAATACAAAACAAAGATGTGCAAATGATGTATGGAATGTATGATTTGCATATTTTACCATCATGCTGTATAATTTGCATTCGAAAATTCCCGTTCACTACTTGTGAGTACAAACAAAGTCGTTCAAAATAAATATGTACCGATTAATCGGTAATGGATTCACTGAGAAACAAATCATTTTCATTGTTTTTCTTTGTTCTCAGGAATTTTCTTGAAAATTTCTTCTGTTTATATTTAAATTGGTTCATGGAATTGGTTATTTTATACCATTTAACCGAGGAGTGAGCTCTGTATATCAATTTATAGATATGAAATATAGTTTACAATAGTAGAAAATGTGCTTAGGCTACAAGTTTTTGATTTTGTATTTTTGAAACATTACTAGTTTATCGTGAAGCAACTGATGAAGCAAAAATGAGGTTAGGCAAATGTACTAGAAAGAAACGAGAAATTGATTAACAATGTTTGAATCTTCACTGACTGATTCGTTTGAGACATGTGTTACCCATGTCTAACAGTTTCCTAGCTGTTACAGTAGGTCAGAAGAAAGCTAAGGGAAGCCAAACCGAAACATGACACCAGTTCGTGAATTCATTAAATACTAGTCTGTGTTATGTCAGTTGATACAAACTACACTTTTAGAGTCAGCCCACTAACGGAAATTAATGATTGAAGACACTGGATGGTATAGTTTAGAATAAATCGTAATGGGGCAGCTGAATGTACTATTTACCTTTTCGAGCTATATTTTTGATATTTAGTCTTTCTCGTTACAACTGTCACTATATTGGTTCGATTTCTTTACTACTCATCTTCTTAATTTCATCTCATCTTGTTGATGTGAAATTGTAGTTTGGAACTAGTGCATATTTACGCTAGTCTCATGATTAATCACTGACTGACAGACCGATTAATACAATTGTCATTTAGGAGGGTAATTCCTGGTAATTAGTTTAAGTCAAATACATTTTCCATCATATCTGTTAAAAGCTTAAAATAGTTGATGTAAAAGATATGTAATAAGGCATGGTGAAATTATATTAATACTTCCTACCGATAAAACCTTAAAAGTAATTAATAGTTCTTGATTAATTAAATCGTTATTAGAAGTATCGATAAATCTTTGTTAAATATCGCATTAAATTTTATTTATTTCACTGATTCATATGATTTATAGTTTTGTCTTTCTGATCATTGTTACCTTGTGGGTCCTATAAGGTTAATGTTTTTAAACGATTTATGACGATCATAAGATTTCATACAACAACAACAACAACAAAAACAACAAAAACAACTACTACTACTAATAATAATAGTAATACTTATTATCATTATTAGTTCTATTACATATCTTTAAGTAACTTGCTTTGGTTAGGTTAATTATATTTAGTTTTATACTGGTGTTGTTATAACTTGTAGGTTTGTGCCCCTATCAATGTATGACGTAATAATACCGCTAATCAAAGAACAGTGAATGATCGACCGAACCAATGGCGCATGAAACCCGTACGAGCAGTCTAGAGTCTTTATCGGTCCTGCCTCCCGCCTAAACCTGCCTCTTAATCCCAGAACACCAATTTCAACCTCTGTGATATGAATCATTTATTTCAAACATACTGGGTTTATATACCAACCAAACAGACTACATCGTATCATAAAATGGGAAACAACATTTGTACAAGATTTAGCCAAAAGTGGCGGTGAATGTGGGAGATAATAATTGATAGACCAGGCATAACTCAAGAATGGTTAATGATATAATAATAGTTCATAAGTCAAAATAAAGCTTATGATAAGAGGAACACAAATCTGAGGAGTTTAACTGCCTAACAATTATACGATAAAAATATACGTATAGTATTAGTCCAGATATAGATTCCAACAGTTACCATTGATTATTCTCATCGGGATATAACAGGTGTAAAGATGTGTTATAAGAAAATCAAACTCATATATTATTTCTTAATTCACACCTAATCAACTAGTTTTAGATTAAATATCTTATGAAAATATCTGTTTTATTCTCTGTGATTTATCATAAAAAGAAAATCCTGAAACATATTGACTTTATTTATTCAGCAGTATTTTTATACATTTGTTTATCTATGCTAATTAACTATTGAAGTAAACCAGATGGGAACTATACGCACTAATCATTATAACAATAATAATAATGTTCAATGTTCAATGTTGTGTAAAATTTTTATTGATATCAACACGAACATAAATAAGCTAAGCATTAATTAATTTGAAATATTCTCGTTTCAGGTTAATAATATTTATCAGAAGAGGGTTTTTATGGATATTATAGTAATTTAATATTTTTGATTGAGATTATGAACCGATTGATGTTAGAACACCATTAACGACCTGGAAGCACTCTAAGGCCGTTTCGTCCTGTTGTGGGACTCTTCAGCAGTGCGATCCTGCTCGCGGGATTCGAACTCAGGGCCTTCAGTCTCACGCACAAACGCTTAACTTACTGGACCACTAAGACGGCATCTAATGTTAATGTTATGCAACACATAAAAAGTGGTTTTGAAAATATATGATGAAGTAGGATGAAGATTATGTTGGCTGAACAGAAAATCACTAACAACCGCTTCATTTTCTGCACGTCAGCTAGTTTATGGATGTTTGGGATAGATAGATCACTAGCAAAAATGAGTAGGGTAAAACCTGGTTGCTTGTTAAATAGTATGTTCTACGGTAATGATTCTTTGACACTATGTAGTTCATGAGAAGATTGTCAACATTAATTGGAACTCATACGACAAACTACAGTGCAAAGTAGTGCATGGAGGACAGCTGACAAACGCATTCCAAGTAAGGACCGCAGTCAGACAAGGCTGTTTACTCTCCCCCTTCCTCTTTCTTGTGGTGGTCGACTGGATTATGAAGGCCTCGACATCTGAAGGAAAACACAACGTACAATGGACAGCTCAGAATTAATTAGACGATTTGGACTTCGCAGATGACCTAGCCCTCCTATCGCATACACACAAACAAATGCAGATAAAGACAGCCAGTGTGGCACTAGTCTCTGCATCAGTAGGCCTCAATATACGCAAGTGGTAAACCAAGGTCCTCAAATAGAACACGGAGAACACTAACTCAATCACAATTGATGGAGTAACTCTGGAAGACGTAGAATCCTTCACATACCTGAGAAGCATCATCGATGAACAAGGAGGTTCAGATGCAGACGTAAAGGCGAGGATTGGCAAAGCAAGGGCCGCATTTGTACAATTGAAGAACATGTGGAACTCAAAATAGCTTTCAACCAATATCAAAGTGAGAATCTTCAATACGAATGTCAAGGTAGTTCTACTGTATGGAGCTGAAACTTAGAGAACTACTACAACCATCATCAAGAAGGTACAAGTATTTACAAATAGCTGTCTACACGGATACTGTCAGTAACAGCCTTTTGTGGGAGAGGACAAACCAACTTCCAGCCGAAGAGGAAATTAGGAAAAGGCGATGGAAATGGGTAAGACATACATTACGCAAATGATCAAACTGCATCACGAGGCAAGCCTTAACTTGGAATCTTGAAAGGAATCGGAAAAGAGGAAGACCAAAGAACATATTACATCGGGAAATAGAATCAGATGTGAAAAGGATGAATGACAACAGGAAAGAGCTGGACAGGACTGCCCAAGACAGGGTTGAGTGGAGAATGCTGGTGAGCGGCCTATGCTCCTTCACGAGGAGCAATAGGCGTAAGTAAGTACGGTAATGAGATGTCTATAAATCACGTTGCTGAAAGTCTGGTCATGTTTGTACAAAACACGGTAGGTTCTTTCAGTTCTATCATTGTAGCGTTTTTGACAAGTACAAGACATCATCACTGACAACATTAGTAAAATATGATGATCCAGTCAAAATATTCAATAGTTGTTTGTAAATCTGTAAATTCTCTCTTAGAAATTTAGGTAAACCTTTTTCTGTGATAGATTTAGCGATTAGTCATCATGAATATTATTTGTAGTGTAATTATATAACCTGACCTATGTATTTAAAAGGAGACGGTGGTTAATCTTTCCTTGCCCTGGTGACAAATATATTCCTTCACTGCACCATAAAAGTTTTTTTTTTCTTTTTTTTTCTTTGCATTTATTACATCATCGACTCTATTTTATTTTTTCAACTATCTTTCAAAATAATAATCTTTCAACTGAACTCCACTCACTATATTCCTATCAATGTTATTCATTATGTAATCCATTGTTTCTAACCCTCTTTTGAACTGTTGTCACAATTAATATTGTAGAATATTCTCTCATATTAGGTATATATTTACAATATTCAATTAGTAATTTAAACCCATTATGTAATTATGATTTTTAAATATCACAGGTTGTAAGCAGCTGACGAGAACCTACGGAATAAAATGAATTCATGCTATTGTGCTAGAATATTTGTTCTTGCTCTTTTCAAAATGATAAAGGGAACTATGTGTATGAAATCTTACTAACTGATTCAACACTGATCATCTTTCATAAGAACATAAGTATCTATGATGCACAATAACTTCTTTCTTTTTTTTTAAAAAAATGTAATAATTAGATATCCACTGGATCTAAATTACATTGTCTTTATTTATATAATCTTTGCGGTAATCAGTAAACACATAAATCTTGATTAACATCTCTTATTTTTTAACCGACCTTTACTGTATTATCAACTTAAATCATTTGTATATATATACTCATCATAATTGGCAATATTATTTATCAAATGAATAATGATTTAATTACAATGTACTTTAGAACTATTTTTCAATTCAATAACAATATACTTTTTCTTCTCAAAACATGTTGATTTTGATTTTGTATTTTGTGAAGTTCTACTTTTTAATTGATATTAATTATATCTCTTTAAACTATTTTAATGACTAAGGATCTGATTCCAGTTTGGTCATTTCTGATTGTTATTGTGATATACAACTCGTTAATTCTCGTATATATAATCATCGACTTAGATAGTGTTAGTGAATAACGGGATTAAATAAAGCCAAATGTAAGAATGGATTTTGAATACATATCTTTTGTACAATCGTTAATCCAGACAAACGAGTGGAGAAAAGAAGCAAAGAGACGAGAGCAAAGCGGAGTGATGTACAGTGAAGATGGTGTGTGAGTCAACTCCTTTGAATCAATCGTTTATCAATATTTATAGTCACACAAAAATAAGCTGCAGATATGTTATGATTGGGATAAGATGTACACACACGTACGCTCATATAAAAACAATCAAGGTTCATAAGCGAATAATTAACAAGGTGAAAACGTGACTCAGGAAGAATGGATAAACTGGCTTGTTCAGAAGCTAGAATAAGTTATATGGGCTTAACATAGTGACCGACACTACAATGTGTGCTACTTAATCAAACAGGTTGTGAAAATTTGTTTGATGTGAAGGTGGTTTTTGTCAAAAACTGATATTTGCTAATAAAATACTAAAAATCAGGAAGTATTAAGATTACTCAACCGGATAATAAACAAATTATTACTGGTAACCAACTTTGAGGTAGATTACCGAAGTTCTAATAACAGGTGGAGATCAACTAAGCTAGAAATGAAGCAGTCATCATCAATGAAAATGGATAATTGTTGAGTCGTGATACAAATGGGCTGAATTTGATGACCTGCGTCACTTGATGCAAAGTTTGTAGTCTGAAAGTACTGTGTTCACTTTAGAGTAGAAGGTTAAAGGTTCGATTCCTGTAAGGTATAGTAATCATCATTTTAGAAAATAATTTATAATCATCTGTTGACAATAGCATGTTTGGGAATGTCTCGTGTAATTGCAAAGATAAATAAAAAATTACACAAGTGTTCAGTATATCTAAACTGATAGGTTTTAGTAACTAAAAAACACTCAGAGTAATATTCGGTAAGTCTCTTTTTCTTCAGAGGATGTCGTTACACATGTGAAATGTTGGGAATTCAAATTTAGCGCAATACATTTTGTATTGCTCGCCTACCTCATTGGTATGTTTGACAATAACTATACCTACTAAGGAGAAACAATGTGATTTTGCACTTTTACTCAATTAACACCTGAATTTAAATAATTTTAAAAGAAATTTTATTATCCAAGTTTAAATTCATCCTTAAATATGTGGATTTATCCACGAGTGTGTTGTAAGTGAAAAATACATAAATATTTGACTTTTGTCACATAAGATAATCTGGTTGGCGGTCGGTCTCATGTAATGCTAACATAATTGTCATCTTTACCAATATTTTCATAATGTTAAGTTACTTAGTATCGTACAACATTAAGTTTTTCGTACAAATTCAATCTAATTTCGTGGATGATATATACGTTTTACTAATGGGTTGGATTGCTGGTCCATTCTTCACTTATGGAACACTAACACAGTCTTGTGAATCTTATAGGTATTATTTCAACATGTTCTTGATAGCATCAATAATCAAGTTCACTTTGAGGTCAAATAGTATTTGATTGGATTCCTGATATAATTAGGATTGACAACTACCTATACAAGAAAAAAAAAGGATTGTCAGTTATTTTCAGGTTGTCTATTTAAAGCCAACTTCTGATGTGATATTTTTACAAATTTAACAATCTCCACAACCTTCTATTGATAATAATCAATATGTACAGTATAAGGGAACAAGTTCAATTTAAACCAGTTAAGATAGATTCTTAATTATAGCCAAATAAAATATTCTGATCAATTCTAATTTATAATATGCACATTCAATATATATTTATTGTTTTAAAACATAGTTTTATAATCTTAGTTTCGTTTTGTTTTCCAAAATTCAGATCAATACTGATATTATACTATAGGTATCTTTCTTATTATATGTCGAATAAAAGCATTTATTACATTGGAATGAATACTACAAAAGTGATTATATTGTAACACATTACATATGTATATATCATTCACGTAAAAAAATAATAGAAATGAGAGATTAGTTACTTTGCTGAAATAAAGGTCAAATTTCCCTAAGTATCATACATATACATATGATATCTGGTGTCTTTTAGTATTTATGGTGAAGAAAGAAAGATTTATCAGAATGTGAAAGAATAGGAATGTAAGTAAATAGGAATTGATGGAAAATTTGAACACATGACCTGAATACGTTCTTTTCATTTCAGTTATTCACTTATCTGGTTGACAGATATTAGTAAAAAGTATCGTGTTTTACACAACATTCAATTTAAGTCGTATATATATATTTGGATGATGTGGTTCAGAGATCGGTCAAAGTGGTGAGGAAAGGAAGTTTGTTAATTTTGTAAGTTTAAGAGGATGACTGAATCAAGTGGTAATTTCAACGTTGATGTTTTCCTTATTTATGATCATTGAGAAGTAAAATGATAATAAACAATTAATTACTGTTTTTTATTGAATTACACGAAAATAATCATTCGATGATTGATCTCTTATTGCTTTTTAGTTACTGAACTGCAAGTAAGTGTTGGGATTATTCGATTAAATTTTACTGCTTACTTATTTACTTACGCCTATTACCTCTTCTTGAGGAGCATAGGTCGCCCTAAATGTTATTGACTACTGTGTTAGTCATCATCATTAGATGTGCATAAATAATTTACTTGCCCTGGTAAATATTTGGTCAATTTTTAAATTTATTCGTCTGTGCTTTGTAGTATCTTCGTTCAATACAGCACTTGACTAAACAGATTCTTCTGCCCAAATAAACGGGCTGTGGTAACTACTGTTTAAAAGAAGAATGATGATATGTAAATTTCATACTTCTTATTGTTAAGTCGTTTCAGTGCATAAATAAAAATGACAGGTATATATATTTCTACTTTTCGTACTACTCAAAACTAATCAGCAAAGCGTATATATAGTAATTATGGGAATGATACTATCTATTGGATTAAACTCTACATCAATTTGTATCATGGTCAAAGGAGTCACCACTGAACAAATTGTATCATAATAGGAAATAGACTTATATGATATGGATTATTACCTATCGATTAATCAGTTCATTAATTTCTTTTGTTAACTTTGAAATAGTATCACTAAGTGTTTGAGATAAACTAAAAATGTGCTTTAACCAAACGAATACAAACCATTACATTTTAGAACGTGAACTTCATAATATTATTTTGTCTTAAAACACTAAAAATATAGTCATAACATTGGTGGAATTAACGAGTTCACTAACTTCTTGGGTAGTTTCTTCTTATCGGAAAATTGATTAAGTTGGCAAAATCATAACAAAGTCAAGGAGTGCAACTGACTAATTTGTTTCTGTATTAAGATATCGATATTAGAACATTAAACCATCATAATTGATACATTAACATGGAACTTGAGATAATCTGTATCATCGCTCGTCATTAATAATTACACCGTCAATAATAACGGTAAAACTATCACAATTGATTGATCACTGAGTAGTGATCAATGTCATGTGTGTCAAGTCCTTCTTAACGCAAATCGAATACTATAGACCAAGTTGCAATATGGCCACCAGTCTAGGTGACTCGATACTGCGTGCACTATGTTGAGATTAGATGGTGGTCACTGGTGGCCACATTGCAACTTGGTCGATAGCATTCGATCTGCACTAAGAAGGACGTGACGCACATGACATTGATCATCACCCAGTGATCAATCAATTGTAATTACATCTCAGTCCTACAATAGGTCGGTCGCGGCCCGGATAGCTATGTGACGTCTATGTAACGTCTCTGACTGTGAAGCTGGGTGACACGGGAGCTATAGCAATTCACGTGCAATCGAGTTTGTTAACATTTAATTCAGTTAAATCATTTTGTTAACTTATTAACGAACTGAGTCATCCGTACAACAACAACAACTTATCTATATCGTATCTTTATTATTGTTCAGAATGTATGAACATGTATACTTGAGCATTGCTTACTGCCTACGCATTTATTCACGCTGCTAGCCTTACAACTAACCGCTTAATTGATTCGATGATTCATTCATTTCACTATGTATATATATGTCCATGTTATTCATGTTCATTGCTCTCTCTCGCTTAAGTGTAATCGCTTACTAATACTCATATTCGCTGATTCATTCGCTCTCTCACTTACCTGCTTGCCTTTCGACACAACTCTTTCATGCTTGTTTAACGCACCTGTAATTTTGGATATCTGTGTGTTGTCCCATAATAAACGTAATCAACACTTCGTATTCGCCTTCTGATTAATATACCGTTGGGGCGTTATCTAATGACGGTTATCAAGACGAACTGTATCCGAAGTTTAAGGACTGTATGGAATATCGACCATCACAGACTGAATCCATCAGGGAGCACCAGTTCCCTCAAGATTACAGTTGCACATTGCTGGCGAGTGCACGATACTCGGGTCCAGGATTTCCTATTGACTATCTCCAACCACCATTTAACTGTGAAACCATACTATACTGTTGACCTCATGCTAAATATTAGCTACTCAGTATACTGTGTTATGTTTAAAGGCAATTTTTAGTAATAAAAAAATAATAAAATTAAAGCGAATAAACGGCTTCAGCACGATTACTGAACGAAAATATTCAAAGGTTATGAATTAAAGTCCCGGATAAAATCAAGAGTTAAATTTAGGTCTTAGGCTTGATGGAGTTAGGCTTAGTGTTTTTTTAATCATGAACTAGCATCAGTCTTAATGAAAGAATTTTTTGTGTCATTAGGATGAAAGAATTAATTAATTCGAAGCTTTATTTTCGTGGGTGAAATTATGACGACTGGGTTTAGGTATTGAGGTCAAACTGGTTGAGTATATTATTAGACATATAAACAACCTTGACTTTACCCTGAGTTACTTCATGTGTCACTAAATTGTAATTAGCACAATAAGAACTATATGTAGGAAATTTTCCACTTAGCTCTAACTAGGGGGCAAACTATCCTCTACTGTGTTTTGAAATTTATCCAATATGCATTAAGCATTATTATATGCCAGATTGGTTCTATGAAGATTATCAGTTTGGCATAGTTTTACCGTAATAATTACATAACCTTTTAGGAAAACAACTATTTTTTACCTTCGATAAAGTCATGGGATTTCATATTATTTCTCCAACAGAATGTAAATTTTAAACCACATAAGTTGTAAAATAATGATATTACTTACTCAGCTCGAGTTGCATTGAGACAAAGGATTTAGTTTTACATTCAATTATACACTAAATTGAGATTATCAGTATAAAGTTAGGAGTTTGTTGAATTTCATTGAAATCAGGAGCCGATCTAAATTAGATCACCATTAAAAACATGAAAACACTTGGCGACCATTTCATCTAATTATGGGATTTCTCATTAGTGAGCATCGACAACCATTGCAGTACTTCCAGATTTTCATTTGTGGTCTAATTTAGATTGGATCGTGATTTCATTGAAATCGAAGTTAATCGCCAATCTTTTATTGACATAATGTAGTGAACAAGAACACGACTGGGGACAATCAAATGTATTTGAATACAAAACTACAGAACATCTTAGTAAAATCTAAGAACCAAACAATAAATATTTCATTTGAAAAATGTCAATCAATTGTTTCAGACTTTATTATTCTTTCGTTTCCACAACAATTATTCTCCGTTCTCGTCCTCTTTTCTTCGATCTTCCTAAGTTTCTGCGCCCATGCATTTCATTTTCGATTGATGTTACATACTACTTATATCTGTCGATATCAGTAGCACACACCACAATAGTAGTTATTCTAGATATATGACATATGTAGCAAACTGAATTTCGAAGCTTTATCGATACTATTTGTAACCTAGGGGTATCAGTAGTGTTTTATAAATTTTATTTCTATTTATCTTTTAATGTCTTAATTTAGATATAACTATAGTTTTTCTTTTTGCTTTAAATGTACATGAATAGTGTTAGATCTATTTTTGCGCAAAAAGTATTTTTCACTGAACTACTTTTATGGTCTTTGGTCAATTGGTTATTTCCTGGTTTTAAATAGTCAGTTAACTAAAGTTAGTTTGTAATGTTAACTAAGAAAATTTAATAATCTCCGCAAACCCCTTACATTAATAATAACAATAATAATCATGTATTCATTAGTGACTGATTTCAAAACGTAGTTTTAGAACTTTTCATGAGAATATGTAAGCAGTAAAGTTCAACTATATCGAGTGTATGGAAGACATTTAGGCCATATTGTCAAATGATTGGAATTAGACAAACAAATCACTAGATTCTGGTTCAATAGTCCAAAGATCAAACGTTCTCTATTGAACCGAAGGTCCTAGGTTCGATTCTTGGTGATGTTATTGATGAACAATACTGGAGAGTTTTACACTAGAACGTAATATTCATCCAATGTTTTCTAATCGTCAATAGATGCTTACCGAAGAATGATTAGAGTTATAAAACTATAAAAATTCTCATACTTATCTTAGTAGTTGAAATCATGATTCAATTGAAGCTAGACCACCACGGAAAACCTGAAAGTACTGGAAGGCCGTTTCATCCTAGTATGAGACTGGTCATAAGTGCTGGTGGGAAACCGTGACCACTGGAATTTAACTAGGTTTGTTTCGAGATATCAACTCATTGAAAACAATGGTGTACGGTGGCGCAATTTCATGGATTGGTTGAAGTTAGATATTAACACCGTTGGATACCGGACAGCTCAGTGGTCTAATGGTTAGGCGCTCACAGGCGAGACTGATAGGTTCTGAGTTCGAATATCACAGGGGGCGAGATCGTGGGTGCACACTACTGAAGTGTCCCATACTAGGACGAAACAGCCGTCCAGCACTTCCAGGTTTTCCATATTGGTCTAGCTTTAATTGACTCATGATTTCAACTATTGAACTTCCTAAAAAATCTCCATAAAACGCCTTCTGAGAATATATATCTACTAACTTAATAAATCGCTTCAATGTGATTAATTTCCCTATTTTCTTATTCTTTCTTATTTTGTCATTATATATTTAAAATAGAATCACTCCTTAAGTGTACAATTTATAACAGTAAATAAGAATTTTCGTCGAGATTTGAACGAATATTTTCACAATATTTGGGCGCTGAGTTAATGTGAGTCATTAAAGACGAAGAATATATATTTGTAAAATCTCAGCCAAACATTTGATCACCAGAGTCAAAAAACTTGTCACTGAACCAAATGATGTAAAAATGGAAATGAATTTAATTGTATCCACTCTATTGATGAATAATTATCCGAAGGGTTTTATTAAAAGAATAATTAAGAATGAAGGACAAAATGATATTATTAAAAAAAGAGATAAGCAAAAAGAATGGATTAACACAGTTGTAATCCCATACCGTAAAGGTATTTCGGAAGAGATCAGATGGATTCTAACTCTTCAAAATATAAGAGTATTCTTTCGAACAAACAATACTCTAAGATCAAAACTAGTAAGAATCAAAGATCCAATATACAACAGAAATGTGTTTATGAAATCAAATGTAATGACTGTATTGCAACGTATATAGGTGAAACATCAATTCAACTGAATGTGAGGGTGAAGGAACACAAACTGTGCTTAAAGCACATTCCTAAATCCTCGGATGATGTAAGCAAGCTTGAGAACAAATCAACGATAGCATTACACTCGATTGAATAGAGTCATACAGTTGATTTCAATGACGCACGAATCATTCAAAACGGATTCAATTCTTACAAAGAACGACTAACAACCGATACCCTACATATATGGGCTAATTCATACAGTATTAATAGGAGAGATGGAATACAACCAGCTGTCCCATGGCAACTAATAATTAATAAGTAAACCTCAACTCCTTATTCCATTTGATCAGTTTATATCATATTAACTAATCAACGGTTTCAAATCAGTTAGCTTATCTGAACATGTTAAACAATTGATTGGAACATTAAAATAACACAATCTTTCAATTACAAATATATTCCCCTTTGAATTCAGTCTTTTATCTTGTTTACTTATTTATTTATCTTCATTTAATGCATGCTGTGACATTTTTGATTCATTTCATATATAAAAATGATATACAGACCGAATACAATATATAGTTGAATGAAATTTCTTCTCAAATCACTTACGTATACACATAATCTGTTATCTTAACACTTTTCGTTTCACACCACATATCTCTTACACACTAATGTGAATACCTAATTCAAAACATTGATTGGATTACTTATTCAGTAGACAGTAAACCGACGAACCATATACCTATTTATATTCGATAATTTTGTTGTTTGATTATATTTTCCTTAAAAAAGCTTAGACCAGATTGTCAGGCAAAATGTTCGATTTACTTCAAATTCTTTCAATGAGATTTTACAAATATACTGAGGTGTCCCATACTAGAACGAAACGGCCGTCCAGTGCTTCCAGGTTTTCAATGGTGGTCTACTTTCAACTGACTCATGATTTCAATCTTTAATTTATAACAATCTTACAATTTTATATTTATACAGATATATAAACAAATTTATCAAGTTATTTCATAGTGACAGTTGTAAAATTATAAAAATAAAAAAATAAAATGCCATCTTGTTGAATTGGAAAATAAGAGTAAATTTTTCCTTCTTCTTTACTTCTCAATGAGTTCTTCTTTTTCTTTTTTTGTTTTGTTTTTGTTTTACATCAAATAAGTTATCATTACTTATCTCTTATGCATAAAATAAACAAACAATTGCAAACTGATTGTATTAGTTGTATGCGTGTATGTGGATGCTTGTCCAAGATGATGATGTCGATGATGATGATCATAATAATCATAATAACGATAATAACAATGAGACGGTGTTGTTTTGACAATATGATGTCCAATAATCAACGCTGTTTATTATTTCGTATAATGTAAATAAGTGATTATAAAGAAGAAAAAAACGTGCATTTTCAAAGTATTTCGTTTTATTTTTAAGCGAAAAAATTATTATTATTGATAAAAAATAATGATATTAAGTACAAGAGTTCGATATGGAGATGATTGTGTTAGATTCATGGGTGAAGTGATTCATGATAATTTAAGTAAGGATAGATAGTCGCGGCCTGCTTGAGCATCTGGGCTACCTGTTCCTGCCATTTAGATATTTCAAAAACTTATCTATTTTTGTTTGTTTTGAATACATCATTATGTCTATTAATAGCATAACCTATTCTGCTGCGTTTCTGACAAGTGTACAACCTTTCGTTGTCAAAGTTACAAAAAACTCAATAAGAGACAATGTGGTTGTTGGCAATATACAACGAAAAGAATGCACATTATTCAGATGTTCATTTACTGAACTGTTAACATCTAACTGGCGATCACTCAATATTTATCGCCAGGACCGACAAAGAAGAAACAAACGGAAACTTGTTGAAATACTTTACACTGAGAATTCTATATTGTACCAAAAATATAATATTGAATAAAGCTGATAATAATAATAATAATAATAATAATAATAATAATAATAACAGTAGAATTCAGGACTTACGTTTTGTTTCAGCTAGATTTAACTAAATCTTAGAGTTGATATTCACTTGGGTATTTGAATCTAGTACGGAGTAAAAAACAACCTTGGAATATAGGCAGGTTCACATGACGAGTCGCAAATTGGACGAAACGTAGGTTCCTTAATTGAGTCCTTATTCATCTTTACTTCGACGCTTGTGACTCCATAGAAATATCAAGGTTATCCGCTCATGGGGCACATATGCCAAAAGATACTGTTCAAAATTCACTTTTTAACATCAACAACGGGAAGATTCCAATATTTACAAACGAATTGTGAATGATAATTGTTTAATTAACCTTATTGTTTGTTAAAAACTGTGTGGCGTATCTTAATTTTAGAATAAGTCAAATTGGTTAATACTATTGTTTGTTATTCTTTTATTACTTTGATTCGTTTGATAAATGGGCGCTTTCAGTCAGGGAAATCAATAACTCCGTCAAGAAGCAGTCCCAAAAACTTCATGTGATGCATGAAGGGCCTAATTTTTAGACCGATGAATTTGTGTTTAATATTACTTATCCTAACTTTTAGTCAATTCCTAATTTTTATAAATAAAAATAATATATTTGTAATATCCCAATGAGTAGAAAATTGGATAGCTGAGGAGTTCCATATAATGCTTAATCCTACTTCTTTTAATAGAAAGGACTCATGACTCATGATTTCAACCTGTGAAAATTCCTAAAATCTCCACAAACCCCTTCTGATAATTCCCATTTAAACATTAAAATTAAAACACGAATTTCACCGAAGGGATCTCTTTTCAACGAATTTATTATCGAGCTGTACAATCGTATATATATGAAAATTTTGTTTTTATAAAAGTACTAATTCCGTGAGGAAATGTGAACACAGTTAGTAAAAAGGTTATACTACTAGATTACGTAATATGAATAATAACAATAACAATAGACTTAGTGATTATAATAAGATGATTAAAATATTTTTGTTATAATAATAATTAAAGGTCATAGAGGTGTAAAAATAAATAAATATGGTGATATGATGAGTATTCATGAATAAAACAATGAGAATATAAGACATAAGTAAAGGGGAGAATGCAGTAATAATAATAATAATAATAATAATAATAATAATAATAATAGTAAAAATAATAATAATAATAATTGGATAATCAAAATATTTAAGGCCAAGGTAACGATAACGATAAGACGTACTTCTTTTGCACGCATAGTTCTGGTTTAAGCTCCTGAATGGTAAGAGCTTCGGCTATTTTTAAAAGTTGGATGCGAAGAAATCTGGGTAGATTTGAACGAATCATATAAACAACCTTCAAGTCAATTTGTGGATCTGTTGAATGGTTATAGTCGATTAGGTGTTCAAGTATGGAACTCCTAACTGCTTTCCTTTCCCCCTTATAGAACCAAGCTGAAATATGTTCCCGTATCCGAAATTATTAAATCAAACCTTGGTAATGACACCTAAAAATTCGTAATTTTGTATGACCATCATCTACAGTCATCAGTGATCGCTAGTTCACTCCACCGAATATCACTGGGTTTCTCTAGCCCCAGTTTCGTGCTATAGATCCGAAAATATTGTTCCATTTGCAACTTATTATCATTGACTGACTTTAACTAAATGAACATTGAGAACCACTGATGATATATACCTTCATCATAGTGAAAATGTATTTTTCCCAAATCTTTTAAAATGTCATAGACTAATTGTTTCCAGAATAGTTTTTTTTGGAATCCGTTACAGTTTCATTGAATGGTAAATTGGTAAATTTTCCATTTTATTCAAAATCTTTAGTTGGAGAATCTTTCAAGGGTTATTGAACCTTTACATCAAAAAGTCTTTGTATAAGCGTTTATGTGGAAAATCCAAACCCTGACCTCTTAAATTGAAACATGAAAATAGCAATTATAAATAATAATATTCTGAGTTAAAGAAACGTAAATGTAAACAGAAATACGTAAGAATTTGAGATAAGAAACGGAAACAATGAAAGGAAATAGGTAATTAAATCTTATTATATATGTAGATATCTGGATAAATATGTGTATAAATATGATTGTTGGTGAGATTGGACTAGATAAACTAAACAGGTATACTCTTGGTTGTAAAATAAATACAGAATCAGCTGATCTAATAGTTGTCGAGTGGTTGGCCTACGGTACTATCATTTCTTGCTCGGTAAATGTAAGTGCTTACATTGTTGTTTTGCATCAACCACACATTATCTATGAGGATCTAATTTATATAACACGAGTGAACAAGTTATTCAGCTACTCATGTCAATAATTTATTCGGATTTGAGTTGTGGGAAATCAAACCAACTTTGGTCGATTAATATTACTGATGTGGAAATGATGAACACTATCTTAAATTATTATCTTGGTTTTCATGTCATTCTTTTGCCCTATATTTTGTGTAATCCGATGAATTGCTGTTTCGAGCATCGACTAATCATGAATAACAAGTTGATAATACGAAAATTCAGTAAAAAGAAAGATGGTTCACTGGGAATCTAATGATGTGGGATAGTTAAATACAATTCAGTAAACAAGGAATATACTATCAATAAATCATAATTTTGTTACAGAAATTTGGATTTCTCATTTTCACTCTAAAAGTGCCCATGTTTACTTTTAGTTTGTGTTTTTCACCCGGAAAGACCTTAAATATCATTGGTTCGTTTCCTCTTTTTTAGTACGCTTGAGCTGTCGGTTGCTACGTCAAGCCCATATAACTTATTCTAGCTTCCGGAAAGGCTAATCTCTTCATTCTTCTTGAGTTACGTTTTGACCTTGTTCATTATTCGCTTATCAGTCTTGACTGTTTTTATGTAAACGTACATGTGTGCAATTCTCATCTTACTCATCACATGTCTGTAACTTATTTTTACCTGGATATAAATATCGATTCATGTTTGGCTAAATCGAGTTGGCTCACACGCCCTCTCCACCCCACGTTATTTTGCTTCCCTCACTCCATCCCTCTGATTGTTTGTCCAAATCAATGAGTGTGTAAAATAAACTTATTCAAAAATTCATTCTAGTATTTGACTTATTTAATTCCGTTATTCACCAACGCGATTTAAGTCGATGATTATATATCAGGGTTGATGACATGTATATTTCGATAACAAACATTCGTACAATCTACCTGGAGTCAGATATTCGAGGGCTACTAAACAATATTTTTTTTGACTTTTTTTAAGGACATTTTTGTATTGTACATATACGTATGAGTTGTGTGTATATCGATCATTCTTCTAGGCTACTTGTGAAATATATTTTTCCCCGGTTGAATCTGGTTTTCTCCTTGTTATCAGGGCTGGGGTACAGTTGGATAGCTTAGCTTGTCCTGTTGTTGTGTAGCTGACTTGTTATCTTTATTGGGTAATATTGTACCCATATACATATACTGTTAATTATCAATTACTATGATGATATTATTCGGTTGTGCAATCTAAGATAATTTCAAGATATCATGATTAATACAACAATTAAAAGTAATTACAATGCTTAAATAAACTTATTGATTACTTGAGAAGTTTTAAATGTGAATCAACCAACTTTCTGTGATTTTCAATAATTTCCCAAGTAACATTCATGTTTGATGGAAATGTTACTCGTAAATATGGTATTTATGCTTTAACATGCTTATTCGTTAGTAGTGGTGGCACTTGAACTAATCATTATTGGATTGTACAAAATAATGATGAAAGAATTCGTTAGGATCTTTTAGTATAATTCAGTGAGTAATTCACGCTTTCTAACAGGTAATTCAATCACTGTTTAAAAGGGGGACTACGAATTCACATGGAGCTTTAATAATAAGAGCCGAATGAATATATACTTAAGTCTTAGTGATATATAGTATTGAACTGGTTCAAAGATATTTGAGGAATGACCTTATCCAGGTCAATAATCTATTCATGCACGGTATGCCCTTTACTACGTTTTCAACTCTCACTTTCATTTGTCTTTGCTACCGAATATATTTCGTCTGAGATTTTAAAAATATCTAATGTATTCCTATTTGACACGCCTACTGACTCAACAATTAAACCATTTACATCAAGAAACGTCATGCCACCAAGAGCATCCTCTTAAACTATATGACTTTTTCATCATTTTATATTGTTTGTCTTTAAACTAAAAGGTCACTATGTCTCAATTTGAACATAAACTTCACCGCATATCGATTAAATTTAACTCCACGTAAACTCACTTTAAAAAAATAATATATGGCTGTTTCCAAGATGATTAGATTAAAACACAAAAAAAAAAGAATCCCATAAAACTTGATCTAGTTTAAATGATGAAAAATCTGAAGAAGCGAACACACAAATAAGAAACAGATAGATGATGTTCTAAATGGAAAATGAAAGAAAATGAAAAAAAGGAAATAAAATAAAAGAAAAAAAACATAAATATATGCGAATCGAGAGTGAAAGCGAACGAGCGAGAGTGTGTGTGTGTGTGTAAATGGACGAGTGAATTAGTTCATGGAAAAACATCAAGATGGATAGGTAATATAAACTTATTCAATTAAATATAAGGACAATAATAAATTCTGATATTGTTAATATGATGTGTGAATAAAGTAAATAGGGTGGAAATACAAAACGGTGTTTATTTCGTCGTAAGATTTAATCAACCGAATATATTATTAACATCATACTCATACACTAATCATATTGGTATTTATAATTATCACTATTATGAATACTATTCGTGCATATACAAACATTCTATGTAATCATGCATAATGACATTTCTACAGTGATATATATATACATAATGTGGAAAAGTCAATTTAATTTGTTATGTGCAAAATATACTACTTAATTTGCTAAGCATGAATAGAAAAGGGTCATTATGATTATTTTTTTTTTAATTTTTCCGGTCGAAGTTAAACTAACACAGGATTATATCGATCTAAATAAATGATATTCTGTTTAAAAGTTTAGAACTATTTACAAGACAGGATACCTATTTTATAAATATAAACAAAGATTGTATATTAATTCTATTGAATTCAATTAGAGATTAGAAATTGTTTTTTATGGCAATAGAATTTTAACACTATGATTATGTAATATTGTGCTTATTGTATTATTACAATGTTCTATCTTGTACTATGCTAAGATGGACATTATGCGTTAAAATAGAATATAACATTCTGTCAATAAAACTATAAAAAATTTTTTTCATCACTCATTCTCTCTTTATTCATAGTACTGTGGAGGCCCGTTATTTAATCGTCATTTAGATCGAACGATGTTGTCGAAAGGGCTCTCCACTTTAGTGGCCAGGGATCTGACTCCAAGGTGATCGTATGAATATTAGTTATCACTTATCCACATATATAATCATCGACTTCAATCGCGTTAGTCAATGACGCAATTAAATAAGTCAAATGACGAGAATGGACTTGTGAATACATATATTTTGTATGTGATAGAACAAAGCTAAACGACAGGCAGTGGAGATGGCGGATAAGCCAACTCCCATTTAACCAAGCGTTAATCAATATTTATAGTTACACAAAAGTAAGTTACAGACATGTGATGAGTAATGGGATAAGAAATGTACACTCACCTACGCGCTCATATAAAAACAGTCAAGATTGATAAGCGAATAAATAACAAGGTCAGAATGTGACTCAAGTAGAATGAATAGAATGGGCTGTCCGAAAGCTAGAATAAGGTATATGGGCTTAACATAATAACCGACACTACAGCACAATATATATATGTATATATGGAATGAAGTGAAGATAGTGATTGACAGACTAAGGGTAGCGATTCTACAATTGGAGAATATATGGGATTCATAATAACTGTCAGATAACATCAAAGTCACAATCATCAATACGATTGTTGAAACAGTTCGACTGTAAGAAGCTGAAATGTGGAGAATTACTACAAATATCATCAAAATAGTACGACGATTTAGAAATAATTGTCTACACAAGATATTCAATCTCACTTAACCGGATACCATCAGTGAAAACGTACTGTGGAAAAGAGAAGAATCAGTGTTCAGTTGAAAAGGAAATTAGGAAAAGATGGTGGATGTGGATAAGACATACATTATGGAAATCACCAAATTGCATCATGAGGCAGAGGTGCTAACTTGGAATCGTGAGAGGAATAGGAGAAGAGACAAACCAAAGAACACATTACATCGGGAATCGGAAGCAGATATCCAAAGAATGAATACTACTTGTAAAAGACTGGAAATGATCGCCTAGGACACAGTTGGATGGAGAATGTTGGTGGCCAGCTTATGTTCCTCCACGAGGGGTAACAGATGTAAATGAGTAAGCGTGGAAGGAAATACATTAAGACAAGTAAAAGAATAACTTCTGTAAGGCTTTCTCAGACTAGTCCTAAAAACTAATACCTAAAATGAATAAATATTTTTAAAATTACGATTACCAAACATTTGATGGGTAATGTATATGAAGTAGAGATTTTCAAGGAAGTTGTATTTGTTTTAATTTGTAGGAAATACTTGCGACTTTATCTGTTTATATACAAAAAGGGAAGTGTTGTTATCCTATCTCTACTACGATAACAATAATAACTAATCTGGAAGAATTTTACACTTTAAATAATCTCATATCTATGTTTTCTTTGTGTCCTCAAACTCTAATTTTCTATCTTTTGGTAGTTTCGAGTTCTCCGAGCTAGATGGTTTGATTGGAGAGCTTCTATTGTTATTCTGGACATCTTCAGACTCTACTTCATATAGAAATTAGCTACTTAGTTATTCCTCCAAACGTTACATCGGTTCACTAGGGTGACCTTATTTGTGTTTGACTGTTATAATAGATTTTATTGTCTCTATGTAGCTTTTAAAATCACGTGGACTGTATTTAGTGGTTGACTTCTTAGTTTGTAATTGATTGACCTGTATCAGGATACATATATTGGATTTTTGTGGATATATCTGTTGATTGTTAATTATTCTGAGTGCCATTCTTTTGGGCATTCGCTGACATTCTTGGATTTTCCTCGATCTAGAATTCTGACGTTTATTTAATTCAAACCACGCTCATGATTGTTTGAGTGCATTGAAATAAGTGATATCATATTCACAGGAGCAGGTGAACTGGTAGATGCACACAGAGGTGACCAGATGAGGAAGACTGTCCCTTTCGGATACAGAAGCGCAAGTCCCTACTAGTGAACGTTGGTTGGAGGTTTGTTGCGTTGAAAGTTCTTTGTATCGCTGACCTTAAACGACTTCTAATTATATCAGAAGTTTGATCGCCTTTAAATTCCAGATTCGTATTAAGATATTCCTTTGAAACAGAAGTACTGGATTCCTTACTCTGATTCCTTTTCATGTTCTTCTCCATGAAACGAATTATATAAACGTTTTCACTCAAAGTTTTTTGAGGAATGCAAGAAATCTATGGAAGAGTGAAATATAGTGAAGGAATGTGAAATGTCTACTTACTCGACATTCTCGTCACAGATGAAAAACCTATTGTCTATACATCTTATGTATGAATTAAGTTGACTAATGATCGAGCTAAGTTGATTGTTTTCCAGCTTTGACACGAAACAGTCTGCTAAGATTGGGGTCAATGGAGATCTCGTTGCCGTCCCATCTTTTTGTCTATATAGTTCATTGTTGAAAGTGAATTGAATAGTATAGGTACAGCGTAGCAATAGCTATTTCAAGTGGTCAGTTGGCAGGCCTATATCTATGTTGTTAGAATCAATATAATCACATATGTAGCATACTGTTTCAGTCAAAAATTGCCAAGTACCATCTTCATATTACCACCAGCTATGACCATAAATTTACATGTACCTGCCAAAACAACTACACTGACCGAACGGAGAGAAGTGATGATTTTGCTTTTTAAAACACGTTGCAGTAAACTTTGAGTTGGGGGAAAGAAATACTTTATATGGAGTATTCTCTAGATATCTCCTAGGCACAAAACGTCCGTTCAGTACTTTCAAATTTTTCAGCGTGAATAATGAACAACCAGGTTCCAGTTTCCTAATTTTTTTCCGTAAATGTTTCTTTCAGGTTTCAGAAACTCGATTTATGTGTTCGATAGAATACAGTTGTTAATAGTTCTTTGCCTTGGTAACGAAAATGTTTTTCTATTAAATTGTAGTGGCTTTGCTTCGTTAACCAATTACCCTTGTAACCGTTACTATATAAATCTACATTCTATTAGCGGATAACTCAGATCACAAGCTATAAGCGCATCAAATGAATTTGAAGCAGAGAGGTGAATGTGTATGTGTGATCGAATACAGAGACTAGTTTATAGGTCAAATCGAACTAGGGTACAACAAGGTAAAGCAAAAGCTAGTAATAGGATCTTAGTAAATACATACATGGAGAGGAGGATGAATTATCGGGTGATATTTAAGCGATCACCATTTTAGCTAGAGGCTGTCATTTGATCTAGTGATCATAAGGGTATGTGAATAACATTGTCTGTAAAGTAAGTTAATAAAAGGGTTTAACCGAAATTAACCATAATCGTAATCGGTTGTAGGATAGTTTCTTTAATCTTATAAGATTCTATTAAACTCTTTCCCTCGATTGATCACATCACTATGTTGTTTTACTACTGTCGTTTTGATTAATAATTGATTTTTCTGACTAAATATGCTTTGATTATTTTATTCTTACGTATTATCAACATTTTTCTCTTACGTAATCACTAATTTCCAGCTCTCCAATTTTCGGTAACTATTTATATTGTAGAATTTTCTAATTGTAATATTTAATCTTTTAAACTTATTTACATTCTTGTTAATACTGTACTGATATATGTGTTCAAAACAGTTCTCAACTTAATCCATTTATATTCACTTGGTATCGTTTGTTGGAATCTTCCCATTGATGTTTAGAACTGCAATTAATCGATCTCTCATTGGCATATGTGCATACTGTTCATATTGCCTCAATATAGCCTTAATTCGTAAACATATACAACGATGGATAGTGGCTAGTAGTCGAATTCACGACACAAGTTTCATCCTATTGCAGACACGTCAACTGGATGTACCTGCCTCCAGAGTAAATGCTCACTCCGGGACTCAAACCCAGTAACATTCACCTCGAATGCCGTCACGTTATACACTTACCTACTAAGTCCTAATAGTTACTTGCTTGTGCAATGTGGTGAAGTTTAAATTCACATAGTTTTGTTTATTTAAATCTTCCCATTGATATTTTAGGACTGTAATTGATCAGTCTCTTATTGGCATATGTGCCTACTGCGTGTATTGCCTTGATATAACGACTATCTATCCTTGTATATAAATTCATTTATGTTAGTAACTTTAATCTATTTTTTGTTGTAACTATGATTTGTAAATATTACAAATTGTAATCAGCTGATTAGAATCAAATGGAACAAACTAAATGTTTGTTTTCAGCTCAAAATTTTGTCTATTTTTTTATTTTTTTTGTTCTCTTCAAGAAGATGAAGTGAATCATGTGAATGGAATTAAAAAATAATTTAAATGATTTAAATTCACTTGATGTTGTTTATTTGTATCTTCTTATTGTTATTTAGAACTGTAAGTGATCAGTCTCTTGTAGACATATGTCCATCCTGTGCGGATTGCTTCAAATCCCGGAGTGGACATCAACTCTGGGATGCAGGTATATACAACAGACGAGTCTCAAATGGGACAAAACTCGCGTCCACTATCCATCTTTGCTTAAATTTAAATAATTGTTTATTCGTAGATTAGGACTATACGAATATCCTAAACAATAAAACTGGAAAGAACATGTTAGAAATAGATTTATGTCATAGGTTATTGATTACTAAAAAAAAACATGAATTGATTGAGTAAAGCTGAATTAGAAACCAATGAATAAGAGATTAAAAAGAAGAAAATCAGAACCAAAGTTGTAGGAAAATACTTTATCAAATAGATTCCTGAAAATGAGGTCACTAAGTCATCTTTTTAAATGAATCCGTTCACTTTAAACCTTTTGGTGTCAACAGCCGCAATAAAGTGTGATAAAGTTGAAATCGTCTGTTTGTTAAAGTATTTTAGAATGCCAATATCATATCCACTGTTGAAAAAGTAATGAGTATCAGTATAGGATTGTGGAGATTGTTGAGTTTTGATTGAGGTCATGGATCGACCAATGTTAGATCACCGGTGAAAACCTAAAAGCCCTGGACGATTGTTTTGACCTAGTATAGGACTCCTCAGCAGTGCGTGTCCACGTGTCCGCATGCAAGATTCAAACCCAAGACTTGTGGACTTGTACGTGAACACTTAACATCTAGACCACTGAGACGTCATTTAAAGGTGTTAATATCTAACTTCAGTCGATCTATGATCTTGCGCAACTCCCCATCTATTGGTTGAGGTAGATAACTGTCTCACACTCTACACGGATTGGACTCCATTGGTCACAGCTTCTTACTAGAACTCTAGGAAATGTATGTTGAGGCCAGTCACGAGTAAGTACATGATAATTATCGATATAGGATTGCGGTATCGTGTGAGTAATTTAGCTGGATCCTGGGTTCGAAACCCGCGCATGGGATCGTGAATACACACTGCTGAGGTGTTCTATACTAGAACGAAACAACCGTCCAATGCTTCGAGATTTTCACTATTGGCCTAACATTGGTTGAATCATGATCTCAATCAAAATAATGAGTTATTCCACTTCTAAAAATATGCTGTGCTTTTATTTCCAGCTTTGTGGGCTGTATTGAGACATGAGGACATTAACTTTCCTCTTCGTTCTTCCGGTTTATATACTTTGATAGGTATATGTAAGCTTATAGATAAATGTAACGTAAAAGAAGAACTTGTTCACAACTAACTGTAATATTAAGTATTTTATTTAATAAAGAGAGACAAGTTTGTCGGTCGAATACATCTTTTTTAGCATTGACCTAAGCCTAAAATCAATCCTCCTAGCTACTTTCATTAGCCCAATAGACAAGTCTTAAGAAGATAGGCATCTTTTCAACCATAGTATACTTTTTTTCATTATTCTAATCTTTACATAATTAGTGATGAATATTTGTAGATATTATTCTCACAGATTGAAATCATGAGTCAGTTGAAGCTAGACCACCATTGGTGCGGGGTCGTGGATGCGCGCTGCTGAGGAGTCCCATAATAGGACGAAACGGCCGTCCAGTGCTTGCAGGTTTTCAATGGTGGTCTAGCTTCAACTGACTCATGATTTCAATCTGTGAAAATTTCTGAAAATCTCCACAAAACACATTCAGATATTATTCTGTTACTATCGCTTTTTTTTCCTCCTTCAAAATAATCATATCCATTCTATGAGAATTAAAACATTAGATTATCATATGTACATCACTAAATATCACTAATTGAACGATGAATAATTTACTTACATCAATTGAACAACTTATGTCGATATTTTTCCAGTGTCACAATTTCAATTATATAAATGACCGAATTCATTTAATGAATGGAATATTACCATGTTCAATTTGAACTGGTCACATTCATTTAAATTGAATGTTTAAACTATTTCCTGTTTAAAATCTTTATTTGGATTAACAAGGTAGTTTCTATCAAGATTTTTTATACAAGCTAATAGTATATATGTATAGATATAAATGAAACTAATATCCTGTTTCCCGAAAAATAAACTCATTCCAACTGTACCTTGTAGATTGTATAATATTCCGATATGATTTACAAATATCCCCTATTTATAAAATAATGACGTTATAACTCAGTTCATTGTTTTAAAGGTTAAGTATTTTGCTGTGAATTCTAATAGTTTATAGTTCGATTTTATATTGAATAGTTAGTAATGTTCGGAAGTTTCATTATTGGGGTAAAAACTTTTTTGTAGTTTTTTATGATATTTCTAAATGATGTTGATTCTTGATTGTAACCATTTAAAATAAACTGTACTAGTATTTACAAAATCTATCAACACAAGTAGGTGTTAGTTAGATGGTTAAGTAATCTATTAATAGATTAATTGATACTTAGTGAAGCAATGTAAAACTTTTAAGATATTGGATTGGCTTTTTAAATCATCGATGAGATGACAGTTGCGATAATCAGTTGTTAATATTTTGATCTTTGTCTAAATGTGATTTTTGTATTTTATGGATTGGTTGAAGTTAGACATTAACACCGTTGGATGCCGGCTCAGTGGTCTAGATGCTAAACATTTGCCCACGGAGCGGGATCGTAGATGCGCACTGTTGAGGAGCCTCACACTAATACGAAATGGTCGTCCAATGCTTCTAAGTTATCCATGGTGATCTAGCTTCAAGTGACTCAAGAATTCAACTACTAAATTACAACAATATCCACAAAACCCCTATCTTATTATTAATAATTAATTATACATGAAATTTAAAATATTATATCCCGACAAGTACAATGAAAGTTATCCGTCGGGATCTATTTATGGATTAATATTATACGTATATTCTTACTGTGTGACTAATAAATGACTATATATATATTCCTTTCATTATAAGCTTTTATTTAACCTATTGACTATTGTCATACGATTTACTATTCTTGAGTTATTCTCACTTTATTAGTAACAGTTTTTTACAATCACAGACACATTTGGATTGATCTTATATGATTGTTATTTTCTATTTTATGGTGTTGTTCGATTTGTTTGTATATAAACATAGTATGTTTGAAATATATGATTGGTATCGCGCAGGCTGAGATTTGGGTTCTGGACTCAACTGGCAGGCCGAGGTGGAAAAGGGACCTATCGGGACTCTAGTTTGCTCGTACTAGTGTATGCATCTTTAGTTCGGTCGTATAAGCTAGTGTGTCTAAATTGGCAATCGTATTTCGCGATAATCGTATAAGCTAAGAATAAAACATGAAATTTTCATTGCTCATTATGGTTAATTGTAGGGGTTAATGCAAGAGTGTTATCCAACAGTCTATTTAGTAATGACAACTATTTTGATCTGTGGTTATCATTATTATCATCGAATTTGTTCCTGACCTCTCATTATGGCTTTATATTTAAAAGTTGAATTTATATTTTCCCATTTTTACCATATCACATAACAAAAACATATAAAAAACACGTTTATCCATTCAGAGGATTATGTAAATTACTTCGTTCTTGAAAACTTAACTCTATACTCTTTAGATTTAATTTATTGATTTGTTCGATTTGTAGATGTTTACTTTCCTATGCATAGTAAATAAGATCATTGTTCGTAGAAGTTTGAAATACCGCTATTGATAGACAATAATGTCAAGGTTTTGCTTGTGTCTACTGACTGTGGTACTGAACCACAGAGCCATAACTAATAGTCTCCATGCAAAATTAGCCAGTTCTCAAAATATCAATTAAAACAGTAAAAAGACCAGATAAGTACATGCATTATAAATAATGAATTTTAAAAGGTGTATAACTAGGACATTTGTGTTTCAGAGTAGAAAAACAGGTTTGTAATTAATAAACGGTAATCAATTGACGACTGTATATATATATCACAATGGTAAATGTATTGAATGAGGGTTTACGATTAAGATAATATCAAAATATCACGAACTAAATTGTATAGTAAATCCAGTTAGAAAATATACAAACTGATTCCCGACTTTAACAATCACATTTTTTTCTTGCTAACTATTACTTGACTAATTGGTAAACGATAGATTACTAACCAAGTTGGAGCTCATTTTTGAAAGTAAGTACGTTGTGTACTGTCCACTACATTTTCAATTCATTCCCAAATTAAACATTGGTAAATGAAATCAGCTAGTAAATAGTCAACGCACTGAACACAATTTCATAAATGTTAGCGACTGAATGCCGTGATGTTAATTTTTATTTAACGGCTGATTAGTGTTTTTGGTTTGCTCTTACACGAGATCGATTATGGGGATAGTTATACACTCATAATTGATTGAGTTTGAGATTTGATTACAAGAGTACTAGCGAGTTGCCGTAATAATTGAAGTTCAACCATGTCGAGTGCGAAGCAGTTATCCACTAATGACACTAAAAACTGTTTAGTCATTTCTGGAACTGACTGAAATACAGCATGTAAACTACTGGATTCTGAATCACGTGTACACGGTTTAGTCACTTCCGGAAAGACCCGAATGTCCTGTGTTCGACTCCCTCTGTGACAGGAAATGGCAATTAAAATGGACCCATACTGAGACGAAGCAACTGTCTAGTGTCTTCTGGCTTCAAATGACACATGATTACAATCTGTCAATGTTAAATATTAACAGGGTAGAAATTTAAACTTTCATCATTAGTGATTTCTATATGTTGTTATTATCATAGTCAAATGTTTTAGGAGATTATTTTATTCAAAAATAGTTTATCTTACAAATCGAATTTAACTAAACAATAAGTAACAAAATATGGTGAACAGAAATAATGTTTTTAGAGAAGAATTCGAGATGTCTTGATTAAAATTTTAGACTGGTGAAGTTTAACTATACCAAGTATATATCAATTATAACCTGTAGCAATGTATGATGTTCATGGAGTAGTAGCAGTTGACTGAAGTTCAGAATGCACGCTATTAGATCCCAGTTTAATGATCTGATAATACCAAGTTTATTGTAAACTATGAAACTCCTGAATTCAATGCCTAGTGATATAATAGGTTCAAGTCAGTGAAGTCACATACTAGAATGAAACAGTAGTCCTAGTTTGTTATCAATATTTATCTTATGTCATACCATAATACTAACTAGGATTTTTCTTATCTTGGAAGATTGATTAGCCTTAATGGGTTGGTGTCTGACGAAGTCTCTGCACTGATTCAGAAAGCTTGTTTGTCTTTTGTGAACTTACGTCACCTATGGCGAAGGCAAGATATCCGTCTATCAATTAAGGGACGATTATACTGCGCGGCAGTTCATTCTGTTCTACTTTACGGCTGCAAAACATGGCCATTAAGAGTAGAAGATATTCTTATGCTACCAGTATTTGATCACAGATGTCTCAGAAAATCGCTCACATCTGCTGGGATCACCGGGTTAGACGCAGGGAAAATGACTTGATGAGGTTGTGAATCTTCATCAACTGAGATGGTTGGGCCACGCGTTACTTATGCCTGAACATCGATAACGACGACGCCCAATGCTGACTAGTGTAAAGGATAGATGGATGAAAGTTAGGGGCGGCCAAACCAAAACGTGACATCAGTGCTTGAAATCACTAATTTCTGATTTGAGCTATGTTGGTAGATGAAGACTATTTGGTTGAGATCCGCATGACTATCGTAACTAATGGTTAAAGACTCTGAGTCAGAATCAATCACAATGGCGTAGTTGTACACACTCTTTGTCTTTCCTTAAACTATGAGATTAAAATTGTTTTATACCTTTCTTTCTATCAACTAATTTTTTCTTCCTGTATTATATCCTTATGCACAATCTTTTATATATTACCATGACTGAATTAACTACTTCTATGAATTCGATATTCATCTTGTTGTTCTAATGAGATATGGTAACTTGGACCGATACATATATGTACTTGATTCTACGTTATAGCTGACTGACTAACTGACTTATTCTTTTGTTATTCATTTGAAATATTTAAAAAAATAGATCTCCCACATATAAAACTATAGATTGATGCTGAATTCTTGTTCATTCATTCATTCAAAAGATCTAACTTTTCTTAAAATAATAACCTTTAATGAGAATAATTCACAACAACACATAATCAAGTCAACAAGAACAACAAAAAAATATCAAAAGCAATGAAGTGAATAATTGAGAGAGAAATAAAAGTGTGGGAAATAGAACAACTTAGTACTTTCTTTCCCTTTTTATTGTACTAAATAATATTGTTATCTTTCTTTTTTTTTGTTTTTTTTGTTGCCAAAAAATATAAATAAAATACATATACAATTGTAATTTTTGATGAATACCAGATGGTGATAATCGTATCTAAGATAATAACTCCATGTTGTCGAGATATTTGTTTTGTTGTGTTTTTTCTTTGCTACAGAAATATTTCTCTCTTTTTTCTTTTTCTTCTCTTTCTTTTTCTTCTTCTTCTTCTTCTTTTATTCTCTGTGTTTAATGAAGCATAATATTCTACAATTGATGATGTTGCTTCTCCTGATGTAATAAGGGTTGATTTTTTGTTATTTACGTTTTGTAACAAACAAACAGACAAACAAACAAACAAACGAGAAAAACATAATCAAATCACCATGATTAAATAAGTACACCTGCAGAGAAAACGATTTGATCTAATAATAACAATAATAAAAGATTAAAATGATTACAGTTTACGTACGTAATCAATGGAATAAAATAAATTAGACACAAAAAGATCGTGTTTCTTTTCTCGATTGTCTTTTTGTTTCTATGTCAATTAAAATAATTTTACAATTTGGATAAATTATTAGGTGTTAGTTATTCTCAGTTTAAAAAAAAACTAGTTTCTAAGTGATTGAATTTATTGAATTTCAATTATTATGATATTAGAAATGGACATACTTTGTAAGGTTTAGATCTAGGTTAAAATCTAAAATGTTAACATTCAATTCATTCAGGTGTTGATTGATCACTTTTAAAGATTAATGTATACATATTATCAGAAGAGGTTTGTAGAGATTTTAGAAATTTCACAGATCTAAATTATGGGTCAATTGAAGCTAGATCACCATGGAAAACCTGGAAGCACTGGACGGCCGTTTCGTTCTAGTATGGGACTCCTCAGCAGTGCGCATCCACGATCCCGTACCCCACGAGATTCAAACCCAGAATCTATCAGTCTCGAGCCAAGCACATAATCAACTAGAACACTGAGCCAGCCTGTACCCAATGATGTTAATGTCTAACTTCTATGTCAGTTAAAATAATTCTACAATTTGGGTAAATTATTAGATGTTTATGATTTAATTTATTGAATTTCAATCATTAAGATATTAGAAATTGATATACTTTGTAAAGTTTAGTTCTAGGTTAAAATCTAAAATGTTAAGATTCAATTCATTCAGGCGTTGATTGATCACTTTTAAAGATTAATATATTCATATTTACTTCTTAGCTTATATGTGATATTATTAATCCTCAATTATAATATATACATTTGAATAGTTAAGATTATGAGTTCATTGAAGGCAGATTATCATGGAAAATCTGGAATCATTAGACGTTTAATCTATAATTTATGAACTTAAGTCTTATAAAATTCATTATTTTAAATAGTTTATTGATTGAATGTGACTAACCTTAATTTTAATGAATATTGAACCGTGTACATTTGTATTTTACATAGATCAATTTAAAATTAACTTACCCCCCCTAGTATGGTTATGGTGCATGTTACTTATATTGATACAAGTAGTATATGACGCGAGTCATGAATGTAATATCTGGCAGCAGAAGATGTGGAAGATCAAGAAAGGAAGAGCGGAAATAGAAGGAAATTAGTATGGAAATGCAAGAACAACGAAGTTCGAGACAATTATTGAACATTTTGCAAATTAGGTATTATAGTATGGTTTTTATATTTTACCAAGTAACTCTGCAATTTCGTGCTAAATATAATTCGGTTGTCCTCACATGTGTTCTCCTTCACTACATGGTTATTAGTTTACATTGATTATTTTAAAATCGATCATGACTATTAAATGAAAGAATTAATTCTGTTTATAAGGTATTAAAATTAAAGAAAAATAAAATTTCATGTTATGTTACTATTTGATTGAATTAATAAACTATATACTTACTTATGTCTGTCACCTCTAGTGGAGGAGTATAGGCAGTATTCTCCGTCTAACTCTGTCTCAAGTAATCCTTTCCATATGTTTACAACTGCTATTCATTCTTCGGATATCTGCTTCCGATTCCCGATGCAATGTGTTCTTTGCTCTGTTTCTTCTCATGTTCTTTTCACGATTCCAAGTTAGCACCTGGCTCATGATGCAATTTGCTTATTTCCATAATGTATGTCTTATCCACATCCACCATCTTTTTCTAATTTCCTTTTCAACTGAACACTGATTCTTTTCTCTTCCACAGTATGTTGTCACTGATGGTATCCGGTTAAGTGAGATTGATTATCTTGTGTAGACAATTATTTCTAAATCCTCGTACTATTTTGATGATATTTGTAGTATTTTTCCACATTTCAGCTTCTTACAGTTGAACTGTTTTAACAATCTTATTGATGATTGTGACTTTGACATTGATTAAAAGTTGTTTTGAGTTCCATATATCTTTCAATCATAGAAATGTCAGTTTTGCTTTGCAAATCCTTTCCTTTACATCTGCATCAGATTCTTCTTGTTCAAAGTAATACAATGTTAACTACAAAATGTCACTTGAAATATAAATAAAGCAATTTTTTTTGTGTATTCAGAACAAATAAGCGTGAATAAATAAGATCGTCTCATAGTGTATGAAATAGAATTTAAGACTTCATACTGATGAATATGTATGAATTTGCTTCCACGATGTTTATTATCTGACTAACAACCAGAACTAATCAAATTATCACAAGAATATAGTTATATCATTAATGTGTTTTTGGACCTAATTGGATCATACGGTAAACTTTAACTAATTCTATATACGGTACAAAATCCATCCATTGACATCAATGAGTAACCAACTCATTCCCAACACGGTTAAATAATACAAGTCACTAATAAATTAGATTTATAGTTAATTTAATTTTAGTAGTATAGTTATATACCATCTACAAAAATATTAAAAAAAATCAAATTCTTATCAAAATCTTGTTCTTATCTTAAATAGAACATATTTCTTATTTAAATTCAGTTTTATCTGCAACTTATCGTTTTAGTGACTCAATTATTAAAACAAATTTAAATCGGATCATTAGGTTTTATTAATGATCTTGTCATGTTCAACGTCTTCTGACAAATTAGGTTTCCCTTTGGATTAAAGATATTATGTAATGAACGCGAACATAACTAGGGACAATCAAATATATTTGAATAAAAAAACTACAGAACATCTTAGTAAGATCTAAGGACCAATCAGTAAATATTTCATTTGAAACATGTCAATCAATTGTTTCAGACTTTATTATTCTTTCGTTCTCGTTCTCATTTCTTCGATCTTCTTAAGCTTCTGCCTCTACGTATTTCATTGTCGAATGATGTCGCATACTACTAATATCTGTCGATATCAGTAGCACACACTACAATGTTGTATTAAGGGAAAGTTGTAGAATTAATACAAAAAGGAAAAAAAGACAAAATCGAAACAAATCTGTTGAATATGAATGCGTTTCATGAACTACCTGTTATGAGCTAAATAGTATACCTCTGAACATGACCTATTTTTACTGTCATAAATAAAGTCAGTTAAATCTATTGTAAGTTATAAATTAACTACTAAAATTATATAATAAATGAACAAATCAATAAAATATTTTTTTATTATCTTAATGAGTAGAAAACTCGTGTTTTCGATGTTTCGTGACTTAATGTAAGTCACTTCTTCAGAGTAATTGAATAATAGAATTAAATTAACATAAGTTTATTTATTTACTCTGAAGAAGTGGCCTACATCAAGTCACGAAACATAAGAAATACAATTTTTCTACTCATTGGGATAATAACAAAATTTTACTTATTTATTTATTATTAACCCTTTATTCAATTCTTAATTTATTTGTTAATATCAAGTCCAACCTTGGTATTGTTACTTATAAACACAGAAATTATAGTTTTTTATTATGGTGAAAGAAAGCCCTTGTTTAATTAATTCAGATTTAATCCAGTGTCATTTATAGATCATATCTGGGCAAGTGAAATGGGATCTGAAGTTTATGAAGAAAAATATAGATGGATGTATTTGTCAAAACGCTTTTTATATAATACTATGGCTAAACAACTATTGAAAAATGAAAAGTTCTAGATAGCTATTTCATCCAACTATAAAACTCAACCAACTCCGCCTGGAGTCCCTCCGGGGGCTACTGCCGGTCCCAAGCCCGGATAAAAGAGGAGGGTTGGGCAAAGAGGTTAACGTCCCCATCCCATAGAAAACTAACTCGCTAAAAAACGCCAACCAGAAAAAAATATTCAAACCTTTTAAACTCTGCCCCGGGAGTCAAAAGGTCTTCATTTAGAAGAGTTATAACACCTCATTGTGAAGGCCAAGTTCCTTCGGAACCCATGAGGCTGATACCTCTTATGACAACTAGAACAACCACTTATTTAGGTACATGGAATGTTCGTACAATGTGGGAAACCGGGAGAGCCCTCCAAATCGCTGCAGAAATGAAGAGATACAACTCGGAGGTGCTTGGGATCAGTGAAACACATTGGATGCAAGTTGGACAACAACGACAAATTTTAGGAGAGCTTCTGTTATATTCCGGCCATGAAGAAGAAAATGCTCCACATACACAAGGAGTTGGATTGATGCTATCCAAACAGGCATTAAATGCACTTATAGGATGTGAATCTCATGAACCGAGGATCGTCAAAGCCTGCTTCAAAACAAAGAAAGAGGACATTTCAATGAACGTCATCCAATGCTATGCGCCTACCAATGACTACAATGAAGACGTTAAAGATCAGTTCTACGATAGGCTGCAGTCAGTCGTCGAAAAGTGCCCAACAAAGGGCCAGACCATTCTGATGAGAGACTTCAATGTCAAGGTTGGAACGGACAACACTGGATATGAAAACATCATGGGACAATATGGACTAAGAGAAAGAAACGAAAATGATGAGAGATTTGCAAACTCATGTGCCTTCAATAAATTGGTCATAGGTGGCACCATATTCCCACACAAACACATTCACCGAACCACATGGACTTCACCGGATCACACCACGCAAAACCAAATCGACTAGATTTGCATCAACAAAACGTTCAGGAGGACTATAGAGGACGCGAGAACTAAGAGAAGAGCCGATATAGACTCAGATCATCACTTGCTGGTCGTCAAGATGAAATTGAAACTCAAGAAACACTGGACAATGGAACGGACAATATCACAAAAGTTCAATACGGCCTTTCTTCAGGATACTAACAAACTCAACAAATTCAAGTTAGCCCTCAGTAATAAGTTCCAGTCCTTTCATGATCTACTCAATGGAGAAGGAACTACTGTGGAGAGCAACTGGAAAGGGATCAAAGAGGCAATCACTTCAACATGTCATGAGGTCCTGGGTCACAAGAAGCGCCATCACAAGGAATGGATCACTGTTGATACACTGGATAAGATTCAAGAAAGGAGGAACAAGAAAGCAGCAATCAATACCAGCCGAAGAAGAGCAGAAAAAGCCAAAGCACAAGCTGAATACACAGTAGTAAACAAGCAAGTAAAGAGGAGCGTCAGAACTGACAAACGTAAATATGTGGAGGATTTAGCAATGACGGCGGAAAAGGCTGCAAGAGAAGGAAACATGATAGAACTGAATGACATAACAAAGAAACTCTCTGGAAATCACCGTAAGCCAGAACGATCAGTGAAAAGCAAGGAAGGCAGAGTAATCACCAACATTGGAGAACAACGAAACAGGTGGGTAGAACACTTCAAAGAACTCTTGAATCGACCAACGGCACTGAACCCAATCAACATCGAAGCAGCACCCACGGACCTCCTAATCAATTTTGGCACACCAACAATTGGAAAAATCAGCATGGCCATCAGACAAGTCTAGAGTGGCAAAGCAGCAGGACCAGACAACATTCCAGCAGAGGCACTGAAAGCAGACGTAGCGACAACTGCAAGGATACTCCACATTCTCTTCAATAAGATTTGGGATGAGGAACAAGTACCAACAGACTGGAAAGAAGGACTCCTGATCAAAATCCCGAAGAAAGGCGATCTCAGCAAGTGTGATAACTACAGGGGCATCACTCTTCTCTCAATACCAGGAAAAGTCTTCAACAGAGTATTGTTAAACAGGATGAGGGACTGCGTAGACACCCAACTGCGAGACCAACAGGCGAGATTCCGTAAGGATAGATCGTGTACAGATCAAATCGCAACTCTACGGATCATTGTGGAACAATCAAGTGAAAGGAATTCATCACTCTACATCAACTTCATTGACTACGAGAAAGAACTTGATAGCGTGGACAAAACAACATTATGGCAGCTTCTTCGACACTACGGCGTGCCTCAAAAGATAGTCAATATCATACAGAGTTCATATGATGGATTACACTGCAAAATCGTGCATGAAGGACAGTTGACAAAGTCGTTCGAAGTGAAGACCGGTGTCAGGCAAGGTTGCTTACTCTCACCCTTTCTCTTTCTCCTGGTGATCGACTGGATCATGAAGACCTCAACATCTGAAGGAGAACATGGGATACAATGGACATCTAGGATGCAGTTGGACGATCTAGACTTCGCGGATGATCTGGCACTTCTATCCCAAACGCAACAACAAATGCAGGCGATGACGATCAGTGTAGCAGCAGCCTCAGCAGCAATAGGTCTCAATATACACAAAGGGAAGAGCAAGGTTCTCCGATACAATACAGCATGCACCAATCCAATCACAATTGACGGAGAAGATATGGAAGATGTAAAAAATTCTACATATCTAGGCAGTATCATTGATGAACTTGGTGGATCTGATGCAGATGTGAAGGCGCGGATCGGCAAAACAAGAGTAGCATATTTACAACTGAGGAACGTCTGGAACTCAAAGCAACTGTCAACCAACACCAAGGTCAGGATTTTCAATACAAATGTCAAGACAGTTCTACTGTATGGGGCGGAAACTTGGAGAACTATGAAAGCAATCATCCAGAAACTACAGGTGTTTATTAACAGTTGTCTACGCAAAATACTTCAGATCCGTTGACCGGACACTATTAGCAACAACGTACTGTGGGAGAGAACAAACCAGATTCCAGCGGAGGAAGAAATCAGGAAGAAGCGCTGGAAGTGGATAGGACACACATTGAGGAAAGCACCCAACTGCGTCACAAGACAAGCCCTCACATGGAATCCTCAAGGTTAAAGGAGGAGAGGAAGACCAAAGAACACATTACGCCGGGAAATGGAAATAGACATGAGAAAAATGAATGAGAATTTGATGGAACTAGAAAAGAAGGCCCAGGACAGAGTGGGTTTGAGAATGCTGGTCGGTGGCTTATGCTCCACTGGGAGTAACAGGCGTAATTAAAATTAATTAATTAATATAACTCCACCAGTGGTCATTTCTAGGATGTTTCTAGTTCTATAATCAGTGAGTTATCTATGGACTGCTGATCTGGTATCAAATTTTTTTGCTTTGCTAATTTTAATTATCATTGTTATTACGTGAATATCATAAGTTGCTACAGTTTTTACTAAATTCATACATAATATAGCTTAAGTACACCAGTAACGAATTGTAGCTATAACTTTTAGAAACATGTTGGATGCTGGCCAACTCAGTGGTTTAGACATTAAGCGTTTGAGACCAAAGGTCCTGGGTTTGAGTCCCACATGCGGATGGGTAATGCTATGGAGTTTCATATTAGGATGAAACGGCTGTCCAGTAATTCCAGGTTTTCACTGGTGGTTTTATATTGATCCTTTCATGATATCAATCTTAAATAAATTGTATAATCAATTCAAGACGGATGAGAATGAAATGAATCGGACTAGATGGTTTATAATGAACAAAGTGATAAGTTTTATTTATTTCCAATTTCAATGGCAGTCAAGTTCTTATACTGTATTAAAATATAATATATATGTAACAAATATTAATATATACATTGAACTTAAAAGTGATTCTATTGTCTACTTATAGTAGTGGTTCAAAACACAATTTGTCTAAATTTTATTTATTTATTTATTTGAACACATAAATTTTGGTACAAAGGGGAACCGAATACATATGCACCACACAAGTCATTTGATTTGTGTATGGACTATGATACTACTCGGGTGCCCAAACCGAAGCACGTGGTTTTCTCAGAAGTCCACACCTCGAGCCTTTGACCTGCAGGTCTAATCCATAATGTGGTGGAGCAACTTCAGGAGATGCAGTCCCATGGTAACCGGTGACCAACGATATCTTCATACGCCATATGTTTCCTCAGGATGTTGGAGCCCATGTGCGCCATTGGTTTGGAATCAGGGTTTTCCAACTCCCCTGGGTGGAGCATCCGTATCCACCAACCGGTTTAATGCACCGGATATTCGCTTTTCGTCCTCTCAATTTCGTAAACAACACCCCGCTTCGAGAAGGCAGTGAGCAGGACTTCCCTGGCAGTGGTTGTATGCACGTGGCCATGTGAGATCATTTCGAGTGGGAGATCGGACTCCCCACACCCTCGGCCGTACCAGGAAATTTGTTCAATAACTACTAGTATAATTTTAAAATCATCCGAAAAAAATTCAGCCTACCTAATCAAATGATTAAACTTAATACTGAAAGTTTTAGAAGCTATTTGAATAAACATCTTTGTCAGAATGATAGACTTGCCTATTTTTGATACAATATATATCTAGATATATCAGATAAGAAGAGATATTATATATCAAAATAGAATACAGCGAATAAACAAATAGATGAGTATAACAAAAAGAAACTTCACTCTATTATTCATCTTTTATATTTAAAGATTGTTAGTAACAAAATTATGTTATTCCATTCACTGACATGAACAACTAAAACTGGACATTTTAAAGTAGAAAAAAGAAATTCAGTATTGAAAAGCAATTGTATCAATGAACTGGATCAAATGAATTTTGTTCCAATTTTTTTTTGTTTTGTTTCTTTTCCAGAGCGATTGTGCTTTTCAACGCTGAAGGATTTAATCTTGACGTTTTCAAGGTCGTTCTAGACAATATTATCATCAGGACTTTATTTCGATCGGCTTATTGACTAAATTTTTGAATAGTTTAATATTAAGTATTACTTCATTCTAATCAATGTATTCGTTTGACAATAATAAAATTATGTTTTAAATTCACTTGGCAATATCAGGGCAATATGCACAATAAGAGACTGATCAATTGCAGTCCTAAAATATCAATGGGAAGATTCAAGTAAACAAAATTAAATGAATTTAAACTTCACCACATTGTACAAGCAAGCATTTATTAGGACTCAGTAGGTAAGTGGATAACGTCATGGCATTTGAAGTCCTGGGGTGAACATCAATTCTGGAGGTAGGTACATCCAGTTGATGAGTCTCAAGTTGAATGAAACTTGTGTTGTGAATTCCATTATTAGCCACTATTCATCTCTGCTTGAAATTATATTTTCCATGAATGTTTTTGCTTTAAATTAAAAATAATTGTAAAAATATTTCAATATACTATTTTATTTTTGTTTAAATCAATAATAATGAATCTTAATTCTATTTACTCATATGATATTATGAAAAGCTTACATCTTGTGCTGTACATCTCAAAGAAAAACACTCGTCTCGTCGAGTCAAGCGATTACATTAGAATTCCTGTATTCACATTCTGATAGATGAAAAAGGTTATTATGACACTAAAACTGATAGATACTTTTCTACATTAATGATTGTAAGATACTGACTATTAAGGAAACATGATTTTTATCAGATAAGGGTTTTGTGTACATTATAGTAACTTAATAATTGAATTCCTGAGTCAATTGAAGCTAGACCATCATGAATTACCTGTGAACACTGTATGACTGTTTAGTCCCAATGTGGGACTCATCAGAAATTCGCATCCACAATCCCGACTCGTAAGATTCGAATCCAGGACCTAATTTGTGAGTACTTATAATTGAAATGTATGATTAAGAGAAATTTGTTGTGATGGTTATTAATTAACTCTGAGAATTCCCTAATCTAAACAAAATTTATGGTAATGAATAAATCTATTATTGTAATAATTATTATCATATAAAGTATTCTTGATCTTTAAGTAAATAGTGAAATATAGGTGACACATGAGCAAGGTATGATTTTAAACAGCACTATTTATATATAGGTATCAATTCCAAGAACGAACCTAATAGTTGTAAATAAATTGGGTAGAGAGTTCATAATAAGTTAAAATGTGTATTATTATCTCAATGAGTAGAAAAAAATATATATTTCTGATGTTTCGCGACTTCATGTAACTCACTTCTTCAGAGTGAATAAATAAGTGAATTAAATTAACGCAACTTTAAATAGTACAGTGTAGAATATTTTTGGTTTAATCAAAATCACAGTACGTCTGAACATGTCAATATCACGTTATTCTTAGTCAATCTACATTTGTATGACCTGTCATTGTATTAATTTGTGTATCAGGGTATAGGCATAAAACAAATGTATACATTTGTAATATCAAGTAATGTGGTTGAAATGAAATGTGTATGTGTGTGTAATGTTTGTGGAAAATAAGTAAGATCAAATGTGCTTTTATGGATAAACACTCCAAATTGGATGAATATTCAAGCCTTCTTTCCTATTCAGGGCAAAGGGATTTAGTATTATGCGAAACGATTCGGCTACTTGCCTCTTTTTATAGTTGGAAAACACCTTTCTGAATTATCATGATAGTTCCAAATAGACTGAGCATTGAGTAGAAAGTTAATAATAAATATATTTTTGATAGTTGAATTCATGAGTCGATTAATGCTAGACCATCATGGAAAACATGGAAGCATTGGGAGGTGGTTTCATCCTATCATGGGGCTCTTCAGCCGTGCACATCCACGATCCCGCATGCAAGATCCGAACCCAGGACCTCCGGTCTTGTGCACGAACGTTTAACCTCTAGACAACTGAGCTGCTTGGTATCCAAACGTTTTAATATCTAACTTCAACCAATCCATGATATTGCTTGATCATCCACCATTATCTTCAGTGAGTTACTGCCCCACAACAGACGAAACGGCTATCTAGTGATTCCAGGTTTCCTATGGTGGTTCAGCTTTAATCAACTCATGAATTCAACTATTAATTTATTACAATCCCCACAAAACGTACTTTCTGAAAATATAGTTTTGTTATATTTCAATCAGTAGAAAAATTCCTATTTATAGTTTATAATCCATATACACATTATAAACTGTCACAAGACAAACAGTTGAAGAAAAATATTTTAACCTCGTGGTTAACTGTTGATATCTAATAAATAGTCGTAATGTATTCAATTTACAAGTAAACGCTTTTAATGTAAGATATACTTGTTTAGAGAATGAATTTCCACTTTAATTCAAGTATATTTTTATTATGTGTATTTAAATTCACTAATCATACAGACAGAACTAGGTATTCATCGCATCGATTCGTTTCTAATGCGTAATATATAGGAAGTGATTACATCTGATCACTAAGAGAAGGGGTTAGATATTTTATGATTATTCCGTGTAACTAGAATTAACCTTAGTAAAATTTAAATTACACATAACTAAACATCATTACAGCTATGCATCTAACAATAAAGCTTATAAGAATAGTTAACTCTTCAATATTTTAAGGCCAAATTACATGAGAAGCTGGTTTGTTCATTGAGAAACAACTTATGAGCCATTGGTTGAATTCGTCAGTAAACATTCGATATCTATTTAATTCTGATCGGAGACTTTTGAACTTTGCTGACGCCTCATAGTGTAATTATGTCCTTAGGTCAACCTCTCATTATAATAAGAAAACAGAATACAATATCGAGTTATATCGTCTAGCTAGTGGTGTTATGTCATATGGCCCTTCAAAATATCACGCAACAAATCATCAGTCAGAACATTGACTTATAGGACCTTCTCCCTGTGCTAAATCAATAATGCGCTAACCAGTGCGAGCAGCCTAGAGTCAACTCTGAATCCTTATTGGTCCTCTGTAGAGCAACTTCTCGTCTAGCCCAGCCCGTTCAGTCCAGAACACAAATATATTAGCCTTCACTGTATGAATAAAATATTTGAGACATACTTTGTCTATATACAAGCAAACCAGACCGCAACACACCATTAAGTTAAAAAAAATTATACGACATCAAGTCAAAAGTGGCTATGAGTGTGAGATACTGTAAATGATAAATTGGGAATTAGTTGTATAACAGTAACCATTAGGTCAAATGAAAGCTTATGATGGAAGGAATATGAATGTATATATAATATAGTTACTTAATAATTATCTAATAAGAATAGATATAGTAATTGTCCTTAAATAATTCTTAGCATTTACCATTCATTTGTTTTTCGTTCAGATATAGCAAGTAGAATATTCCCGATGAAACTATAATTTATGAACATTCTTTGAGCGACGCTAAAGTGACCTTGAGACTGTCCACCTAATAACTAGAACCAAATGAATGTTATGAAACATTGTGAGAGATTAGAATTGTGATTTTCAGTTGATGGTTAAGGTTAGGAATTAAATTTAGAGTTTTCATCACGAACTAACATCATCTATAATGCCGAAATTCAATTAATCCAAAAAGATGAGCGATATTCGCGCCAAAATTCAAACTTGTTATCTATTACTTGATTGATTCGTTCATAAATTATAGTCTCGCCATATTTTCATATATCATGTATGTTTACTGAAACACATGAACTTTAAAGGATATTACATAACGACTGTTACGTAACAACTATATATATCGTAAACGTGGCAGTCAGCTTAGCAACCAATCAGAATGAAGCGGGAATTATTGTATCTACCATCTATGTAAGCAATGTCAGTCGGCTTTCAACGTTCTTTGTCTTCTCAGCTATTTTTTGTGTCGCTACAATGACTCGGAATATCATTCCAGTATGCAATGAACGTACAGTGTAACGCAGTCGGACGTGGCGAATAAAAATTAAAACCAGAGCAAAATTTAAAGCATAATCTAGTTATTTAATAAGAAATACATTATAAAATGACAAATTCTATGATTACATGAACGTAGACATGACCATTATTACACTGAGCGATACGTTAAGCTTACTTAGAAACGTTGCGGATAAATCCACCCTGGAAATGTTATTTATCCTATTGATTTTGTAAACAACATCATTTTTAAAAAAATCTCTAAATACTACTATCTCCATTAAACTTAAATTGTTCTAATAAACTAGATTGTTCTTGAAAAGAAATATTCGAAATAAAAATGTATAATTAAAAAAAAACATAAGGAGAAAGAATAATAGGGATACATTGTGTTCCTTTTTTTTCCACTTATCGGTAATGGATTTTATTTCTTTGTTAACTACCGTTATAAATCATGAACACATATACTCATATATGTGTATATACATATATAGATGCACAGAAATGCCCTTCATAGATACACATTGAAAATGAATCTGTTCCCAAATTACTATCAACGTTTAACAATAAATAGTGAAATAAGAAAAGGAATAAATAAAATACACATCATCTGTAAATAACTTTATATATATGTATAGTTATATAGACACAAGTTTTTACACTTTGAAAAGAAATGAAGAAAAAGGTTAAATTAAGGACATTAAAACTGAATTTAAGTTTGTTTATTGTCTTGATCTTTTACAAGTTATAAAACGGCACTTTAAAGTAAATTTTTTTTATTCACTCGAGACCTATATTATTACGATTACTACTATTATTGGTTATATATATATATATATATATATATATATATATATATATATATATATATATATATATATATATATATATATATATATATATATATATATTCGTATTTAGATAGACGGATAGATACATGGTGAAGTCGGAACTATGATTGTATGGAAATATAGTGCCGCCTATGACCAATTTATTGAAGGCACATGAGTTTGCAAATCTCTCACCATTTTCGTTTCTTTCTCTTAGTCCATGTTGTCCCATGATGTCTTCATATCCGGTGTTGTTCATTCTAACCTTGACATTTAGGTCTCTCATCAGAATGGTCAGGTCCTTTGTTGGGCACTTTTCGACGATTGACTGCAGCCTATCGTAGAACTGATCTTTAACGTCTTCATTGTAGTCATTGGTAGGCGCATAGCATTGGATGACGTTCATTGAAATGTCCTCTTTCTTTGTTTTGAAGGAGGCTTTGACGATCCTTGGTTCATGAGATTCACATCCTATAAGTGCATTTAATGCCTTTTTGGATAGCATCAATCCAACTCCTTGTGTATGTGGAGCATTTTCTTCTTCATGGCCGGAGTATAACAGAATCTCTCCTAAAATTAGTCGTTGTTGTCCAACTTGCATCCAATGTGTTTCACTGATCCCAAGCACCTCCGAGTTGTATCTCTTCATTTCTGCAGCGATTTGGAGGGCTCTCCCTGTTTCCCACATTGTACGAACATTCCATGTACCTAAATAAGTGGTTGTTCTAGTTGTCATAAGAGGTATCAGCCTCATGGGTTCCGAAGGAACTTGGCCTTCACAATGAGGTGTTATAACTCTTCTAAATGAAGACCTTTTGACTCCCGGGGCAGAGTTTAAAAGGTTTGAATATTTTTTTCTGGTTGGCGTTTTTTTAGCGAGTTAGTTTTCTACCGGATGGGGACGCTAACCCCTATGCCCAACTCTCATCCTTTACTCGAGCTTGGGGCCGGCAGCAGCTCCAAAGGAGCTCAAGGTTTCCAATGGTGGTCTAAAATCAATCGGTTCATGATCTCAATAAAAAAAGTCGGAACTATATTCAATAAATAATCAAGATCGATAATAATGTATCGTAGATTAATTTGGTGTATTATTTGTTAAAGTTTTTTAATAGAGACCCTGATCATGGACAAATTGATTGTAGTGTAGTTATGATTTTCAGCATAGGAATCACTGCATTGTAAACTTCTGAAATGTACTGTTTTATCGAAAATCAATTCATTGTTTTAAAAAGTAAATCACTACAGTTGGCCATAGTAATTTGAATTTTACAGTCTAATTGCTACTGTGAAGGTAGCAACTTAATTGTATAATATTCATTGAAATCGATCCAATTATATATCATATTTAGCATTTCTATTGACTAATGTTTTATCGTTGGTGATATTGAGAAGAACTGGATTGAATCGGTGTCTGTTATCCTGTAATGTAAATTAGTTGATGACTTTATATCCGTTAAACAAGTTTACATCTATAATAGTGGGGATGCCTGATGAATAAGGTGCTGGCGTTTCAATTAATGGATGGTGAGCTTGAGCCTTAATATTAAAGTCAACACCGATATACAGTTACATACATCTGACGAGTTCTACATGAGATGAAATGTACGTTTCAGTTTATGTTGCTATCCGCTCTTCAAATATTCAGTGATTATAGCTTTTTAAACCAAACTAATTAAATGGTATACACAGCACTATTGTCTTATCTGTAATGTATAGTGTTTATAAATGTTTAATTTATAAATAAACCAAACATTTTTTTGATTGAGATCATGAACCGATTGATGTTAGACGGGTAGAGACATGTATCTACCTTGGTACAATGGATGTTGGTCGCGCAATTTCGTGGATTTGGTTGAGGTTAGACACTATCACCATTGGATGCCGGCTCAGTGGTTCAGTATGTTAAGTGTTCGCGCGCGAGACCGAATTCTCTGAGTTCGAATCCCGCGAGCGGGATCGTAGATTCGCACTGCTGAGGAGCCCCACAATAGGACGAAACGGCCTTCCAGTGCTTCAAGGTTTCCAAAGGTGGTCTAGCATTAATCGGTTCATGATCTCAATCAAAAACTTAATAATCTCCACAACCTCTATACTATCAAACAATTTTTTTCGGCTCATGTTATAATAGCTACTATTCACTAGTCAATAGTTTTATAAATGTAATCTTAATTTCATTCAACTGTAACATACACGAAATAGTTTAAACTTCGAGAAATGAATGAAATACTCCAAATTCTTTTTTTTCTTTTTTTCTTTATACTATACTTCCATAAAAGAAATCATCATCATCTTCCACTCTATTAATTACTTATAAACTATTCACTATTAATGATTATATTGTTCGAAATAGAGTTAAATACTTCTTTCCCTTAACATGCAATAAAAATCTGATGACAAACTTGTTGTAAGCTACACTTTACATTTTAGTTACTCGATATCTTGTGTATTATGCAAAAAATATTAGATAGATGAAGATAGTTAGCAAGAAACCACGAACCTTGGTTGCATGTTAGTTGACACTTGTCCGTAACGTATACCTACAACCTTTAGGGATTTGACGTATCTTGGTGGGCTTAAGCCCATATGACTCAGTTTTATAATCTAGAATGTTACTGTTGAGCTATTCAGATCTCGATTAATTATCTATAAGACTAAAGGTATTTATATTAATGAATCACTAAGTGGTGAATAATGTTATGTTTGCATTGATCAAATTCTATCCATCAAGTTGCAGTGCTGTTACAAGTTAGAGTGATAATTATATTGACCAAAATTAACCAAATAGACATTTGTTCAGTTGCTTGATTTTTAAGTTTATTACATGGAATTACTGCTTTAACTAATAAATAACATATGAATTAAAACAATATGCTTTAGTTTACTGGCTTATTGATTTGTGTGCTTAACTATGAAATTAGACAAGTTGAAATACCTCAGAAGTAACTGAGTTACAAGAGGTTTTAATCAAAATATTTTACATTAGAAAGTACTATAAAATGTTAAACTATATCATTCTATCCAAATTAAATGAATCCTTTCATGCTGAAATATAAAGTTTCTGTCCCTGAAGTAGGTATATTTTATGAAATCTTCAATTGATAAGTTCATTTTCTTACTGTTTTGATCACAGCAATGATTCTTTAGTTAAAGTCAGTCTATGTTGGAAATGTGACGTGCAGTGTCTGAAATAGGATACTGATATACGGTGTGTTACATTCTAACATCCAACCTTCAACTAACTACTAGAGCAAGAACACAATAATGAGAGAGAAAGTGTATTAGGCTACAGAATGAAATGCACAAATACCCATTCATATACATATAATTCTGTCTTTAGGAAATCGACCCATTGAACCAATGAAATTCACTTGACTTTTAGGTGACTTCTGATTGCCATCGATCGACCTTTTCATTAGACCACTTCTGATTGGATCTCCATATAATCTTCAAGTATAACTAGTTTTCACAAAACATCAAATTGTAGAGCTTCTCAGTATACATCAAAAACTGGTTTTAGTTAGAAAACCACTGAACACTAAAGAGTCATAAATAGCTGTTACGTTCTGACATAAGATTGTAGTGCAGCAGTATGCATTCACCACCTTGTCAGGGATGGAAGCCGGAAATAGTTAACATTTTACTGATGTCCTGTATCTATCTCAAAGCAAAGTGATAAATAATTATTTCAGTATCTTGTTTAATATCCAATGCTGCACCTTTTCATCATCTTAAATACCCTTTTGTTCTACGGTAAAGTATATTCAAATGTTATGTGCAGAAAAACACTTTATACATGAAAATATTACCAAATTATTATCCAGTGTTCATCTAAGTAAAGCGATTCAAGTAATTGACTTACTTTTTTTAAACAATAATCAAATTATATTACCAAGAAAAATAAATAGAAAGGCTTCAGAAAAACAGAAAGAAGAAGAAGAAGGAGAAGAATTCAAAATAATCTCTGATTAATTTAATTTCGGTGGATTAATGCCAATGCATCGATTGAAGTTTAAGTAAATATTACTAAAAATAACTCATAAAATTATACACTTCAATGTTAATTTTTCTACAAAGTTTTTTTTCTCGTTCTCACCAATGAAGCTGAAAGTAGAGAATTGAGAAAGAAGCATATCAAATCATTCCAACCGAATCTTAATCATATAAGATGTGGTTTTCTTCTTTATTAATTATCTTCTTTATATATATATATATATATATATATATATATATATATATATACTTTTAAAAAAAGTAGAAACTCATATGATCTACTTGTACAGAATGTGAATATAACGGAGGAGTTTTAATTTTAACGAATGATCATTAATTTTTGTATCGTTATTATCACGAGTTCAGTTTCATTGATTATTAATATTAAAAAAGAAAGAGAAAAATAGACCTCATATTCTCTAATGACTTTGAGATAGTGGAGAAATTCAAATACTTCACTTCTCCAGTCAGCTACAATGTAGGACCAGGCACATATATGCATCGGTCCAGGTTGCCATACCTCATTAGCACAGCAAGATGAACACCGAATTCATAGGAGTGGTTAGGTTAAAGGTGGTAATGTATAGGAGAAAGATTGTATATAAGGTAACAGTACCGGGATATAGAATTAGTTCGTAGAAAGAAAGATATCAAGCGATTTTAATCTTTTAGTTTAAGGGAAGACAGGGAGTGTATACACCGACGCCATTGTGACCGATTCTGAGCCATGTCACCAAGAGTCTTCAACCATTGGTTACGAAAGTCACGCGGACCCCAACCAAGTAGTCTGCATCTACCAACATGGCTCAGACTAGAAGTTAGTGTCTTCAAGCACTGATGCCACGTTTTGGTTTGGCCGCCCCTAATTCTGTTCCAACCATCTCTAACACCCGTTAGCATTGCACGACGTCGTAATCGGTGTTCAGGCATACGTAATACGTGGCCCAACCATCTAGGTCGATGAAGATTAACAACCTCATCAACTGATTTACCATCATTACCTAATACCCTGAGTCTAACCTCACTATTACTTACCCGGTGATCTCAGCAGATGCCAGCAAAATTTCTAAGGCATCTGTGGTCAAATACTAGTAGCTTACGGGTGTCTTCTACTCTTAAAGGCCATATTTCGCTGCCGTAAAGTAAAACAGAACGAACTGCCGCGCAGTATCTCGCCTTTGCCAAAGGTGACGTAAGTTGGCAAAAGCCAAACGAGCTTTTCGAATCCGTGCTGAGATTTAGTCCGATACCAACCCATTAGGGCTGATCAGACTTCCAAGATCAGTGAAGTTGTCAACGCGTTCGACTACTTCACTCCCTATCCTTAGTTCAGGTGTTGACGCAGACCAGTCCTAAAGCAACAACTTGCATTTAGAGGGAGAGAAGCGCATTCCAAACATTCTGCATTGTTGCTTAGTGCTACCAAAAGACTCTGTATTTTATCAGCGTCTTCACCGAACAGGACTATATCATCTGCGTATTCTAAGTCGATAAGTGGACCTCCTGGAAGGAGATCAATACCCGAGAATTCAGTCGACGAGAATGTTATTTCCATCAGTAGGTCTATGATGAACAACAACGGTCGGGCTTCACTTCTATCTAAAGTTTATATTGATGATGGTGTTTAGAAGAACGATGCAAGCTTCACGATTAAACTATTCATCTCAGAGAGCAAAACTCCATCAAAATCTCTAATAACTCTTCAGGAAGTTGGTATGTAGTTTATTAATGTTCCAAGATATTTATTTAAAATTCTCAACTAAGATATTAAATTAACATTGGTATCTAAAAAGTTCATCATCATGAGGCATCATAACTTTGGAAGTGGATAAGACACATATTGAGTAGAGCACCCAACTGCGTCACAAGACAAGCCCTCACATGGAATCCTCAAGGCCAAAGAAAATCAGGAAGACTAAAGAACACATTACGCCGGGAAATGGAGATAGACATGAGAAAAATGAACAAGAATTGGATGGAACTAGAAAAGAAGGGCCAGGACAGAGTGGGTTAGAGAATGCTGGTCGGTGGCCTATGCTCCATTGGGAGTAACGGGAGAAAGAGATCTAAAAAGTTGAATTAAATGCTCGATATTCAGTTTATCTTTGTGAAACTCAAAATTGATTGTGTGAAACAGGTATAAGATTTTATAAGGCATCTGTGCAATTTATAATTATGATCAGAATGAAGTTTGTGGAGATTGTATTAGTTTCTAATAGTTGAATCAATGAGTCGATTTAAGCTAGACCACCATTGAAAACCAGGGGGTACTAGAGGACTGGTCTATCCTAGTATGAGACTTCTCGGCAGTATGCATCCATGACCTCGCTCGAGGTATCCGAACCCAGGACTTTTGATCTAGCACGCGAACACTTAACCTCCAGATCACTGAGTTGGCAGACAGCCAACGGTGTTAATGTCTAACTTCAATCGATCCATGAATGGTTGCGCAACCATTCAACTCATGAAGTATATTAAAATAATGCTACCCGAGTAATTTATTAGGTGATGTGTTAGCATCAGTTATCTCAATATTACAGGTACGCCTATTTTATGAATGCCACCCAGTATGGAAACTCAGATCAATAGTTATCTGTTATTCGTATTCAGAAAACATAAAACATATCTTCCGCCTATTATTCATAGTGAAATATAGGCCACCTACTAGCAGTCTCTATCAAACTCTGTTCTGTGCTCTCCTTTCCAGTTGTTTACAAGTGGTGTTCATTATTTTGACGTCTGCTTCAAATCCTCGATGCAACGTGTCTCCTCGTCTGTCACTTCTCTCTTTTCCTTCAGAATTCCAAGTCACAAATCGCCTCGTGATTCAGTCTAATGATTTTCGCAATATATGTTCTACCCACCTCCAAAATCTTTTCCTAATTTCTTATTCAACTGGAACCCGGTTTCTTCTCTTCCATAGTAGGGTGTTGCTGATGGTATCCGGTCAATGGACATTGAGTATCTTGCGTGGACAATTTCCCATATGTAATTGTACATATTTGATGATGGTTGTAGTATTTTTCCATGCAGTATAACTGTCTTGACATTCGTATTGAAGATTGTGACTCCGATGTTGTCTGACAGTTGTTAAGGGTTCAATATGTCTTTCATTTATAGGAAAGAAGCCCTTCCTTTACCAACTAGAACTTTCGCATGTGCGTCAAATCCTCCTTGTTTATCAACAGTGCTGCTAAGGTACGCGGGCGTTTCAATCTCTTTCAGAGTTTCTCCATCAAGCGTTATTTGTTTGACGCTCTCTGTATTGTATTACAAGATTATGCTTTGTTTCTTATGTATGTTGAGCTGCTACACTGAATATCTTTACCTACATTTGTTACTGTGTATGTGATAGAAGAGCTAGATCATCTGCGTGCATACAAGCTTGAGTCATTTAAACTAATACCCACAGTAAAATTCTATCAGAATTAATGACTAAAGAAACGCTGGATTTTTTAATTATTAGAAATCAGTTAGGACAATTAAGACTTTTTTATTTATCATTCAGCTTAAAAGTATCAAGTATTTTATCATTGAGCATAAAAGTGTAGATATTTGGAGATATTTTAAACTGTTACACAACAATTTGCTTGTGTTCTGGAAATCTTCGTGGCTTTTTTGATTTGTCATATAACATGAACTATATTCATAGAATTAAGGTGCTTATGATTAGTCGAATTACGTTTGTGTCACGATCGAATTGATAAGTATCTATCTGTATTTCAATACATGAAATTATGTGAAATTTAGTCCTTATTCATAATCTTCTATACCCATTTTACTGATAAGTAGTGTTGAGAATAAACTCTCTACCATCCCTGATGAATTATATGAGATATACTAAATTAATTACTTATATTTGTTTAAAGCTTCGTAAGAATTACTGATGTCATAACTATTTTAGTTGGATGGAATTAGTCAAATGGATATTTTAAACCTAAATTTCTTACTAGCTGACAGTTGTTTGCAAGATATACTTGTAATCTCGATAGAAATAACGTTCACTCTATTCGATCAGAAGCCGCAACATGCTCAATGTTGAATCAGTTAAACTGATAACCATATTTTAACTTGATAAACAGAATTTGATCCGCGTATAAAAGACTAATTAAACATGACTGATTAGTTATAAACATGCCAACTGTTCATTCAGATATAATGATATAGGAATAACAGGTATATCGTAAACATTGTTACAATGAAAATTTATTCCACAGATTGAAATCATGAGTCAGTTGAAGCTAGACCACCATTGAAAACCCGGAAGCACTGGACGGCCGTTTCGTCCTAGTATGGGACTCCTCAGCAGTGCGCATCCACAACTGACTCATGATTTCAATCTGTGAAATTTCTAAAATCTCCACAAAACCCATTCTGAGAAAATTTATTCATCACATGTGCTAAAGCTATAAAACTATTTCCAGCTAACCGAATGACTAGAATAGAGCAAGAACAAACATTGATGCAGAATAGTATGAATTCATATTATTTCGAGGTTTCTCATCAGCTGCTTACAAACCAAAATTGTGATAGAATTTTTACATGGAGATAGTGTGAAAAAAATTGACATAAATGAGTGTAAATAACTGGATTACAATAATAACTATATATATATATATATATATATATATATATATATGCTAGAAACAGGTCAGAGGTCAAAAGAGGGGGGGTTAATCCAGGGTGGGTGGTGTAATAATTTAGTGAAGTTCATAAATTGTGTGATAATTGTAGAGATTAATGGAATTAAATAATGATAAGGTAGATTACGTAATAATAATTAAATAGAATTTGGAAAGTTAAGATAATTTAAAAGGATCAGGTAGTGGAAATGTGTGAATAAAATTTATTTTAAAAATTAGGTAATAGAGGGGAGTATAAAATATCTTAGAATAAGTAAATGAAAAAAATAACCAAAACACAAAACAAACAGAAACGAAAAGATTACCAGGGTAGTGATAAGTTTATTAAAGTCTCTTTTTGAATGCATAAATCCGGTTTCAGTTTCTTAATCGCAATCGCTTCAGCAAAGCGGAGAGTGGTAATACTTTTTTGTCTATTGATAATTTTAAACGCGTGCGGAATATCGACGGTATGCCCGGTGTCAAGTAGATGCCGAGCTATTGCACTGTTAAAAGCTTTGATCCCTCGCAGCGTCAAGTTCTTAGGGATATGCTCAGAAATGCGAACCTGCACTCTTCTCTCAGTTCTTCCAATGTATGTGCTACGGCACGTACATGTGAATTGGTAAATGCAGTTGGAGCAACTGAGGGGAGAGGACTTGTCGATCTTCGTTTGCTTCAGTGAGCAGTATGTTTTCCATAACGTAGTCAGTTTGACTGCCGGGTAGGTCACTTTTAAAGCGGAATTAATTCTGTGATTGATAATTCCGGCGACTTCATCTCCTTTGAAGCGCAAGGATAGGAAGCAGGTTTTCTTTTCAACTGTATCATGCTTAATCGGAGGGTTTGTATTAGCATATTTATCTCTACAATTATCACACAATTTATGAACTTCACTAAATTATTACACCACCCACCCTGGATTAACCCCCTCCTCTTCTGACCTCTGACCTGTTTCTAGCATATATATATATAGTTATTATTGTAATCCAGTTATTTACACTCATTTATGTCAATTTTTTTCACACTATCTCCATGTAAAAATTCTATCACAATTTTGGTTTGTAAGCAGCTGACGACAAACCTCGAATTAATATGAATTCATACTATTCTGCATCAATGTTTGTTCTTGTTCTATTCAAATTCATAAAGGGAACCAATCGAATGACTAGAGTTCAATTATGTATTTTACAGGATAGAATAATTGTAATAACTAAAGTGTTTTTACTGAAACATATATAAAGCGATATCAATGACTAACTGTATATCAGTCTAAACAAGTTATTATATTTGGATTTGAAAACCTAAAATATATTTATAGGAAATCATCATCAATGAGATAATTTAACGTGAATCATATCCCAGCAAACTCTAAAATTGAATTATATTAATGTCATCTATGTTATATGAATGAAATTCCGGTATTTATTCATTTATACATTACTGTTATCAAAACAGTTTATAGGTAAGTAAATTGTATAGATTCTTTTACTATAGATATAGTTTATCATAATAACTGACATGCCTCCAAATGCCCTGGTGTGGCCGAGAGTGGGGTGGGCCCGCTCTCCGTCTCGAAATGCTTTCAAACGGCCATGCGTATACCACCTCTGCCAGGGAAGTCCTACTCACTGCCTTCTCGTGGCAGGGGTGTCGTTTACGAAATTGAGAGGACGAAAAGCGAATGTTCGGCGCTTTAACAGGCTTGGTGGACGAGGAGAGTTCACCTAAGGGAGTTGGAAAACCCTGATTCCAAACCAATGGTGCACATGGGCCCCAGTATCCTGCAGGAACAAATGGTGTATGAACCAATCGTTGGTGACCGGCTACCATGGGACTGCATCTCCTCACAATGCTCCATTGCCTTGTGGATCAGATCTTTAGGTCCAAGACTCGGGATGTGGCCCCCTAAGTAAACCACCTGTTTCGGTCTGGGCATCCGGGCAGTATCCCAACTCTCACACAAATCGAATGATTTATGTGGCGCATATCTATTCGGTGCCTCCTTGTACCAATGTTTATGTGTTTAAATAAAATTAAATAAATAAATAACAAACATTTACTAGAGAATCACTGAAAAACAGGTAAGCATTAGTTTACTGTTTTGTTTCAGTGTAAACCAACATATAATTATACAACGTAGACCATGAACACAAAGTTAAATCAAGGACTCTGCAGTCCTGTCATAAGCATGATGTTCAGAGTGTTGAATTTTGATTGATTTATTTGTAAATATAATTGAATAATATTATTTTTAATATAATATTCAGGCTGTAAAACAGTAATTTTTTACTTTCATACACTTGAAAAAATGATCAACCAGGTAATTGGTTAATTAACGATAATGGTGTAGTCGATTACATAACTAGTCATATTAAGTAAAAAGTACAGGTTAATGATAAATGGATACTAGTGTTGTGAATGAAAACTCAGTTGGGGATAGCCAAAGTACCTTAATACAAAATTACAGGGTATCTTGGTACACATTGAATAATTCGTTTCCAAATTTTCATCATTTGTCCTTCATATTCTGTATGATTCTTCCAGTTCACAATTTCTTTCTGTTTTCTATTTCATTCTCTTAAACTCGATCTTCTTAGCCTTTTGCTATCAGGTTTTCCACTTTCGGTTGACGTTACGTACTGTTTGTACCGACAGACACAAGTAGCATACACTATGCTAGTAGTGATAAGAATGATAACAGCTGGCATAAATCCAAGATTGAATCAATATGTTGGTGTGGAAAGTAGGTCACAACCATGAAAATTAGATATTATTATAACAACCATTGGAAATTATTTGAATTAAGGGTGAGTCTATAACCTGTGGACGAACCAATTAAATTTAGGTTAGCAGATCTTGGATTTAGGCCCGAAATTCATTCACCCATTTGTCTAAATAGGGTTTCAGCATTTTAGTTGACGTCAATTCGTAACGAAAACCATAAGTCTAATTCCTATTGCTAACCATCAACTGTAAATCATAATCCTTATTCTTCACACCGCTTTATATCCCTCATTTAGCCCTAGTAAGTTGTTAGTCACTAAGGCGTCACTCAAAGGTCTTCCATAAATTATAGTCTCACGGAATTAAGAGAACATAAATCACTTAGTGATGAAGAGATACGAAGGTGGTAAACAGCCAAGGAGTAGATAACCGTGTTGAAAAATCACTTCTGAACGCATAAACAAGGTTATAGGCTTGAATCCCTGTAGTTTCTGCTATATTCAGGGGACTAGAACGAGCTCTGTAGGAAAAGTGAAATAGATCTGAAGGTTTCAAATTCACTCTCGTATAGAATCATGAATGCTAAATTAAGTGAAGCAAAACAGCTGTTCAATGTTTCAGTGCTTTCAATGGTAGTTAGATAATGTCAGTTCGTGATGAAAATAACCTGAAAAGAAAAGCGTATATTATTCAGAAAATAAGTCAGATGCAGTAAGATAAATTTGGTTGTAGAATAATTCGGTTACATTAACAGGCTACAAGATTATACTTTTAATTATGTATTTCTTACTTAGAAATTAGTTTTTTAAATTGGTAATAATTACTCATACATTATGGATTTTCCATGTATTTAACAAAAAGACACATAGACCATTGGATGTTGACTCAGTAGTTTAGAAGTTAACCATTCTCCGTGAGACCGGAGGTTCTATGTCAAGTCCTGGGTCATGGACACATACTTTATAAAAGTTCCGCATTAGGACAAAACAATTTCCATGTGCTTTAAGGTTTTTAATTGTTGTCTAACAAGGGTCAGTTTCTTGATGCAAAATGCAAAATTTAACAATCCACACCAACTCTATAAAATCATTAAAAAAATAAATGACAAAAGTTTCAAATTAGGTCATGACTACTATTTTAGAGGATCCTATTTCTTACAAAGAATGAAGTTTTTATTACAAGTTATTGTGATTAATGTTTATTTTTATTTGTAACTACTGCTTTTGATGGAGTTTTGTTCTCTGAACTGAATGGTTTTGTCGAATACTTGTAACTTAATGACAATATTGAGTCAATCAGCTCAGGATCCATGCTAATAAACAGTAACTAATCAAAATTTATTATATGTGAAAATTATATTTGAAATAATCTCAGCGATTGAAATTTAAATAATTCCAACGTTTCGTCCAGCTAACTTGTCTGGACTTCTTCAGGGTTTGATTTCGATTACTCAGCGTCCAATTTCTGTCAAACCATTCGTCCTAATCTTGACGAATATTCGTATAAATGATCAAAATTTTAGTCTTTAACAAATAAATAATTTTCTCAAGTTGATCTTGAATATAATCCCTTAGAAAAGTATAATATCAAACATGCATTCAGTAGTATAATAATATTCATCTGTTGAGAAAGAGTTAATTAATTCTGTTTCTTTTGAAGCGTCCGGGTAATTTTTTTTTCCTTATTCTATTTTGTAGGAAAGAAAACTTTCGACATAAATCAATAATAAAGTGATTATCGTGTGAACATATTTATGACTACTTAATACGATCCTCTCAAAGTTGATCCTTAATGTTTAAACCTAAAAACTTACTATATAATATGTAAATATTAATTATTTCACAGAAAACAGAATTCTATCCTTTGAGAAGTTCTAAAACCAAAAAAGGACTGTCATAAGTAAAATGTTACTTTTCATTAGAAAATTATTTATGATGAATATGACAAGTTTATCCATTTCTAGTTTGTTTTTCTTTGTTTTTCTCTTCTTTTTTTTAACCACGTGAATTGTGAGTTTCTCTATGATTAATTTTATTGTAAAAACATGTGAACTTTCTAGACATTTTTTTGTGTGTGTGTTTTATAGTCTCCATGAGGATTTATATTCAACTGGGAAAAGAAACAATATTTTCAAGAAATTGTATGATTGATGAAAGTAAGTCTTATTTGATGATTATACATTCTGTATGTACTAACAAATAACAACTAAGAAATGTAACGTTTTTACATACATTAGAGGAAAACAAAATGACCATTGTATAAATTTCACAGATTGAAATCATTAATCAATTGAAGTTAGACCACCATGGAAAACCCGGAAGCACTGGATGGCCGTTTCGTCCTAGTATCGGACTTCTCAGCAGTGAAGTTCAACCAGGTCTGTTGTGAGATATCAGCTCACTGAAGACAATGGTATCCGGTGGCGCAACTTTATGGATTGGTTGAAATTAGACATTAACACTATTGGATGCCGGCCGGCTCAGTGGTCTAGTTGGTTAAACACTTGGCGCGAGACTGATAGGTCCTAGGTTCGAATTTCGTGGGGTGTAGGATCAAGGATGCGCATTGCTGAGGAGTCCCATATTGGGAAGAAATGGTCGTCCAGTGCTTCCAGTTTTTCCATGGTGGTCTAGCTTCAATTGACTCATGATTTCAATCTGTGAAATTTCTAAAATCTCCACAAACCCCTTCTGAGATTGTATAAATATCACAAACACCGTGATATATACTGATTTCTTTCAAATAAGTAGCATATTACAAGTTTTAAATAAAAAAATTATTGAGTGGTAACTAGTTGTTATGTATTGCCATTGGCACTAACAACAAATCTACTAACTCCGTTAAGGTATCTGTTATGTAATTAGAGGAGGAAACAAATTTCCACTTTCTAAATTAACTAAACGGAACAGCTCAAACTAATCAAATATACGTTATTTAATTAAACTCATAGCCTGTTTGATTATATGAGCAAAGTGGTGAACCATAACCCAACAAATATAATTGATATTAATAAGTGCTTAACTTAGAACATTTTTAATACATAGCTTCCAGTGAAAACCAGGAAGGAATGGAAAGCTGTTTCACTCTATCATGAAACTCGTAAGCAATACATCCCCACCTCTCCTAAGTAGAATTGATTGTGGTCAGACATATGAACCATTAGACGAGCAATTTAGATCAAACGATCATCGTTTGAATTAGAGTTTCTGGATTTAGTCGCTGCTGGGTTCACAACTGTACACTACAGGAGAGTCTCATACTTGGACGAGACACTTGTCCACCTCATCCTCGTTTTTAACACTTGTTTGATCGAATTCAATCAAAGACTTAAACTATGAAGCATGATATTGTGTAAAGCCCCTTACATAAATAAAGACCATGTGTTGTCTGGAAACTTATTCCAACAGGTAATTTTGGGGGTTCTAATGAGAAGCCGTGACCAGTAAAGTTAAGTAGTGTTAAATGTAAGGCAATCATTTACTAATGAATTGTAAAGATGATCATTTAATATCGCAAAATGACTAAAATTAGTGGCCAACACCGAAAGCATTAAACACAAGACATCAACGTCCAGAGTTAAACATACTATTGGAACTTGAAAGCTACATGATCAACAATACTCATTTAACAAAGATCGGTTTCCGTAAATTAAACTGAAAAACAGTGGTAGTTAATCAACTTGACGCAATCACTATCATCATCATCATCATCCAAATTAGTAAAAAAATGAAATCTTGTTAAGAACACAATATTTAGTAGTAGAGTATGCTGACTTGTAATACCGATTAATTCCGACATGATTTTTTAAAATAAGAATACACTCCTCCGCTTTATATTCTTATTTCAGTTTCTTTTCTATCATTATTGTATTTCATTAAAACCTAATTAGTTCAATGATAATGATCGGTCGATCAAAATAGTTTTTTGTTTTTTCCTCTCCCCCCTCTCTTCTCTCTCTCTCTCTCTCTCACATTCTCACATACTTGTGAACAATTTCAATCAACTTCTATCTTTTGTCATTTAGTTCTAATAAACAGAAAAAAAGAGACTAAAATATAGAGTTCAGTTGTTTTATTTTAAAATAATTTCATTTATTTATTTATCAGCTTAAGGATTGTGGAGATTGTTAAGTTTTTGATTGAGATCATGAAGCGATTAATGTTAAACCACCATTGAAAACCTGGAAGTCCTGGACGGCCGTTTCTTCCTATTGTGATCCAGTAGGTTAAGTTTTCGCGCGCAAGACTGAGTAGACAGTTGATAATAAATATAATTATTTTGTTATATGTCAATGAGTATTAAAAAATTATATTTCTAATGTTTCGTGATTTAATGTAAACCGCTTCTTCAGAATGGGAAGCAAGATCTGACCCACTTCCTCAGAATAAATAAATAACTGACATTAAATTGATACAAATTTCGATAGTACGGAAGAATTTCATGGTTTACAATGTGAACTAATCATAGTTGAACAACTGTTGAAGAATAAGGAAGTTTGGACATTTGTTTTGTTCTAGCATGAAACTCGTCAGCAGTATATTTTCAACGATCCTTCTTTAGGAAACAATTGAAGTTAGATATGTGAACCATTAGTCGTTTAAAAATTAGGCTGACCTGGTCTTTCTGTCCCATGCACGTCAACAAATAAAGATCAGGACAAACAGTGTAGCAGCAGCTTCTCCATCAGTAGGCATTAACATATATATGAGGAAACCAAGGTCCACAATTACAATACATAGAACACTAACCGAATCACACTTGATGGTGAAGCTCAGGAAAGTGTGGAATCTCTCAAGTACCTAGGAAGCATAATCAATGAACGTGGAGGATCCGATGAAGACGTAAAGGAGAGGATTGGCAAGGCTAGGATAGTATTCCTACAATTGAAGACCGTATGGAACTGTAAACAATTATCAACAAATATCAAAGTCACAATCTTCAATACGAATGTCAAGACAGTCATACTGCACGGAGCTGAAACATGAAAAAATACTGCAACCATCATCAAATATGTACAATTACATATGGGAAACTGTCTACGCAAGATACTCAATGTCCATTGACCGGATACCATCAGCAACATCCTACTATGGAAGAGAAGAAACCAGGTTGGAATTGAATAAGAAATTAAGAGAAGATTCTGGAGGTGAGTAGAACATATATTGCGAAAATCATTAGACTGAATCACGAGGCGATTTGTGACTTGGAATTCTGAAGGAAAAGAGAGAAGTGACAGACGAGGAGACACGTTGCATCGAGAATTTGAAGCAGACGTCAAAATAATGAACACCACTTGTAAACAACTGGCAAGGACTGTTGAGAATAGAGTTGGTGGAGAATGTTTGTGGGCGGCCTATGCTCTTCCACAAGGGTAAACGAGTGTGAGTAATCAACGGTATTTGCTGTCACTATTATCACGTTTAATATTACTCGTAATACACTCCTCAATATCAGCAGCGGGAAAATATGAACCCTTACATGTAAAAGTAGATGTCTCTGTAGGCTAGTTTGCTGAAAATTGATTTTGCTCTTCGTTTGGGAACACATATTATTGTTATTAGATAAGATGAATCGATAAGTTTAATGAAAGATGTATTAACATTTTATTGTTCTACTGAAGGAAGGTGGATAACTTACTGACATCTTAACATTTATTTTTCGTAAGGTTGTAAAAACCCAATTGAAAAATGACCCAACAAACTGATGACCTAAAACTTTTTAACAGTGCGTCCTAACAGTTAAACAATAATTACACACTTAATTGTATTAAGGGTATTTTTATGTTCTTTCATTATTAAACATCATAATTATATGCATATAAACCTAATGATTCAAGCTAGTAAATTTTGATTTATTTAATTGAATGCGAAAAAACTTGCTAAAATTTCAATATGTTTATCTACCAGATATTTAATATGTTTATTTGATAACCCGTAACATGCGACTAATGAAATAGTTTCTACGAAACAAAATCTGAATTTCTTTTATTAAGATCATGGACTGAATGATGTTAGACCACCACTAAAAACCTAGAGGCATTGGACAGCCGTTTCGTCTTACTGGGGAACTCCTCAGCAGTGCTCATCCATAATCCTACTCTTGGGATTCGAACCCAGGGCCTTCAGTCTCGCTTGCGAACGCTTAACCTACTGGACCACTGATCCGGCCTGCATCCAACGGTGTTAATGTCTAACCTCAACCAATCTTTGAAATCGCATAACCATCTTCCATTGTACTGAGGTAGATACCTGTCTCTACCCGACACGGATTATCTCCACTGGTCACGGCTTCTCACTAAAACTCTGAGAATTCCCTCACACAGCTAGTTAATAGTGAGCACGTGGTGATTGTCAGTATGGGGTTGTGGAAACTATTAAGTTTTTGATTGAGATCATGAACCGATTTATTTTTAGATTTTCAATGGTGGCATGGGGTTAGCGTCCCCATCCCGTAGAAAACTAACTCGCTAAACAACGCTAACCAGAAAAAATTATTCAAACCTTTTAAAATCTGCCTCGGGAGTCAGAAGGTCTTCATTTAGAAAAACAATGACGCCTCATGATGAAAGCCGAATTCCTTCGAAAGTTACGAGGCCAATGCCCTTTCTAACAACCAGAGCGACCATTTATTTAGGTACATGGAATGTTCGTAAAATGTGGGAAACCAGGAGAGCCCTCCAAATTGCTGCAGAAATGATGAGATACAACCTGGAGGTGCTTGGGATCAGTGAAACACATTGGACGCAAGTCGAAAAACAACGACTAACTTTAGGAGAGCTTCTGTTATACTCCGGCCGTGAAGAAGAAAATGCCCCACATGCACAAGGAGTTGGATTGATGCTATCCAAACAGGCATAAAATGCACTTATACGATGTGAATCTCATGAACCGAGGATCATCAAAGCCTCCTTCAAAACAAAGAAAGAGGACATTTCAATGAACATCATCCAATGCTATGCGTCTACCAACGATTACAATGAAGACTCTAAAGATCAATTCTACGATAGGCTGCAGTCAATCGTCGAGAAGTGCCCAACAAAGGACCTGACCATTCTGATGGGAGATTTCAATGCCAAGGTTGGAACGGACAACACTGGATATGAAGACATCATGGGACGACAAGGACTGGGAGAAAGGAACGAAAATGATGAGAGATTTGCAAACCTATGTGCCTTCAATAAACTGGTCATAGGCGGCACCATATTCCCACACAAACGCATTCACAAAACCACATGGACTTCACCGGATCACACCACGCAAAACCAAATCGATCATATTTGCATCAACAAAACGTTCAGGAGGACTATAGAGGACGTGAGAACCAAGAGAGGAGCTGATATAGCCCCAGATCACCACTTGCTGGTCGCCAAGATGAAATTGAAACTCAAGAAACACTGGAAAATGGAACAGACAATATCACAGAAGTTCAATACGGCCTTTCTTCAGGATACTAAGAAACTCAACAAATTCAAGTTAGCCCTCAGTAATAAGTTCCAGTTTTTTCATGATCTACTCAATGGAGAAGGGACTACTGTGGAGAGCAACTGGAAGGGGATCAAAGAGGCAATCACTTCAACATATCATGAGGTCCTGGGTCACAAGAAGCACCATCACAAGGAATGGATCACTGTTGATACACTGGATAAGATTCAAGAAATGAGGAACAAGAAAGCAGCAATCAATACCAGCCGAACAAGAGCAGAAAAAGCTAAGGCACAAGCTGAATACACAGAAGTAAACAAACAAGTGAAGAGGAGTATCAGAACCGACAAACGTAAATATGTGGAGGATTTAGCAACGACGGCGGAAAAGGCTGAAAGAGAAGGAAACATGAGACAACTGTATGACACACCAACGAAACTCTGAAAATCGCCGCAAACCAGAACGACCGTTGAAAAGCAAGGAAGGCGAGGTAATCACTAACATTGAAGAGCAACGAAACATGTGGGTAGAACACTTCAAAGAACTCTTGAATCGATCATCTCCACCGAACCCACCCAACATCGAAGCAGCACCCACGGACCTCCCAATCAACGTTGGCCCACCAACAATTGAAGAAATCAGCATGGCCATCAGGTAAATCAAGAATGGCTAAGCAGCAGGACCAGACAACATTCCAGCAGAGGCACAAAAACAGACGTAGCGACAACTGCAAGGATACTCCACATTCTCTTCAATAAGATTTGGGATGAGGAACAAGTAACAAAAGACTCGAAAGAAGGACTTTTGATCTAAATACCGAAGAAAGACGATCTCAGCAGCTGTGATAACTACAGGGGCATCACTCTTCTCTCAATACCGGGAAAAGTCTTCAACAGGGTATTGTTAAACGGGATGAAGGACTGCGTAGACGCTCAACTTCGTGACCAACAGGCAGAATTCCGTAAGGATAGATCGTGTACAGACCGAATCGCAACTCTACGGATCATTGTGGAACAATCAACTGAATGGAATTCATCACTCTACATCAACTTCATTGACTACGAAAAAGCGTTTGACAGCGTGGACAGAACAACACTATGGAAACTTCTTCGACACTACGGCGTGCCTCAGAAGGTAGTCAATATCATACAGAGTTCATATGATGGATTAAACTGCAAAATCGTGTATGGAGGACAGTTGACAAAGTCGTTCGAATTGAAGACCAGTGTTAGGCAAGGTTGCTTACTCTCACCCTTTCTCTTTCTCCTGGTGATCGACTGGATCATGAAGACGTCAACATCTGAAGGAAATCACGGGATACAATGGACAATTAGGATGCAGTTGGACGATCTAGACTTCGCAGATGATCTGGCACTTCTATCCGAAACGCAACAACAAATGCAGGCGACGACGAACAGTGTAGCAGCAGCCTCAGCAGCAATAGGTCTCAATATACGCAAAGGGAAGAGCAAGGTTCTCTGATACAATACAGCATGCACCAATCCAATCACAATTGACGGAGAAGATATGGAAGATGTAAAAAATTTTACATATCTGGGAGTATCATTGATGAATATGGTGGATCTGATGCAGATCTGAAGGCGCGGATCGGTAAAGCAAGAGCAGCATATTTACAACTGAGGAACATCTGGAACTCAAAGCAACTGTCAACCAACACCAAGGTCGGGATTTTCAATACAAATGTCAAGACAGTTCTACTGTATGGGGCGGAAACTTGGAGAACTACGAAAGCAATCATCCAGAAAATACAGGTGTTTATTAACAGTTGTCTAGGCAAAATACTTCAGATCCGTTGGCCGGACACTATTAGCAACAACGTACTGTGGGAGAGAACAAACCAGATTCCAGCGGAGGAAGAAATCAGAAAGAAGCGCTTAAAGTGGATAGGGCACACATTGAGGAAAGCACCCAACTGCGTCACAAGACAAGCCCTCACATGGAATCACCAGGGCCAAAGGAGGAGAGGAAGACCAAAGAACACATTACGTCGGGAAATGGAAATAGACATGAGAAAAATGAACGAGAATTGGATGGAACTAGAAAAGAAGGGCCAGGACAGAGTGGGTTTGAGAATGCTGGTCGGTGGCCTATGCTTTATTAGGAGTAATAGGCGTAAGTAAGTAAGTAATAACCCTATACTGATAATATCTGAATTATTAAGATATTTCATTAGTTTCCATTGATTATAAAACAATTCAATTAATTTAGTAATAATAATAATCTGGTCATTAATAATTGTTCTTTACAAATTAATTACATATCGTGAAATGCATTTTAATTGGTAACTTTACTAATTGGGTAAATTGTCCACCCCCTGCCCTTTGCTATTCCCACCCCCTTCATGTTAACTTATTTGTAATTTGGCATGAATTATCATAGAATAATTTTGATATTAGTTTGTAAATTAACCTGATTAAACTTTTGTATTAATCTGATTATTAGCCGAAGAAAATTCGAATCAAATCGATCTTTTCATAGACTAACATTCCTATTTCACTAGTTATTTTAATATGTAACGTTTGATTAATAGAAATAGAGTTCAGATTACTATCTTTAGTTACCATCTACTTTACAATGTTAACATAAGACTGGACAAGTTATCTAGTGTAGGATATTGACTAACTCTCATTCAAATAAAACTTGGATACTGATTGACTGTTTCGTTAATTTTTGTGATTGTTTTATATTGAAAATGGTCTATTAGACAAGACTGTTTTTGATGTTACAATATAGACAGTATGGATGAAGGTCAGACTATTATTTATAGACAAAGCAATCAGATTCAAGATAGAGAGTCTTAGATTTTGAATTGATATTCTAACTCTAATTCTTAACTCTAATCCCCAACTCTAAATTTCAATTCTGATTTCTTACATTAATTTATAACCCTCTTTAAACACTGATAGGTTGGTGCATTTCCTTAAGATGATATTTCAAATGTTGTTCATAAATTACAGTCTCACCAGTGACTGAGTTTAAATTAATATTTCACGAACTTTTAGAACTTTATAATTAATTCAAAGGACTTCTGAGTTAGTAATGCAAAACTTGCCGGTTTCAAGTTCAATCATGCATCATCTTCATTTATGACCCTACGTATAGGAAAATCAGTTTGAAAGATAAGTTCTGGATAATTAATGGCGTACATGTTTATTATAAAAAAAAACACAACATAGTGTTATGAATAAAATGTTGCCAAAGTGTACTTAATAAATCGGCAAACTTCGATTGTCTAGACTAGACAAGACAAACACAAAATTGATCACTGGTCAGTGACCGAATCAATTTTAAATATCTGAGAATTACACTAGGTCTTTCCACTTCAAACAGCGTACTGATTTTTCGGTCTGTGATGTTTTATGGCTAAGGTTTGGACGCAATTCATCCAACTGATGAATGGCAACTATCAAGAAATCTAGGTCTGAGGTTTGTTGTTAACTAAGTTCAATCACCGAAAATGATTGAATCCCACCAGTCATGGGCTGCCGCTAAATCTTTAGAAATTCATCTTAAAGCCAGTCACTTGTAAGGATTTTATTAATTTTTTTGGTTAAGATCTTTATTTAGATAAAACTACACTTAAGATGGACTTTGACACAGATTGACCGTTTTAAAATATCTTTGAAAATTTGGAATTATTTATTATGTTGAAAGCGATTAGATAACAGAGGTTGGAAAAAAGACAGGATAACGAAGAATTTGATAAGTCTTTTAATCGAACACTATATTTGGTTCCCAAGCTCTTCTAGTAACCCCCAGGCTAGATCTAAACAGCAACTTGAAAAGGCACGAAATATAGAGGAAACGCCTTACTCCAAGGGTTCGTTTATTTACAGAAAAAACTAGGGATTTTATAGTATTTTATATGGCATTGGGTTTCCGGAAAATTCTGGAACGCTACTAAACATAGTAGCAGTACAGGTAATCATCCAATCAGAAACTGGACATGTGATTTTTCGCTTTCGAGATGTTTCTGGTAAAACGTTTAGTGAATGCTAATTGGATAAGATGCTTCTTAATGTTTTCAGAGACTTTGTTGTCATTTTTCGAGAAGTTTTTTAAATCTCCCCAATACATACTGACCTGTTCAAAAAAGACTGATGCAACTTGATAATAGTAGATTTTGAAAACTGATAGCAAAAAGTATAAAAGAAACCAAACCATTTCTAATGAAGTTCATATGACGGATTACAGGAATTTTAATTATCCTAATCATGCTAATCTTGGTAATACTAACAGTGATAATAACAGTAATGATAAATCTGTGATGAATACAGATCATCTGAAATTGAACTTATGAGTTAGCAGAATTCGATTACTCGTTTTGATAATTTTGTACATTGCAAAACCTGAACATTTTGTGTTCAACTTAATATAGATTATAAAAACGATTCTAATGAAGAAATATTTACTTACCTGATCTTCATTTCCACTTCAGTTTGTGTTTACTGGTAATGAACCATCACTTTTAAAGGATTTCGTTAATTGTTTTTATCATCATTACCACATGATATTGAAAAAAGTGGTCATTAATTTATATGGGTAATATTTGTTATATTCTTCTTATTGTATATTTACTGTTGAAACTATCAATTCGACAGAGAATCCATCGTCAGGAAAAAAAGAGAACTAGAGAAGCTAAATAACCACTTCAAATAAGTAGAGATACCTTCATTATAAGTTAGTCATCCAACCGCTATAAAAATATGTTCACATGGTTTATTCCATCCTAACACTACCACTTAATTTGATACTTGTAAATAAATCTGAAAAAATATTATTCTGCAAATTTCGGAGTAGAACCAATTATCCTATTCAAGAAAGATAAAAGAGGTATTCTTAATTTTCAGTCTGTTCTTTTGGTCACCAAACGGAGTAGATGACGATTTTTACATTGTGGACTCATCTGAATAAAACAGCCAGTGAGAATCAGAAAGTATTAGACAGCTGCTTAGTCCTATTGAATACAAAAGTCTTCATAAACCCTTTGATGTAGGTATTCATGGGTATGCTAGTGACTTACTTGAAGAGTTAATTTCAGGAGTTCCAGCGAGAAGTCTTAACTAGCGAAGCTCATTCATGTCGAGTGCCTTACACCATTTGGAAGATGGTTAATTGATATGACAAATTAATTGAAATTGAACATGTAAACCATTAAATTAAGGGTCAGTAGTCTATAGTTTAAGCGACCACTCGCATAAACCAAAGGTTCTATGCTCGATCTACGAAGGTGGGCTAGTGGACATGAAAAGTCCCATACATCTGTCCAGTATTTTTGAAGTTTACTGAATTAACCATATATTTAACTATCATTGTGAGAAAAATGGTTTGTGACTTAAGGGGACACTGTAAAGAGTACTTCGAATATTAACTTAGCATAATCACATATAGAATATACTTTTATGAAAACAGTTATAGTTGTAGTGAACGAGAATTCAGGTGGGGAGAACCAATTTACTGTTTAATGCATCATCACATAGAGATTTTTTAAGATGTAAAACAATCATACAACAAATGCATCATTTGCACACCTTCATTAAATTGTCTCTCACAAGCTTCATTTTTCATTTATTCCTAACTTTTTTATCTTGGTTGGTTTCAGCTTCCTTCTATCTTCGCTTCAACCTTATTTTGTTTTTCAGTATTTAAATATCAACCAGCATTAATTGTAGTTAAATATAATGTCTATGAAGGAATCCAAAACAAAATATGAACCAAACGACGTTTATTAGTCAACATTGAAGATAAGATCCATATTTAGTCAATACAGATTAATGCAAATCTATTAAATAATCCCATTTTATATGAATAAATAAGGATAGCTTTCGTACACATTAACAAGAAAGACACAAATACAATTTGTCTATCGAATGTATTAAGTCAATTCATGTTTTTGTTATGTAACATACTCAAGTAATCAGAAGTGCCAATGGAATATGAATACAATGATGTTATCTATCTTGAAAATAAAATAATCATCAGAAGGGGTTTGTGGAGATTTTAGAAATTTCACAGATTGAAATCATGAGGCAATTGAAGCAAGGCCATGATGGAAAAACTGGAAGCACTGGACGGCCGTTCCGTCCTAGTATGGGACTCCTCAGCAGTGCGCATCCACGATCCCGAACCACGTGAGATCCGAACACAGGGGGGGTGTGGGATCGTGGATACGCACTGCTGAGGAGTCCCATACTAGGACGGAACGACCGTTCAGTGATTCCAAGTTTTCCATGATGGTCTAGCTTCAACTGACTCATGATTTTAATCTGTGAAATAAAATAATCATTTATTTCTGAAGAGAAAGAAATATCAATGATTAGTTAGGTGAAAATGTAAACAATTCATCAATATACATATATAGACTTAGTTGTATAGATGAAATATACTACTTAAATAGATCTAAAACAATTGAGGTAGAATGATATGAATTCAGTTGATTGTTATTTTTGACTATATTTAACTTTAAATAAAGAAAAAAGTAATGTAAATCAGTGGGTAGGAAAATTAAATTTTCTGCTGTTTTGTGATTCAGTATAAGCTAATATTTCAGTGAATAAATAAATAAATTAAATTAAACCAAGTTTAAATAGTAGTATCATGTCACTTCGGTCAAAATGATTTATGTGAGATATACTTATGTATTTGTGTCAATGTTTATAGCTGAAAAATGTATGATTGATAATGTGGAAGAATAGAGTTGAATTTTTATGTATGATAACAATGTTAAATGTGAATAGTATCAAATATGATAGCTCGTACAGACGGTCCAAGTCAGATGGGATAGTAAGGGTTTCTTTACCGTTCAGAGTAGAAAGGGAATTCTACCTCATGATTGTTGATATTTACCGCTTCTATTGATCATTTCTTATTGGTATATGAGCACACTTCTGTATATGTGTTGATTTTCACAGTTTTATAATATACTCTTGTGGGCCAGAGTAATTTTACATTGGTTTTCAGGATAACCGGACACAATCCCGACTGTCGTGTGACAACCTAAACAGTATAGCTCAATCCCGTTTAATGGGAGGGCCAGACACCGTCCAGGCTAAAAAAATTTGTAGCCCAAATAGTACGGTTGAATCCCGTTTCCAGGAGAACCAGACACTATATATGCTTCCACGTTACAATCTGAATAGTACTGCAGTGAACAGAACTTGAATGGGAACAATCGAATGTATGTAACACAAAATTATAGGACTTGTTAATAAAATCTAACAATCATAAAGTAAATGCTTAATTTGAAAAATGTCCATCAGTTGTCTCAAAATGACTCAGACTTCATATTTCTTACATTTTCATACAAATTGCATCCTGTTTCCATTCTTTACTGTTCGATCCTCTTGTCTCTCTGCTGCCAGACCTTCTGTTCACGATTAACATCATATACTACTTATGTCAATATAAGTAACACACACAACAGTACAGCTCAATCCTATGGTAACCACACAGGTGCCAAGCACCCTGGTGGACCAGTTTGTACTTTTGGTTAGAAGCGGTATGGTTCATGTTAAGGAACCATTTGTTCTTGAATATCAACAAAAGAGAAATTCCCCAATTAATTTACAAAATAATTTGTCGGCCGTTTTTAGTAACTAAACAACTGCACTATAAAAACTCGTTATTACTAATAAGTTTTAACATCCTAACCTATAACGTTTCCTCAATCTACATTTTTGTTCACTAACAAAGCTAAAATGTATACGGTTTTTGTTTGTGAAGAAGTGTGATACTACTATAGTATGAAATTGGAATTATTTAGTTTACATCTTATTTCCGACTGTTTCAATATAATTAAACCATAGTTCAATATCCATATTGAGCATATATCTCTAAATTTGCAATAGATCTTTTTCGGACCCTTAAAACATTCTTTCTACAGTTAGTTACTGATTATTATTAGTAGCCTTAATTAATTGGCATTCTGGTTTACAATACAGATGCAATAATTCGTTATTAATGTTACATATATCAATATTCATATGTTGGTATAACTACTTAATTATTATTAACAATTCACATGCTTATTGAAATTCGTCATTTGCTTAGTCGTCAAATCATATTGTATTATTTCTATTATTACTACTACCACCACTATTACTTCTACTATTACTACTACTACTACTACTACTACTACTACTACTACTACTACTACTACTACTACCACTACTACTACTACTACTACTACTACTACTACTACTACCACTACCACTACTACTACTACTACTACTACTACTACTACTACTACTACTACTGATAATAATAATAATAATAATAATAATAATAATAATTGCTTATGGATGTAGGATCTCAACATTTTAAAAATCCTCATGGAATTTTCAAGAACAAAGATTATATTCGTGAACAATTGTTTGCAGTAACTTCATTATCAGGCTCTGCAGTTGTAAGTCCTACTATGCCCTTTTTGTTCACACCATTTTTTTATTATATTATTATATGATTATATATATTGATTATGACATGACACTTTATTACAAATTGTTCTGATCTTTAATAAATGAAATTCGTAAGTTACAAATAACAGAATTTTGAAGTAACAGATGAAAACATCCACTATTTGTGAAATATAACATTTCAACAGTTAAATTGTCGATTCAATCTAAGCTAGATCATGATTAGATATCTGGAATTACTGGGAGGTTGTTTCATCCTAGTATGGTGCACCTCATCAATACACATCCACTATCTTGCACATTGGACCCGAACCCAGAACCTTCGGTTTCGTGTGAGAAAACCTAATCTCTAAACCACTGAGCTGGCTGGCATTCAATCATGTTAACGTCTAACTTCAATCGATCCGTGATATTGACCAACTTTTCATCCACTGACTGAAGGGGATAACTGTCTCCACCCGACACGGATTAAACTTTAGTGGTCACGGCTTCTTGTCAGTCTCAGCTAGACCATTATTTGCGGCCTGTAGGTCTAGAGGTTACCATTCAATAAAGATTTCATAAACACTTACTATCAACTACCTTCATATTAGAAGCAAACAATTGTTCTAGTTTCCATCGGTTGTTTAAATAAAAAAATGACTTTTTTCTTATCCCTATGAATTTGTTTTTCTACATTGATAGTAATTAACTAATCAAATTTCATCAACCAAAAAAAACACACAACAGAAATGCCCAGAAATCGAATAATTACAAATGTAATAAAATGAATGGATAAACAAATATCATTCATTATAATGAAAACGAAGGCAATATTGTTTGACAAAATCTCATCAAACTATACATACTACTGAATTGAATAGTTAGCTAAAATCATATTTTGATATAGTAATCTATTAATGATAATTAATCAATAATGACATTACATTTTCCCATAAACAAACAAACAAACAAACAAACAATAATATCAATTGCTAAGTAAATCGGTATTCTGTTGTGTTTGTGTGTGTGTGTAGGTTTTGTCTTTTTTGTTGTTATAATGAAACATGAAATAGACCTTTTTTTTAAAAACTTATTAGAACAATCAGTATTATTATTACATTAAATTACATTGTCATTATCATGTTTTATTTTCATTGTTTATTTGACGTCATTACCAAATGATGAAATTTAATTATTTTCATACATGAACAAATGTTACTGTCTATTGTCCAGATGATTATTCAATTTGAACTGGATTTCAGTACTATAAATTTAAGCCAGATGTTATTATTCATGGTTATTATTTATTAACTTACTTAATTATGTCTGTTATCCTTCGTGGAAGAGCATAGGCCGCTCACCAACATTCACCATCAAACTCTGTCCTAGGCAATCCTTTCTAGTTCTTTTTAGTTGTTATTCATACTTTTCATATCTGCTTCTGATTCTTGACGCAATGTGTTCCTTGGTCTTCTTTTCTGTTTCCCTTCAGGATAACAAGTAAGCGCTTGCCTTATGATGTAGTTTGATGATTTCCGTAATGTACGTCCTATCCACCTTTAATGTCTTTTCCTAACTTCCTCCTCAGCTGGAAGAAGATTTATCCTCTCCAACAGTAGGCTGTCGCTGAGGATTTCTGGTCAACTGATATTCAGCATCTTATGTAGACAACTGTTTATGAATGGTTGTACGTTCTTGATAATGGCTTTAGTAGTTCTCCACGTTTCAGCTCCGTAAAGTAAGACGGTCTTGACATTCGCAATGAAGATTGTGACTTTGATATTTGTTCACAATTGTTTTTAGTTTCATATGTTCTTCAGTTGTAGGAATACTGTCCTTGCCTTTCCAATTATCGCCTTCACATCTTCATCGGGTCCTCCACGTTCATTGATTATGCTTCCTAGGTACTTGAACAATTCCATATTTTCCAGAGCTTTACCATCAAGTGTGATTGTGTTGGTGTTCTCCGTATTGTATTTGAGGATCTTGCTTTTTCCCATGTGTATGTTGAGGCTTACCCGTGAAGAGGTTGCTACACTAGTTATCTTCATCTGCATTTGTTGGTGTGTACAGAATAGAAAGGTCAGGTCATCTGTGAAGTCTAAGTCTTCTAATTAATTACGAGATGTCCATTGTGTTTTGGGCTTTCCCTCAGATATTAAGGTCTTCAAAATCCGGTCAATCAACGGAAGAAACAGAAAGGGGGAGAGTATGCAGCCTTATCTGACTCCGGTTCTCACTTGTAATGCGCGTTTTACCTATCCTACATACACGACCCTGTGGTGTAATCTGTTGTATGAACTCCGTACGATGTTAATGATCTTCCCAGGTACACCATAGTGTCAAAGAATTTTCCATAAAGTCCTCCTATCCACTACGCCAAACGCCTTTTCATAGTCAGTGAAGTTGATGTGTAGTGATGAGTTCCATTCAACTGATTGTTCAACAATAATCCGTAGTGTCGTGATTTGGTCTGTGCATAACCGACACTTACGGAATATGGTCCGTTGATCTCAAAGTTGGGCGTCTACTGCCTCTTTCATCTGGTAAGGCAACACCGTTCAAAACTTTGCTTGGTATCGATAGTAGTGTGATGCCTCCGTAGTTCTCACATTTACTGAGATCTGCTTTCTTGTGATATGTTGACGAGGTGTCCTTCTTCACGTCGGCACTTGTTCTTCTTCCCAGATGATCCTGAATAAGACGCGAATCATTCCTGCAGTTTTTTCTATGTCCGACTTCGGAGCTTTAGCTGATATATTGTCAGGTCCTGCTGCTTTCTTTCTCTGACACCCATCCTGATTTCTTCCGTCGTGGGTAAAGTGACATCTGTGGGAAGGTCTGTAGCTTCGATATCCGGTGGATTCAATAAAGCTGGTCTATTCAAGAGTTTCTCGAAGTATTCTGGCTATCTTTTCCTCTGTTCTTGGATCTCGGTGGTTGGCCTGCCTTCTTTATCCTTGACTGGTTTCTCTGGTTTACCATATTTCCCTGATAGTTTCTTCGTTGTGTCGTATATGGCGGCCTGATTGAATATCTGGGATACCTGTTCCTCCCATCTAGATATTTCATCAAGTTATCTGTTTTTTTAGCACATCATTATGTCTATTGTGCGCACAATCTATTCAGGCGCGTTTATGAAAAGTGTACAACCTTTCGCTATACGTGATACAAAAAGGTACAATCAGCGATATCATGGTGGCTGGCAATATGCACTGAGAAGAATGAACATTAATCAAATGTTAATTACCGAACTCCTAACATCTAGCTGATCATCATTCAAAATTTATCGTCAAAATGGATCAAGATGTAAGAAAAGGATACTTGTTGAAATACTTTATGCTGAGAATTCTATGTTGTACCAAAAATATAATGTTGAATAAAGCTTCTAATAATAATAATATAGGTCTCATATTTCTTTCGCTTGAAACTTTTTCCACTGTCAGTTTATTTATTGCTAATAGATAAATTAAAATACTCTTATAAAATATGAATAAAAGTGACTTGAGATCGTTCATTTTTATATTGAATGTTTGAATTTTTCCATCCCGCAGTTAATATTCACACTAGGACTCGAACCCAGTACCGTTCGCTTCAAACGCCATCACGTTATTCACTTAATTACTGATTCCTGATAGCTGAGGAGTTCCAAATACTCACTAATGAACGTATCGCCATAAGAGCCAGTAAACTGAAAATTCAGTGTTATTGACGAAAAGCGCGTCCTGAATTTCACTGCTAGTCACCATCCATTCAAGCTTATAATGCTTATGTCTTAAAACAAGATCGAGACAATCCGTACAGGATTTATATATGCTAATTGCAATTCTAAACATCAATGGGAAAATCGAAACAAACAATATAAAATGAATCTAATTAACAGCCACTGTTTTGAAAATTTCCCCTAATATATAATTTTAAACAATCTCCAAATAAAATTACCAGCTTCAACCTTCTTGTAATGCACAACAACCTTTACATGTGTAATTTTTATTAATAAAATTCAATTCGTATTGTAATATGAACTACTATTCAATGTTATACACAATTAAAAGTCAGTTAAACAGTATAAATAAAACAACCTAATTTGATGTTTCACTACAGAGTTTCATCAAGTTAATATGTTAGTTAACAAATTATTCCTTTGTCCATTGTTCTTTTTTAATTGTTTTTTTTTTGTTGTTGAAAAAACCCTAAAGATCTACTTATTTACAACTTAAAGTACTTAAATGATACTTAAATTGATATTTCATACAATTTAATTTTAATTCATATTTGTGAAACATTAAAGGCTTGAACAATGAAATCAAATAAAAAAACTGAATTAAGCAAAATAATCAATACTAGTATAGGGATTGTGGATATTATTAAGTTTTTGATTATGATCATGAACCGATTGATGTAAGACCACCTTTGGAACTGGACTGACGTTTCGTCCTATTGAGGGACTCCTCAGCAGTGCTCATCCACAATCCTACCTTTGGGATTCCAACCCAGGGCCTTCGGTCTCGCGCGCGGTCACTTAACCTACTGGACCACAGAGCCGGTATTCAATGTTGATAGCGACTAACCTCAACCAATCCACTAAATTACACGACCATCTTCCATTGTACTGAGGTAGATACCTGTCTCTACCCGACATGGATTATCTCCGTTGGTCACGGCTTCTCACTATAACTCCGAGATGATGTTAGACACTATCACCATTAGATGCCGGCTCAGTGGTCTAGTAGGTTAGGCGTTCATGAGCAAGACCGAAGGCCCTGGGTTTAAATCCCGGGAGCAGGATCGTGAATGCGCACTGCTGAGGAGCCTCGCAATAAGACGAAACGACCTTCCAGTGCCACCAGGTTTTCAATGATGGTCTAACATCAATCGGTTCATGATCTCAATAAAAAATAATCAATAATTGTCGCTGGGGTTATTAAAGATGTACATTTATGTGAAAGAAAATTAATATTGATTAAAATTAAAAAAATTTCTGTTATAATAAATAATTCAATATAAAATTTTACCCATTGACCTTTAATTTAGTTTTCTTTTTCTTTAATGTTTTATTTCTCTGTTTACTGACAAATACTCTGTTCATAAATTTTAATTATTTTAATTGATATATTATGGGTTAAATTAAATAAACACCAGAGATCGGGGGGGGGGCTCATCATTAAGCTGTTCTATTTACTAAAGTTAATGCAATAAAAAAGAAGATAGTTGTAGTTTTTGTTTACGGTATAAAAGTTGAAATTGTGAAGTATTAACATAGTTCATGAACATATCAAAGTATGAATGATATTGTGTTGTGTACTACTCATGTCAACAGATATAAGTAGTATATATCATTAATTGGAAGTGAAATAGCTGGTTGCAGAAGGTTAAGGAAATAGAAAGAAGCAGAATGAGAACAAAGAATAATTGTTATGGAAACGAAGGAACAATGAAGTCTGAGATGATATTTTGCAAATGAAATATTTACTGTATGGTTCATAGATTTTACTAAGACAGTCTGTAATTTTGGTGCTCAAATATATTCGATTGTTCCCAATTGTGTTCTCATTCATTACAAAATTACATATAAAATAATAGTAAATAAATGATTATATGGGTAGCAAATTTCAGTCATAAATATGAGTAGATAATTTGTTTGTTTTTTTGTTGTTGAAAATTCAATACAACAAAATTGTCATTTAAATCTAGTTCGTATTATTTTGAGTGTATCTTCCCATTGTTGTTTAGAATTGCTATTAATCAATCTCTTGTTGATAGATGTGCATCCTATGCGAACTGCCTTGATATTTCCTGAAGTCACAAGCTTTATAAGTAATGATAGATGGCGGTTAGGACGAAACTCATGTCCTCGATTCCACTGTTAGCCATTATTTATCTTTGCTTATAAAAATTGTCATTTATTTGAAGAAGAAAAAAAGGAAGTAGAGGTGCGACGTCGCCTTTACACCATTTGTCAAGCTATAAAACTATATTAGTTAATAATGTCATTCTAGAATGATACATTTTATCTGTATAAATTTCATTACTTAATAATTCAGTAATAATGAACAGTTCAAGTGTAGAACTTAATATTAACTTAAGCGAAGCTATTCAAAAACATAATATTACTTAAAGTATATCATTATAGCAGATAACTTGATGTACAAAGTAAATTACATTTTTTTATTATGAAATAATAGTAATAAGCTTTAAGATATACAAATTAAAGTCAATTATTATTACGTAATTTAACCCGTCCAATGCTTCCAGGTTTTTCATAGTGATCCAGCTTCAATTGAATCATGATCTCAACTATTAAAATTACTATAATATCCACAAAACTCCTTCTGTTACTAATCATCATATCATCACTAGTGACTGGCTTCAAGAGGTATATCCTGGAATTCTATTAAGATGCAGTGACCAGTGAAGTTCATCCGGGTCTGTTGTGAGATAGTAACTCACGGAAGACAATAGTGGACGCTGGTGTAACTTCATGGATTGGTTGAAGTTACACATTAACACCGTTGGATGCTGGTTTAGTGGTCTAGAAGTTGAGCGTTCGCTTCAAAAACCGATAGGTTCTGCGTTTGAATCTCTTTAGGCGGGATCGTGGACGCGCATATTGAGGCGTCCCGCAATAGGACGAAACGCTTGTCCAGTTCTTTCAGGTTTTCCATGATGTTTTAGCTTCACTTAACTCATGATCTGAGCTATTAAAAACAAAATATATGAGTTCGTTTTCTTTTTACTGTTCCAAAACTTATCTAACTATTTGCAAGCTCTATAGTTATAATTAAAGTTGCTACTATTACTGTAATTATTTTCAGTTATTAACTTTCATTAATTACTAATAATTGAATTAAGAACATTTCTCATAATTATTTATACTAAGCATAAAAGGTCATATAAAATCACTATTCCATGTAATCAATTACAGTCATGTTAAATAGTGAGTGCAATATATTTTTTAACCTTGACCCAATTGTTTAATAGAGAAGAAATGGTGTAGTTGTAAAGATGGTAATTTAGTTTACTTATAGTGTTATTTCTGAATGTTGTATGACAAACATAACTGTTAAATACGGTTGGCTGATCATTTTAATTTTTTTTTATGAGAAAGGTCGTAGTCATATTAAAACAATCGCTACATCGAGCATGACGTTTGTTTACCCTATGCCTAAGGTCCTGAGTTTGAGTCCCACATATGGAGTTGTAGATGTACACTGCTCGCAAGTCCCATACTAGGACAAGATAGTCATCTAGTGCTTCCACGTTTTCAATGGTGGTCTAACATTCATCGATTCATGATATGAATTTAGACTTAGATAGTTGAAATTTTTGAACTATTCATTTATTTTAGTTAGCTGTTTAGATGAAGGGAAGTTATTTTAATGGTGTTGTATACTTTGAGATTGTTGGGTTAATCAAGAAGCTTACAGTTAATTTCCTTGGCATAATTCAAATAAATTCCGAGACAATATGAAATACAATAAACCGATGCATTCACGATATGATTATTATAGACTTTGTTACAGATAAACAATAAGAACCGAAATCTGGTTTATAATAATCATAAATGGTCTGAAGGTTAATTATATAAAAAACGGGTTACAATACAATGGCTAATATATTATCATACTCTTCACAACGTCTAAATTCAATATTCTACTCAGTTTGGGTTGTTCATTATTCAACACATGACAAATAAAAATGATAGTTATCACTCCTGAACTGATAAGAAACCTTCGCTATTGAAGATGCGTGACAGATACTGAGTATCAAAAAACATATATGAAATATAATATTTGCATAATTACAATTTGGATGTATATGGAAGAGAAGAATTTGTAGCAATATTCCATAAGAGATTCTAAGAATTCTATACTGTAATAATATTTGTACTAGTCAGTATATCTACTATTTTTATGGTTGAACCTGGAAGCATTGGATTACCGTTTCGTTTTGATCTGGGACTCCCTAACAGCATGCATTTATAATCCCGCACCAAAGGGACTCGAACTCAGGGCCTTCAGTCTCGTACGCGAACGCCTAACCTCTAGGCCGCTGAACCAATGGTGTTAGTGCCTAAATTCAATCGTTCCATGATCCTGCACAATCCTTCATCCATTGTTTGGATTGGGTAACTTTATCCACCCGACATGGATTGGACTTTATTGGTCATGGACCCCTGTTATTATTAAGACTTTTTCAAGTTGACTTGATATAAAGTTTATTATGAATATAAATTATTGTACAAATATGCATTGTTTTGTATTGATAGATTATATGCTGAAGATCCGAATATTATAATTTCAAATATAAACATCTACGGTCATAAATGTTTTTCTTTACATAAAAGGCATCCATGAATATTACTAAAAAAAGTTAAAGTAATCATAAGTAATTTTTCACTTCATTTTTATAGAGATTCAGATTATCAAACAGTAGAATAACTTTGGATGTACAGTCATTATAAACCAGTATAGAGATGACAGCTTTTTCTATCCTAGTATTGATCTTCTTAATAGCGCATATATTTCGATTCACCATAGATTGATTCTTGACCTTTAGAAGGCGTAACCTTTAACTCTTTTATTAGTCTATATTTTTAACTTATTGAAATTTTCGATAATATACGAACATTATGGGTTGTGAAGATTATTAAGTTGTTGATTGCGATCATGAACTGATTGATGTTAGATCACCATGGAAAATTTGGAATCGCTGGACGGCCGTTTCGTCCGATTGTGGGACTCCTCAGCAATGTACATCCACGATCGCGCTCGCAGGATTCGAACCCATTTTATTTTTAAAAGATTTCTTTCTTCAAAATTTCATCTTTTTTTAAAAACTTTCTCTTCATGTATATAAAGAGGAAAAAAATGTACAGAAACTCGGTTATTTTTAGCGTAATTTTATATTTAAAAAAACACACACACAACAACAAGACAGGTTGACCCATTTTGTTTTACATTTTGAAAGGCGACATTTCCCTGTTACGATTTTCATTTTCTGTCACTAACACATATTTACCATTTACAATTGGTAGACAGGTTATGTCATTTACTTAATTCATAAATAAAGTTAAAAATGTTACATTTTGTAACTAACTTTCTTGTAAGTAAATTTTTTTGGGGGATATATTACATAAATAGTGACTTTATATGATGGTTATTCATTATTCTTTTTGATATTTTACATTGAATTTGATTGATTTTCGAAATTTTTTTTGTTTCTCTCTTCATTGTCTAAGGTAATAAATAGTTAAAGATAATCGACAGGAAACTATAGACTTTAGTTTTATGGTATTTAGGATTCTTAAGTAAAAGATTATTGTATTGTATCTTTTAACTTTGGTAAAATGAAATATATAATTCTTAATAGGTTTTTCATGACTGTATATTTCTTAATAAAACACAATTATGATATTGTCAATATGAAATAAATTCATGAAAATATGTCTAAGGAAGTCGATTGAAATGCACAATCTTAAGATTATATTGAATGTATTGTAAGTAATATGACAGTTCTTTGATAAAATTATGTTTAAATTAAACAAGATAGAATTTTGCAAAGATATTTATGTCTTCTTGCAATTAACATAACTATGTCGTAAGATTTAGATTTAGTTTTAATTTTAACTGACACTTTCTAACAAGGTGAATTTGTAATCGTGATGCTTTCTGAAAGAGGTTCATGATGCAGACTGAAACCTTTAAAAGAGCATTAATTTCCAAATATGTGTAGATATATCTTGTAGTCATTTGGTAATCTGATTAAGAAAATCCGTTTGGGATTGTACATGAAAGAAAGTGGGATTAAATATTATGTATTACTACATTAGTATTTATTTATTTATCTTTTGTTATGTGGTTAAATGAGTAAACAGCTATTTTGTATAAACGCTCATAATTCACACCTATAGCTTTAGTGGAAACATATTATAAGTCCACATATTTAAGACAAGCTAGTTTTCATGTCTCTCTCTTTAGATAATACAGATAATTTTATATTAATTTTAAATCGATAGATTTCTCTGATTGAACTAAAGTCAACTCTTTCAAACATTAATTATTGCAAAGAAGTTTAAGTATTAGATTCAGTCCAATGTGTCAAATGAACTCCGCCTGGAGCCCCTCTGAGGTTATTGCCAGTCCCAAGTCTGGATAACGGAGGAGGGTTGGGCATAAGGTTAGCGACCCCATCATGTAGAACACTAAATCGCTGAAAAACACTAACCAGAATAAAATTATTCACACCATTTAAACTCTACCCTGAAAATCAGAAGGTTTTCATTTTAACGAGTTATGATGCCTCATGGTGGAAGCCGAGTTCCTTCGAAAGCCATGAGGCTGATGTCTCTTCTGACAACCTGAGCAACCATTTATTTATTATTTAATAATGTGTCAAATGGAACACATTACATCTTTGTTTTGTAAATGATTTAGTATATGTTCAGAAGAGTTATTAACTATCCATTCTTTATGTAATTTTGATGCATTTACTTCAGAATATTCATTTGAAGTGATAAAAATCAATTGGAATTAAAAAACATTTTAATCGTCCCTTTTTAATCAATCAGCTTTGAAAGATGGTGACAATTTTGAATATATTTCCTTCAATTCTCTTATTTAATATGGAGGTAATTGTTAAAAATAATGTCTTATTTTTAATTGAAATCATGAGTCAATTGAAGCTAGACCACCATGGAAAACCTGGAAGAACAGGATGGCCGTTTCGTCCCGGTATAGGACTCCTCAGCAGTGCGCATCCACGAATCCGCACCCAGCGAGAGTCGAGCCCAGGACCTATTAGTCTCGCGCTAGGCGCTTAACCAACTAGACCACTGAGCCGGCCTGCATCCAATGGTGTTAATGTCAAATCTCAACTAATCCACAAAATTGCGCAACCATCTTCGATTGTACCGAGGTAGACACCTGTTTCATAGTAAATAATTTTTATCAGACATTTGTTGCTTAATAAGTAGATGAAGGAGCTTTGCCTAGAATTCATTTCACATTCCATTGTTCACATGATCGATATTATAATGGCCTTTTTTGAGTTCTTTTCCATAAAGATAACTCACTTATTCTCAAGCTCACAAAATGTTAAAAAAGAAAGGTTTTTTTACTAATCACAGTTTACAAAGTCATTATGAAGATGATGCAAAACAACTGGGTAATATTAATTGCAGTGTACACTTCATAATACCTCTGTCAACTCGTACGTATAGAATGCTGTTGAACAAACAAAATGAATACTTTTGAAAATCATCAATAGAGGATTCCTTGGATTGATTTCATTCATTAATCTATTTTTACTATACTAACAAAGTTTTTTGTTGTCATTCGAAGTACATTTGTGAATAAAGATATAATATCGTTTGATATCATGAAGTTCACTTTTGATTCTTTAGATGAACTTTTAGAATTAAAACAATTTTTTGATAACCATTGTAATGGCTTGTCCTACGTCGAACCCACATAGCTTATTCTGGCTTCCGGACAAGTCCCTTTATCCATTCTTCTCAAGCTATGTTTTGACCTTGTTAATTATTTTATTATCAACCTTGACTGCTTTTATATGGGCGTATGTGTGTGCACTTCTTATCTCGTTCATTACATGTTTGTAACTTTTTTTGTGTGATTATAAATATTGATTAACGCTTGATTATAGGGAGTTGGCTCACACTTCTTCTGCATTGTTCTGCGTTGTTTCGTTTCGCTTCGTTTTCTAATCTTCCCTTCCTTTGTTACGTCACCTTGATGGTTTGGTCCGATCAGAAATTGTACAAAATATGCGTATTCGAGATCCATTCTCGTATTTGGTTTATTTAATTCCGGTATTCAGTAACGCGATCTAAGTAAATAATTATATACGAACATAAGCGACATATATATTTCAATAACAATCAATCATACAATCTAATTGAAGTCAGATTTCGGGCCAAAAAAGTAATGAACCCATCAATAACATCGTCTAATCTAAGTAACGTCAAAATAAAGGGCCCTACTAAACCATATCGTCTATATTTTGACTGTCCGATGCGTTGCTTTAATTGTTACTCATCGGGAAAAAAAGAGTTCTAGAAGTAAACTAAATTGTATATATATAAGATAGTGTCCATGTAATAACACATATTTATCAGAAGGCGTTTTGTGGAGATTTTTAGAAATTTCAATAATTGAAATCATTAGTCAATTGAAGCTAGACCACCATGAAAAACTTGTAAGCACTGGACGTCTGTTTCGTCCTACTATTGGACTCCTCAGCAGTGCTCATCCACATAATGTTTGTTTGTTTACTTTTTACTTACATGAAATATTAGTATTAAACAAATAAATATAATCTAAAAAAAGCAAAAGGTTAAGTAAACTATCTCCCTCTTGTATACATATTCGATAATAGAGAAATTGAGCAAACTTGATCAATATAAGATATATATGAATATTAGGTGATAAACAAGGTCATATTAGATGGTTCTTTTTTAAAAATTCATTACTCTTACGATTAACTAAAGGTGTATCGCTGTTGACATTCACGTTTATTTTTCTATTTTATTTGCTTTTTTATTGAACAAATACAGTTGTTCTATAGAAACCGCATATTATAAACCTTTATCTCCAAATTGACCCCTTTCTATGATTAGCTTTACCTTGTTTACTTCTCCATTTGGATATTTATCTTATTTAATTTACATGAATTTTTTATTATAATTACTTTGACTCCGTTTCTATTATTATTTATTATATTCATATCCTTTTATTATTATTATTATTATTATTATTATTATTATTATTACTATAATGTTACTAATGGATTATTAATATGGATTTCTACCAAAATGTTAATTCATATTTTGACATACATCCAAACAGTTAATATTATCATCAATTAACTCAATATACATTTTATTCATATGATTTATTTTATTATATTGATTGTAACTTAATACCTGACAACAAATTCTGTTATACCTTTCTTAACGGATCATTGGAGCCTACAAAGAACACATTTGGACATATTAAAAAACTCTGTAATCAATGAAAGATATTAATTGTTTTAATGTACAGTAACATTTGTATAATTCAATTATGTCTATGTATATCTTATTCTGATTATATTATTACAATAATGATGGATTTATAACTGTAGATTCAAATGAACTTCATTCAATTATTTTTTTAATATTTAAATCTAAAACAAATTTTATTATTCCCATATACTTACTTACGCCAGTTATTCTCAATGGAGCATAGGCTGCCGAACAGTATTCTTCAACCCAATATGTCCTGGTTCTTTCTTTCTAGTACTATCCAATTGTTGATCATTCTTCTCGTGTTCGTCTCCATTTCTCGGCGTTATGTGTTCGTTGATCTTCCTCTCCTCCTTTGACCTTAAGGATTTCAAGTGAGGGATTGCCTTCTGACACAATAGGGTGTTTTCCTCAATGTTTGTCCTATCCACTTCCAGTGCTTCTTCCTGGTTTCTTCCTCCACTGAGATTTGGTTTGTTGGTAGTGTCTGACCAACGGATCCAAAGTATTTTGTGTAGAAAGCTGTTGATAAACACTTGTATCTTCTGGATGATGGCTTTCGTAGTTCTCCAAGTTTCCGCTCTGTACAGCAGAAGTGTCTTGACATTTGTATTGAAATTCCTGACCTTGGTGTTGGTTGACAGTTGTTTTGAGTTCCAGATGTACTTCAGTTTTAAATATTCTGCTCTTGAAGCCCCTCTTGGGCTAATGCCAATCCCAAGTCCGGATAAGGAAGAAGAATTAGGCATGGGGTTAGCGACTCCCGCCAAAAAAAACGCTAAACAGAAAAGAAATAATTCAAACCATTCTCATGTATTGAATGAAATTAAAATGCGGAATACGTTTTAAATGTTGAGTACATTCATAAAATGTACATGTTGTCTAGTAAATTTAAATAAAATGAGCTGATTATAAAACGAATCACAATTTTATTATTAATATCATGAATTAACATTGATTAGACAATCTTCTTCCTATGTCATTAGTCCCTAACTGATTTATAATTGACATAATTGAACTTCATTGTTTATAACTATTCAATAAGATCAGGATCAAACAACGATTTAGTGTTGTTTAGTTTTCAATGATTATTATTCCATGATGTTATAATGATTACAATTTATATCTTATTTTACTAATAGTTTGCTGTAAAAAAGGTAGATGCTTTAGTTTGTTTGTTTTTTCATTTCTTGATGATGTTTAAATAGATAGATGAACATGAATATGCAATCGAAATTACACATTATTCATTTTTAGTCAAGTATTAAATTTGTCATCTTACTGACAAACGAATTATACCGAAACAACCAACCAACCAACACAAACAAACAAAAGAAACCAATGTCAAATTAAAAATTATAAGATGGAACAGTGATTGTTGTTGTTTTTATATCGAAGAGGGGCTGAACAAATCTACTTATATCTTCCCTTTTTTCTTTATTCAAAGCAACTTAGAAAAAAAAATCAGTTTTGATGCTTTAAAGTTTTCTTCTGCTTTTTATGTTTTCTTTTTTTTTCTTCTTTTTAATGGTTATGTCTTAGATGGGATAAGGGATCAACAAAGTTTTCAAATCTCATTAGGACAGATTTTTTGTATCGATTTTAATATATATATATATATATATATATATATATATATATATATATATATATAGAGAGAGAGAGAGAGAGAGAGAGAGAGAGATGAAGAACATGAGAGGTAAAACATTTTTGATCTAAAATATAACCACCCTGTTTTATTTAGTTCCACATTGAGAAATAGAAGTTATTTTGTTGTTGTTGAAAATATAAAAGAAATAAGCCTTAACGACAATATAATATTTTTCTCTCTCAATTATTCATAAAGAAAACTAGAAGGTTTAGGGTGGTAGGTAAATTCATAAAGATTTATCCATTCTAGCCACTATTCGATAATCACATACACAATATTTATATACATAAACTAAAAACATACTGATAACACAAATGTATAAGTTTGCATTTAAACTGTAAATAGGAGGGTGGATAAGGAGGCAGTGAAATATATTACATAATCTAAAGAAAATGAGAACAATCAGTATAGTGAGTTCAGTTAGAAATTAAAAGACAAAAAACACGTATAATTCGAAACAAATGTATGTTATGTAAAGTGGGTACTTTTTTTTCTTTTGTAAAGGAAATAGCTTGTTATTATCATTACTGCTGAAATATATTTGTGTAATTTCTCATTTAACTTATTAACACTAATCACAAGTGGTATTTTGGTTTTTCTCTTTAGAATTTTTGTTTATGTATGTATGTATGTATGTATGTATATATGTATGTATGTATGTATGTATGTATGTATCTATGTGTGTGCATTCTTATGATGATGTTATTCTGTATGAGTACAGATGGAATAATAAACATGAAAAGAAGGGGAGAATTATACCAAAAATTCTAAATCATATTTATATATATACATATATATGTTCGAGGGAGATTTATGTTGACAACTAGAAGAAAAAAAATATGCAAAGCATTCCATCAACAACAATGATTACAAGAAAACAAAACACTGTAAGATATCGGCTCAGTAGTCTGGAGATTAAGTTTTCATGTGTGAGATCGAAGGTCGTGAGTTCAAGTTTCGTGCGAGGAGTGGTGGATATGCATAGCTGAGGAATTCTATACTAGTGTGGAAAATATGGTTTGTATTGATGAATAACTCAGAATAAATTTATTGTGAATGTAAACATTTAGTAAGAGGAATGTTGACAGCTTCATTAGTATTCACGAAACGTTTACACAAATGAGACAGTATGGCATAAATCAAAAAGAAATTTGAGTTGCCTAGATTTATTGTATATGCTTAGAAACGTGCAAAGGCCAAATGTCACTGGAAAACAGTTGGAGAAACATTGATCTCGGGGTACCTAAACAATTCTTCTCGGACTTCAATCCTAAATGTCCACTGAGCAATTATTCTCAACCACAATTTAATAATTTACAGTAATTAGAAACTGGGTTTTAGTCATTTTTATTCGGCCTTTGGAGCTAAATTGTCCGAGTTATAATATAGCTTTACTATCAGACTTAAAAATAAAATTATTTGGATAGAATTCTATTCGGAGATGGGTTGTGTCTAGAGACGAAATCCTGGACTGGTGTTTCGTCCTATTTGAGGCTCATAGGCTGGATGTACCTGAACACAAGCTGATGTCTGCTCCGGGACTCGAACCCAGTATATTTCGCTTTAAACCCATCGTATTATCCTCTTAAATTGTTCGGAGTAAACGATCCTTACTTTCAGTCCTGTAGTAGACATCAACTATGGGGTGGGTGTACATTCAATTGAAAGGTCCCTTTAAGGACAAAACACACGTCCTGAATTCCACTGTTAGCCACCGACCATCTCTGCTTATAATGGTTGTGTACGACCGTGAATAAACACTTCACAGGAGTTCTAATCAAACATTAAAGAGTTGTTCAGTTCTCTATAGATTTTTACACCGCGGCCTTTTGAGATCTGTCTACAACTGATACCATATACAAATTAAACTATGATATACATAACGACCTAACGAAACTCGTCAATTAATTTGATTCTTAACGTATTGTGTTTCTAGTTGACCGAGTAAGAACTGGAGCGTTCTCTTTTTACTCATAAAGATTTAATTTTTAGTCTGACTTAGTGAGAACCAAATTTACTGAAGTCAAATGAATTGAGCAATAGGTAAAGTATGATTATTTAGCCTTAGTAAAATACTTTTTTTAAATTTTTGATTGGAGTCATCATGTTAGAACTGGTATTCTTTTTTCTTTGCATTCTCAATCGACAAAACTGTCCAGTGACATAATTGGAACATATTAGCTTTTACAGCTATCTGTTTGCTTACGATTCGAACTTAAGTTGCCTAATAAAATTACATTTTCATAGTGTTATGTCATTAATTGATAACTATTTGCTAACTACAAACTGATAAGTATTCCATGACTATCTGATGCTAATGAAGTTTCATTAAAATGAAAAGAATTGATTTTTTTCTCTTCACTGAAATGTATTGATGCATTTTAATGATAAGCAGTTCTAGGAGTACCGTTATTCAGTACACTAAGATATTTTCATCTGTAAAAGCACTGTTATTTCTTTCAGTTGTTCTGATTCACTTTCTGATTGTTTTATTTTTGTGGTTGAATGTGTTGTCTTAAATCTCTCGTTGTATTATAGTACTAACACGTTTAGCTGTTACTATGGTTTTGTGTTAGCTTGTGAGCTCTGATATCAACTGGCGTTAGTTGATGACCCGCTTAAGTTGAATTCATGATACAAAGAGTAAAATGAATTGATACCAGACGATGAAACAATTAACTAGCGAAAAATATTTTTGGTAGAATTAATAGTTATAATTGAGTCATTTTCGCTTATCAACGATGGTAAAAATTTCACATTATTAAGTCACAGGCTGATAGTAGCTAAGTCACTACTGAAGATTTGAAAGCAACAGTTAGCGGTTTCGTCCAAAACTGTTTGCATCCAATATTCCACACATGGAATTTGAAACAAGGACCTTCGATCTTGCACTCAAACGCTTAACCTCTAGACCACTCTGCCTGTACCAATCGGTGTACAACTTCACGGTATTGCGCTACTCTCATTCATTGAAGATGAGCTTTATCCAGCTATCAAATGACGACGAAACAGCTAACCTCGATTGTTTGATCAGGAATTCGGTTTGAGCCTTTTTTGGCTAATAAACACTAGTCAAAGCTATCGAATATCAATAGAATTTATGAAATAATTGGATACAAAACGATTGTTTAGTTATGTTGAGCTGTTGAATTTTTATTTTTAAATGCTAATGTAAGCACAATTCATACCACATTTCATATTTTATGAATTCTATATAGAACGTTAAGACATATTTGAACGATCGTTTGGTACATAATTGTTTTATGAACTCTGTTTGTATTCGATAATTTTAATCTTGGCATATTGCTCTAATGATGATCGGGCTGGATTCCCAAGAGGAGCGTTGAAGTTGTTTTTCATTTCGATCATGGAGGTATTCACAATTAAAATGTCTTTAATAATATGTTATGAAGCAGTTGTTCATCAACTATCCACTTTATATCACATAGTAAGGGAAAGTTATTTTCACTAATTTGTAATTATCAGTATAGGGTTGTGGAGATTGTTGAGTTTAGACGGATATCATGAATAGATCAATGTTAGACCACCATTGAGAGCCTGAAAGTATTGAATGGCCGTTTCATCCTAGTATGAGACACGTGAGCAGTGTGCCTCCACAGTCCCACACGCGGGACTCGAACCTAGAACCTTCGGTCTCTCTAACTATTAACAATTATATATTAATGATATTAAACTATGTGAATTAATGCATGAAACATTTGATTTTAAACCAGTAGTCAACACTCGTCTCATAACTAACTCTACTTATTCTTATTTCAGGAATCAGCTGATGTATCACTATCTAAGACTTTATACGTAAACTATTCTGGTTCGAAGACGATAAATAAAGGATTGAACTTAGTCAATGAATAGCAATTTAAAGGGGCTTTGTGGAGATTGTAGTAATTTAAATAATAGATTTCATGAGTCAATTGAAGCTAGACCACCATGGAAAACCTGGCAGCAGTGGGTGGCCGTTTCGTCCTAGTATGGGTCCCCTTAGCAGTGCTCATAAATGATCCCTCCTCGTGAGATTCAAACCCGGGACCTATTAGTCTCTCAGTGGTCTAGCTTCAGTTGACTCATGATCTCAACTATTGAAACTAATACAATCTCCACAAAACCCCTTATGATACTAATCAACATATGCTCACTAGTGACTGACTTCAAGAGGTATAATCTGGAGTTCTGGTGAGAAGTACTGACCATTTAAGTTCAACTGGGTCTGTTGTGAGATAGTAACTCACTGAAAATTTTTATAGTGGCAATTCAATTTTTTATATTTATATATATTGAGAAAATGAGGAAAAAACTCAATATGTCACATAATAAAAAGAATAATAATAATCGAAATACTTAGTATTCATCAGATTTATATATATATATATATATATATATATATATATATATATATATATATATATATATATATATATATATATATATTAGTTTAAGTTGATCTATGGAAGTTTCATGTTAAACTATAATAAATTATTGTCATAAATGATATTGAAGTCTTCAACTGGCATAAATCTCCAACTAATTCTTCTTCATCTTCTACTACTACGACTACTATCGTCTTTCCATTCTTACATCTTCTAGCCTTTTTCATCGTCTTTTCTCTACCTTCTGTTTATACAATAATAACTGATTGCATGTTATAGTAAGATTAATTAAAATGTATCATCATAGTTTATTAATTTTAGCCGTCTATTCTATTGAATGTGTAATCACATGGTTCAGCAATAGTTGTACACAATCACATTGATCTATCTGAAAGCATATGTTAGGGTGTTGAATATAATGTATTTAGAAAAGTAACCTCATATATATATAATTATATATAGGGAGGAATACATAGGTAACCATAGTGGTAAAATAAAGTGATGCCTACATTTTCAACTAAATATTTATAACTATCTATATTAACTAGTATCAACAGCTGAATAAACTATCAAATATTAAATATTTGTGTTCAATCATAACAAGAATATATGGATTTATGAGATAAGGATATTTTTTATATTATTACTGGAGAATAACATCAACAGTCAAGTGATATTTTCAACAGAAATAAACGTTCAAACTGAATATCTAAGGAGCATCATTTGTGACTGGAAGTAATCACGATGTAAATTGTTACTTGGTGATCATTTACGAAAGGCTAAATTTGTATTACTGTATAATTTCAGTTTTTAGAAAAAAACTTAATGAGGTTAAACCCTGTGAACAGTTGGTCTTATATGAGCACAATGATAATTGAGATTTTTATCAATAAGATAAGTAATCGTATTTAAACTAAGTGTAGAAGAAGTAATGAACAAGATAGATGTTTCGATAATAATAATGGTAATAATAATAATAATAATGTTCAAGTTGAACAATTGAACTTGCTATGTGGACAACACATTTGTCATCGATCAAGAATATAATGTTAGAAAGCACTTTGAATCTAATCAAGAAAAGACACAATGATTTAAAATCCTTATTAAGATGGGGATCGAATAACAAAATAACATTGTTAATCACTAAAGCTCAGGGTCATCAACATGAGAATTACATAGATTGGAATACTTATTGATTCATTTGTGTAGTAGACACTTAGTGAATCACAGGTTCTGTTGCAAAAAAAACTATGTTCGGGACTAAAGAAGATTCAGTATAGCACGTTTTATAGAAAAAAGGAAAGTAAATTTCTTTATCTTCATGCTTTAGAAGAACGGCTACCTACGAAACCTTAGAAAGATATCTATCTAAGCTTATAATAGATTTGAAGGTAATCATGACAACTATCTACGGTACATTTCTTTCCTATATGAAAGATATATCAGTATTTACAAACAAATTTCAATCGATTTTAGGAATAGACATACCAAACAGGTCCTCATTACTAAATTAAAATAATGTAAAGTAAGAGTACAGTGTGAGGTGAAGACAATTTAAATTATGAATTATTGTGACTGAAATATACAGCTCATTAAAAACAGAAGTCTCCATCAGTTAAGATCCTGAATAATAACCATTGTTAAATGATCTAAACACAATTTACTTAAAGAATCGAACTAAAATTGAGGCTTAAAGAAACTTGACATTTGTTTTTATCTACTAGTCTGTTCTGAATTTCTTCATATTTGTTAATAAGTGTTATATCGACACTATGTAACTAATTATAGCAATTTAATTAAACAATTGTATTAGCAATTTGAATAGTTGAAATCATGAGTTAATTAAAGTTAAACTAATATGGGAAACCTGGAAGAACTGGACGACTGTTTCGTCCTATTGTAGGACTCCTCAGCAGTTGTATTAGTATGTATTCAGAATATTTGATTATGATTTTTAAAAAATTGAATCTCTTAAAATAATCTTTGATATGAATGTTACTACTTTAAAGTTGATTAAGTTGAAAGTAATTGGAGTTTCCATTTGATTGTATACAGTTATAAAATACTAAAGACTATCTTTTTAATATTTAAAGATCGAATAAACTTATTATCCTGAAACAGCTATTTCATGAACAAAATGTGTTGGACTCTGTTGTTTAATTTTCAATTAAACTTTTTGATATTACTTACTTACGTGCGCTTGTCATCGCTAGTGGAGCATATGCCACCGATCAGCAATCTCCAACCTATTATATTTTGGATTCCCTTTTCCAGTTGCTGTCAAGTGTTATTCATTTATTTGATGTTTGCCTCCTATTCTCAGCGTAATGCATTCTTTGGTCTGAATCTTTTTCATTCGTCTTGAGGATTCCAAATCAGAGCTTGCTTTGTGATCCAATTCAATGATTTCTGCAATGTATGTCTTATCAACCTCTAGAGTCTTTATCTAATTTCTTCTTCATTTGATATAATTAGTGATAATGTAAGTAGTGACAGTTCATATGAAACAACGATGTAGTAGGAAAGATCAAAGCAATTTTTACTCTAGACAATGTCCATTGATTCAGCTTTTTTTTCACTAACAACAGCTATCATTTTCAAATCGAACTTTTTGTTGCACTCACTTATTGTTTAATTATGTGTGTTTAACCATTAGAGTCAGTTACATTGTGAGAATTAAGACTTGGCATTTTCAAAATGTTTCATTTATCCTTTATTCACATTAACACTGAAATCATATGAAATTGGCATTCTTATATCGAATATCTTACTTGGTCATACTGATTATCGTTGAAGAACGGAACTATTATTATTACTTACTATTGTTATTATTATTGGATTTATTCAATATTATATTCTTGGTACAATATAGGATTCTCAGCACAAAGTATCTCAGCAAGTTTCTAACTTATTGGTCGATTCTGACGATGTATTTTGAATGGTTATCAGTCAGAAGTTAGCGTTTCAGGATTCGACATCTGAATAATGTATATTCTTTTCAATGTATATTGCTAGCAACCACGATGTCTATGACTGTGCTCTTTTGTAAATAATCTAGCGAAAGGTCGTAAATTTTTCATACAGGTATCTGAATAGTTTATCTGATTAACAAACATAATGGTGTGTTAAAACAAATAAAAACAACTTGTTGAAATATCTAGATGATAGGAAGAGGTAGCCTAGATACTCATACATGCCGCCAATTAACTATTGGATTTACCGTAGAATTTAGAATTTCTCGAATGTTTTGGCTCAAAAAAAGAGATAACAGATTTTTAATGGTTTTAATGGCTATTAGCTTCAATAGAGAAAACAATAAAATATGATTCTCATAAGAGTCATATTAAGTCATACTTTAATTAGATATAACAATCAGGGAACTTCTTTATATTATCAAATAGCATTTTAAAATAACATGAAGTAAATACATTAAAAACTGGAGGATTGTGTTTGTTGTAAAGAAGAAATTGTAATTATAATTGACTTGTCAATAAATACTGAACAATTAATTGTAATTACAGTTCAGTGTTCAAGGAAGTCAATCACAACTTGAATAACTCGATGGTAGTTTTTTTTTAACCCCAAAGTTAGGTAACATGAAGTCGAATCTTGTTGGGGATGTTAGATCCCCAGAACTTATTTGGGAAAGGATATAATTTTGTGATTTTATTTGGAAAATTTGAATTTCTTTGTCTTCGCGCCAAAGGCGCTCTTGTCATTTTCATGTTGTATTTCCCAGTTGGAAGAATCTTAAATGCTATTGGTCCGTCGCGTCTTTTAGTATGCTATTTGGTAACTCTCCCCAAGGACAGTTTTGCACTGTATATAAACGTTTTGAATTGCGTTTGTTGTTATCGCTCGTTTCTAGCTGCTTGCAGAATATACTTTCCCATTCCAAGCTTGGACTTCTCCCTCTAGTTAGCGGGGCTGGGAAGCATCAATAGCTAGTTTACTGGTCTTTGGTCATCGAGTCTTTTTTCTCGTTTGCTGATTAAATGAACTTGTGATAGCTTCAATCCTAGCAAATCTACCGTAGAGTATCATTACAGGTACAACTTACTGAAGAGCTCTAAATAGCATGAAACTCAAATCCTTTTGATAGTCTCCAATAAACAAAATTAGGTTGTAATAAGTTTTATTCTGTATTTGTATAGTATTAAGATTTATTTATTTCCTTTGATTTAACAAATCTAATTTGTGTTAACCGTAGAAGCTCCATCTATTATCATAGCTTTAAGAAGTGAACAATGAATTCGCTTATTTAAACTGTACCATGACTTAGATGTATACATTAGTTGTTTTTTTTCTCATGATAGTGAAAGGTTTGTGATCGTTATGTTCATTCTTCAGCGTTAGTATTAGTCAGTCAGTTTAATGCTTGATTTATCTCCTTCTAAACATAACTATTATTCACTTAACTTTCAGGAAAATCATTCTTAAGTTATCAATGTTTAGTCATTGTAGATCATTAGATCAATTTTAAATTGATTTATTGAGATATATTAAACTATACTGACACAAATCGTCTTCAAATTCATATACTCAATTCATTTCAATGGTAATTTACTTTTAAATAATTTTGACTTCGTTTCCAAGAAATGGTATTTTTTTAACTCTTAGAAACAAATATACATTGTGTACTATTTGAAAGATATATATTTTTAAAAGAAAAAAGTCAAGTTGTACATTTGACCTACGTCAGTAAAATGGATTTGTTCATTGTTGATATATGTATATATCAAGTAAATATTATTGATCGTAGTGACCTTTATGTCAATGTTTAATTTGTCACTGATTGAAAGTGATTACATAATGATATTTTAAACTTTATATTCTTCAAGTTAGTAAATTAACCAAGTAAAGTATTAAAGACAGAAATACGATTAAACTGTCAGCAGAAAGGTGTGAAAAAAAATCGTTAGAGACAGTGTAATTTCCGTCATTACGTACATTCATATTAAAAAAACAAACAAATAAGTCGTTTATTTATTTATTATATTTATTTAAACGCACAAATATTAGTACAGGGGGGCACTGAATACATAAGTCACACAAGTTACTTGATTTGTGTGTGAGCTGTGATACTGGCCGCGTAACCATACCGAAGCCCGTGGTTTTCATAGTGGGTCATACCCTGAACCTTCGACCCAAATTTTTAATCCACAAGGCAGTAGAGCAACGTCAGATAAAGCAGTCCCAGTGACCAACAATTGGCTCATACACCATTTGTTTCCTAAGGATACTACAGCCCATGTACACCATTCGTTTGGAATCAGAGTTTTTCATCTCCACCAACCCTGTTAAAACGCCGAACATTACCTTTTCGTCCTCTCAACTCTTATATAATATAATGCTGCAGTAACGATTACACTGTTCCATGAATTTCAAATAATTGCATCAAAACATTGTTCAGTATATTGTAATGAATGTTTTACCATTTATTTTATTCTTTGAACATCCTTACGTAAATAAATTTGTTAGCCAAGTAACTATCTGTGTAACTGGATATGATATCGAATGTTAGAATAAATATCTATTCACCGATAATAAATAATTATAAACGCTAGCTGACACCTATAAAGTTGGATAAAGTATATTAGGAAAACATCTGATTGTATTACTCCACTCTCTGTTGTCCAATATTCACAGTCAACCGTGATAAAATTATAGCCAAGTCAAAAATCGAGTTAAATGCTACTGTACATATGGAACTGTCATCATTATCAATATGATAGAGGGATTAATATAAGATAGTTGGAAAGTAACTTACGCTTCTTCTATTTCTGGTTTATTACTAGGAGTCTATAGTTATCAAAAATTATTCAGATTCACCTAAATGAATCACTAGTAGAATACACTGTTTACATTTGATAAATATTTCAACGTTAAGCGCAGTCGTTATAAAATAACTGTAGATAGTATTAAGACTGCAGGTGATAAATGTCCTAATTAACAACAGTTTCAAATTCAAATCGTTTGAACATATTCTTTCATAGTGTAGTCATTTGATATGATCCATTATGTCAAGACAGTGAGTTCTATGTTATCGAGCTAAAACGTGGAGAACTATCACAACAATCATCAAAAACGCACAAATATTCATAAATTGTTATCTTCACAATATACTCAACATCTGTTCGATGGATTCTGTCAGTGACAACCTAATATGGAAGAAAACAAACCAGTTTCCAGCTGAAAGAGAAGTCAGGAAAAGACGTTGAAAGTGGATAAGCCATACATTGAGCTAATCATCAAACTACATCATGAGAGAAGAGCTAACTTGAAATCCTGATGGGAAACGGAAAACAAGAAGACTAAGGAACACACTACGTCGGGAAACGGAAGTAAACATGAAAAGGATGAATAGCAACTGGAAAGAACTATCATGGATTACCTAAGACAAATGCTGATGAGTGGTCGATACTGCTCCACGAGGTGTGACAGGCGTAAGTAAAGTAAAGCAAGTGAGTATGTTGTGGAATAAATGTATAATAATGCTGAAAATAAACGGTATTAGATTCAATTTAGAAATAAATGGGTAAAACATAAATTTTAAAAGATAAACTTCAGCAAAATACACTTTAACAATGTTATTTGAGTATGGATTATTGTTTGAGGGAATTTAATTAGCTAAATAAATTTTGTGGAGATTAGTTTTATTGACAGATATTATTCATTACGTTAATCTACGACCCCTTAATTAGTAGAGTCACATAATACTATGATAAATTTGTAAGTATAATAATAATAATAATACTGATAGGTCCTGGGTTTCCAGAAGAAGGAGGAATCGAGAAAAGACTTTAGAAGTGGATAGACCATACATTGAGCTAATCATCAAACTAAATCACGAGACAAACGGTAACTTAAAATCCTGAAAGGAAACGGAAAAGAGGAAGGTCAAAGAGCACATCACATCGGGAAATTGAATCCAATATGAAAAAGATGAATAGAAAATGGAAAGAACTATAATGGATTGTCTAGGACAGAGTTGAATGAAGAGTGCTGGTTGGCAGCCTATGCTAAGTCAGTACTATTGACACATTATTTTCTTTATAGTTTATAAAACTTTGAAAACATTAACTATTGAAATATACACTTTACAAAAACAGAATTATGATCCAATCATATTTCTTTTAAAAGAAAATCAAAAACAAAACGGTTCATAAAATACAAAATATATTTCCGTATATTTCGATTAGATCTTTTACACCATATATAAATAATAAATCTTTTTTTAACCAATCACAAATCAGTTAAACAGAACTCTTTATCTGATTGGTTAATATAAATTAAAAATAAATTATTTACAATTGTCAATTTCATTTTACAAATGAATGTTCACAAATAAACAAACAAACTAAACAAAACAAATAAATAAATAAAATGATTTGATTCAATGTATATTTTAATTATTATATTTTTTAAATATTTTTGCCGTTTGATAAAATAACCAAGAAAAAAGAGAGAAAAAGAAAAACAAAAAGAAAAAGAAAAAAAAGATGAAGAAGAAAGAGAAAGTATGTAGAATTGTACCAAAACATATTCATTATTATATTTGGACATTATAAAGTATATATACACGTATATGCATATATAAAGGAAAAATATGAATGAGACATTTATACATATCACTTAATATTGGAAAATTATATACTTTAATGAATAAATAAATAATCATTTGAAGAAATTTTGTAAAAAGAACAACAACAACAACAAACAAACAAAATAAAGAAAAGAAAAGAAAAGAAAAAAAGAAATGAATAATATTAGTTCTGTGAATAATTTAACAATTATACGTTCATATTTTGAATTTCATGCACGTTTTGGATTGGAACGTTTATGGATAACAATTATTATATTAAGTTTATTAATATTATGCACAGTAATTGGGAATGTATTTGTTGTAGCAGCTATTTTATTAGAAAAACATTTACAAGTATGTTATGATATACATTTACGTTTGTAATGATTACTATTATTATTATTATTATTATTATTATTATTATTATTATTATTATTGTCACTATTGTTATTATTAATTGTGTGTTTTACAGTGAAGTGACTTATTATATGTTATGACAACCAAGATGTAATTATATACCTTAGTGACTATTTAGTTAACTTGTTTAGTAAATCGAAAAAATAAATCTTAAACGTATACGTAGTGAAGTGTATATGGTTGTATAAGTGAATTATTTAAAACTTGTATATGTATTTTAAATATCATACAGTATTGAAGCTACCGTATTTTGATTATTGTTAGGTAAATTATTCAAGTTTCAGTTTTTTTTTCACACCTTCTATTGTTTACACGATATACCTTTAGTCACTATAACATTTTAATATAAAGCTTCTTTTTAAAAAAAGAAGATATTTTCTACAAAAATCATAATGATCATCTAACTGAGTAGTTGGAATATATAGAAGAAAATTAACTGTAATAATAGTATATATATATATATATATATATATATATATATATATATATATATATTTATCGGAAGGAATCCCACAATAAGACGAAACGGCCGTCCAGTGCTTCCAGGTTTTCCATGGTGGTCTAGCTTCAGTTGACTCATGATCTCAACTGTTGATATTTACTTACATTTATACGTTGAATATTTAGTTAATAGTCTGAAGGTTAAAGGGTTCGTAGATGAACGTAATGAATATTATTTGTCAATAAAACTAATCTCCACAAAATTTATTTATCTAATTAAATTCTCTTAAACAATAATCCATACTCAAATAACATTGTTAAACAGTGTATTTTGACGAAGTTTATCTTTTAAAATTTATGTTTTACTCATTTATTTCTAAATTGTATCTAACACCGTTTATTTTCAGCATTATTATACATTTATTCCACAACATACTAACTTGCTTTACTTTACTTACGCCTGTCACACCTTGTGGAGCAGTATAGACCGCTCATAAGCATTTCACATCAAATTTGTCTTAGGTAATCCATTATAGTTCTTTCCAGTTGCTATTCATCCTTTTCATGTTTACTTCCGTTTCCCGACGTAGTGTGTTCCTTGGTCTTCTTGTTTTCCGTTTCCCTTAAGGATTTCAAGTAAGCGCTTGTCTTATGATGTAGTTTGATGATTAGCTCAATGTATTGCTTATCCACTTTCAACGTCTTCTCCTAACTTCTCTTTCAGCTGGAAACTAATGTTCTCTCTTCCATATAAGGTTGTCACTGAAAGAATCCATCGAACTGATGTTGAGTAGGTTGTGTAGACAACAATTTAAAAATAGTTGTACGTTTTTGATGATGGTTGTGATAGTTCTCCACGTTTTAGCTCCATTATATAGAACTCACTTTCTTGACATTCGTATTAAAGATTCTCACTTTGTTGTTGGTTGATAGCTGTTTTATGTTACATATTCCACAACATAATCCTATTTAATTTGTGTCTAGAAAGTTTACAAACAAAAATCTTTAAAGTTATTTTAATTCTCTACTTTTCTTTTACATTTTTTCTCATTTTATTTTCTTGCAATTTCGATTCACATCCTTATATCATTGTACATTTTCTATTGCAACAACAACAACACTTGAGTGACTACTATTACTCTGTTACGTAATTAATTTAATATATATTATTTATAGTGTTCAATAAATGAATTACATTCATCTCTTAACGAACTATCTATATTGATATATTTGTTAAATATGTCTAATCTACATTACAAATTTAGTAATTACTAGTAGTAGTAGTAATAGTAGTAAAGTTTATCCGATTAGAACTGTGTTATCGATTTGCATTTAGCATATAGATCGTTGTTTGTTCGGAAAAAAATATTTTGCTTCATTTAATCAGTTTATTTCATCACAATGTCTACAACAATTAAATTATTACCTCTTTTTTTTATAAAAAAATTATTATGTAATTTTATATTATAATCAAGATTAAATACTACTGAAATGAAATTACCATGTAGTTTAGTTCTTTTATTAAGTTATTTTATCTTTCAGAATCAACTTTATATGATTATAGATATATATTAGTTAACTAAATGGTTGAGTAATACAATCATAATAAAAGTTACACAATATATCATGAAGATAAATTATGTTACGAGTTGTACCATCAGTAGTAGTAGTAGTAGTCGTCGTCGTCGTAGTAGTAGTAGTATTAGTATTAGTAGTAGTAGTAGTGATAGTATTAGTAGTGGTAGTAGTAGTAGTCGTAGTAGTAGTAGCAGTAGTATTTGTAGTCGTAGTAGTAGTAGTAGTATTAGTATTAGTAGTAGTAGTAGTAGTAGTAGTAGCAGTAGTAGTAGTATTTGTAGTCGTAGTAGTAGTCTCATCAGTAGTAGTAATAGTACAAAGAAACGATTAGTTTATCCTTGCTTAATTATATATTCAATTGTTTATCTATCTATACATACTTGCTTTTGTGAAACAAATATATTTATGTCGGCCATTTCCGGTTTAAATCAAATTACATTGACAATCAATGTTAAAAAGGATTAATTTTTTTTAATTATTATTTTGAAAGTGATTTCATAGAATGAAATCGAAATTATTGGTTTATTTTGAGTCATTTATGAATAAATGCCAATAAATGGTTGTTTTAAGATGACATTAGAAACAAGAGTAAAGTTTCTAGGTTCAAGTCGTGGAATGCTCACTGTTGAGGAGCTGTATGCTGAGACGAAATATATGTCGAATGCCTTCGGGTTTTCGATAGTGGTTTAGCTAAAACTAGTTTATAAATTGGGAATTATGAAAACTAGGAAATGTTGTTAATGTGGTAAGGTCGATGATATACCATTAGATTTGTGGAAATACGTTACAAATAATTCCACCTTGATATTATGATCTTATTATTAAAAGGTTTTTGAAAACTTCAGTATTAAACAAAAATAATTCTACAGGCACATTTCAAGTTAAATAAGACAGTTCTATCACTTTTATGATTTTTAACTTAAAACAAGAGAGGTGTCTTTTTGTTACAATCAGCCCTTAACACAAGTTGACATGGACTTTAACTGACTTTAGGATCAAAGTCAAGCATAAAGTTTAGAGTTTTTGGCAAAATTCAACCTCATTCATGTTAAATACAGTGTTTTCTCTAACAGGTTATTTCGCTCTAGTTAGTACTCATCAAGTTGTCTCGTCTCTAATTATGGACGAAATCGCACCTCCTATGGATACCGACTAGCGTTACTCAGTGTTACAGTAAGAGATATTTCGATAAAGCCATTGGATAATAACTATAAACATATTTTTATAACTAATAACTAATAATAATAGCTTACAAACAGTGAGAGATTCACAGATCCAAATGCTAATCGTAGATAAACATGCTAGTTATAGGGGATTTCATGAATAATTCTAAATCCTATAAGTTGAATTCACTTACTTGATAGAGGGTTACTAGTAAATAAAATGAAGAACGCGCTAATTTCAATGTAGTGTATATATCTACAGGAATAAGCTTAAAAGTAGCTAAAACCTTATTAACTTTTGATCTACGTTTTCATTGTAGCTTGAAGCTCATCAATAATATGAATCCAGGACTTGTTTAACCGAATCAGTTTCAAGTCTAATAGTTTATGCCTTTCTAACCGAATTCATAATTTTATTGATGATTTGATACTTAACCCTTCTTGTAACTGGATCTTAGTTTTATTTCTAGTGTATGAACTGTTTATAACTTTCTATAGAATAAAATACATTTGGATGCTTTTTTAAACTACGTATTTTTTTAAAGGCAGAATGCTTTTAAATCATGAATGTATCGATTTTAATAAATGGCGTATCATTGATGCTTTTATTTCTTGATATTGTGTGCACTAAATCGTTTGATAACTATTAATATATCCATCAGCATAAGGTTGTGGAAATTGCTGAATTTGATTGAGATCACAAATTAGAACAACATTGATCGATTCGTAATCAAGACAATAGTAATAAAACCAAAACGTTTTAATAGAATAAATATATTTATTAGACGGAAACGAATAATGATGAAATTTCATTCATCGCTAGATATGGGAAGAAATATATAACAGACGCATTTGCTATTCATTCAGATGGAGTTATTGGTATATTCTATAAAATGATGTCTGGATTGATAAATGACTCATAATCAGGGAGACTTTGACAAGATGTTTCTTTTTAATTTGTTACTAGTCACCAATGAACATCAATAATTTTACACTCAGTCATAAAATTCATACACTACACTTGTTGATAGTAGTACAATATCCTTGAATGATACAAGTTATACAAGTGATAAAACAAAACGTAATCTGATTGGATTTGTAATCTAATTCATTGGTCTAAACATAGGGGTTTAAATATTAGAGGTTGTTTCGATGTTCACTTGTGAAATGTCTCAAAGTAGAAATAAATAGTTATATGATTTTTATAGTGGTTAACGTTCATATGTCGATTAAAGGTAGACCACCATTGAAAATCTGGAAGAAATGGAAGACTGTTTCGTTTGAGTATGAAACTTCTCAACAGTTTGCATCCACGATCCCGTATACGAGACTCGAACTTAGAACTTTCGTTCTCGCATGAGAACGCTTAACTTTTAGACCACTGAGAAGGTATCTAACGGTGCTGATGTTTAACTTTACTGTTGAGGAGTTCCATAATACAATGAAACGGTTTATCAATTCTTTGAGGTTTTCAATTGTGGTTTAGTGTTAATCAACTCATGTACTCAAATAATAAAAACTTATTAAAATCTCTACGAAATTACATTCTGATAAAAAAAATTTCTACTTTTTTCCTATTAGTATGATCGAAACGTTTTCTGATCTGAGTTTTAATAATGTAAATGTATAGAATAAATGATCAAATAGGGATACATGTTTACTAAACATTAACATTATAATTAATCATCAAGTCCTTTGAAAAAAGTATTAAGAGCATAGGAATAGAACCATCAACATGAAATAACTGTTGAATAAATGAATACAAGCAATGTAACTGAGTACAACAATTTATAAATATCATAGTTATCATCACAAACCAATTAAGCATTCAATAGAATTAGACATCTATTTCATCTTAATTTAGAATATCTTAATAGGTGATGTCGATAAACATATCATTAAGAATCAATTCTAAGAACTTCAGATCTCATTTCAAGAACTTAACATATTGGATTATAAATCTGGTATTCAATGATTAATATTCCAATATTTCAATAAAATACTATATATATATACGATTGTACAGCTTTGAAAATGAATCCACCGTAAAGAGAACTGTCGGTAATGCAGTGAGAAGACGAAGTTTATCAGAATTATGTAATATATACATTTCGAACAATCTGATCACACATATACTTATTAAGAACATTTATATATGAAAATTAAAAGGTCAACTAGACAGGTTAAGGATAAGCAAATGTGATTACCACTTTGGATAATAAATCAGTATTACCAGGGTAGGTCAAGTGTGTAAGGACAAATTGTTATTTGAACATATAAAGGCGGTTTCAATTTCCGTATAGACAAGGCTTCAATAAAACTTAGTATACGTCCTTGAAGGCTTTTATATAACACTACAAATGCTGATTTGACATCAACTCTTCGCTGAACTAATCTTTCTCATTTAATGACTTAATGAGTGCATTCCGTTTTCATTTATATACTACTTCGTGGATTAGACATTAACACCATTGGATGCCGGCTCAGTGGTCTAGTTGTTTAAGCACCTGGCACGAAACTTATAGGTCCTGGGTTGGAATTCCCCGGGTTGCGGGATCATGGATGTGCACTACTGAGGAGTCCCATACTAGGACGAAGCGGCCGTCCAGTGCTTCCAGGTTTTCCATGTGGATCTAGCTTCAATTGACTCATGATTTCAATCTGTGAAAGTTCTAAAATCTCCACAAAACGCCTTCTGATAATACTAAATAATATTTTATCTCATTAAAACTATAGTTTTCTCTTATTCCAGTGTTGACAACTACAAATCATCATTCTTTTCTTTATTATTATTTTTTTTAAGTAAATCAAATGGTTTACATAGAAAGAGATAAATTGAGAGAAGAAAAAAATCCGATTTATTTTTAAAAAAAAAGATAAGTTAGATTTTATGAAAGAAGTTTTTTTTCTGTTTTCTCTATATAAATGATTGCGTTTTTATCTTGTTGACAGAATACTATAATAATTTATATTGTGAATTGGACTTTATATTGTACATACTATTGGTATATGATGATGACGGTCATGATGAGGATCAGGATGATGACCAACGTATGTCCTTCAACGAGATCATTGTTTATAGATAAAATCGAATAGATGAGTATTGAATAAATAAAAGTTTCTAATAACAATTTTTAAAAAAAAATAATTTTTGTTTGTTTAATCAGAAAAATGTAAAATGATCAAAATTGAATCGTATTTAATGGTTATCTTATCTCAGTTATAGTGAAAACATAAGGAAACTATACATATATATGTTCATTGATGTCTAATAGTAAGTTCAATTTTTGTTATTAAGTTCTAAATTGATTAAAGATAATAATGGTATTGATAATAAGGAAGTAATATTAAGATATTCTGTTCAAGATGTCCGTGTTGCTAAGGGATCATAGATAAGATGAAATATATATGTTGGATGCTCTTCTTAGTTACAATTCATCTTGATTTAAATAATAGCTAAGAATAATTAATTATCTTATGAATTATTTTTTTCGTAGATCCATGTTAAATAGAATCTTTTTTCACAGATTGAAATTATGAGTCAGTTGAAGCTAGACCACCATTGAAAACCTGGAAGCACTGGACGGTCGTTTCGTCCTAGTATGGAACTCCCCAGCAGTGCGCATCAACGATCCCGCACCCCGCGGGACTCGAACCTAGGACCTGCTGGCTTCACGCGTGAGCACTTAATTTCTAGACCACTGAGCCGGCAGCCAACGGTGTTAATGTCTAACTTCAACCAATCCACGAAGTTGCGCCACCATATACCTTTGTCTTCAGTGAGCTGATATCTCACAACAGAATCCTTTTTGAAATTGTTTAGAGTTATGTTTGGTATCAAATGTAATGCATATGTATATATATACAATATAATGTAAATATCAAATAGTCACTTAAAACTCATCTATAATCTAATCTTTTTAAATTAGATTAATATAAATTAGTAATTTGTTTTAATTTATAATACATCTCCTAGTGATGATTCTTTCCTATAAGCAAACGCATAAAATAAAATGGTTATAATGAATTAAATCCACTTGATATTTCAAGCATTTAGTCTCTTTGGTGAAGTTCGGTAATCTTTGTCTTCTTATTATATTATCAATTGGTGTTCATTGTTTGTATCTTCTTATTGTTATTTACGATTGTAATAGATTAGTCTCTATTTAAAAGAAAAAAAAGACAAAAAGCAAATGACACTATAAATAAAGTTATAAGAAAAGCCTTGAAATATGATGTGTATATCTTACTACTGTAGTGTACAAGAACACGAGTGGGGACAATCGAATTTAATTGACACGAAATTGCAGAGCGTCTCAATAAAACGTGAGAACCATATAGTAAATCCTTAATTTGCAAAATATTAATTTATCGTGTCAAACTTGACTGTTCCTTCCGCAAACGTCAATCTTTTGTCTCAAATTTTATTGTTTATGTGTTTTTATACCAATTGCGTTCCGTTCCTGTTCTTTCCTCATCGACCTTTTACTAAAATACATTCTATGCCTGACCACCGTTATACACTACTTATGTGGATATAAGTAACCCACACCACATCACCACCCCAATGTTTCTTATATCTTAGGTACATTTAATCAGTTAATACACTCATCGAAATTTATATCAAAGGATTATAATTGAAACCATTGTAATTGAATGTATAAAACAAATCTGTTCAACACAAATAAAACTTTCCATTGAATTATTAATGTCTAATAATAAATATCCTAATAATAAATTTATTTGTCAGGAGCCAGATTTGTTTTCAAAAAAAAATTTTTTTTTTTCTATGGATGATAACACAGTTAAGAGAAAGTAATGTAAAGAAGAAAAAAAGAAAAAAAAGAAAAGAAAATCGAATGAATTTCTATGTTTAGTTTAAATGAGAGGGGGGAATGTCAAAATTAAAACGTTTTCGTGATCTAGATAGAAGATGACATGTTTATAGCATGCATAGAGACAAAATTATATGTTATATCATATATATATATATATATATATTCTCATATGAGATGTTAATGGAATAACAACATTAAAAATGCAAATAAACAGAGTAAGTTTATATTCATTTGTACAATGAATGTCAGGATCGTTTATTAAAAAAACGTCTTTAAATGATTAGATTGTCTGTAATTTATAGTTGGATTTTGTCTTTTTTCAAGGTTTTTCATTGTCTCCCGACATTGAATTGCATGCAACTCATGAAAACATTAAATTTATTTATGATTTTTAAAACGCAACAGGAATTCAAATGATTAAATGATACTAACAAATTAGAATAAACCGATCTTTTAATATTCATTTTAGTAACCAAACAAAAAATAAATCAATAATGGTAGTTTATTTTTTTTATTTTGTGATTGAAAGGATTTATTGATTTATTGAATATTATAGTTCATTGTTTTTGAAGGGAGGTGTCTAACAATCTATCCAACATATGCTCACTAGTGATTGGCTTCAAGATATATATTCAGGAGTTCTAGTGAGAAGCAGTGACCAATGGAGTTCAACTGGGTCAGTTGTGAGGTAATAACTCACTGATAACATTGGTGGATGTGTCACTCAATTTCGTGGATTAGTTGAGGTTAAACATTAACACTGTTGGTTAAGCGTCTGGTGCGAGACTAATAGGTCCTGTGTTCGAATCCCGCGAGGTGGGGTCGTAGATGCACACTGCTGAGGAGTCTCACAATAGGACGAAACGACCGTCCAATGACTCCAGTTACAAGCATTATAAGCGGAGATGCTTTATTCAGTTTTAAAAAGTTGATTACAGATTATAAATTACATTCATAAACGCTTAAGAAATACTTTGAATTCCCATTAAAAACTTTTTTCCTACTGTTTATTATGTTCTCTGTTTTTCTTTCAAACAAATGATCTAAGGAAAGATAATTCAAACATTTTTGTCTAAGTATTTAGGTTTATTTTTTTGTTGAAAATTATGTTTTTCCAAAGATCATTCTAGAATAGAAGTAGACTAAACCCTGACAAATAATTTCATTTGAACGAATTCTCAACTATAAAATTGTTTATGAGTAAAAACAACGAGCTTTCGATTAAAAAACTTATTTCAGTTTGATATTATATGTATTAGGATAGTATATTACAAAAATACATTCTAATATTAACAGAATAAGGTTTTGTGAATATTGTAATCATTTCCAAGAGTTGACATCATGAGTCGATTAAAGCTAGATCACTATGAAAAACATGGAAGCATTGGATTATCGCTTTTTTGTAGTATGGGACTTCTCAGCAGCGTACATCCACCAAAATCTTCACGAATCCCCATAGTGATAATAATCATATGCTCACCAGTAACCAACCTCAACACGGAATTCTTGGGATTCTAGTGAGATGCCGTGACCAGTGGAGTTCAACTATGTCTGTTGTGATGCAATGACTCGCTGAAGATAATAATGTACGGTGGCACAATTTCTTAGACTGGTTAAAGTAAGACATAAACACCGTTGGGTACCGACTTAGTGCTCTAGAAGATAAACATTCGCATGAAAGACCTAAGATCTTGGTTTCGACTCCCATATGCGGCATCATGGATACATACTATTGAGGAGTTCCATACTAAAACAAAACATCCGTCCAGTTCTTTCAGATTTTCCATGATAATCGACCTTTACTCGATTCATGAATTTAACACTTAGAAACACTGAAATATTTCATTTCTCCACTAATCATTAAAGGGTTTTTATTGATGAAAATAATGTCTCGTCTCTTTAATTTTTAAGTAGTATTGATTCCTGTTACATTAAATTTATTGATCTATTTCTTACTGTTACTTTATATCTCCAAGTAATATGTCATTGATTAATTCATAACTAAACTATTATATAACAAACCCCAGTTAGTGGTAAATTTGGATTTTATAGAAAACTAAATTATCCTTATAGAAACTTGTTTATACATGAGTATTTAAATATAATACTTATAATTCACTTGGTATTATTTGGCTTATATCTTCTCATTGAGATTTAAGACTGCAATCGATCAGTCTGTTATTGGCAAGCTATTTGTAAGCAATGATGGATAGTGGCTAGCAGTTGAATCCAGGACGCGCGTTTCCTCCTATTTGGGACTCGTCAGCTGGATTTACCTGCATCACAGAGTCGACGTTCACTCTGGGACTCGAACCCAGTACCATTCGCTTCAAACGCCACCGCGTTATCCACTCAGCTACTGAGTCCTGATAGCCACTTGCTTGTGCAATGGGGTGAATTTGTTTGTTTCTTGTTTCTTATATATTTATTCAGTAACATGTCAATATGAATACGTACATGGTTTCTAGGGTACTTGATTTACTAAATAGAAATTAGTTAATTCATTTATTTGTGCATAATGATGAATAAGATAAATATTAATTATGAAAGATAATAAAATGGATATCAATCATCTTAAGGTTAAATTTAATGCAATCATTATATAGTTTATAGGTCAAGGTTTAAATCTTTAGAGAACTTTATGATAGACATTATTTAATACTTCTTCATTAATTCTTTAATGGTAAATAAATCGACGAAAACCAATAACTCTGTAAGTTTTTGACATCGGATACTGACTATATTAGTTTTAATGAACTCACTTAGTTGAAAGCTCTCGGTTATGCGTGCGCTCCAGATCACGAGTGGGAACGCCGTGCTCAAATTCTCTTGTCAATCAGATCAGTCGGCTCTCGAGATGTTGATGGACTATCAAATATATCTTCGAAACTCCTCGCTTTTGATTTTTGATTTCATTGTATGGGCACGATTCATTTATAGAAGGTGTTACTGGTTTTAAAGAGTTATCAAACTCCAAACACCTGTGGCATCTTCAATTCCATTAATTGATTAGTTGAAGTTGGTTTGTAGCTTAGTCAATTTTCAAAGTGTATAATCTTTCGAATAACGAGCATTTGAGTATTTGTGATAAATTTTAAAAAGAATTATTGAAAGTTTCGTTTCCCTTGATAAAGTTGAACTACACCAGTTATGCTATAATACAGATGTAATAACAACATAAGGTTACTTTGTTTGTAATAGTTACTTATCTGAAAAATATTTGTTTCACTAAGCAAAGATAGATAATAGCTAACTGTGGAACCTAGGACTCGCGTTTCGTCCTACTTGGGACCCGTCATAGTTGATGTTCACTCTAGGACTCGAACTCGGTACCGTTCGCTTCATGCACAAGCAGAAGCAGATGACTATCAGGACTCACTAGCTAAGCGAATAACACGATGGCGTTTGAAGCGAACGGTACATGATTCGAGTCCTAAATAGGATGGAACGCGAGTCCTGGATTTCACTGTTAGCCATTATCCATCTTTGCATAAAAAGCTTCTGACTTAAGGCTATATCGAGGCAGTCTTCACAGGGTGCACATATGCCAACAAGAGACTAATCAGTTTCAGTCCTAAATAACAATAGGAAGATACAAAAGAAACATCACCAAGCGAATTTGTTTGTTTCATTGTTTGATTTTATGAAGAAATGTAAGTACGGAGAATTAACACAAGTTTTAATTGTTGTGTAATTTGGTATGTATCTTAAATCATTAGCTCATTGAATAACACGTTTAACATTTGAAGCAAAATATTTTAGGTTTGAGTTCAAACATCAACATTAGATTATAGACACATCTAGCTGACAGGTCTAAAATAGAACAAGACTCATAACCTGGATCACATTGCCAGTGGCTATTTAACACTATTAAGAAGATTAAATCATATTTTAATATTATTATAGACATTTAGGTTTTCATACATATTGATCGTTGAAAGATGATTACGCTTTTATTGAATACTCACAGATAATTATCTTATTTTAACTCTTAATATGGTACATAATTAATAGTTTTCAAAAAGTACACTCATATATGACCTTAGTCATTAGTAAATGTTCTCAACCAATTGACTTTTTGATAAAAATCTACTATATTTTAATTGATATGACAAAGAAAAGAAAAGACATTAACACCGGCTGAGTGGTCGAGAGGTTAAGCGTTTTCTCGTGATACTGAAGGCTTTGAGTTCGAAGCCCTCAAGCAGGATCATGGATGTGTATTGCTAAGGAGTACCACACTAAAACGAAACGGCTATCCAGTACTTTCAGATTTTCAATCGTGGTTTAGCTCCTATCGACTTAAGAATTCAACTATAAAATTATTATGATTTTTTATTCAAAATTACTTCCGTTTTTTTTAAAATTATAATTCAATATAATGATTATTCAGGGCAATATTTATTTCTGTTTTCCAATATTCGTTATAACAATAATTAATTATGTTCAATACAATAGGCAACATGTAACAAAATCTGGGTATTTTTTTTAATTTTTGTGATTTTCTCCTAATTATTCATTAAAATATGTGTATAATGAATAGAGTTTCAATTAGAGTCTTAGTCGTCATTATATTTTACGGGTTCATAAATCTTTATTTATATCAATCATTGTGTTCTTAATTACAAGTCATGGGAACAAGGATAGTTCCTTACTTTTTCATCTATAAGTATTAAGCGATGTGGATATAAAAGTAAAGTTTTTTTCATTAAAAAAAAAACAATAAAAAAAATGAAAAAAACAATAAAGATATAAAATCGATAAAAAACCTCTATATTTTCTTTTTTTCCCCATTTTGGATTAAAAGTTATTTTAAGTGAAAATTAATAAATAAAAAAAATAATAATAAAAATTAAAAAATAAACAAATTAATGATTTGAAAATCAATTTCATAATCGTAAAAAAATATAAAAAAATTTAGCAAATAAAATTCATTGTCTCTATATCATTTCATGTATCTATCCAGCTATCCAGCTATCCAGCTATCTATCTATCTACCTATCTACCTATCTATCTACCTATCTACCTATCTATCTATCCAGCTATCTATCCATCTATCTATCTATCCAACTATCTATCTATCTATCTATCTATCTATTTATCTATCTATCTATCCATCTATCTATCTATCTATTATCTATCTATCTATCTATCTAACTATGTATGAATACATAGAAACATTATTCTTATTACTATTCTCTGTATTTATTATTTGACATAGTTTTCAAAGTGTTAAAATTTCAAGGTAAAAAACCAATTTTAAAACATGAACATAAAAACAATGAAAATGACAATAATAATAATAACATCAGAGGACAATGTACATTAGACACATTCATAAGAAGATGTAATTTGAGAGAATTCAGAAAATGATATGGGGTATAAATGAGAACTATACATTAAACCAGTTATTCAAATATTTCATATATATATACATACATACATACATACATACACATATTTATGGGCAGAGAACAATCGAATTTCAATAGTTGAATTCATGGGTCAATTGAAGCTAGATCACTATGGTAAACATGGAAGCACTCTAAGTCTGATTCGCCCTAGTATGGGACTACTCAGCAGTGCGCATCCGCGATCCCGCCTCCCGCGAAACTCGAATCTGGGACCTATCGGTCCCGCGTGCGGGTGATTAACCACTAGACCAATGAGGTGGCCGGCATCCGAAGATGTTAATGTCTAACTTCAACTAATCCACGAAGTTGCGCCACAGTACATCATTGTCTTCATTGAGTTGATATCTCACAAAAGACCTGGTTGAACTCTACTGGTAACGGCTTCTCACTAAAACTCCAAGAAAATTGTTAAGAAAATAAATAATAAATAAACTAGTCAATGTGTAAACAAACAAATAAATAAATAATTTATTTATTTTGAAATTTAATCAGTCACATATATGTGTGTATATATGTTTGTTCAACTATTTCTCATTTGCTCTTTTGATTAGAAGCCATTTAATTATTTAGAATCAGTCGGAAAGTATCATAACGACTTACATATAAAAAAAGAACAACATAATACACTGTTAAAATTTGTCAGATTTACAATCCCCCTCCAACTACCACCACCATACACCAATAAGAAGAAATAATAACTAGATGGGTTGGAAAACCCGAGCTTTCTATCGTTAATATTATTATTATTGTTATGATTATTAGTCTTGTAAACACACCGAGAACTTAATAAGGATTCACTTTCTTTTACATGATCTTCGGCCGAATATTTAATCTAATTGATAATTACATTACTATCTCTCTTAGCTTATGTCAGCAATACTTATGATATATTAATATAATATAGTTTAATCTTATTTAAAAGCAACTTTTATGTTCTTTCCAACTTAGAAAAACGGTTTAGAAAAAAATATTCTGATGAGTTTTGTGGATATGATAGTCATTTCAATAATTAAGATCATGAGTCAGTTGAAGCTAGACGACCATGGAAAACCTGAAAGCACTGGACGACCGTTTCATCCTGCTGAAGTGTCCCACAATAGGATGAAATGGTCGTCCAGTGCTTTCAGGTTTTCCATGGTTGTCTAGCTTCAACTGACTCATGATCTTAACCATTGAAAAAAATTTTCTATTTATTGTTATTTTATTAAAACTATCAAATTACTGGAATTATTCATTTGATAAATAGAGAAGTATGTTTGCCTAGTATGAGCTGAATTTCCATCACTTCATCATTTATTGATTTTAAATAGGCAACGATTGAAAGTTTGGAAGCACTAGAATAGTGTTTCGCCTTTGTCTGAGACTCCCTAGCAGTGTATATCTACGATTCATCACAAGGAATAGGATCATCAAGTCTTGAGTCGAGTGCTTAACCTCTAAACCACTTAACCAATATCCAATGATGGAAATGTCTAACATCAGTAAAGTCACAATATTGCGAAATCCAGAGTATTCATCTTAAAAATCACGAAAGGGCTCCGAAAACGCTGGGAAATATTTTATCCAATCAGCCTTGAATAGAAGTTTCTCAGAAACATCTAGAAAGTGATGAGTCACAAGTCACATTTTGGATTGGATGATTACCTATCCTGCTGTCATGCTTACTAGGATTTCAAGATCTTCTAGAAGCCTAAGACCATATGAAATGCAGTAAATATATTCAATTTTCCGTATATAAACTAACCCTGGAGTAAAGCGTTCTTTTCTTTTGTTTTCAAGGTGTCGTGTAGATTTAGCCTGTATATTTTAGAAGAACTTGGGAATCCGATTCAAGCGTTCATTCCGTCTTGTCTGAATATGTTGGATATCACGTCATTCAACATAATCACACAGAACTAGGGATTTGTATTCATTTTATGTTCGCATAAGTGATGTGTTCAGTCAATGTTATATTTTACAAAGATGGCTTGCAATTAGATGCTAATTGCTCACATTATAAAGACTAATGTTATATTTTCTAGTTTTTAATGTCAGTCAAATCAAGGCTTTGCTAAATGGAAACATAGAATTTGTTAATATTATTCTGGCTGAAACTTATGGTATAATTCTCATATAGATCTGATTTTGCCAAAGAAGCGTAACTGCTAACTTAAGAGACATTACCGAGGCTCCCACAAGGGTTCAAACCAATCAAATATCTCATTCAGACGGCTACTGATCTTTTTTAAAATCAAAATATTCACCAATTAACCAACTTCATGATTTATAGTCTATAATGTTGGCGCAAGATAGAACGAGATCACAGGACTAATTTTCATAGGTTAATATCAATCATATTCATCAACCTAACATAAAACTAATTTATTTATCCATTGTTCTAATGATTATTAATATACTGTTCCTTCTTTACATTAAAATGATAAGGAATATTCATAACTCAAATTGATAATTTCACAGATTTATATTCTTTCAATTGAATCATTTACTTATAAGCTTCTTCTTATCTTCTCTGGATCACATCCATACTTACTTCAAATATATAATAATGAAAGTCTAACAACTAAATTGTTTAAATTCACTTATTGTTCTTTACTTGAAACTTCCCATTATTGTTTAGAACTACAATTGATCAGTCTCTTATTGGCATGTGTGCATACTGTGCATATCGCCTCCATATTACCTTAGTTCACCCTATTACACAAGCAAATGGTATTTGAAGCAAACGGTATTGGTTTCGAGTTCCAGAATGAATATCAACTCTGAGGTGCAATTACATTCAGTTGACAAGTCTCATATAGGATGAAAACCGAGTCCTGGATTCAATTGTTGACCATTATCCATCTTTGCTTATAAATGATCTAATTCATACAATATATCACCTTTAAAATTACTTTTTAGTCAACCAGATTTTAATAAACGGAATACACCCATTATGACATTAAATAAGAAAGAAAGATTAGTTCAGCGAAGAGTTCTCTTTTCGGCGAATTCATTTTCAAAGCTGTACAATCGCAAATATATATACATATTTTTACAGGGTGATAATAATACTGATAATAAACTTATGTTATACAAGGTGACAGTGAGGTTAAATAAACAAAGGTATTAGAAAAATTTTTTTAAAACAAGGAAACTTTGATGGTTAATTGCTTAGATATTCATCGGGTAAGGGTAGCTCAGCATGATAAAATAACATAAAATGTTGAAACAGAGATGAAATGTAATCGGAATGATCGTGGAAATAAAAACATACCGGTTAGGGGTACAAGATTTGACGGGAAGATGGAAGGTGAAGCAGATGGCTGTAAAAAAACAAGAGTATGAAGAAAAAAATTTTTTAATACATCAAGACCATGGTAGAAGGAGAGGTTGTACCAATCTCTTTTGTACACATAATTCTGGTTTTTCAAAATGTATGGCTATTGCCTCGGAAATGCAAAGAGGATGCAGTCTAACTGTCTTAGGAAGGCTTCTACTTACCTTGTAGATGACTTTGAACGCAGAGTCTGTCTTGATTGAGTGACCTGTGTTCACAAGGTGTTCGGTTACAGAACTTCTTATTGAGCCGCTGCCTCTTCTTCTTAGCCACGCCGGACAATGTTCTTGAATTCTTTTGGATAAAGTATATTATATAAAGTATATATAGTATATTATATATTATATTATATATTATATACATATATATTATATATTATATATTATATAAAGTATATTATATACACTGAATAGTTACAAAAATTTAATTTATCATTACACCTCAGTAAGTTTTGAAAAAAACAAAAAAAGAGAAACGACCTTTTTTTGTTCCAGTGACAATCGTTCATTATTTCTACTATAAGTTAATCAAAACAAACCAAACAAAAGAATTTAGATTGAATGAACCTTACAATTGAATCACTCATAAATAGTTTATTATGAAGAATTAAAATTAAAGTTAAATAATTGTCATATGACTTAGCAACTATGTATATAGTTACATTTTTATTTATTTATTATGATTAATGTCATATATATGTTTACAAATGATCTAATTTTTGACTATAAGGCAACATTATAATGTAAACAATATGAGAATAGTTTCTGCTTCGACTAACTTCTATTTACACTTATTATATTTTCATTTATTTATTTATTTGTGTGTGTATATGGAAATTTTGTTTTTATATTGATGGTACTACTGTTTATTTATTTGGTTGTTTACTTTTATCTTCCGTTTAATATAACTTTTCGATGAAATGTATATATATATATTGATGAAATGTTCAAAACAAACACAAAGATTGGAAAAGTAAAGATGTTTGACTTTCTTTAGGAATAGTGTTGTTGTCATTGTTGTTAGGAAATAAATATCGATGGAATATTTGTTTCATTATAAAATATATAGATAGAGTATTTGTTATGAAGTATTTGATTGTTCACTACTCTATTTGGGTTTTATTATGAAATTTTGATAATGAGAAAATAATAAAATCTTATTTGTCGATTTCTAGGAATAATGATTAATGAACAGTATGATTTATAGAGGAAGTTATATGTCAAAAAAAATATTTCAGTAGTTGAGATCATGAGTCCATTGAAGCTAGATCACTATAGAAAACCTGGAAACACTCTAAGGTCGTTTCATCCTATTATTTAGCAGTGCGCATCTACAACCCCGCCCCCAGCGAGATTTGAACCTAGGACCTATTAGTCTCGCGTGCGAGACGGTGTTAATGTATAACTTCAACTAATCCACGAAATTGAGCGACACATCCACCATCGTCTTCAGTGAGTTACTATCTCACAACAAGTCTGGTTGAATTCCACTGGTTACTGCTTCTCATTAGAACTCCAGGATATATTTCTTGAAGCCAGTCATTTGTGAGCTTATATTGATTTGTATCAGAAGGGGTTTTATGGACGTTGTAGTAATTTCAACAGCCAAGATCAAGAGTTAATTGTTTATTTTTTGAATTGATACTTGGACAATGTTATTTTTGGCAGTTCAATCACTAAAATGTAGTTTGGTTCATTTATATTATGCTACAAAATTATACTTATCCAAGTGTATTTATAAAATAAACTGCTCTTTTTTACATGCTTATTAATGACTGATTTTTGGAATGGATTGTTTAACTTCCAAATAAATTTTTTTTTATTTAACTGTGAAGTTAGTCAAATCAGCTTTGTAGAAGTCAATCAGAGCGAAATTTCTAGATGCTTTTGTTATACTACAAGATTATTTAATTAATGATTTAGTAGTCATCATGCAACATGTTTTTTTTATGAGAACTGAGTTATCTTCACATAATAATGTCACATCAATACTGATGCGTCTCAAATTAGAATAGTTAAGTTGTTTAATGATTTAAGGTTTGTAAACGTTTACTGATCTGATGTCACACCGTAGTGGCCGCTACTATATCAAATCCACATAGGTTATTATAGACTGTGGACATACTAATTTTTTTACTCTCCCCAAGCTACGTTTTGACCTTGTCACTTATTCGCTTAATAAGGCTGACTGTTTTTTAAATTATCATATGTGCGTTAATTACTTACCCTATTTATGATGTGCCTGTAACTTATTTTTGTTTAACCATAAATATCGATTCATGCTTGATTAAATCGAGTTGGCTTAAATGTGCTCTTCCGTTTGTTCCGTTTCGCTCTATCCTCTTCATTTTGCTGCTTATTATTTCGAATCCTTGTCTGAATAAACTAATGGCTGATATACATTCTTCCAATGCCACCCATATTTAACTTCTTATTACCGCCGTTATACAAACGAGGTTAGCCCATGTAAAAAACAGAGTTAAACGGAAGACGTATATTCATAGAATATTCATACATTTATCCAAATCGCAGTCAGATCAGCCAGCACCGTAACACATTGACAATGACTATTTTCAGGTTTATATGTATTACAGATTGTATAAACATCGACGAACAATGTAATCAGTATCACTCGTGAAATGAATACACAACAGACATTCAGCGGTAGTGGGGAAATGGTTGTTTTTAGATAGACAAATTGTGTTTACCTAAAAAAAAACACCTTTATTGTGTTAGCTTTCAATTGAAGTAACGCTTACGGATATAACATACACTTTAAGAACAGAGAATGGTTATTGATTAATCAATATAAATCTAGTCAGCTATCTTTTATGAATTTACAAATGCACAAAAGTATCAATTTATTTGTTGGCATATTTTTTCAGTAAAATCTTAAGTAACTAGGAAAATGGCAATATGTTTGCAATAACATTTACAGAAGTTGTTAGTCATTTCAACGCTTTCTTTTTAATCAACCATGAGACTTCCAGGAATCTTAAAGAGACTTCAGGTGGGGTTTCTCGATTGGATACAGTCCGTTTTATTTTAACGTATTAGAATTGGGGGAATAATTTAAATCAATTAATTGTATCTAATTTACGATATGTATACATAAATTATATACTTTGTTGTGTAAGCCAATCATGATTTCTTCTGAGGTGAAACTACTTTGAAATGTAAGAAGTCTTATATTTTTATTGAATACTGTCAGACTTATTGTAAATTCAATTATATCAAATTCCTGGAAAAGTTAATTATAAATGAATATGAATGTAGGCCGTTGTATCTCCCCAAGTTGAAATATTCATTATATTAATCACTGTCAACAGACTTTAATCTTGTTTATTATATCAGTAGTTCCCAATGACTATATCTAAGGTCTTTTAAATGAAATATTAGCTTTCATTAAGTTTAATTGACTTGATATTGTTTTACTTGAATCTTCCCATTGATGGTTAGGACTGCAATTCATCAGTCTCTTATTGGCATATGCGCATACTGTGCGTGTGCTTCGATATTGCCTTAATTTACGAGCATTAAAAGCAAAGATGGATAGTGGCTAGCAGTGGAAGATTCATGTAAAAAAATATCAAATGAATTAAACTTCACTCCATTGCACAAGCAATTGGCTATCATGACTCAGTAGCTGAGTGGATAACGCAATGGCGTTTGAAGCGAACAGCACTGAGTTCGAGTCGCAGAGTGAACGTCAACTCTGAGATGCAGGTACATCCAGCTGACGAGTCCCAAATAGGACGGAACGCGCGTCCTGGATTCCACTGCTAGCCACTATCCATCTTTGTTTATAATGCTTGTAAATTAGCTTTTATTAGTTTGAAATGTTTATTGAGTATGTTAAAATTTAAGTTAGTGTATTAGTGAGAGTTGAAGAACTATTTCATTTTAGCTTGAGGCAGGTTATTACTATGTACACCAAATATTTTCACAAATCGAATACAAGACCTTCAAGGTTAAGCTATAGTGAAACGCTCTTTAAGGCGCTAAGTAGTCACGTAATGATATCTGTATACTTTCGTTTACAAAATTCTTCTGTGGTTTGTGCCATTTATACAGACAGATATATTAGGGTTCTCGCTGATAGAAAAGAAGTATCAAAAGAACAAGAAAAGCAGAAGCAGTTCAAGTAACAACAGCATTCAAAGAATGATGGAATTTGTGAGAGACAGTTGGAGGAAAATATACAAAATGATCTATTCACTGTATTATTTTCATATATTACAAATATAGAATGTGATTTTGCTTCATATAATACCTTGATTTACAGTAATCAAGTCTGCCTTCATTATATTACTACCAAAAAAAATATTGTAAGATTGATAATGACTAATTTCAAAACTGTAATAAAAAGAAAACAACAACGAGAACAACAAATGTTTTCTTTCTCTCTCTCTTTTTTCTTTTACTATGTCAATCAGAATGCTTACTCTTTTAATTCTTTTATTTATCTTTTTGTTTTAAGGGAAAATAAAAGATGTCAAATAATTGAAGTTAAACGATAATCCTTTATTGTTATTTCGGGACACATTTTAAGGGGAAAGACTGACAATGTTCTTATTAAATTTATCACATCAGTTTAAATATCTCCCTGTTTGTAGTTCTATGCTTTGTTATATATATATATATATATATATATATATATATATATATATATATATATATATAATAGCATTGACAATATAAACATTTTGACTGTAATAGTCATAAACTTTGGATTAGATTCTTTCGAGAAATATGGCAAGATATATTTGCATCGGAAATCCTAATAAAACACAATATAAGCGTGTTATATTGTATCTTAGGAGCTACTTGAATTAATATGTATATATAGATATATATAATGGTGTTCATTCTTTGATAATCTAAGATTTAAGTTCTATATATACATAGATATATAGAGATATATGTATATACTACTTGAAAAGTTACAAATATTAAAATAAGAAAAAAAAACATTTTTTATCTTATTTTAATGAAAACCAACAAGAAAAAGAAAAGACAAAAAAGAAATTCGGGCATATTTTTTTTCTATTTTCTTCGATACAAATATTCTATTTGTGTACAAAAAAAGAGAAAAAAAGAAAAAAAAGAAGAAAACAGAAGTGAGAAATGAAAAAAAACACAAGAAAGAATAAAAGAATTTACGAAATATTTTTTTGTAACCTGGTAATTGGAAATCATTTTTTGTTGTTGTTGTTGTTGCTAAATTCAGCATGTGGTAAAGTAAAATTAATTTTTACATTTAAAAAAAAATAAATTCTGAAGTATTTTTTCATTTTTGTTTTTTTTAATTTTTTTAAATTTTTTTAATTTTTTTTTTTATGGAATTAAACATTATTTTATTCTTGTTACATTGAATGCAAGATAAGATCAATCAACTTGTATTTGATTTCATTTAAGGAGTAAATGATTAAACTACAAAAAAACCCCGTTTTTCTTTGAATAAAAAAGAGTTCTGTGAATAGTTGGTTTCTTCAGAGTTAAACTTATTGATTAGCACCAAGTTGTTTTATTAGTTTTTCAATGGAATATTTAGTTGTGATTGTATGATATTACTAGAGAGTTTGTTTTATATTTATAGTTTAAAGATCATAATTAGAAAACTGTTATAAAGTGCGATGTTCAAAATTCAATAGTGATACACAATGTACTATGCGATAATTCATTGATTATTTGAGAGAAAACACTAGAATGAGTGAGAAAGTATGTTGGGCTACCGAATAAGATGCACAAATACTCATCCATATATATCACTGTTACTTACACTTGTTACTCCCAATGAAGCATAGGCCGACGACCAGCATTCTCCAATCCCCTCTGTTCTGATCCTTGCTTTTCAGTTCTGTCCAATTTTTGTTCATTTTTCTTATATCTGTCTCCATTTCTGGACGTTATGTGTTCTTTTGTCTTACTGTTTTGTTGGGGACATTAGATTCCCAGAACTCACTTGGAAAAAGACCTAATTTTGTAATTCTATTTAGAAAAATTGAATTTATTTGTTTTCGCGCCAAAAGCTCTCTTTTCACCTTCAATGTCGTATTTCCCACTTGGAAGAATCTTAAATGCTATTGGTCTGTCGCATCTTTTAGTATGCTATTTTGTAACTCTCTCCAATGAAGGTTTTGTACTGTATATATACGTTTTGATTTGTGTCTGTTGTTATCGCTCGTTTTCCGACTTTTGCGGAATATACTTCCCCTATTCCAATTTTGAACTTCTTCCTCTAGTTAGCGGAGTTGGGATGCATCGAATAGCTAGCTTACTGGTCTTTGGTCACCGGGTCTTTGTTCCGTTCGCAGATTAAGTGAAATCGTAACCGCTTCAAACCTAGCTTGTTTTCCTTTGGCCTCGAGGATTCCATATGAGAGCTTGCCTTGTGACGCAGTTGGGTGCTTTCCTCAATGTGTATCCTATCCACTTCCAGCGCTTCTTCCTGATTTTTTCCACCGCTGGGATCTGGTTTGTTTTCTCTCATAGTAGTTTGTTGCTAATAGTGTCTGGCCAACGGATTCGAAGTATTTTGGGCATACAACTGTTAATAAACATTTGTATCTTCTGGACGATGGCTAATCAGAAAAAATTATTCAAACATGAAACAATAGAACCTCAAATTTAACACTTATAAATGTTGAAACCATATAATTTCCGTAAATGGTACTAGGGGGAATAAATGAGTACTGTTTTGTTCTAGTATAAAACGATTCAGTAATGATTATGCACGATCACATGAGAATTTTTTAAAATGATCTATCGTTTCTCTAAATAATAAGAAACAATAGTACACTTTCATGGATAGTTATCTTTATTTATTCATTCAACTTGTGTTTCATAATTATTCGTTAGAATAGATTGTAAAGAGTATTTGGAAGGTAGAATACAAGTAACTATTTGCATTTAACTGTTATTATGTATTCTTTCAACTAGTTAAAATAAACTTTTAACTATTCAAGTAGTTAGAGCAAATGAAGTTTATTCAAAGAGAATTACTATTTCAACTTAATTCTATTAAGAATAAAACACTGAAATGAATTAAATTGAGTATTTAAACAATGACGATAAGTCGTTGAAAACTGTCAACATCACAAGTGGCAAAGTGATTATTTTATTTTGAATGAACCTATTAGCAAGAATATAATTTATGAACGAACCAATCAGATTTAGAATAACAAGTCTTGAATTTTGGCACAAAATTCATTCATAGTGTTTTGGCATTACAGTTCTTAATGAAAACCCTAAATTTAATTTCTAACGCTAACCATCATCTATAATTCATGATTCTAATTCCGCACACTTGTTTATAACTCTTATTTTGTCCTAGTTATTAGGTAGACACTCCCAAGGTCACTTTAGTATCATTTAAAGATCGTCCATAAATTATAGTCTCACCCACCTAATAACTTTTAAATTTCATTTGTGATAACAATCGATCAAAGTTAGTTTATAGAATTGTGGCCATTCGATTTAATCGCAATTATTTTCCTATTTATTTGAAGACAAAATAGGATTCAAGTGTATTAGAGTTCAATTAAGTTTACGAAATAACTCATAAATACCTATCGTTTCCTTTATATATAGCTTATATATTGTTCCATGAAATTGCTTTATATAGTACTTACAATTGTAAGCCACTAAGAGTTTAGAGATGTCTATACTTTAACCATCATTATAAAAAGAAAAAAAGTTATTTTGAATTTTATAGGTTACAAGCGATTCGTTACAACGTCGTATCAAAAACTCTAGAAATTCACTGATTATATCTAAATAACATAGTACAGAAGTAAATTGGTCAGTAGTATAATCGAAAACTACATTAATGAATTATTACTTTTCTTTGATGATTTGTCATATTTTATTATTATGTAATACAACTTATCTTTAAAGCTGAAATAAGAAACTTAATTAATATTTTCAATGGTTAAGGTCATAAGTCAGATGAAGCTAGATCATCATGGAAAACCTGAAAGCACTGGACGGCTGTTTCGTCCTATTGCGGGACTCCTCAGCAGTGCGCATCCACGACCTCACCCCCTTCGAGATTTGAACCCAGGACCTACTGGTTTCGCGCGCTAGCACTTAACCACTAGACCACTGAGCTGGCATCCCACAGTGTTAATGTCTAGCTTCAACTAATCCACGAAATTGAGCGACACATTCACCATTGTCTTCAGTGAGTTGATATCTTACAACAGACCTTGTTGAACTCCACTCGTCATTACTTCTCACTAGAACCCCAGGATATACCTCGTGATATTGGTATTGTTCGGCTTGTATCTTCTCAATGAATTTTTTTAAAGTGGCTATCAGGACTCAGTAGCTGAGTGAATAACGCGATGGCGTTTTAAGCGGATGGTACTGGCTTTGAGTCCCAGAGTGAACGTCAAATCTGAGATGCTGACGAGTCCTGCATTCAATTGCTAGTCACAATCCATCATTGCTTGAAATAAGAAACGTTTAAATAATGCTAAGATCTCTCAATAATGTAATATGAAGGTGAAGATTATCAGAACTATGCGATGATATATTAGCGTAATACATTTCAAACAATCTGATCATACATAATACACTTGTTAAGAACATTTATATCTAAAAATAAAAAGATCAACTAGACTAGAAATGGAAGGTAAAAGAAGATAAGGATTATAATGACAATAATGTGAAAAAAAATTGAAACCTAATCACTTTGGATAATAAGCTAATATTATCAGGCCAGGTTTAATGTGAGAATAAACTGTTTTTTGAATATACAAAGAAGGTTTGAATTTTCGTATGGCTAAAGCTTCAATAAACCTTAATATACACCCTTTCACACTATTATACAACACCACAAAAGCTGAGTTAAGATCAATCTTATGACCTGCTTGAATTATGTATTTAGCAATAGCGTATGATAGATGTTGTTCGAAATGTTTTACACTAATATATATCACATAGTTTCGATAATTTTCATCTTCTTATTCCACTATCAAAACTTATTAAAGGGACTAATTGCTTTAATTGATGGTATCATTTAACAATGTTATACCATGAATACAGACATGAAAGCGAATTACTTAAAAAATAAAATCATAGGATGATCATAGGTATATTTATTTACATTTTTGTAAGGTATATTACATTCAAGTTTCTTAGCAGATATATTTTATTGTCTATTACTATTATTTATTCATTTGCGTACACGACTAGTAGAATTCTATCATTACAATGCCAGTTGCTATCAACATTAGAATAGTTAGAATAAATATGAAACATTTAGTTGGCTAGTTTAGAAGAGTTTTTGTTTTTCTATTCTTGAAAACAGTTCTGTCTAATGTTTTCAAATAATTACTGATCTAATTTTAAATAAAATGGAAGGAAAAACAAAACATTCGAAATATATATATGTTACTTGGCATTGCTTGTTTGTATCTTCTCATTGTTGTTAAAAGCTGTTATTGATTACTCTCTTAATGGCATATGTGCATCCTGTGCGGATTGACTCGATATTACCTTAAGTCACAAGTTTATTAGGGAACGATGGTATCTGGCTGATGAGTCCCAAATAGGACGAAATGCGCTTCCTGGATTCCACTGCTAGCCACTATCCATCTTTGCTTTTAATGCTCGTGAATTAAGGCAATATCAAGGCAATACGCATAGTATACACATATGCCAATAAGAGACTGATGAATTGCAGTCCTAAATATCAATGGGAAGATTCAAGTAAAACAGTATCAAGTGAATTAATCTGTTCTTAAGTTCCTCAAGGTTAGATGTACAGTTATTAATATACTTCAAATATTGGTCTTGAACCATCAAACATAAATTCGATTATCTTCATATTTTTCATTCAATAATTTCAATAATTGAAATCATGAGTCAATTTAAACTAGACCATCATGGAAAACCTGGAAGCGCTGGACGGCCATTTCGTCCTAGTATGGGACTCCTCATTAGATCGCATCAATTGACTCATGATTTCAACTATTGAAATATTAATTTAAATTAATTCGAAATATCAGGTGACCTTTCATTTTGTAATTTGTATCCCATAAAAATCGATATAAAGAGATATAAAGAAATTGATGCGTTTTTCTAATTGACACCACGGGTTAATTTTACTTGAAAAATCATTGAAAACCAGAAAGCACTGATTATGTACTTGGTTCTAGTTTGAGATTCATCAAAAATGCACGTTCGTAACCCCCAACCTCAATCGAACTCATAATTGACGATGTTTTACAAATTGCTTAATCTTTGTACCTCTGAGTTGGTATCTAATGATATGAATGTCTAGCACCAATTAATTTGTCTTATTAAACACTTGCCTTTCATTTTCTTCAGTGAGTAACTAGATCACACCGTGAATTGTTTATATTCACTGGTCATGGATTCTATCTAGAACTCCTGAAATTACATCTTGAAGTTCGCCATCAATGGGAATGTGACTACTATAAGTATAAAGTTTTTGTGCACACTGTTGAATATTCATGACTAAATTAATGTGATAATCCGTCCAAATTGGAAAGTTCAGTTTATGTGAGGACTATATATATTAGTGAAGTAAGTACAAGGACAATAAACTTAAAAAATGAGAAGCAACGAGAATAACAATTAAAATAGTTCTTTAAGCCTTATTTCAGGAAAGAACACTATATTAACAAATAATCTGTCAGTCAGTAATACTGTAGTGAACAGAATATGGGTGGGGACAATCGAATGTATTTGACACAAAATTACAGGACATGTTAATAAAATCTAACAATCATAAAGTAAATGCTTAATTTGCTAAATGTTCACCAATTGTCTTAAAATGAATCAGACTTCATTGTTCTTGCATTTCCATACAAATTGCCTTCTGTTTCAATTTTTTACTGTTCGATCCTTTCATCTCTCTGCTGCTAGATCTTTTGTTCACGACTAACATCATATACTACTTATGTCAACATAAGTAGCACACACCCTAACACTATAACAATCATCTAATTTCACCTTTGTAAAATAAACTTCTATTTGACGTTAGTGGTTTGTTCACACATTCATACAAATTATTTTTCAATTAAGGAAATATTGCCATTAAGCTACATGTTTTAGATTTGTGTAAACGAATAATCATGTATCCTATGTGTACCCATATTGTTTTACAAATGGTTCGTAAATTATCACGATTATCATACAAAATAAATGTCAAGCAAAAACTACTCCAAATATTGGTATATTCTCATTTTTGTTGATTATTTGAAAAAGGTTATTGTGTCATCGGACTAGGTGCAGTGTGTACTACTTTTGCGGACAGATATAAGTAGTATGTATCAGGAATTTAAGAGCAAAATTCTAAAAACAAGAGGAGAATGAAAAGAAATGGAAAAGAAAATAGAATGTAATCAAAATAATAACAAAAATAAAAGAATAATGGAGTTTGTAAGGGACAAGTTAGGGAAGAAGAGCAAACAGTGCATGCAATATATTGTTTTCATATTGCACAAATTCAGTATGTGATCATGCAAAATACAATATATTTGCGTACTACTCAAGTTTTCGTTCACTACACTAGTAGTAAACTTTCACCATCTACGGTATGTGGTTTGTGAATACTAATTTTGAAGAGAAATGTATTCCCTTATTGTATTATAAATGCTAAGAACTCCTTACTACAATAATAATTATGGTAAAATATGTAGCTGTAAGTTTTCTTGTTATGGTTAATTGATATAACGTCTCAACACAAAAATATATTTTACATGTAAAATAGTCCATTATTTAACATAATAATTAGACAAGTCTATTTTACTCTTATATACTTTAGACATGTTTATTTCTGTCAGTATAAGGATTTGTAGAGGTTGAAATCATGAATCGATCAATGATAGAACATCACTGAAAACCTGAGAGCACCGGACAACTATTATGGAAGTTCTGAGAAGTGTGTATTCATGATCTTACGCCAAAGGGACTCGAGCACAGAACTTTCGGTCTCTCGAACGAACCCTTCACCTCTAGATCACTGAGTCGGTAATCAAAGGCGTTAATGTTTATATTTGTTTCCAATGCATGATCTTACATGACCTTTCATTCATTACCTAAGGTGGATAACTGTTTGTTTTAGTTCAATCAATGGCTTTGTCATATGACATGGTGTGAATCAGTATTTGTATAGGAAGAAATATTAAAAGTTATTCAAACCATTCAACAGTGGCTAGTTATTTTTATATTTAAACCATAGCTCGTTTAATTTCAGTCACTTCAGAATAATGTTTTGTCGAAATTATCAAAAGATTTCCCTGTAAAATTATAGAATGGATGCTTGAATATTTAATAATTATTTTTATGTAGAGTACTTGTTTTGAATTTTGATAAATGTCTCAATGTAAACACTTCAGTTGTTTTGATTGCAAAATATCATGCATGCATTAACAGTACAATCGATTGTTTGAATTGAATTAAAGTGGTTTGTTATTCCTTACTGACTAACATAGTTTAATGACGGATATCTGCTTAAAATTGGTTAACAACTAAACAAATTAAAATAGTCTTAGACTTAGTAAAATATGCTACTTACAAACAACAAATAATGGCACGATAGGGTTTTGTAAAGATCATTGAATTTTATAATTTATGTCATCATCGTTAGATAGCCATTGATAACTATAAAACCTATTTATTAACAAAAATCGTTAGCTTAATATTGAGTAAATTCTAGAGGTACTTCTTTGAGTTCTGGTGAGGCTTCGTGATCAGTAGAGCTTATTCATTTCTGATATGGAGCAATCACTTAAGGAGGGGTTGAAAGGTGGTTGCTTCATATTACAAATTGGTTGGAATTAGACATGAATACCATTAGGTGCCGTCTGAGTAGCCTTGGAGGTGAGCGTTCTCAGTGGAACCGAAAGTTTTGTATTTGATCCTCGATGAGATTGTGGATGAGTACCGCCGAAGATTTTGACACTAAAGCGATACATCTGTCTATTGTTTCTTGACTTTCGAGGATTTTCTATATAATATTACTGAATGATGTAAACTATAGATGGGCGTTGTTTTCAAGAAAAATTATAAAGTTTCAATCACAATCTTTTAGACGTTTCATAGAGCACTTATCTGTATATGTCCCTGAGGTCTAGTAATTAATGTTTATTCTAACCAGCTAATAACACCGGTACTATGTAGTACCGATATTGCCATTAAGTCACAAGGTATCTCTGCTAAAAATTCTTGCAACTAAATAGTAATATCTAGACAGTGATAAACATATGCTAAAATACACTGATCAGTTGTAGTCTATATCACCAATTAAAAGATTAGGACAACCGATATAAATTAATCAAATTTTATCCTGTTGCACACGATGGCGAATATTTGGATTAAGCAGCCACATGAATAAGGCGTTAGGGGGTTAGACTGAACATCATCAATATTGCACGCACGTTCAACATGTGAGTCCTAGGTAAGATAAAATGCACAACTTGTTAAATTTTGATTGAGATCATGAACCAATTGATGTTAGAGCACAAGAGAAAACCTGGAATCACTGTATGGACGTTTCGCGCGAGAGAGCTCCAGGTTTTCAGTTGTGTTCATATTGGCAGTAATGTACTGAAATCTGGAATAGGAACTAAATGTGTTTCCCACAATTCTACCTAGTCAAAAAAACGTTTTAAAAATTACCTGTGATGTGGTAATAATCTACTACATTACTAGATGGTAACTAGCAGTGAAATCTAGTAGGCACATATTTTCTCCTTATTTAAAACTCATCAGCTGAATACACCTAATTCCAATAGTGATGTCTGCAGTACTAGTTATTTCAAAACTAAACAAACTATCCATTTAATTTTTAGATAATGCAATCACTAGACACTGATCTAAGTTAGTTTATAATAATCAATTTTACATCGTATCATTTCGATCATAAAAGTACTTTTGTGAAGAACATTTCATGATCCACAACAGTTTTAGTGAACGAGAGAACACAGTTTTGGAAAACCGATTGTATTTGACATAAAATTACAGAGTTACTTGATAAAATAGTTCATTAGTTATCTGAAACTTCATTGTTCTTGTATTTTCATACTAATTACCTTCTGTTCCCATTCTTCCATCTTTTCGATCTTCTCAACCTTTTATCGTCAGGCATTCTATTCTTAATTGGTGTTATATACTACTTATATCAACATAAGTAGTACACACTATACAATAACTTTTCTTATCATCATATTTTATTTTTACAAAGTAAATAATTTCTAGAGTGATAAATTTAGTCTTGTTAATAAGTATTTTTTTGTTTATTCAATATTTACACAAATATGGTCTTGTTTTGAACGAAAATATACCTCTGAAGTACTTTATGTATATCTAGATAATGTTGATCAGACAAATTAGATTTGAATTAATTAAATATATTTTCACTTCATTTCGACTTCACTCTCTTCTCTCTTCTATTCCTTATGAAGTGAATGAAAATGACAACAAATTTTCTTGTATCCTAATAATGTCAACATTCTTATCTGATCGTAAATTTGAACCACTAGCACCACCACCATCACCACCACCACCACAAATTTAGATGTAAACAAAATAGAAACCAGTAAAATTACTCAATAACAACAACAACAACAAAAATCAGAGAGAAAAAAAAGAAAAGAAAAATAAACCTTTCTGTAAAACTATGAAGATATATTGAAAGTTCTACAATATTTTCATCAAGGTGATTTCCTTTCGTTCTTTCCCCTTTTCTTTTTTTTACACGTTATCAAGTGTTATTTTATAAATGAATATTCAGCATTGTTTATGTCGAATGGATTACGTAAACCAGTTAGGAAATATTGGTTGTAATTTTTTGTTTGCTGTTTTTATTTATTCATTTATGAACAAGTAAGTTAGTTGTTACGTAGTAATAACACTATGAATATGATAATGAAATTTTATTTATTTATTTATTATTCTGTATTTCATAGAGCTTGACAAAAAAGCTTTACGTAGATGGTGATATTTCACTTCATTGTAAACAACAATGATTGAATAGTACGTTTACTTGAAAGAGAAATTGTCTAGTTAATATCTTCTTTTTAAAAAATTAGATTAGTTATAGATGATAAATGAAAATAGAATTGTAATGAAATAAGATTTTGATGACTATAATTCATTTATTATAATATCGAATTGAAATATTCTTGAAATCGATAAAGATTTAAGTTGATATTGGGAAAAAAAACTGGAAAAGATGATTGAATTGAACAAACTTACACTAGTGGAATTCAATCCGTGTCACGTGGGGTCAAACAATGAATGATGGGTTGCTTGAGGTTATAGATCGATTATAGATAGATATTAACACTGTCGGATGTCAGGTCAGTGATCTGGAGGTTGGGTGTTCGTGGTCAAGACTGTAGGTCCTTGGTTCGAGTCTCACGTATGTAATCGTGAATGCGCGCTGTTGAAGAGTTTCATATTAGAACGAAACAGTCGTCTGATGCTCTCAGGTTTTCAGTAGTGACCTAACTTAAATTGACTGATGAATTCAACTACTAAAAAAAACTGAAAAAGATTTAAATTTGGTTTTTCGCATAATTTATGGAAAGAATTTAGCTAATCAATCATTAAATGTATGAAGGCACCGGTAAATAATCATGAATGCCATCAAGTGTTCCTGAATTTTTAATGAGAATAAGTACTCTTTGAAATCCAACCTTTTCAGGGTCGAAATAAGGATAGGTAATTTTAGTTGATGGTCATACTAAACCTGAAGTTTACGAATGTTAAAAATGAGAATTGTCAGATAACAAATCAGTTATTTGAAGGTATCATATTAGCTGCAAGATTCGAAGGCACTGAATTCGATTTCTTTTGAAGCCATCCATGTTCATTTCTGAGTAGTTTCTAAATGGAACGAGTTGATTATTCGTCTCTCCACAGTTTTCAACAATTCAACAGTTAATTGAAGTGAAAAAAACTATTCATTAACTTCTGATCAATAAAACGCTTGGATAGAATAAATTGATAAACACCCCATATATAAAATTCATGACTTTCATTACTAAGGACTGGGATAGAAATATCAACTAGCATACAAAACGCTTATATTGAATATTTGAAGTTAATTAACAATTACAACATCTATTGTACATTGTTTACTACTAAATATTTTCAAAAATTAAGTTAGAAGATGATTATTCTAAATTATACCAACTACATAGGGATCAATGTCCAAAACAAACAATCAAAACATTATTCCATTTTCACTTGGTATTGTTTGGCTTGTGTCTTCTGATTGAGGTTTAAATTCACCTCACTGTACAAGCAAGTGGCTATCAGGACTCAGTAGCTGAGTGGATAACGCGATGGCGTTTGAAGCGAATGGTACTGGGTTGGAGTCTCAGAGTGAACATCAACTCTCTGAGATGCAGGCACATCCAGCTGACGAGTCCCAAATAGGACGAAACGCACATCCTGGATTCCACTGCTAGCCACTATCCATCATTGCTTATTCCATTTTTTATATCAGCTATTCAGAAGAAAATGTTGTTTTCTCTTATGACAACAATTTATAATTAGTATATTAATGCATATATTTGCTTAATGATGAATTATTATTTAGATTTGATTCATTAATGAGTAATGACCGGTGTCATGTGTGTGAATTCATTCTTAGTACTTATCCAAATTCTATCGATCAGATAACGATTTAGTCACTTGTCTAAAAAGATCAAAATTGTAGGTACAATTTCCCGAGATATATATTAGTTAGTTATGGCTGACAGAAAAACTTATCGACTACCGTCAAGCACCATCTTACATCTCAATCAATCAACAAATTAGTAGTAGTACTTTTAAATATAGAACATTTTGCAGTGGTTTGATGATCGTTTTGATAATAAATTGTGTTATTATCAATCAACGTTACTTTATTATTCTCTACGCCTATTGAATAGATCCTACAAAATATGTCTATACTGTTTACATGTTTGAAGACAGTATTACATTCTGTAAAGGGTTATTTTGAAATGATTAAGATTGGTATTATTTTACGTTGAGAATCTAGTGAACTTATTCACTTGGTTATTTATGAATGATAAAGTTAGTAAAAGTCTTCAAGCAAACAATTTTTTATTATTACCATGTAGATTTGTAGAGATTGTAGTATTTTCACAGTTGAAATTAGGAGTCACTTCAAGATAAAACATGATTGAAAATCTGGAAGCACTGAAAAGCCCTTTCGTTCTAGTATGGAACTCTTCAACAGTGCACATTCATGATCCTGCACCAAAGAGCCTCGAATGTCAGACCTTCGTACTTGAACGTGAGAGCCTTACCTCTAGACAACTGAGTCCACATTCAAAGGTGTTAATTTTCAAATTTGATGAATATATGATATTGCTCGACTCTTCATTCATTACCTGAGGTGGATAACTAGTTCACACTTTTCTGCGGTAAGGTAAAGATGATATTTTAGTGTTAGCGAATATGTCAGTGTATTCGGTTACGGAATCATTCAAATGAATTCTCCCTCAGAATAATTTAAAAATGCCACCAACAGTATGTGATTGATTATTAATTAATATTTCACAAATTTTATACTTAATGACTCTTCAAGAAAGAAGTGAGATTTTATCTTAAATGTAGATTATGAAAGATACTTGAAAGGATTAAACAAACATCTTGAAACAGTTCACCATATGCATTACAATAATAATAAATATATTTGTTATTATAACTCAATGAGTAAAATTTTTATTTCTGACGTTTCGTGACTTAATATAGGCTACTTCTTCAGAGAAAATAGATAACTAAATACAATACATCAAGTTCACAGAGTAATCTATCCTCTTTTATGATTTTTACCATAGAATCATATGATGAACTTACTGCAAAATCATTGTACAAAGCCAACAATCAGTAGATAATTTGAAGAGTAGTTGGAAGTAAAATCTATAACTTACATTTCTTCCTATTTGGGACTCAACAACAGGATGTACGTACACCATAGTGTTAATATTCATGCTGAAACTAAAGTTTAATACCTTTCGCTTCTAAAAACATCAACGCGTTATCTATCGAGCTTAATATTCCAGAGATTCAATAGTTTTTAATCTTTTATCCTTTTCAAATCGTCGGTTAAACTTTTTATCATTTCTAAATAAGTCAGGAATTAAATAGTAATAATAGTAATAATAATAAACGTGTAACAAAATTTTATTTCCCTAAAGGTAACTAAAATTTGATCCACAGAAATTTATTTCGGAAAATAAAAGCCCTTACAATTAAAATTCATGTTGTATCATGCAAATTACTGGTCATCTAAACTCAACAACTCAATTGATAATGTCTTTATGTTTGAATAACAAAGTACTAATGTGGTGTTTACTACTGATGTCAACAGATATAAGTAGTATATATCATCAATGAAATGCTTGAAGGTAAAAGGTTAAGAAGATCAAAGAAAAAAAGCGATGAGAACAGAGAATGATTGCTATGGAAACGAAGGAACAATGAAATCTGTGACAGCTGATTATCACTTAGTAAATGAACTATTTACTCTTTTGTTCTCAGATTTTATTTAAACATCCTCTAATTGTGTATTTAACTACATTCGATTATCTTCATTTTGTGTTCACATTCACTATACTAGGTGTATATAAAAATTAAATGGTAGCCAAAAGAAAAATCATAATTAACATAGATGATTTAATTTAATTCAATGACCTCGTTGAAATGTAAAAAAAAATTCAGTTCATTTGAATGAATTTATAATTATCCTTCTATTTAAACGTAATTTAAAGCTTGTATGTCTTTAATAGTATTGGATTATATTTATAGTAGAATAGATGATTTCTTAATGCCAAATTATTTTCAACTCATATATATATATATACCTTCTCTTTTATATACTTGAATTCTATATTAATTATAATGTGTTTTGGTTTTGTAAATGAATTCTTCGATATTTTGTAGTTTTATTTAGCTTTTGATTGAGATCATGAATCGATAAATGTTAGACCACTATTGAAAACTTAGATGCACTTTTTGATGGAATGTTGTTCTCTGAGCTAGATGGTTTGATCGTGGAGCATTCATCGTCTTTCTGAACGACATCATCAGCAAAAACTTCAGATAGAGGTGAAGAGTTCGAATTTCTCCATATGCGTTTCACAGCTTGTTCTGTACACCTCGACGTTGATTGGTTCTTATTGACCAATCAACCAATCAACGTCGAGGTGTACAGAACAAGCTGTGAAACGCATATGGAGAAATTCGAACTCTTCACCTCTATCTGAAGTTTGTGCTGATGATGTCGTTCAGAAGGACGATGAATGCTCCACGACCAAACCATCCAGCTCAGAGAACAAAACTCCATCAAAATCATCCACCTGAGCTACAAATCTTCTCCACCAACTTGGATGCACTGGATAGTCTTTTAGTCTTAGTATGGGACAGTTTTAATTATATTGGGATCATGAACTGATCTAATTAAGACAATCATTAGAAACCTGGAATTATTGATGTCACTTCTTTCTACTATGAAAATTGTTAAAAATCGGCATCCATGACCATGCCACCACGGATTGAGTCCATAACTTTGGTCTCGTGAGTCAACGCTTAACATATAGACTAATGAGCCAGGATCTAGTGGTGTACAAGTTTAGCTTAACTCGATCTGAGCTATTGTAAAAATATCATTTATTGTCATCGGTATATGCAATCCTTATATCTAACATGATTGAAATCCACTGGTCACTGCTTCTCATTAAACTTTTGAAAATTTCCTCTTCAAGTCAGTCACTAGTTGAACACATGATAAATATCAGTATGCTGGCTATGAAGATTATTAGATTGTATTGTTGAGGTTTCTTATACACGAATGAAACGGTTGCCTAGAGCATACATATTTTGAATAGTCGTTTAGCTTGGATTTATTTTATAATCTCAATAAAATTCATGAATTTCCATAATCCACTTACTCATAACTATGATTATGTTAATTAATTCTAAGTGCCTGACGCGAGACTGATATGTTCTGGGTTCGAATCCCGCAAGGCGGGGTCGTGGATGCGCACTACTGAGGAGCCTCACAATAGAAAGAAACGGCCGTTCAGTGCTTCCAGGTTTTCCATGGTGGTCTAGCTTCAATTGACTCGTGATCTCAACTGTTTAAAAAATTTCTCACTATATATTTAAATGATTTTAAACTTTACTTCCAAATCTTCTAATATTAAACTGATTTTTCTTGTCAAGTAGAAGTTTTAAGAATAATAACTTCCTATGAGTTAATTACTTATCTTAAGTGATCAATAACTTATAACTTTGTCTTCAATTTTAAGACACCTTTAGGAAACACTATTACAATATCTAACTAAATATACTAACATGTTAGATAAAGTGAAATCCTCTCTAATGATTAAATAACAGACGTTACTTATTTACTTACTTACGCTTGTTACTCCAAATGGAGCATAGGCTGCCGACTCCGCCTGGAGTCACTCAGGAGGCTACTGCCGGTCCCAAGCCCGGATAAAGGAGGAGGGTTGGTCATTGGGTTAGCGACCCCATCCCGTAGAAAACTAACTCGCTAAAAAAACGCTAATCAGAAAAATTATCAGATGTTACTTAATGATTAAAAGGTTTGAAAAACCATAGAGTATTGAAAAATTGTAAACTGACTTACATTGTTGTGCTTATATGTCATTTAAGGTTTATGTTTTGAGTAATTCTCATTTATTGCTTTCGTTATGAATGTTTTTCCTAGTACCAGTTGTATGTCACAGTTCTGTAAAACAATAAACTTAAATTCTCTTCAAAAATAGTTTACCTTGATTATTGGTAATGGATTATTGATTTAACGTTTATCTGATTGATATCAGTATTGATTTGTATTCAAAGGTTGTTATATATTCTATTATTTATAGACAGATATGTTATATCAGAAAGGGTTTTGTGAAGATATTAGTAATTTAATAGTTGAATTGATGAGCCATTTAAAGCTAGACCACTATGGAAAGCCTGGACATTGTATAACTTTATATTCTATAACAGTTTTTCCGTTAGGATTCACAAATATTATGAATTCAGAGCGAGAATAAGTCGATTGTTATATAAATCAAACTTTATGAATAAAACCATGTTGTTTTCAAAAACGCATTACGTTTCATTTATTGTTCACATTTTACATTCCTGTTACATAACAAAAAGTAGACATAGTCTGAACTGTATACTTAATATAATTAAACCATATCTTAAATTCACTTAGTGTTGTTTGTTTGTAACGTCCCATTGTTGTTTAGGTCTGCAATTTATCAGTTTCTTGTTGGTATTTGTGTACCTGTACGGATTGTCTCGATATTGCTTTAAGTCACAAGCTTTATAAGCAAAGATGGATGGGGGTTAGCATTTAATAACGGTCATTTATTATGATATTTTTGTTATGAATTAGTCAACATATGATAGAAAAGTAAAATATTGAATAACATCTTCCGCAAATATACGACCAAAATAACTTACTACTTTCCCAACCTTTATTAATAAAAGTGGAATGTTGATTTTACAAATGATACAACAAAATTCATTATGATCTAGTTTAAAGTTGATTTTAAGATCTATATAAGCTTGGTATATTATTACTGAGATCAGTTTATTATACTAACAGAATGAAGGTTTGTGGAAAATGTAGTAATTTAATGATTGAATTCATGAGTTGGTTCAGGCTAGACCACCCTAGAAAACCTGAAAGCATTGGACAACCGTTTCGTCCTAGTATGAGACTCTTTAGTAGTGCGCATCCACGATCAATTTTTAATAATGTTGTGCGTCTACAATTAGAAATATTTAGTCTTCAAGATCTATATATGTTGGTAACAATCTACTGAACTCGTACTGTAAACACATAAGCTACAATTAAATTAGAACAGGTGAAATTTAGGAATTTAAAAAAAACATTTCATTGTGAGAACTGAATGGCTACAGTGAAGATTATTTGCTATTTTTTTAATGTTTATATATGACCATCACAACTTAGGTAAATGTTGTAAAAACCACAAATCTATAATGAATGTGACATATTTCAGGTCCTTCAAATTTGAACAAAAAATACAAGAAACAAGGTTTTTGTTGTTGTTTATGGTTTAATGATACATTTTATGTGATATACTATTGGAATGCAAATGGTTGCGTAATACATTTATAGAACTCTTTTTATATATGATTGAATCAAAATGATTTAAGTAATCAAACTATTATAAAACATAAGTCTATGAACATGATACCAATATTCTTGTTAAAAAACTAATCAATACGTTTTCATAAATGTATATAGTTACTAAGAGAAATTCAAGAATAATTTACATAAAATTAATTAGTGCGGGTAAACTACAACTAATGTTCTCCACACGACCAATAATCACTCCGAGGTTGGAAGATAAATTATCTAGACTAGCCATCTCCTTCTGTATCTATCAATTCAACTGCTCCTGTGGAGCAAGTTATATTGGCAGATGTTCTAGGGATATTTACACATTCAGGCTCGTGAGTACCCCCCGTGTGGTGTAGTCAAAACTGTTAACAGCTCCATCTTTGATCATCTAGTTCAAACAGGACATACAGCCACCATGGACCAATATTTTGCAATAATCTATCGTGTTAATGTTAGTCTACCTAATTCCGTCGGACTGCGAATCCTACAGACGGCTGAAGCAATTGCTATTTGGATCAAAAAGCCAGAGCTTTGCATCCAAAAGAAGCATGTTCATTCACTCCTTTTACCCTGGCCAACTTTGGGGCCAACTAGTTAATAATAAATTTTATAATATGGTGACGTAGTCTGATTAATGTTCATTTTATGCCCCAAACTTATTATTTTTATTGCTATCGCTATTATTATTATCTTTACACTTGATAACCTTTTATGGAATTTATTCAATATCCACCCCTAAATCTACTATATCTAACCTAATTCATATTATTCTACATATTACGTAATTTTCGATTTTTATTCCGTTGTTTTCTCTCTCACCCCATGTTGACCATATTTATTCTGATCATTCATCTCACAATTTCATTTCACTTATAAACTGGTTCAAGTCAACAACTTCATATTAATCAGCTCCAACATGAACGATTTGAGTTGATTTTTGTATATGACAAACAACAATCCTTAATTCACATATTACAATTTCCAAATGATGTACCCTGCCTTCAATCTGGACAATTTTATGGATTATTAATATGGACTTTTAATTGTAGAACCTGATGAGAAATTATTGAAAAGAATATTCTTCGATCATACAATTATGTTTTAATATATGATTAACAAAACTAAAATGTTGCTTCAGTATTGAAATTATCTAGGTTACTAAGATAGTATATTAGATGAATTGATTGTAAAGATCAGTAGTTTCATACTTGTTGTTCTAAATATCTCTTAAGTTTGGTATTTTATATTAATCTCAGCTGATTAATATATGAGATTAAAGATAGAAATATATAACTTTTAGTTAGCAACTAATAATATATTATATCTATCCTATTTGTATTCATCTTTTTTGATAATCATATTGATGGCTAATTTTGAGAAGAAATTTTCAAGCTTTAGTGAGCAACAAAGAATAGTGGGGAAGAACTTGAGTCAAAACTGTATCCTCATATTAAATAATAATATGACCGGGTATTATTTTCTGTCTCCCTCAAGTACCCTGGTATGGCCGAGAGTGGGGTAAGCCTGCCCTCCCTCTCGAAATGCTCTCACACGGCCACGAGTATACAGCCTTTGCCAGGGAAGTCCAACTCAATGCCTTCTCATGACCGGGGTATTGTTGTGCACATGGGCTCCAGTATCCAGAGGGAACAAATGGCAAATGAACCAATCTTGGTCACCGGCTATCATAGGGATGCATCTCTTCACGATGTTCCACTGCCTTGTGGGTTTGACTTTCAGGTTAAAGGCCCGGGGTGTGGCCCCCTAAGGAAACCACCTGCTTCGGTCTGGGCACCCGAACAGTATCACAGCCCACAAACAAATATCATGATAATGAAAATGATGGTATTTACTGAAAACTTTGTTCTCACTTCGATTTACAGTCAAACAATTTTCTGTCAAAAGATGCACTGTTGTTATTTTCAAATAGTTTAATACAAATTGTGAAAAAAAATAATGGTCATCACAATACTTTAATTCAGTTTATGAATATAAATTTAATTAAACGGTTATCAGTGAATCACTATCATGGTAATTTTAAATGTTTTCGTCACTTCTCTTCTTTTTTTTCACTTACATACTTACACATGTTATTCCTTGTAGCGCAGTGTAGGCCACTCACTACCATTCTCCGTCCAACTCTGTCCTGGACAATCCTCTCCAGTTGTTTTCAGTTGATATTCATCCTTTTCGTGTCTATTTTTGATCTCTGACGTAATATGTGCCTCGTCTTCTTCTTTTCCTTTTCCCTTCAGAATTTCGATTTATCGCTTGTCTAGTGATGCAGTTTGGTGATTTTTGTAATGTCTGTCCTATCTAATTCCAACGTCTTTTCTTAATTTCCTGTTCAATCGGGAGCTGGTTTATTCTCTCTTATTGATGATTGAATCTAGTCAACCGATATTGAGTATCTTAGATAATTGCTTAGAAATACTTTCACTTTTTTATCATGATTTTTAATAGTTCTCTATATAGTAGAATTGTCTTGACTTTCGCATCGAAGATTGGTTATTTTTAGTCTCATATATTCATGAACTGTAAAAATGTAACCCTTGCTTTAACAATCCTTGGTTTTTGTTTTACTAATATCATAATCTAATATAAGTTAGATAACAATCATCCCAATAGGGATAATCCCACATTTCCATATACCGTTTGATTGATAGCCTTGTTCATTGTAGAAAAACTTTTAATTTTACCATATACTTTAAAACTTATCTAGTTTAATGAGAATTATAACTATACTGTAATGTTGTTTACAAAATACCCTTATGTAAAACAATGTTTACCATTTCTTACAGTTTCATATAGTTTTTATAAGATTATAATCGTATCCATTTTATATGTCAAAACAATATTCACCTTTTTCAAGTCAATATCAGTCAATTATATTTAATTATATTACATTTTATTGTCTTCCAATTCAATGAATACATTCGATGAAGTTTGTAAACATCAGATAAAATGAAATGAATCCATAGAATTCTGCTTCAATTATTATGTACACCATATTTACTAGTTACTATCTGTCATACAAAATAATACACTAAAGAATAACAGTTTAGTTACTATGTGAATTATTTTCACATAAACTGTGTTGTTATTGTTTGTTTCGGTAATACAAATTCATTGTGAAACTATGTGTATATACCAAATTATATAACGGATGTTTTTTTCTCTTTTAACATTATAATAATTAAAAGTCAAATAAACGGATCTTATTAAATGATTCAGTTCACAATTATCATTGTACATAGTCATTTAAGAACACAAGGAATATGAAAATAGCTTTTTGTTCTGTTTCAGTAGAGTATAGAATGTGTTTCTTTTCATTCACAATTCATAACTGTTTTTATATACCATTTAGTGTTTAGATGTTTCTTTACAGTATTATTGAAGCATGAAACTATTTATGTTGCTCAATGACAACAATCATTACGTTTTGTTGATTACATTTTTAGGAAAAAAAAACGATCTTAGTACACATCTAGTTATTAGATATTAGCAGAACAATATTAACAAACACTGAACGAATGAAATATAGAAAAAAAGTGAGTAGGTTTCCAATCAATTAGGCGGTTTATTTTGATGAATTCATTTAGTTGATAGTTTTCATATTCGACTGACATTACATTATGAATCAGTGGAAGCTAGGGAACCATTAAATATTTACACATGGATAATGTAATAAATATCAAATGTCATCTGTTTTTTTCCCTTTTTTTAACTATCTATATGGTAATTAAAAATTATGAGGATTTTATTTGTAATCTAATCATTGATAAGGGAATGATTATTATATAACGGGGCGGTATGCTGAGATATTAATACAGTTGTTGACGGTATTCATCATATATTGACAACAGTCCAGTTTTAATACGAAACATAAGTACACATATACTTTAGTTCGGAAATAATAATCATTGTCCTATGATTTTCTATGAATGAATGTATAGAAAGTGATTGAATTACAGTTTAATTATGTGTAAACAGAATGTGTGGTGGTTAATAAGATTATGAAAATCACTTAATAAGAGGTATGTGGAAATTTTAGAAATTTCACAGATTGAAATCATGAGTCAATTGAAGCTAGACCACCATGGAAATCCTGCAAGCACTAGACGGCCGTTTCGTCCTAGTATAAGACTCTTCAACAGCGTGCGTCCACGATCCCGCATCCCTCGAGATTCAAACCCAGGACCTATCAGTGTCGCTCCAGACGCTTAAATAACTAGACAACTGAGCCGGCATCCAAATTTGATTTTTCTTACGTAATTAATAATAAATAGGGAATCAGAGGAATTCAACTAGTATTGGATTTCTGACTGGTTACGTTTTGGAAATCGTTACTATACACATAAAATCTTTACAAGGACTGAACCTATTACCTTCAAGTTTTATGATGAACATATCATAGTGAACGAGAACACAAGTGGGGATAATCGAATGTATTTGCACATAAAATTACAGAATATCTTGGTAAAATCTGAGAACCTTATAGTAAATACTTCATTTAAAAAAAGTTAATCAATTGTCTCAAACTTGACTGTTCCCTCTGCAAATGTCAACCGATCGTTTCAGACTTTACTGATCATTCATTTCCACATTAATCACTTTTTATTCTTGTTTTCTTTTCTTTGATCTTCTTAATCTTCTGCCGTCAGACATGTCATTTTCTACTGATGTTACGTACTACTTATATCTGTCTACATCAATAGCACACACAACAATATTAGCTATAGACCACTTAGATTGCATTCAGTAATTTATATTTCTCGCTTTACTATTAAATCAAACAGATTATACACTAACGCTGAGATCTTATTAGTTCAGGTTTAGATATTAGTGAATGGTAAAATCAAACTTTAGTTAAAACTTTTATTCACAAACATCTCTATTAAAAAATAAAAATAATGATTTTTGTAAGCATTGATGGATAGTGGCTAGCAGTGAAATCCAGGACGCGCGTTTCGTCCTATTTGGGACTCTTCAGCTGGATGCACCTGCATCTCAGAGTTGATGTTCACTCTGAGACTTATTACTATTATTTTTAAATGTAATCTATTTAATGAATTTTAAAACAATCCTAATTAGATTCACTTGGTATTGTTTACCTGAATCTTTACATTGATACTTATGACTGCAGTTGATCAGTTTCTTATTGGCATATGTGCATACTGTGTGGATTGCCACGATATTGCCTTAATTCACAAGCATTATAAGAAAAGAAGGATAGTGACTAGCAGTGAAATCTAGAACGAATTGTCGGAACAATTATGCAAGTCAATCATTTACTTTAATAGTGTAACTTATAATAAAGGAATTCGTTTCCTATAACAAATTGTTATATGTACTATCGTAAATATTGTTTTAACGAAATAACACTGTTTTATATAACATATGATTGGTAGATAAATCTAACTAGTTTTGACACATTTCTTAGATAGCCTTAAGTTACATTCAAAGCTTCAGCATTTATTGTAATCAGTAAACAGTAAAGTGTTATTCATGAAGAATGTTGCTCAAATTCACTTCCTCAAAGATCCATTTATTATTGAATTTTTTGTGCGAAACAAAATGTTAACCGCATAGGCATTGATTAACTTCAATGTCAGGTATTATTGTTATTCTTAAATGGTTGAATAAAATGTACCTATACTGTAGGATCCTAAGTAAAATTTATTGGTAACAATAAGGGAAAATATATTACTGTGAATCAATTCCTACATAATACTTTATATGTCTTTCATAGTTTTCATTTATGTTTATCAGTATTGATTTAAAGAGATTGTTATGCCTCTAGGCTGAAAATCATTAACCAAGCAGTTTCGCCTTAGAATAATATCTACGTATTTTCATCTTTCTTAATAGTGATATCAATAACAAAGGTTTATTCTTATATGAGACTCATCAACTCAACATAACTTAATTCATGTTGGTGTTCAAACTGAGATTCGAACCTAATGTGCGTCACTTCATAAGCCAGAGATTTATTTTTAACAGAATTTTAAATTACTTAAAATGGTTTTTCCAGCAATCTAATGAGACACCATAATCAGTAGTGACCATAATATCAGGAGTAAGACATTGACTCTTTGATGACACTGGATGATAATTATGCTATTGACTAGTAATTGATTGAATTTAAATATATAAAATAATGAATATCAATCTATGATTTTAAAAGCTTGATGTTTTCACAAAACCAAAATCTTCTGTTTTGAATAACTTAAGAGTTTATGTAGATGTACCGACCAGTGAATACAGCCAGAACTTTCTCACTATCGATAGTTGAGTGCAAAAGTAGATTGAGAAACTAAACTCATAATTAAAAGTTTTAGTTAATAGATTAAAACTGAAAATATTTATTCATTTTGAGAATTCCGCTGATGATAATTATAATCAGCTATTGATTCTTCTGTGAATTATGTCCATAAGTTAAATAAGCAAACACAAATCTTTAAATTGAATGATTTTAACAGTGAAATTAATAATTTTTTTGATTGAGATCATGAACCCATTAATGTTAGACCACCAATTAAAACCTAGAAGCATTGGATGGCCGTTTCGTTCCATTGTGGGACTCCTCAGCAGTGCGCATCCATGATCTCCCTCATGGGATTCGAACTTAGGTCCCAATACTTCCAGGTTTTTAATGGTAGTCTAACATCAATCGGTTCACTATCTCAATCAATTTCCACAACCCTATACAGAAAATTAATAATTCCCAATTGTTTTTTACATTTAGTGTGTAGAATAATAAATAAATAGATGAATGAAGTATTTCTTTGTTATTTTAGTTACCTAGTACTTTTTTCTATGAAAAAAACATCATCTGAGCACTCACCAACACACTAAACTTTACATTATTGATTATCCATTACATGTATTTTGTCACTGATTCCAATGAACGTCACAATGGTATACATATATGAAAACAATATTAATAGAATTCTCTATCACTATGTAAAATTTCTTTCCTTTCTTTTTGATAGAAAAGAGTTATTTTGACTACACAACTAACCAACAAAACCAATCACCCACCCACTTACCCACCGCCCACAAAAAAATCAATCCAGATACCGGAAGGTCTGGTCAAACATTTAATCATACATTATTTCGTTAAAAAAAATAATAATCAAGACTATTTTTACATTTACGGTTAACAGTAGTTGATTAATTTATTCATGTTCAAAAAGTACTTTAATTGTGCTTTTGTAATAGTTTTATGCTTTATGTACAAATATAGTTAGTTTTATACGCGATAAGGTAGCTAACTCCAGACCGAACTCTCCATATTTATCCTGGTTTGGAACTGACAGTAGCCCTAGATAGGCTTCAGGTGGATTGTTTAATACTGGGATATACCAGGTCGGAATGATTATTGAGTTTAATTGATAAAATCAATGTATGTTTATTATATGAATAAATGTTTATGGAACACATGGGACAAAATCACTGATGGTAACAAACAATTTGCTTAGATTATCTTAATCAGCTAACTGTAGATTGGTAAAGTTGAATTTAACCAGTTGTATGGTATCTTAAAAGTAAATAACTTCAGTGTTTTCAGAAATATTGTGAACTTTATATACTTTTCTTCATGTCATTCTATTACTTCTATGCAATAGCTTGTTAATAAGTCTTTCAGACGACTTTACGTGATAAATAGATGACTTTGAACAGGTTAAATGGATACTACTTAATGAAATTTATTATTTAAAAAATGAACCTACATATTTCCATCTATTTATTTTATTTCATGATAGTAGGCTTATATTAACCATACTTATAGTTTTATGAATAGCTTAATATAAATTGAAATGAGATGAGAATGATCGCTGAAGAATAGCGCTCGCACACGAGACTGATAGGTCCTGGGTCCGAATCTCCCTAGACGTGATCATCAATACGCACTGATGAGGAGTTCCACAGTAGGACGAAACAACCATCCAGTGCTTCAAGGTTTTCCGTGGTGGTCTAACTTCAACTGACTCATGAATTCAACTATAAAAAATTACTATATCCAAAAAATCCCTTCTGATAATAGCAAAAGTGTGTGAAAATGAAACAAACAGATGTAGAATGTACAAAGTTACTAAGAGTGGGATAAGGACATTGATGCCTTTAATACTTATAATACAAGTTACCAATGAAGAGAATTTCTTCAGAAATCAGGATTTATTTTTCAACATTAATTTACGAATTAGTTTGTATATTTGTGTATATCTACTGATAAGTAGTTAGTAGCGGTGTTTACCGTAAAAATTGATATAAAGCAATACCTATGAAGAAACTAATATTGCTTCTAATTGAATATATATTCAATAACAACAAATAAAGCCATCGTATTGGTCAGTTAAATGAGGTAAACTTGATGACTAAAATGAAGTATCTGTAAATTAAAATAAACACAATATAGTACAGTCCGAAATTACTTGAATTCATGAATCTATGTAAACTAGACCGCAATTGAAAACCAGGAAGGTTGTTTCGTTCTAGTATGGGACTCCTAAGCAGTATTCATCCACGATCTCGCACGTGGGATTCGAACTCAGGACCTTCGGACTTGAGCGCGAACGCTTAACCCCTAGACCGGCACCCAATGATGTTAATGTCAAGCTTCCATCGATCCATGAAAAGCTGTACAACCATTCATCCATTGTCCGAGGTAGACACCTGCCTCTACCCGACACGGGTTGAACTCCATTGTTCATGAATTCAACAATTAAAATATGTATTTAACGTAAAATTCTGCAAGTTATAACTAAGAGTGTATTTCATTGTTTATGATTATTTTCACCGATAAAAATTTGAATTAAAGCTGTTGTGTTATCGGATCTTCTTATAATTACCGAAAAATTAGCTATACACCTGGGAAAATCAGAATTGTGTCCATACGAAACTGGTTCAACCTATTTTTCTACTATAGTTTCAATCTTTCGAAATTGTCTTTCTTCTCTACACTTTTCTTCCTCCACAGACATCTGCTTTCGTTCTATCGTTTCTATAGACCTTTCACCCCAAACTGATTTGTTTCCGTTTCTATAATCTCTCGATAACAGTTCATAATGATTTTAACAATTTGTCTTATCATGATGAGCCTTCCTTTTCCAATTATTATTATTATTAGTTTCCCTGATAAAAATTTAATTTTGATGCTACTACGTTTAACAGAATTTTATTATCGCTATTATTGTAATTATTATCCTTTTGTAAAATAGGTATATGAGTTGTGTATACTACTTATGTCTTTGAATATAAGTAGTTTATAACACCGATTAGAAGAGCGGTGCCTGGTTTCGGAAGGCTGAGAAAATCTAGTAAAAGAAAACAGAAAGCAAACTAGAAGGTAATGGTGAAATGGAAGAATCATACAGAATATGAAAGACAGTTGATGGAAGATTTGCAAATGAAGTATACAATGTATGGTTCTATTTTATGGAGATATTCTGTAATTCTGTATTAAATAATGAACTGGTTGTTTCCACCTGAGTTCTCATTTATTACCTATATATATTCGCGATTGTACGGCTTTAAAAATGAATACACCGAAAAGAGAACTATTCACTGAACCAATTTTTTGTATTTTGTAATCACATGCACACACATGTATACAGATATTAATGAACATAATCAAATATAGATAGATTAAACATGTTTTATTCCTAATCAAATTAAATCCTAATGGAATTTATTAAGCTGTTTCATTTTTTATTAATTTTATTCAGGGGGTTTCCAACTATTTGATAGCCAGTTTAGCTGTTGCCGATTTAATGGTTGCAACACTTCCAATGCCAGTAGCTGCTATCTATGAAATCTCTGAAGATTGGTGGTTAGGTAAGTAATTTTGTACTACATTTTATATAAGAACTTTTAATTATCTAATCAATCAAATAAATCTAAACAATATATATTTGTAAGCCAAAATAAATGTCAAATTATATTAATAGAAATAAATCACATATAAGCAAAAATGTATAGTGTCTAGTAGTGGAATCCAGGGAGCTCGTTTCGTTCTATCTCATAGTTGATGTTCATTCTTGGACTCGAACCCACTATCATTCGGTACAAACGCCTTCGATATTGAGTCTTTATAGCCACTTTCTTAGAATGCCTGTGAATTCAGTCAATATCGGGGCAATGCGCACAGTATACAAATATGTTAATAAGATATTGATCAATTGTAGTCCTAAACATTAATGAGAAGTTACAGGTGAACAATATCAATTGAATATAAATTACATACGTTATCTGAAATATTAATTATGGTACTGAATAATCAGTTATCTTTACTTGATTTACTGTTTATAGGACTAAATAAAGAATAATAAATGATCGTTAAGTAGCATTCACAGAAGTAACTATTCAGATGTTATGGATAATTATATTCGATTATTGAACTGTAAAATTTAACTTGCTTTAATTCAAGTTTACTACTTCACTATTGACACTATAAACGTGACTGAAAGAATTCTACTAGAGTTTAGGAACATGACTTTTGGTTAGTCATTAATTAGCATATACTATACACTCATAGTAACACAGATTATGTATACATGTATGTACGAGTACTTATTGATACTGTAAGAAATGATTTAACTAATTGTGATTATCAAACATTTTTTATAACTATTGAAAGTTATTTAGGAATGAAGCATTTGTAGCCGTTGGTCATTTTGAACATCCTATGAATCGTTTGGATATCCATCCATCTATCCATGTTTGTCGATAAGTGCTAAAAAGCAAAAATTAAACTAAGACAAAATAAATATCCAATGTCTATGGGTTATGACTTCATGAATTAGTTTACTGAATGTTGATTTGTTTTATACTTTATATCAGTCATCAGTGAAAACCACGGAATACTAGACAGCTATTTCATCTTAGTTAGAACTCAAAAGGACTAAACAAATTTAGACTTTCATATCGTGTAACATGAAATAACTATCACCTATTCTATGCTTTTCGACAATACTTTAAATTTGTGTTACAAACAATCTTTAATCAATAATTAAAAGGATGCCAAAAATACAACAACAGCAACAAAATGCAATTTATTTTGCAGTTTATCAAATGGTCATAAAAGATTGATTGAGATTAGATATTAACACCAATAGTACCGTACAGCCCAGTGGTCTAGAAATTAAGCGTTCGCGCGCAAGACCGAAGGACTTAATTCGAATGCTGAGAGCAGGATCATGCATACTCACTGCTGGGGAGTCTCACAATAGGACGAAACGACCGTCCAGTGCTTCCAGGTTTTCAATGGTGATCTAACATCAATCGGTTCATGATCCTAATCAACAACATAATACGTGAATTACCCTTGTTTACTTTTGGTTAGTTGATAAATTTTGTTGTATAGTGGAATAATTTAGTTCAGCTTAGTGCTTTCATTGAGATTCGAACCAACTTATTAAGATAGGCAAGACATCCGTCCATGTAGCTGATACGTTTTGCAATTCAACGTTTAGACACTGATTTTCTAAGCACTAGAAGTTTCTAGAAAACATGTTATAATTAATAAAGGGTTGGTAGATGTTCACTCCAGATAATAAAAACACAAGATTTTGTCTTCTGGAATTCTCCTGGATGTTTTCGAACACTAATCCTTAAAACATCTAACAGGGATTACTTAGGGCTTTGAAATGAACCCGAAATACAAAAAGGAAGTGATCTTTTCAGCTGTAAATGCCTGGACAACTAATCAGATTATAGACATTATTAAATATGGCTAAAATTAAGCACTAAAACTCATCTTTAGAGTATGATATGAAGTCGGGTGTTGAACGATGGAATTCGAGGCTGAAGTTTCATTTTATTTGACTCTGAAAATATTCCAATGTTTTGTATTGACTAAAGAATTTAGTAGCATGTTTATTATTATTACCTAATATTCTACTACTTTAATTCAATCTATGTATGGTAAACAAGAGTCACTCAGTAGTCTTTAGTTCCATTAGAGTTATGAGGGCGGTTGTCACTTCCTGGTTGTCTACACCGTGGAAGGGTTCTTCTGCAGGTACCTGAAAAGTAAATTGAATTAGCGGTGGTCTTAGTGACCTGAGAGTGCGACAACAGTGCCCAAAGGACAGCTGTATGAGGTCAGTCACACATGAACTTTTTGTGAGCAATTCTCGTGTTAGCTCCATACTTATTGAAACCTAACCACCGGAAACGGAAATCCGTGGGGTAAGGTGGGGTGTGCATTTTTAGGGTCGACCTTTTCTAACCTCATCCCTCCATATGGGAAGGCAGCATCTCTTTCATACTGGTTGTCTGAAGGAAAAACCTTACTACCGTCACACCTATGTACAGTCAGCAGTACGACTTTGCCCTCTGACCATCGGTTTGCTGGTTTTAGTTTTACCGTCCTTCAACCGACCTGTCTGGCATGATAGGACATTGAAGAACGATTGTTCCAGCCAGTATAGCTCGATTGGTTCATCACGATAGGCAAGCCCAACCACTACGTCAAGGTAGCAACGACGGTCCAGAAAAGAGTCACTAAGCATTTTTTAAATTCGAACTTCAAGACTTATTTGATACTTCTAAAGATGTAAATGAAAGAAAATTACTTAGGTAGATGGTTTGTGCGAAGTTTATTCAGTTTAAAAACGTTTTTCGTTGCAGCATTAAACATTTGATAAAGTATTAAAAAAACTAGTGAAAGTTTAAGATTAACCGATAGTTTATGCATATGATTGTTTACGAGATTGAATTTAAGACATTCATAAATAAATTAGTGAGACACATATATTTTATCTTATCCAAAATATTGAATGTTCCATTATATCAGATTTAATTATTGACGATGTGCTGTCTTTGATGTCTATTCAGATCATGTGAATATGTTATGGAAGATGTTCTAGATGAATTGTTGACGCGGAATTTTCGATTGTTAACATCAGTAAATAGAATGTTAACCGATAAATAAATACACTGATATGGCTGAGTGTCAGCTTCTTACGAGACTGTATCATTAACTTAAGTTTACTTATGATTTCAAATAATAAAAATAAGACCACTAGCCAGATAAATAAGGTTTTGTTTGTGTGTTTGTGTACAAAATATAAACTCAAAGTAAACATGATAAAATGTCTTAAATGATTGGAGGAAATTGGTTGTAGGTCACTCATTTTCTGATTGATTAAAACCCAACAGTTGGGCCTAATGTTTATGCATCGTATGATAGCGTTTATTCAATTATATGTTATGCTGTCAGTTTCTAAGTTATTCTACGTGTTTAATACATCAACCGTTATATAGGGTATCAAGGAACTCCAAATGCATTAAAAGATACGTTAAATTAGTTCTGTCTTGTCAGTGCTTTTCAATATCCAATCATTACTGTAACTCAGTATTGAGGCGCTTCTAGTTTATTTATATATTTATTAGGCTGTTTGAAGATAGTTTACAGAAAACCATAAAGGTAGGCTTCGGTGATCATCAGCAAGGCGTACTTTCAATTTTGAAAGAGTTGGTGTTACTTGTAGGATTCATATTTGAATCACTCAGTGGTCATATTTCAATTTCAATGGTATAATTCGATCAACATTAAGGACTAGACAAATATAATGTTGACTAATACTCAGTGATTAACTAATTTACTAATATGTAGAATTTTTATAACTATTTAACTATGTATGAGCGTAATACACCTTAATACTCATTGTTCCATGAATGTCTACGATTAATGACTGCATGAAATGAATGAATATTGATAACATTTTGAAGTTGAAATTGATTAGTAGTGTAGTGAACGAGAACACAAGTGGGGACAACCAAATGTAAAATATCAGTCAGTCGTCTCAAATTTCATTGTTCCTCCTTTTCCTCACTATTCATTCTTTATTCTCATTCTGTTTTCTTTGATCTTCTCAACTTCTGCTGCGAGGTACTTCACTTTCAGTTGATAAAACATATTACTTATATCTATTGACATCAGTAATATACACCACAGCGGTAGATTATATTTAAAATAGATTACATCATAAAATGTTTCGAGAGTTCAAGCAACAAAAAAAGTCACATAATCATCTAGGAGTTAGAGAAAAATAACTAAGGGATTAGAAATGTTTCTTATTTCCTTCCACTTCTCTCTAATCTGTTGATAAATTGCACGATATTCTCTTGTTATTTGATAAATGATTTCGTCTTTTTCATTTTCTAAATTACACTTTTTATCCAAATTTTTATCTTTAAATGCTTGACTCTCTGGAAATTATTTATTTATTTACACTCTTAGTAGATATTCATATCCGATCATCATTGAAGGATAAGATTGATGTAACATTAGTCATTACTTAGTGATCAATCAGTTGTAAATATCTTAATCAAAAAGGAAGTCAATCGTGGTCCAGATAGATCAATGGTTACATCTCAGACTTTGAAAGTAAATGACACAAGTTCTTATCTCACAGTCAACACTAGTTCCCTTAAGCTTATAAATGCTCCTTGCTAACTAGTCCTGACTAACACAGAACCTAGGGCAGGAAGATTTTCTTGTCGATAACCTCCAGCCACCAAACATTGCTAGTCATTACGTAACCTGTCAGTCTGCTGATTAATTGTTTGAAACTATTTAATAAGTAATACTAATGAATATTTTTACAATTACTTTATCCACATTCATATTTTAATTAATTCATTACTTCTTCATTAATGTTCTATAAATACTTTAAATCTGTAGTTTACATTACGAACTGACTTTAGCTAGACAATAACTATAGACCAAATGAATAGTAATTTCATCTTAGCATAGAACTATTCATTTGTACAAAATGGCGATCACAACAGGTATGAAACCTAGAACTTACACCATCATTTGATGGACATTGATTTTTACTATTCATTGTAAAACATCAGATAGTATAAGGCTCTGACAAAAAGACACATCGAAAATAAATTCTTCATCATTTTAATTATCTTATTTTGAATATTTAACAGTGGAATTTTTTTTACTTTAATGAAACGATTCCCTGGAGAGTTAAATTTCTACTCGGTCACTATACACTAAACATATAGAAATAGACATTATGATAACAGTAGTAATAATGCATATAATGGAATTCGTTTTCCCCGTCCCTTTCTATTCGCATATGTATATGTATTAGACATCAATAATAGAATTAGGAAAAAATCGCACTATAAAGCATAAGTTGTAAATAAAATGTCATTAACCATAAAAAATTGTAGTATATAAAAGAATAATTCTGTTCTCTTAATTTTACACATAGAAACAATGTAAATGCAATAATTTAATCTCATAGTTAACATTAGAAAATGAATGAACTTAGTTAAATAATCACTGCAAAGCGGGAATCATTAGACAGATGTTTCTCTTTGGCATGGTGTTCTTTTACAGTGAGCATCAATAAACCTACCACTACAGACCAAATTCCGGACTTGAGATTTCGCAAGGGAACGCATAATAGGCAGTTACTGATCAAGCATATTTAGAAATGGTTGCACGATATTATAAACTGCCTGAAGTTAAACAAATATACCTGTGAAAGCTGGCTTAGCGATCTAGAGGTTAAGCGTTTGCTTCATAAATCGAATGGCCTGTGTTTGCTCTTTGGTGGTAGAGTCGTAGATGCGCACTGCTGAGGAATCATATGCCAGTTGGAAGCGGCTGTTTAGTGCTTCCTGGTTTTCAAATGATATTTAACTAAGATCATACAGTGTATTAAACATGAATTTGAAAAGATTTTATTTAGATTATAGAGAGAGAGACAGTTGTAAGTAAGTTTTTGAGATACATTTATGCAGTTACATGTATTTGCTACTCGTTTTATGGTCACTAAGTACTATGGATTGTTTTCAAAAATTAACATTATGTTAAAATACAGATATATTGATTTCATTTTGATAGAAAATGGAATACGCATTTGATTATTTCATATAAATGTCCAACGTCTGAATCAATCTTTTTGAAAAAAGCTTAGATATAGTCTATGGTTATCTATACAGAACTGTTTACGATAGTGCATTTTGTGTTGATCATAATTCTATAGGGTTCCGGTTTAAGATTCCTGTAAACGTTACAATAATGACCGCTGTATTCATATATATATATATATATATATATATATATATATATATATATATATATATATATATATATAAAACACTAGACGGCTGTTTCGTTCTAGTATAGGACTCCTCAACAGTACACATACACGATCTGACACACAGAATTCAAATCCAAGACCTACGATCTCGTGCGCGAACTCTCCATGAAGTGTTTCCATGTTTTCAATAGTAGTCTAGCTTACATCAACTCATCAATTCAAGTAATAAAATTACTACAATCTCCAAAAATTCTCATTCTGACTAATAAATTATAAATGAAATAAATTGTTGTTGAATAGTTACCTAACTATTAGAAATACAGAATCATATCACAGTTCAGGCTTAGACACTATGACATTTATTACTTTCATTCACCTTACTTAATCCATATCAACTGTATTGTGTTGTTTGGGTGACATACACTTCATTTTTTTTAAAAACTAACTCCAAATTTCATAAATATATTTCGGACAAACTTTTACTGATAGAGGTTATGAAATAGATTATGTGGGCTTACAACTATGTAAAAACCTTTTAAGTTATAAGTAATATATTAAGTTCAAGGGGTTATTTTTCTAAAAACAGAATGAACAAAACAGCTTGTTGACATCTAATTTAGAATGAGTAATGAATTGTTTTGCTTATTAATTTGATTTATGAATTAAAGTTCTATGTCATATTGTATACTTTGATAAGATTATATTCACTAAATTGTAAAGTCACCTATTAATATCAGAAGGGGTTTTATGGAGATTGTAGTAAGTTCAACAGTTGAGATCATGAGTCAATTGAAGCTAAACCACCATGGAAAAACTGGAAGCACTGGATGGCCGTCTCGTCCTATTTTGGGACAACCCCTCCTCGTGGGACTCGAACACAGGACATATCAGTCTCACGCCAGGCGCCTAACCAACTAGACCACTGAGCTGGCCGGCATCCAACGGTGTTAATGTTTAACTTCAACTAATCCACGAGACTGGTAGGTCCTGTGTGCGAATCCCGCGAGGCGGGGTCGTGGATGGGCATTGTTGAGGAGTCCCATACTAGGACGAGACGGCTGTCCAGTGCTTCCAGGTTTTACATGGTGATTTAGCTTCAATTGACTCATGATCTTAACTATTAACATATGAATAACATTTTTTTTATAGTTAAAACGTTAGAACTCAATCTGAAATAAAAGTAGTCAGTTGAAATATAGATGAACTTTATATTCTCAATCCAAATCACTGAGTATAAAGATATTTCAAAAGTGTTATCACATTTAAAGATTTATGTATACTACAATCAAATATAACGTTGTTACATTCTTTTTAAGTGTAAAATTTGAATAAAGTACATTTTCATCTTCATTAATCTGTTAGAATTTGTAACAGATAAGTTAAAAAGATGTATCCTAATATAAGGTATGTTTAATATAAATGTCTATTTAAGTGACGTGGTATAATTTGAAACTAAATACGAGTGAACATTAAGTTGGTGTTGTTTACTTGTATCCTCCCATTGTTGTTTAGGACTTTAATTGATCAGTTTCTTGTTGGATCCTGTGTGGACTTCATCGATATTGCTTTAAGTCACAAGCTTTATAAGCAAAGATGGATAGTGCCAAGCAGTGAAATCGTTCCATTTGGGACTCATCAAATGAATGTATCTGCATTTCAGAGTTCGCTCTAGTACTTGAACCCAATACCGTTCGTTTCAAACATCATTGCGTTATTCATTTAGCTACTGAAGTGAAATTGATTTGATTTTCATTCAATTAACTTTTAGTTTTTTTTAAAGTGATCTGCTAGCTTTCTAATTGGAAAATGTAATTACCAGTTGATGAATAGTAGTCACTTAAGATATCGTCCATTTCACATGAAGAGGTAGAAAAACACGTAGACAATTAAAAGTTCCAATAAAACTGAAATAGAACGTTCATTATTTAGAAAACCTTCTAATTTATTCCTGATCATTTTCTTCCTAAATTATTCTTAGTTTTAAATAAAATTTTGTTTAGAATTCATTATTGTTCTATTTTGTTGGTTCATTCTACGTGATAGACAATTGGTATTGTTGAATAATTCACTGATGACCCCAGTCAAAAGTAGCAACACAAATAAAATGATGTTATTCAAGTTGATTTACGAAGTTTAATGCAAAAAGCTTGGTTACTTTCAACAAACTCTTACAAGTACCGCTTGATTTTCAAATATTAACAATTTTTATTCTAAAAGTTGAATTAATGAGTAGATATAAGCTAAAACATCATTGAAAACCTGGAAGCAATGGATGGCTGTTTTATCCTAGTATGGGACTCCTCATCAGTACTTATACGCAAATTTGTGTATGAGATCTGAGCCGAGGATCTTTGATCTCGCGCGCGAACACTTAACTTCTAGAGTACTGAAGAGTCCTATACTTGGATGAGACGGTCGTTCAGTGCTTTCAGGTTTTCCATGGTGTTCTAGCTTACATCAATTCATGAATTTAACTATTATTACAATCTCCACAAACCTCATTCTGATCATTTTTATTCTAACTAAATGTTTATTTCACTTGATATTGTTTTACTTGAATCTTCCCATTGATGTTTTAGGACTGAAATTGATCAGTCTCTTATTGGCATATATGCATACTGTGCGTATGCTTCGATATTGCCTTAATTTACAGGCATTATAAGCAAAGATGGATAGTTGCTAGCAGTGGAATCCAGGACGCGCGTTTCGTCCTGTTTGGGACTGAGTTCGAGTCCCAGAGTGAACATCAACTCTGAGATGCTGACGACTCCCAAACAGGAAGAAACGCGCGTCCTGGATTCCACTGCTAGCCACTATCCATCTTTGTTTATAAATGTTTATTTGTTCATTTTCAATCACACCAAAATGTTTAACTTAATTTTTATTATTATTTATTCTGGTTAAATTGTTACATTCGTATTCTAATTTACATTTTACATTAGATTAGGCACTTTACATTTAGTTAATTATTGTTTTAAATTATGTGATTATAGTTGTATAGATAAGACAATTAGGTAGATAGTAATTTCGATAGACAAATAGCTAAGAAATCTATCCATATGGTACTTTAATTCAAAAAAAAACAACAGCTGATTGTAATGGAAGTAAACAATAACAACAACAACAACAAGGCACACAATTAGTTTAGTGTACGATGTTTTGTAACAATTTTCGTTAGAATTTCTTTCATTAAGTGGTTTACTATTAGAGGATAAAGAGATAGAGTTTGTATATGTTTTATGAGAAATTTCGTTCATTCATTTACATAGCAATTCATTCCACTTTTGCTAGATTGTACAATCTTGAATGGATAGAGTTTTTCAGAAAAGGAATCATTTTCATCACCTTGAAAATCAAGAAATAATGAGGCTTGGAATAATTCTGTTAGTGTACGCCAGCTATTCTTGAAAGAATGACATTTGGGATTCTTAAAGTTGATTGCTCAATATAGAACATAAAGCAATTGTTCGTTTATTTATAGTATTCATAAGCTTTTAACACTTTACTGAATATCACATTCATACTTTATACTTGATCGTTCAGTATTCTATCTTCCTTTTAGCAATTACTAGTTGTATAAAAATAGATTTATGCAATAAACAATACTGAAGCGATAAATACAGATCTTTATTTTAATAGTTGACTTTATGAGTCGATGTAAGCTAAACCACTATTAAAAACCTGGAAACACTGGACGACCATTTCGTCCCATTATGAGACATCTCAGTAGTCAGTATCCACACGTGGGATTCGAACACGGGACAGATGGTGTTGTGTGAGAATTTGCGGTCGAATGCTTTCAGCTTTTCAATGGTGGTCTCATGAGTTCAACTATTAAAACTGCTATCATCTGCACAAACTCCCATTCTAAATTATAGGTCTATCTCAATAGTTAACATTACTCATATAGAATAGTCAACTAGATTGGTGAATCAAGTTTTATTTTCTATTTAGTACAGAAAACAGAACATGCTAAGAAAATGTGAATAATATAACTTGGATTTTTTTTTCTAAACAGTAAAACAAAACATCATATCAAAGATGCAAACAACTAATCCTGTTAACAGACAAATCTTATAATGGAGATAATGAAACTGTTGACAGTGATATATTTGACAATTAGTAAAGTTGGCAAAGATAATAGCCATGCAAAACAAAACAAAACAAATGCAAATGAGAATAAAGAATAAGTCATTATGTTACTTTATGATTAACGAAAGAAAAGATTGTGTTTACGCATTCAACTTTTCAGTAGTATAGCTACAGCATAAGTAGTAGTAATAGTGGTAGTAGCAGTAGTAATGTCGTGATAACTTCGTTTTCTTTTAAAATGGGAACAAGGAACATAAAAGAAAACACAAGATAGACATGAGATCGCCTGATTTCCCGTTTTTTTCTCTCTTTTATAACTAAACTGTAACATATTTTAACAATAATATTCAACAGAAGATAAAATTTATGTGACATTTATGTAAAATTGTTATCATATTGGATTATGCTAATCACATTTTTACTGATATCGTTTCTATATTTAAATGACAGATACTAAGTTGAAATGTATCTCTGATTAATCTGTTTTTAGTTTTGTTTTATCATTACATCTTATATAAAATTGTAATGAATGAGAACATAACTGAGGACAATCAAATGTATTTGAATATAAAATTAGAGAACATCTTAGTCAACTCTGAGAATCATACAGTAAATACTTCAGTTGTAAAATGTCAATCAATTGTCTTAGAATTGATTGTTCTCTCGTTTCCACACTAATCATTCTCTGTTCTCGTTGTCTTTTGTTTGATTTTCTTAACCTTCTATAGTCAAGCATTTTATTTCGATTCGTTGATACATACTACTTATATCTGTTAACATCAGTAGCACATACCACAGAATAATTGATGTGAATTGAATTCACAGACCTTTAATTCTACTGTTAACGACTATGTAGTTTTAAATTTTTACACTTTATTATTAAAAGGCATTTAAAATAGAAGCATATATTTATCACTAAGTTACAACGTTTTGTGTCTAAGACTTTAAAAGTTAGAAAAACTATTACATCTAATCATCTATATTCCATAGTATCAAAATAAAGATTGTTTGGATGCCTAAGATTCAAGTGGAGTAATACACAGTAGTATAAAGATTGTGTTATGAACGAGGAATTAAGAAGCCCAGACAACTACGAAAGCCATTTTCTTGGGACGTTAATTCATTTCATTCAAACTCTGTAAAAGGATTATATTTATTTTTGTTCCTATCTTATTCTACATAACATGAGCTTTCGTTCTATGTATCATTCACTACCATACCCTTTTTTGTTCCGAAAATATTGTAATTTAAACATAATATTTTGCACTGTATTTTCTACCCTAATTCCCAGTTTCCGGCATAACTGTATTTTTCCAAATTATTGTACGTCGTAGTCAAGATATTCACTTATTTATTCATGTACATTTTTGTACTAATCCGAATTCAGAGAATCCAGAGTTCAGTGTTCCAACTGTCTTGTCTTTTCTCACTTGCGTGCTTGCCAACCAATCAGGTTCTAGAATAGTTGTCTCTCTACCCCATCTCGAACTCACGTGTACTAGACTCAAGGTTAAGCCACTCAGCCTATCGCGTCAAGGTCATAATTTAGACTCGACAGATCAAGGTCAAGTCATAACAGTATCAACGGGGCAAAAGCGATTCAAGGTCATAACAGATTGTTAACACGATGTTTATACATGGGCTTTAATGTTTAATGGTGTTAATAATCGGCTTTTATAGGATTGCTATAGAGACATTGATTTTGTCTTACAGCACGATTACATAGTAGTATTAATGATGTAATCTAATCGATTAGCAATTTTAATTATGCTTATAAGTTAAACATTTATAGATGACTTTTGTCATAGATTGGTATCAGCAAGTGAAAACTATCAACCAGTTGATTTCCTCTCTAAAGTTCATTGAATTTAACATTGAATCGAAAGAAATATGATTAAAATTTATTCCTTGTTACATTTGCTAGTTGATTAACGCAGAATACGATATACAACTAACGACACTTGAACGTATAGAACCCCATAGTCTCAAAACCAGAAGACAGAAGAAAACAAGAAAAGTGATTGTTGGGTAAGAATAAAAAAATGTACAAAAAGTCAAGGATATTAAGAGATATTAACGTTTGCTGTAACATCATTATAATTCACTCAATATTCAAGGAGGTAAGTTATACTACTGTCCAATCGTGGCATGCCACGTTGATATTGTAGGAAACTCTACGGCTCATTTAGAGCCTCTAGAGGCTTCATCATTATTCTCGAAATCTGTCCTAACAATCCTGAATATCTATAAAAAGATAATTAACACTCATATTAAACATCTTATCCGTTATTTAAGTTAATAGCTTTCTAGTCTTAGTAGCTCAATGGATAACGTAATTCTATTTGAAGTGAAAGATAATCGGTTTAAATCAGTATAAACTATAACTATGAGATATAAGTACGTACAGATAACAAATTCCGAATAGGACTATATGCGCTTTCTTCACTCTGCTGCTATCCACATTGTATCTACTTTACAGAAAACTCAACAACAGCGAATTTCGCATATATAATACAACCTAATAAACAACAACTTTTAGATTTTCCGGCCAACTAATTCTTTCTTCCTGTACTATACCCTTATACACAATCTTACTTTTCTATATTGCCACCACTGAACTAACTACTTCTACGAATTCAGTGTTCATCTTATTATGCTAATGAGATATGATAACTTGAACCGAATCACATATATGTGCTTGATCCTACATTGTAGCTGACTGACGGACTGACTGACTAAGATTTTCCTAATGTACAGTTATATATTAACGATCAACTAAACAGATGATGATTTCAGGCTTAAATATGTTCATCAATTGATTTCTCAAACACATGTTTGATATATACTTTTCTTTTTCTAAAACAAAAAACACATGTTCCTAAAGTCATAATGCTACGGTTAAATTGTGAATTTCATTTATTTCTTAACAACTAAATGGAAATGTTTTTATTTAATATGAAACAACTGTTCATTATAATTGTTTATTTCAATAGTATAGTAGTATAAGTAGAATAATGAAATAAAGCAATATACTACAGTACATTACTACACATCAAAGAAGGGTTTCTAATATCTCTTATTTTGCTATTTGAAAGAACAATAGATTTAAAATTTCACTCGATTTCTTCTAAATACATTAGTGATTCAGACATAAATCTTCATTAAAGTTTAGTATAAATATTTAGAGATCCGTAGAAATAACTTTTAAAAACAATAATAATCGTAATAATGATAATAGTATTGTGGTATGTGCTATCCTATATCGATATAAGTAGTATAGAACACTAGTTAGGAATAGAATGTATGGTAACAGAAGGTTGAAAAGATTGAAGAAGAAAGAACGGGAACAGAAAACAATGGGTATAGAAATTCAGGAACAATGAAGTCCTAGACATTTAACAAATATTTTACAGATTGAAATCATGAGTCAATTGAAGTTAGACCACCATGGAAAACCTGGAAGCACTGGACGGCCGTTTCGTCCTAGTATAGGACTTCTCAGCAGTGATCATATGATCACTAGTGACTGACTTCAAGAGATACTCCTGGAGTTCTAGTGAGAAGCCGTTACCAGTGGAGTTCAACCAGGTCTGTTGCGAGATATCAGCTCACTGAAGACAGTGGTGTACGGTGGCGCAACTTCGTGGATTGGTTGAAGTTAAACATTAACACCATTGGATGCCGGTCGGCTCAGTGGTCCAGTTGGTTAAGCACTTAACGCGAGACTGATAGGTCCTGGCTTCGTATCTCGTGGGGTGCGGGATCGTGGATGCGCACTGCTGAAGAGTCCCATACTGGGATGAAGCGGTCGTCCAGTGCTTCCAGGTTTTCTATGGTTGTTTAGCTTCAACAGACTAATGATTTCAATCTGTGAAATTTCTAAAATCTCCACAAACCCCTTTCTGATAAATATTTTACAAACGAAGTTTTTATTGTATGGCCTTCAGATTTTACTAAGATATTTTTCCAATGTATTATGATACATTCGATTGTCCCCAGTTGTGTTCTGGTTCACTACATTATTACCAATAACAATGGTTTAGTAAAATGAACAGTAGTACGTATTAGTAATATACAATCTTTTACTTTATATATGTGAAGTATTTTCCTGTATGTAAATAATAAGACAGTAGGCTTCAAGATGAAATATGATTAATGAATGCTTGTTTTTAATAATATAGTCTGTTTTCTCTACGTGTTTGATTACAGATAATTAACTTTATTTTATAAGCATGGTAAAAATCCAACGTTACAAGAAATACCTGATCTATTGATGTGTTCTTATCCATTTTCAGTTAACGGAATATACACAACAGTGATGTCACAGTTATTAATCATGAGCCATGGATAAATTTGACATTATTGTCATCTTAAGACCTTTCATCTCTATCTTACAAAATGTAATGAGCATATTGACTACTCCATACGAATAATGTTTACTTAATTACTTACTTACTCCTGTTACCCAACGTAGAGGAGTATTTCCCGTTTAACTCTATCCTGGACAATCCTTTCCAGTTGTTTGCAGTTTTTATTCATTCTTTTGACGTCTGCTTTCAATTTTCGACGCAGTGGGCTGTTTTGCCTTCCTCTCTTCTGTTTCTCTTCAGGAGTTAAAGTTAGCGCTTGCCTCATGATGTAGTTTGATGATTTCCTGAATGTGTGTCCTATGCGCCGATATCTTTTTCCTAATTTCCTCTTCAGACAGAAAAAAGTTTGTTCTCTCCCGCAGTAGGTTGTTACTGGTATCCGGTCAACGGACATTCAGTATCTTACGTAGACAAGTTTTTATAAATACTTGTACATTTTGATGCTGGTTGTGGTAGTTATTGAATTTTCATGTCCGTGCAGTAGAACTCATTGTATTCGTATTGAAGATTCTCACTTTGATATTGGTTGACAGTTGTTTCGAGTTCCATATCTTCTTCAGCTGTAGGAATGCTGTCATTTTTTTGTCAATCCTCGCTTTTACATTTGCATCAGATCCTCCACTTTCATAGATGTTACTTATCAGGTGTGTCAAAGTCTCTACTTCATACAAAGCTTCACTGATTGTAATCCGGTTCGTGCTCTCTATGTTGTATTTTAGGATCGTTTTCCCTTACGTATTTTGAGACCTACTGATGCAGAGTCTGCTACTACACTGATTGTCTTGACCTGCATTTATGGATGTGTATAAGATAGAAGAGCTAGGTGATCTGCGGAGTCCAAATCGTCTGGTTGCATCAAACCTGTCCATCCTATTGCGTGCTTCTCATCAGATGTGGAGTTCCTCATAATCCAGTCAAACACCGAAAGGGAGAGAAAGGCGGAGAGAAGACAGATTTGTCTGACACCGGTCCGCACTTGCATTGAGGTTGTTAGCTGTCCTACATGCACCACTTTGGATTGTAGTCCATGGTGTGAATTCCGGATGATGTTGACGATCTTCAAAAGTACGCCATGGTGTAGAAGAAGTTATTATAAAGTTCTCCTATCCATACTGTACAATGCTTTTTCATAGTCAAGGAAGTTGATGTATAGTGACGAGTTCCATTCAATTAATTGTCGAACGATGATCCGCGGTATCGTGATTTGGTCTGTGCACAACCAATCCTTACGGATTCCGACCTGTTGATCTCGGAGTTGGGTGTCTACTGAGTCTTTCATGATATTCAGCAATTGTTGGTGAACTGACAACTATTAGAAAGTCTGTAGGTGCTACTTCAACATCCGGTGAATTCAGTGGAGTTGACCTATTCAAAAGTTCCTCAAAGTTTTATACCCATTTGTTCATCCATTCTTGAATATTAGTGGTTGGGTTGCCTTCCTTGTCCTTGACTGGTCTCCCTGGTTTACCATATTTACCTGTCAGTTACTTCGTCGTGTTGTATAGTTGTTTCATATTTCCTTCTTTTGCAGCTTTATCCGCGGTCGTTGCTGGCTCTTAAATGTAATTCTGCCAGTCGGCTCTAATGCTCCTCTTTACTTGCTTGTTTGCTTCCGTGTATTTATCTCGTGTCCTGCGTTCCTCTGTTCTTGTTCGGCTATTGTTAGTTGCTGTCTCCTTGTTTTTCTTTTCTTAAATCTTGTGCAGGGTTTCGACAGAGATCCTTTCCTTATGATGCTTCTTGCGTCCAAGAAACTCTTGACACGTTGAAGTTAGTGCCTTTGTGATCTCTTTCCAGTTATCCTTTTCAGTAGTTTTCTTTTCTTTGAGCATATCATGTAAGGCTTGGAATCTGTTGCTGAGAGTTATCTTGAATTCATATAGTTTTTCAGTATCTCAAAGGAACGCTGTATTGAACCTTTGTAATGGTGCTACCCTAGTTATCCAATATTTCTTTAGTTTGAGTTTCATCTTGGCAAACGCCAGGTGGTGATCTGAAGTTATATCAACTACTCTCTTGGTTCTCATATCTTTCATTTAACTTGTGAATTTTTTAGTGATGCAAATATGGTCGATCTGGTTCTGTGTATTGTGGTCCTGTGAGACTTATTCAGCTTTGTTTATGCTTTTGTGGGGGAATATTGTGCTGTTTATGACCGTTTTGTTGAATGCACATTAATTTGCAAATCTGTCAACATTCTTGCGTCTTTCTCCCAGTCATGATATCTTGATACCCAGTGTTGTCTATTCTGATTTTGGCGTTTAGATCTTTCAACAGGATTATCAGGTCATTTTCTTGACACTTCGATATGATCCGTTGAAGCCTCTCATAGAACTGATCTTTATCACAGTAATGCTACCATTGGTGGGTGCAAAACATTGGATAATATTCATTGTGATTCCCTCCTACTCTGTTTTGAAAGATGCTTTGATGATCCTGGATCCATGAGATTCCCACCGTATAAGTTCATTCGTGCTTCTTAGGACAGTATCAGAACAACTCTCTGAGTGTATGGAGTATAATCCTCTTCGTGAACAGAGTACAACAGCATCGCTCCTGTACTCAACCTTTGCTGTCCAGCTTGGGTCTGCTGGGTTTCGCTGCTTCTGAAAAACACTAATTTGTATCTCCTCATGTATGTTGCTATGTGCCTGGTCCTTCCAGTCTCTCACATTGTCTGGACGTTAGATCCACCTATATTAAATGTTGTTCTGATTGTTATATTAAGCACCGGCCTCTTGACTTCAGAAGATTATTGGCTTTCACCACGAAGATTTTTTGACTCCTATATCAAAGTCTTAGTTGTTTATTCTGGTTAGCGTTTTTTGCTAATTCGATGAACAACTGTTCTCCTTTACCAGGTCCTTGGACCGGCAGTAACCCTAGAAAAACTACATGCTGAGTCATCCATATAATACATGAATTAAAATTATTAAATGCACGTATTTTTATTACCTTTAAAGTATAAAAATGTTTTCCCATTTCAAAACACTGCGTTTGTAGAAATAAAAACGTCATATAGTCATTTACATTGTTAAATTATCATTGGAAGTTTTTAAGAAGTCAGACTTTTCAACCTATCTGTTTTGTATTTCACTAGGATGTTCTTCATTAATTTAATTTAATGGTAATCATTTCGGTAGTTAATAGGCAGTTGAAAGTTACAAGAGACCACAAATCATAGATGTTTTCATTAACGTATTAATTCAAAGTATCTCTTGGATTCATATCATTCTAGAAGTCTGAACTGTCTTGACCGAAATTTCGAACCACTGAAAAGATGTTTTTATCTTCAAGAAATTATCTTCATAAATAATGCTGATAATTTTGAGAAATCCATGGGATCTTTTTCCTCAACTTAGCTGAAAGTTATAAGATCTCAATTCGCTTACCACATCGCAACTTGGTCGATATAATCCGATCTGCACTATGAAGGACCTGATATTTATGATATTGGTCACTATCCAGTGATCAGTCAATTGCAAATACATCTCAGTGGTACTGTTTCTGACTGGGGAGCTAGTCGACACAGGATCAAGTCTGTCAGGGAGAATCAGATCCTTGAAGATTACAGGCATACCCTGCTGACGATTTCCACATAGAATGACGAAGGATTTGAGGTTTCCTAATGATTGCCTTTAACCACCACTTTAAGCCCATCATAATGAGCAGAAATATTCGGCGAGACTCTAATTTATGGACGACTTTTGAACGAATCTTAAGTGACCTTGATAAATATTAGCCAATCAGCACACAGTCCGTACAGAGTAAAAAGATGTTATACAAAACCAAGGAAATAAAGTGGATACACTTCTTATATGTGGTTCAAAAACTTTTCAAGGTTAGAAAGAGGTTCAGAGGTTCTAAAATCGTAATGCATGCAGTAGAAGAAATCATCCATATGTCTACAGAATAGTCGGCCTCTGGAGCCATGATAAAGTCTTAAAAACTCTTTCAGCCTCGACCACATAGCTTCAATGTTGTTTATGTGCTCTCCGGTTGTTGAGTGCACAAAATGCTACTTTCGGATAACGACACGATGCACATAACAAAGTCTATGTAGGAGTCTGTAAGCTTTCCAAACATCCGTACATATTGTAGTACCTGGCTGCAGCCAGTGTTACTGGTGCTTTTATTATCCGGTTCGCAATAATTGTCGTAATTTGACTTAGTTAGGAATTATATATGGGGTTTTCATCACGAACTGACATCAGCTATAATGCCAGAAATTTATTTAGCCAAGTGCATGAAAGGCTTTTGCGTTATAATCCGAAATCTGTTATCTTATACCTGATTGATTTGTCCACAAATTATAGTCTCGCCGTTTTATTTGTTATAGCTACTCAATTATCACGTTTTGTACTGAATTCCCTGTGAACCGATCGTATGTTGAAATTAAGCACTGAAGTTGGCATCGTAACCTTCAAATCTTTAAAACGCTTTTGACTGGCTCGTCCATAAATTAAAGTCTCGCCAAACAGTCATATAAAAAAGCATTTTCTTTCCACCATTTAAACTTTGTTGATTATTCAAAATATCCTGTTTGTCACTGTTTTTCTCAACAATAACAATAAGCAATAATATAAAACAAACTATTATTATTCATAATATCTATCACTATTACTATTATTATTCGTGTTTATTCCATTTTCACATAAATAATCGTCTATCCGTCTGTTCATCACAATTATTTATTGCCTAATTTCTGTGAAGCAATAAAATAAAAGAAGCAAGAAGTTATTACTATCATTTTCTTGGATTGTTTGTTATTATTATCATTGTTATTACTATAATTTCTGCCAATACAACCACTCTCACTATTCAGTATTGTTAGCTACGTCATTAATAATACGAACCAATGCCTTCACTTTTGTTGTTGGCTTGCTTTATTAATTGACATTAGTCTTCTTCAACTTCTAAGCTCTACATATTTCTAGATGAGAATTAATGTCGTAAATTTTTCTGTTTCAATTTTTTTTCTTAATTAAGTAATTACATCTGTTAACTGAATGAATCCACAAAGCAAATAGTTATTGAATCCAAAACGTTCAATCTCATGCGTGAATGTTTATTATCTAGTTCACTGAGCCGGGATTCAGTGGTACTTGGTTCTAAATTCAATCACTCTTAGAGGTCCCATGACCACCTTACATCATTTTAGGCTGGTATATTCTTTATTTAAACAGTTGAGATCACGAGTCGATTGAAGCTATACAACCATTCAAGACCTAGAAGCACTCCAAGGCCGTTTTGTCCTATTGTGGGACCCCTCAACAGGGCGTACCCATGACCCCGCCTAGCGGGATTCGAACACAGGACCTATCAGTCTCGCGCCAAGCGCCTAACCAACTAGACCACTGAGCTGGCCGGCATCCAACGGTGTTAATGTCTAACTTCAACTAATCCACAAAACTGAGTGACACATCCGCCATTATCATCAGTGAGTTATTACCTCACAACTGACCAGGTTGAACTCCATTGGTCACTGCTTCTCACCAGAACTCCAGGATATATATCTTGAAGCCAGTCACCAGTGAGCATATGTTGATTAATATCAGAAGCGGTTTTGTGGAGGAGTCCTCAGCAGTCACACACGGCCATCCAGTGCTTCCAGGTTTTTCATGGTGGTCTAGCTTAAATCAACTCATGATTTCAACTGTTTAAATTACTACAGTCTCCACAAAACCCCTTCTGATATTCTTTATTACCGATAGGTGGTCTGAATAAAATTGAATCTCATGCTAACAATCTATTGTTTACAAATATACCTGTATATCGACAAATGAAGGATTAACAGACATTTTCACTTTCTTTATTTACATGAATCAACATCATTATAAAATTGAACGTTACTCGTAGTTAAGCTTCATAATTTTGATTGTTTAACAGCTAAACTGAGCCACGCAGTGAATCAATGATATAAGCATTCAAGATAATTTCATTCAGTCAATCTTTAGTTTATCTATCTATTAATTGAGAGGTTTTTGAAAGCATGGTTGTTATTGTTGTTGTCGTCACAGTACAATGAAGTATAACAATCTCTAACATGCATGAGAAATTTTGTTGTTGACGAAATAAATTTTTCATTATTTCCTATATTACTTAAATGGTAAACTATTGAAATTCGATATGATATATAAAAACGTGTTTGTAATGACTAATAATGCGAAAAAATTCATTCATAGAGTAAAGATAAATTAGCTATTATTGATCTTAGCTCAATTTGAACAAGAAAGTAGTTATGGGGTCTCAGTAACTAAATGGATATTATGATGGCGCTTAAAGTTAATGGTACCGGGTTTCTGACTTAGATAGATTCAAAGGACAGTGCCTTAACTTCTATGTCACTATTCTGACTTTAACAGAATGACTTACTTGTTGATAACTATTTTTCACGATTACTATCCATAAAGTTGTCGTTGTGCTCAATGGCTGATTCACGTGATCGCATTAGCTTTATTATATCAGAGATTTTGTGATGAATTCCAATTCAACATAACTCGGTTATTGTATGAAGTAGTGGAATAGTTTTAAAGTTAGTTTTTTGTCTTGTTTTTAATTGACGATTCCATATAGACTCATTAAAAGACCAAGCAGCTTTAAAAATAACTAAATCGTCAGTTAACTCGAGCATCAGAGAGTAATTTCAGAGGGACTTTTGGATGAAGATACACATATATTAGATACTGATGAATGTGTAAAATACAAACGGATTGTATCAAATCATTTATTCATTTTATTTTTCATATGAAGCTAGTTATTTTTGATGGAGTTTGCATATTCTTTTTTTTTATGTAGCAGTCATTACAAATGAATAGTAATTATATCACATTATTAACCGATTTCATCGGTTTTAGTTGTTTTCGCCGATAACGTCGAATGACTTCTTTCTCCATATGCTTGGACATTATAAATTAGCCATAAATTTTCATAGTTTACGTCAATAAATGATTTTGGTTAGACACTGGACAGTTGTTCTTTTCTGGTATGAATTACCTAGTTGAATTATCATCTGGTAGATTACATTTCTAACTTCAGTCAGTGCGCTTTGTTCCACATTTTCCCATTGACTATGGTGAGAATACCATTTCAAACTATTAGATGCTCCATCAGTGATTTAAAGGTTAGGCACCCTTGATGAGATCAAAAGTTAACTGATTGAGACCTTGAGGTCGTGGATTAGCAGCACTATAGAGTCCCATAATAAATCAGAAAAAATGTTTATTACTTTGTGGTCTTTAAGGATTATTTAACTAAGATCATTCCATGATACATACAACGAAAATGTAACAGTCTCCATAAACCCCTACAGTAATATTCAATTTCAAACTGAAAACCGTCATCGATCAACATTTTCTTATATATATATATATATATGGTTTATTACAGCTTAATTAAAGTGATTTCATTTTATTCTTACAGAATTCAAAAGTAAACTTATTATTAACATAATATAATCGGGCGTGAGACTGATAGGCCCTGGGTTCGGATCTCGCGGGGCACGGGATCCTGGATGCGCACTGCTGAGGAGTCTCATACTAGGTTTTCTTTGGTGGTCTAGCTTCAATTGACTCATGATTTCAATCAAAAACTTAACAATCTCCACAACACCTAAACTGATAATTACCATATGCTCACCAGTGACTAGCTTCGTGAGAAAATTATCGGAGTTCTGATGAGAAGCCGTGACCAGTGGAGCTAATCCATGTCGGGTAGAACCAGGTGTCTACCTCAGTACAACGGAAGATAGTCGCGCAATTTCACGGATTGGTTAAAGTTAGACATTAACACCATTGGATGCCGGCTCAGTGGTCTAGTTGGTTAAGTGCCTGGCGCGAGGCTGATAGATCCTGGGTTCGAATCTCGCTGGGTGCAGGATCGTGGATGCGCACTGTTGAGGAGTCCCACAATAGGACAAAACGGCCTTGGAGTGATTCCAGGTTTTCCATGGAGGTTTAGCTTTAATTGACTCATGATTTCAATCAAAAATAATCCATTTTATTTGAATATCTGTATAAGAATGAGAATATTCTAACTTTATCATGATTACTTCTATTCACTTTGAGTGTTTGAATTATCCTTTTCATTATTATTATCATTATTATTCACAAACAATTAATATCCATAAACTACAGATCATCATCATGTTACTAGTTAAGTATGTAGATAGTTATAAATATTATTCAGTAGTATAAAGATTTTAATTATAAGAAGTATTGAAAATAACCGCTTCATTTTCTAAAAGGTCATTTTAATATTTCAACTTTATTTTATGTATTATTTTTCAGTTCATCTAGTAGATTTAAAAGGAATTAAACTGATTTGAGGATCATAATTGAAAATATAAAAAAACTCCTTTGGTATTGTGTGAATTTAACTTTTATAGCTTAAGAAAATATTCACCAATAATTTCGAGCAAACTGATGCTCTCTGACAGATTCGATCCTATGTCACGCTGCCTCACAGTCAGATGTGTTACCACTGAGCTATACGGGCAGCGGCTGACCTCCTATAGGAATGAGATGTATTCACAATTGATTAATCATTTGGTGGTGATCAATGTCATGTGTGTCATGTTCTTCTTAGTGCAGATCGAATGCTATCGACCAAGTTGCAATGTGGCCACTAATCTAGGTGAATCGACATTGCTTGCACTATATTGAAATAAGATAATGGTTAGAGGTAGTTAATAGGAAATCCTGGACACGGGTTTCGTGATGTTTAGCACTCTTTAGCAAGGTGTGCCTGTAATCTTGAGGGGATTGATGCTTCAACCACCATACTATCTCAACATAGTGCACGCAATGTTAAGTCACCTAGACTAGTGGCAAAATTGCAACTTGGTTGATAGTATTCGATGTGAACTAAGAAGGACCTGACAGATATGACAGTGACCACCACTCAGTGATCAGTTAATTATGAAAATAATTAGCTGGCTGTCAATATAACGTCTCTGAGTGACATTTATCAGTGAATAATTGTTTGACTTAACTCTAAGTGTATGTGACGTTTTTTTCAAATTAACAAATCATAACCGTTAAAACTGACGACATTCCGTAAGCGTTCTGTTAATTAAATTCTATTAGTCACGTTGCAACGAAGCGTATATTTCAAGTATCTGTCTATTAGGATTACTATGGTTAATTGATAGGCTATATGAAACAATCAGTGGTAAACCTTGGATTTGAATTTCATATTAGTCAATGCTTGGCAATTGAGAATGTCTCTAATCATTTGATGGTTGATGACTGAAACATATTTGTCAACCTTTCAGATAATGTGGTCAGATTAGGATTATTATGTTTTTAGCTACCTACTTGTATATTTGCAGATAAATATAGAAAAGGGATTATTTCTATGATTATAAGTTGTTCGCCTATCTAATTGTGTTTTATGAGTTGGCAAGAAGTAATTGTGCTATTTTCGATGTTTTGATGTGAGTTATTAAAACTTCTGCTTGAATAACTCCTGTAAATATTTTAAAAATTCACATATTGTGGATTAGAATACCATATATAAACGAGCAGTATTGCTTTCCATTAGATCCTCGTAAGGCTGTACTCTAATATATAGTAATATTTATATACATATACGAAACGGTTAAATCAATCAAGGCAGTTTATGAGTCAGTGATAACACTGAAATAGATTACATGAATAAAGAGTACGAATTGGTAATGTGATGTCAGGTGTACTAGTTGTAATAAGAATACCAATAATAAACGCTCGAATCCATGTTTCACAATGGGAAATAGGTCCATGGCGTGAGAATTAGAGATGCTGAAATAACATTGATAAAAACAATAAAACTACATAGTAAGAAATGTTCAAATAAATGAAGCGTATACTTGAAAAAAATAAGAAATGAAGGTGGCAAAAAATAAACGAACAAACAGTCTAGAAATTAATGATAAACAAAATCTTTTGTTAAGGCTAGTTCGGTCAACGAAGTGATAAACGTGTTATATGTTTCTTATGAATACAAAGATTTGGATTGTTAGCTCGAATCTCTATAGTTTCCTCTATCTGCAATGGACAAGATCAAACCCCATAAGGAAAATTAGTAGTAATACAATTATTGACTTTAAATGACTTATTTCTATCTACTACATGACAGTTATCAAACAAGTGTGAAGACACCCTTGATTGGTTTAATACCTTCGTATATGCATATGAATATTACTGAATATTAAGGTAAAACCTGATCAGGGTCTATTTAAAATCGATATTGTTCGCTTAAATATCCTTTAAAAATTACGAATTGTGTAATTTTAATTGTTTTACAAATATTGGTATCAATAACTTGATAGATTATCGGAACAAATGTATACGAATCAATCATTAGTTCAATGCAGACTGTGTATAAACTCTTCTATCATATCTATTATTATCAATCGATAACCTAGTGGATATCATGATGAACTTACGGTTCAAATTTCACGATATACATCAACATTGAAATGCAAGTATACCTCTTTGATAAGTTTCAAACAAGACGAAATGTATATTATAAGCTCTATTGCCAACTTGTATCCAGAAATATGTTCTAAGTATTGTATAGGAAACTTTGAAGTATTAAAAAAAATAACAACAGAACAAATATAATAGGTGTACAAATTTTGAACAAAAGTTGATATAATACTACTTTATTCTTTCAATTCAGTATTACTATAAAAATATAATGATTATGATAAGAATCCCTTACTTACGTTATCAAAAAACAAAACACAATTGAATAAGAATCTAATACAATTATTTCAATAGTTGAGATCATGAGTCAATTGCAGTTAGATCACCATGGAAAACCTGGAATCACTCCAAAACCGTTTCGTTCTATTGTGAGACTCTTCAGCAGTGTGCATCCATGATCCTGTCTCGCGAGATTATAATCCAAGACCGATCAGTCTTGCGCGAGGACGTTGTGGTGGTCGGTATTCAATATAATCTGTAAACTTCGTATACAGTTCGTCTTGATAAGCGTCACTAGATAACGCTCTAACAGTATATTAATCAGAAGGCGAATACGAAGTGTTGATTACGTTTATTATGGGACCACACACAGATATCCAGAATTACTGGTGCATTACACAAGCATGAAAGAGTTGTGCTGAAAGGCAAGCAGGCAAGCGAGAGAGCGAATGAATCAGCGAATATGAGTACGAGTAAGCGATTACACTTAAGCGAGAGAGAGCAATGAACATAAATAACATTACCATAGTGAAATGAATGAATCATCGAATCAATTAAGCGGTTTGTTGTGGGGCTAGCAGCGTGAATAAATGCAATGCTCACACATACATAATCATACATTCGCAACAATAATAAAGATACAATGATATAGATAAGTTGTTATTGTACGGATCACTCAGTTCGTTAATAATTTAACAAAATGACTTAACCGAATTAAATGTGAACAAACTCAATTAGACGTGAGGTGCTATAACGTTTAACCATCAGACCACTAAGTTGGCCAGCATATAACGGGATTAATGTCTAATTTCAACTAATCCACGAAATCGAGAGATTCATTCACCATTGTCTTCACTGAGTTATTATCTCACACAACACATCCGGTTGAACTCCACTAGTTACTGCTTCTCACTAGAACTCCAATTGACTCATGATCATAACTATTGAAAATGACTAGTCATATCTACAAAAACACCCCTTTCTAATACTAATACAATTATGATTAGATAGTTCTATTTGTTTTCTCATGAAATGTTGTGCCTTTTTTTTGTTTTGTCAATAAAATGAGACAAATAAATCATTGATTTTAAGATTTGAAAAAAACAAAAAAAAGATAGTTGTTATGATCTATTTCCTTTTCTCTCTTTTTTTTTCTTCTTTGCCTCGAGTGATTTAGGTATCATAGAAAAATTGTTTTTCAGTAAATAACAAAAAAAATTTTTTTTTCTATTTTTTTTTGCAAATGAATTCGAAATATTTACGTAAATAATTTTTGTTGTTGTCAAATTGGTTAGGAAATAATTATTGTGTGTGTGTGTGTATCGTTTGTTTTGTTTTGAATTTAGTATAATGGACATTGTTCAATTGAAGTAAATGAATGAGAGGGAGATTGTGAAAATTGTTAACTTTTATAAATTTCATTATAAATTAGTCTTAATTACACAACTATTAATATGCAAGAAGCATTGGATAGATGTATGTTCCCAGTATAGGACATTTCAATAATGTTTATCCTTTCAATTATCACAACTTAAATCTAGTATCGTTCATGTCTTAAGTGAGTACTTAACTTCTAGACCTCCGTGACCATAGTCATTGGTATGTATGTCTAACTTTAGTCAGTTTATGATATTGCAAGTGTATCTTATCCATTGCCTAAGGTGGAGAGCTATCTCACACCTGACACGATAGAACCCAACTAATTCGTTTTTTTGTTAAGTTCGGATGATCAAAAGTTATGATTCATAATGAACTGACATAAGCTGTAACAATATTAGCAAATAACGAGTATTGACCTAATGTCCAAAGAAATGCTTCCTCTCTGACAACACTCGATAGGCTTAGACGTTTATTACTAATAGACTAAGATATTAAGTATTATGTGTTGAACTATCATTTGATAAAATTTGAAGTACTTTTCAGAATTAGAAATTTTGAAGGTTCATAAATCAGGATAAAACAATTGAAAGTAATTAGTTTTAAAATAATTTTAGTTTGTGGGGTTGTGGATGCTCACTGCTGAGGAGTCCCACAACAGGATGAAACGGCCGTCCAGTGCTTCCAGGTTTTCCATGGTGATCTAGCTTAAATTGACTCATGGTCTTAACAGTTGAAGTTTTTGTTTTGTAAATGTTTAGGGGAAATTATCAAGACTAATTGCGAATTACTACTGTTTATGTAATAAACGAATGAAAATATTGGAACGGTGTGATTTTCAACGTTATAATTTCGTAGTCTTGAATAAAATAAAGTATTCATTTATAATCAATGTTCTGTACAAGAAGAGTACTCAAGTTTTCGGCTTGATGTTTTTTTACAGAAAACCAATGAAAAAATCTAAATTCAATATAGTAATCCTAGGCATTTGATAGGATGTTTCTCAAAACAAAAAGCCATCAAATTCCATGGCTTAGTCGAGAGTGGGGTGAGCTAGCTCTCTCGATGCAAATGCTCTCATATAGCCACGAGCATACAACCACTACGAGGGAAGTCCTAATCACTGTCTTCTTGCAGCAAAGGTGTTGTTTACGAAATTGAGAGGACGAAAAGCGAATGTCCGACGCTTTAACCGAGCAGGTGGATATGGAGGATCCACATAGGGGAGTCGGAAAATCCTGATTCCAAACCAATGGTGTGCAAATGCGACAGAATCCTGAGGAACAAATTTTGTATCAACCTATTGTTGGTCATCGTCTACCATGGGACTGCATCTCCTTACGCTGCCCAACTGCCTTATGGATTAGACCTTCAAGTCAAGGGCTTGGGGTGTGGCCTCCTAAAAAGACCACATGCTTTGGTTTGGGCTTATTTCAGCCCTTAAATCTATTGATTTGTGTGATACATATCTGTATGATGTTTCCTTGTACCAATGTTTATGTGTTGGAATAAATTCTTAAAACAAAATGCCACCGATTTTCATTATCACATCAATATTGGCTTAGAATCATTGAAAGACAGTGTATACTAAATAATTGTTTCTACATAAATTTACAAGTCCTACTTAGTGTAAACCAACAGTATGAATATACAATTGAACAGATATAATTTAGGTTTTATTTACAAGTTAGTTATTACTGTACCATAATCATATACAATCTGTCGTCTACAGTGTCTATTACAATACTCGCTATAGATGGAACTACATTTTTTTTATACAATCAAAGCTAACTCAAGTAATTGAACAATTTACACCAACCTGAGTTTGTTTTTTCTGTTAAAATCAATCTGTGACTAACAATACATCAATAAATATCCTGTACATATTAGGTAACGGTGATGTAATTCTTTTTATTATATCAATGTTAGTATTCTAATTTTATACCTACACTATTAGTAGTTTCCAAAATAATTTCTATTCTATTAGTAACTATGTCATTAATAAGAATTTATTTATTATCGTTTTCCTTTATGTAACTCATTCAGTGTCTATTGTATATATTCATTAGTAATAGTGAGCTTTTTCCTGTATTCTATGGTTAGATGTCTATTTTTCAATGTATAATTCTATTAATAGTAACAAATATTCCCATGAACAATAATTGTCAGATAAATATAAGTATTATCATTATTATGATAGATGGGTTGGTATCTGAACAATTACATACAGTACAGTGAATTACAGTCACATTAATGGCTATGATGTATTCATATCCACACACAAACATTCATTTATTATTATATGGCGATGAAACTCATTAGGTTTTATCTATATGATTTGTATTGTTTGTTTAAATAGACAATCAAATTATGTAAGTGATGATTAATAGGAATTAATATATACATATTTAATAAAGTCGGAAAGGAAATGACCATTTCATTTCCATATAGTTTAAATGGCATAAAATATAACATTATTTCTCAATGGACGATTTATACAAATAGTTCAATTATGAAGTAAATAAATCATGGTTTAAGGATTTGGCTGATAAGGTTGGTATTATAGATGATGTTTCAAGGTTTAAAATAACCAGTATATCTGCTAAGATAGATATAATGTATTCTCAAATGATAAAATTTTAGTATTCATTTAAAGTTAAGGTTCAAGGATGATTGCATGTGAACGTCTAACAATATCATGATCGTGTTCTATATGTAGAAACTATTTATATATTATGATCTTAGTGTCAGTAATTGGATTACTTTGCATAACAACAAAATAAAGTTGGGTGATGGCTAGTGGTGAAATCCAGAATATGTGTTTCGTTTTCAATGCAAGTAGTTAAATGGATGTAATTGCATCTCACTGTTAATGCTCTCTATGTGACATGAACCCACTATCATTCGCTTTATATATCATTATGTTATTCGCTGAGTTATTGAGTTCAAACAGCTATCTGTAAGCATCATAAACCGAGTTAGATGGTGGCTAACAATGAACATGTGTGACTTTATTTCTCAATATCGATGCGATCCGTACAGGGTGTACATATGTCAAAAGCGAGAGATTACTCACAGTTCTTAACACCAATGAAAAACTCAAACAACGAACATAAAAATTAAAACACAAATAAGTTTTGAATTCATTGAACTCTATACGCTTTATATAAGATCATTTTGATCATTTCATCCATTCATTTGGCAACACTGTTATAAGAATCCGTTACTTAGCTAAACGACATATCCATAGAATAGGTTTGTCAAGTTTTATCATATGAGAACCTGATGCAAATTTTAAAATAATGACTTTCAATGAAGCTACACAATATTGAATAAAGCTCATATAACTCTAGTAATTTCAATGGTTAAGATCATGGGTCAATTGAAGCTAGACCACCATGGAAAACCTGGAATCACTGGACGGCCGTTTTATCCTATTGTGGAACTCCTCAGTAATGCGCATCCACGGTCCCGCTCCTCGCGAGATTCGAACACAGGACCTACTGGTTTCTCTCGTGAGCACCTAGCCACTATACCAGTGAGCCGGCATGCAATGGTGTTAACGTATAACTTCAACTAACTCACGAAATTGAGCAACACATCCACTGACTCATGATCTTAACCATTGAAATTACCGTAATATCCACAAAAACCATCTGATATTAAATACTGTAGTATTCAATGATTTACAATCAATCAATTGACAATGAATGTTTACATTCAACTAATTTATGCAAATCATTATCAAGATTATCAGATGAAGATTTTGATTAAAATTTTCAATATTCAACATGTAAACAAACAATTTGATTTGGTTTAATAATTTTTACTCCTATCTTTATCCTTTAGATTGAATTGTAAATGAATTATCTAACAACTGAGGTATATATATTTATACCTAATGATGAATCTTTTGAGATTAAATTGTAGTACACATGTGTTATGAACAAGATAATATATCTTTGTTGTGGACGTTAGATCCACAGAACTCACTTGGGAAAGGACCTAATTTTGTAATTCTATTTAGAAAATTTGAATTTATTTGTTTTCGCGCCAAAGCCGCTCTTGTCACCTTCATGTCGTATTTCCCACTGGGAAATATCTTAAATGCTATTGATCCGTTGAGTCTTTTAGTATGTTATTTGGTAATTCTCCTCAAGAACGGTTTTGTACTGTATATATACGTTCTGAATTGTGATTGTTGTGACCGCTCGTTTCTAGCTGCTTTACAGAATATACTTCCCATTCTAAGCTAGGACTTCTCCCTCTAGTTAGCGAGGCTGGCATTCATCAATAGCTAGCTTACTGGTCTTTGGTCACCGAGTCTTGTTCACGTTCACCGATTAAGTGAACTTGTGATAGCTTCGAACCTATCAATCTTGTTTGTCACAACTCATTGAAATGGAAACAAACCACTGTAGGGTTTGGTTTAACTTATATGAAATAACTTCAATTCTTAAGATCTTAATGATATATTTGAGAATAACAGAAAATCTATATGTATAATATATTGACTGTTTGTAAAATACTCATTTTGTGAATGTATTACTGTAATGTAATATATTTCAATTATCATTTCAGGGTATATATAAACATATATCCTAGGCTTTTATAAAAACATTGATTGTGAATTGTAGTATCGTAGGAAAGCAATAAAAAATAAGTAATGTATACTGTGTGCCATTGTAACTATGTTTATCTTTCTAATATTTTACCGAGTTTTAAATATAACGCTTCTTTCAAGGTAAAATAAAGTGAATTCCAATAACACCTTATATAGATTTTAAAAAAAATTTCTTGGTTGATATCATAAATCAATTGATGTTAGACCATCATTGAAAACGTAGAACCACTGAACGTCCATTTCATCTTATTATGGGATTCTTCAGCAGTGAACATCCACGATCTCACTCGTGGGACTCAAACCCAGAACCTTCGATCTTGCATGTGAACGCCTTACCTATAGGCCACTTAGCCAGCAAGTTAATCTCTAGAAGTTAGGCGTTTACATTTTACAGCTGAAAGTCGTGAATTTGAATCCCACCATCGAGATTGTAGATACGAACTAGTGAAATGTACCATAATAGAACAAAACAACCGTTCTACACTTTCAGGCTTTCAATTGTAGTCTAACATCAATCGTGTCATGATCTCAAACAACCCCATTGTAGTAAAAACATCTTTTTGTACTCAAGAGAAACATTATCATCTGCATTATTTTATCCTATATTATATGAATTAACATGTCTTAAATTCACTTGGTGTTGTTTTACTTGTATCTCCACATTTTTATTTAGGACTGCAATCGATCAGTAAAACATCACCAAGTGGATTTAAACTTCACACCATTGCACAAGCGGTTGGCTATCAGAACTCAGTAACTAAGTAGATAACGTGATAGCGTTTGAAGCGTAAAATACTGAGTTCAAGTCCCGGAGTGGACATCAACTCTGGAATCCAAGCACATCTAGCTGACAAGTTCTAAATAGAACAAAACGCATGTCCTAGATTCCACTTCTAGCCATTATCCATCTTTGCTTAAATATGTCTTCTTAGAAAATAATAAATAAGATTCAAGTTGATTAGTTTTAACTATAAAATTAAAAAATATATATATTTAAGTTCATTTAAGACATTTTGACAAATACTATACAATTGAAGAATAAGTATATACATATCCTCAATACACTATTGTTCATATACTGAATGTATATATATGTATATATAATTCATTGGTATTCAATTTAATTGTCAACTATACAACTTGAAAAGACAGATTTAATTATATAATTTTACAAAAAAAATTGTTTTAAATTTCGCTCCTTTTTTGTTTGTTTTTTGTTCAAAAGTTCAAAATTATTAAATTCTACAATTTGATTATAATACATAGTGATTAAATTGTCAAAAAATAAGTAAATATGGTTGCTTAGTCAAATTTCAATTATAAAATAAGAATAACCTTCTTTTTTCTTTTTTTTTTCAAATCTCTTTTTTCATGTGACAGATAAATATTTATTAGTATTAGAATGATGGTTTTTTGTGCAGATTTTAGTAGATTTTTATAGTTTGATTTATGAGTCATTTGAACCTAGATCACCATGGAAAACCTGGAAGCACTCCAGAACCGTTTCGTTCTATTGTGAGACTCCTCAGTAGTGCGCATCCATGATTCTGTTTCGCGAGATTAGAATCCAAGACTGATCAGTCTTACTGCTGAGTTAGCTTTCGGATAACTTCAACGGAGCCTACAGAGGCCCAAAAGGATCCGAAGAGTCCTAGCCAATCAGAGCATGATGGAGCATTCTAGAATTCCAACATGACGTGTTACTATTGGCCAGTAGCACAATATGTCGTTGATTTAACAAACGCTAAAATCTATAAATACCCATGATTTTTTGTACAAGAACGAACTTTGGAATGAAGTATTTTCTCTCATGCTTTGCGTCTTCTCTCTGGTATTCAGGTCGCTGTGTAGTTCTTGCTTGCGGGTTACCAGAATAACTTAGGAAGCGAATATAGCGTTTATATGACAAAACGTTTAACCACTAGACTACTGAGCTGACCGGCATATAACGGTGTTAATGTCTGACTTCAACCAATCCAAGAAATTGAGCTACATATTTACAAACTCAATGGCCTAGAGGTTAAGCGTTCGCACACGAGACTGATAATACCTGTGTCCGAATCTCGCGAGGCGTGATCGCGGATGAGCACTGCTGAGGAATTTCATAATAGAACGAAATGGTTTTGGAGTGCTTCCCGGTTTTCTATGGTGGTCTAGCTTCAATTGATTCATGATCTCAACTATTAAAAATATTTATTATTTAGTTATATTTCGCTACTGTTTAATTTGTTAAGTGACCAGTTTCAAGATGGATTTCTTAGATTTATAGTGAAACCAGTGGACTCCATTGCATATTGATTGTGTAACAGTTATCCACCTCAGTCAAAGGAAGAAGTTTTACCTAAGATTATGGATTGGCTGAATTAAGATATTAACACTTTCGGTTCAGTGGTCTAAACTTTAGGTGTTTACATACGAGACTGAAGATCCTGAGTTCGAGCCCCGTGTGACAGATCGTGGATGCGAACTGCAAAGTAGCCTCATAACAGGATGAAAAGGCCATCCAGTGCTTACAGGTTTTCAATGGTGGTTGAGCTTAGACTGAGTCGTTAATTCGATTGGTAAATTTAAAAAGCCTGGTTAACATTTTAAGGAACACTAAAACCAATAATCACTTATTAACTATTCATGAAGTTCAGAGAAATATATAATTCGACATCAAAACTGACATTAGACTTTTGTTCGACGATTTTATAAGAAATCTGAAGTCCAGCTTTTATTGATCAGCTGCAGGTGTTTTAGTGAATGTTAGATTTGAACATTATAGACTATTGAAAACAAATAAGGGTTGGATAACTGTTTTACTGAAGTATGACACTCAGTCGTACTTAACTATGGTTTCATTGGAGAATGACAAACGATTCAGACTACTTGGCTGGTGTAAGATGACTTACATTCTTAACTTGAGTAAATAGGATAATACTGTAGAACCATTAAACAATCCTGTTGGTGTTATTTGTCTCACATTCAATATGTTTAGACAATACGTTTATTATAATGAAAAAACAATTCAATGTTAAAAGCTTTTACAATATTTAATTCATAATAAAATAAGGGTCTTATTTATTTCATTTTTCTCAAAACTTTTATTTTCAATAATTTTAGGTGAAGCATTATGTGATTTCTGGGTATGTTCCGATGTATTATGTTGTACAGCATCAATACTTCATTTAGTCGGTATAGCATTAGATCGTTATTGGGCTGTAACAAATGCAGAATATATTCGTCGAAGAACAGGTCGTCGAATAGGAATTATGATTGGAATATTTTGGTTTTTATCTGTATTAATTTCAATTCCAGCAAGATTTCATACTACAAGATCATATAATTATGGTGGTTATTCATCTAATTTAGATTTAAATGAACCACCAAGTTGTCGAATTAATCAAGAACATGGTTATACAGTATTTTCAAATATTGGTGCATTCTATATGCCAATGATATTTATTATAGGTATATATGCAAGAATTTATCAAGTAGCTAGAGCACGTATTAGACGTTCAGCATTTAAACAATCAGGAACAACTAATTTATGTATGAGTCAATGGAAACAGCCAAAATCTAAACAACAACAACAACCACAACATCAGCATTCATTCAGACATCATTTAAACACATATTGCTGTAATTGTTGTCATAATAACAAAAATAGAAACTCTGTTAAATTAATTCCTACTAGTAATAATAATAATACTAATACTAATACAAATCAAGAGAATCCATCATCATCACAAGTAGCAGATACAGATTGTACAATGATTGGAAGAAAAACAATTACACATACAGAGACATCAACAATAACAATGTTAAATAATCAAAATACTACTATGAATAATAATAGTAATAATAATAATAATAATACTTTTAATAATGTTCAAGTATCTCTACCATATGTTGATGATATGGAAACTAAATCCAATTATTATCAATCTAATAATAATAATAATAACAATAATAATAATATTAATAAGAATCCTAGTTATACTAGACCAATTATATTACATCATTGTAATAAACAAAGCCCTAACAACAATAATGATGAATACACATTGAATATTTACAATGAACATTGTTTATATAAACATGAAATGAAATTCAATTATAAACAAATTAAAAAATCGAATTCTTTTAATCATCTTAATTCTATAATGAATTATAATTCATCTAAATATACATTATTAACTAAATATAGGAATTCAGCTCCATCAATTCTTTTACATATAAATAATTCTAGTACATTTTTCACTGAATTAACTAATTCTAATACACAATTAATTGAATCATCTACAGAGCATACAAATTCAATGATATGGTCATCATCATCTTCATCATCATTACCATCAACACCATTATCTTCATTTTCAGAATCATCATCTTTTCCTATAGATGATCATTATCAACAACAAAATCTTCATCATCAACATCATCATAGACATCAACATAATCATCATTCTCATAAACATCTTCATGAATCTAATACAAAATATAAACAAAAGAAATTAAAAAAATCAATAAAAGATCAAAATCATTATTTCAATATACGAAGAATTTTTTCACCATGTTGTTCTACTACTTCAACATCATCAAATCAACATGTTCAATCATATCAAATTAATAAATATTTATCATATTGTTGTGTAAATAAACATAAACATTACACATTACATCACATTACGTCGAGTAATAATAATAATAATAATAATAATAATAATAATGAAGGATTGTATTTAGAGTCAATAAACGAAACTTCTAACTGTACACATTCATATCATAAACAGAATACTGTTAGCCCTACTCATACTACTACTACAATTAATAATAATAATAATAAATATATTAGAACTGATAATCATATCACATTGAAATCATCAAGGAATCAATTGAATGTACGAAAAAAATTACGTCATATGTTTACTTTACATAACAATAATAATAATAATACTGTTGATAATAGTAAACATATATTAACCCAATCTACATCCAATTTACCATCTAATAATAATAATAATACAGATATATTAACCATAAATAAAAATAATAATGAATTAAATATGCCACCACCACCACCACCAACAACAACAACAATCACTACATCATTAACATTAAATGATGAAACAACAATTATATCAAATTTAATACCAATACAACAAACTCAATTAAATCGTGAACGTTTAGAAGCTAAACGTGAACGTAAAGCAATATTAACATTAGCTATTATAACTGGTTGTTTTTTATTATGTTGGTTACCATTTTTTATTGTTGCATTAATATCACCATTTATAAATCATTTAAAAATAACAAAATTTGGTCAAAGTATGATATTATGGTTAGGTTATTCTAATTCATTATTAAATCCAATTATATATACAATATTTTCACCAGATTTTCGTAATGCATTTAGAAAAATTTTATTTGGACGATATAATTTACGTTCATTATCAAGATAAATAATTAATTGATTATTAAACATAATCAATATATAGTAGTCATGGTAATGTAAAAAAAAAGAAGAAAAAAGAAAGAAAAAGAACAACAACAACAACAAGAACAAAAAAAGGAGAGAAAGAACAACACATAATAGAAAGTACCTATTCCTACAACAAAAATTGATAGAAAAAAAAGCACAACAACAACAACAACAAATCGCATTCATTTCATTATGTTTCTTATGAACATTTTCATGAATAAGCTTTATATTCATTCATAATATTTATATTAGATATTGTCAATATGAATGATTGAATGATGATGAGAAAAGATTATCATTTGAGTTATTTATAATGGTTATCTAATAATGATAATTAAAACATTCCATATACCACATGTTATGTACAAAGATAATCAAAAATTATCCTATGAAATAATTCCCTATAGTTCATATGTTAAGAGTTCATGATTGATTATAAATTAATATTATCTCTCCAACTACTAGTTGAATTTCAAGAACAGTGTAAATGTGTCTGTTTTGCCCTGTTTGCACAATTTTACACATATATACATGTATTTTTTTAGCTTTTCCACGCCTTATTTGAATGTATGCATATACTTATAACGATCTCTCCCTCTCTCTTTCTCCCCTCTCTCTCTCTTTCCCTATATATATAAAGCAATGTAATTTTCACAGTATATGATATCATTGTAAAATGCAAATGTCTGGTATTTTCTTTATTAACTTGTTAATTGTCGTGAATCGTTTTCGTTTTCTTTTTTCTACTAATAAAATAAACACAAAGATTTATGGTCAATTGAATTAGTTTGTTATATTGTAGTAAATGAGAACATAAGTGAGAGATAATTGAAAATATCAGAAGGGATTTTGTGGAGACTGGAGTAATTTCAACAGTTGAGATCATGAGTCAATTGAAGCTAGACAACGACGGAAAACCGGCCGTTTCGTCTAATCGTGAGACTCCTCGTCAGTGCGCATCCATGACCTCACCTCGTGGAATTCTAACCCAGGACCTATCAGTCTCGCACCAGGCGCTTAACCAACTAGACCACTGAGCGGTTATCCGACGGTGTTAACTGAATGTATTTAAGCACAAAATGACAGAATATTTTAGCAAAATCTAAGAACCATACAGTAAATACTTAGTTAGTGAAATATCAATTGCTTTCTGATCTCGTTCTTTCCTCTTTGATCTTCTGGAACTTCTGCTGCCAGACATTTTATTCCTGAATAGCATTATATACTACTTATTGTTGATATGAGTAGCATACAACACAGTTTATACTATAATTATGTTTTTATTCATTAAGTGTCTGTTCAAAAAAAATTCAACTGATTTAAATGTTAGTGTTTAGGCTGTAAGCGATTTGTTCTATGACTATTCCTTAACAATGATCGTGAACATTTTATATGAAATTAGAATTATCAGTATTATTACTTACGAGATGTCTCATCTTTTGTGGCTAACTTTAATCCTACATTACTTGAAAGATTTATGGAGGTTTCAATTCGATTTGAAATGATCTGTCTTATAGCGTTGTTGATAATTTTGACTGAAATTTCATCAGTTTTGGTTGGCATATTTGCATCATAAGTGAATTGCCTTGATAAATCAATTATGGCCCCATGTGACATAATATAAAAAAATCCAAATAATCTAAAAATGAACTGAAATCATCGACTAAATGAATAATTCATGTTCGTTTTAAGTTAACGGTGAAAGGTAGTAGTACCGTGCTAAACAACAAGCTGATGAATCTCAAACAGGATTAAACGAGCCTTCTTAATCCGACTGTTAGCCATATTCCGTCTATTCTGTTTCCGTTTTTGAGAGTATTCAGAAGATAGTCTTTTCAGTTTATTCATTATTCTATGTGTTTTTCTCGTCTTTAAATATCTTGATAAAATTTTTTATGGGCTTACAGAGGATTATTTTCTTCAACACATTGTATATATGAATATTGTTCAAGGCTTTCTGGGTTTTTGAAATGGCTTTCTCATTTTTTATGAAGAAATATCATGTGAATATAGAGTTTACATTGGAAAATTTAGAGTATACCTAAAACAAAAAATGATGTTTACCGTACAAATGAACTCATGTACGTTCTCAATTCGCCTTATTTATATGCACAAACTCTAAAATGATAGTGATATTTGTAAGGTCAGTTCGCAACCATTGTTTCATTGCAAAAAGAAATATTTTGTTTTCACTTCACGTAGGTACCTTTACTTGAAAGATAATAAAGTAATACAATAAATAATTGAGATATTCATCCTTCCTAATGGCATGGCAACAATCGTAAGTACATCATTTTATAGTCGATTTTACAGCCTCAACAGTTGGATTTCATCAATAATAATCAGTATAGAATAGTGAAATGGACTAATTACGGAACTTTTGTTGTCGTACTGAACATCTTAAGATGATTATGAAAGTTCCACAACCTAATCACTAGCGATTATACATTATATAAATGAATTATATAGACAATACAATGAGTTGAACTTTATCAGAAATATGTGAAGAATTACCACAATATTTAGAACAGTCGGACACACATTTACTTGTTAGGACATTTATATGTCTCCATAGTTTTCATCACAGACTGATATTGATTATTTAATCGTTGGAGACCGGAGATTCCCAGAAAGCTATCTCTTCCTAGTATGAACCTTCACAGCATCGCGCATTCACGACCTCCCTACTAGTGATCGAATCAAGGACATTTAGGTCTTTAGCCTAAATATCAGACAACTGAGCTGATATTGAATAAGGTGAGTGTTTAACTTTAGTCAATTCACGATATCACACGAATATCTTCCATTAACTTCGGTGGAAAACTGTTTCACACCCAACATGGTTGAACTTTACGATTCATAACTTATCACTCTAGCTGTGAGATTTAATTCTCACAGTTAGTCACTAGTGAACACACCGTTATTATTAGCAGGCAGGATTGCGACTGTTCAATTTTAAAAATCCAAATTCAAAGCTTTCTCGTTCTCAATGGTTGTCTAACCAAGATCGGTCCATAATTTAAGCTATAAAGATTCAACAAACTTCACGATCCTCTCTATATGTTTATATTTAGCAAACAAATGTCGAACTAGACAACATGAATCATGCAACTATGAACAATAAATCAATAGTATCAGATTAGATTTAGCGTAACTATGAACTGTTCAATCATCCAGAATAGCATGATGCATATTGTTTCTCATATTATCTAGTTATTTTCTTACCTTCCAATCTATCTAATGTTACTTTTATTTTTTATATAAAAATGTTTAAACAAGTTGGTTAGTTATTCGATTATTGACAATGTATTAGACCACACGGTTCTGTTAAACTTTGTCTGATAAATTTATCAAATTAATTAACAGTTTTGAAATGATTCATATACTCAAAGTACATTGTAAATTTCTAGTGTTTAAATTGAATTTCATGTTAGCAACGTAAGGGTTTAAATTTCACCATTATTGTTGCTAAGGACTGTGAGTGATCTGTTACTTTTAGCATTTGTACATCCCGTTCGGCTTCCTTCGATATTGCTATCAGTTACAAGTTTATGTAAACAGAGATGGATAGTGGTAGCGATGGGATCTGAGACGCGCATCTCATATTGTTTAGAACTCGTCAGTTGGATTTACCTGCATCCCAGTCTTAATGTTCATTTCGGAACTCTAATCCATTACCTTTTGTTTAAAATGGCAATGAGTTATCTATTTAGTTAATGAATCAAGATAAACACTGACTTGTGCAACCCTGCTGAATTATAATTCAGTTGTAAGGGTTTGACTTTATTTATTGTCTGTATCAGGACAATATCGAAGTTATCCACACAGGATGCACATATACTAAAAGGAATTGATTCTTTGCAGTATTCGCGCGGGTGCTAACTGATCAAGAATGATTAAAGATCAATGGATAATATGCTGTTATTTTAACAATTTAACTCAATGGTCACTCATAATCTAGAACAGTATTTTATTGAGAAGTTCATTATACGCGGTGAATACAATAAAGCTAACATATTAACCTTCAACTAATTTACAATATGATATGATTCTGATACAGTAACAATGTTGAAATCATTCTTATTCTCAACATGATTAAACTTTATCAGTAGTTCAATCCCTAATTTATTCAGATAATCTTGTTAAATTGTTTGTAAGAATTCTGTTCAACATTATGATCATGTTTCAACACAGAAAGTATTCAATGTGATTAACACTTTACCATCTTTTCAGATAGGGCTGGAAATGTAATTCATAGGATTCTAACATTTAATTTGAAAGTATTAAACTTAATGTAAGTTTTTATCATTTTTAATTTAATCATGTCAAAAGTTGTTAATGAAATCTGCTACTAATTCTATAACTAGGAGCGAAGAACTGTTTTATTATTATTATTTGAACACATAGATGTTGGTACAAGGGGGCACCAGATACATATGCGCCACACAAATCTCATTTGGTTTGTCTGAGGGCTGTGATACTGCCCAGGTGCTCGAACCGAAACAGGTGGTCTTCTGAGGGAGCCACATCCCGAGCCTTTGACCTACAGGTCTGGTCCACAAGGCAGTGGAGCAACGTAGAGGGACGCATTCCCATGGTAGCCGGTGGCTAACGATTGGTCCATACGCCATTTGTTCCCTCAGGATACTGGAGCCCATGTGCACCATTGGTTTGGATTTAGGGTTTTCCAACTCCCCTAGGTGGACTCTTCGTGTCCATCAACCCGGTTAAAGCGCCGGACATTAGCTTTTCGTAGTCTCGATTCCGTAAACAACACCCACGCCACAAGAAGGCAGTAAGTAGAACTCCCCTGGCAAAGGCTATATACGCGTGACCATGTGTGAGCATTTCGAAGAACTGTTTAAAGATTCATAATTTATGTTAATCAGTAATTGTTAAAGATTATGATTTTTAAACTCCCAGTTTAGAAAAATCAATGTTAAATTTCAATATTTTACTTGTGTAGTTTTAGTGCAAAATTCAGATGTCATGTATTGCAGGAAGTATTATTATTTAAGTGTACTGTATTAGATGTTTGAAATGATTGGGAAAAATTATCTTTCTCAGCTTTAAATTAAATACAACGGTGTTAAATATATCAAGTACTTAATTCTACTTCTATAGATTGTATATACCAAGGAAGTCGAAATTATTTTTAATTCTTAACCCTTAATCTTTAAACAAACCTAAACCTAGTGATACTTAATCTTATTGAAAAAATCCTTAGGTAGCTCCTCTTATATTTTTGAGTTTAATTTATTGATTAATATGGCTACAGAGCATATTGCATTGTGGCTGATATCAGTCCGTGATGAAAGTCCTAATTCTCTAATCCAAACCCTTAATGCTTAATCGTAACTAGGAGACCTTTACAAGTCGGTCTGAATCCCTTTAAAGTTTCGAGAATATGGATAATCTATAACCATCAGTACAAGTTTATGACACTTTTCTTAATTTACAGGCAGAGTAGTTTGTTGAAGGCATTAACAGAACTAATAATTTTAATACTTGAGTTCATGACTCAATTAAGGCTAGACCATCATAAAAAACCTGGAAGCACTCCAAGGCCGCTTCGTCCCAGAATGGGTCCTATCAACGGGCCAAATCCACGATCCCTTACGCAAGACTCGAACTCAGGACCTGCGGTATCGCGCGCAAACGCTTAACCTCTATACCAATGAGCTGGTATCCAACAGTATTAATGTCTAAATTCAATCAATCCACAAAAGTAAGACACTGTTCTGGTTTCGAAACTCAAGAACAGGATTTTAGATGTGCATTGCTGAGGAGCTCAATACGATGATGAAACGGCCATCCAGGGCTTCCAGGTTTTCAGTGGTAGTCTAGCTTTAATTGACTCATAAATTCAGCTCTTAAAATTACTACAATCTCCACAAAACCCTTTCTGTTTAAAATCTATCTAAACTTTATCATATCAATGCTTGTTTTTCTATAAACTATCCATTCAGATAAACTGTTTTTTGTTTGGCTTAAAAACTAGATAGCAATCAATCAAGGTTATTTTAAGCTCGTCGATACACTATACTTTATCATATATATATCATAAAACAGATCATGGAACATATAATTCTATGAGTTGACGGATTATCTTTCATAATTATATATTTTCAAAAGAATCATTCTTTTTTTTTTCTACCGACCAAATAAAATTGATGCTGGGAATCAAATGTTAAAACAGTTCAACATGAACTAAATTTAACACGAATAAATATTAAAGTTAAACTTAAAAGGAGAATTTAAGGTCAATATATATGAATATGTTAGTTGTTTTATATTCGATCAAAACGTAACTATATTGAATGGGTTTACTTCATAGTATGAATAAATATGATGCCTTATGAATACTAATGTCGGATTCATTGAAATCAATCTGACTTGTGTTGCTTTTTAATATATCTACATCTATTTTTATCAGGTATATGTATATATCCATCCATTAACTTCAATCTGTTATCTGAACACTTCGTTTCCCTCCACATGTCTCTTATACACTAATGTATATACCTACTTTAAACATTGTTAACAGTGATTGGATGACCTATTCAATAGACAGTGAACCGGAGAATTGTGTACCTATTTATCTTCGATAATTTTGATGTTCCTTGAAAAAGTTTGAACCAGATTGCCGGGCGAAACGTTGGATTTACTTCAAATTCCTTAACAGAAATTTCACAAATACATTCTTCCTCTTTAAACAAAGATTATCTATATGAATAGAGGATGTTGACTTTCATACATTATCGCTTAAAAACAATTTTAGTTTGAATGTATTTTTTCCTCATCATTTCATCGTTTACATATCGAACTAATTATTTATGAAGTATGACATGTACTGATAAGCTTTGTTTAAACTGATGTGTTGTCCCTTCATCATAATGTTCAAGCTTTTTAAATTCGATATTGTTTTTATATTTATAGTTTACCTGTTATTAAAAACAAAGGATACATTGAAATACCTATGTTGTTTACATTTAAAACTGAACAAAGTGATTGGTAATTTCAATGGTCAAGATGATGAGTCAGTTAAAGCTAGACCGCCGTGGAAAACCTGGAAACACTGGACGGCCGTTTCGTCCTATTGTGATTGAATGATTTTCATAATAACACTTTTTCAATCATAAATCTGGGAAAATTCTATTCTATTGTACAATATACTAATTGAATTATTTTTTTCTGGTTAGTATGTTTTTAGCGAGTTGGTTTTATACGGGATAAGGTCGCTAACCCCTTGCCCAACCCTTCTCCTTTATCCGGGCTTGGGACCGGCATTATCCCCAGGGGGCTCCAGGTGAAGTTATATATATATATATATATATATATAGTCCTACGTGATTACCATACTTTGATTTGTTCCACTTCATACCAATTAGCGCTATTTGTTATCTTCATTCATTCAGTGCGAAAAATGAAAATATCTTTACATCCTTACTTACTAAATCTATGTCTGAATACTTTAATGTTAATACAATTTGTTAGCATTTGCGTGATGTAATACCTTTTGGCTTTAGTCACTTTAAATGTTTTATAATAATTACTATTGAAAAGTATTCAATGTATTCAATGTTTTATGGTTTGTATTAATAATCAAATTTTATCTTAGTTCGTGACAAAGAAGAAAAAAAAACAACAACAACATCTAAGTTGTTTACTTTTGATTTTCAATGAGTTCTTGTTGATAACAAGTCAATATATAGATATATATGTATATAGATTATGTAAATATTGACTTAATGTTTTTTTTTCAGTTATACATAGCTAGACTTTGTGGTAGGAATAATTAATCAATCAAAATCATTTTCATCTATTGAAATAAACACAGAATTCAATAAACCAGAAGTAATTCACTATTGAAAAGACATTGGTAATAAGATGTAGAATCTATTAGAGAATGATAAGAAGTATTGTAGTTAATGAGAACATAAATTGGAGACAATCAAATGTAATTGAATCAAACATAACAGAATGTTTTTTTAGTAAATTCTGAGAACTATACAGTAAATACTTCATTTGCATACTATCAGTCAATGGTCTCAGAATTCACTGTTGCTTCATTTTTACATCTATCACTGACTGTTCTCATTCTCTTTTATTTGATCTTCTTAATCTTCTACCGCCAGACATTTCAGTTTTGATTGATGATACATACTACTTATATCTGATGACATCAGTAGTATACATCACAGTATTTCTTTATATATGCATAAAAATTTCATTCAAGTCGAAATGATATAGAAAATTATGTTTGTATAATATTTCTCCAAGACGATAAACTGACTCCGCCTGGAGTACCTCCAGGGGTTACTACCGGTCCCAAGCCCGGATAAAGGAGAAGGGTTGGGCATGGGGTTAGCGACCCTATCCCATAGAAAACTAACTCGCTAAAAAACTCTAACCAGAAAAAAAATTAAGACAAATTATTCATATGACAAATTGTTTGACTTGAAAATTAATAATAAAAAGACGAAATCATTGAAACTTAAGAAATTTAGATAAATTTAAAAGTTAGCCATCATTCAAAAGTGAAATTTTAACTGGAATTTAAGTGGCATTAAATCTGACTCTAATTGGATCGTTTCTTCATCGACGTAGATGGCTACGTTAGATTCGTCGTCGCCGAACTCACCAACTTACTGGGGCTTTTCATTTTGACGTCAATTAGATCGGACATTGTTATCACGTCGGCCTTACCTTTTTAGTAGTTCCCTTTTAATACATGTCACACTCATCACGTTTGTAGCCCGGTATCTGACTTCACTTATATCGTATCAATGACTGTTGTTGATAATGTACATATCGCCGATCCTCCTATGTAGTCATCGACTTAACTCACGTTAGTGTATAACGGAATTAAATACGTCGATAACAATCATTCATAAAATATACGAAATATACGTATTAGAAATTCATTTTCGTTACTGACTTATTTAATTCCGTTATACACTAACGCGACTTAGGTCGATGAATACATACGAGAATCGGCGGTATGTATATTATCAACAACAGTCATTCATATAATATAACTGGGGTCAAATTTCAGGCCACAAAAGACTCAAGTATAGATAATTCGTATTAAGAAAGAAAGATTAGTTCAGCGAAGAGTTCTCTTTTCGGCGAATTCATTTTCAAAGCTGTACAATCGCAAATATATATACTTATTTTTACAGGGTGATATTAATACTGATAATAAACTTATGATATACATGGTGACAGTGAGGTTAAATAAACAAAGGTATTAGAAAAAAAATTTTTTAAAAACAAGGAAAGTTTGATAGTTAATGGCTTAGATATTCATTGGGTAAGGATAGCTTAGCATGATAAAATAACATAAAATGTTGGAACAGAGATGAAATGTAATCGGAATGATCGTGGAAATAAAACACAAACCGGTTGGGGGTAGAAGATTTGAAGGGAAGATGGAAGGTGAAGCAGGCGGCTGTAAAAGAACAAGAGTAATGAGAAAGAGAAAAGATTTTAATACATTAAGACCATGGTAAAAGAAGAGGTTGTACACATAATTCTGGTTTTTCAAAATGTATGGCTATTGCCTCTGCAATGCAAAGAAGATGTAGTCTAATTGTCTTAGGAAGGCTTCTACTTACCTTGTAGATGACTTTGAACGCAGAGTCTGTCTTGATTGAGTGACCTGTGTTCACAAGGTGTTCGATTATAGAACTTCTTATTGAGCCGCTGCCTCCTCTCCTTAGCCACGCCGGACAATGTTCTTGAATTCTTTTGGACAAAGTACGCATCGAACGACCTATATACCTAGCTCCACAAGAGCAGGTAAATTGGTAAATGCACATTGAATTGGTCAGATGCGATAATTTATCTTTCAGATTATTGGTGAACAGTGATCGGCTGGAGAATAATATTCGCAATGTTGCTGCGAAGAATGTTCTTTTTATAGAATCTGAAATTCTCCTCTTTAAGATAAATGCGGCTCTATCACCTTTGAAATCGATGTTCATGTATAAATTTTCTTTTCTACTGCAGTTGTTTGTGGTCTTGGCATTTTCGGTTTCATGTTCTTATCAATGAAAATAGAAGGATATCCGTTTTTGATAAGTATCTCTTTTAAAAAACTCAATTCTTCCTCTACGACCTCGGGGCTACAGATTCTTCGTATTCTTGTGGCGAGAGTTATTATTAAGTTTCTTTTTCGGCTGATGGGAACCCAACTGTGGAAATTTGATAGTTGGCCATTCGTGTTAACTTTGAAACACAACCATTGAAGATATTTATAAGAATAATCATAGTACATTAAAATGAATTAATAAATTTTTGATCAGTTGACTAATCATTTTGTAACACTTCATTATGTAACATACGAAATGTTTTTTTCAAATCAAATCATTCTTAGATTATACTTCGAAATGAAACCGCTTAATAAAGATGTTTTGAAGATGATACATTCATTAGTGTGTGATATGTCATATCGATTGAACGATACTCTGGTCGTCACTGATTGTTATGTCGGAATCGCTTATCACTTATACCTGTAAAGCGAGAAACCATTACAATTCTCACGATGAGAAAGTAAGAACACAAAGACTGATATAAGTGAAGATCTATTAACCCGAAAACACGACAACGACCCTAAGTGAAAATACATCCATTTATATATTGATTCGTAAACTGATTTTGTTTAATAATTAGAATACTTAGTTATAACAAATCATATGCTGAGTATAGTACATGTCAACTTAATGCAAGTATATCGTATATTATACAGAATAAAATGTCATACGGGAAAACAAAACCGAATACTACACTGAATAATCAGCATATCGAATTAAGGATTTGATTTGTGTGACGTATACATGTCCCAAAAGCTCCTCGAACTCTGTACAGTACTCGTCCCAGTTTTTGCACAACTTCGCCCGGCTCCCATCGGTTCTCGCCGATGTAGGATTTAATGTAAACTTTGTCGCCAACACTGAAGTTCCGGATACTTGGATCGTGACTACGCTCATTCACTCGTTTGGATGGCAACATGGCATCGAAGACTGTTCGAATACGCCTTCCAAACATGGCTTCCGCGGGAGATTTGCCGTCTTGAACATTTGGGTTCGGGGTGGATCTGTATGATGTTAAAAATTTTGTGATCACCTGTTCAGTTGTCCCTTCTCCTCCCCCTTTCAGTAATGCTCGTTTAAAAGTGTCCACAAAGCGCTCTGCCTGTCCGTTTGATTGTGGATGATAGGGTGGAGAACGAAGATGATTTATTCCGTTTGTTCTACAGAAATGTTTAAACGATTTTGCGGCAAATTGAGAGCCATTATCCGTCACTAAGGTTTCTGGTACTCCGAAACTGCTAAATAGGGTAGACAACTTGCGGATCGTTTCTGACGTTGTACAATTTGGCATGATGTATACTTACGGCCATTTAGTGAATGCATCTACGATAATCAGAAACATTTTCCCTTGAATTGGACCGGCAAAATCTGCGTGAAGTCTTACCCAAGGTCCCGCGGGCATAGGCCAACACTGGGGTTCGCATTTCGAAGGATTTTTAGCGGCTTGAATGCATGATGAGCAGTTATGGCATTTATTCTCGATATCTTTGTCCATTGACGGCCAATAAGCATAGCTACGAGCCAAAGATTTCAATTTACTGATTCCAGGATGACCACTGTGAAATTGCTTGAGAATCTTGTGACGTAATAACTTCGGAATAACAATGCGATCACCGAACATAATACAGGAGTCAACAACCATTAGAGAGTCCCGTCGACGAAAATATTGCAGAAGTTCTCCGTCGAGGCGATTGTTTGGCCATTTGGTCAGGAGATAGCATTTAACTGAGCTCAGTATCTTATCACTTTCAGTTATCTTCTTGATAGCTTCAAAGGTTACTGGGAGTCCATTAACTGCGTCATCCAACACGCGATGAACTTCTTCCTCGGCTTTTATATTTGCTACAAGAGTCTCCTCTGGGGTTTTCGATTGGGAGCCTATTTATCTCGACAATGCGTCAGCTTGCCCGAAAGCGGTAGTAGACTGATACTTGATCTTGAAGTCGTAACCCAGAAGCGTGGTCGCCCATCGTTGTAGTCGGTTAGCTGTATGAACAGGAATTCCTTTCTTTGACCCAAAAACCGCAAGTAATGGCTTATGGTCTGTTATTAGGGTAAAATGTCGACCATATATCATCTTGTGGAACTTTTTCACTGCAAAGATAATTGACAGGGCTTCTTTCTCGATTTGGCTATAGTTCCTTTCGGTCGTTGTCAAAGATCTAGCAGCGTGTGAGATAGCTTTTTCTGACCCATCAGGAAAAGTGTGAGAGATAACTGCACCCACACCATAGTTAGAAGCATCTGAAGCGACGACTATCGGTAGAGAAGGATCATAATGTGTCAATAAGAGATCGGAAGTTAAGAGTTGCTTGATTTTCTCAAAAGACGCTTGGCAGTCTGCAGACCAATTCCATCTTGTATTCTTTTGTAGTAGGTTGTTTAGTGGAGCACGTAGACGATGGAGATCGGGGAGAAAGGTACCATAATGGCTGATCAATCCCAAGAATGATCGTAGGGTAGTAACGTCCCTGGGTCTAGGCATTGTTTTCACTGCTTCAATGTTCTCTGGATCTGGTCGTCTTCCGTCTTTATCTATTATGAACCCAAGGTACCGTACTTGCTGCATATAGAAGTCACACTTTTCCGCCCGGAGGCGAAAACCATAATCAGCTATGCGTTCTAGTATCTGGTCCAGTTTCTTCTGCAGGTCCATTTTATCTACTGCCGTAATTATGATGTCGTCTAAGTAAGCTGCAGCTCCTGGAATACCTTGTAACATGGTATCCATAATTTGCTGGAAAATAGAGGGCGCTGTCTTCACTCCAAAAGGTAGTCGGTTATACCGGAACAGACCTTTGTGTGTGTTGATCGATAAGAGATCTTTACTTTCATCAGATACAGGGATTTGTAGGTATGCGTCTGATAAGTCCAATTTTGCAAAATATCTGCCACCGTTCAGCTTAGCGAAAAGATCTTCTGGTAAGGGTAACGGATACTGGTGAGACTCTAGCGCTTCATTTAATCCCGTGGAGTAGTCTGCACATAGGCGAACACTTCCATTCGACTTCTTGACCACCACTATTGGTGCGGCCCAATTCGAGAAGTTCACAGGCTCGATAACACCCATTTGTTGAAGTCGTTGTAATTCTTGTTCAACTATTGGAAGAGCAGCATAGGGTACAGGTCTTTTAGGTCGAAAAACGGGAGCAGCTTCAGGTTTTAGAGTTAACACTGCTTTGGCCTTCGTACATTCCCCCAATCCTTCTTTAAACACGTTTTGGTGTCTTTGTAGCATGGCATTTTTCTGACTCCACTCTGGGGTGTTGTATGTTCTGATTCGTCTGCAGATACTGTTAATAGAATGGTCTGCTAGTTTAAGCGTTTCTATAAGATCCAACCCCAATAAGTCTAGTGCTGGCTTCTTAGTAAGATATACTGTTGCATTCGTTGTTACAGTGTCTTTAGAAACAGTGCATGGCACTTCTCCAACAATATTTAACTTACCCCCAGATGCACTGTGTGCCAGCTGTGTTGTTGGGAAAACTGTGGGTCTTCCAATGTTCTTCCATGTTTCAGGGCTGATTAAAGTAATATCAGAAGCTGTGTCAAGCTGAAGGCGGGTTCGTCGTTTATTAATATTCAAGGTCACATACTTTCTTTGGTGGCAACTTTGTGCTCTGTTATGTGATACCAATATCTTGTTGATTGGAGTACTATATCTGTATTTCTTCGAGTAAGGCTTCAAAGAATGTTGTTTATGGGTTCTTTTTCTGCAGCAGTTTTCTTTATGACCCTGACATTTGCTGCAACGATGTTCTTTATGTGGGCAAAACCTCTTATAGTGCCAACCTCCACATGCCCAGCATGGAGATGATGGTTTGTCGCTGTTATTTCGATAATTATGGGTACTGGAACCTTGATAGACTTTTCTCTTGACTGCATTGACGTTATGGAAAGAGTTACCTTTTTCTACCATTGAGGTATCATGCTTTAAGTTTACTAACCTTTGACACTCAGCAGTCACTTCTTGCAGGGTCATGTTAGGGTAGTGTTCGAGTTTGCTTAGGATTCTGGTTCGGATATCAGCATCTTCGGGTGAACGCAGGCTGCAGATAAATACTAAGCATTTAAACTGATCTTCAGACATGGACGACAATCTGAACCTCTCACATTCTCGGTTTACAGTTCCTGCATGCTTCACCCAGTCATCGCCTGGTTCCTTCGTTAACTTTAAGCACTGGTAACGTATATTAAATAGCGATGATTGTTCTCCGAAGATTTGGGACAGGGTTTTGACTGTATCATCAAAACTAAAATCTCGTGGATTCTTCGGAAGAATGAAATTGCTATAGCGTTCATGTTCCACAGTACCAAGTTTTCTAAGAAGTATTCTCACTTTTGAAGCATCATCCAGTTTGCAAAGATCAATATAAAACAAATCTCCATACTTCTTAAACCAGGACTCGAAAGTTACACCTGCTAAACCATCAAAATTAAATTCATGGATGGCGTTAATGACTGAATCAATATGTGATACTTGAGATTCACTAGGAGCAGGATTTTGCTGGGACAGGCAGAATTTCTGCATCAGGGTTTCCATGATTCTAATTTGGGACTCTTCAAATCTCTTTTCTTGACGCGCTATATAGGCTTCTAATTGCTTCAAGGAAATATTCATTGTAGTTTTCATCTCCGTCGCCACTGATATGTCTTGTCAATTGAACGCTATACTTGTTCCTAAGCTATTCCCGAAACCCGCAGACTAGAACTACACAGCGACTTGAACACCAGAGAGAAGACAAAAGTATAGGAGAAAATACTTTATCCCAAGGTTCATTTTTGTACAGAAAATCATGGGTATTTATAGATTTTGGCGTCTGTTAAATCAACATCATTTTACAGCCAATCCGATAACAACACTTTATGCTACCGACCAATAGTAGCACGCCACGTTGGAATTCTAGAACGTTCCATCACACTCTGATTGGCTCGGACTCTTCGGCTCCTTGTGGGCCTCTGGAGGCTCCGTTGAAGTTCTCCGGAAGCCGACCTAACAGTAAAACTGAAAATTTCATCAATAATATTTTTCCCTTGACTGAAAATTACAAAAAAAAACAACAAAGAACATCAGGAAAACTTATCAATCCATCAATCAATCAATCAGTCAATCATTCAGAAAATCAAATCAACAGAAAATTAGATAATACCCTTAATTGAATAACAATATTAATAATAATAATAATAATGATAAGAATAATGGTAATAATGATAAGGATTATTTTCATTCCATATTTTACTACACATGATATTTATTCACTAACCCTAGAGGTTGAAAGAATAAACACAACAACAACAAAAAAATATCAAGTTGAAATTGGGAAATAAGGAATTTCAGAGAAGTATTGATAATATTAGTAGTATTAGTAGTAGTATAATACTGATGAAAGAACGAACAAATCATCATCATAATAATAATAATTAAATTACAGAATGTTTATGTAAGAGAAGAGAAAAAAAGCTTTGAAAATGTCAAAAATAAATCTTATAAAGTGTGTAAAAATGAAAAAGTAATAAGATTATAGAAAGATGGATATCTACACATATATATCTAATTAAGATCACAAATCATCATCATATTATTAGACTAGTGTTACTGTCATTTAGTATCTACATATTCACTATCATATTTGGATACATAGTGATAAAGTGTAATGATGATTTTAGCTACATTCTATATTTATTATTATTACCTAGGGATTCTGACATAATTTCCATGTAAGTGTAAACGTTCACACATTGACCGATATATATATATATATATATATATATATATATATATATATATATATATATATATATATATATATATATATATATATATATATGATTATAATCAATGATGAGTTTTGAAAATATAAAAATATTTATGTTGAAAACGTTAGCAACTGTTAGATTAACAAATTACAATAACATTATTTAGAATACACATTTCAATAACTGTTTAGGCCAACGTAGTCGTTATGGTGTATCTATATTGATATATTGTGTGCCAACAAACCCCATTAGACAACGCTTTTTGAATGAGAAAAATTCAAATCTTAAAAGGGGATTACTTACTTACTTACTTACTTACGCCTGTTACTCCTCGTGAAGGAGCAAAGCCCACTCACCAGCATTCTCCATCCAACCCTGTCCTGGGCAATCCTTTCCGGCTCCTTCCAGTTCCTATTCATCGTTTTCATATCTGCTTCTATTATCCGACGCAATGTGTTCTTAGGCCTTCCTCTTTTCCGCTTCTCTTCAGGATTCCAAGTTAGGGTTTGTCTCGTGATGCAGTTTGATGATTTGCATAATGTATGTCCTATCCATTTCCATCGTCTTTTCCTAATTTCTTCTTCAGCTGGAAGTTGGTTTGTTCTCTCCCACAGGAGGCTATTGCTGATGGTATCCGGCCAATGGATGTTGAGTATCTTGCGAAGACAGCTATTTATAAATACTTGTACCTCCTTGATGGTGGTTGTTGTAGTTTTCCAAGTTTCAGCTCCATACAGTAAAACTGTCTTGACGTTGGTATTGAAGATTCTCACTTTGATATTGGTTAAAAGTTGTTTTGTTCTATTTACTTACTTACTCGTGCTTGTTACCCCCTCGTGGTAGAGTGTAAGACGTAGGAAGTAAGAAATGAAGATGATACTATGCTGAAGAAGGTTACGCAACAAGTACTTCTAATTAAGGTTATCACACCAAAAGAAAATTGATCTCTGAATGTTTTTGTATGCAGAAACTTTATTTAAATATTATCATGGCAACTGTTTCACTAAAATTTAATAAAATCGACTTACTTTACTTATTGATAATCCTGAAAGATGTAGCGTCGGCATCATCTCCACTGTCAAATAAAAGGCGGATAAAAATGCACTGCTAGAAAATATTCTTCTTCTATTGTTTTCTCTCTTCCAACGTATTCATATATTCAACTTAAAAATAAACAACTGTGTGAATAAACCTTTTATTTGTCCAACCATCTATGTTTAACCTAATATTTTAAACAAGAAGTATTTTTCATCAAACATCGTTGGATATCGGCTCAGTAGTCCAGAGGTTGAACTTTCACGTGTGAGACAAAATGTCATGAATTCGAGTCTGGTGTGCAGGATCCTGGATGCACACTGCTGAAGAGTCTCATACTAGAAAGAAGTTTTCAATCATTTTCTAGATTATACGGATTTATGAATTCAATTGCTTTGAAGATTACTACAATCTCCACAAATCCCCATTCTGATTACAAGAAATCAACCCTAAAACAAGATAATCATCTGGGAAAAAACTGGATATAACTCGTATGAACTAAAATCAATTAAAATCTCTCGTTTCTATAAAAGAATAATGGTTAAACATATGTTTTACCGTGAATGAAACATGACTTATCCTCTTACTCTAATTAAAAATTGTTATTTTGAAAACTTACCAAGTAAATGAAATGCAATCGTCGGGTTATTCAGAAAAGCACCAAGAAATTCCTTTCTTTCGGCAAATTCATTATAAAAGCTGTATGATTGTAAATATATTACTTATTCCAAAGTGATAATATATTAGTCATCAATAATCGTTTGTTTTGTATTTTTGTGGTAACATAGGTAAAACAAAAGTATAAAAAAACATTTTTATTCACAAGGTGACCGATTATAGAACTTTGTATTAATCAACTTTTGTCTGTTTTCAATCAAACCAGATAATATTCTTGAATACTGTTGGATAGAAAAACCAATATATACTTAGCTTCACAAATATCAGTAAACTGTTGGATGTATGTAAAGAATATTATACGTTAAAGTTGATCTTTTAAGTTGTTGCTGAATAGTTGTCATCTGGAGGATACTAATTTTATGGTTGGTATAAAGAATGTTCTTTTGAGAGTAACGGAAATCCCTCATTCCAAGATGTCTACAACTTTATCAATTTTGATATCGATGTTGATGTCAAAGGTTTTTTTATACTATAAAGGGTGTTAAAATATTTCGAGTAATGTGTCTTATATTTATGTCAATAAGTCACGATGGATATTGATTTTCTATAAGTATTACACGTAGAATGTGTTACATTCAAGTTTTTGCTCTCTTCCGTTAATGAAGCAGAGTATATCAATCTAATTGTAACTTACGAACTGAAAATTAACAATAGAACAAAACTCCAATTGAGGCATCAATGGTTATTTCCTAATTACAAATAATCGACCCAACTATCGTTCTAACAATAATTGTAACCATTACAAAACAAACTTTCAATTTTTTTTCGGTTCATGGAGCAAAACCTTCCAAATACCAAACCAAAGATAAAGAAAAAAAACAAAATTTCCGAAGATAAATATATAAACATACAAACACAATGAAATAATTCATATTCAATATAACAGTTTTTAATCAGTTAAATGTCTTCAGTTCTCCTATGAACATCAAGACTCCAAGTTCGTCGTATTCTTATGGCAACAAAATGTAATCAAATTGATCATTCTACTTTTAGGAACCTCGTATAAATTCAATATTGTTCAAATTTAGGAATAAATTCACTATAAACTGCATTCATTCTTAAATTATTCCTGTTTGTGCGAATATTCATCAAGATTAGAACAAATAGTTTGACAGAAGTACAACGGCTCTCCGTTTCGCTGAAGCAATCGCGATAGAAAAACTTGAACCAGATTTATATATTCAAAAAGAGACATTAATAAACCCTGGTAATCCAATCTTTTTTGTTATTTGGGTTATCTTATTTATTTATTTTAAAATATTTAGTTTGTGTTATATTCCTTCTCTATTACCTAATTCTTAAACCAACTTTTCATTCACACATTTCCGCCAACTGATCCTCTTAAATTATGTTAACTCTTCAAATTCTATTTACTGATTACGTAACCTATATATAGTTATTATTGTAAACCTTTGTCATTCCAGTTATTTACATTCATTTATGTTAATTGTTTCACACTATTTCTTATCTCAATGTAAAATTCTATTACATATTTGGCTGTAAGCAGCTGATGAGAAGCCTCGAACCATTATGAATTCATACTATTCTGTATCAATATTTGTTCATGCTTTATTTAAATTCATACAGGGAACTAATTGCATGAAAGTTTGACAGAAATTGTGTTTCATATTATGAATAAAATTATGTAACCAAGTCAACTTCTTAAATCTTGGGAAAACAGGTTTAATAGTTAAAGTAGAATTTGACATTTGATAATCTAATTACAAAATATAAATAACAAAGTGAATGTCAATTTTTATTATTTTATTCACTTTAGTTACAACTTAGTACTTATTACGTAATATCTACAAAAAATTGGTTCTGCCTTATGACTGTTTGAATAAACATATACCATACTGATTACATAATCATTATTGATTGATTATCAATATGAATGTATCTACATTTGATTTCGAACATCTATCTATCTATCTACATATATATTCGACGTCACTTTGCATCAATCGGTTCATGATCTCAATAAAAAACTGAACAATCTCCACAACCCCAAGACTGATAATTACCATGTGCTCACTAGTGACTAGCTTCGTGAGAAAATTCTCGGAGTTCTGGTGAGAAGCCGTGACCAGTGGAAATAATCCGTGTCGTGTAGAAACATGTGTCTACCTCAATACAATAGAAGATGGTCGCGCAACCTCGTGGATTGGTTAAGGTCAGAAATTAACACCGTTGTATGTCGGCTCAGTGGTCCAGTAGGCTAGGCGTTCGCGCGCGAGGCTGAAGGCCTTGGGTTCGAATCCCGTGAGCAGGATCGTGGACGCACACTGTTGAGGAGTCCCACAGTGGGACGGAACGGCCATCTAGTACTTCCAGGTTTTCAATGGTGGTCTAACACCAATCGGTTCATGATCTCAACCAAGAAAGAAATTAAAATAAGGGTTATTTTACACTAGACTTCTAGAACAAGACATCTATTTTAAAAAGAAAAAGTGTACATCTCTTATCGTTGTATTTTAGACAACAAGTAATTTAATACCACGTAGAAGAAATGATTTAACCCTTTTTTTAAAAAAAATAAAAATACATACTGAGCTTAGAAATCATGTTTATACTTTTGTGACCTATGCTCTGATTCCAGTTAGGTTGTATAAATGATTGCTATTGATAATATACATATCGTCAATCCTTGTATATAATTATCAACTTAATACGCGTTAGTGAATAACTGAATTAAATAAGTCAAATACGAAAAAAGATTTCGAATACATACATTTTGTACAATCATTGATTTGGACTGACAATCATAGGGATGAAGCGAATAGATTAGAGAGAAACGAAATGATGCCCAATGGAGAAAGCGTGTCAGCCAACTACATTTAATTAAGTGTTAATCATTATTTATAGCCAGAAAAAATAAGTTACAGATATGTGATGAATAGAATAAGAAATATACACACATAAGCGCTCATATAAAAACAGTCAAGGTTGATAAGTGAATAATAAACAAGGTCAAAACGTGACTTAATTAAAATGGATAAACTGGCCTATCCAGAAGCTAGAATAACATATATGGGCTTAACATAGCAACTGAAACTACAATGATATACCGATTGATTGTAGAGAAAACTAAACTAAATATTATATACTAAATTGATTTTGAAATATTTGTCAAAACTCACTAACTAAATGGATAACTCGATGACATTTAAAGTGAACAATGTTGGCTTCCAGTCTTGAAGTGAATATCAACACTTGGATTCAAGTATATCCAACTGACGAGTCTCACAAATAGGACGAAACATTCATCCTGAATTCCAATACTAACCACCATCCATCTTTTTCTTATAATACGATGTACTATTTTAATAAGAGAATCGAATAGTTTATTATATAAAACTGTCTATCATTTATTCGATTATTATTGAAATAAAATATTTCATAAAAAAAGGTTTTACTTCAAATTACATTTGTATTTTTCATTCATACACTGCTACATCTTCATTCATATACAGATTATTAAATTTACTATAATTTAAACAACATTATCAGATTTTGTTTTTATGTCAGTCAGATTCATTACTGTAACAGATTTTAAGTGTAATCACTTAAAATCAAGTAATTATACAATGAATGTATAATAATAATAACAGAATTCACGCCAATTTACAGGGATGATCAATTTGATATAAATAGTAACATTAGATGTACAGAACAAACATGTGATGGAAGAAAGTTTTAAGTATACTAGTTCAGTAATTGTTTAGGTAGTACATGTATTACAGCGATCCAATGCATCAGCCGGGAATATTTAATATTTCTTAAATGGACAGCCTGTTGATTTATGAACGGAGTAATTAAGGTCAATTCGTGTGCCAGATCGAATTAATGATAATTATCTACAACTAGAGAAATTAAAACGAAAACAGAGAGCACGGAACAATAAAGCAGTAATTGCCAAAATATGTCAATCAGGTCTACCAAAATGCGTGTGACACAGTGATATACTATTGATGTTATTCAAATTAGTTAAACTTGCTGGGGACGGTGTTAACACAAAGTGACAGCAAGTGGGTGGTTTTACTTAGGGAATACACTAATAAAGATGGCTAAACATTTAAAGTCCCTATAATATCACTTGTGGAATGAGATACACTTACAAGTGCTAGAACATTCAATGCATTTTCACAGGAGCAGTATGAGTCGATGCCGCGAACAAATAGTGGGAGTGATTTAATCGTACGGATAGATTATGGTAGCTTATTTCAGAGTCTAGAAAATTGACAGGTAAAGTAATTCATATAAAGAGATGATTTAGAATAAGTTTGTTTCACTAGTGTCATGGAATTACGGGTGTCATAATGAGAAGTTTCTGCATAGTGAATCGCGTGAATGGATGTAAAGGATAGTTTATGAAGTAGTTTGAAGAAAAAGATAAGATTTAGTTGGAGTCTCATCTTCCATAGCCCAAGTTTATTACATCTAGAATTATAAGTTAAGGTACAATCAGCTCCAAGAATACGAAGTGAATTTGAATTATATCTGCCCTTATAACCTCCCCTACGATAAGTAGGGTAAAGCATGATGTCGGGAAGTATAGTCTTATGTTTATTTGGTAGGGCCATCGTTATATTTTTGTTATTGGGTCTAGAACCAGAAGGTTCTGTACATACATTCTTCTTACGTGGCATAGACTTCTTAATTTGACAGTGTTTTTAAAAGCTTTCTCATTAGAACTAAGTATTTGCTTATGGGCTTCTAATGGTAAACTGGATAATATCGGATTAGTGTCGTAATTCGATGTACATTGGTTATCAGATGTCACTGCAGACATAATAGGAAAATTAGCACTCTTCGTTGGTAAATCGGAGTACTGGAGAACATGAGATAGGGTCGCTGCATCAGTGGATCCAGCAGTTGATGCATCGTGATTTGTTATGATCTCAACACCTTTATTTTCGTTCGAGGTACGTTTTTGCGTAAGTCTTTGATTGATGCTCTTATCTGAGACTATACGAGCGCTTCTAAACTTCGTAAGCACGCAGATTAGCCACTCGGATTCTTTTAACTGTTCAGCTAATATTTGAGAATCGAATCTGAACAAGACCGGGCACGAGTATTTCTGGTGCTTTTTATTAGGTCGAATGCATTGGCATGGACTGTCTTGAAGGTAAGATACTTTTAATATCGAATTCCTTACAGTTTTAATGGAGATTTTGTCAAGTATATTACAGACGATCACGTTATTACAAGAGACTATTCGCTTGGTAACTTCATTAGCGATAAAATAGTGTATAGGTAAAAGAAATATTGTTCTCTGAAGTATGGTTTATTATTATTTTTCTTCCTTTTTAAAGAAAGATGAAATTTAAGTGTTATCTATCTTCATTTATTCATTATAACACAATGTAAGTAAATAAGTTATAATGTGATATGTACTACTGATGTCGATAGATATAAGCAGTATATGTCATCGGTCGAAAGTGAAACACCAGATAGGAGAAGGGTAAAAAGATCAACGAAAAGAGAACGAGAACAGTGAATGATTGGTGTAGAAACGAAGGAAAAATGAAATCTGAGATAATTGATTGACATTTTGCAAATGAATTATTTACTGTATGGTTCTCAGATTTTACTAAGAGATTCTGTAATTTTGTGTTCAAATACATGCGATTGTCCCGCTTGTGTTCTGGTTCACTACAATGGTATTGCTATTGACGACGGCATTGCAGGGGCTGACTCTATGTCAAGCCCACATAGATTATTCGATCCTCTGAACAGATGAATCTACTCATCAATTGTCCGTCACTAATTTTTGTCTGACTATAAATATCGATTCACGCTTGATTAAATTAAGTTGGGTAACTCGCCTTCTCCACCGCGCATCATTTCATTTTGCTTCGCTTTCTGGTCAACAATTGTACTAAATATACGTATTCAAAACTTCATTCTCGTATTTGACTTAATTAATTTCATTATTCACTAACGCGAGATAAGTCGATAATAATATCTGAGGATTGACGATATGTATATTTCAATAAACGATCGTAATACGATTTAAATGTAGTCAGATAATGAGTCACAAAAGCATAACGATCATAATATGAAATTTCCAACCAAACAGGTATGAATTCCGCTGAATCTATTTGGATTTGGATAATAACACTAAGCAGTTCTTTATATATACTCTACAGTTTAGTTATCGAAGTCTACAACGATATCATGATATTTAGGAAGTAAGAATAATGTTGTGAATCAATTATCAAGTACAAATGTATTAAATTATCTTTGACCAACACATTATCAGTGGGCTTGTGAACAGAAATAGAGTCTATGAAGAAAATATTAAATTAAGGATCAAATAATCTATCAGTTAAGATGATCCATAAAAAACAGGAACAATTAAACACTCTACATATGAAAAAAACAAATGTCTATCGATTTTAGCGGTTTCAGTATGAATTATCAAGTTAGCTAAACATCTCATATGCATGTATATATACGTTCTTATGAATCATTTTCATGTTCTACCCCTTACTTGGAACTGTATAAACAAAGATAAATAACTCGATCGTTAACATAGCTCTGGCCATATCATTTGTATTCATATGTTTAATGATGAATTACTTATTATACATATATAGTAGATGTATAATATTGCATATTAAACAAATGTATGCATTTCAACTTAAAGAAATGTCATAATCATCGTTATAATGAAAATGACAAGTTCCATACTGTATAAATTGTTTGAGATCATCCGTAATCTGTCAGGTTATTTCTACGATGAAAATACTCTTCGATAAAAATATGACTATGAAATTGTGAAGAGGAATAATCTCTATATGAAACTAGATATCATATTTCTTACATAAATAGCAACACTCAAACCTGTAGAACCCACAGTTGCAAATAAAAAAACTCAACAAGCAGAGGCAGTGGTTATTAGTTAAGAATAAAAATGTAAAGATGAACATGGGTATTTAAAGTTATTAGTATTGTCTATAACATCATTATAATTCAACCAATCCGCAAGGAAGCAAGTTATACCATTGTCCAACCATAGTATGCCAAGTTAATATTCTAGAAGATTCTATCAGCTTCCGATTAGACAAAATCTCTTTGGTTCCTCTAGAGCCTTTGGAAGCTTTGTCATACTTTTCGAATACGTCTCCACATTATCTAATAACTAAGAAACTGTCCGCATACATATGCATTAAAATATGTTAGACTATTATCCTATCTTATTATCAATGCTCCTATACAACTTGTTATAACGATACAATTATTTGAGCTCACTACATTCCTAATTTTTAAACTAAATAAGAGTAGGGAAATTATCTTTTATTTTTTGACTGATCACGTCGATTTCCTTTATATTTCCGTATGTACACATGTATACATTAAAATGTAATCATGAAAAGTTAAACCAGAAACTAATTACAATAGAATTAACTACTTATCTAATCATAACAACAACAACAAAACATTCATACATACAGACATGTACACAAACTCATAAATTTATATAGAATACATATTGGATATAGAATATAATTGACAAGGGATAAAGAGTGAAAATTTTTTTCACTGCCCCACCCCGCCCCATCTCTTTTTTTCCTTTTCTTGTATTATTTTATTGATGTATCTAAGCGTTGATGAAATAAAAAAATAGTCGGCTTTTGTTTCATTTTTAAAATTCACTAGATAAACAAGAAAAATGTATCTATTCAAGTTTTATTATAGTGATAAACAATTAAAGAATACTACGAAATTGAGCGACATATCCACCATTGTCTTCAGTAAGTTACTATCTCACAACAGACCTGGTTGAACTCCACTGGTCACTACTTCTCATTGGAACTCCACGATATACCTCTTGAAGCCAGTCAATAGTGAGCATATATTCATTAATATCAGATGAGTTTTATGCACATTATAGTAATTTCAATGGTTAAGATCATGAGTCAATTGAACCTAGACTACCATGGAAAACCTGGAATCACTAGACGGCCATTTCGTCCTACTGTGTCGCTCAATTTCGTGGATTAGTTGAAGTTATACATTAACACTGTTGAATGCCGCCTCAGTGATCTAGTGGTTAGTAGGTCCTGGGTTCGAACCTCACAGTTGGCGAGGTCGTGGATGCACATTGCTGAGGAGTTCCACAATGGGACAAAACGGCCGTCCAGTGCTTCCGGATTTCCCATGATGATCTAGCTTCAACTGACTCATGATCTTATAGGAAAATATCATGTAAATGATAGTTTTCTTAAATAGAACATTGCCAATCATGAATACCCTATTCTTAAAATAGGAAAAAAATTCACTTATATCTTTATTTCATTAATCTGACATTATAATAATAACTTATCCATAAATTGATCTCTTCTATTGCCAATCATATAACCGGATTATAAACAAAAATGTAAAAAAGAAAAGTGTAATAAATTTGATTTATCAATAAATAAATAGATAAATCAATATTGAATTGATTTTCTTTTTGTTGAATGACGTTTTTTTTTATCGAATTTCTTTTGTGTAGAAACTATGGTGAGACTATAATTTATGAACAACCTTTGAGTGACGCTAAACTGACCTTGAGAGGGTCTACCTAATAACTGGAACTAAATGACGGTTATAAATTAGTGTGAGAAATTCCAATTATGATTTACAGTTGATGGTTAAGGTTAGGAATTAGATTTAGGGTTTTCATTACGAACTGACATAACTTATAATGCCGAAACTCTATTTAACCAAAATGGATGAGTGAATTTCGGGCCAAAATCCGAGACCTGTTATCTTATACCTGATTGGTTCGTCCATAGATTATAGTCTCGCTAAAAGTGTTAGATATTAGAATCAAATAAATCTACAACAAACAGAAATATTTGCCAACATTTATTTTCAGACTATTTTTTTAAATATAAACTAAATGAGCTTGGATAGTGTTTGTGACTATGGTTTAAAGATAATGGTTTATTGACGATGTAACGTGCATTTAACTAAGATGAAATGACTTAGTGATTAATGTAGTCAAAATTTAAACAGTAATTTGTGAAGTGAGAACTCTCTTCCAGATAGTTGACTGTAGCCGATTGGGTAGTATGATTAGCTCTTATAATTAAAGTTCAGTTGAAAACAAAATACATAACAATGTATTGGCAAATGAGTTTGAACTCAATTATTACATTGTCAACGCTAACATCATCAATGTATACTTTGACATATTCTATTCTATATGACAATCGATTATTTTCGGTTAATTGTTTTACGTTAGCAATCTTCATGAAGTCAAACGATCTACTCTATCTGCATATGTTAGTTAAATATTGAAGAATGCCACAGATATTTGGAGTTTGACAACGCTTTAACCAGTAACACCTCTAATGAAGCGTACCTATCAGGTGAAATCAAAAGACAGAAGCAAGGAGGTTTGAAGATATATTTGATAGGCTAACAATATATCGCGGATCGTTTGATCTAATCTGGCTAGCGATTGCAGGAGTTGTTGAGCACGGCGTTCCCACTCGTGATCTAGTGAGGATGTATAACCGAGTGCCTTAAGCTAGGTGAGTCCATTAAAACTAATGTGGTCAGCATCCAATGTCGAAAACTTACAGAGCTATTTATTTTGGGGACTTATATACCGCTACAGATCACTCCCCTCCTTAGTGGGGTAGTGATGACCATTAGACATGGCCAGCCAGAAATTTAAACCCAATGAGTTTGTCGTTGGTAAACACTCTTCTGATAGGTTGCTAGGTTTAACAGCGTCTGGTCCTCTTTCCTTATTATAAAAGACCATGAAATACAATATAGTGGGGAAAAATAAAGTACAATGAAAATTTCGGTTCCTCGTAAAGCTCACCGTCCTTTTTTATTTTGGGGATTTATTTACCGATACAATATCATATTGATGGATTGGAATATAAGTAGTATTAATGGGATTATATATACAAATAAAGTTTGAAATTATCTCAGCAAATGAAATTTAAATAATTCAAACGTTTCGTGCAACAAAGTCGTTAGAACCTCTTTAGTATAATAAATTATCAAGGGATATGTAGCGTTTGACTAAAAGCCTATCTATTCATGGTCAGATGTTCACTAAGGTTTTTAGTACAGTTTTTCCCATTAAATGCCATATATTTTTTGATATTTTGTTTAATGTACTGAAGAAGTTCAAACGACTATATTTGACGAAGCATTTGAGCTTTCCAAGTTTTATTTGCTAAAATTGTTTCAAATATTATGAGCAAAGAATGGGTAGCGGCTAGCGGTGGAATCCAGGACACGAGTTCTGTCTTATTTGGGACTTGTCACAACTGTATGTACCTGCACCTTAGAGTTGATGTTCACTCTGAAACTCGAACCCAGTACAATTCACTTCAAACGCCAACGCGTTATTCACGTAGTTACTGAGTCCTGATAGCCCCTTGTTTGTGCAATGGGGTGAAGTTTAAATTCATTTGGTATTGTTTACTTGAATATTCCCATTGACGTTTAGCATTGCAATTGATCTGTCTCTTATTGGTATACGTTCATACTTTGTATTTCCTCGATGTTGCCTTCATTCACAAGCAATATAAGCAAAAATGGATGTAGATACATTCAACTTACAATACTTGTAAATTAATGTAGTATCGAGGCAATCCGCACACGATACACATATGCTAATAAGAGAATGATCAGTTGCAGTTCTAAACATAAATACAAAGATTCAAACAAACAATACAAAGTGAATAACAATAATGGGAATAATTTATCAAAATATTGATACATAGATTCATGTAGAAAGATAATACCGAAATGATTTGTCTAAAAACAAGCTGTTTCGTTCTACTTATTTTGAAGGATAAAACATATATTGAAAATATAATTCATATGTAAATAGTAAAACCCATTATGATGAGACTTTATTATCAATGAGAAACTATAATAATGATGATAATAGTACTAATACTCATCGTAAATGACTGTTCTCAACATAATACAGATGATAATTAGAAAATAAGAGAGAGAAAGGGAGAAGAAGAGAATTACAATTCCTATCAACTTTACCTCTTCGCTTAATAAATTAGTTCTAATCAAACTGAATAACTGACGAGTAAAAACAACGTCGGAAAAAAAGGAAAAGAAAACAGACTACAACTATGAGAGATGAACAGAGAAAAGGTATTTCAGTAATAAAAAAAAGGAAATAAACAAATGAAATCTTGAAAAAAACAACAACTGGTAATGAGAAAACTTGAAATTTTAGGATATAAACATAAATATATGTACACGATAGTTTCTAACTTGGTATCTTCAGTTAAGGATTATCTTATAACTAAGGAATACATAAACTTTAAAGAAACAAACAATATATATATATATATATATGCTAATTGTGATTACTTTGAAAAATAAATACAAACTATGAGATCTGTTAATGGTATTTGTCATAAACTGAAGTTATTTATGATACCAATGGAAATTTTGACAGCTCTGACGGGTGGTGTTCAATTAGGTTAGAATTGAGGCGGTGGATACCACGGACATATTGTTAATAGTCTTGTTATATTTTTTAATGATTGAAGTTGGATATTCGGAGTTTGGATACTAACTCAATAATTTAATTAATTCACTCATTTGAACACAAATATTGGTACAAGAGGGCACCAAATGCATATGTACCATATGACAGCAATGATGCCAGTAGCAGTGAGCATTGATTAGTGTGAGGGCTGTGATACTGCTCGGGTGCACGAACCGAAACAGATGGTTTTCTTAGGAAGCCAATCCTTTAGCCTCTGACCTAGACTTCTAATTCACAAGGCAGTAGAGCAACGTAAGGAGATGCAGTCCCATGGTAGCCCGTGACCAATAATTGGTTCATAATCCAGTTGTTTCCTCACAATCCTGGAGTCTATGTGTACCATCGGTTTGAAATCAGGGTTATTCAACTCACTCAGGTGAATCCTCCGTATCAACCAACCGGGTTAAAGCGCCAGAAATTCGCTTTCCGTCCTCTCAATTTCGTAAACAACACCCCTGCCACGAGAAGGCAATAAGTAGGACTTCCCTGGCAGAGGCTACACATGCGTGGCCATGTGAGAGCATTTCGAGAGGGAGGGCGAACTCTCCCCACTCTCGACCGAAGGGAGGGGACTGACCTATAGTTTTGCTCTCTATTCCTTATGGATTAATTGTACACAAGTTATGATTGCCTATCTGTGATATGTTGTAGTCTAAGAATAAATGTATAAACATTCATAAATGTTAACGATATGATGTATTACGTTTCAATTGGTCACTGTGTTCGATTTCATATTAACCATCAGACTACGTTCTAGATCAACAGGCATAAAAATATTCGTGATCATTGTTCGAGGTTATTTGTTATCGATCAAAGCATGACACTAATTAAGAAGAATATCATTAATCTAATAAGCATTGAAATACATACATCATTAATGAACTCTATTACTAAGTGACTAAATCATGTGGACTCCAATAATTGATTGAAAACTTTGCTTTTCAACTTTTTAACAAAAAAAAATACTCGAAAAGCAGTTAGGAAACTAATGAAATCAAATCGTAGAAAAAAACTGGAAGTCTATGGTAAGAAATACGCCCTTCAAGATAAAACAAAGGAAAGAAAGTCACTTCGTAATAGCAATAATAATAATAATAATAATAATAATAATAATAATAGTAATAATAACTAAATAATTTAAAACCCTTAAAAATACGACTTAATAGATTAAAAATTAATCATTTCAAGTAAAAATATTAAATTGACAATAATAATAACAGATGGTGGTTGGGGGTAGTCGGCAGGAAACCCTGAACCCGGGTTTCATGCTTCTTGGCACTCGTCAGCAAGGTGTACCTGTAATCTTAAGCGAAATTAATCATTTCAAGTAAAAATATTGAAAAACGAAGAATATTTGAGTGAACAATTGTTTTCAATAACCATCATCTGGCTCTACAGTTATAAGTCCATAATTCTTTCTGTTTGGGACTCGTCAGCTGGATGTACCTGCATCTGAGTTGATGTTCACTCTGGGACTCGAACTCAGTACCGTTCGCTTCAAACGCATATATATTGGCGCTCTCTTGTACCAATATTTATGTGTTCAAATAAATAAATAAGTCCATAATTATAATATTTTGTACAAAGGCCAAAAATAAGGCATGTTTTAATGAGTTTGACAATGTTATGTGTTAAAAATGGTGAACGTTTGCATCTGTTACGATATATATATATTAGAATGGGTTTTGTGGAGAATTTAGGAAATTTCACAGGTTGAAACCATGAGTCGATTGAAGCTAGACCAGCATAGAAAACCTGGGAGCACTGGACAGGCGTTTCGTCCTAGTTTGGAACTCCTCAGCAGTGCGCATCCACGATCCCGCACCACGCGAGGCTCGAACACATGAACAACTGGCTTCGCGCGCGAGCACTTAACCATTAGACCACCGAGCCGGCACCCAACGGTGTTAGTGTCTGTATATATATATACACTTCAAAAAAATTGTAATATTTGTAAATTAGAAAGGTCATTCAATAAAGGTCAGTAAATTGTTCAGTCACAATAAGATAATAGTACTATTGCAAAATTGAAAATAATTTTGTCAACTGAGATAATAATAATAATATTGTTGTGTGAATATAATATGTAATAAGGGGGGTGTTATCAAGGTAATTACGGTCAACAAATTGGGAATGATGGATATGAAGATTAAGATATAGATAATGACATATAATGATAATAAAGAAAATAAATAAAAATGAAGGAAGGAAGGGGTAAGAGGTTTATAATATTCACTCTAGGTATTTGGTGATCCAGTCGTAGGCCAGGGTAAACATAGAGGCTGGATATATTTTTTCTGGATGCATAAATTAGGTCTTCTGGAGTTGATCCAGATGGCTTCGGCTGTGTAAAGCAGTTGTAATCTAGCTCCTTGAGGTAGATATTTTGGAACTTGATATAAAACAGAGAAAGCTTCCTCTATTTTGATATGATGTTCACTATCTACCAAGTGAGAAAGAATGGTGCTGTTAATCGATTTGGTGACTCCTTTTCCCAACCATGCTGGTACATGTTCACGACCACGCAAGGATAAAGCCCTCTGAGTACGGCCTATGGACTTATAACTGTAGAGCCTGATGATGAAGTTATTGAAAACAATTGTTCGCTCAAATATTCTTCGTTTTTGAATATTCTATGGGGATTTTTAAATTGCTAAAAATATTGAATCAATAATAATGGCCAAAAAGGGTAAGAAAACTTTAAAAAAATCATGAATAGACATTTTTAAAATAAAAATTATAGTAGTTTAATTGACATTTTTAAACTTGGAAACAAGTTCTTTCACAATATATAAGACACATATACACATTACTTAAGATTAGAATTCAGTAGTACTATATATATATGAATATGAATATCCTACACAAAAATTATGATTATTCTCATGAATATGTATAAAATTATTATATTTGTAAATGAAAAATCATTAATCAAAATGATTACACAATTTAAATTACTTAGCATAGAAACAAAAATCAGGAAAGAATAAGAAATGAAGAGACATTGTTGTTGTCAACTAGCAGACAACTATTATTAATTGGTATGTTTCAACAATGAAGAATTTTAAATAATTAAAATTGTCAAAATCTTTGAATAATAATTAATCTTTAAACATTGAATAGTTTATTTCAAGCAGATAAACATTTGTACAAGTAGGCACTAAATAGATATACGCCACATAAGCCATTCGATTTATATGAGGGATGGCATAATGCCTGGGTACCCAAACCGAAGCAGGGGGGGCACACTCTAATAGTTGTAGAACTTACACTTTTTTTCTGACATTATGTATCAATTCAAATAAACGTTTATGTGATTTTAATTTGAAGATGATTTTTATCACTAACATGACAATAACTTCGATTGATGAACTAATAGAACGTGATTTGATTGGTGATTTAACATAATATGAGATTTCATAACAATATAAATGATTAAAAGCTGAACCTAGAGATATCACATTTGTACGTACAGTATAGACAATCAGACTAAAATCTAATGATCTTCATGATATGATATAGCATGATCCACAAACTATGTTATTAGTGAATTAAAAAAAAACTGTATTCAACTTGGTTGACTACACTTTGTACTAGAACCTCAGAAGTCTATCTATCTTAAACGTTGTCGTCAGTGAGCATGTGATAGTTATTTACGGAAAGTGGAATATAGTTTATGTGTGGTTTCCAACACTAACAAATGTCTACTGGATGATATGAAATAAACATAAAGTACTATTTCAACGAAGAGTTCTGATTCTAAATTTATTTGCATTTATCAGAAGGACGCATTTATAAATCTAAAGAAAATGGTATTTAGCAGTAAACAAGAAAAAATAGTCACTCAACTTATTTGTCAGTGGTGTTATCTTTGACTTATGTAAACTACAAGTATAACTCAAAATTCAAAAAAATATCATACCGTTGTAATATATATTCTTTTTAGATGATCTGTATAGTTTCTGAATGTTACATAAGGCTGACACCCGTAAGACATGCATTCAAGTTACAAACAAATGAATACAGTGACTATTATATCACTACGTAACCACAGCGAAACTAATGCGAAAAAGAACTATTCTTCGGAAACACAAAAATGTTATTGGACTTAAACGAATATCTTGAAGTTGAATTTGAGGCCTTGACCATGAAGTGATTGATTGATTCTTATCAACGATGTATACGTAAAAATACCTGCATTCTATATTCTACAAACAGTTTGTAAACCCAAAATAATGGACTTTTTGAGACTCATAGATTTTACAGGCAATTAAGTAATTTCACTGTATTCGATGAAAACATGAATGACGAGGATGTTCATTTATTCGATTGTACAACTTCCTAGTAAACTTAAATATATCATCCATTGTTTCTACGGTTTTTTTTTCCAACTTTCTACTCTTCAAACAATACACATATTAAGGTATATACATACATGAAAATTATACACAAATTCCTAGAACGGTCTTTAAACTGAATAATCATGTCGTACAGAAAAGTTAACACAAAACTTTTACGATAGAATAATTTATTAAAAATATGTATACAACTGAACAGCAATATAACATGTACAATAAACTATACTACTTGCCAATAAACAGTAGTATAAACAAATATTAAAAATAAATAAGCCAGTAAGTTTGTTATTTACTACAGCAAACACAATCTAGTTACTTCAATGATATGTTTGCACACACTACTTATATTATATTCATAGTAAACGAACATTTTATGCAAAATTAGAATACATTGATGAATGCTCATTTAATGAATTATTATGATCACATTAGAATAGTAGTAGTGTGTATAGATGAGAACACAACAAACCATGGTAAAAAAAAAGAATAGAAAAGAAAATATGCATACTTTGAAAAATTTGTTATTTTTATAAAGATAATGTGTTGACAAACATTCCCAAAGGTTTTACGTACAAGCTCAGATTATACGAAAATCAAACTACAGAAAAACCGAGTATAGAAATACAATGATGACAAAATCAAAGAAGAACAATATGTGAGACGAACCAAAAAAAATCACAAACAGAATAACCATGAGTTAAAAACAAATAAAAGAATGCAATTTATCAGGGGATCACATCAATATAACTATTGTTAGACAATGAAAGATTATTCTGTTTGATAAAATATACATCGAGTTAACATCTCCTTAATCCGATTGTTTGTCGAATTACAAAAGAAAACTATAGAAAGAGAAAAAAGTTATGAAAGACGTAAAGAAGAACAAAAAAACAACAAATATAAATCCCTTCTTATTTTGGCACACAACATTTAGAAATGTCATTCATTGTTGTTTTGTTCCTCCTTTTTTTCAAAAAGAAAATATTCACATTCATAATACTGTAGCAGCGTATTTTGTCTTACGTTTATTATACATTATGGTATTGAAGATAATTCATGCAATTGATTTTGTATATCTAAACTTGAATCTAAACAATCTTTACGTATTTGTTTACTGATCGATTCAATCTATATTGGTGATTATTGATGTATCGGTCGGCCGGTCGGTCGATAAAAAAATATGACAAATTAGAATGAGCAGAAAAAGAGAAGGAGAAAAAAACATTTGAATGATGTATATTGACAAAAACAAAAACCAGAGAAAAGATCGTATAATAATAATATATATATATAACTCAATGTTTACAATATTTTATACATTTAAACCCTTAGATTAAAATAGTATGAAGGAAACTTATGTTAATTTAATTCAGTTATTTAGTTACTCTGAAGAATTGACCTACATTATGTCATGAAACATCAGAATTACAATTTTTCTACTTATTCAGATCACAACAACAAAAAATATGTTTATCATTAACTCTCTACCTGTGATAACCGGGCGAGAATAAATAAGTGAAAACTGTTAGGAATTACTTATGAGCTACCTGGTGATTTCAGACTTTTTGTTGCATGGTCGGTTTAGTATAAAGTAGGAGGTGAATACTGTAGTTGATTCGGATCATACAACAAAACACTCAACAGAATATCTATAATGAAACCATGATTTATATTTTGCCCCCGAAATGCCCTGTTATGGCCGAGAGTGGGATGGACCCACCCTCCTCTCGAAATGCTCTCACATGGCCACGCGTATATAGCCTCCGCCAGGGAAGTCCTGCTCACTGCCTTCTCATGGCGAGGGTGTTGTTTACGAAAATGAGAACGAAAAGTGAATGTCCGGCGCTTTAACCGGATCCCAAACCAGTGGTGCACATGGGCTCCAGTATGCTGAGGGAACAAATGGCGTATGAAACAATTTTCGGTCACCGGCTACCATGGGACTGCATCTCCTCACGATGCTCCACTGCCTTGTGGGTTAGACCTTAAGGTCAAAGGCTCCATGTGTGGCTTCCAAAGAAAACCACCTGCTTCGGTCTGGGCACCCGGACAATATCACAGCCCTCACAGAAAAGTGTGGCGCATATATATTTGGTGCCCGCTTGTACCAATATTTATGTGTTCAAATAAATAAAAATAAATAAATTTATATTCCATTTATCTGTGTACCCTAGAGACACTTCAAACTTTCGATTAGACATTTTTGATTCTCACAACCTTCTATGAATGAACGTTGAATGATAACACAAAGGCGAAATATGAGAAGTTTCTCGTCAAAAGTTAGTTTAGTAACAGGCCACCAATAACACTAGATCTTTCGAAACGTACAGAGAAAGTGTTAATATTATAGATAAATTTCAATCTTGACCAATAAGATCAGATTGTACAATTTTCTTGAGAAAATTAGCCGAAAGAAATTTCAATGTTTACCACGCTGGAAAATATTCCCTCAGAACAATAGTAAATACTTTTTTAAACAATATTTAGAATAAGGGTTAAGCGAATAGCACGATAGCGTTCGAAGCAAACGGTATTGGGTTTAAGTCTCAACATGAACGTTAACATTGGAATGCAAGTACATTCAACTGACGAGCCCCAAATAGGACGAAACGCGCGTCCGACATTCTAATACTAGACACCATTTATCTCTGGTTATATTTCAGTGATTTTATTCCCTAGATATTCAAAACGATTTCAACTACACGAGCTTACTTCAACAAAGAGAAGAAACAGAACAAATCAATAAATACTTACAATATTATGAAACATTATTGAATCTTCATTGTCACTCTCAAACTCTTCAATTTTATCTAAATCTTCTAAAAATCGTAAAGTCAATGAATCATAATTGGCTCGAACAATGTCTAAAACCTATTGAGAGATAATAATAATAATAATAATAATAATAATAATAATAATAATAAAGAAACAAACAAAATGAAATGACGAAATTGGGCATTGACATTAATTACTGATTATATATATCATCAGTAGATAATAATATCTTATTCTTATATTGTTAATGTTATGAATGGACGCAATCGTTATATATTAATTGTCATGTTATCGATTAGTATTTCATACTAAATGTATTAATGGAGTTATAGTGTTGTTATCCGTTTAGGTGAATAGACATAAAGGCACAGAAATGCAAGTAACTAGTATGAATTCTTGACGATAGATCTTATAGTGAAAAATGCCTACTAGAATATAATTTGGGTCTAAAAGTTTCGTCTTCACTAACTCCAATCATCTAACAACAAACATTAATTAAGGCATATTTCAATTTGTCAATAATTTACAAGATAAAGGTATTAAGATGTAATTATAATAAATTAATAAAGCATTTACACGAAATATCTCGAATCCATTCAAAAGCATTTGTGTAATTTTATTTTTTAAAGTATGATATTGATAAATAAAGACTATTTATACTATAGAAAAAGAGTTTAAAATTTTCTGAGGAAAGGGTGTGACTATAAAATAATGAAAAAAAACGTCATTCAAGCTAAGGGGCTCAGTCACTAATTATTGATCTGAATCAACTAGGTGAAGTCAAGCCCAACTGATTTAGTCTACAAGTAAATTTCGAGATCGAAGTTTTTTTTACAATATTGACTTACTGGAACTTCGTTATTTTTACCAATATATTTAATTATTTGTAATTCTTTACTGTTATTTTTCTCAGTACTCTTGATAATAGTAATAATGACAATGGCATTCATTTAAAAATCCACGTACTCCATTTTGAGCCATAACTTAAGTGTGATAAGTAGCGAGGTACTATTAGCCTAAACAAATCAAAATAACAGAGCTAATCGCTGAGACTACTATGCCATCGCGGTCAATATCATTCATTGTTTTAAGTTCAATTCCACTTACAAATTAATTACTGATGTCGACAATTCAATATATATAAACATACTTTTATCTGGATCATGAAAAATGTAGTTTACTCGTCTTGTAACACATACATAAAGTCAGTCAGTAACAACGTAGAACTTTGTACGTACGTACATCAATTGAAGTTGCCAACACATACATAAAACACAAAACTAGTAACTATTTAGATTTAACATAAAATATAATCAGATACATAATAAACTCAAAGTGAAAAATAAATAAATAAGTATTTGTATGTGTATGTGTTGATGTATGTATACCGTTTAAGAAATAACATAAACAACTGTATACACACATATCTACAACAAATAACACAGTCAATATCGGTTTAACAATTGATTAAATTACATAAAATAAAAAAGAATCATAATTACTACACTCGATAGAACGTCACTTAATTAATGTTAACAATGATGGTATTCATCGAAATAGTAACCGTAATAAGTAATATAATTATCATTATTATAACTATTCATAGTTATTATTGTAGATTAAAGAAATAAATAAATATTCAGTAATAGGAATGTCTCAATAAAAAGATATTTTTAGTTAGTTTGTTAGAATAAGTAAATACTTTTACTTTAGAATAATTTTCATTTCATTCATGATATAGATTATTGAGATTCAATTTAGTAACGGATTTATATCATTAGAAAAGCATCCGTTACTTTGAAATAAATCTTGGAAGTGAAGACGTTTCAGACAACTAATAGGTTTCAATAAAGGGAGTGAAATAGTTCTTAAATTGTACTAAGTGGGAAATTTATTTACAGCTTGAAGTTATTTTGATGACAGGAGATCTGAGGTTTTTAGTAACACTATATTGTGAACAAGGTTTTATATACATATATGACCAGAAAGCATCCGTTACTTCACGATAACAGGTGCGGATTACCAACTAGCACGAAACCTAAGTTCAAGGTTCCCTACCTACGACCAACAAAAACCTCAACATAGTGTAATCGATGTGGAATCCCTAAGATTAGTGTCCACAATGCAGCTTGACCGACAGAAACCAATCAGCAATAAAAAGTTGGGATAAATATGACATTGTTTATTACTACCCATCGGCCAACTGAATACAAGATATATTGAAAGTGAAAATTGGATTCAATATTACGGTTAGTATAAATAAATAAAATGAGTCTAAATGTTATCTCAGTAGCAAGAATCTAAAAAATGTATATTACAGGTAATTAAATGTGCTTGAACAGTATAATACTGAAGAACTGTAAAGTTTTTTTTAAAACTGTAAATACTGAGACAATATGTTCTAGCTACGATTTAATTTTAATAATGACAAAATTTATAGCAAAGTGACTTTTTAACTACAACCGATTAAAGCTATGTAAGCGAATTATGAAGTATGTAAATTCTTATTCTACTACATGAACTATATGCATAAGCTAGTGGCTGTCTGAATTCAGTAACTATGTGGATAACGCAATCGTGTTTGAGGCAAGAGGTATTGGGTCCGAGTCCCGGGGTGAAAATTAACGCCAGGATGCAGGTACATCCAGCTGACGAGTCCCGAGCAGGACAAAAAGTGTATCTTGGATCCTACTGCTAGTCACCATTCATCTCTGCTTATAAATAACTAGTAACTTTTAGATACTCAGCAGTTCGTGAAGTACAGTAAAGCATTTTAATTTTCCCAAGTTTAACTGAGTAAAAGCAGGTAACAAAAAGGATTGTCTACGATACATTAGGCTAATCACAAATTGGCTAAATCATAGGTGGACGTGATTGGCTAAGAAATAACTTGCACTTCCAAGGTAAAAGACACAATCGGTGGTCTAATTTTTGAAGGGACAGACATATATATGCAGATGAATGAGAACAGACACAACGATTCAGTTAACTCATAGACTCCCTTTTTCATTGTCAGTATTCTTATTGGAGAAGTAACACAGTTGTTAGAAAACGGGTACTAGGTAAGGACGGCAAATCAATTGATGAAGTGGTGAAACTTCATCAGTTGAGATGGCTGGGACACGTGTTACGTATGCCCAACGACCGACTGCCTCGACGTGCGATGTTCAGTGGTATAGGAGTATGTTGGAAGAAAGCTAGGGGCGGCCAGACTAAAACATGGCACAAATCCATGAAGTCACTGACAAGTGGTCTGAGTCATGTTGGTAGGTGTAGACTACCTGGTTGGGGACCGCGAGATGATAGCAACCGATGGTTAGAGACCTTGAATGACATGGCTCAAAATCGTTTGCAATGGCGCAGGTGCATCCACTCTTTGTGTTCTCCCAAATTTTGATCTCCTGATTCCCCCTTGTCTCTTTTTTTCTCTTCCCAAGTTTATTTCACTGTATTATACTATTTAAGTAACATCTTCAAACACTAATCTTTCCGATTACTGCTTATACTCTTATTACCTCTACCACTACGGGATTTGAATCGACCACGTCATCTCTGTGCTAATGTGGTGTGGCAACTCGAACTGATGTACGTACGTACGAAGTTCTACGTTGTAACTGACTGACTGATTGATTCTTACTGGAGTAGACAGTTAAGCTCATGTACAGAACGATTGTATATCAGCATCAACTAACTCACGGACATTGTACGTCACAACAAGTTTAATAAGTTTTAATGTACAAGGACGGAGAGGGTAATATTATTTCGACAATTCAATATATATATATATATATATGAACAAGCATTTACTTGATTCTCCGTAAGAGAAGTTACATTATTTAATGTTGAGAATGAAGCAATTTTAGCGTTGAAATGATTAACAATTGATCTGAAAAAGAAAAGAAAACATTCACCCCTAAATAATAGGGAATATAAAGCATAAATAAAGATGATAAGTCATAGAACTGTTAATAAACAATGAAATCATTAACAATTAAATAATTTAGTAAATATTTTACATAACACATACCGTAGAGTGCTTAACTGAAGTACAACACAAGATGCAGCATCTTTAATTTCCATGACAGTACTGGTTGAATGTTGAAGAGCTATATACACATGAAAAAAGAATATGAAAGAGATGAAAAAAATGATAAACTCATTTAATTGTGATTAAATCTATAACAAACATTCATCATACATATTTAAACAGTTATTAAAATGAGACACATGTAGGTAGCTCATATTATTTCCGCAATGACTTAACTCTAACGGTTGCGACATCCCAATGGAGCTTCCAAATCTTCAGAAGCCAGTCATAGGTTAACATGTAATAGTGATAGTAATAATGATTGTTATGAAGATTCAGATTGTGAGTAGTTTTATTCTGATATTAACTATCGTCAGAAAAAAGATCTACACGAATATTTCTAATGCATGCGTAGTATATATCTAAGTTCAATATTCGTGTGTTAAGGGGTTATACTAAAGTCTCTTTATAGATTAAGTGAATTATGCCGATGTAAATGGAACCTCACAATCTTGAGACACATTCCTAAATTAAAAACCATACAATTGACACAGCAAGCGGAATTCGCTTGTTGATCTAGGCTAGACCACCATTGAAAACCTGGAATTAATGAACGGCAGCTTCGTATTAGTATGGAACTCCTCAGCAGTGCGCATTTGCGACCTCACTCGTGGGATTGTAGATTATTAAGTTGGCATCCGATGGTGTTAATATCTAACTTCAATCGGTTCATGATCTTGCACAACCCTTCAACGATTGTCTGAGGTGAACGACTATCACACAACCGATACAGATTGAACTCGTGAATTAAACCGTTTACATACTACAACTTCTACAAACCTCTATAACTCTATCTCGAATCAACAATAACACAGATTGGTTATTTATGATAATATTGATAATAATAATCATCAGTATAAGCACATAACGTACAAAAAACTGTTCAAACTTACAATATTCATAAAGATTCTCAACAAGTAAATGCATACGTATTAATTCATAGTATAAGTTATCATAAACGTCAGGCGATTGAAGAAATTTATCACCATGAAGAATGAAAAAGTTGAATATTTGAAGTGACTAGATGATTAAATATAAAAGGAAGATAAAAGAAAATAAAAATATCACGAAAACTAGAAAGTGAATGAATGAAAGATAATATCTACCAACTTGACATATGTAACTTATTGAGTAACTATACTTTTATTTAATTCTATTTATTATTTAAACACATAAACATTGGTAACAAATACAGACGCGCCATACTTCGTCTTTCGATTTCAGTGACGGCTGAAATACGGTCCGGGCGCCCGAACCGATTCAGGTGGTTTTGTTAGAAGACCACACCCTGAGCATTTGACCTGAAGGTCTAATCCATAAGGTAGTGGAGCAACGTTAGGAGATACCGGTCATCAACAATAAGTTTATACGCCATTTATTCTTTAAGGATCCTGGAGCCCATATGCACCACTGGTTTAGAACCAGGGTTTTTCAACTCCCCAAGGTGGATCCTCTATATCCACCAACCCGGTTAAAGCATCAGACATTCGCTCTTTGTCCTTTCAATTACGTAGACAACGGCATTTATGAACGTACTAGGGTACGATGTTTATGAAACTCAAGAGCATATATGTAATTTATCTCAAAAATCACGGTACAAGTATATTATATTCTGGTAAAATTATGTACCCTAAACAATAGTATTTTAAGTAACAACCTAATGTAACGATAATTGGAGACGATAAACAAATCACTGTTTTAGAAATCTAAGATAAACTGCACATAGAATACATAAAGATTACTTAACATGAAATATAAGAAAAAAGTATTTACCGAGTTATTATTGATATTGTGGTGTGTGCACCACGAAGTGCATTTTTAAGAATAATATTTTCACAAAACAGTTAGCTAATCAACATTCATTTGTGAGATTAAAACTAAATATGTATTGAACTTTGTCACAAATAGATTATCAAGGTTCTAAAAATAATAACTATTAGAGTAAACAACCTTTTGATAAACAATGATTATGCTCTCTTTTAATATTATTGATAACTTAACAGTTAATAAGACCTACAGAACGAGAGTCTAATACTTATTAGTAAAATGTTTGTTTATAATAACTAATGTTCTTGGTGGATGAGTTTGTAGTAGAAAAAATATATCAGTTTAAGGGATTTCGCAGAAACTTGGAGTTTATATAACGAAGTGATTTTGACTAGACCATTATTAAGAAACAAGAAGCAATGGATAGCCATTTTAGTCGTAGTATGGGACTTCACAAAAATATCCATCAACGAATTTACCATAGCGGATCGCACTCAAGACCTTTGATCTTTCGTAGGAATACGTATGCTTTATACAATTCAGCTGGGATACAATAATTTGCTTGTTAGCTTCAATTAGCTCGCAATATTGAGTGACTAACTTTGGTGGTTAACTATCATACATCTAATATGGTTGGACTCAGTTAGCCAAGGTTTCTGACTAAAACCAAAGGAATCCCATTCTGAAACTAGTAACTAGTGAGCATACAATTAGTATATTAGCATAATGGTAGGACTCTTCGTACGTCGAATCACTGACTAATCTTGGCTAGGCCATAAACGGGAATAAGGAAGCACTGGAACAAACTATTTTATTGAGGATTTCAAGAATATTTTTATATGGAATTTAATGTCTAACCAATTACTTAAAAAATCGCTACAAAACATTAATATTGATTTTCATAAGAGAGAAGAGGACATTTTTTCTATATTTATTATTTTATTTTAACACATAGATATTGGTACAATCAGGCACCAAATACATATGCGCCACACAAATCTCATTTGATATGTGTGAGGGCTGTTATACTGTCCGGGTGCCCAAATCGAAGCAGGTGGTTTTCCTAGGGGGCCACTCCTTGAGCCAACAATTGGTTCATACGCCAGTTGTTCCTGCAGGATACTGGAGCCCATGTGCACCACTGGTTTGGGATCCGGTCAAAGCGCCGGACATTCGCTTTTCGTCCTCTCATTTTCGTAAACAACACCCCCGCCACGAGAAGGCAGTGAGTAGGACTTCCTTGGCAGAGGTTATATACGCGTGGCCATGTGAGAGCATTTCGAAAGGGAGAGCGGACTCTCCCCACTCTCGGCCGTATCAGGGCATTTGGGGAATAGTCTACATCAAGGACTGATCTTACTAAAATAAACACTAAAATCCGAGGAGCATACGATAAACGTTTCATCTTACCATAGGTTTCATCAGCGTTAGGGAATAATCATCATTCACTATTCACTGACGTTATCTGTTTTAAATTGAATAACATTCATAAACATCCTATACTAAGAATGAATTTCTTTTTTTGTTAAAAAAAAAGAGTAGTTCCAATGTTGACCAGGTAAATAGTATCAAGAATTCTACAAACATAAAATCAATAACTAGATCATACCTTTTCCATTAATTTCAAAGCATCAAGCAATTGTAAATTATTGCAATCCAAGTTGAGGACAAATTTGAGTAAACTTAAAATAACTAATAACGTAAACAAGGAGAAAAGAAAAGAAAAGGAAGGTTTCAGTTATTGATTTGATACTCTTTTTAACAGTTATTCATACTTATTCATAAAGTTACATAAACGTGTGTATAGATTTGTGTGCGTAGATGAACAATATAGCAGTAAGTTATAATTTCGAGTCTTGAATCATTAAATTCGGTTTGAGCAGTAGTCGTATTTAATTGACCACATGAAGTAGAATAGCATTTAAGTTACATTATTGAACTAAGAAATTAACAATATAAATTTAGAGTTGTATACACGAGATGATTATCTTTTAACATTAATAATAATTTTTAAGTAGGCTGGTGTAGTAGTTATATAATTTTGATTAACACAAATTTATAAAAGGAAGCTTTAGTAATTTATAATATAAGGTGTATGCTACTTATGTTGATAGGCATATATAAGATGTAACACCAATCAGAAGTGGAATGCCTGGCAGAAGAAGGTTGAGAAGATCGAATTGAAGAAAACAGAAATGTAAACAGAGAGTAATTGTAATAACAGGAATGAAAGAACAATGAAGTTTGTAAGAGATAATTGATGAAAGATATGCAAATAAAGTATTTAATGTGTGATTTTCGTATTTTACGAAGGCATTCTGTAATTTTGCATATAACAATAAGTTGGTTATCCCCACCTGAGCTCTCGTTCACTACAGTAATAAGCTTTGATCACTGAAAATAAGTGTGAAATAAAATAATTTGCCCAAAATATTCATATATGAAGTAACTAATAACAAGATATGGATTACCAAGTATAGTGAGATTTAGAGTGGGATACAAAATGAAATGGTTTACATTTTATCCTTAAATATTTATTAGTCTTGATTTGACGTAAGGTGAATAACTATGTGACTAGACGCTAGATGTTAGCTGTTTAAGGAGAATATTAAGAGAGAGTTAGACTCGGTCACAATCAAAAACTTGACATCAATCCATAAAGATAGTGGCAATTGGTCTGAAGCAAATACAGAGTATTTGAAGCTATAAAATTTTTCTTACGAAATATTAGTTGTTAACATTAAAATGAACTTTGTGATGTATTAAAACTGGAGTAAGATAGATATGATCCGATTTCCATCGCTTGAACATCATAGTAACTGTAACTTATTATCAACGGAAATTAACTACCCAGTTGAACAATATAAATTGTGAGTAAAAAGGTGATATGTAGATGCCTTAACAAAATTAGAACGCGAGTTAGTCAATACATATAAAAAAAATTAGAATTAGTATTCCATTACACTGTCCAATATTGAATAATTCAATCGAACTAATACTTATATTATTAAATTGTTTAAAATGATAAAAGAAATCAGTGTTTATAGGCATCTGTTCATAAGGATTTGATACAAAGGTGCATTGCTTCTACCACTACTATTTCTATTATTATTACTTTAAAAAAGTAATAATAATAGAAATAGTAGTGGTAGAAGCAACAGAAGAAGAAGAGATTAAGCAAGTAATAAAAAGGGGTGAGACCAAAATTTATGAACGACCTTTGAGTGACGCTAAACTGACCTTGAGAGGGTCTACCTAATCACTAGGACTAAATGAAGGTTATAAATTAGTGCGAGGAATTCCAATTATGATTTACAGTTAATGGTTAAGGTTAGGAATTAGATTTAGGGTTTTCATCACGAACTGACATCAGTTATAATGCCAAGACTCTATTTAGCCAAATGGATGAGTGAATTTCGGGCCAAATCCGAGACCTGTTATCTTATGCCTGATTTTTTCGTTCATAAATTATAGTCTCGTCTAAAAAGGAAATGTATTTTAAAATAGAGTGAATACATTTGTGTCATGGTTACTGATTTCGATCCATGTCATTCAAGATTTTCAATCATTGATTACGACAATCATGTGTACTTTCACAACCAAGTAGTGTAAATAGTCAAAGCTAAATCTATGATAATTATGAAGCTATGAGTCTATTCTGTCAATTTCTAAATGTGCAGGCCAAAAATAAACTATTATAGAAAAACTTAAAAAAGAAAACATTTTTAAAAGAACGATAATAACAACAATAACAACAGAAAAAAAAGGTATCTAACCTGTCCATAATGATTTCCAGTCGAATTCCAAACGAATTTTATGCATTTTCTGATAGCATAATAAATTTTGACATACGATTAAACAAAGTCTAAGAAGAATAGATATTTAGAAAGCGGAGGGCATGACAATAGATTAAGTTTATAATGAAGAGGAAAAAGGAAAACAAAAGAGTTGTTATTAGCCATAAATTAACCAGTTACATTCTAAATATATCATCATATCATTATTTACCATATAAAACTAGTTCAGTTTAATATGAAATCTAAGTAGATATACGATACTAGGGACAAATGCCCACAGAGACGTGATAAGATGATATTGTTTAGGTCATTTCTTCCAATATCAATTCATTGTGAAATTCAATAACAGTAACGTTTTATGGTCAATGGATCAATTCAGTATAAAATTTATTTTATACGACAGGTGAGTAGTGTCAGTCGGTGCGACTTGTTTATTCTCTGTATTAATTCAGGTGGACCATAATTATTGTGTGATTTTAAAGTAACTCTGAATTCTGTCTACGTATTAGTACCATAACGTCTGCGTGTAATTCGGAGTATAAATGATCATATTGCGGTCTAAAGATGATGTGATTTCGGATGTGTTTGTCATCATGTTTTTCATTCAACAAATTTTCACTGAGCCAGTCTTTCGTGTTCTCACTTTAAGTCGGGGAAGTTGAATTAGTTCTCGTTTTCCAGTATAAGCAATAGGATCAAGGAATAGCAGTGGTTCTCAAATGTCAGGTAAAAGCAATAAGACTGAGGACCCATCGGAGTTGATACATACATAACCGCGACGACGCCCCAAATATAGCAGTTCGTTGTCCAGCTACAAAAGTCTCAAGTGGGTCAATTTTACAGTTACAACGCTCATAAAAGCAGAAGTTTCTTATATCCAAATTATTTATGGAGTATAACTGCACATTTTCTTACTGGATAATTATTAAGTAGTTAGATTATACCCCTATATAAATATTCCTTTTATTATAAGCTTCCATTTGGTCTATTGACTATTGTTATACGATTTACTACTCTTAACTTATCGCCAAATTATCAGTTACAGTATCTCACATTCAACCACGTCTTCCCTGATCTTGTATAATTGTTATTTTCTACTTTATGGTGTGATACAGTCTGGTCTGCTTGTATATAAACGAAGTATGTCCAAAATATACGATTCAGACAGCGGAGGCTGATATTGGTGTACTGGACTGGATGGGCTGGGCTAGTCAAGAAGTTGATACACAGAGGACCAATAAGGATTCAGAGTTGACTCTAGGCTGCCCGTACTAGTTCATGCGTCATTGGTTTACCACAGTGCCAAGGTCATATAAACAGGTGTTCTACTGGCGATTCAGTCACGTGATATATTAACAGGTTCATGAGACATAACAGTTGTCCCAGATGGTAGAATAATTATGTGTGTAATACCGCGAAAGATGTAAATTACTTGCTTTCAACTTAGTGCATTGAGAGTCCTGTGTTATTTAATTTGAAGCCTGAAGATCATAGGTTCGATTGGTAGCAGAATTGTGCTTTAGCACTGTTAAGACGTTTCATACTAAGATTAAAAATATGTCCAATACTCTCAGGAGTTCAATACTTTCACATTAGAAATCAAACTACGACAAAGAATATGATTATATTTAGTTGTTCGTAGTAAAATGAATAATTCACATACTTATATAAACGATGTGGAAGTTTCTTCATCAAATGTCCATGAGCAAATTCTATCATCAAGTCTAAATTGGAAAAGTAGATAAATAAACATAGATGTAATAAAAAACCGGAAAACATACAGTGTAGTAAACTTATGATAATACTAAGTTAATTTGGTTGAAATAAAATGACTTTTATCCTGTAAATTTCCATTATTAATAGTTTCATGTCTATCAAATCAATGTATAATCATTCATCAAGGATAAATAGTAATTTCAAAATAAGGTAGGGTAAAATGTCGAACTCTACGACTCATGATAAACCGATGTTTAGATTAAGGACTGGTTAAATCAGCTATATCAATAAAAGGTAGTATTTGTCACAGATTGATCTCATTTGAAGTAACATTGGGAACTAGTCATGATTAATAGATTACATATATGTTGTGAGTGAAACAATTTTCACCAAAGGCATTGAATGGCCGTTGTGTCAGAGTGGAAATTCAAATCGTACTGTTGTGAACAAACACTCGAGGTGGGGACAACCAACTTATTGTTTAATACAAGATTACAGAATATCTTCATAAGATATGAGAAACATACATGATATACTTCATTTGCAAATATCCCATCAACTGTCTTTCATATTCTGTATGATTCGTCCACCTCACAATTCCTTTCTAGTTCCCTTTTTGTTTTCTTCAACTTGATCTTAGCTTCCTGCTGCCAGGCATTCCACTTTTGATTGGTATTGCATACTACTGATATCGACAGATATAAGTAGCATACAAGAACACGACCGGACGTTGATGTAGTAGTTCTAGAGCTTGAGCATTTGCCATCAGATTTGAAAATACTAGGTTAGGTCCCTAGTGAGGTCGTGCGTACGCACGCGTAAAGAGTTCCATATTATGATGAAATAGTTGTTCAGTGATCTCTGGCTTTCAATTGTATCTCATTTGAGATTAATCTATGACGAATGCAACTTACAAATTAAACCAGTCTTTACAAGTCCGCTCCAAATGAATCAATAAAAGTCCAGAATATACATTTAAAAAATTCTGGTTATGAAACTATACACTATCAAAAAGTGTTACAAAATAACACTGTTAGTTAAGTTTCACACATTAACGCTTCTTACTACAAATTACAGGATATCAATTATTAACTACGTGTAATGACACTGCATTAATGCGATTGCCTTTAATCGCTGTTTCCAACCAAATTCTAATAATTCTAATCATCAAATTGCGACAATTTAACATTCGAACAAACTACTTAAGTCAGTAAGGATATTAGACAACCTTGTCAATTTTCGATTATCATATATGACTGACTAGACTATCGTGACTAGTGAAAATAACTCTACATAAGAGTAACCTCTCGAAAACACTACAATTCGTCATGATATCTTAATAAAATTTTGAAAATACCGAGAACGATTTAATAACTGTGTAAAATTCAGTTTGATCGATATTAAAGAGTAGTATAAAATGATATTGAATTACACAGAGGTTATTCAATCAAGAAAAAACTCACGTTCATGTGTACACTACAACAAGCGTAACAATTAATTCACTATGTCAATTCATGGTTTTTAAGGTAAACGTTAGTTTAGAGACCGGTTTTGCCATGAATGGTAGACAAGTAAATTACTTTCCTACCAAGTCTATATTATCAGACAACGTTTTATGCTCCACTGCCTTAGAACGGGATGGAATATTGTACAATTTTACACTCAGACAACCATAGTGACAACCCATCAAAAGTTAACAGTCAGTTAAAACAATCTCTTTGAAATCATTAGTACCTACAGCATGAATTGACCTCAACCATAGAAGAGAGCATTTAAGTTTGTACAACTTTTCATTTAGCTAAAAGTACCGAAGACTATAAAATAAGAAAACATTATGTCAAGAAAAAAAAGTAGAAAATACAAACCAACCTAGAATAACCATAGCAATCGGACGACTTGTAAATGCATTGTAAGTTTTCGGATCAGATTTACGTGAACGCTATTGAGAAATGAAAAAAAAAAAAGAAATACACTCAAGAAAGATTTGCAGAAAATAAACGTAAAAATAATGAGGCAAAATAGCTAAACACTACTGAAGTAATAATATGAATGAAAAAATTTTTCCTTATGGAGCGAAAAAGCTTCTTAAGAATGATTTGAACAGTTAGTAGAGTAGGGTTCGAAAAATTGTGAAACTAACTTACCAACTGAAAGTTCTCAGACTTGACCTTAAGTGACAATCTATTTGAAGGCTGGTGGTGCCCTCCCCCAAGTTGACCGAAGAAAAGAGATAGATTGTGATTTGAAAGTTTGACATACCATTAGTTGGAAGTCTAGTGTTTGAACCATTCAGTTCGTGTTCTATGATCAACAAGTAAAATCAACTCGTGAGAAAATAGCTGTATGGAGGTAATCCCACTTCATGAGGCACATAAGCCTATGGAGACTGATCAAAATTCACTCTTGAATATCAACAGCGGGATAATTCACAATCACATTGATAATTATATAAACAGACAAAATTAACACGTTGTAGACAATCTGAACTCATTAGTTAGGTAGATAGAACCTTGCTGAAGTAAAAGTCGTAGTATGGTCTGAGCCGTGCAGTTACATGGTATTCTTATGACTCTTAGGTTGCCTGACCTGCCAAGGACGATGAGACAGTGCATAACGCCATTGCTGTGCACTACTGTGGCGGTCGGTATATGATATAATTCTTAAACTCTGTATACTGCTCGTCCTGATAACCGTAACTAGATAACGCCCAATAATGTATATATCAGAAGAAGAATACGAAGTGGTGATAACGTTTATTATCGCACCATACACAAATCACCAAAACCACAGGCACACGAAGCAAGAATGACATGCGACTACCGAAGAGCACACGAGTGAGGGAGTCGAATTAACAGGATTAAAATGTACATATATAAACATAAGAAAATGAATGCGTCATCGAATCATTTAAGCGACTAGCACCAAAGCTAGCAAAATGAATAAGTGCGTAGGCGGTAAGAAATCCTAAGAGTACATGTTCATACAAACGCAACAATAATAAAGGTACGATGGTATAGATCAGGTGTTGTTGTACGAATAACTGTCTGTTAAATTAGTTAATAAAAGGGCTTAATCAAATAAATGGCAACAAATTCAAATGTATGTGAGCTGCTTTACTAAGTTCCAAGAGAGCTGTATGCTATATATATGAACTCCGCCCAGTTACTCTACGTGCTCTGGACATTTCACAGTTTAGATCGACCAGGTTTTGGTGTCAGACACGGGCCTGATTTCGTGCTGGACTGCAAGTAAGCTAGCTTAGCAGTGAATACCACAAACTGGAGTGTTACACATAAATTCTATGCCCTCTTGAAACCGATGTGTGGGATTATTGATGTTCAACTTTTTGCTGTAGGTGTTGATGAAAAGTGCAGCTGAATCTGTAAATTAATCCAAAGTGCATACTACTTTGAACACTGACAACGCATAATGCGGTCACACCTGATCAATGTTCAGCCTGAAGTGAACTAGGTACTTTAAGCTGTACTTTCGTGGTCTGGAGAACTAAGACTCACTAAGAAATGATACGAAACAGGAAAATTCGATCATCTAATTAACACAAAGGGTTGCGGTGTTAACTGATTGTATTTGACTAAATGTGCTTCCAATCCAGTACTCTGAATGTCAAAGTGAAGAAATTTAATGGTGTTGCAACTATGACCCCAGTCATCTAAGCCTCATGACTCAACTCCCCGGTTGGTTAACTTGAAGTGAAATGGATACTTACAGATATAATTGGGCTGCGAGCTATCACGGACAGGGTTACAGTTGAAGACCTCAAGAAAACCGATTCAACGGTATTAACTGCCCATCTTAACCTAGTTCTTGAACCAAGTAAACTCCCAAATCTCACAACGCCCGGAGTAACATTCATGCCAAAATATATAATACCAAGAAACGCAGCGAACTATCATAGCAACCACAAATATCCGATGTCTTCATGATATCCTGGCAAAACACTGGTTGCCACTTTACCGAGCCCAGTGTAAACATGAACACTGAGATGCGAGCATGTACATCAAGCTGATGAGTCCCACACAGGATGACGAAACGTCAGCCTTGGATTCTAATGTTAGTTATAAATCATGTATTCTAATAAATCTTTACCACAGGGATAAATTGTAAATAAAAGCAATAAAATAAAACAACATATGAAAATTATATACAAGCAATTAACTCACAGATTTATGTATTCTAACTTTAAAACTAGTGTGCATATCATGCAATAAGGGACAAGCCAATTGATTCTATAGGAAATTAGAAAAGGACGAACCATAAAGTTAGTAAAAACAGTTAACAAAAAAGAAAGAAATTGGTTTATCACTCCCGTATTCATTAAATGTACGCATACAAACAATTTTCTACGATAAATAAAAAATACTTTGAAGGTAGGTGAATTAAGTGATGTTATGTAATTCTCTGGTTAAAATTTGAAAAATAACATTAACGCAGTTATATAATGGAAGGAATCAAAAAAATACTAAACCCAGATTTATTTGACATGTATCTAGACGACAGAGTAATTTCAACATGGTTCAAAGAGAAAATTGAACGATATAATTTAATTGTTGCAAAGAACTAGATGAAGATGGTATTAAGCAATACTCAATTACTGTTAATATCTTGTAGGGTGTAGAGTGTCGGTTGTGGACACAAAAAGTCTGTGGTAACGTCTCAAACTGTAAAACTGGGTGATCTAGATTCAAATTCACTAGCGAGGACCAGTTCCTTTCAGATTGTAGATATACTTTATTGATGAGTGCCAACCAGCAAAACACCTGGGTTCAAAGTTTCCTGCCAACTACCACTGACCAAATTACATGTACTATATAGTTATGATCTATTTATCAAAATCGAATTTATCCTAATATAAAAATTTTGTTCTGTTTTGTATTGATAGGAAAAGAAAAGAAAAACAAATTTTTTCAGTTAATTAGTCAGATTATGAGATCATGAAGTTCTAAGATTTACGATGTCTACTTTTGAACTGCTTCTTTAATCTTTCCTCACTTTTCACTTCTTCAATACTTTGAAAACTGTCAGTAACCCCGAAGGTGTATATTCTGATCAACTTATGATTACATATAAATAAAAATAATATATGACTACATAATTGAAGATAGATATTTAAGATATTATTTTAAGCAACTGACTAGTGATAATTATATTCAACTTTAGTTATTTATCATACATACAATGCATTCTTGATCTAATCCATTCTAAGAGCAAAATCTATGTAAATAAAAGTTTAAAGAGTAAAACAGAGAGATGTAACTAGATCTCCATTGTATGGAGTACAAATCTTGAAAAGCGATAAGAATCTTCATCCATGTTATGGTAAAATATTTCATAATCATAGCAATTATGTTTGAAATAGATAATTGAACTAGCCTACATAATAGATAATCATGTAACTCAGCATGTTTTTTTCTATTAATTTACATTTTAAAACAATGTTACTAACAGCAGGTACTCATCAACAGTGCTTTTCAGAATATCAACGTTGTTTTCTTTTTCCTGTGAGACAAGTATTATGAATGTTCTAGTAATGAATACTTATTGTTCAAAAACAAACAATGAAGAATAAATATAATGAATTCTGTATAGTTTAAAGGCTCAATATTACTACTTTAAACAATGTATACATTTATGTATTTTAATACAATCTTATAAAAGTGAGAAACAACGAAGTAATTAATGATGATTACGTTATGTGTAGATTCTTAAAATTTACTCGGTGTTATGTAATAGATCACACATCAATGTAGTGCTCATAGATTTAACTGATTTCTTTTTTAACTCGATTCAAACATAGCTTTACAACTACTTTAATTTTATCTGTCAAGATGTAAGCGACTGGAGCTGTCAGTTTAAATTAATAAGCATGTTAGTTTATAGTGATGACTCAAGCAGGTTAAATTACCTAGAGTACATGGTTTTTAGATTCATACGAAAGTAGGTAAGTTTATTGGAGAACAATAAGATCAAAGTAAATCCTAAAGATCAATATGTTCAATGTACTGCCGTGTAATGGAAAATCACCACTCCGAGAGACGTTACTTTCTCACAGACAAAAAGAATGGTTTACTAAATATCGTCTTTGATAATAGTATTCTCCACATGCCTCATGATTTTCCAGTATTTGTGATATGGTTTAATAAATACACGGTTAATTCAACATAGGGTGACTAGCATGAAAGATTCAATCATTAGGGTCATACATTCTGATATTAAGTCGAGAAAACAATAAGTACTAAACCATATTGTTTTCCAAGTTTCTCAATTAGAAATATCATTACAGAATATGTGGGACAAGAAATGTTAGTTACATAAACACATCTTCAACAGCTATCAAATTCCACTGTGTTTTCCAACAAACGATTTCCTTGTCTCCTGACGTAGTTCATAGCTCAAATCAGTTGATCATAGTCAGTGTACAACCTAGTACACATGTGCATCATCCTAAGTAGCAATATTATTTCACCACAGTGTAATTATATTAATAAAACAAATATAAAGTTAGTTGCGATAATTAGTCACAGCAAAACTAAACACAGAATATAAGAGAATGAGATAATGGGATAAAAAGTGTAAAAAACACAATACTGAAACTTGAGATTTATAAGAAAATAAGAGTGCATGTATCTGCATAACTATGACCGATTCGCAACCACAATAACTCCAATCATCGATCTTAACAATTACTTGGATCTTGACTACACAAACAAAGGTCAGACCAATAATCAATGACTTGGCGACTAATGGAGCGCCTTGGTTTGTCTACACTCCTAAATATTTTCCAATCCATTCCTACACCATTCAGTATCGATGAAGGTTAAAATAATTTATAAAAATCAATTGTAAGATCAACAATAAAAGAACTAATAAATTTAGGTTACGCAGTCATACCTGAGTTATACAGCAAAGAATAATTAAGCAAAGATGGCAACTGTTTAGTGATTCCGGAGCTAAAAAAAAGACAGAAGAATTTAAGAATTCAACATTCAATGATAAGAAGACAATAACAAAAAAGAAAACACGACCGAAAAAAGAATGCTCATGAACAAGTTATTCTTTATTAAAATAACCAGACAATAAAAACAGTCATTTAAAAGTCATATTTCAAGCTTTTAAAGTCTTGAAAAAGCTTTCCAACCTTCTCCCAAAAGCTAGGCTCTCTGATGTAGTAATAGTGACTGGTGACTTTAATGCTCAATTAGGTAAACTAAGCGAAAGACACCTAGGTGGATCTTATGGTGTCGTGGCTCAAAAAACAGATAATGGCGACCGTCTGTTGCAGTTATGCTCAGATAACCGCCAGTTTCTTGCAAATACTAACTTTAAGCATAATAAAAAAAAATCTTTTAACATGGTGACTCCTAATTCGTCCCAACGTTGAACCCAAATAGATCACATCTCTATCAGCCACCGATGGAGGGGCTTGAAAGAAGACTGACGCTCATTCTGGAGTACATGCTTAGATTCAGATCATGCTCTAGTGAGAGCGCGTATTTGTCTGCGTCTTACTGGATGTAAGAAAGACGCTGCAAGGAAACCTGTTAGGGTCCTAATTAATGATAGTCAAGCTAAGAGTATATTTCAGGAACAACTAGGAAAACAGTTAGGCAGCCATGTAGGTGATGCCCACCCCGAGGCAGCATGGAATGATATCCGAAAAGCTATGGAAACAGCAGTGATATATGCTAGTACAGTAAACCGTAATGTTAGGGAGCAACACTGGATTTCAGAAGCATCTACCGCACTGATAGATGATCCAAAACGCATTCCATCTGGATCTGAACATAACGGAGAGCGGAGTTAGCTTAAGCGCAAGCCGACAAGAAGCCTACGCAATGATCGTCAACAGTGGTGGGTAGCGAAAGCAAGAGAGCAAAAATGAAGATTGGTGCAGAATAATATGAATTCATTTTAGTTCGATGGGTTCTCATCAACTACTTACAACCTATAATATTTAAAGTCAAAGTTATCACAGGTATTGACATACTTATAATAACTACGAAGGTGATTAGACATGAATCACGTGTATCTGCCAAAGCAATTACATTGATAGAACAAAAAAGAGAGCCTTCGTCCGATTCAAAAAACGTATTCCAAAAGTCGAAAGGTCAAGTCGAATAAAAGCATCCAGCAGTGCCATCTCGAGACATCTCCTTGACACTGGACATCAAGTCGACACATTGAGATCTTTTAAAGTGATTAATAAACAATCAAACTCCAATCTTCCACAATTCGCCAAAGCGATAGCTATCAAATGTCTAAAACCAGATCTATGTGTTCAAAAAGAACCACTAATAAATCTTCATTTACCCTGATAACATTACATCCTTTTTATTGCATCACTTATTGTTTAAACTCTTTTTCATCTTATGGTTATATCATTGTCATTTTTCGTCAATTCATAATTCACTGATTTCAACTTATATCTTTGTTTATTACCATTAAACTGTTTTCGGTTACTTCATTACATAATCATCTAATGTTTGTTAACTCTACGAGTTCTAATCACTATTTCAATGTTTTGGAACTCTCCCTCCCAAACTTTAGTTATTTATCTGTAACAAACATTTTATGGTCTTCTTGACTCTATTGAAATATTAGTTACATCATGATAAACACATATTCATCTCTGATCACCGTCGCATTTATGAGTATGTCAATATCTTTAATAACTTTGACTTTAAAATATTATAGGTTGGAAGCAGCTGATGAGAATCTAACGAAATAAAATGAATTCATATTGTTTTTCACCAAACTTCGTTCTTGCTCTACTTATATTCTTCGCTTTTCGTCCTCTCATTTTCGTAAACAACACCTCCGCCACGAGAAGGCAGTGAGTAGGACTTCCCTGGCAGAGGCTATATACGCGTGGTCATGTGAGAACCATAGAAGGCAGGTAATTGCAGCTGACGGGTCACAAATAGGACTGCACGAGCGTCTTGGATTTCATTGATAGCCACTATCTAGCCCTGCTTAAAATGCTTGTGACTTACTAGGAATATTGAACCAATTCGTACAGGATGCATAAATGTCAAAAGAGACAACAATTGCAGTCCTAAACAACAGTGGGAGGATTCAAACAACCAACATGCATGAAATCATATTTGTATTCCTGATTTATTCTTTTCTTAACCATTCTAGTCATTTTGTAATTCCGCCAGTAAGTAAGCAGCCATTTTGTGTAAATCACTTGAAAAGTATCAGGATTTAATCGCTGAGGGTTGGATGTGAAGAGCGCTTGATTTCGTTATTCTGTTGCTTCCCCGAAATTAGTTGAATTCCTCTTCTGAATTCGGTGGATTTTACAGTAGGAATTAATAAGGTTATTTATTATTTACCATACTTGTTTCGATAACAATTCAGTTGGAATGAATCCTTGTTAAAATGAATATGTATAACGAAAACCTTAGACATTTCTAGCACAGCATTTCCATTTCTCCATGTTATAGCCAAATGTATTCAAAGAAATGAAGTGATCAATTTCATTTTTGTGTAGTCTTTCGGTGTTGATCGAATACTATCGAACACGTTAAAATGTAGCCACTGGTCTGAACGACTAAAATCCGTTTGTTCTATGTCCTAAAGGCTAAGTGGTAATTTTATAAACTCCAAAGCAGGGTGACATGAGTTCGAATTCCTCAAAGATCACCAGTTCACTCAAGACTGAGTGAAAGCCATGCACTAACAAGTGCCAAACTATTATGAAACCTAGGTCGAAAAAAGATAAATACTTCCATAAATACTATCATTAGTACAAGTACTCACTTTTAACATCTTGCATTACAACAGAACAATATTCTAATAAATCAGCCAATAAATTTCTTGGTTCCATAGATGGTGCATACAGTGAATCCATGTCCAAATTGAGGTTACTAATATTATTACTATTAAACTGTCCATTACTAAATGATGATATTGTATTCAACCGATTACAATTGACACTTTTAGTTGAATGATTTAAAGATGATAAACTTTGTGGGCTGGAAGATCTACTGTTAATACTACTACCATTATTATTATTGGTAGTATTAGTAGTGGTACTATTTGTAATAGCCGATACAGGGACAGCTTTACCCGGTGAAACTAAATTTGGATCCAAATAACCAACCATAGATTCAGTACTAATAGCTTTTAAAATTCTATAATCTGTAAAATGAATAAAACGAACATATAAAACATTGTAAATAATGAACATGAGGTAAATTGAGTTGTTTGTGAGAAATTAAATTTTACTGTTTAAGAAAAAGATTTCATCAAATCACAATAACATCATTGGTGGCCAGACCAAAATATGGCACAAATCCATGAAGTCACTGACAAGTGGACTGAGACGATAGCAACCGATGGTTAGAGACCTTGAATTACACGGCTCGAAATCGTTTGCAATGGCGCAGGTGCATCAATTCTTTGTGCTCTCTCCAATTCTAATCTTCTGAATTCTCCTCTTTTTTTTCTCTTTCAAAATTTATTTCACTGCATTATACTCTTTGAATAACATCTTAAAACCCTAATCTTTACTGTTTATACTCTTACTACCTCTACCATTAAAGGATTTGAATCGACAACTGCATCTCTAGGCTAATGTGGTATGGCAACTGGAACTGATGTACGTACATAAGAAGTTCTACGTTATTACTGACTAACTGATTAAATATTTTACTGAAACATTAGAAATACATTTTGAGCAAAGAATTAATTTAAATTAGTACTTCGTTATGAATCTTCACACTAACATTCAGAATTTAGATTTTACAATTAAGTACGGTAAAATCAATACAGATTAGTAAGGAATTAATTGACCAAAGTATTTTAGCAGTTTCGGTAAAGAGTAAAATAATTTAATTACTAATTAAATCAACGGATATTAAAATGAAAATTAAATCAAAATTACATCTTTTTACGTAACTAGTGAAAGGAGTTAATCGATTGCGCAATAGAGCATTTAGTTATAATTTTAAATCCATTAACTATTATATTTTGGCAGAAAATATTGAGATATTCTATTCAAGTGATTAACTATCATTAAAGTTCATCTTCCAAGGTAATTGAAAAGCTGACATAGGGAGTTAGTTTCCGTTGTCTTAGCATTTTTAACAACCAGAATTATGAGTACAAAAAAGAACTTGTACAACTTCTCCTTCTACCATGATCTCTCGTAAGCTTGTTTACTTTTCTCGTTTCACAGCAATTTCTTTCATCTTCTTTTCTAAAAACTTTTTAAGCTCAAACTGATTTGCTTCTGTTTTTCTATGATCCTCCTAACTACAATTCATCTAATGTTTAACAGTTAATCGTGCCACTCTGAGCCTTCCTTTTCCTATTATAATTTCTTTATCCATCTTCATGATGAATATTCAAGCTCTTAATAATAAAATTATTTGTTTCCTTATTAAAAATAAAGTTTATATACCTTTGTTCATTCTACTTCGCTATTACTATGCTTAGCAAAAACGTTTTATCATCACTTACGATTAGACAGCTTTGAAAATGAATTCGTCGCAAAGAGAATTCTTATTTTAATAGTGAATCTACATACGATAATGTAGTACTATGATGGGAAACTAATTGAAATGAAAAATTTCTTCAGTGAATTTGAATATTTAAATATAGATATCCGGCCATAACTGATCAATCAAACGATGATGGTTTAATCGGAAATGGAGGATCTAAGTGTTTGCTGGCATGTTTAGTGCGAAAGTACTGATTGGTTTCATTTCAACGAATTAGTCCTAGTGAATGATCTTAAGCGTTAGACGTTTTCCCTACGCGTTTCACATGAACGTATTTAATGGGATTGTGAAGATATTTCACATGGTAGGCTAACTATCTAGACGACTAATGAGAACCAAGCAATACTGAACTATTGCATATCGACATCGACTTATTTCTTTACGTTATTGTTTTGTGCTGTGTTCTTTCATTATCATTTATGTTTTGCATTTTGGTTTACCTGTTTTTACTTATATGAAAAACACAAACCAAACCAACAGACTACTACTATTTGACCAGACTAAATATTGTTTTTCTTTTAGTTAAAAGATACTGAAGTGATTAAAAGCAGGATAAGAACAAATGTATTTGAGATAAGTAAGTGAGATCCCAATACAGAGGTTTAGATCCGATTTTTTATGGATTAAACACGTCAAAATAAAAAAATCTTTGGACTAGTATTTTAATGTACACAGGAAATATTCAGAGATAATAATAATAATGTAACTCTTTTACAAAATGAAGATTGCTGTACACGTCTTTGGGTCACAAGTTTTGTAGTTAGATTTAGTGAAACCTGCAAAATCTTTAAACAGAATAATGTGAAGCAAGGTTGGAAGTTAAAAGTAGCATAAAACTGAATAAACATTATGATTGATGTGGTAAAAAGAAACATGTCTTTATAGGCTTCGCTGAAATTCCTCATTTCATTATTTATTATTCATCTCAAACTTTGTGTTCGTTTTATTTTGAAAAGAATGGGGGATTGTGTAGATTGTAGCGAATTTAACAGTTTAATTCACGGAGCAATCAATTTTAGACCAATATTGAAAACATGGAGAAACTGGACGTCTATTTCGTCCTAGTATGAGACTTCTCAGCAGTGTATATCCACGATCTCGCACGCGAACGTCTAACCTTTAGACCACTAATCCGGCATCCAGTGGTGTTAATGTCTAACTTCAATCGATCCATGATCCTGCGCAACCAGTCATCCATTGTTTGAGGTGGATACCTGTCTCTACCCGACACAGGTTGGACTCCAACGGTCACGGCTTCTCACAAGAACTACGGAAAATCCATCTTGAAGTCAGTCACTAAAGTGTACATGATTATTATCAGAATGGGGGTTTGTTGGAACTTTTCAGCAGAGAACTGAAAATTTCTCTCTATTTCAAAAACACAAAAATTACCGAGTTTCTTGCTGATATCTTTTTAATTTAAAACTTTTATGGCGGCTTAGTGGTTAAGACGTTTTGCTTTTAGCCACTAAGTTCTTGATTCGAACTCCACTTTAGTTACTTTGCTTTGGTCAACTAGTTAGTATCTATCATTCATCCTCATACTTAGATAGTCGCTTATACCCAAGTATATATATTAACTATTTGTACAGCCCCTTCCAAAACAAAACAGCTATGCATACAGTAATCAGGTCTAATCAACTGAATAGTGCTACATTTCCACTATACAATTAAGCACTATAACAATTAAGATAATAACTAGTCTAACTACCTAAATTTGCTACAAACACACAATTTCATTTTATCAAATTAAATACCATTCAATTAACAATAATTTGAATATTATGTCAACAGCCAATAAACATTTTCCAGAAAGCATTCAATATGTTATATCTTTTTAAATAGGTTGTTATTTAAGAAATTTGAATGTTACTGTTCCTCAGGTGAGCTTTTACAACCATGGTAACGTATATATATACATGTTATGTAAAAGAAAAATAAAGGTTTATCTGTAGTTTACAATAGAATGTGAAAATGATTGAAAAATTGTAACGAGGACAAAAGCAAGAACAGATTAAACGAAATACAATGATGTATAGAGAAAGTTATACACAGATTACATACAATCAATTTCTATGTATTTTAAATCACTTTAATACTCAATGAATATAATTATTGTAACAATAAGCTTGAAAGAAATTTTGTATTTGAACTGACAGGATAGAATATTGAAGATGAAAAAAATATTAAGCGAGATATGTTGTATATTTTTGGATAATAATGCTATATTTGAAGAGATTACCATATCTGTGAAATCTAAGAACGGAACCAAGACTCAACAACACAATGAACACATAACCTTACTATTCCGATGCGTCTCAACCCTGCTAACTAGATGGAGAAGTTCAGGTCAGAAGAAAAATATATTTCACAAGCAGCCAGAAGCACAAACAACAAAAACAAGCAAAACTCAGGGGTATATATACAACAAGAAAACGTCCTTGGGAAACGACACAAAAGAGCATATTAAAAGAGACAACGAACCAATGATATTTAAAAACTTGCAAGGTGGGAAATACGATACGAAAGTGAAAATGGGAGCTTTTGGCGCAAAAGCAAGAAATCCGAATTCTTAAAATAAAATTGCAAAAACGAGACATTTACCAAATGAGTTCTAAGGATCTAGCATTCCCAATAAACAACTAGTAGTAGGATCTAGGATATAGGTTTTGTCCTAGTTGAGACTCACTAGCTGAGTGCACTTGCAATGAAGTATGGTGGTTCTTGTGACCCGGTAGTTTAGTTGACAACGTTTTGGCATTTGAAGTGATAAGCAATGAGTTTGGTTTACGGTGTAAACATTAAAATTTATGTGCAGGTGAATCTAACTGACGAGTTGCAAATAGAACGAAATATGCATTATAGACGTCTACTACTGGTCACTACATGGGGATATAAATCACTTGTAACAAGAGATAATATACAAGCATCCACTCAATACTGATAAAATTCCACCCTGAATATCGATAACAGGTAAACACATATCCATATTTTTCAGAAAAACCAAAATATACGGTAATGAATATCTCGCTTTATATAAGTTAATTATATAACAACTACAAAAGTATGTTAACATGTTATGTCTAACAGTCAATTACTATGTATTATAGATTCATTTGTTTAATAAAGTATTGTAACTGTATGGAGCAGTGGTTTAGTAGCTCAATTATTCAAATTCCAATGAGCAAATCTTAAGTTAAATGCAGCACCAACTCCCATTGTTTGGTCAGCTGGATAGTATCACAAGTTTTCACACAATGCAGCTTAAAGTAGTGTGTATAAATTTGTATCGGACAAATGAGTTACGTCACTAATATTTTGAAAATATAAGCATTGCAAAACGAAATCACTTAGCGGCAAGACATCCGAGGAAGAAAGCCTCCTTATGAGAATCGCAGCAGCAAACAGTATAGAGGTTTCCAGAAATACCATGATACGCATTAGAAACGATTAGTAGTTGATATAATTATGAGTAACTGTAACTTAATATAGTCTCTAAATAATCCAGGCAACAAATATAACTGTCCACTACTAGAATCTTGTGCCTTACTAGCCTACATCAATTCTAAAAGTTAACACCTGACTCACGACTGCGAAGAATTATTACTTACCCAAATATACAATTGTTTATAAACATTCCTAACCAGCTTTGAAATATAATTGGAAAAAAGTTACAAATTTCACGTAGCTTGATTCAATTATAAGTAATAAACTAATCGACATGATTGTCCAAATCATATAATAGTATGAATGAACTCTAGTGGTCATAAACCCCTACCTTATTATTAGTCAACAGAGTTAAATGTTGATTTCTCAACCGAACTACATCCTACAAATAATACTTCCGTTTAATGATGTGCAATTAATTTCCTGTAAGATTCAGTTATTATTATATCATCGGTTAAAAAAAGAAATGTATTAAGTAGAAGAAAAAATACAACGAAAGAGATATGCACGCACACACACACACACACTAAATATTCACTATCAACTTACCTAATATAGGATCTGGGACAATTATACTTTCTAAATCTCTTGAATTATTTGTATAGTGACCATTGGAATAAGAGAGAAGTATAGCGAAATGATGACTACTTCTAGCTAATTCATATAGACATAGCAAAAGTGAATCACATGGTCTGAAATGAGATGAAAACAAAAAAGTCAAGTTAAATGGATAAAAAACTGATATAAATCAATGAATTCATGAAAGATATTTTTTAAGATGATTGAGTAGTAGTAGTAGTAGTAGTAGAGATTTTCTCGACAAAAGGTTAGATCCCTAATGGTTAACTGAGATTACACTAAAGAACTATAGGGAATTATAGTACACTACACTATGCAACCATCCACTTTGTATTGCTCTATGGTTGTGGGAAATGCACTGTGAAGGTCAAAGACTTAACTCATACAGAATCAAACCAATGAGTAAATAAGTAAGGTGGTGTATAGAGACAGGAAGTTGATCGATGATACTATATAAAACTCAATTGATTGTGATGATTAGGATGAGCTGTAACAGGTGAGATTTATCTACGTCAAAATTGAGACATAAATAGTGATAAAGAACGACCAGCACAACGTTGCAAACTGATTAAAAAAGTAGAGAATGTGAATTACCGGATGCATATCCTTAAGATGAAATGGCTGTGTCAATGCTACTTGGTCTTAATTGGTTGTGTTTAGTCACAGCCAGTATTTGGTATAAATAATAAAATCACTTGAACTGTAACAGACGAAAACTCAGGTGGGAACAACTAATGTATCACAATACAGAAATACAGAATCTCTTGATGAAATATGAGAACTACATTAAATAGCTCATTTGGAAATTTCCGTAATTCATCTATCACATTTTGTATGATACTTCCAGGTGACAATTCCTTACTATTTCCGTTTCTGATTTCTCTTCTTAGCTTTATGCTGCCAGGCTTTCTACTTTCGATTGGTGCTACATTCTACTTATATCTGTTGACATAAGTAGCACACATCACAGAACTAGCTGAAAGGTGATTTTTTATTCGGTATTCATGACGATGAAAATGAGATTATTTCATCAGTTAATCTCATGTATATACGAGATGTTTCTTACGTAAATCCTATAAAAATGTTAGGGATTTGGGATTTTCACTGATAGTCTAGCAGCTGACTATGAATGTAAATTTAGTTCAGATTGTTTTCAAGAACACAATAATACGATGATAATCATAATGAATTTGTTCTATTGTCGACTGGTTTATAACTGCTAGTTACTTTGCATAAAAATATTTACAAAAAAAGGGAAAAACAGTACACACTATTTGTCAGTCGACAAGACTTTAGTGCAAATACCAGAATGGTAGTGATTAAAAAAAAAGGAAATTCAAGTGTTTTACATCAAGAATAGTAATGAATGAATAGATAAAAGTATAGCACAATATTTGTAGCTCATGATCAATATTACAGGTACCTGATTAACTAATGGAAAAATTTATTTACCATGTGATGGGATAGGGCTATTCGATTAAATAGAAGTTATACTGAATTAGGTTGAGACGCATGAAGAAAAAATTCAAGTCATGAAAGTACTTTTAAAGTCAAAGGATAAATTTAACAATCTACGTACAAATATCAACAGGACACATAAACTATATATATATATATATATATATATATATATATATATATATATATATATATATATATATATATATATATATATATATATATATATATATATATATATATACTACGTTTCCACCTTAAGTTTCACTTGTTCGGCACGAGCTAAAGACAACTAACAAAACAATGTATATAGTCTAGGCGATTTAAACTTACACCAGAATAGTCAAGCGATGAATATTTAGAATCAAATCCCAAACCTTAAATTTCTGAAATAACAACGAAAAGGATCTTTGAAAAATGTCTAAATTTAATAATAACGACTGATATGCCTTTTGTTAATAGAATAAGAGAAGAAAAATTTTCTAAGAGCAAGGACATGACTGTATAGATGGATGTTGGGACGTTTCATGTTGCTAAAATCACATGCCACAAAGCTAGTGGTAAGTGAAAAGTATAAAGAAGATATGGAGTAAGTTACCATCTGGATATCATTGTTCAGACCAGTTTACTTACCTTAAACTAATAATCGATGCAACATCACCGGAGACCAAAGTAGTGAACTGAATTAATAGTATGGAGAGAAAAATATATAGATACATGTATAAAGCAAGATCAAATAAATATTTGAAGATGATATTCATCATTATAAAAACTGACAATATGTAAATAGGTAGGTACAGACTACCTGGTTGGGGTCAGTGCAATTCTCATAAACCAAAATTAGGGAAGAGAGATAACGGGTCAGAGTCGATCGAGACATTACAGAAAAATTCACTGACTGTTGAACTGAGACATGTAGGTAAATGGATGCAAACTACATGAGTAGAGTCCGTGTGATTATTGTAACCAATGATTACAGGCTTTGGGTGACATGATTTAAAGTCGTTCCTAATGGCGTAGGTTCAGTCCCTCTAGATCTTAAGTATGTACGTGCGTACGAAGTTCTACGTTGTTACTGACTGACTGACTGACCTTATAAATATTTTTTCTGTTCCAGTAATCCATAAATATTTTCAAATCGTATCTCCGACGCTTAATCTTTTCTAAAGCCACTATCACTGTTATTAATTGTGATATCTTGGCAATTTCTTCTCTATGCGCTAATGCAATGTGGTTTGTTAAACCGATGTCCCATGAAATGTTCTACGTTGATTATGAGTGACTGATACATCAACCGTAATAAATATAAAATCTCCCACATATTTTTAAAGAAACGAAAAAAATAAGTGCCCATGTAAAGATTAAATATGTATTATTTCTCAAAAATTCAACTTAAACCGGCCAAAGAATGGATTTGGGGCAAGTGAGATTATTTTACGATGCTTTCACTACTGCGTTATCCTTCCGTACTAGACAGTTTGTTCAGGCAATAATCTGTTAAGTGTAGCCTAGATAAATGAAGTATTCTCTTAATACAGCAAGATGAACCAAGAAAACTATGTAAAGTGTACTGGAATAAAATTTGTGCACACACAAAAATACAGCTGAAAGAATGAAATAATGACTTACAAAAGATGAAAAAGAAGATAGAATACCACCAGAACTGTCACGTTGTTGTCCAAATTTTCTACATTGTAATATGAAAAAATTATAAATAACTAGTGTTCAAAACATGTTAAAGAAAATCAAAGTAGGGCTCGAATAAAACCGAAAAGATTTTAATAGACTTTTCTGTCTATCAATTTCATCGTCAATGGTAATTATAACAATTGTGTTTTAGAAAACCGAAGATGTAAAGATACTTATAAGAGTGATAGAACAGAAACAAGGAGGAATAAATAAAGGTATAACATGAAGATAATTAACTGGTAAGGAAGATGGATAGTGGCTAGCAGTGGAATCCAGGACGCGCGTTTCGTCCTGTTTGGGACTCGTCAGCTGGATGTACCTGCATCTCAGAGTTGATGTTCACTCTGGGACTCGAACTCAGTACCGTTCGCTTCAAACGCCATCGCGTTATCCACTGAGCTGCTGAGTCCTGATTGCCACTTGCTTGTGCAATGGGGTGAAGTTTAATTCACTTGATATTGTTTTTACTTGAATCTTCCCATTGATGTTTTACGACTGAAATTGATCAGTCTCTTATTGGCATATGTGCATACTGTGCGTATGCCTCGATATTGCCTTAATTTACAAGCATTATAAGCAAAGATGGATAGTGGCTAGCAGTGGAATCCTATTTTAATAATTAGAAAAGTGAAATTCGGTCAAAGTCAAGAAATAAAAAATGCCTTGTAGAAATCAATAGGATCAATGATCGAATATACAGGTAACATGATGAATTTAATTTAAACTAACTCATTTATCAGGTATGAATGATTAATGATATTACTGGATTGCCTAAACAAAAATAGGTAGGGTGGGTCTCAAACTTGGGACTCAACGACTAAACATTGTACGTTAGGCTGCAGTTGTGTAAACAAAATATACACTATTGATGTCTATATTGTTATTAATAATTCTAATTCCTTTGGTAACATGATTTAAACTTAATAGAAGTGAGTAATACAGTTTATAATAATTTTTGTTCGTTTAGTTCTATCTTTATTTTTTCTAATTTCACTAGTGTTTTACTTTATTTTCCCTTGCTGATCTGAAATGAGGTAATGACGATTAAAATCAAAACGTAATTCTACTTGTTCATTTACTTTTAACTAATCAATTAAATTAAAAGTACTTTTATCTGGAAGAAAAGTTAGTTAGTTAGTCAGTCAGTAGGTTACAGGTCTGAAGTTCGAACCCAACTATTTTTGTTTAAGGTGATAGATAGTACTACTAGCCTTTACTTAGGCAATTTGTCAAATGAGCTACATAAATCCTGTTTACAACTTATCTTTATGGTAGTGGCCTTTTTTAGAATAGATGGACTGAGACTGCTAATGAGGTCCAGGATGCGCGATATTGTTTTATTTCGGATACGCCAGTCGGATGCACCTGTATCTGTGTTGACGTTTACATTGAGAATCGAACCCAGTATCCTGCCCTTCAATTGGCTAAGTGATATCTGCTGAGCTACTGAGTCTAGATAAGCACTAGTTTGTTCAAAGGACAGGTTAGCTGTATGGGATGTCCCCTTCTTTAATTATGCCTTCTTCCAACATCTGGATTTGTCGATTTAACTCAGCCTCCAAATGTACGGGAACACAACACCTTGTAAATATGATCACTAGATCATCTTTAATTAGGATTTCATGCCTTACTTTGTCACGATCCAAAATTCACGGCCCAGAATAGAGAACCAGAGTAAAGACCAGATAGTGTTTAATTCCACACAATTACAAGTAACCACTCGCAGTGATCCGAATATAAATCAATGTGAGGAAACGGAATCATATATTTAGTAGTCCGAACGTTGAGTGTCTGTTTGTCCACGCTCAACGACTAATTGTATAGGAGTTTCACTATCACATGTTATTAATATAATATTAAACAATTAATAAATCATTTTTATCATATGCTAGTCAACATCTACAAAAACAAAGTTACTCAACAGTAATATTTACATGTTAAACTCACAAGTTAAATTCCGACAATGCGAGAGCGACAGTAGATAGTATACTCTAAAGGTAGGATAATGAAGAAAATTTAGAATTATTATCATGAAAAGATCGTTGTTTTTGATACACTGAGTTGATCAGAGGTAGGTAAAATGAAAATTGAGATGTTAACGGTTGAACACAATATTTCCCTTGACTTTCTAAGAAGACAAGCATACACTATTGGTTGAAAACGCGGCTTAATTATTCGTGCATGTATTTTCGATTCGGTTAGTCAATCACAAAGTTTCCTGCTCACTTTTAATTTTCTCATTCTTGTGGCTAGTTGGAATCGTTATAGAATGTTTGAATATCAGTAGCAAAATTGGATGTCTGTACAACATAACAATTGCACGTTGAATGCACATCTCCAATTCAACGAGGAATTTTACAGATAATCGAATGGGACCCTAGTTGGATCTCCACTAAGTTTACATTTCGCTTACTACTTTTTGGCAACATTAAAGAATGATCTACTTAGACACGAGATAAACAGAACAGATGTAACCAATGAAGAAGAGTTACGTACTATCCGTACGTTCCTCAACAAGCAGATGAAGTAAAATTTACCAACAAACATATGACCCGGAGACTATAGCTAAACTATAAACACTATTCTACAAGCAACCAGTCGTTCGAACAGGAAAGACAGAATTCCTTAATTCATCTCAATCATGTGGACTTACCGATCTAACCCCTTATGGATTCAGTTACATTCGGTACACAGTAAGTTAGTACGTCATCTAATATCCAACTATCGATCTATCTGGTTAAGAGACGATTAAAATCAATCAAAAGCTCTATAACGGTCCATCTAATTTATACGAGACACAATGTGGATATCAACAATCCCATTCAAATCATCCACTTGATCTCATTGAACATGTCATCTAATCTGTGTATACCGTTTACAAATAATTTGTAGTAAATTGTTACTTACATTTAACAACAGTTCATCTTCTGTCTGCTGAATTAATGTTTGAAATAAATTCAATGACTATAGAAAAAATAAAGAAAATTCACAAAATATTAAATGAAACAGTAGGTTGAGATATGTTAGGTAAAAAAAACAAATCGAATTAAGTGTATAGATACACTATCTCTAGTCCGTTGAAAACATTGAATTATTTATTGGTTACGATGTTGGGTGGTTAAAAACTGTGATATTGGGTGACACAATTTCCAATTTTACAAGATAGTGCATTATTATGATTACTACTTCGACTACTATGATACTCATCTTGATAACTTCACCTAAATGTGCTAGTGTAGCATGTTCGGCTAATGTATATTTGTACCAGGATCTATGTTGGCTATGATTGAATGATTTATTATGATGATATTATCATTACGTAAAATGAAAGTCAATGTAATTCACTTATACTGAACAGAGATATTTTCGATAAAATGTAGCACAGCTTGATAAAAAAGTTCATTAAAAAAAGATCCTTTCGCTGAACTTCGTGTTTTTAAAATGTAACTTGGTTGTTTTTTTTAGATAAGTGTTAAATAACAGTTTATTTATTTGAACACATAGATATTGGTACAAGGGGGCACCAAATACATATGTGCCACACAAATCTCATTTGGTTTGTCTGAGGGCTGTGATACTGCCCAGGTGCCCGAACCGAAACAGGTGGTCTTCTGAGGGAGCCACATCCTGAGCCTTTGACCTACAGGTCTGGTCCACAAGGCAGTGGAGCAACGTAGGGGGACGCATTCCCATGGTAGCCGGTGGCCAACGATTGGTTCATACGCAATTTGTTCCCTCAGGATACTGCAGCCCATGTGCACTATTGGTTTGGAATCAAAGTTTTTCAACTCCCCTAGGTGGACTCTATGTGTCCACCAACCCGGTTAAAGCGCCGGAAATTCGCTTTCCGTCCTCTCATTTCATAACCAACACCCCTGCCACGAGAAGACAGTGAGCAGGAATTCCCTGGCAGAGGCTATACACGAGTTACCATGTGCGAGCATTTCGAGAGGGAGAGCAGACTCTCCCCACTCTCGGCTGTACCAGGGTATTTGGGGGCGTTAATTAACAGCTTGGTTAGTTAAATGAAGATATAGAACATTCTTAAGATTACCTATTATCATGATGAATAGCACCGTACAGAAATGATATTTTTCATGTGTCTATATGATTATATTCGTTTCTTGTTCATATTTACTTATGTTCATTGATTGATGGACGTTGAATATCCAGTTAAATTGAAATACAACAAAGTATTTATTAGCAGAACGTAGATTATATTAAAGTAGACTTGATACAATACTATTTAAAACAGACCATCCAATTCAATATAGAAGACGAAAATACTAAACAACTTGGAAATTGTAAATGTTTTCGTACTATCCAAATGAAAAAAACGTGGCGGAACATCAAAGAATAATTCATCACATTAAGAATAAATAAATAACTTACATCAGGTTCAGTATATTGTAGTAGTAGACCAAGAAATCTACATGCAGTAACACCATGATAATATCTTAATTGAGGATTGATCAATGTATTCATGATTAAGTCATAAATACGATCATCTAACAGAATAGGAATAAATGGATTTTTGTTTAAAGATGAAGTAACCTGTAAAAAAAGGAATGCACCGTATAATAAAAATTATAATCACAGTTAATATTAGTTAGTTAAGTGTCTACAGATAGATTTAAATCTAAGCACAGTGAACTACTATTATTTAAACGTATATGATGTTGATACGTTGATGAATGGCTTTTGTTAACTAACAGGTTCAGTTTGTTACTGTAGGAAGTTCGTGGAGGTTTTTGAGTTTTCACAGAATATATCGAGTACTAATCTTAGTTCGTCAACGTCGTATGGTAATAATGATCATGTATTCACTAGTGAATAGCTCTGAGACGTAACCCTTGGAGTGTTATTGAGAAGCCATGATCAGTGAAAGTTCAACCGCATCGAATGTGAAGTTATCCAGTGAAGGCAATGGGAGATGGTCGTCCAATATCGCAAGTCGGTTGAAGTTAAACATGTACACCATTGGATTCTGGCCCAGTCGTAGATACAGAGGTCAAGTGCTAACCGTGAGACCAAAGTCCTTGGGGTTTGATTTACGGCGAGCTCGCAGACGTGCACCACTGAGGGGTCTTATGAAAGAACAAAACAGATATCAAGTGGACCCCAGTTTTTATTGATTGTTATCACTTGAATCGATGCATGATACAGTCTACTAAGATTTGATTTGATCAAACCAATTTTTCATATCACCTGTATAAATTGGATCAACCCTATCTGAAATAGGTGATGAGTGTCCATATATAAACTTTAAAAGTGATTCTATATATATGGAGAAATTCTCATGATAGAATATGAATAAGTAATAGTAATTCAACTGTTCAACTTACTGAAGCAAATGTCATCATTGAATTGAATATAAGACTACGAAGTAATTCTGGTTTATCTTCTCGGACTAGTTCAACGCATAGAGAAATATAGTTCTATATATGATAGATATGTATTAAAAAATATATAGTTATTTAAATCATTTGCTTAATACAAGGTAGTTTATTTATATTACAGGAACATAATGACATGGATTTGGTAAACAAAAAAAAGGATGAGTTGACAATTGAAAACAATACAAAGGCCAAACACTTGTCAGGCAGTAAGAAATCCTTATTAAGCTAAATTATATTCATTGATTTAATGTACCTAAATTCTGCTACAATAGATCACAAAAAATTACCCACACAAATGAAACAATTATATTGTGAAAAGAATAAAGGAAAGTGTAATACAATTGGTAAATAAATGAACAACAAAAGCATGTTATAAGAGACACAGTTCAGTTCAAAATACAAAAAATATTTCTTTCGGTTAAGAGAATTCCTCTCATTTTTATGAACGTTGTAATAGGAAAATAAAACGCTATCACTATTCTGAGCCGCATATGATAGCGTCACATGCTACTGGATTCCACGACCTTCAGGAACGTAAATGAGGAGTCTGATGAACCGGCAGATACCAGTCATATACAACTCTATCTGCCATACCACGAATCATCTCTTAGATTTTTCCACCCAGCCTCAGCACTAGTAAGCACTGCTTGATGTGCAAGTCGCTAAGATAAAATTCGTATAAAATGGAAAAGCAAACAAATTTTATACTTCAAGATGTTGACACAAATGTTGCCAATGTGACCAAACCTACATAATCGTACGTCCACAACGAAGATCAAGAACAAACATTTGCCACTGAGGCTTGGTTGATGTCATGCTTTTTTCTAATTATAAGCGTTTATGGAATCCTATCACATATGTTTACAGTGCAAGAACAATGTTGAATCAATTGATCATTTCACTATTGGTGAAAGGTTACCTAATGTGCGAAAAATCATTCATTATTGCATGACTGGCTATTCAGGAAATATCATAAAACCTGAGATATTAATGATTTACTGAAATTGAAGATTATTGTTGTGTGTAGCTATTACTTTACAATTTTTATAGTGAGAAAGATGAAGTATTAAGTAACCTGTTTATATATATATATATATATATATATATATATATATATATATCGAGAGACAACTACTGGTTTGAGCATTTAATATTTATTAAGCAGAACGGACTGATCTTTTACATTCTAATGGCATTCACTTTGTAATTCCGAGCGAATCACACTCAAAAAATAAGAAGGTTTTGATTAAACTGGAATTTGATCAACTAACCTCCATAAAATCTTTAACATGCTCCGGTCCTAAAAGTATCGCGCTTAGTTCCTCATTTATATTTGGTGATCTACACTTGTGAACGCCACTCAGTAAACAGTCCAACGTCTGAATAGCATTGGCAACTCGGATGCGATGTCCATCATACTGAGCTGTTTGAAGGCATTGTATAAACAATCTGTTGAGCTGAGGCTAATAAATAAAAAGAGAATTTCAAGTTAAAATATCAACCAGACTTATAAAAATGAAAGCGTCTTAAACAAGGTTACCTTAAAGGCTAATTAGCAGGCCCTAATGTTTACCAAGACTTTTTAAATTAAAAACCTACAAAAAAGTCAGATGTACATTGAACCGGTACGAAGCAACACAGCTATAATGGCAAAATGATATTTTACAAAATGAGTGAGTGAAATTCGCGCCAAAACTCAAGACCTAAATTAAATATAATTGGTCCGTCCGTAAATTATAGCTTTGCCGTCGGTCCAATCGCCAATTTCAGTTGTTATATTATTTTCGATCGATATTAATCAAAACTCAGAATAATGTATTTGGTAAACCCCTGTAAGTGATGCTTCGATTGTTAAATATGACCAGCTATTCTAATAAGGTAATAGCAATCACTGGAAGCTGTGCATGAACCAGTCACTAAAATATGTAATTTGACAAGATTTCAAATGGTCGCTCTTAAAAGTTTTAACAATCAGCTGTATGTACTTTGAAAATACATGAAATACAAATCGAAAATAGATAGTAAAGGAAAATTTTTAAGGCCATGACACGAGAATGCATGTACACCTGTTCCGCACCATTTAGAGCAACGTAGCACGAAAACAAAGTCTGATGATTAAGTTAGCTCAATATTTGTCTTAAATCGATTATGCGAAATCAGACAATGACCTAAACTTTTCACATGTTCAGAGATAACCAGTGTGGGCGACACAAATAAACATGATTAGCATGTACTGCAAAACATCAATAATTCGAAATTCGTTAGTAGTTGATAATACCTCACCTACATCAGTGGTTTTCAGAGTGCTCAGATGAAAGATTTCGAAATAGTTTGAGGCTATCCAGTCAAATGAAAAACGGTATCACAAAATAACACCAACAAAACAACAAACCTTCAGTCTAACGAGATCTTCTGAACTTGTTTTCTCAAAGTGTGCAGACAAACATTTAAGATTGGGCTAAGCATTAGAGACAAAAGTAATGTAACATTTACTTTAAGTAGAAAAAAGTCGTCCCAAAATTCCGCTCTGCCTTGAGTAATATCTTGTCCTTGAAACAGCTTATCATACACTTGTAGCACTTTTTCTTTAAGTGAACCTTTCGGAGTCTTTTTCCGTTCTCCAGCCACAGACATCACTGTAGCTACCGAATACAAACCACGCACAGCTTAACGACCTAAAATGCGGTATAGGCAAACAAATGTCCAATAAATGTTGAACTTATTCATATAGACTGATTGATCTGCATACCTTCTTTCATAAGGTAAGGCTGCAGTGTTTTTTTTATCGTTATATTTTTAATTATTTGGTTCATTTTCATGATTATAAGTATGTTAGTTCCAAGATGTTACCTCGAGGTGTGACTTCAGTGCTAGCAGTTTAGATAGCACTGCGTATTTTCATATGCAGTTTACACAGGAACATGCCAAATCCTCCACGTTGTTACTCATACCAGGCCGTCAAAATCGTTCTGAGAAGAGCTTGAAGGTTGCTCGAACAGCTGTATGAGAAATCTTGTGCAACGTGTTGAAAACTTAGCTTTGATAATGTTTCGGCACAACTGAAAGTTACCAATGAGCTACTTTGGCCACGACTGACCTGCGGTATGACTGAGACGTATTTACAATTGATTGATCACTGGGTGGTGATCAACGTCATGTATTTAAGGTCTTTTTTAGTGCAGATCGAATCCATCAGAAAGTATCAGTTCTCTCATTATTACAGGCATACCTTGCTGACGAGTGCCAAGTAGCACGAAACCTAGGCTCAGGTTTTCTTGTTGACTACTTCCAACCAGCATCTTATTTCAATATAGTGCAAACAATTTCGAAGCACCTAGTCTCGTGGCCGCATCACAACACGGTCGATAGTATTCGGTTTGGACTAAAAAAAACCTGACGTACATGACATTTATCACAAGCCAGTGATCAATCTATTGTCATTATGTCACATAGTAAAGTTTCCTTAATTGATCCCATAAGTTTGAGCCGTAGTTCTAGGGTAGTCGAAGACACCTCGTGCTCAAAATCAGTATAGCTGAGCGAGTCTATTAAGACCAATTCCTTGAATGCTGTTCATGGTCATAGAAGACGAGGCATCTGCCACAACATTGTGTACCCCAGAAATATGTTGTTTATCTGAAGCAAACCGCGAAATACAGTCCAGTTGTCGAGACTCTGGAGGGGAGCATTTGCCTGAAGACGAGGTTAGAGAATAGGTGAAATGTTTGTGACTGGCAAACCCAGCGAATTATCGGCCTTCCACAAAGGACTGAAAGTACCGTACAACAAAATACATAGCTGAGAGTTCACCATTGAAATCGCCATGTCTTGATTCACTGTCCTGCTGTTTTTAAGGACCATGTGATAGGGAGATACTCATGTGCTATTCGATGACCGAACAATTCCGAAGTGTATCATGTGGCCAAATTCATTTTTGGCTAACCTCCGTTTTTGGGGAGCGAGTCAGTGTGAGGGAAGATTGTGACTTCATTCACCCTTGGGGTCCTAGTGATTTCCAGAATCCGGTCGGCAAATCAAGCTCGTTCGTTTGCAGCGTTATTTCGAAATGAGACAAGGACTGCCTGAACATGTTGGGGAAGCTAAGATAAAGAAATCTGTCTTAACAGATCATCGTCAAGGGTTCGTTTACCAATGAGCTTTCGCATTCGTAGCAAAATTTCAGTTGCTGAGCCATACTGTAGCTAAATGGTATGGAATAGTTGGTCTAGATTTTGTCAGTCGTGTAGGTTTTCACATATAAGGATAGCATATTTTTTATGTTTCATAGGGTTTAAAAACATTACTGATAAACATATTAGGTGTGGCGTACCTGTTAAAGTCGCTCTATAGCACTATCATCACTGAGAAGAATTGTGCCCGTAGTTCTTTCACGCTGTGCTCGTGGAAGTCAGCTTCTGCGTAACAGAATCAGGCTCCAATTTTGTCGGAACAGAACGGTATGAGATGAAATATGGGAGGCGAAAGAGTCTTTGTAGTGGCATTGGTTCAAATAATTTATGAGTCTATCCCGTCATGAGGAATATAAAACACAATAATAAACGAGTAAAAAACTGAAAGCATGAGAATTATGTCAAAATATGTTAAAATAAAAATTACGAAATAATGTCAATGTTTCAAGAAGGAATAAACAAACAGACTACGAGTTGATGTACCAGATCACGTCGTGCTCACCGCCACAAATTCCACAAGTACTCGGAGTTTGACAATACCTTGACACGTAACACTTTTAATCAAATTAGAAGCCAGAATTGAATATCTATCTTCCCAGTTATCTCATATTCAAGTTTGACGATTGTGTTTTTTTGACCGATACTACTACTAGCCTTCATTTGACCTATTGGCTACTGTTATGCGACTTTCCACTCTTAGCATATTCCTAACTTATCAGTTACGGTATCTCACACTCACAGCCACTTTTGACTAGATTCCATATGACTATTATTTTTCATCTTATGATGTGATAGTGTCTGGTCTGCCTGTATATTAACCACATATGTAGGAGATACACGAGTCACAGCGGATGATGATATTTGTATCCTGTACAGGTTGGACTGGGCTAGGCATGATGTTGCTACATTGAGGACCAATAAGGATTCAGAGTCGACTCTAAGCTCCTCGTACTGGTTACCGCACCATTATATTGGCATTGGGACAACTTCGTTTGAAGTCAATGTTCTGACTGGCGAATTGTCATGCGACGGACCATAGGACATAACAATATGAGTACGTTTTATATTATTGTTAATATATCCCGTTTCGCTCTTAAGAAGGTAGCAGCATTGTCGCATAATTCAATAATTTTGTTGTATATATTACATCACCTCTATAATTTATTGTTAGAATATTTTAAATGGTGAGAATACAAATAGCACAAAAGGTCAAGCTTCATGTGCTTCTCCTTGGACTTCTTCCTTTTAGTCTTAAAAACTCGTTGAATCTAACCATCAACACTTGTTTGACTGTTAAACTTATGTGCTATCCGATATAGATTCGAATAAATAGTTGAACTACTCTAGTAAATATGAGACGAATTTTGAGAATGTAGGGTCAAGTACTGTGTCTCACCTACATGGGTTATTCTAGCTTACGAGCAGATTAATTAATTTGTTACTTTCGAGTCATCATCTACACATATTTTGATCTTTCTGATTACTCTCTAATAACCTTGATTGTCTCTACGTGAGAGTGTGTGCGTTTACCACTTATTCAATTCGTCACATGTCTCTAGTTTGTTCTGTCTAGCTATAAATAGTGGGTCATGTTTTATGAGATGGAGTACGCACACATTCCTGCCCCGCTTTTCGTTGTTAATGCCCATCTGATTAAACGAATGCGTGAAATAAGTACAACCAACTAAATCCAATTACTGGCTCATGATAATTACTGTTGCACAAACGAGGTTAGCCTTGGTGTTATATTTAATGCATATCCATACATTTACTCGAATCGAAGTCAGATCGTGGACACTATAAGAATAACAGACTGTTGATTACTTCCAAGAGTGTTGGTTTCATATTACAGATATGCCTGTTACTATTGTTCTGAGTTCTCATAACGACGGACACCCCATTTTAATCATTTTTGTTATCGCTATATACCCTCGTATATAATTATCGACTTCAGTCGTGTTAGGGAGTAACGCAATTAAATAATTCAAATATGAAAATCAAGTTTGAATACGTATATTTCATACATCTTAGTGAAAATATATAACACTATTTAACTTCACATTTTCGTTTTCGGCATATCTGTTTTAGATAGTGTATGGTCTAGGATCTTCCATGGTAAGGTCAACTCATTCTCATTTTTTCTCAATCTATAGTTCTATTTATTCAGACTGATCTCGAGCAACATACTCAAGCGTTTTCCCGATTTTTTTCCGGCCTAATCTATCTAAACGCTTTCTACCCAAATCATTGCTCTTTGTTTTTTCAAGTTAACAAAGGAACTATGTGATATTTGTACGAACTAATGATCCCTTTCTACAGGATTCCCCACTTATTAAAAATTCGAAATACAATAAGTTCACTTGTGTTTATCTAGTTCTGTTTGGCCTAAATTACACTTTTTCCTGAAATTCGCAATAAGTAAATTAACTTGAATACTTCTAATAATCATAAACCAGTAAAAGAATGCTATTACGGATTAAATTTATATACTATATTAAACTATTTGGAATGTATAAGTAATGTGTCACTGAGCTAAAATTGACTTCTATGTTAACAAAAAATCCAGCCTTTATTCATATGATGCCCTTATGACTAATGATACTTGACTTCTCTGGCAATTAACACTTTTAGCGTGACGTCGAGTCCCAATTGACTATGAACACCACTACCAAGAAACGCGTGCTAAATGACTCCATATAAACCCCCGAGAGCCAAATATCAGAAAGCAGTTAATGGACCAAGTCGAGATATATTTGCTGGGGCTCTCGTGGTATCGAAAGGACACCGAGATAGTGCCAGGATACAAGCTTGGTTACGGAACGTAACCGAATTCGCGCGAAGTCACAATCAAAGTGTAAGAATAACGGATGTCTTTATCACAGTTAAACAAAAGCACATTAATACAGTCACTGGTACAATTGGTTATAATAATAATTGTTTTCAACAAACCAATCGTGTTCTCGTGATAAAAGTGAGTCACTACACACTAATACTGATGTTAATTTATTCTTGCTCATTTCCCTTCATACAAGCATGTATTCGCTTTTATTCTCATTCGGTGTAGGTAATTTTCGTTGCTAACCGATTGTATTTTTGTTACTTCGTGGTTAGTATTCAAGAGAAAAGCATCCACAAGATGCCGAACACAGTTTGTAAAGGTTTACAGTATAGATCCAAGAAAAAAATCTTTTCATTTCACTAGCAAATGATAGAAACCTAATGGAAATGAATAAATTAACCTAATATAAATGACTCATGAAAATCACTTTACGAACTAAAATAAAGTTCCGTCATTCCATATTATTTGGTTTTGAAGCGCAGCCACTTCAATCATGTCTTGCTTGAAACATACGAGACCTAATGACACGTTTAGAAGAGACAGGACCATGTTTCCATTTTTGCATGTTATTTTTACTGATCGATATGATTGAACGTTTTGTTTACTAAGGAAGATGGGTAAAGTTTAACGAGATAATTTTACCAGTAAACTGGTCGATGCAAAAGCAGTCCGTTATTTCTACCAAGATTTTCATAAGCATGGTTTGAAATTTTTTCGTTGGCTTTTTGAGGCATAGGTAAGAAAATGTGCAAGTGAGTTAGCAGTTCCTAATCGAACAGATGAGTTTTCATAATGTGATCATTTGATTTCTAAAAAATTCATTTTCATTTTCAGAACATCTTGTTCGGTCACAACCTGACTACGTAAAGCTTCTTAAAAAATACTTCACTGGTTTTGGAAACAGAAGTTTATCCTCTTTAGAGTTCAAAATATTTCACCAACTTGTTGACTGATTTAGGTAAGATGACATTTAAAAAATTAAAGTAAGTTCATCATGTCACTACTTAGCTTTCTAAATACAATGGTTACTACTTCATCTTACAATTACCTTTCAGAATCCATTCATCTAACCGAAAAATTAAATTTGTGTTATATTACGTTCACTTATGCAAAACCAGAAAACGATAAAAGTCGATAAACTTGGGATCATGAGACTTTCATAGATCGCTTACATTATTAAAGGAGTAATTAAGTGGAAAATTTACTTTACAGATAAGTGGATAAAAATATTTATGACTTTTCCTACAAGGCAGAAAATGGCGAGACTATAATTTATGGACGAACCAATCAGATTTAGGATAACGGATCTTAAATTTTGGCTTGAAATTCACTCACCCATTCGTCCAAATAGCGTCTTGTCATTTTAGCTGATGTCAGTTCGTGATGAAAACCACAAATTTAAATCTTAACCCTTACCACCAACTGTAAATCATTGTCTTCATTCTTCAAACTGCTTCATAACCTTCAGTTAGCCCTATTAATTAGGTAGACACCCTTAAGATCACTTTGGCGTCACTAAAAGGTCGTCCATAAATTATAGTCTCACCCAGAAAACACCACAATTCCTGTGTCAAAGGATAGTAATGAAACACGTGCAACGTTTTGCTCATGACAAACTAAATTTCCGTAAAGTCCAACACTGAAAAATAGAAAATGTTACAAAGAAAGAAATATTGTTGAGAATAGAAGTAACAAAAATATAGAAATAGCAGTAATCCGTTAAACAGGAAATTATTCGTATCTATGGTGATGTGAAATTAGCCAAACAAGCTCAAACTACTCAACATTGATAAGTAGTATGGTTTGACGCCAAAGCACATTGGACAAAGAAGTGAAAAAGGAAAAAGGTAATCTTACTAATAGTTGAATTTATTTTTACTTTCACAATAAAGTAAGTTTGGAAATTAACAAATTTTTTTCAGAGAGGATTAGGAACACAAGGTTATATGTGTGTGAAGAATTACACACTACAGTTAGTACTAATTTCAAACTAGATGTCAATTTGTGACGAAATCTATGCTAGTAGTGACCACATATGACATTGATCAAACAGCATTATGTAAACAACAATTCAACTGTATATTGTGTTGGCTAGATGTATTGCGAGGAGCACAAATAAAGATCTACTTAAATAACTCAATAACGTGGAAGTTATACTTCACTAATAACAAACCGGTTAAAATATATTATCTAGAAATGCTTTTTAAGAAGTCATAAATATAGACTACTCGGAAGAAACCTCTCTAATTGAAACTACAATGAGACGAAGATCAAAGTAGCGATGCCCCCGAATAACAGTCTGGTCAGAGCGGTTAGATCGACTTCTTACTTATATTTTATAATCAATTAGTGGCGTCTACTCAGACAAAGGTTACTTACTTTTGCTTATTTTATGGATAACTACCGGTTCAGCCGATCCCATGGCGGATGCTACATCAGATATTCTACTAGACGGATAAGTGAACATCATCCTGAGTGATAAATAGGAAATTTTGTCTAAATTTAATCGAACAGTTTCACAGTATCTGGGCTCTGAGTTAATGTGAGATATTAAAGAGGAAGAATGTATTTGTAAAATCTCAGCGAAAGAATTTGAAGTAAATCCAACGTTTCGCTTAACAATCTGGTTCAAGCTTTTTCAAAGAAATATAATCAAACATCAAAATTGTCGAATATAAATAGGTACATGGTTCTCCGGTTTACTATCTACTGAATGAGTCATCCAATCAACGTGAACAATGTTCAAAGTAGGTATTTACATTAGTGTGTAAGAGACATACAACTAGCTGTCCAATGGTAGCTAATAATGAATTAGTAAACCTGAATTCCTTATTTCATTCCATCTATATTACATTAACTAATTAACAGATATTACATTCAACAGTTCAAATCAGTTATCTTGTGGTGCGTGTTACCTATATTGATATAAGTAGTATATGACGCGTGTCAGGAATGTAATGTCTGGCAGCAGAAGATGGGGAAGATCAATGAAGAAAGAGAGGGATTAGAAAGCAATTGGCATGGAAATGCAAGAACAACGAAGTTCGATACAATTATTAAACATTTTGCAAATTAAGTATTATGATATAGTTTTTCTATTTTACCAAGAAACTGTGATTTTGTGCTAAATATAATTCGGTTGTCCTCACCTGTGTTCTACTTTACTGCAATCTTACCTGAATATGTTAAACAATTGACTGGAACATTAAAATAACACAAACTTTCAATTAAATATACATTCTTGTTCTTTGAATTCTTTTGTCTTGTTTATTTATCTTCATTTAATGCATGCTGTGACATTTTTGATTCATATCATATATAAAAATTACATGTTTTGTTAATATTCACCGATGGAAGGCAATATATAATGAATGAAGCTTCTTCTTCTCACTTACGTATACATACAATCCGTTATGTCTCTTATACACTAATGTATATACCTAGTTTAAAGATTGTTAACAGTGATTGGATGACCTATTCAGTAGACAATGAACCGGAGAATTGTGTACCTATTTATCTTCGATAATTTTGATGTTCCTTGAAAAAGCTTGAACCGGATTGCCAGGAGAAACGTTGGATTTACTTCAAATTCTTTCACTGAGAATTTACAAATACATTCTTCCTCTTTAATATGTCATCCTTAGTGGTTTGGAAAGTATAAAATAATGACAATGTACAGCTCTGTTCACCACACTTCCTTTACAGTGGTTGTGTAGTAGATAAAACCGAATCGTTTTCAATGATCAACTGTGTATATAAGCAAATTCTCGATTCGGCTTGATTTCACATTTTACACAAGGATTCGAAACAACATCTTTAGTCAATATGTTCAACAGGATGTCTCTTCGTTGACCTGATAAAGTTTAATAGACAGTTTTACTAGTGTCTTTTATTCTTTGATCGTGTGCTTATCTTCATGCTCTCCTCCTCTATCTCTTCTTTATGGTTCATACATTTATACTGATTATTTCTGCACTACCTGATATGTACTTTTAGTAAATAGTAATTTCATTTTTATCTTCCCAGATCATAAGCTGTTTCACCCATTAATATACTTATTAAGCTGTTCTTATTACCGTTAATGAACCAGTCAACTTGCTATAGAGTATTATATTTCATTTCTTATAATTAGTTAAGTGATCTATTTTATTGTCATTATTGACTTATAAATTGTTTTAGTTGATTCAATTGTGTTATGTATCCACATAAATATAACTGTATATTAGAGTGAAGAATGATAAATATCTAGATAAAAACAATGTTATTTACCTATATACATTGTTTTAGTGAAGAATATACACAGATAAGCAACATATAAATATACAAGAAAATGTAGTCAACCGGTTTTTATATCAAACTGTTAATGTCTAATCTATATAAAGTCATTAAAATATCTCCCTATTGTCTTAATTGTTAAATAAAGACAAAGAATAAGTTTCTTGAATGAATAAAGAAAAAGAGTTTTATTTCTGTTATATCCGAGCGAAGATTAAATCACGGGTAACTTCTGAGACATATTAATTGACTAATATTATCTATACATCCTTATGGTATAACTATCCAACAATTAGATTATGTATATTTATATTCCCCTTGTTATAGGCTTTATTTTGACTTATATATTATTATTGTACGATTTACGGTTCTTAAGCCATGGTCAATTTATTAACTACTGCCTCCCACATTCACAGCCACTTTTTGGCTTTATTGTGTACAAATGCTATTTCCTATTTGATGGCGTGTTGCGGTCTCTTTGTTTGATATATAAACACAGTATGTTTGATTTAAATGATTCGATTCGATTCACATATTGGAAGCTGGTATTGTTGTTCTGGTCTCAAGTGTACGGACTAGGCGGATATAAGACCAATAAGGACGCTAGGTTGCTTATACCAGTCGAACGTTATTGGTTTGGCATAGTGCTAAGATTGTATAAGTCGTATTTTGATTGGCGGACAAGTCACGTGATAACTAGCCGGATAAAAAGTCATAACAGTTTCATTTGTAAAGGTTTAAATCATATTGTTACTGATGTTAAGGTTTGTGATTAAATAGCCTCCTTTTAGCATCCAAGAAGAATTGTCTTGAAACAGTCATTAATTTACATGTATTTTAAATTAAACTATGATATTGGCTGATAATGAAAAGCGTAAAGTATTGAACTTGTGTATTAGTGTGAAAATCAACGCTCGGATGTATGTGTATCCAGCTGAAAAGTTTAATATAGGAAAAAACGAATATCCTGGATTCTATTGTTAACTATTATCTTACTTAAATCCACTTGGTGTTGCTTACCTGAATCTTTCTATTGATATTTAACACTGCAATTGATCAGTTTCTTGTTGGAATATGTGCATACTGTGCGTATCGCCTTATTTCACAAGCATTATAAGCAAAGATGGATAGCGACTGCCAATGGAATCTATTTCCTCTAAGAAATATATAAGCAAACAATACCAAGTGAACTTGAATTTCACACCATCTCACAAACAAGTGGCTATTAAGACTCAGTAGCTAAGTGAATAACATGATAGCATTTAAAGTGAAAGGTACTGTATTCGAGTCAAAGAGTGAACATCAACACTGAGATGCAAATATATCCAGATGACAAGTACTAAATAGCACGAAACGCACATCCTGGATTCCACTGTTAACCACTATCCATCTTTGTTTATTATCATACTTTTCTTTTTAAAAAAAAAGAAACATTCGTTACTTTTTTTCTTGCTTTCCAAACATTTAATGACTAATCTCCATAAAGAAAACTTTTATGAGAATTTTATCTTTCTAAGAAAATATGAATATTTTCTTTGGTTTCAATATATAAATGTCATTAAATTATGAAAAACAAAGTTTGTTTATACTGGGAAAACAGTTGAGAGTAAAAAAAACTGAATAATAATTCATCTTCTCATTAAATGTTATAAATTATCTAAATAGTTTCGAACGTATACACACACACACACATGGGCACACACGGGTATTTGTAAAGTCAGGAAGAAAAAAAAAAGGAGAATAAGAAATTTACAGTGGGATATTTTATCATCTGTTCAATATTCAATTGATATTATTATTCAAATGAATTTTTAAACGTGTTATCAATTAGTTACGAAAACTTAAAGTAACATATGACATATTTAGGGTGTGTGTGTGTGTGTTTGGCAAATTAAACTGTTAGTTGATTATATTGACATGGTTACCAATTGCATAGTAGCTTCGTAAAATGTTCTCTTCATAAATCTTTATTGTATAACGTTTTTAAATTTAAATTTTCATCTTCTGGAGACAAAGTTTTGCTCATTTACTCTTTCTAAATTGTTTCTACTTCTGTTTCATTTTTTTGATCACTTTATATTATCAAGGTAATTTTTGTTTATTTCAATCTGACTTTAATTTTCTTTTTTGGTAAATTATCTGAGGAAGATTTTGAGACAGTGGAGAAGATTTGTAGCTCAGATGGATGATTTCGGTGGAGTTTTGTTCACTGAGCTGGATAGTTTAATTGTGGAGCTTTCATTATTCTTCTGAAAGACATTATCAGTACAAACTTCAGTTAGAAGTCTTCACAACTCAACCATCCAGCTCAGAAGAAGATTTACTTTTTAAGTCATTTAAAGTTGGAAAGAATACTTTGTATTGTCAACATTCAGTTTTCTAAGGAATGAAACAATTAAAAACTTTACTGTATATGGAATATACGTATCTGATTAAAATGGAAATTAGATATCTAGTGAACCTACATTAGAATAAATAAACTTTGTCATCTATATGAAATAACTTACGAGTTTAGAGGTATTTTTAGGTAGTGCACACATGATACAAATATTATTAACTTAAACTAATCAAAATCCAATCAAAAATATCAACAGAGCTAAAATTTAAATCCCTACTTATAATGATATAAAACTTGTTGGATTGAATTCAAATAACCACATGTTTCTACAACACTTTTAATGAATTGAATAAATATATTGTTAGTTTTGGTATCAAACGATTGAAAAGAACAGACCGGAATTCATGGATCTAGGTATACCTCTAGTTTTTATTTATTAGCAATGTGTATTTACAGCCCTAGGATCACTGATACTGACTTAAAGATCTGAATTCATATCACCTGATAGCTTGTTCGTAATGTCTAGTTCTAGTAGGTTTGTTGTATACCGTAATTATTAACTGATTCCATCGACGAGTGACTGTATCACTAGAACTGTGGTTCACTCTGTAAACCAAGATTTTTTACAAGGATTTTAAAAAATCTACCTAAAAGCTAGTTTACAATGAAAACAATATTATTATTCAGTTTGGTGGTTTGTTAGGATTTGTTTATATTCAGAACTTTTTATCAATGTTCCTACGCTAACTCACACAAGAACTTCATTCTTCTAAATGGACAACATACAGTAGATACATTTTTCATACTTACTGATCAAAATATTTTCAATTACACTGTACTAATAGAAGATTGGAATGAAGTCATTACAGTATCACTTACGTGATAAACAATCAAATACTTTACGGATAAAATATTGATTAGTTTCAGCGTTTACGTTCATGATTCTAAAGTCATGAAATCGAACATATTTGTCAGTTGAAACTAAACTATCTGGTAGAAATATCGATGAAATAATAATAATAATAATAATAATAATAATAATAATAATAATAATAATAATAAATGTTAATACATATTCTACAATGATTACCGAATGCACACCAGCTTACGTTATGATCAGGTTGTTTGAATATAGATAAACCAGTTAAAAGATATAAGAACATATTGTCAACTGGCGTGATTAATAAATTGCTTTAGGTGAATATTTGTTAATAATGTTAATGTTAATAATAATAAATCATATGATTTAGTAAAAAAGAAGGGATAATCAGAAATCATAGCATTATTAGAGTACAACATCATTATTGAATTATACGCTTTGATAGTAATTAAGTAAACTTGATAAGCATTCTCAGTAATAATAGTGTAATTTTGCTGGTGAACCGAGATATGATCTCTAGTGTAAACATTTCAAAGATATTATCAGAAGTGAAAACATTATCCATACACCGTATAAACGGTGGCGAACTTGTTTCACTGTCAGAGAGTGCCAAATAATTCTAGGTTCCCGAAAATTTACTCATAAATTAATTATTTTACTAAAAATGGATTCAGGGTGAACATTTCTGTCTTCGATATTTAGTTATGAGTGCTATAACTGAGTGATTCAGAAAGATGGATTGTGTTACTGGGTGTAGAAGATAATTTATTTAATATCTAGATATTATCATTCGTCGTTCAAGTTGCTGCTTCCATTAAGGACCAGGTCCTATGTTGGTTCATCTAAATTTGCAATCTAAGTTGCCATTACTTTCAATAATACGATGTAAAAAACGAAGCTCGAAAAATTCCAATTTGTTTATCCTTAATGTAAGTGCTACTAACAATAAGAGCTTGGTGTTTTAAAAGTTCTGAAGTAATAGATATAATACAACAAAACACGTGAATCACTGTTTCTTTCAAGTTAACTCACATTACTGCTGTAGAGTGGAAGGCATTTGCGATTTATTCAGTTGGCTCATACATTGTTATCTCGTTAGAATATCTATTGCCTGTGGATATGGACGATTTTATGTATTTTTGGGTTGACTCCCTTTAGTTACCGGCGTCTTATAAAATCCTCGATAATTTGAGAACCACGTATGGTATTAGCGTGCTCAATTTTTACTGATGGGGCCTTAAAACCAGTGATTTCTTGGGTTTTTTAAATTCTTCAGGCAAACAAAAACGCCTATATTTCAAAAAGAGATATTTACATTTATGCCTTTGTTATTAATGTTGAAGACAAAATATCGGCAGCCATAAGATCTATACTAAGGTTTGAGGTATACAGGTTGCCAGAGGTTAGATCTAAATTTTTTATAGTTTATGTTATACTTCCAGTTCTTTCTGACAGCTGAGGAATTTCATTAAGATGTGATGCAGTCATGACAGAAGAAGTTGCTGATAGGGAATCTACAATAATTGTGGTAGTTTAAGAAGCATTAATGTTGTCTGAAGTGATCGTTTAAGTCTTTGCTTGATTGTTTTCGTTGCGACTATACAGGAATTCTTAAACTTAGTGGAAGCAACAATTAGTCGTTCAAACATTTTCACTCGGGTACTAAGTGGGGTTCAGATTGAAAAAGAATGGGATAAAAGTACTTTCAGTGTATTTTTTAAGCAGACAAACTAACAGAGGATTGATCGCTCTCAATATCAAATACTTATCTAATTTCAGCCGTATTTTATCTGGAATGTTACAAAAAAGGGTAGTATGTCTAAAGATAGGAAATCCAGTTATTTCACTGACAGATTCGACTTTAATAACATTCAAATCTGAGGATTTTGGGCTCTTATGTAGTAACAGCTTGAGGGGAGATGAACCTTTGAGTTTCCATTTGACATTATCACGTATTGGAGATAATATTATGATTAACTCCATTTTTAAGAGAATACAGCCTACCTGTTTGTTTAGGCAATATGCATACATTAAATTATCAATGTTATAATTGCTCGACACAAATTATTTATGTTTGTTTAATAATAAATATGGGTTTCAAAAAAGTGTCTCTCGATTGTTCTTTCATAATAAATTGTCGTCTAGGTAGATATTGTTTTCTGGTGAAAACCATAACTAGATATTTCATTGAAATAAATTATTTGTCGCATTATTACTTAATACACTAAAATTATTGGTATTAGATGGTTGAAGATTTGTAGAATATGTGGAAGATGACAACATACTAGAGAGTATTAGTACATTGTTTAATTAAATAATGTTTAATTGTTCGGTATTTATATTCTACAAATATGGTCACGATTTAAATGTGATTGTATAGCTTGGAGTGTGAAATATCCTTGTACCTACAATTCTGCATGCCCGAACATGTTCACTAGAAGATTTTTAAACTCATTATAATTTTAGTACGATGATTTCTTTAGGATTTTCCGAATTCAATGATAACGCATTTTAATTAACATGGAGTTCACGTGACAAGTATTTGGTTACAATGGTGGTCATATATATATATCAAGCTAATTTTTTGACAGTCATTAATGAAAGTTTACTTATTCGATAGTTTGTTTCCAAATTGTATGAAATACTTTCTATAAGTTTAATGTTTTCTATGGTCGACAAAACAAAAATCTATTACTATATAATACAATACAAAAAGTAACAAAACGATATCTATTATCTAAGACTGCTAGCATAGGAGTTTCACTAAATTGTCAAATTTTTTTAGATTTTACATTTTAAAGTTCTAAATTCGATCTCCTTTAGTAAGATATTGAATGTTCACTGCTGAACCTCATTTAAGGTTGAAATAGCTATCCAGTACTTCTCGGTTTCCAGTTACGGTTTAATTAAGATAATTTCGTATTGTAAACTATTGTTATTGGAATCAATTCACTCTGAAGCTATATAAAAGTAGACACTATTGAACTATAATTAATTAATTCAAATGGTATCTCAGTTAATACTGTACCATAAAGTTACCAGGTTCAGTTTCGTACAGGCGTATTGGCGTGCACCAATACTTTCGTAACTAAACTCCTCAACTAAGATAATGACTGTTGGGGTGTTCCGTCAAATTTCTCGCATGAGACAAGCAAGAATCAGGAAACACTAAGAAGCGTTTCCTCCAATCAGCATTCACTTGAAGTCTTAGCCAAAAATATCAAGGGAGCGAAACGTCATATGCAGAGGTCCTGATTGGCTGGTTGCTACATTGCTACTATGTTTAGTAGCATTCCAGAATCTTCGAGCAACCCAAAAACATCTGAAAATATTATAAAAACCCTGTATTTTCTGTATTAAAATGAACCTTGGAGTAACCTACTTCCCGCATACTTTGAGTCTTCTCTATCGTGTTCAGGTCGCTGCATAGTTCTAGCTTAAGGGTTATAGAATAGCTTAGGAGACGAATATAACGTTCATTTAATACGCAAGACTTATCAATGACATCCCTCATTAAAGTAATTTAGGATTAAAAAATGGTCAATTGATTTGAATATATCAACATGTCAAGTATTTAACAAATAAAAAAATAGAATAGTCAGTCATATCCTTATAAACAATTGTTTGTTAAGATAAAATTAGCGAAGGTAATTACCAGAGTTATTCTCTTATTAATTTAAATTAGTGAAATGTTGTTTAAATTCATAATGCTGTACAACTACAGTACAAATTATTTAAATTACTCAATTATTATTACGAGTATTAACAAAGACTAACACTAAAAGAAGTTGAATTCATTAAAGATAATAAAAATAACTTCATCAAATACATACATATATCCTTTATATATCAGTCACAATGTGTTGTTATAACTATAGTGAGTTAAGTAGTAAACCCATGGTGATTATGTAAATATTCTTTAAAATTATTATTATTATTATTATTATTATTATTATTATTATTATTATTATTATTATAGGATATTATGTCGTCTTATTTCCTAAGGTCATTAAAATTACGTTACCTTCTATTAAAAAAGAGGTCGTTTATATGTTGTTTATTTACTATTTGGTTTATATTTAAGAATTAATTGAAAATAGTAATACACTACAAAGAAAAACATTTACAATGTTTACTTCATAAAATTTTGAGTTTACTTCATTCACATTATGTAAACAATGTAAAATTGGGATGGTTTAGAATGTAAAAATTTACGAAAAAACTTACTAATAAAGTTTTGTAGAGGAAGACTACTCTAACTAGAAAGCAATGAACAGCGATTTTATCCTAGTGAAAGACTCTTCTGAAGTGGATGTCCACAACGTCATCGAGAAATCAAACCCCGGAGGTTTAGGTATTGCATCAATTGCTTAACCTCTGGACCGTTGATTTAGCATTCAATAGTTTAAACGTTTAACTAGTCACTTTGCACTGTTGTCGACACTAACATTTGAATTGAAATGACAGCTATTAAATCTTTTGGATATAACAGATTATACAACAGTTAGTAGTGATTTTTGGAGTTCGAATTTTAATCAGTATAAAATAAAACCGTATAAACATGATTGTATTGAGGGAAATAAAGATCAGTTTATCATCCAGTGTGAAATAAATCTTCATCTCCCTTCCGATTGTCCTCACCCGTTTATTAGACTGTATATTTTGATGCGTTAGTTTTACAAAGTCGGAAATTTGTATGCCAACTAGTCAATGGAAATTCAACAATGGAGATTCCGTTCAGGTACTTGATTGTAATACATATAACGTACTATTGATTACTATTCAAAAAAGTGTTTTATTTTATCGCAGTGATAGTTAGAGATAAATTGTCAGTGAAGAGGTTCATATACATATCACCAATTTCTTAAATATCATGATCAATCTAGTAAAGACAGTGTAGTCAGTCATATCGAATGAAATAAGAACAACAGTCTTGAGTGTTCACTAGCTATCCTCAGATGATCAGTATAGGGTTGTTGAGACTGTTGAGTTTTGATTGAGATCATCAACCAAACAATGTTAGACAACCACTGAAAACCTAGAAGTGTTGGATGACGTTTTGTTCTAGCAGGGGCTTCTCAACAGTGCTCATCCACGATCCCACACAAGGGACTCAAACCCAGGACCTCCAGTCTCGTACAAGAGTGCTTAACCTCTAGCGCTTCCAGGTTTCCGATAGTTGTCAAACATTGATCGGTTTATGATCTGACGATAACCTCAGATTGATTATTAATTTGAATAAATCAACTGACTATTCACCACATCATAACTATCAATGTTTATCACAACATTCATTCACGAGTATTCCGTGATTTAGCTTAATCATTTAAAATCAATGCTTTTTGTCAAATCTAGTTTATTTAAACAAATTTTTAACAAAAATCTGATATGTTATTTGTTAATTTTATAAATTTCACAACTCAGAATAGTCTATATATGCATGAAAAATAGTAAATATGATTATCTTTATAAACATTACTAGAAAGACTCTATCAAGATACCTTTGTTTTTGAACAAATACCATGAATTCAATGAATATACTTAACAGGTTACATTCTTTTTTTGTTCTGAACAATGATCTTTCATTACAGAGAATACAAAATGGAATAGAATTTCTACAAAAGTAATTTGTACGATTATAGAGAAACAGACAAGTATCACAACATGAAATATCATCATTACAATTGATTGTTAACAATTCATGATAGAAATAAATTATTTTTATTATTCAAATATACTAGTTATATAAAATAAAGATCTATGAAAAATGAAGCGAAAAAAAAAGTTATTATCAACATACAAAAAAAAGAAATACGAATAGGTAAATGATCATTAGTATCAATGTCATGATGAATATTTCATTGCATATTACAAATTTCTTTAGGTAATTGCACAAAATTATTCACTAATCCAATTGGACGTAAATGATATAAGAAATATTCTAACATATACATCATATCTGGTGTAACATAATGAAAGCTGATTCCAACATCACTAAGTAATGACTTAATGATTATCGATACCAAAATGAATGATTATGACATTAATATTATCATTATTGTCAAATGATGAAAAAAAAGGAAAATAAATAAAAAAATAAATTGTAAAGAAAAGTAATGCAAATTAACACTGTACATCATTGAATAGAAAGTTCTTCTAACTATAGAGATTTATCGTTGTTATCTTCACATCCAGGTATCATAATTAAAACAAGATATCATTTTTATAGAAATCATAACATTTATATCAATGTAATAATTCAATATTTACTTATGAATTAGTATGTTTAAACTTATTCCAGGCAATAATTAATTAATTTAATGACTGATGTAATAGGGTTCAATTGAATGAGCGGTAATGTTTGAAACTACCATTGATTTTATCTAGTTATACAGTGTGAAATAAATGTCAAGAAAGATTCGAATCTACAATAAAGTGATTGCAAGTTTAATAATTTGATCAGTAAGACATTGTACTATAAATAATCAGAACAATAAGTCACTATTTGTTGAACCAGATGAATTCATTTGTCTTTAGTGTATTATTAGATCTTGAAGTTAATAGAAGTTATTTTTTCAAAGTCAGATGTTACGATATAGTTGACGAGATAAGGCGTTTCAAAATTAACAAAATGGATCCTAGCTTAACTCTCGGAAGAGCGAGAGATATTCTTTGAAAAGAATAAGTACTTAACTGACTACTATCATGGCTGAATGAAATATTTATATTTTGATAGAACTGTAGACCAGTTTTTGCTGTTCATGTAAACAAAACATGTTTTTAAACAGCTACATTAACATATCGGCGTGTATTAAGTACATTGTAATGTTCCCAATCTGACAGACGACTGTTGAAACTTCTTTATCTTTTCCATTATCCTGCTTTGACTCGGAAACCTGAACTTTTGCACGTCTCCACTAAGAGCTTGACCTAAAGATTTCAGGTCACAAGTCAAACGTGCTATAATTAAACCACTGAGTAAGAAACCGATGGTTCTTACATACTAATTCAGTCAGTTTTTGTTAAAGATAATCTTCTATCGCTGACAGGTGACTGTCACTTACTTGGCACAGCCTAGTTCCGTTAATCAACGATACTTCTTGAAACTTCGGATATTCACCTTCTAACCAATTTTTGGTGGCTAACAGGTCATTAAAATTGTAGCATATAAAACTGAGTAGTTCATACAATGTGTGTAAATGCTTAAAGTTAGAGTGTATATAACTGTTTTACGTGTTAACTGTATATAATCAAAATGTAACAAAGAACTATTTCTACTGTACTAAATAATACAGTTCGTAATATTTATTGAAACATGAACGGTAAACAAGTAAAATCTAGTCACTGGATAAATGCACATAAGTACAAACCATGATTGTAAGTAAACTTATTATATTCTGCAACCCATGAAACGTTTATTTAGTTACCCATCTCTTGTCTTTTCAATTTTCTCGGTGGATAACAAAAAAACACTCGACAGTTGGATTTGAAATATGAAGAAAAAAGTAAAAATATAAATAAATCGGACATCTAAAATTACTTGATGTGGTGCTGCATATAAGGTTTTTGGTAGTAATTTCACAGGACGCCATTTCAAACCTCGAAAAGATGTAAAATTCAACAACATATCAAGCGATCTCCAACGGAATTGATAACGACCAAGTATATCAAATACATCATATAAGCGAACACCAACTGCTTGTCCACATATACCTATATAAGTTGAATAAAGTACATGAGTCAAAAATTGTTTCTGTAATTTACTTCAAGTTACAAATGTGAATATAGCATAAAAGATATTTTCCAAGTTTTTAAGAATCAATTATTTTTACTATATTCATGAGCATTTGCCTTATAGTGCGCTTACGCATGTCCGTCAAATTATCGGCTTACAAATAAAAATATCATGAAGGAAAAGCGAACTGAAAATATTCTTTTATCAATAAATTGGAAAAATAAATAAATTCATGCATGACATATGAGAGGGTTATTTAGTTTCTATTTTCGGACATTTTTTATATTAACATTGAGCAGAGTAAATTAGACTTAATTTACGAATTTTGTAAGTGAATCGAATTGAATTCACTGGAAAGTAGATTTATTGACTTGTTATGACAGTCTTTCATTCCATGTAACCTCAGCTTACATGTATATTATAGAAATTTTCATGAAGATTGTTGGTTAGAAGCAACTACTAAAAAGTCCTGACCTAAGATTTTCTCTGTTTGGTACTCTTCTTCAGTTTTGTGGATAGGTACTGATGCTTCCATTGATATTTAAACCCATGCCACTTCTTGTCACAGTCAAAGAAGTTAGCAGTTGAGGTAGTCGTGATAAGACAATTAATCTGTAGGATTGTAATGTTTACAAACTAACTGACCAGTTAGAAGAAGTCGATCTCATATTGACTCCTCTATGTTGTTTGTGGAAGCTTATCGACCAAGATAGGGTTTAACCACGAAACTGAATATGGTTTGATAATGGGTGCACACATGGTGTTGGGTCAGTAAAATTAATGGTCAAATTGTAATGTAATCAATGGAATTCGATCATTTCTAAGGACTAGAAAAGTATGACATTGATGACTAATTAGTGGTCTATCAGTGTACGGTGGGTCTTTTGATTGATAGTTATGATGATCGAAAACAATCAGTATGATAGAAATGTTTAAGCTCATTATTCATATTTTATCAAGAAAATAATAGTATTGACAAATGTTTTCACTATTTAAATGAGTCTTGAAAGTATTTCAACTGGAAAAATATTATTTGTCCGATTAGTTAAGCAAGGAGAAAATTTGTTGTCTTCAAATTTTTAATTAGAAAATAACTATATCAAAATGAATTTCAACAGATGAGGAGGCACATAAACATAAAACCAATGTGACAACCTATATGGAAGAAGTAATTCAATTACAGAGTTGAAGTTTAACCGAAAAGACAATCAGCATGAATACAGAAATAAATAAATACAACAAAACTTAAAAAGACAATCACTCACAAACAGTGCCATCAGAACAAACTTATACAGCACTTGTGGAATAACTATAAAGCTCACTTTTACATTAAGTAAGCCCTGATAGTTTTGTCCAAGATTGCAACAAAAACATCTAGTTTAAGTAACACAACACCGCCAGAAACATCCGCCTGTGCTACAGATGCCAAACGCAATAGATCTACTTCCATCAAAAGATGGGCTTTTTGAACCTTTAATACTATTTAGTATGTATTTGTAGATGAAAAAAGGTAAATTTCAACCTAAAATATAGGGTTCATATGAAGTGCATATTTGTTTTAAGAAATAAATAACCAGAATCTTTTATTTATTTCGAATTTCCCTCCACTTCTAACACTAACAGTCATTTATGTTTATAATCAATCCACGATACTGCGCGACAATCTCTCATTATCTTTGATGGGTAGCTGCCTCAAAACCAAATATGGATTAACTCCACTGATTACGCTTCTCTATGGAACCCCGAGAATCACCTCTCGAAGCGAGTCACAAGTGAACTCATGAGCACATAATTTCAATAAAAGCTGGTTTGCTAACTGGACTGTTTATCTTATTATTATTGTTATTATTACTATTATTATTTTTTTCTCATACACTAATTTCTGTTCGTTGTTCATTTTATTATGAGTACCTTACATTCACTATCTCTTTACAACCTCATTGTTATTATGTGGCGAATATGTATATAGAGATCCCTTGTACTAATGTTTATGTGTTAAAATAAATAGACAGTAAAGGTTCAACAATCTCCACAACCCTGTATTGATAATGAATTTATATTACCATGCAATCAAAATAAACAAGATTATTTAGAATAGAAAACGGTCACGTAGTTGTGAAAAATGAAGGAATAACAAGAAACTAGGAGTTCTAATGACAATTAACGTGGACTACACAACAAGTTAACAATGTTAGTTTGTTAGTTACTTTTAAGGTAAACTAAGGAAAATGAAAATTTATGAATGACTTATTCTCGTTTCAATGAACATATTAATATTAATAACTTCATTTGATCATTCCAATATATAATAGGCTTGTCCTAATCAGATTGCTGATTATAGACGACTATAGACTTCCTTAGTTGATACAAACTTTAAAAATATCGAGCATTTAGAACAAATCATGCTTTTACGAGCACAGCATCCAGTTTGACTCCTGAAGAATTTCAAGGATGTTTCAAACAAATAAAGATCGAAAAAGTTTATTCACTAAAACAGGAAGTATTTTATCTGATGTTAACATAGATATATTCTAAATATTATAAAATAAGCTTTAATGAACTGTTTTCACATTTATTTGAAAAAGTTATTATATACCGGATATGTCTGGATTCTGGTAGATGAAGTTTTGAAAAATACTAATAATTTTACTTACTCATTTTTACATCTTCCATATTTTCATCATAAACTGGACAATTATGATGTTTGTCAATTGACTGTTCAACTATACGCTTTAATGCTTCTCTAGATAGAACGTAGCCTGCACCACCAGAAAAATAACCATTTCGAGCAAGAATCTAATAGACAAAGAGGTGATACATATATTAAGTAACAAAATTGTATTTAATAATTCTGTCTGAATGTATACTGTACTTGTTTGTAGTTTGAAAATTTCACATATTTCTATAACTTTGCTTTGTGAATGCTTTAAAATGAAAATTTTAGACAAAAGTTGATTTGTTTCAAATGATTCTGAATTCAATCTATTTTTCATGTTCATTGTAATTTAATAATGATTGTTTCACTCACTTAAGAAATTTTGAAATTCAATCAATCAGACTAGTAATCAAAAATAATGTACACAGATAATATGTATTAAGTGAAGTTAATTTCACTGTAATTATTTTTAGTTGCCATATTGATAAAGAGATCATTTTCATTTCTAATAGAACATTATTATGTGTTTCGTTAAGATATGTGATAAAAAACAAACGTTTTATATTATTTAGTCAAGAATATTAAACAGAATAATTGATATACATATTATTCATTAAAGACCATTTACATAACTGAATTAGCAATAAAGAAATACTTAAGAATAATTTTAAGTAAAAATGAAAGACACAGTGATAAGCAAAATAATCACAACTAAGAAAAGGCGAGAAAAGTAAGCTTATAGATGTTTTTTATGTAAGTTATTAACCAAAAGCATAAATTCTCTAGTCTCTAGACTATTACATGGAGATGAACTGGAATAGTCTATCGAGTCATTCGAAAACCTATGTTAAAATTGATGTTTAGAGAAGTAAATTAACCCACTGTTTCAATAGTAAAGAATTAAAAAAATTAAGATGATTCATAATGTAGTTACACCGGAGTCGTCTATCACAATAATCCAAACAGTCAAAAGAGTAGGATTAAATGGTAGTTGTATCAAAACCTTGTGCACTGCTAAGACGTTGGCAGTCAAACAAACCTGGCCTGAACTCTGAGTACAAAAGTAACATGTTCATTTTATCATTCTACCTTAATCCTCACACCAATTTCGATATGCTTAGTTTTTGTTTTCGCACTGTTATAGTTTACTTCTTAGATCAGTAAACAGTTATTGTTACCGCCTTACAATTTTTTATAATCAAGATTCACTTGTTATTAAAACTGAAATTATATGTGTTAAAATCTTAGCGGTTGAATGTAAATACAACTTTCCACTCGATAGTCTGGTTCAACCTTTTTTAAAGGAATTTAACGAATCATCAAAATTCTTGAATATAAATACATTGTGGTGTGTGCTACTTATATTGACATAAGTAGCATAGGATGTTAGTCGTGAACAGAAGGTCTGGCAGCAGAGAGACAAGAGGATCGAACAGTAAAGAATGGAAACAGTATGCAGTTTGTATGAAAATGAAAGAACAATGAAGTTTGAGTCATTATGAGACAATTGATGGACATTTTGCAAATTACGTATTTACTGTTTGATTTATTTTAAGTTGAGATTTTAATAAATAGAATTTCCTTCTTTAGTAATATAACCTTGACGTTTTGCATTTCTTCTTCATATCCGTCAACAGGGCAATTTCTCTTCAATTTCTGATTCGTAAGTCTTTCTCATCTCCTTACTCTTCATTAAATTCTAGACCATTATGTAATCGTGTTTTGATACTTAAAATCTCAGATCACTAAGTCATATTGAATAGAACAAAGACCGGAGATTTGGGCAGAATAAAATGAATCCATTTTATGATTTAATTTTTGTCTGTACTTCGATAACTTCATCAAATTATTAACCCACGAATAAATGGCCTATCTAAAGAATATAAAAAAGATATCCCTCTACGTCCTATACTAGACATGAATAATTCTCAATATCATGCCAACGCCAAATGGCTAGCTGAAATTCTACGATCAGCCAAAAATCAACTTAATAGATATATCACTGCTGATTCGTTTAATTTTATCGATTCAATATTGCGTCAACGTAAACAGAAAGAAAATGACCTCAGTAGATGGGTTCTCTTTTTTTACAAATATACCTTTAACGGAAACAATCTGCCAACTCTAATTATATATTAATATGACGAACTCGATGTCGATGTTCCAACACATTATTTTAAGGAGCTATTTCTTCAACACACTCTTAACGTTCAATTTAAATCTCACAATGAGTTCTATGGACAAACTGGGCAGCATATGCTCCTCCACGAATGGTGACACGTATAAATAAGTGTACAGATAAACTGACGACGTAACAATGGGGTCGCTACTCGGCCCACTTTTAGGTGATTTTTATTGCTATCTCGAAAACACCATACTTAGATCAATATTTGACAGCCTTTATCTATACACGGGATACTTTGACGACACATTTACAACTTGTGACAAAAATATCAATGTCAACAACATCCTGGACGCGTTCAGCATTTGTTATCAATCAATCAGGTTCACAGTAGAATCCGGTCGTGTTCCGAACTCCACATCTTAGATATTTAGGTAAAAAAGAGACCTAGCGGTTCCCTACAAACATCGATCTATTGAAAGTCAACGTGGAATAGTCAGTACACGAATTTTCAAAGTTCGATCCGACTGAAGCAAAAGAGAAACCTAACGCATTCTCCACGCTCGAGGGTTAGACGTATCTGTGCCAAAGATACAGTCGATACCGAAATTACTAAACTACGGCAGATAAGAATCAACAATGGATACCAACAGAGATTCATTGAGAAAATTCTCAGGCTAAAACAACAACGTGAGTTTCTGCAGCATGAAAGAAGACTCTCTTCATGAGCATTCGGATAAAGGAGACACTGCAGCAGAAATCCTGAAAAACAGCCTATGCTTTGAAGTTGTGTGAAGGATAAGCTCCCGCTTTGGGTCAAATTAGCTTACTTGCTCGTATGGAACAAGTTGTATTGGCCGCGCAAAACGAGCTCTTTTGAAACGTATCTCCAAGAATTACCCTGCCTAACTCTCTAACGAATTAAAGAACTTACTCAAGATCTCAATCTTAGAGTATTTAGTCAATTTCGACCACTTCGCTTCACCAAAAGCCCCCTTCAAAATCATGCAGACAATCAGAAGGGTTGGCTCAATAATATTTAAGTGAAAAACTTATGTACAGCCAAAGCTCTTGTTATCCACAAGTTTAAGACTCACCTTTGCTTACGAAACAGTATGTCCAGTCCCTCATTCTCCCATGTCCTTAACTTCCCTTTCTATCTTCCATAGTATATTGTTTTTATTTGTTTTGTTATTTCTACTCCTTTCCAGTTATTTTGACAACTATTAATTAGCAATTATTGCAATTTTTAATCATTCTGTTCTTAGTATTTGTCAAGTGGACAATTAAAGTCACTTTACTTCTTTTCACTAGCCAATTATCACATAACTTCCTTTCAATATCCTATTTTCAAATCTTGACAACATACCACCTCAAGTTCTTTTAAATAATTAGTACACTTCTACTTTATTGTGGAACACTATTTTAGCAAATGAAATTCACTATAAATACAACTGTACAGCTTAAGTAAATGAAATTGTCGAAAAGAAAATTTTTATTTTTTTATTACAGGAGTATTTCCCGTATTACGAATCACTGTGCCATTCGATATCTGGAACGTAAACGTAATTCTGATTGGAAAATAAACTCTTAAATAGATCAAAAGTTAATGAATAAAATTTGCTGTAAATGAGTATATGAATTTTCAAATTGATTCTTTTCTTAATATAAAAACTTGGAGATTTAGCACCTTCAATAATTATCTTTGAAGTTAAAGTTTTAGCCAATTATTTCGTAGTGGTAAGACATTTTTGCACCAACGAAATTCAGTGCTCTTTTACAGTTGATGCCACATTAAATCCATAAACAAATTCCATGTCTTATAAACATGGTAGTCTAATGAATAAAGTAAAAATGACCCAAGCTTTCAGTAAAAACGGTATATATTATTGACGATGAATTGTCTTTGAATGAAACAAGGCTACTCGTCATACTTGGCTGTGAACATGTAATAATCATGAAATATTGATTAGTATTGTTTTTGGTATCATTATTGACATCTAGTCTTTTAGTAAAACAAAGTGTTTATCATAAATGAGGTTTTTAGCTCTTTTACATAACAATTAAAACCTTTTATTCTCAACTCTAGGAAGATAAACCATCCCTACATAATTCTTGAATTTTTAGTGGAAACAGACTCATAAAAATTATGTGACATAATTTCTTAAATAATTCGTTTTAGATTATACTTCGATTGATCCTATTTTCATGATACAAATATTTGTGGTTCGGAAAATGATACATTCTGAACTAAAACTACTGGTCACATGATATATAGGTAACACAATCACAAACATCAATCTACCGGTAGCATATACGATAATATATGAATCGTCTGTCTAATCTCCTTCGATTTTCTCGAAATTCCACCACCTCTAATGTAGGGGAGTTCTTTGTCTACCAATCAAAAGAAAATTATACTATTTAGAAGTAAATTTTGCTTTTTGTTCTGTAGCGTAGATTTTGAAATTAAAGGATATACTCTAAGTGCTGCTATTCCACTGTAGATATCTTTAGAGTACTGTTTGTTAGTAGTGAAACAACTGAATGATCAATGCTGATGTTATATTTAATGTACTGGACGAAGATTTATTGATTAGACTGTAAATCTTCATCGATAAAAGTGGTTGATTATATGTGCTATGTGACCTCAACCACCGTTAACTACAATTATCTATACTAAGTGGCGTAGAACTAGGTTGGAAGGAAGTTTGAGCAGTTAAACCAATTCATAACTCTAATCACCAGCTCTTGACTTGATTTGTGTTGGTAGCTGAAGACTATATAGTTGGAAACCGTGCGATAATCTGGATCAGTGGTTGGAGATCTTAGGTAACATGGTTCAAAACTAGTTGCAGTGATAGGTATGTTAATTCTTTTTTGTTATCTGATTGATTCGGAGTTTAAATTTTACTCTATATTTAGTTGTTTTTATTATGATTGATTCGACCTTTATCCCAACTTCTTTCGGATTTATCTAAGTATTTTATCACGCCGTGCTGACGTGATGTGGCAATATATATCGAAACATTTATTCTCAAACCTGTATTGACTGTGTCTGATTGATTAACCACCTAGGCTTCCTTGCAAAAACTTACATTCAACTATAATACCACAAGAAACAATAAATAATAAGTAAAGAAGTACATTATTTACCGGAAATCTATGCCCAAGCATAAAAGGCATATCTGGTGAGTAATTCTGTAAAACATTCAATAAATTTTCCATAATTACGTAGGTATCATCATCGGTCTTTAAAAAATAATCATAATCATTACGAAATTGGTAAATGTAACGAAGTATGATCCGAAATTTACTCCATAAATGCATTCTCACTTCTGGATAGGGTAATTTTAAAACTATAAATGTAATAAAAAAAAGGAAATTCAGTTATAATTCTTTTCGGGAAATTTACACAGGTGAAAGATAATAAATTTAATCATTTAATTTCCCTGACATAAAATAGATCAAAATAATTTCAAATTTAATCAAGATTAGGTTTTTTTTTAAAGGATTTTGTTTATTTGGAAAGAATTTTCAGATTTAAGACCGTAACTGTTTAATAACAATTTCTTTCGTTATGGTTTGGTTACCAATCGTCTACGAGTTGTTCTCTAGTCATGCATAAAATGTTGATTTCATTTAAATAACTTTATCTCATGAATCATTGTATCAAAAATGAGATCGACTGAAAACAGACCACTAAAAATGGTTTTTATCTCATGTAATGAATCATAGTGATAAAGTTATTTCTAGAGGCTTTTACATAAGTTTTAGTGGCCCGGTATCTGAATCCGGTTACACTGTTTCTGATTGTTATGAAGTTATCGGAATATACATCCTGTTTACCCTCGTATATTATTATCGAGTTAAATTGCATTAGTGAATAAGTCAAATACGGGAATAGATTTTCGAATACTTATATTTCGCACAATTGTTGATCGGAAATTGATGCAAAACGAAATAACGCGCAGTGGAGAAGTTGAGTGAGCCAACTAGATTTATTCCAGCGTTAATTGATATTTATAGTCAAAAAAATTAGTTACAGACATGTGATGAATAGGATAAGAAGTGCACACACATAGACCCACATAAAAACAATCAAGGTTGACAAATGAATAATTAACAAGTTCAAAATGTGACTCAAGAAAAATGGATAAATTGGCCTGTCCGGAAGCTATAATAATCTATGTGGGCTTAACATAGCAACCAACACTACAAAGTCAGTGGCTAACTGAATTTAGAATCTGAATGAAAAGCACATTGACACTGGGTATGAAAAATTCAGGGTCCGAGTTCCTATGTGAACATTAGCAGTGAGGTCCAAATATCTCCAGCTGACAATTCCTAAATATAATAAAATACGCATCGTGGATTCCACTGCTAGCCTCTATTTAACTCTGCCATAAGTAATAAAGTCTTAAATTATCTTCTGGGATAAATAAGTGGGATATATTGCAGAGTTGTCTATCATTCTTTGAAATTTAACGACTGATATCGTTTAACTATCAAATAACGATGCGTTGTCTGTTCAACAAACATCCGGATTGAACTACTTATGTCATTGGTAAAATTTGAGAAAACCTCCAGGTAGCTCATAAAGTATTTATGGAGATTACACATTAAGTAAAAAAGTAGTTTTCAAATGAATCAAACTATTCAGTAAGTGTTTTTAAGAAAAAAATCAAGGAATAATTCTCTCCCATTCAAATGTAAGTTGTTTTCATATGCTGAATAAGGTTGTGAACATTGGCATGAATAAACATTGTATCAAGTCCCCAGTACAATTTGCACACTACATTAATTTAATAATAATAATAATAATAATAATAATAATAATAATAGAATTTTGGTCCCGTACCAATATGCCTTTTATTACGATTTTAGTTTTATAGTAATCAGTAGTACTCTTGAACAAAATTAAATTTTATAGACGTAACTTGTATTTGATATTTCATTGCTCGTAAAGTCAATTGAAAGCATAAAAACCTCTTTAGGCCTCTTAAGGACTGACTAACGAAACATAGTCATTCATTTATACTAAAGTTTAGAAGAATCTAGGTATTAAATTCACTTGGTATTGTTTACTTGGATCTTACTATTGATGTTTAGCACTGCAATTGATCAGTCTCTTATTTGCATATATGCATACTGGATAGGAACAAATCTGCGTCCTGGATTCTACTGCTAGCCACTATCCTTCTTGACTTATAATTATTTTAAGTCTTGCTAAAACAAAGAACTATTCCCAGAATGATGTGAAAATTTGTCACAATCAACCTTTTTATCCTCATCTATGATCTGATGGATTTTGATAGTAAAAACTAAAATATTTCAGTGGTTCATCATCGATGTATATAAATATTACATCATTATGTGGTTTCTATTGTTATATCAATTTATCCAAGATGAAATTTGGAGTATTTCATTAATTCGACAACTGGCTAAAAGTGTAAACCATCATTGTTATATCCTAACAAATTAAACTGTTGTAAACAGAGAGGTGGAAAAGGGAAAAGGCAAGCATTTTTGGTTGACTCACACTGTCATAAATTAGTGTATATTCGGTAAGCGTTGTTTGATTCGAATGGTGCCCATTTTCATATAAAAAGTCTAGATAATTTATGTAGTAAACGATGGCATAGCAGCATCATGGATTGATAGAAATTAGACTTGTACCCCATCGGATCCCAGCTCAATGATCTAGAAGTTAAGGGTTTGTTTGTCAGCTCGATGATTCTGGGTTCAATTCCCGGTAGTGGGGTCATAGATGAGCACTCCTAGGGGCCGTAATAAAACAAAATGGCTTTCTAGTGCTCATATATATTCACTGGCTGTTTAACTTAGGTCAGTTCGCAACTTCACCGAAATTAAACAATCTTCACAAACCCATATTGGTGATACATTTTGGTTGTAAAATGACTTAAAAACAATCAGTAATCGAACGGATCCTTCACTAACGACCCACAATAAATGAAACACTTTGAATATTACATACTTATTACCGACAAATAAATAGTATAATTATAGGTACATAAACATAATAAATTTCTTCTACAAACACGAAACCGTTAATTGTATTTTATGAAGTGAGTAGCTTCATAATGTATGAAAACAGACTGTTTTTTAGGATGATATTCAATAATAACAATGTTAGTTGTTATTTCATACAAAGTATAGGAACAAACAATTCTTTTAGTTTAATGAAAACATAGCATGTGTTAATTATAGATGATTTTTATGAAAATAAAGTATTTTCGACAGTAAGATCGTATCAAGTAAATTGAGAAGTATTGTCACAAGTCAAGGAAAATGAGAACTTATACATGTTACCTCAAGTCTTCGTTTAGAAAAAAACAGAAATATTCTGGATAATCCACACATCAACAATCTTTCAGAATATATTGTACCAGCATAATGTAAAACATATAAATATTATTGATTATCAAAAGGATCATGATTCTTGAACACTATACACACTGGTAACGTCATGTCATCTGAATCCTCTTTAAAAGTTGTCCATAAACTCAAGTGAAGCGACTTATAAACAATTACAAAGCAGGAATTTATGTAGACCAGAGACATCAACAGTTCACCGATTCCACTCCAGTCTATGTACACTAAAGCTCTATGTCAAATCTTTCGTTGTACTATCGTTCTAACTCGCATTAGTTCTTTATAATTATTAATTAGCTATTATTACATTATATTATTATTCTGTCCATCATATTCTCCAACTGAATAATTGTCTCCTTTACAAAATATCTTAGCAAACTTTTACTCACCATTACATTATTACATAACTTCCTTTCTATGCTTGATACTTACAAATAATTTATCGAAAGTTTCTTTCTGTTAATCAAGTTGACAATTATCCTTGTTACCTACTACGTAATTTCTTCGTATACTTGATGAATTTTTTGATCACTGTTTATATGATGCTATATATTTTTATTTTATTCAAGTCTGATGTATTCTCAAAAACCATTATCACACTTGTAGAACTTTAATAAATAACATAATCGGAAGGTAAATTTTCTTTTTTAAATTGTCTTTATTTCTTCTAAATTTCAACAGAAAGAACATGTACTGCCGATACACCCTAAGAGGCTAATCAATGTGAAAAGGCACTTAAAGGACAACGAATATGAACTAAAAGTTACTGAGAAATAAGCGAAATGTGAAGATGAAAAACTCAAAGGAAATACAGAAAATAAAAACCAATTTTTATTCAACCTAAATTCAGAGGTGATGATGTCACAGGGTCAATCAGTATGAGACTAAAAACTGCATTGAAAAGGACTTATCCTACAGCTAAACTAATCGTCTTGTCCAAAACAGAATTTTCTTTAACATAATCAAACATCGATAGGTATCCCTTTAATTTTACCACCAACTATGTAAACAAATTAACATGTGTTTGCCGAAGCAGTTACATTGATAGAACAGAAAGGAGAGTTTTCGTCCGATTCAAAAAACATATTCCAAAAGTCGAAAGATCAAGTCGATAAAAAGCATCCAGCAGTGTCATCTCGAGACATCTTCTTAATACTGGACATCAAGTCGACACATTGAGATCTTTTAAAGTGATTAATAAACAATCAAACTCCAATCTTCCACAATTCGCCAAAGCGATAGCTATCAAATGTCTAAAACCAGATCTATGTGTTTGAAAAGAACCACTAATAAATCCTCATTTACCCTGATAACATTACATCCTTTTTATTGCATCACTTATTGTTTAAACTCTCTTTCATCTTATGGTTATATCATTGTCATTTTTCGTCAATTCATAATTCACTGATTTCAACTTATATCTTTCTGTATTACCATTAAACTGTTTTCGGTTACTTCATTACATAATCATCTAATGTTTGTTAACTCTACGAGTTCTAATCACTATTTCAATGTTTTGGAACTCTCCCTCCCAAACTTTAGTTATTTATCTGTAACAAACATTTTATGGTCTTATTGACTCTATTGAAATATTAGTTACATCATGATAAACACATATTAATCTCTGATCACCATCGCATTTATAAGTATGTCAATATCTATAATAACTTTGACTTTAAAATATTATAGGTTGGAAGCAGCCGATGAGAATCTAACAAAATAAAATGAATTCATATTGTTATTCACCAATCTTCGTTCTTGCTCTCTTTAACATTAAAAAGGATAAATCATGTTATATAATGAAAGCAACTCAATTTATCATTGAGCATGAATAGAGAGAATTCAGCGAAGAAAAATTTCTTTTCTACTATTTCAACTATTAAAGTTGTGCAGTCATATTCACAATGATTTAATAAATTGGTGAGTTTATCAAATTACAGACAAAAATTAAATCATATAATAGAATCACGTTATTCAGCTCAAATCTTCGCACTGAGATTTCAACTTTCAAAACACGATTGCGTATTGGTGTAGAATTTAATGAAGGATAGGGAAATGAAAAACACGTATGGATCGGAAATTGAAGAAAAATTGCCCAGATGACGATACGAAGAAGAAATGCAAAACGTCAAGATCACAACACTAATTGACTAATAATCATGAGAAATCGTCATAACAGTTGATTAATAATTAGCGAGTAATTTATAATGTCGAAGAAATTATGTATATATGTAAATTATATGGTAAGTATTTTACTTGTAATACTGCAACTTACCAGCAACCGGTAGAATTGGATCGGATTTTGTACTCATAAATATATGCTTTGTACATCTTCTAGCCCATGTCTTATGTACATGTATAGCTTTCTTATAATAATTTTCTGGATGTGTATTAATATAACACAATATTCTTATTTTGTTATACAGTTTTGTAGAATAGTCTGTATCTACTATTAATGAAAAGAGATAAGATTATTATAATATCAATATCAGAGTTTATTTACAATCCTTTAAAACTAGACTTACTGTGAATACTTGGTTTTGAATTAAAAGCAGTTGTATTGAAATAAGGTGAGTTAGTAATAGTTATTGTATGCTCACCGTTCTTTTGTTTACTCTGTGTATTTTTGTTGTTTAAATGGTTATATATAGTTTGTGCATTCGTCATTAGATATTCATTATTATCATCATAATTATAATTTGTAGTAGCGGTACTACGACTAATACTACTACTACCATCCACAATATTTTCATCAATAAACTCTCTTAATTTATCGGATAAGTAATTTTTTTTATTCTTAGAATATTTATAGTACTCACGATAATTGGACGTATTTCCAAAGAATACTTTAAAATTTAGCAGTAATAACAAACCAGTTACAATTCCTAGTATCAGACAGCATACTCCTCGACATTTAGAATATGCCTGACGGGAATTTTGACAGTGTAATCTCATCATAGAATTAGACAAGTTAGAATGTGTATATGTTTGTATTTCTGACGTTTGTTTAATCGTTTCATCCAATCATATTGTAACTGAAAAAAATTGGAATCAAACAAATAATATTTTTTTAAATTTATTATATTTACTTGAACACATAAATATTGATACAAAGAGGCACCGAATACATATGCGCCACACAGGTCACTTGATTTGTGTGTGGGCTGTGGTACTGCTCGGGTGTCCAGACCGAAGCAGGTGGTTTCTTAGGAGGCCACACCATGAGCCTTCGACTTAAAGGTCTGATCCACAAGGCACTGGAACGTCAGTAGATGCAGTCTCATGGTACTCGGTGACCAATAATTGGTTCATACGCCATTTGTTCCCTCAGGATCCTGGAGTCCATATGTACCATTGGTTTGGAATCAAGGTTTTCCAACTCCCCTGAATGGACTCTCCGTTTCCACAATCCCGATTAAAGCACCGGACATTCGTTTTTCGTTCTCTTAGTTTTGTAAACAACACCTCCGCTACGAGAAGGCAGTGAGTAGAACTTCCCTGGTAGTGGCTGTATACGCGAGAGAGAGAGAAGTTTCTCCACCCTCGGCTGCACTAGGACGTTTGAGGCATATTTTCAAATAGTATATCGGACATTTGGTTAGCAAACTGTGGTGTTGAATCAGACCTAAAACTAACAGAAAACACTAGTTCCAATCTGAAGGTAACCGGCATACTTATGGGGTATAACCAAATTTAAAATTAAATCTAAACATGACAAATACAGTTCAATAGGATCAAACGAAATTGAGGAATAATACTTGAATCGAGTGTTTAGTGTAAGATATAGAATAAATATGACGATTTAAATAAATCAGATTTGCCTCATGTAACTCAACGTTTTTATATCTCTTATTACGAGCTCTGTTCTTGATTGAACCAAAAGGATTAGACTTCCCAACATGGCTAAGTTCAGCAGTCTAAAATATCATAACATGTCTTGATCTGATAAACGGTAACCTTTTTTAACCTACTTCTTTATCGGCCATCTATTCAGTTTGAAACGAAACTGAGCAAAATCAGAAATAAGTGTGATATTTTCACATTATTAGCATTGTCTTACTTAAATACATCACGTTATCAAACCAAAAGGGTACTTACAATAACACTATCTTGTAATTCACCAACAAAGAGTAACTAAACATTTCCGTATAGCTTTGAACTAAAAGTATACGAGTTCTAGTAGCCATTGTAAATTAATCTTAAGTAAAACTACCAGTCTTCAATAAAAAAAATCACACAAATTATTTTGATAATCAGACGGGTTTAGATAATGAACGTCTGAACTATTGCTAAACCTTGTAATATTGAGAATTAATCAAATTGGTACATACTGTTAGGCCGTTGAAGTAGTCAACAAAAATCCTCAAACCTGAGAGAGCCTTGCAAGCTGATACATATCAGTAAGACGCATCCTTAACACTAAGATGACTGATGCTTTCTCTGAGATTCAAACCCCAGTCACTCACTTTCACAATCACAGAGGTTTCTACTGACCTCTTCTGGTTGGGATTGAACATTTTGGAAATTTAAATTAAAATGACATTTCAATGAATATTTATTTCTTGTGATCACAGAGTTTATTCACAATTATATCCCAAATCTGATTTTTTTTTCAGACAATTTGTTTTTGTGAAATAAATTAAAAATATTAGACTTCGAAAGAAAATGTTTAGGTTATCGTCTAATCATAAGCATTCTTACTTATACTCACGTACAAGATATTTATTTTATTATCTTATGAATGAATAACTAAATTTATATTTTAAAGTTGGCGACATTTCAAACAACATTTACTAATATTTATTTTCCCATTAAACATAACATTAAAACAGGGATAGTGACCTTGTAAGGTGATAGTTTTTCTCTTGCTATACATTTCACTGAAGTGCTTTTCAAGTTATTAATTCAATCTCAAGTACTCACTACTCAGTTATACATAATAGTACTTTGTAAAAATCTTTTGAATGTCTACACAAATATGTAGTATTCATTTACTTAAAAAAAACTGTTTAATATTCACTACAAAATCAAACTAATATCACGTATTTGGCCTATCTATAACAACAGATCAACATAAACCTTAAATTATATTCACTATCACCTGTTAACTTACGTAACACTGGTTTGCCGTTTTATCATCTTAGCTTTAAAGGTTAACTGGTAATACAGTTTAATGACATATTCTACGAAGTTTGTTAACATTTATTATTCTGTCTAGACTAATCAAAGATCAGTCAGTTTAGTTCTAGTATTTGAGAGCTGAGTAACTGATTCATTAAATATGACTAAAATGAAATTCAATTAGAATATAAATATATAACTGAAAGTATTCGTATTGGTATATTCTCAAATTCTAAATCAGATTGATCAAAGCTATCAGATAAAAAGAATCCTAATGTAGATTAATTAAATGCTTATATGTCATATTTACTAAGTGACATCATGGGGATTTCTGTATAGTTTTGAGTTATTATTTATGCCTCTTTTTCATGATATGTGCTATGAATGTGAACATTTACTGTAAATAATATGCGAGCGATTATCTTTGTCAGTCAGTATTTAAGAACCATAAACCAAATGTCACTCAGTACAAATACATTAAAAGAATCAAAAAATGTGAAAAAATGCCAACCATTAGTATACCTATTGACTAGGTGTTTGTTGAAATTTTAATAGAAATATTCAAGTTTTGTCTTCTAACTCTGATTATTAACTATCAGCTGCAGTACTAAAATATACAGTGACCTATCTGTATTTCCTTTTTGATTCTCCATCTATCGAGTTTCGTTAAATATTAAATTCAATGGTCAAACTTTATATCTGATACTGAACTGTGGTTATTGGTAATAATAACACCTTAATCCGATTGTTATATCCGCGTCGCTTCATTACTTATGCCTTAAAATGTGAAACCACTACAATTCCAATGAGTTGGAGTAAGTTCATAAAAGATTAGTACAAGTGAAGATACGGTCACTGAATTACAAAAAGCATCTCACACTGGATGTAATGCTGAATATAACTCACGTACATTCAATACAAAGAATATCATAATTGATAAGAATCACACTGAAACTGTAATCAGTCTTATGTTGATCAAGTTCTTACACTGAAACTTAAATGATAATCACTCTGAGCAGTTATTATACTGAATCAAAAAGGAATATAATTACTACTGAACGAAGGTTCATACATGTCATATTAAAGGAAGTTCATATTGAATTGACCTGAGTTATGTTATCATCATATCCTGTCATATAACATATTTATTAGGAGGTAAAATCAGTTTCCAGTCTTACATAGAGTGGCGGATATTTAGAAACACAGAAACCAAGAATTATTGACTGATCAGAAGCGAAAAGATAATCATGTTAAATATATTACAACATTAACTAACAACTTTTTGTTTCCACAATTATTTACGTATAAATCATTGGTAAACTAAATCACAATTTTAACTGGTTTTGATCTTTAGCCATAACTGAACATATTTTAAGCCATTTATGTACATAATTCTTAAAATCATATTGAAATAGCTGAAATAAATATAAAAAATATTGACGACAAAGCTGATTTTAACCTTAAAATACAAACCCTAAAAGAAATTACCTCACACTTCTCTCCAACTAACCCGTAAAGCATTAAAAAGTATCCTTATGTTAGCTGTTGAAATGGAATGTCTAGCATGTGTGCAAATAGAAAAGCTTCTGATTCAAGTGGCTATATATATAAAGAGTTATCTCCGATAAGTCTGCACACTCCACTTGATCTCAGAATCACTTATACATTGTTGTTACTAAATGTCAGCGAACATGAAGATACAATGAGGATCGAACACACACAAAAAGAGTCATCTAACAGTCATATCTAGGAAAGCTGAAGTTATTTTGGTATGGAAATGAAAACAGTGAAATGTCGGATATTTCGCATTTTACTGTTAGCCTGTAAGCCAATGACAATGGGGATGCTATAAATTTTCGTGTATCGCTTTGGTTTCAGTTACATAGAAGAAAGGAAATTTTGCATTCACTCATATGCAAGAAACTACTTAGATACACAAACGTTTTAACCTCTGATAACTGTTCACCATATGAGAGGAATGTTGGCTCGGATTAACACTTTAAGAGTATAATCAAAATAAATGCAATACTGACAAGCACTTGTTATCATATTATGAAGCACAATTCGAGTAATTTATAAGTCTTCTAACCGTAACACGATCACGTCTGTATACTCACTGTTGAAGATTCTTTCACAAAGCAACACCTTTATCAATCACTTATTTCATAACCAATGAAGAACTGGAAAATTCTAAATACCTACCTAAATCTATTGCTTATTCAAAACATTAATGAAAACATTGGAAATCATTAGGAAAGTATTTTTTATAAACTCAAAAGTAAAGCTCATTTCAGAGGCAAACCTGTTTTCGCTTAACAGAGAAAGCGGCTCTAAATTTTAATAATGATAATCCTCATGAGCATTTTTATTTTTTTTAATTAGCCAATAATTTTTGTGTGCATTAATAAAATATACGCCATTTAATGCTTGTCCATTTGCTAACCAAATAATGAAAAGTGTCATGTGTGCGATGACAACATTTGATCAGTGATGAAGAAGACTATGATTATTCCAAGGTATATATAACTTTGCCTTAATTGTTTAATGATAGAATACTTTGATTTTGTTATTTTTTGGGTCTTGAAGTCTCAACCTGTCTAATAGTTTACCTACTGAATTAGTTCAAGTGAGAATTAACATGAATTATACATTTTAGCCATAAAGTACATATGCATGTTAGGATTCAATTTTTTCTTCAATTGTTCCTATACTTATCTTTAATCTCGTTCTTTCATTTAATTATGAAATAGGTCTAAAATCCAATTATCTGGTTAGGTAGCTTTCAATGCATATGAACTACAGTTCTCAGCAATTGTATTTTCTTTTAAAATACAATTGTATGAACGAAAAATATTCTTCTCAATAATTTCTCATCAGGTTCTACCATTATCTCATATCCAAATTAATAATCCATAAAATTGGCCAGACTCAAGGCAGAGTACATTATTTGGAAATTGTAATATGTGAATTGAGAATTATTGTTTGTTATATAAAATCAATTCAGATCGTTAATGTTGGGGCTGTTTAACAAAAACTGTTAACTTGAATCAGTTTATAAGCGACATGAAGTTGTGAGACAAATGATCAGAATAAATATGGTCAACATGGGGTGAGAGAGAAAAAAATTGGGATAAAAATCGGAAATTACGTAATATGTAGAATAATATGAATTAGCTTAGATATAGTAGATTTAGGGGTGGATATTGAATAAATTACACAAAGGGTTATCAAGTGTAAAGATAATGATAATAATGATAATGATGATGATAATAATAGTAATAATAATAATAATAATAATAATAATAGCGATGATAATAAGTTTGGGACATAAAATGAACATTAATCAGATTACGCCACCATATTATAAAATTAATTATTAACTAGTTGGCCCCAAAGTTGGCTAGGAGTGGCTGAACATACTTATTTTGGATGCAAAGCTCTGGCTTTTTTTATTCGAATAGCAATTACTTCAGTTGTCTGTAGGATTCGCAGTCTGACGGAATTAGGTAGACTGTTGTTAACACGATAGATTATTGCAAAAGATTGCTCCATGTTGGCTCCTGTTTGAACTAGATGATCAAAGATGGAGCTGTTAACAGTTTTTACTACAACTTTGCTTAACCACACGGGGAGGTGCTCACGAGCTCGAATGCACAGATTCCTAGAACATCCACCAATATAACTTGCTCCACAGGAGCAGTTGAATTGTTAGATATAGAAGGAGGTGGCTAATCTAGTTAATTTATCTTTCAACCTCGGAGTGATTATTGGTCGTGTGGAGAACATTAGGTTTACATTATTCAGATGAATGTGTAGAATACTGCGTTTATCATCAAGTCAACTTAATTAATTAACTATCTCCTCTCAATATTGCCTATGAAACATATGCTTATCATGGATATGATCATTTTTAATTAATTTCATCATGATTAAAGCAACTAAAGAGTATCGGGAATGAACTTCAATAAACATTAAAACATATTGTTTACATCTGTTTATCTCGTTAGTATAAACCAATTTTTAATGAAATAACTTGTGTATAATTTACAACAACACTTGTAATTGAACAGCATTGTCAAGCTTTACTCTGATTTAAAATAGAAAACCAATATCGTTCACTGATATTGTGTAGATCAGATGAGTATTCAATAAAAAGAAAATAAGGTTCTTTAAAATCTACACTGACTAAGTATTAACTGTATAAGTAATTGGTATCATTTTTATTCAATTTACATTAAACAATATTATTATTTAATTAAAAATAATTTTAATAAATAAAACTATTTCAATAAACCAATAAGAAGTGATATAAAGGAAAACAAAAAACAAAAGAGGCAAAACTAAAGAATCTTGTGGTATATTCAAAATTTCTTGTCAAAAAAATTTTTTTAGAAATAAAGAATAGAAATTTCGCTGTATTCTTTCTTTTCTTCTTATGTAGTATCTCATTCCCGTGAACATGAAAGCATAATTATTATTATTATTATTATTTGTACTTTAACACATGATTCAAGATAAATATAACAATAGTATTTAAAAGATATTAGAATAACTAACATTGTGAATATACATTTTATTAGAAGAGAAACTTAGATGTGGAAAATTTTATAAAGTAAAAACAATTTATTTATTTTTTTTAATTATAAGGTTAATTTTATATGTTATATTCATATTGAATTGTACTTTTGTCCACTTATTATTAAATACCATATATGAATAAAACTATTGAGAGGGAACAATATAAAAAGTAATGATAAAAAGAAATTGGTCTATTTTTTCATTAATTTTCAAAATGTTATAAATAATAATTAAAGATGTCAGAGTTATAATGTACTCGCTTAAACCAAGTGACCAATGAAAACGAGTGATATATTCGTTCTATCTTTTTTTTTATCAATAATGCTGAAAATCATCCATTATAAATTTGATTAGTGTATTCAAACTTTCAAACATTTGAGCTACTTATATTTTTAGTTGCGTAAATATCGCACGAACTTTTATTTTACACTAGATTATATTAATTATTGGTTTTTTAAAACCATCTAATCAAAACATTAATAGAGTGTAGTAAATTCTCCTGTTTTGCTGGTCTCGACAGAAATAAGAACCTATCATTCTAAAACTTATATATTAGATATATCAAGGAATGAAATAAAATTTCATAAGAGCTCAGTCAACTGTAAGCATTTTTTTCGAAAATTATGAATGATATATAGCAACTGTTGCAAACGATATGTTAGTTTTTGTTTGAACAATCACTGGTTTAAGAGATACAAGGAAAGGATTTCTTGAAGAATCGTAATAAATTAAATTAATAATCATATTTTTTAAGTGACTAAATAAATAGTAATAAATAAAAAGATGATTGAAATTAGAAAATTTTTATAATTGCCGAGTTATTAGTCAAGTTAACGGTTATAATGATGACATTTGGTCATACCAAAACAATTCTAGTTTAATCCGATACTTGGCAACAATAGTTTACGGAGGACAAACGTTATTTATACTGATATCATTAAATCTGTTTTTGATTTATTCATTGTTCCATCGAAAAATGTTGAGTATGACCTTATTTTATATGACATTATTTTCTAGTCAAATTTAATTACCTCGTTATAATAGAGTTTTTACAATAACAAAATAGATAAACCAAGGGTCAATCAATTTGACTTTTTGTATTCTCAAATTTAGCTATCAAAACACTGTTATTTGAAAGAAAATTAAAAACTTTATTACCCTATTCAGTTTGAAATAAGAAAGTAAGCAATGGTATTGAATGCGGTGTATAATACAGAAATTTCTGTATCTCCCTAATAAGCACTCTAGCAGCTACAAATGGGTCGAGACTCATGGAGAGGAGAAGAAAAGCGAAAATAGTATATCGTGATTACGAATAGAGGCTGAAATAATATACGAAGTGCCTACCATTTTATACAAAACCATGCATAATTTACGAGGTCGAACTAACAACTAGATCTCAACCTCTCTAGAAATTACCTTGAACTTACATTCAGCGCTTATAACATACATAGTGTCACTAGGTAATATAAAAGGAAGATACTACTCAAAAGTAATACACTAAGACCTTTATAATAACCGATTAAAAACTTGTCAATCAATAGCAGACCACAGACAGAGATTGAAACAGGAATCCTGTGATTTTGTTTATTTAAGGCGTATCACCGGTTTTCTGTAGAAGGGAATGGACAGACAGTTACTGAGAGATTTACTATCAGCTGATCTATTCACACAAGATTTGATCTTTGTAGGTCGTATGGTAAAACTGCTACTGCAAACAGATGATACCGTATAAAACAAGCCGGTTGATTGGTTTATACAATTCTCGAAATATGCCTGATATATATTTTATCTCTCTTTCAAGTCACTTTAGAAAATGGCTTATTAGAATCACAAGAGTTTTGATATGTAAAACAACTATTCGCACTAAGACGTTGGAGAGAAACTAGAGTAAACCTGCAAATCCTTAAATGGATAGGACTTTAAAGAGGTCGGATTATTCGGATAATTCAGCTGCTCATATTTTTGCATGATTAAGAAGGGAATATATGCGTTATGAAAGGTGACCATTAGATCGCTTGATAGAAATGGTTCGGAAAAACTACTTTGCAAGTAACTTTTGTTAAGCTTTTTATGTTCCACATCTTATCGGCGGAAGATGGTAACGTCAAAATCAACCAACATGGTTATCGAAAACTCTATGATTGTAAGGTGTACCTGTATTAAAATTAGAGATATTGTATATTTTTTAGTCGTGTTGAAACGAATTGAACATTAAAACAACTTTTGTACAAAATTGTGTTTCTTCAGGTTACGTTAACAAACTATTTCTTTGATCTTCGGGACGAAAGCCTCTAAACTGTCTTAGATATACATATCCTGATCACGCGTTTTGGGATGTACTCGTATACGTATAAACAAATATATATATTACTACGGTCATAGTTTTGATGTATATGTTTTAGCGCCAATGATTCTAAAAAAACTATTAAGAAGGAATTATGGGGATTATTTCAGCCAGACAATAAGAATTTGACTTCAATGAAGGTTAGATTCAAATATACATTGCATATCTACATATAAAACTACTTACGGCTATAGCAAGGGTAAGCAGAAGCTCTTTTTAGCACACGGTATAAGACTCAAATACTGTAAACAGAGAGGCTTTGAGGTATGTATAGTCATGATCAACGTTATTTTAATTCAGTACTAAGTTTACAGTAAGCCTCACTGGAAGGCCCTGTAATTTGAACAATTTAGTGACAAAATGCTAGGTAAGTCACGACTTCAAACGACCGTAAAGAAAGATAGTGTAGTCAAATACACCCCTTACAGCTTCTGTATTGTTTAAATAAATTGACTATAAACGTCGAAGCGGTATTGGTATTTTAAGTTTGGTATCCCAACTGATTGCAAATTTAGAACTCCTCCCGACACGTATTAATTTATTGCTGAATGGTTAACAACCTTTAAAAGTTCTTACATTCTTCTGTCATCAAACCTGATATATTTTTGTGCACTTCAGTTTTTGAATATTTTTCTTCGCCATCATGAAGTTTCTCACAAAATTTGAAATGAATCAGAGAACTTTCGATTTTTCAGTTTGTTGGCAGTTTGCTTGTGTCAAAAACAGCCAATTTCCACTTATTCTGTGTCTACAATGCCATTTTGTCATCATGATATAGCAAATTTAATGTCAGCATTATCCTTGAATTTATTCAAAGAAGGTGATGTACAATTACATAAGCATGAAATGAATAAATAGAGCGAAATACATATCTTTTCTCAAAGTAGTCTCCCTTTCCACGAAAAGAGTTCAAAATAGTTGTCTTAAATCATAAAACCAAAGTTTTAATGGGAGAGTGATTTTCAAATTTTTCCAATTCTAACCTTAACTTTTTAAAAAACCATTCATTATCTACGCGTCTACGGTCTCGCACACAAGTGTTACGACTGTATAAAAGTTTATGTTATGATGAGCGTGAGGTCAAACATAAAAAAAATTAGGCCCAAGAGCATAAAAATGGGTAAAGACTGCTCAAATTAAAACAACAGGTAGATGATTTTGCATAAATTCAGTGATATTTAAAACCTACGACCATAATAAGCAAGTATACCACTTTTACCGCTCACAAATGACATGAAAAAAGCTTCTTGGCGTCTTGTCTCTTCATTTTCCTCATGCTCATCTTAAAACCTCATTAGCTAACATGGATACAATGCTCGTTTCTCTCTGACAGACCCTTATTTCTGACCTTAAAAATATCATTTAAAACATGCGAATAAATTCTCTCTTCCTACTGTTTACAAAATAACTCACGAAGACAACTATATATTAACGAGTAATGTAGATACGAAACAACAAACGAAACGTACATGATAACACATTTTAATTACAAATAGTCTAATTAGCAAATTAATAAATGCCATTGAAACATTAAAACAACAGTTGCGAAATTCAACGGTCGACTATCTCATTATTACCATTTATCAACCATTGATCACTACGTTTTGAAATATTTAAATAGACTCTTTAATGACTGTGATAATTAAATTGTTTTCGTATGTCTCAGACTGAAAAACTCCGATCATATTGTCTCTGATGATAGTAAATGAATCCGCGGACTTTTATTCAGTGTGTCTGGTGACGTTTGATCACCAAATCTATCTGATGACAAAAGAATTTATCGTTTTTGGTGTGACAGAAGTGTGGAGATAAGCATGACAAATTTCAATTTGTAAATAGTTTTTGGTAATATTTGCATTTATTTTGCTAATTTTTACAGTCTGTACATTTACCACAAAATGATTGTACACGTCGTTTAAGTGTATGAACTTGAACACATTTTCTTCCATCGAGTTACACGCATAGCATGACTCGAACGTCACTGAATGTACTGGACTACTGTTTTATCCAGCCACAATGCAACTGCTAAAACTAAAACTGCTACCAAAATCCTCAGTTATTATTTATTTACTCTCAGTTGTCGTTAGTCTGGGATAGTATCATTGCATACATCCGAAGATATACTATTGACATCCCGCGGCCTGTCTGAATATTTGGGCTACGTGTTTATTTCACCTAAATTTTCAACAAGTTGTCATTTTTATTTGTTTCAATACATCATACTGTCTGTTAAACTTGTTCTACCAAAAGTATATGGTCAGCTTGAAAAGATTAAGCTTTTACATAAATTCAGGATTAAACACTGTAATCTCTTAGTCATTTAATTCGCTGTTTTAATTTGCAACCTCTGACTACCAATATAAAGGAAAAGCCTTAACATTCATGACACGCTGACGTACCTGACTTTTGTGCAGTGGATGGATTTCCATTAAAAATAAAACTAGGGAACAACCTTTCGTTCTTCCACTGTTTGTGACGCTCAGAACGGCTAAATCAAAATGATCCGCATAAGATACGAATATATCAAACTAAGACTGATCAAAATACAGTCAATAATAATAATAACGAGACAAGATCCTTTCAAAATGTCACATATATATGACAAGTTTTATCATACACTATATATTATAACCATTTCTGTGGCAGAAAGATTTATGATTATTGTTGTGTTTATTTTATCAGTCACGGTGTGAAACTGAATTGTCATTTATGATTGTGCATTTTGGATTCACATTTTCAGCATCATGAACAGCTCTCTTAAAATTGTCAAGCTAGAGTTGTGTTTTAATCTTGTTTACTCAATAAGTACTTTCTTATCATTTATAATTCATCTTTATTTTAACTTGGTCAGGTTTATGATTCCATGAACATCGTGTTATCCTTTCCACGAAATGCATTATTATCTGTAATTAATGGTTTGTATATTGGTCGTATAATGAAGCTCCTTTCAAAGTCTCTTCTGAGCGTGCTAGGAAATCAAGCAGCGAAATGCCGCTCGACAATTCATGAAAAACTTTATAATCTCGGAAATCGCAAGAAAGCTATTTTCATGTCTGCAGTTTATATAACTGCTGACTTTATTCCTTCAGAATCGCAGGTAGCTAGGCAAATTACGTAACTGGTCTCACAAAAGTCATTTTAAACAGAAGCGACCTCAGTGAGATTCATATTTTTAGATGGGAAACATAACAGAGACAGGCGGAGTTTTTGCTGAATAATTGCATTTTTCAGTTCATTCACTTAGCATTCATTCGCTATTTCAACGTTACCCACTCAAGAGGTGCTGCTTGTAATGAGTACACTCAGCCTTCTCATAGTGAAGACCATTATCAGGAAATGCTTCCATCGTCAATAACAATGAAGTACAAACTAATAAATATACAAAGGCTGGCCGAAAAATGTCCCCCTGTGATTGAGGTATTTCGATTCATTGATATATGATTTTTTCAAAGCCTTCACTCCTAGTATACCTAAAGCGGACCGTTTACTTGCTGGGGTTCATGGAATTTATTGCATCATAACATTGCAAATGTTTCACATTTTTACATTTAAAAATCAGGACCAAAGATTAGGGATCTCGTACTGTCATCGTTTATTCTAGAGAAAGGGGATTCTCGGTAGTCCTATAAAAGCTTTATAACCTGCATTATCGAGGACCTTATAAGGTTGTCGTTTTAGTAATAGAGACTTTTGTTTTAAGTGGTGCACGGTTAACTAACAATAACCGCTCACATAATTCAGTGATCCGTGCAATAAGATCTGTTTGATGGTCTTTGATATGTATCGTAATCAACCAACAGGCTAATATCAAACTAGTAAATCTTAACAAGGAAGGTACTCTAACTTGAACTGAAAACACTTCAGAGCGAATAGATAAAAATCACATTCAACTCATGAAGGCTGTTCAGCCTCTTGATGACGACAGAATATTACCCCTAAATATCTCACATCCATGTTTGGCTTTTGATAGAGTTTCATTGATGATGATTTAATTAAGAAGCTTTCATTGTTCTTCTAAACAACATCAACACAAACGTCAGGTAGGAGCGCAGTATTCGAATTTCTGCACATATTACTAACAACTTGTCAGCTTCCATCTTCGTTGGTTACAGTTGGCATTTAATCTGTCATTTTCTGCCTCTTCGTTTTAATTCTATCGCCTTTGGATCTAATTCTTGGTCTTGTACTTGTCCGTGACTTTCCCGACTGGTTTTTAAATTGGATCGATTTCAATATGTTTAGTGATTGCTGAATAAACTGAGTTCTAAGCTCCCGAAAATGCCTTTTACCTAAGACTTCAACACCCTTCAGTCAAATATCTCTGCACAGTTGTTCACATGCACTAATATAAGTAAGCGTATGTCATGGTGTTTATGCAGACGATTCTGAAAAAGACATTCACTTTGTCTGATGCAGTAGTTTTCTCTCTTGTAACAGTTTATTTTGTAGATGATATTCAGGTTGTTTCTATGGTTATTTCGTCCTTTGGTTTATGTCCGATTGGTTGAAGTGATTTTACTGGTTTTTGGCTGGAACTATTACAGACGGCTCCAATACGCTCAGTGCAATTTTAGAACTGTTTTTTATGCACGGTAGAATGATCCGTTTATTCGTTCAGTTATTGACTTTGTTTCGGTTAGTGAGTCAGGTTTATACTCGGTGAAGTTGCATGGATTGCCGTTCTTTAGAAGGGTAGAACCATGTCGACTTTAGTACACTTGCCTATGTAGAATCTAAATTAAGGTTTGGAATAAATAATAACTGTCTATGTAGTTTAGATACGTGCTATTGCCCAGTGGAAACTAGCACAATATGATTGGATAAATGACGGTTCCAGATTTCATTATAAATATAAATGTACATCATTACCTAAACAAGTGTAGCGGTAAATAAATCCCCAAACTAAATAGCTCTGTAAGTTTTCGACATTGGATGCTGACCATGTGTTTTAGTGGACTCATCTAGCTGAAGGCGCTCGGTCATGCATCCGCACCAGATCACGTGTGGTAACGCTGTGCTCAACATCTATCCCAATCGCTAGCCAGATTATATCAGAGAATTCCGATATATTGGTAATCGCCAAATACACTCTTACGACTATCCTCGACTCTGTCTTTTGATTTCTCTCGGTGGGTACAATTTATATTAGAAGGTGCTGCTGGTAAAAGCGTTGTCAAACACTGAGTACTTGTATCATCTTCATTGGTGAGATCGACGTGATCTGGTACACCTATTTGCAACTGTGAGTTTGTTCCCTTTTAGGATTTTTATATATCATTGTTTTATTTTTTAAACATTGTGATGTTTTTTTCGTGTTTTTTCTTGGATATATATAGATTTCACCTCGTTCATTATCGTACTTCATATTTCATCATGACTGAACAGACACCCAAAGTACTCTAGCTTACTACTTTTTCCCCACCTTAGTTTCAAACAATGCTCTTCTGGCCCCAAAATATCGAAGCCTAGTTCTGCTACGCAGAAGCCGATTTCTCCTAGCGCGGCGAGAACGACATACGTGCACAATTCCTCGCAGTAGTCAAGGCACTACCGTGGGAATTCAACAGTTATGTAACACCTAGTATGTTTACTAGTGATGTTTCGGAACCTTACGAAATCTTAAAACGGTCGATTCTTAAACGAGGAAACCTAACCGATCGACAAATGTTAGACCAACTCTTTAATAACATAGACCCACAACACGGTTCTGCGACGGACATCTTGCAAAGAATGAGAGAAGTGATAGGCCTAAGAACTTTCGACGGTCTATTCAAACAACTTTTCTTGTCTAAACTTCCCCAATAGGTGCAAGCGGTTCTGGTCTCGCTTCAGAACAACGCCTTAGACGAGCTGGCTGCATCTACCGATCGTATTTTAGAAATAACGAAATCGTCTACTACAGAGGTATTTACAGTCAAAGAAAAGCCTCAAACGACTCAGAATGACATAACCGAGTTAAGTCATACACTTACGCGGTATCTTACTTTTCGTAACGACTGCACGCGATCACACACACCCCACGTAGAAGCACTTCACGTTAGCGATCTGTCTCCAGACCACGAGAGACGGATAACCCCGACTGGTGCGGGTATCATAACCAGTATGGAAAGTCTCCCAGTAATTGCAGAAAAGCTTGCAATTTTCCCAACACGAAACCGACTGACTCGAAAAACAACTCGGGAAACTTCCAAGCCGGAACGCGTTAACGGCAACCGTAGCCGACGAACATAGCCGTCTGTTGTACGTCTGAGATGTGGCAACGACAGTTCGCTACCTCGTCGACACTGTCGTAGAAGTTAGCGTTCTCCTAGCAAATCCTTACGACCGGCTTCACGAATCTACTTTAAACTTACATGTGGCAAACGGAAAACCTATCGCTACGTATGGCAAAAGGTACGTTTTTCTGAACTTGGGTTTACGCAAACCCATTAACTGGATCTTCGTTGTTGCTGATGTTTCTATGCCAATTATTGGTATGGACCTTCTACAACACCATAATCTGATCATTGATACACGCAAACGGAGACTAGTAGACGGAAACACTAATTTATCCGTTTGCGTAACTTCTTGTTCTGGTTGCAGATTATCCCTAGTCACAATTAAACATACGATAGACCCACTTTATCAACCACTACTCGATAAGTATCCTGGGATCCATCAAACGTAATCGAAATTACCTTGTGTAAACAACAACGTTACACATCACATCACGACTACAGGACCACCTGTATTCTCTAAAGCACGACGACTAGCTCCTGAAATGCTAAGGTTAGCGAAAAACGAATTCGATCACATGATAGACTTAGGAATCATACGACCATCAAACATCTCCGTTAATCATGATTCCAAAAAAGGACAGCAACGATTGGCGTCCAACCGGCGACTATCGGCGATTGAATGCAAAAACCTTTCCCGATCGTTATCCGTTGCCCCCCGAACGCCCTGGTACGGCCGAGAGTGGGGAGAGTCCGCTCTCCCTCTCGAAATACTCTCACACGGCCGCGCGTATACAGCCTCTGCCAGGGAAGTCCTACTCATTGCCTTCTCGCGGCGGGGGTGTTGTTTACGAAAATGAGAGGACGAAAAGCGAACGTCCGGCGCTTTAACCGGATCACAAACCAATGGTGCACATGGGCTCCAGTATCCTGCGGGAACAAATGGCGTATGAACCAATCGTTGGTCACCGGCTACCATGGGATTGCATCTCCTTACGATGCTCCACTGCCTTGTGGGTTAGACCATTTGGTCAAAGGCTCGGGGTGTGGCCCCCTAAGACAACCACCTGCTTCGGTTTGGGCACCCGGGCAGTATCACAGCCCACACACAAACGATGAACCCTATGACTATGGCAACGAATTTTCTCGCTCCGATATATAATCAATCGATTCCAATAATTATTACCATTATTGTCATTATTATTATTATTATTATTATTATTATTATTATTATTATTATTAGTACCATTATTGTCACTATTATTATTATTATTATTATTATTATTTTCCACATTGTTCTCCCTCTTTTATATTTATACAGCGGCTCGTCTTTGGTGGAGAAGTTTATTAACATCCTAAAAGCCCTATATAAAAACACCTCAGGCAGAGTGAGGGCATACAACCACCTCTCTCCATTGTTCCATTCGAGTAGTGGGGTTAGGCAGGGTTGCCCAATCTCACCATTCCTCTTCAACTTTGCCATCGATGACATTCTGGAAACAGCTCTGATGAATGTAAGTAATGGTGGTGTGGATCTGTCACCTGGAGAAAGACTTCTCGACCTTGAGTATGCGGACGATATTGTCTTACTGTGCGATAATGCCCAAGGCATGCAATCCGCACTTAATCAGTTGGCAATCAGTGTCCGTAGGTATGGTATGTGTTTTGCACCTTCGAAGTGCAAAGTACTTCTACAAGACTGGCAGGATTCCAATCCTGTACTCACCCTGGATGGTGAGCAGATAGACGTAGTCGAGAAGTTCGTGTATCTGGGTAGTTGCATAAGTGCTGGTGGGGGTGTGAGTGATGAGATCAATGCACGTATAGTGAAAGCCAGAGTGGCTTATGCCAATCTGGGCCATCTTTGGCGCCTTCGTGATGTTAGTCTGGCTGTAAAAGGTCGGATCTACAACGCGTCGGTGAGAGCAGTTTTGCTCTATGCTTGTGAAACCTGGCCTCTCCGAGTTGAGGACGTTAGACGACTCTCTGTGTTCGATCATCGCTGTCTCCGAAGGATTGCTGATATTCAGTGGCAACACCATGTCAGTAATGCAGAGGTTCGGCATCATGTGTTTGGGCACAGAGATGATAATTCAATTGGTGTCACCATCTTGAAACACCGACTTCGGTGGCTTGGACATGTTCTACGAATGTCGTCCCAGAGAATTCCACGTCGTGCATTATTTGCCGACTTTGGGACTGGTTGGAAAAAGCGGAGAGGTGGTCAGTGCATGACATGGTGTCGTGGTATGAAAGAAAGCTGCAGAGGACTGGCTTGTGTTGGTCCTTCACGACTCCCTGGTTGGGGTCTGAGAGATAGTTCTACACAGTGGCTAGAGACGTTATCAGATATGGCTCAGAATAGAAGCCAGTGGCGATCCTGCTGTAACCTTCTTTTACTTTCTTCATAAAAAGTGGTTGTGTCTCCCTCGCTTGAAAGATTTCTTCTGATTGTACTTTTCCGTTCCACTGTTACGACCACACTAAATTACACCAATCTCTTCGTTATCGTTCTCTTTTTCTTTTGTGCTCCTTAGTTTTTTTTTTCTATCTCTTCGAAGTTACATTGTTTTGTGTGGCGCATATATATTGGCGCTCTCTTGTACCAATATTTATGTGTTAAAATAAATAAATAAATAAATAAATAAATAAATAATCCGTTGCCTCACATTCACGATTTGACAGCTACCTTGAAAGGTACAACTGTTTTTTTGAAAATCGACTTAGTTAAAGCGTATGACCAAATTCCCATGGCCACTGACGACATACCGAAAACAACTATCATTACTCCCTTTGGACTCTATGAATTTTTGCGAATTCTTTTCGGTCTAAGAAACGCTGCTCAAACATTCCAAAGATTCATAGACGACGTTTTTCGAGGTCTCAACTTCGTACATGCGTATGTTGATGACTGCCTAATCGCAAGTCCGGACAAAGAATCACATCTCAAGCATCTGGATCTTGTTTTCGATCGACTAAAAACATGGCATTACTGTAAACGTTCAGAAATGCCAAATCGGGACCGACTCGTAAGACTTCCTAGGACACACATTCGACCTCTTAGGACCAAAGTGGCGGCCATTTTCGATTACCCAGAACCGACCAACATCAAGCAATTGCGCACGTTTAACGGCCTGGTAAGTTTCTATAGACGCTACATACCGAAATGCGCATTACTTATGAAACCTCTTACCGACTCACTTGGAGGAAATGCGAAATTTATTAACGAACAGGCTTACAAACGCAATGCGTTCAGTTAAACCCGCTTCCACTCGACCACAATCCACCGATGTTTTCGTTCAACCCAACTTACGATATAGTACACACGGTTTCTTTCGTCGAGGCGCACATCGACGACCATTCGAATCAGCATACGAAGGACTTTTCAAAGTTCTTCAACGTGAATCTAAGTACTATAGTCGATAAGAACGGAACAAACGATATCATCAACATCGATCGCTTGAAAGCAGCGTATTTAGAAGGAAAGCCTATTCACGTCGATTTTCCTTCCGTACAATCGTTTAACACGACTTCTGCACTCATAATTCCTCAACCAACAACCAACATTAGCGATGACACTCCGAATGTGTCTGAAAATAAAATTAAAACGACGCGTTTTGGAAGAAGAGTAAGATTTCCAGAACATTTAAAGGATTACTGCACGTAAGGCACTACTCGATATTTTATATTATCTCGATCTTTCTTTTTACGATATATAATATTTTTTTACAAAAAAAAACAATTTTAATATGCTTAATTTTAATATGCTGCTGGTAAAAGCGCTGTCAAAAGCTGAATACCTGCATCATCTTCACAAGTATTACCACCAAGTTATTCAGGTAATAACTGTTCAATCAATAAGCAATATAAATTACAATAAATAAATGCTATTCTATCCTTTCTGGGCAGATCACGTACTGATTTATCTGAAAGATAATATTTGGTCGCTTTATAACAGAGCGTTTTCAATTCTGCAAAAGTGCTTCAATTTACAATCGAAAATGAATAATTCAATCCAATGCAAGCAACACAATCGAAGGAGGAACAAATCAATATTGATGCCGCCAAGACTAAAAACATCATGAGTGCAGTTTAGGAAGAAACATGGAAACCCAATGAAGGCGTAAGGAAATAAAAACTATAGTAAAATACAAATCTTACCGTCTCAAATGGGATTAAATAAACAAAATATACAACTAAAGGAATAAATGGAAGGATTTTCACAAACAAAACCTTCAAAATGAATCTTGCAGTCTATGCTACTTAAATAAAAGATCTGTTCTACATTTGTCTTCCTGTGACTACACAATCCGTCAGACATTATGTGGAAGTCACATCACTGTATACACTGACTCATCTCACCGTAACAGTGCGTGATTTCTTCTACGGGCTGAGAATAAAATAATATATCCACCATGGAAGCAAAAGACTAAACAAGGTGACCACATTAAGATTGCCAAGCCGTTGCATGACAATTAAGAGATCCTTCAAGCACCATTGTTTAGGTGTTAAATGTAAATCTTCTCAGTTATCTCATTTTTGTCTTAAATGATAGTGTAATTGATAAACAATAACAGTAATTGTCATCACATAGTCCCATGTATTCTTCTTGCAGAGTGTTCTTTCCCCCTTGAACATAGTCTGTGCGCACTTGATTTCGTGACTTTGTAACAGACTAGGTTGATTAGTCAAGAGTTGACCTCAAACACCTAATTATATGTTAAAACAATATAGCTTAAGTACTCATTCACTTCCTTATTTTTGATAGGCATTATATTTCCTATTATCATATATTGAATGTTGGAAATCCTTGTGTGTTTGAACAATCTAAATAAAGACCTATTCAATACTAATCTGGTTTCTTCTATCGATGGAACGAAGGTTACCTAAAGGCATTAAAAACTTTTAGGTTATTACTACGTTAGATGAGAATCCGATATATATGATCAGTCTTCCGACAAACTTGATTACCCAGTTTGCCTGTGTCGGTTTTAAGGATCAATGGTTTCAACAATGAAATGTTTTTACTCCCTTGACTTTGTGGGTATCTTTATCAGAGACTTTCTTGATCAGACTTTAGGTGTTTTCCGGTTAGTCCCTGTTGATGATGACGACTGTATCTTACACATGAATAATTAACGTTTTTGGCTTGATCATCGGAATGACTTAAGGCCCCATTCTCTGGATCACTGCCTCCAAAATAGCTCGTGATATTAGTGATGACATATATGCTTCTCTCGTCTATTTAATTTTTGAATCGCAACTATGTTGTTGAGCATAAATGGGTGAGTTCAAGTAAATCTTAACTTTGAAGAATCATGCTCTTTGGGAAATTTGTGCCGTTGGGGTTGAACGGATAGTGTTTTCTTTCCTGAGCTTGATTTCATTAATGTTAATAAAGCTGTTACTTTGATGGATGTCATTACGTTGTTAGCGGTTTGGATTTTCCCTTCTAAGAATTTTGCGGGAGATCTATTGACGTAACTGGATGAATTTATTAAACGTTTCGTGATATTTCACGCGACTAACTTTGTTCGGGAATCCCAGAAAATGATGACGGTAAACTTGAAGGGATTTTTGGTTGTTGTTGTTGTAGTTTCTACATATCGAAAGGTTGAGAGAGCACTGATCTAATAGCTTTCATTCCCCATATTTGTCCTGCATTGATAATGTTTTTTAAAGTCCTTGATAACCTTTGAACTTTTTTAAGTACTCCAGTCGTAATCACTTATAGGTAGTGTGTTTCGTGCATTCCGCCAGCTAATTCATAAAAGCCGTGCTGAGAGTGGTATTCAAATAACTACAAGCTATTTTTTGAAAGTCATTTTCACTGTGTTTTGGATCCATCCGTTTTATTCTAGCTTTTAACATATTCGTTTAGAATTTCGACTTTGGACATTTTGGTTGCACTTTACTTTGTTTCCAGTTTACTTTACACAGGTTAATATCAAAAGTTGGGGTAAGCGGTAGTTAATCATATGTAGTCCCTATATTAAGCACACCCGACCATGATAGACAATACTGTATAGTTTAAATTCTCCATAACAAAGTAAAACTCACCAGTCTGTTAAAGGAAATGTATTTTTTTTGCATAATACTATGTTATTATTACTTTATCGAATGGTTAAAATTCAAGTATCTGGACTGAACGTAAAAGACGATCCAACTAACCGAGGTTCATTTCATTATGCTAAACCAATGCCTTCTTTTCTTTGGTTCATGAAGCCTCATAAGGTAGTTTACTGTCAATGATTACATCATGACACAAACCCTGTATTTAATTTGTGCTGTACAATAATTTTGATGACAAATATTATCTGAAAGTGCAAAACATCTCAAAAATGTCGCTCACATAGTCAAAGGTTTCTTTGGTAAAATATAGGTAATAAACTTTACATCCTTGCGTTTTGTAAATTGTTGATGACAAGTCTTCAATAATAGATTGTGAACTACTCATCACGAATTTTGGGCCGTCCACCCTGGGTCTAGTGAATTTAAGAATGCTTTGAGGACAAATTTCCTTACTGACCACTTCAAACTCTTACAACAAAGTGCTTGATAACTTGCTAATTACGGAATTAAAGTGCATGAAATTACGCATGATTCCAAATCCTCCTCATCCTCGTGTGTAGGGGAGAAATTTTAAGACCTTTAAAACAATCGTCAGTTCTAATGCCACTGCAAAATCCAGAGAACCTGAAAAGAAGTACACTAGATTACAGACATTCAGATTCTTATTTTAGCTGTGACGGGTGTGGCATCTGCACGACGTGATGATTCCTTTGTAATGAACTTCCTTTTTATTACGAATTACACATACAATATGTTTGTTTCTGCTTATTTAGTTCTGTTTGACCTGGATTGCACTATTTCAGGAGTTCCTAGTTAGTACACTATTTCAAATATGGTTAAACAAGTCCTTAGTGAAAGGTGATGTGACGATTAGGAGTTTTATCATATATCCGTCCGAGTGTACATTGGTTGTAGACTGTGTGTGACCTAGAATATACTCACTAATATTAGACTTAACAACTGAAGTTGTAATGGAGTAAACGGGGTCCTGGAATCGTGTAAAACCGCCACGTTGAATATATACTAAAACCGCTGTTATCTATAATTTGAACAGTCAATATTACAAAATTATTCTCCCCCACGATATAATGTTGGATCTTCATATCGCCAAGTTATGAATAATGTAGTTTCCATTAAATCATATTTCTCATAATGATTAGAGGATTAATTAGGAGTCACTTCATGTAAGTATAAACAACATTTAACATGAAATCACATGAATTATAATTAAGAGCGAGCTCATTTGACCTTGTGCTTCGGATTGAATAAGTTTCCTACAGGAAACAAGTGCATGATGACGACAAATAAGATTTGACAAGACATCAAGAGTTTGTTCTTCTGACATATTTTCCTCAAATTTGTTAAAAATGTCTTTGAAGTATAACTGATCATCAGAAAAATCAGCAAGAATCAAAACTGCATCAGAGTTTCGATCATGATTCGATTCAATCAACATATTTTCCTTAGATTGGTAAAACATTCCAACAGAAATATGTAAGTTGTTAGAACAAACCATGTCTGGTACAATAACATGAGATAAGTTGAATAACTGGAAGCTTTTGTGGCACAATGATTCTGAGTTTCGTTTAATTTTCGAGTGCTATGTGACTCTATACTGTTTTTCGAAGTCGTGGATAAAAATAAATGATCATTAGAAACACTCTACTTAATACGATGGGAATTATAAAGTTAAACATTATTTGCTGCGAAAAGAACTGTAATTTACGAACTGCTTATATGTGTCCAATTTTACCACATTTAAAAAGTTTAATATCGCGAAATGCACATAAATTACGGGAGTGAAAATTGTCACAGGACAAACATTTACGAAACTAGCGGTCATCTTCGTGGCCTGCTCAGTGAATTTTTGTCTGCATTACATTGAGTACAAATGGGGTTGGAATGACGTTGTAATGATGTCCTGATGAATCATTTTGTGATGTTTTCCTCCTTCTCCATATTTTTACATTTTACATGGTCTGCCAGTGGTTCTTTGAGAGTTTCATAAGGAAGTGAAGTAAGCCAGTTTTTAATAGGTTGTAGGTTTTTTTCGATTAATGTAAGGAAATGAGCCACAATATTAACATCCTCAACATCTTCATTAGTCACAGCCCAGATTGAAAACGTTTTCATGTAATCCTCAAAAGCATCTAAATCTGAACATATGTCTAACTCTTCCATCACAGGCTTCATCGCGACGTCAGCATGATGAGTAGAAGTATTTGAATTATTGTACGAACTAGGAATCCAAGAAACAACGTAATCTTACTAAAAAGTAATAGACGAATACGAAAGGATGTATTGTATTTAGAAATAAAAATCAGGCAGACATCAAGTACAAAAGAATGGTTAGTTCATACAAACACTACAGATAACGTTTAAGACGTGGAGAATAATTCTAGCTATAACAAGACTGTCAAATATGACGATTTGGACAGTTCTTCGAAGTATTCATTCTGTCACAGCTTATACCTGACAACTCCGCTTATGTGATGGTTCGACAATATACTGGCTGTGATCTCAAAACACTTATGACTGAATGATAGCGAACCATGAATATCTTTTGTGACTATGCTCTATACTTCATGAATTAGAACAGAGTAAACCACTGTTCAGTGCGCTCATTCGTTTATTTGGAGAGATGTCACACGTCACATATGCTGAAAGTTGGTGATGGTCAGCTGACCCCTTTGATTTCGCGCCAACATGTTGTCAAATATAAGTTAACCAGGATTGATAGGACTTACATGATGAGTCAAAAGGTTTTAGGCCCAACTATTTCACTTCACATCACTTATTCAAGTGTTGATGAAGAATGTAATGGGGCAACTTTTCGCATCAAAGGGGAGAAAGTGACATCCAAAACATTTTTGGATTGCCACCTAAGGCCATAAGAAACTCTTACATAAGTCAGAGTTTCATGAAGCAGGACTGTATCGTCAGGACACCCAGACTCAACGAGCAACATTTATCTATGTACGAGGGATGAGAATATTATCTTTAAAAGAATGTCAAAGTGAAATCAAACAGAAATGTGGAAATCAGATAGCACAATGGACACCTGCTCTTTCAATCATCATTTGCTTGATGAGTTGAAATGGTTGTCATTTGTTACTTGCTGCCACTCACTTATCCACTTCAGTTGACTTGGCGATAACGAAGTAACGAAAGTTGGGTAGATTGTGACATTCACAAATGATTGATCACTGGGTGGTGATCAATGTTATGCGTGTCTAGTCCTTATTAGTACAGATCGGATGCTATCGATCATGTTGCAATGTAGCCACCAGTCTAGGTGACTCGACACTGCGGGCACTATGTATTGAGATTTAGGTGGTGGTTGGAGGTAGTCGACAGCAAACCCTGGACCCGGGTTTCGTGCTACTCGGCATTCGTCAGAAAGGCGTACCTGTAATCTTGAGGGAACTGGTGCTCCCTGGCTGGTTCGATCTCGTGTCATTCAGCTTCACAGTCAGAGACGTTACGACTGAGCTATCCGAGCCGCGACTGACCTCCTGTAGGACTGAGATGTAATCACAATTGATTGATCACTGGGTGGCGATCAATGCAATGCGTGTTGAGTCCTTATTAGCCCAGATCAAATGTTATCTCTGACTGTGAAGCTGGGTGACACGAGAACGAATCCGCCAGGGAGCATCGGTTCCTTAAAGATTACAGGTACACCTTGCTGACGAGTGCCAAGCAGCACGAAATCCCGCTCCAGGATTTCCTGTCGACTACCTCCAACCACCATCAAGATTGTGACATTAAATTTCGTATGATTTAACATCATAAGTTGTCTAACATCTTTCCACAACCCTTCGTAAGTCTAGAAGGTTGTACGACGAGAAAGTGGTCAAGAATTCCGCAGAATGTCCCAAACGTTTGTGTTCGTATATAAATTAAAGGATAAAAAGAAGAGTAAATATTCCTGCATTATGGGAGAGAGTACAGCTTCATCATTTGTGGAGAACGAATTTGGTAAGGCTCAAGTATTCTCAAACTACGTTAGCAATGTATATACCATAGAAACACTCTTCCCATTAGTCCATACAAATCCTTCCTCACAAACACTGATCAGCGTGACCATTAAGGTACGCGATGTCTTTGGTCTGCTAAATAAGTTTGACATAGGCAAATCCACGGCGCCTGATGAACTGAATCCTAGCTTACTTAAGGAATTAGTTAACTTCGTTGCGAACCCTTTAACTATATGCTTTAATCTACTGGTAACCCATAGTCGTTTACCAAGAGACTGGATGAATACCGTAGTAAGTTCTGTCTTCAAAACAGGTATGAAACATAAACCTGAGAACTACAGACCCATTAACCTAACTAGCGTGGTTGTTAAAATCTTAGGAAATATTATGCGGAAGGAGCTATTTAAGTATCTCGATGAAAACTGGTGCGCTCTTAAGGACTAAAAGTTACCTGTAGACGTAGCTTTTGACAAAGTTTCGCACAACCGGCTGTTATGTAAGTTAAAAAAATGTCGGGGTTGGATCTATTGATGTGGATCAGACTTCCCAGTTGTGCGCCAACAAAAAGCACGGGTGAACTCAATGCTGTCTAGTTGAAAAACTGTGCTTGTTGCTCTAGCGTATAGCTTTCGAGCCAGTGTTATTCCTCTTGTATGTAAATGACCTACTATCATCATCGGTTTTGCTATATACTGACGATTTCAAGATACAGAGAGCGATAGGAAGTAAGGGTGATAGATTAGAACTCCAAAACGACCTGGGGAAATTATCTGAATGGTCTCAAACCTGACAGTTGCCGATAAATACTTCCAAGTGTATTGTGATGAATATCGGTGGTCAAGGTGCAGATACATACACGATGAATAACACTGACCTACTTGTTGTCCAGACACAATGACTTAGGAGTCATCGTTAGCCAGGACTTAAAGACTACTGCACACTGCCGTGCAATAGCTACCAAAGGTTTTAGAACTTTACATAGGCCCTTTGGTCATGTCGACGCTAAAACGTTTTTGATTTTGTATACAGTGTTCGTTAGTCCTAAACGTGACTACTGCAAACAAGCGGCTGTCCATTTCTTAAAAAAGGGCAGTATGTCTCTGGAAAAAGGTTCCGAGAACAGCAACTACGCTGATTCCCGGAATAGAGAAGCTCACGTATGATGCTCGACTGGCCAAGCTAAGCATATTCCCGTTGTCATATCGAAGAACTAGAGCCGACTTGATTACAGTTTTCAAATTGCCTAGTGATAAATTTGCATTTGATATGCCCTCATTTTTCTTGTCTTCCAAAGCAGAGAATTTAAAAGGACACGAAAAAGTTCACAAGCCCAGGACAAATTACTTGTCAGCTGACTATCGACTTTCCCATCGAATAATCAACGAGTGGAATTCATTACCTCAGCACGTGGTTGAGGCTCCATTCGTCGACTCTTTCAAAAGAAAGTTGGATCAACTGAGGGACCACCATTGCCAAGACTAACACAGACCATCAAGTCTCCTGCCCTTTCTAAACTGAAACTGGAATCAAGGGTGATATATCTGTAAAGCTTCCCTTAAAAAACAACCAAACGGAATAACATTAAAATTGAAAAAACAATAAGCGAAGCACTTCTTTCGGCCTAAAAACAATTAATGTCTTTTCCGTACACATGATTAAGAACAGGTGTCACAGATTATGAGTGGGAAGATCAAACGACTGGGTTGCTTTTCAGTTTTGCGTACCAATATCTTCTATTTCTGGAATTAAGATCACCAACGATATTTTGTAATGGATTAGCTTAATGACACGTGCAGTTTTGTTCGTATCATATTTTTATGAGAAGCTAGAGTAAAAACGCTAATTGTAAATGGGAGTTCTTTATTGAGTTTGTAATGCTAAAAAACTGTGGGACCGTTGATAAAGTAGATCAGGAAGAATGTGAAGAGGAAGAAAGTGGCACTGTGGAAAACGTTGAGAACAAAGCAGAGGAATCGTTTATCGGTACTAGTCCTATAAGTGCCCATAACTCAGTGAGCTACAATCCTCCAAAAAACGGTTTGATCGCTTCTGCATTAGAAATACCTAACTCTGTGTGCCTGTCATTTGAACATGTAGATCCTCTGCCCCAAAGCAATTCCCCTCCATGTTCGATCAAAAAGACAATGCATCAAGATGAGAAACATGCAGGGTTATTCACAAATATCAAAAGTGACTTAGCCACTGATCATGGATTAGAATTTAATAAAAGTGAAAACCAGGAGCAAAGTGACAAACCGATGGATTTACCAAATGGTTCCAAGCAATACAATGAAGTCCTTATTGATGGATTTGCTATTTTATCTTTTAAAACAATGGATGATATGCTGGTAAGTTTCATTTCGTGAACCATCTTACTTGCTATGTAGTTATTTTATTCAGAGTGTAATCACAGATACCTTTACAATTTCGTTAAGTTGCCCCTGATGATTCCCAAGTTTACAGAATTTGATGTTCATTCTAAACTTTTGAGTGTAGGGTTTTATCTGATTTCGTTTACAAGGGTTATATTTCGTAAGAAAGTGATTAGTTAGCTTCTATGAAGCTCAGTAATAACAAAAAGAAGTGATACATCGGTTTAGTAAGAACTGGTTTTGTTCTTAAATTGCTTTATATCTGAAAAATGAAACTACGATACATACATATGCACTCACCACATGTTTCCGTTTAAGGTAGAGTTATGTGGTTCGAAAAACTATAAAAATTATCAGTATGCGTGGTCTTCGTTTCTTAATATGCAGAATTCCATTGAGTTTTGAAAAGTGTGTACAGTGATGGGTTTTGTATTCACATTTCCGTGATCTCGATTTTCTCCATTTTTTTCCATACACGTGGATCACTTTAAACAATTGCATAGCGCATAGCTCTATGCGATTCAGATAATATAATTTTGAGAGGCTTAAGATGTTTCAGCGACATCGTTTTCTTAGGTTGTATATTCGTGTTTATAGGTAATTTCTACGTATGGTAGTCTGTAGTGAAATACAAGGGCTTTACAAGATTATTAAAGATGGTCCAACTTATTCGAGTAGAAGTCAATAGAAATGAAGTGGTGTCGCATAATATAGTAAATATCGAAAAATTCATGTACTGAGTATGATCATTTACAAATGGAGGTGTGTCACTTCAATGCAATTAAATTTTTTAAGTATTGAGTAAAAAAGGTTGCATCATTTTTTTCTGGTTAGCGTTTTTTAGTTTTCTACGGGATGGGGTCGCTAACTCCATGCTCAACCCTCCTCTTTTATCCGGGCTTGGGACCGGCAGTAGCCTCAGAGGAGCTCCAAGTGGAGTTTTGCATCATTTTGCAGTAATAAAAAATCACCAAGAGCCTACTTTGTGTACTAGTTTCGAAAGCCGTGAGAAGCAATACATACAACAAAACCTAAATATAACCGTTTGATTTATAAAGAAGGTAGAATTCAAAGGTATGTTAAGACCATGGTAGAATAAAGGATTGAACGTAACTCTTCTGTAAAGAGAGCCTAGATTTGAGCTGGTGGATTGCTATAGCCTTGGCTGTGTGCGAATTCCCTATCCAAATCCTTTTTGCATCAATTATTTTTATTTTGCGAGTGATTTTGAACGAAGATTAATGCGGTGGGGTGTGGCCGAAACTGACCATGTGTTCAAAAACTGTGCTGTCGATTGATCTGTATGTTATAGTTTGGTCTGATAAACACGCTATTAAGACTTGGTCTCTTGGGTGTTATGGTAACTAACACTATCCCTCCAATTTCTCGCCACAGAAAGCAAACAAGTTTAGTGTATTTATCACCTCGCTTGATATATTAATTAAAACCTAGTGAACAGTTTTTTATTTGCCTTGGTCGGTGTTTGATCTGGTTTATAAGGTAGGATTAAAATTTTACTAGAATCAAAGATTTTATTATGGTTTCTTAAACCATAGAATCCATGTACTTTCGTCTGACTATTACTTGAACTAAACCAAACGTTGAAAAAAGTACACAGGACTTATAATTAGTTGGGTTTATGACAGTCATTTATTCACCATCAATCCAAAGAGTTCTAAGACGTATATTCGTTAACCGCTTTTGTCTTAGAGGCATTATGTGGAGTAGTATTTAACTTCAGTCAGGTAGTTTTATGGTGTTTGTACATACAATTTGAATCATTGTGGAATGTTCTGGAGCATGACAGCTCATAAGTAACTCACATAGGATGAATACAATTCGATGTGTTTTTCATGGATGTCCGTCACAATTATGTTCATTGATTTTCGACACGGGCATTTCCAATCGTAATGTCATGCCTTACTCATTAGGAGTTGGTCTTTCTATTAGTCCAGAGTACTCGGAAACATCTGCTATTTAAAGACTTAAGATGGTGTTTTAAGTATCATATACAAAAGTATGAAAGTTCATTACATTTGTCGCACCAGCGCTTTATCACTGTGGGACTTTCTTTTTAATGTTAACAGGAACTGAATTAGCCTCACAGAACATTCGTTTAGCAAAAAATCCAAGTGTACATTAAATAATGGGTGTCCTGTGAGATGGAGCTCGAAGTTTTATAAAAGCCTTGTAACCCAAAAAGACATCTGAATTTCGTCATTGTTGAAAAGCTACTATGATAAAAAGTGAATTCGTAAAAATAAAATATTCTGACGATAACTGAGTATTGTGTTTAGAATTTTACTTTTTTTGTTCTGTAAATGCTAAGTGCGTTGTGCTTCAATTGACTTACTATCTAATCCATTTCGAATTCATTTCGTTAAATTTTAAGGGTGGATAAATTCACGAAATTAGCCGATACTTACTGAAATATGGGTAGTTTAGTCCTAATATGAGAAAATTATAACATTACTCTTTTAGTGTTCATGTACACAGGTATCAATATTCATTTTCATAGTAGTTGGCGGATAGGGGGTTTGGCTTTTAACTCGTGGTGTATTTGTGCAGGTTTTTCTAGTTGTCATATCCTATAACAATTTTACAAAAGCAATACCTGAACAACAGTTACACAGAGTTACTACTCTTGCACATCAAAAGATGTGTATGAAGATGCAGATGGTGATTAAACCAACCATTTTATGCTATAGGTAATTTTTAGTGGATATTGAATAGTCAGTGCGAATCTGTATCTCGGAATTTATTCGCGTAATTACCTTCATATTCTGTTAGTTTGGGGTTTTCCGTGCGATCGAATGCAACGTTCGATGATTTAATGAACTTTCGATACTTCCTAGTCTATCTAACCTGATTCGTTCATTAGAGGTTGCTATACTTATTTAAAATATATCTCAACACTATAAATTAAGGATTCATTAATTGATAGGGCGATATAACTTGTTTTTTATTAGGAACAAAACCTTGATTCAAAGAGCGCGTCATAAAATGTGTTTTGAAGAAACGAACATAAAGGTTGGATACCATAGTTAAAAATATCAGGAAACGCATCCATTTTCCACTATTCATGCAGTGTCACAAGTTACTGGGTTTTGTTTTGTTTCTCCATCTATGGGAATATTTTAGTATGTTTTCTGAACTATTACGCCTGATTATTTTAACGATTCAGTGAGTCAGGAATTACGAGTCATCTCAGGAGATCGGTTGTTATACATAAGTGAGGTTTATTCATTCTTTGTGTTGAAGTCCAAATTTGATCGAAGCAAGACAAGTATTTTTCCATAAATATCGACATTTCATCATATTTGTGTGCCTGAGAAGTTTATTAACATCCTAAAGGCCCTATATACAAACACATCAGACAGAGTGAGGGTGTTAGACTACTTTCTGTGTTTGATTATCGTTGTCTCCGAAGGATTGCTGCATTACTAACATGGTATTGCTACCGAATGTCAGCAACCCTTCAGAGACAACGATAATCGAACACAGAAAGTCGTCTAACATCCTCAACTTGAAGAGGCTAGGTTTCACAAGCATAGAGCAAAACTGCTCTCACCGACGCGTTGTTGATCCGATCTTTTACAGCCAGACTGACATCACGAAGGCGCCAAACATGACTAAGAATGGCATAAGCCGCTCTGGCTTTCACTATACGTGCATTGATCTCATCACTCACACCACCACCAGCACTTATGCAGCTGCCTAGATACACGAACTTCTCGACTACTTATATCTACTCACCACCCAGGATGAGTACAGGATTAAAATCCTGCCAGTCTTGTAGAAGCACTTTGCACTTCGAAGGTGCAAAGCACATACCATACCTACGGACACTGATTGCCAACTGATTAAGTGCGGATTGCATGCCTTGGGCATTATTGCACAGTAAGACAATATCATCCGCATACTCAAGGTCAAGAAGTCTTTCTCCAGGCAGCAGATCCACACTGTCGTTACTTACATCCATCAGAGCTGTTTCCAGAATGTCGTCGATGGCAAAGTTGAAGAGGAATGGTGAGATTGGGCAACCCTGTCTAACCCCACTGCTCGAATGGAACAATGGAGAGAGGTGATTGTATGCCCTCACTCTGCCTGAGGTGTTTTTATATAGGGCCTTTAGGATGTTAATAAACTCCTCAGGCACACTCTTCTTCAATAGACAATCTCAGAGAACAGTCCTTTCCAACGAATCGAAGGCAGCCCTGATGTCAAGAAATACTACGATTGTTGGCCCTTGATAAGTATGGCGGTATTCTAACATTTGGCTGAGGGTGAAGATATGATCAATACATCCTCGACCAGAACGAAACCCAGCATTCTCCTCGCGAATCGATGTTTCTCGGGTTTTGAACAACCTACGAAGTATGACGGAAGCCAATAGCTTGGACGCGATCGGAAGTAGACTTATCCCCCAATGGTTGTTACAGGAACGACGTGAACTTTTTTTAAAGATAGGGACAACTATCGACCCATTCCATGACGTTGGTACACTCTAGCTCCCAAACCTTTGTAAACAACGTCGTCAATTCCTTAGTCAGAAAGTCACCACCATCTTTAAAAAGAGCTGGAGATAAGTCATCTGGGCCATGTGATTTGTAACGCTTCAAGAGTTGGAGTTCCTTGCGGACTTCCGCCTCATTTGGTGGATCAGTCGTCACCGGCCATGGAGGACAGGACAGTCTGACCGATGTTGTCGGAGCAGCAGGCCAGTTGAACTGCCCTTCGAAAAATTCTGCCCATCGTCCAATACGTCGATGGATGTTAGTGATTGGCATCTCATCATCCTCGTAGATTGTTTCGCTCCTTCACGACTCTTTGGCTGGGGTCCTAGAAATGGTGCAACACAGTGGCTAGAGACGTTATCAGATATGGCTCAGAATAGAAGCCAGTGGCGATCCTGCTGCAAGCTTCTTTTACTTTCTTCATAAAAAGTGGTTGTTTCTTTCTTAACTAAAAAATTTCTTCTGATTGTACCTTTCCGTTTCCCCCATTGTGACTATTATTATTATTATTATTATTATTATTATTATTATTATTATTATTATTATTATTATTATTATTATTATTATTATTATTATACCACCTTATACTAATCTGTCCGTTATTGTTCTTTTTTTTCTCTTCGGATTCTCATTGTTTTGTGTGGCGCGTATATATTTGGTGCCCTCTTGTACCAATATTTATGTGTTCAAATAAATAAATAAAATAGTCCAACCTTTATATATTTTTCCGTGCCCATATTTTGTTTCAAAATTTTGTTTTTAAGGTTTAAAATTCTTTACTGAACTTGTTCTTAGTTTTCATACTCTACTTTTAACTGTTAAATGACTGTTTTGAACGTTAATACACCTAACAAGGTTTCGATAGTTGTGTGTTGCCACTAGCTTCAAACCTACTCACTAACTTGTACCTGATTGCAAGGTTAAAATCCAGAAAAATATATTTTCAAGTTAGGTAGCAGCACTATGTGGAATGAATAGTTAACATAATTGGGATATCTATTTTCTACATTCTAATAAAAGTTGTCTAGTGGTAAATATGTCATGTTGCAATGTTAGAAGGCAGTTGATTAACTATGGAAAACTTGAAGTTAGCATTAAGCAGAGACAAGGTAACTAGACACTAGTCAAATAGAAAACGACATATTGTGTTCATTTTAAAAATTTACATAGTAGACTAAAGTACTAAGCAGGTAAGAGATGGTTTGGCCACGTGTTGCGTATGCCTGAACACCGATTACCACGACGCTCAATTCTCACTAGTGTTGGGGATGGTTGGAAGAAAGCTAAGGGCGGCCAGGTCAAAATATGATATCAGTCTTTGAATTCACTAACTTCTGGTTTGAGTCATGCTGAGAGATGCAGACTACTTGGTTGGGGTCCGCGTGACTATCGTAACCAATGGTTGGAGACTCTGGATGACATGGCTCAGAATCAATCACAATGGCATAAGTGTATACAATCTGTCTTACCTTAAACTGTGAGATTAAAATCGCTTTATATATTTCTTTCTACTAACTAATTCTTTCTTCCTGTACTATATCATTATGCAAAATCTTTTTATGCATTACTACCACTGAAGTGATTACCATGAATTCGGTGTTCATCGTGTTGTGCTAATGAATTATGGCAACTTGGACCGATGTATATATGTGCCTGGTCCTACGTTGTAGCTGACTGACCTTTAGTTCCTTACTGAAGTTTAGAAAATGTTTGTTGGGATTGTTTATTTTGGTTTTGATACTGAGTTTTAATAAACCGATTTTTCAGCTGTGAAATTTAGTCACAGTAATATCAAGCTCACTTACCAGCTAAAGATGAGTGTATTTGATTTCGAACCAATTTAATCTGAGGGCTAATGATACTATCCGGTCACTTAAGTAGAAGCAGGCGAGGGGGCTCTAACAACTGACTCACCACTCAACATATTAGTGTGGCTAATTTATGTGGACATTTGGTTATCGTTCAGGTGGACACTTTTACAAACTTCACTTCATCGAACATTGTCAGGGAAACGAGATAATGCGGCACATTCCTTGATACATTGATTGTGTTTTAAAAATATGATAACACAGACGATGGTGATAGCATTACTAACCCGTTCATCTGATATGGCGCACAGTCTCGCCTAATTTAAATTCTTTTTGTTTGGTATTAGAGGATAATAAGAATATCCTGTTCTGAAATACATCATATAAATAAATTTTTAATTCATATATGTTGGTTTGGATCTTCCGATTGATGTTTGGGACTACAAGTAATCCGTTTCTTTTGACATATATGCATCTTTTGCTGATTGCTTCGTTATTGCCAGTAAGTCACTGCTGTGGGATGCAAGTACTTCCAGCTGACGAATCCCGAATAGGACGAAATGCGCGTCCTGCTAGTCGCCATCCATCTCTGCATTATATAACTTTTTGAGAAATGCATTTATCTTAGGTTTCTATTCCTGTTTAATATTTCATCATGTTTCTTCGAAGTGTTGCTAACAACGCTTCAGAAACCACATTGCTGAGAGTTTTCCTTCCAGTGAGACTGTATTATTATACATTTTAGATTAGTTACTCTAGTAATCGGTGGTTGATGGGACTCTCCATTTCTTATGACCGATTTTAAATTATTATTATTTCACTTACCCACATTTGTAATATTCTTAGTTGTTGTTTAACTAATTTCTCCCTTGAAAATAACAAGTATGAGATAGCCTAACATCTCTTTTCATTATGCATGACTGCAATCGATATTGACAGGAAGGTAGTTTTATTGTACAAACTTGTATCAGTTAAAAAATTGACTTTTTTCAATGTCGTATAAAGAAAAATATAAGGAAAATAGTGATTAATAGGAACAACATTCATGTACTCTGATCATTTCTTCTTAACGTGGTAGAGATCTTAACCTAAAACAACTACCTACTATCAAAAATAAATTACTTGGTCGAATTTGTGTTAGGATCAGCAGTCATTGATGACTGAAACTAGTTTATATGATAATACATGTTCACCAACAAGGCTTTAATTAACTTGTTCTGTTCCTCGAGCGATAATTTTATATGATTCATTTTCTGTGAGAAAAAATTGACGACAGCAGAAATGTATCCATCCTGGGATCATGTTTGATCCCCCCGCTGACATCTTCACAATGCCTAGTGCTCTGGATGAACAATATGCAATGCATTCGGTATTTCTTGCTTACTTGGTTCTATAAACCTGACCACGTGAGTATTTTTCCATGCTTTAATCTAAAGACCGATTGAGAACACAGTACAGGTCTAAACCAACGTTTATTATATTATTACAAACACTGAAGCGAAATGTATATCACAGTTCTCATATTTGTCTATCTGCGACCATTAACCAATCACCGTTCAGTTTCACTGAGACAACACTACTACTCATCAAAGATTCGATGTTTTAAATTTTATTTTGTATTGACTTGAGAAAATCCTCCAATTTGTCGCTTTTTTAATCTTCCTAATCCAATAACCTTGTTCGTTTAATCCCCTTTCCCTCTATCCGTTTCGATCATCACTTTGTCAAGAATGTGACAATTTAAACTGATAAATAAGTGTATATGTATCAATTCTGTTTTCTTCTTTGTTTTGGCTTATCATGTCAGTAAAATTCAAAACTAATAGTGTTCAAGAAAAGTGATGAAGAGCCTAGGCAGAGATGTTCTGTTTCCATTTTCTTGTTATAATTATTGCCATATATATATTCAACTGATAATATCAATTAATTATTTTGTCTAATACAATGTTTCTTATCTCTGCTTAAATCAACTCAATTCAAGACCACCCATATGATTATATTATTGCCATTAAACTGTCCTTATTTTCTGCAATATATGAATAGATTTGGTAAAAATAAATACTAAAATACGACAAGTATTTTGTGTAGGTTATATGTCTAAATAGATTTTTAAGTGATATGGTGATTTACCTACTTACTTGACTGTATTAATGATCAATAAAAATGTATTTTGAATATAGAGAGAGTAGTCGTTGGTTTTAAATTAAAGTTAATGCAACTCATTTGATGAGTATAGAACTATATATTCATCTTTGAGCCATTTCGTTTTTATGTTAGTTAGCGATCCCAACTACCTGTCTAAATTGAACTTACGAAAAATAAAGTTCTAACCTACGATCTAACTTCCTAAAGTCAAATCCTTTTTACTACATATGTAATTGATAACTAAATATTGACTTATATCAACAATTTCTTCTCATCATCTGACTGTCTACTCCCTTATATATCACCTTTTTCTTCATTAGTCTCTAGTTACTGATATTAGTTTGGCTGTAAAAAGTTGCGTTCACAACGCGTCAGGGAGAAAAGTTTTGTTCATTGGTCCTGAAACACGGATCACTGATCTGAGGATGCTCAGAGACGCTCATCTATGATCCTGCACGCCGGGTGCGCACTGCCGAGGAGTCCCATACTAGGACGAAACGGCCGTCTAGTGCTCCCAGGTTTTCATTGGTCTAACATTGATCGGTTGGTGACCTCAATCAAAACTCAACAATCTCCACAACTTTTTACCGATATAATTGGATACTATGAAATTCGATTAAAAAGTGTAACTATTATAAATTTTACCAATAAATCATCTAGACTGTACCTTTTCCCGCCGTGAAATTTAATTGTGTTAATAGCTTAGATTGTTATAGGAATGTTACAGTTCCCATTGTTTACTAATCTTATGATATAATATCATGACTAGCTTGTTGTTTGAAATGATATTCGATGCTGATATCCGTATTATAGCCTTATTAATGTCTTCAAATAACGCTTAGTATTAAAAAAACTAGATATTTAATAAGTTTACTTGCTGAAATTTTGTTTTCTTTCTGGATATCATTCACATTTAAAGTTTTCGGGTGTTTCCTCTTTGTCTTCCCTGTCTTCAGGAATTCACTAAACTAGACGAATCGCAAAATCCTGGAATAACCCCCACTATTGAACAAACCTATAAACGAGCGCGTCGATGTGGTATGCCAAAACTTAAACGAACGAAAGCATTTCTCAAGCAGACACTCGTAAGTAATTGTTTCTTGAAAAAAATACTCGGTTCTCTTCATGAAATTTCGTCTATTTAATGAATCTTCAATATTTTCTCCTAAATTTATCTGCCTTATAGTCAGTATATTCACCTCCGTTGTATTAAAAAATGTCTGTTTTCATCATTGAGTTAAGTGGGAAGAAAATTATATGATGGCAAAACTGTAAAACAATATTGATTCATTCGACATCACATACAATCAAGATAGTATTTCAGATACAATTGGATCATGATGTTTTCCATCCATTTTTTAAGAGTATTAGAGCTCCTATAGATTTTCTGAACAGCCACTGAATTGTCCCCATTTTTTAGGGTGAAAATTCTCGGTTGGTTGATATATGATGGTTAAATACACCATAGAAGTTCATTGAAATCACGAATTGACTTAAATTAAACCACCATTGAAAACCTGGAAGAACTGGACGGCTGTTTCGACCCAGTATGGTACTGATCGGCAGTGCATATCCACGATCCCTCACGTGGTGACCGAACCCAGGATCATCAGTCGCACGCATGAACGCGTAATCTCTAGACGGCATCCAACTGTGTTAATTTCTAACTTTAATCAATCCACGACATTGTGCGACCATCTTCTTACTGAAAGACTCAAGTTTATGTGTTAAATTTTTTTGGTAACTTTAGATGACATTTTACGTTCAGTGGTTGATTTACAGTTTTTTGAAGGTAAAAGATACTATTTTAATGAACTTGTGTGTATATCTAGCGAGTTATTACATAAAGTTAGTACAAGTAAAAGTCTATACGAATTTCACAAAACCACTTTTTGTTTGAACACTGTCACATCAGTCGCTCCAAGATGTCACACCAGGAAGATATTACCTCAATTAGAGTATCATTTATGAGGATAATATTTTTGTCAGAAAATTTCAGTTTGATTTATCAACTAGGAAGATTTCATAAACTTTTCCCCATGTATTTATATAATCGTATCATCATCACTACATAAATTAATGGCATAATTAGGTTTTAGTTGCACACCATAGAATTTCAGTAGACTACCGTTGAAAATTACGAAGCACTAGTAAACCGTTTCGTCTTAGGTAGATATCCACGGCACTGGTACTTGTCGAACGAACACATCCTTCAGACCACTACGTCGGGATCTGATGGCGGTGTGGAAACACAAATTTAACTATTTACAAGACCTCCTCCATACTAACATGCTTATCGTTAAATTACTTTGTCTAACGAATTTATTCTTTCTTGAATCCTGCTATCTATGCGTAATCACTTATGCTATTACTGATACTGTTTGTCTACTTCTATCACTCCCTCATTTGTCTTGATAATTTCATCTCACTGTGCTATTTGAACTGACTCATATGTGTGCCATTACACATGATTGACTGAATTCCATCAAGTTCTAATTATAAATAATTTAAAACAGTCAACGTTTAACTATTTCGAGGAAAGTATAATGTTGTTCCTGTCATCAGTTTTAAAAATTAGATAATGTTATTAGTCTTTCTATAATGGTAATTGTTAAAATGATATAAAAAAAAGAAAGAATTATAGTTAGATAAACTAAAAAAAAAACTGACCGTGTGTGGTTTTATGTTTTTCTAGTGTTAGAAACAATATGTACGTGTATTTTGTGTGAATTCCAATAAACACTGTATAAATGACATAATATAAATTATCTCTTAAATCAAATTGTTCATACAATTGATCATATTTCACATTATGTTTTATTTGTTCAATAGGATTTATATATTCAATATTTATTCGCTAATGATTATTTTCTTTTCCAAATTAAAAATATTCAACATATTTTTCTTTATCAGAAGGGGTTTGTGGAGATTTTAGAAATTTTCACAGATTTAAATCATGAGTCAGTTGAAGCTAGACCACCATTGAAAACCTGGAAGCACTGGGTTCGAGCCCCGTGTGGTGCGGGATCGTGGATGCGCACTACTGAGGAGTCCCATACTAGGACGAAACGGCCGTCCAGTGCTTCCAGGTTTTCAATGGTGGTCTAGCTTCAACTGACTCATGATTTAAATCTGTGGATATTTTTCTTTGCCTAAATGTGTTAACATTCAACATGTTGACATTTTGGCATGTTGGCTGTTTTCACCTTAAAAACAAAATGAATTATAATAATCAAATAGATGAAACAACATCAAATTATGTGTTATTAAAATTAATAACAATTGAAGACGGTATATATTTTTCATGGTAGTAGTTTTTTTTAATTAGTTTGGGATTGGGTGAGGTTGATTGATTGAGTTTTTAAATTTTTATTTGGCATAATGTATGACTCGAAATTTCGATAGCTAGCTACTAGACAATAAAGTTACGGTATTGAGAGTGGTGTTTTATTTTTTTCTTCGTTGTCACACAACCTCCTGGATCGTCTTTCTTTTACTTTTATGATCATCTCACTCTTCTGTGTGAAGCTTTCTCCCTCTCTCTCTCTCTCTCTCTCTCTATATATATATATATATATATATATATATATATATATATATATATATACGCGTGCATACGTGGACGCAATCCATTTTCCTATTGGTTACTATGTGAAACATGAAGGCAGCAGACAAGGATTTTGTTTTCTATCAGTTTGATTTACTTACTGCTACTATATTGGAAAAAGATAATTGGGATAACAGTATTAGTAATAAATAATAGTAATAATGATAATAATGCTATCCGTTTAATCCACCTCCACTGATTTTTGTCAATTGTTTATCACAACTTTCAGATTACTCGATGTGTAGCTACCCATAGAGCATTTATTAGTAGATGATATTGAGGGTAATTATGTCACATATTACTTATTGACCTAACGATAACTGATATTAGTTTTTAAAATTAGATTTATCTAAATTGTTCATTTGTTTGGTTAGTGGGTTGTAATTTTGTATGATACTCACAGTTAGTAAATCATAAGTTACAGTGTGATTGGAACCATCAAAAACTTCCTAGATTACTCGATAGTAGTGGTGGTGTATGTTACTTATGTCGACGGATATAAGTAGTAAGCAACACCGATCGGAAATGGAAAACCTAGCAGCAGAAGGCTAAGAAGATCGAGTTGGAAAAAACAGGTAGGGATTGTGAATTGAAAGAATCATATGGATTTTGAAGGACAAATGATGGAAATTTACAAATGAAGTATTCAATGTATGGTTCTCGTATTTTACCAAGATATTCTGTAATTTTTATTAAAAAATTAATTTGTTGTCCCCACTTGAGTGTTCGTTCGTTACAGTAGTAATAGTAGTAAGTTTTTATCTATGACTACCTGCAAAAGTGGAGCTGTTAGACACGTGTTGGACTTCTATTTTAATTACTTATTGCAAAAAATAGAATGTACTCAGCTTTCAATTACACTAAACTGTTGATTTATATAGCCGATCCTGTTTGAGAAGTTAGATAGTATTCATAGTTTTAAATGTCGAAAAATAATTGGTTAGTAATTATTGACTAGTTGTTTTGGAGAAAAAAGAAGATACATATGTTTGTTTGTTTATTGTTGTGCTGATTTGGTCAACTAGTTTTTCCTGTATGTAATTGATAATAATTTATTTGGTGGGCGGAACAGTGAATTTCTTGCCGATTAAATCGAACAACAACAGGTCTTGAATTACGGCTGAATTTGACCAGAGAGTTTTGATATGGTATGCTGATAGACTATCATCTATCCAAGTTATTTCGTTACCATATTGTAATCAATGTTATGTTGTAGTGATTTGGTCATTAATCTGTTTATTACTTCTTGCTTTTCTCTCTCTCTATCCCTCATTCCATGTTTTTAATAAAACGAAGACAGTATATCATCTTTCTACTTGAAAAACCTTTAGTTTTGAAGATTAAATTAGTTAAAAGTTGTATACTTCGTGTAATTTATACATAGAAAATATTGTTCGCATGTTGTGGAATAATTGAGTGAATAGTGTTGAGGTTAAGTATAAGGTAATTAGATAAAGATAGTTAATCGGCTGATAAGATTGTGAATTTTTGTTGACTAAAATGGTTGGCGCATGCATTACACATGACCAACCAACCCCCCATCTTGATGTATGGTGTTATCTGAAGTAGAAGTAGGTTGACAGAAAGCCGGGTGTGACCAAACTAAAAAGTTGTATCATTCCATTAATTCATCAAGTGTTGAACTAAATCACATTAGTAGGTGCAAGTTATCTGTTTGGCGTTGAGATGACTATCATGACCAGCGGTTGGGAGACGTTGGGTAACATCGCTCATAGTTCGTCACAGCGGTACAAATGCTTCTAATCTTTACATTGTTCTAGGTCTTGAATTCCATTGTTTATTCATACCACACCTGTTGGTTATTTTTTCAAACCATATTCTGAATATTCTCCAATGAGTCTTGTCTAATTTAAATTTAGTTTCCTACATAGATCATGTTTAGAGATAAACTAATTGTTTAATGACTCCACAATAGTCCGATTTTATAAACCCTTTCTTAAAACACTCTCTTTCTTGCGCTTAATTTTCTCGATATAACATTTGCCTATCTATTTTCATCTATCTGTTTGTCAGTTCTCTGTTTCAACTTTTCTTTGATTCAAAAAGATCGCAATTGTCTATGTCTTGTTATGTTTCTTTATTGATTATTTTTTGGATACTTGACAATTTCCAGTTTGTTTAGACAATCATAATTTATGCTAAAGAAGTAGGATGTTTTATGTAGTTAGTGTATGCATACACATGTTTAATTCTTGCATATTGTCTGTTCCAACGTTTATTTTTATATATTTTACATATGTTAAAATCAATCTGCCAGGTCATTTCAGTTATCAATACGAATCATCTTGTATATTTGCAACTTGTATGCTTATGTACGTATATATATATATATATATATATATATATATATATATATATATATATATATATAACGGTTAGTGATAGGTATCCGTTTCTCTGAGCACATAATTTATAGCGGTTTATATGATATAAAGCGTTTGCGAAAATCAATATTTAAAATTCATTTCTTTTAGTATCATGTTGATTTTGCTATCTTTTGTAATGTTACTCTAATTTATAATTAATAATAATAATAATGGTGGTAATATTTACTCAGTCCAATGCCGATTATAGTAAATAATTTACAGAATAAAATGCGCAAAATTGCATAAAAATTCCTGTTGTTATAAATGTTCAACTTGTAAATGTTCAACAGGTTTACAAAACAGTTATTCATATTCATCCGTAATTGTTTTCAATTAGTCTTACTCCTATGACATCTGTTTTTGTCGCTGAATATATTTCATGTATGGATTCTATAGTAGTTAGCTCTTGTTACTCCAAAGGACTGACGAAGATGGATACGTGCCAACTTGTTTGTTTAATCCGCCTAACTAAGTAGAAGAGTCTATTGGCTTATCGTGAATGAAAAGAAAAACGTTTTTGTAAAGTCGCGCGAAACTTAAGCGCTGGATAATGCACAACGAATGAACACGTTAGGAGTTTACTTTGTGGAATTAGTGTGTAAGTAAAGACCTCGATTTAACTATACTTTATATAATGTAGATGGACACGATAACAGTCTACTCTAGTACAGTTGCGATCTGTCGTATTCGGAAATGTTGTGACAATACATTAATGTGGAGAGCTATAATAAATACATTAGTATATGACCTTGTACATCCGCGAGTATGCGTTACATTTATATATAGAATGCATATATCAGAGATATACATTTCATAACACAGGTTCACTCAATAGCAAGATATAAGTTACATGCATGTATACAATGCATAGATGGAGGCCTACGGACTCTATCGTATACGCATAGTTATAGATGTCATTCACCCCAGACCGTAGCCCAGCAGCAACAAAACAATGAATGAAACAGAATTTCACTATTTCCAGGCACCACGCAGATTGTAGTGACACTTCTTCTGTTTCCCAATAATTAGACTCTCTATAGATCGTAAATATTTATTAAGAGTATATATATATATATATATATATATATATATATATATATATATATATATATATATATATATATATATATATATATATATATATATATATATATATAATTAAAACAAATCTGAAAATGGAAAATTTATGGGAATAAACACATGTTCTAAAAAATTCAAGGCCTAGAATTTTGACCAAGCTACCGCATGGTTATTATAACCTTTAAAATTATATTGTTTCGCAACAAAAATATTTCGAAATGTACATTTTCGATGCGTACTGTCAGAAACCACGATGTTTATAATTATACTTTTTTGTAACTTGTATAGCAAAATGTTATAAACTTTTCATAAAAGCACTTGAATAGGCCATGCGATTAATAGACATAATTATGTGTTAAAACGAACAAACAAAAACAGACAACTTATTGAATCATCTAGATGTTAGGAACAGGTGGCTCAGATATTTAGGCAGGCCACCGTTATGTATGGAATATGGCTAGCAGTCTAATCCGGTACGCACTTTTTATCCTATTGATATAACATGTTGATGTTTGAAACGAACGCTTTTAGGTTCCAGTTTTGGCATGAGCATCAGCTAGGGGATGCGAGTATATCAGGCTGATGACTTTTGAATAGGAAGATGCACACACCTTAAATATCACCTCTAACCACGTTTTATCTATTCTATGTAAAATTATGATAATTATTTTGCAAGGTTTATATATATAAGTTATCATATGATGTATAGATCTTTGCCTAAACATTTTGTGTTCGTTTCTTTCACTAGAAACTATTTACGATTTTACACAATATCAATAGTAATAATGGTCATAAATATGAAACTTAAGTAATTGTACACATAGGTGTAGGTGTGTAGGCGTGATACATACACTTATTCAGTCAAACAAACCAAAATCTAATGATAATATACACCATAATTAAGAAACAAATTGTAATATTAGTCTCTTTTTTCTAGTATTATAGAACTATGTGTTCGTACATTCATATATATATTGTCTGTTGATAACTGGAATAATTTGTTACTACTACTGATGTAACTATTTATTTATTTAGTTATTTATTCATTTAATTTTACCCATACAAAGTTAAGTGTTTTTTTCTTTTACTTACAGTAGCTTATTTCTAACAGCATATTAACATGTGTCAGAAATTAGTTGTAGTGTTGTTTTGTTTTCTTGATTTTAGTTTTCTTCAAATTAATTCCGTTTTAATCAGTTATACAGTTGTTTTTTTTCAGTTAGTTAGTCATTTAGTTAACCAATAGGACGGAATGGCTGTCCAGTGCTTCCAGGTTTTCCATGGTGGTCTAGCTTCAATTGACTCATGATCTTAACTATTGAAATTAATTTATTTGCTTATCTGGGAAAAATGTTTCCAATGAGATGTATTCAAATTGTTTCTATTGTCCGATTGCAATTATATATATATATATATATATATATATATATATATATATCAGGCGCAAGGTAATATGTAAAAATGATGAATGGATTGATAACTGTATGAACGCTCATCATGTTATCGCCCACTTTAATGTTCTGTTCTGGCAAAGTAAGTATAAGTTGGAATACATTTAGAAATGATGGAATCCATGATGTGGTATTAATTCTTGAAATCATTATATCTTGGACTGAATCGTGTCTAAAATGTGCAAGGTTTCTTCATTCGATTTCACAATAAAATTGTAATCTATGCTTAAAGATCATAAACAAAATAACTTGAAATAATTTAGTCACACGTGATCACTGAAAATACTTAAGTGCATCAAGTTGCTATGATTATTTGGAACTGAACACAAAACCATAAAAATAAGAGATGACAATTATCGTATTGAAGATACGCGTCAAGATTGATCTAGTCTTACATATAGTGTGTGGAAACGTAGTTACTAATAATCATGATTTAAAAAATTATTGTAATTACATAGTCAATCGAAATAATAAGCAGCAAAATTAAATTAACTCAATGTAGACATCGGCAAATGGGTAAAAATGTAAAACGTTTACGTAATAGGCACGGTTATTCGATTACGAGTATCCTAACCATTGCAAAGTGAATGTTTTTTTTACCTCATTTTCTTTCTGCGTACGTATTAGTCAGTTAATAAAATACTACATCTTAAATATTATCTGCCCTCTAACACACAGTCACCATAACTTTTCAATCTCTATATAAACCCTTTTAATTACATATTTTATTGATTAGCCTTATATGTAATATATTATAAGTTATTTTTAATCAGTGAGAGTTACATGTTCACTAAAAATAATTCAATTTATCGACTTCAGTTTATCCAGCTATGGAATATAATGCAAGTAGTTTTTCTGAGCTAGGTAGTTTAATTACATCGTCGTTCTGGATGACATCAGCATCTAACACATATAAAAGTGGACTTTTCAGTTCTTCCACAAGTGTTACATCAATTCGCTCCTATAATCTTGTCTGTGATTGGCAGCTTTCATAGATTTTGTTTCCATTTTTTATGTGTATTGACTATCATTGTCGGTTGACCTCTGGTCTTGTGAGGTTGATTGTTGACCTCTTCCGTATGGATTCATAGGTTAGGTCTGTGTCGATTTTACTTGTTAACCGGTAATTGATCGGCATACCACACCTCAATAAATTCTTTGGTATTTTTAGAATTTCCTTGACCCAGAGTTTAGATACAATTAAACGGGCTAGCTGATGAACATAGCACTAAAAGCATTCACCTCAGCTGTGAGCCTTTTTCATTATCGAGTGATGTTTATGTATAAATTTTGTATTGTTTATAAATTAAACAAGACTTTAATAATGAACTGAAATTCGTATAAAAATCAAGTTTCCCTCACTCAGTAAGTAATCTATTATTTCACTTTGTAGTGACGTACACTTTCATTGCCTATCACTATTATTATTATTATTATTATTATTATTATTATTATTATTATTATTATTTTAATAGATGACAAAGATTTGGAGCATTGTTCTGTGTTTTCCTCTCTTGCTCTCCCTCTCGTAATTCTGAAAACGATAGTTGATTTTATTTTTCTATCTTTCTGTCTTCCTCTCTCTACCTTCCTTTTTTAAGTGTCGATACACACAAACAACAACGACGTGTTGCTGTGTTTAGTAGATCTTTAAGTCTGTGCGCGCGTGTCTTTTATGTATAACAAGAAGTAGTTTTTATTATCAACTATCACGATGTAAAAAAATTATATCAGCAAGAGTACTTTTACTGATTCCATATGCTAAATACTCAATCTTTCTATGCATTTTCACCCTTTTTTCATTCGGAAACAAAGTTTTTTCTTGATTAATTACTGGTCGACATCAAATGAAGTTACATTATCAGTATAAAGTTTTGTGGAGGTTATAGAATTCCCATAGTTTAAATCACGAAGTGATTTTAAGTAGATTACTACTAGGCACTGGACAACTGTTTCGTCCTAGTATGAGCTTCTTCAACAGTGGGCACTCACGAATATGTCTTGAGGGATTGAACCTAGGACTTGTCTCGCATGCGATTACATAGCCTCTAAACCACTGAGTTGAGATTCAATGTTCGACATGTTTAGCTTTAATCAGTTTGTGGTTTTGTGCGAAAATCTTCCTTTGCATACAGTGAATGACGGTCTCACATCAAATATAATTGATCTCAGTGGTCTAGAATTTAAGCGCTCTTACGCGAGGCCAAAGCTCTTGGTTTTGTTTTCCGCAAGCGGAGCCGTGGATGTGAACTCCTGTGGGTTCTATAGTAGGATGAAACAGCTACCTAGGGATTCCTGGTTCACAATGACAATCTAGCACAAATCTGTTCGTGATTTAAACTTTGAAGTGAAATTAGTACTTTTTTGTTGATTTTTAAAGTAATTACTACAAAATCAAAAGTAAAATAGAATATAATTTACTGTAGTGTTGTGGAAAAACACTAAATAGTGAGAATGATTGAATAATTATTTCACTAATTGCTTTGAGTCACACATTGTTTATGTGAAGATTGACAATACCACCTGACTGTTGGGATTGTGAAGTAGGTGGAGCAGAGTCAAACCTGTGGATTTATGATCAGAGACTTCTAACTGCTTTTACCTCTGGTTCTATCTGGGCTTTTCTACCTGATCCCGCATAACAGCAGTAATAATAATAATGATAGTCATAATAGGTTCAAGGTATTCTGTCAACTACCTTCAACCAAAAAAGTAGTAGACTTCTTGATTAATTCTCAACTAACTGAGGTGTATCCTCAAGATGCGTATATACTACATTGACAAAATCAAGTCTGTCATGTAGTTCCATTTTTCTAGATGTTATGTCAGAAAGAAAGAAGGAGAGTTTGAACAATCTAAGCGACTACTACTACTACTACTACTAGCAGTAGTAGTTGTTGTTCACTTTGAGATTATTCATTCATGTCTTTAATTATTATTAAACTAAAATAGTTCTTCTAATATACAAGTATTTATTTCTCTCTTCTATAACAATATGAATAGTTATCATAAATATATATCGACAAAGGGTTTTATTCTTAATGAACAAATTAATAATCGAGAACAATCATAAATTCAATGATTTTACTCTTCACTGTGTTTTATGTTTGGTTTATTGCTTCTATTTTATTTTTTCACTGATTGTTTTGGTGTTTTTTTTGTATTACTTTGTTTACTTTTTGGTTCATTTGGATGATTCGTTGTCTATGATTAATGCCTTCTTTTGTCCATTAACATTATTGATATACCTCTCTCTGGGCATGTCAATTGTCAATCATTAGGTCACGTATTTCACCCTACTTCCAGTAGCAGCATGGTTAGTGTTTAACTTGTCTAACATAGTAGTAGGTGTGACTACAATTACTACTACATTCACAAAAAAACTGTATTAATTTTTCTCACTTTTATAGATTTTTTCTTCGCATAGACAAATGTAATTCAATAGGTACACATGCAGATTCATGTACACACTTGTTTATTTTAAGTGTACTTACTGTATATATATATATCATCGGACTGTCTAAACATCGATGTGTGAAGAAGCTTTTATTTTGTTCTTGTGAATTGTATTGAACTTAATTTGAATAAAGAGATGTCTTGTTTTGTACACAGAATGACATAAATTACCATGATAACGTATTATCATTATCATTTGAATTGTTTGGCGTCAGACGGCAGTTGTGTTTTTCATTATTGGTTACCGGGGTGTAGTTATTATATCTCCTACACAATTTGTCTTACTCTGGCTTTCATTAATAGATTATTGTGTCTTAGCGAGGACATGGTGTAACTTACATGCGGATAGTTTTTATGATATCTGTTGTAGACGCTGTAGTTTCTTGTATTTCCAATAAGCTGACTGAATAATATTAACAGAATAAGTATTTTATCCTAAAGTTTTTTTGTATTACAAGACTTCATGGGATTATTTAGTAGAAGAATATCAAATCAGTAATTGTAATAATATCAGTGGTGTAAAAAAGGTAATTTTGAAATCGTAGATCTGAGCGAAAACAGAGTAACTATTTACAGTGGTACATCAAATTCAGAACCTTGTCATTTAGTATCTACAACTAATAGCTACGATTGTTACCTGGATCGCAACTAGGTAATCTACACCATTACATACCAACATGATTCAAATCAAACACTAAATAACTGATGCCGTGTTACAATTCGACTATTTCATAGCCTTTCTGCTCACTAAACGCTACATTATCAGGAAACATCTCGTTGTTAGGCAAATTTCTAATCAAAATTTCGTTATATAGACCAACTTCTTATTTTAGTTGTTAGTCTATTACTTGAGTGCTATTAAATTGTTAATTTTTATTCTTCACAGTTAAGTTTAAGCTTTATAATTATTACTAAAATTTCACTATTTGTTATTAAGATAATGTGTGTTATGTTTATTGTGTTGTGCAATTAATTTGTAAACTTTGGTTTATGGTTTCAAGCAAAAAATACTCCGTTTGTGAAGTGATTAATTTTTGTTTGTTTTTTCTCATTTGTTGAGATTAAAGCCTTAAAGTTGTATGGTGATTGAGATAAAAATCACAATTAGGTTGTATGTTCGTGTGCGTGTGTGTGTTTATGTACAGTGATAATTTAACACAACTGGTAAATAATTCACTATCTTGACATAATATGGTGTTCTCACTAGTGATTAATTCCAAGAAGGATTTCTAGGAGTTCTTGTGGGGAACCGTAATCAATGCAATCCAACTACCTCTGGTGTATCGAAGTCATTCATTAATGGCATTGGTTTGTGGTTGTTCAAGTAAAGCACAATACAGACTCAGTGGCCTAAATTTTAAGCGCTCACCGTGTGGTTTGAATGTCCTCGGTTTGATTCTTGATAGTGGTGTCTATGCATATATGAAAGGAGATTCATACTAGGATCAAATAGCTTCTTGGTTCTCAATTGCTGTCTTACTTATGTTAGTTGATGATCCTTACAACAATTTCTATAAATCCGCTGTACTTAAGCAATAAAGTTGTCTGATTACAAGAATAGAAAATACAACCTGTTGAAAGTATGTATGCATGTATGTGTGTGTGCAATGTTAGTTTATACGCCAAAAAAGTTACACTCCTATTTACATAAATTTCAATGTAACAAAATAAAATCGAAGTACATATACAAATTAGACTACTGTTATATGTCCCCTTGAAATAATGTTTTGTTAATCAAAAATAGATTGTGTGCATATTATCGATTAGTATTAAAATAAATATATCTAAGTTGCTTTTCCTATGGATTCGTGACGAATTGTTTTCCCGAGAGAGTAATGTTCGTCGACGATGATGGTGATGATACCTACTTCAGATGTGATTTATTACTCACTGTCATCATCTTTAAACAGTTGGATTATTCCTACATTTTTGGTTAATGTGTGTTTTTATTATCCTTGATTCTACTTAATTATTGTGGTTTTATGTCAACCTAGACCACTTAATTTGCAACATTATAATAACGCTTACATTAATTATCAAATGGCTTATGCTTAGTGCCTTAATACCTTCTCAGATCGACTTCATATTTTAATGTTGTAGCTTTTAAATTCCATGCTGACCCCTCCTCCAAGTATAGTATATCGAAGTATAAATTTCTTAAAACATAATGACATTTGTTAAAAGAAGTTGTACTCGTTAGGATATCACACCAATGTATTATCAGTATTCATTTTTGGTTTGGTTGTTTGAATCTTTCGATTGATGTTTAGTACTGTAGTGGATCAGTCCATTATTGTGTGAATTGCCTTGATATTGCCACTCAGTCACAAGTATTATGAACGGAGATGGATGGTGACTAGCAGTGGAATCCAGGACTCGCGTTTCGTCCTGGATTCCACTGCTAGTCACTATTCACCTCTGCTTATATTACAAGTATTGTTTACCTTATCCGAAGATTTATATTATGCCGTATCTGCTTAGCGAAATGAGCGAGAAATATATCAAGTAATAAGTTGTACTTTTGATTTGTGAAAATTGAGAATTCCATTTGATTTTTAATGTTTTATTTTCACTTCAATTGATAATTATTGTCTAAGGCTTTCGTTTGTTGTATTGTCACATTGTCACTTTTTCCGAGCAAAATGAAACACTTCAAAAATATCTGTGCATGTATAACTATATCTGCATAGATTTTTGATCAAAACTAACTCATCATTACTACTACTAACACACCGTTATGAACAGAGGACGATAGAGAGTGAATTATTTCTATTTGTATTGTACTGTTATTTTCTTTAGTTTTTCACAATGAGAAAAAAATTGTCAATTACTGTGATTTGAATAAATAATTAGTTTTAAGTATATTTGAAACTTACTCGGTTTTGTTTATCTGTTGTGTTCTTGTCAGCGGATTTACTTCTACACTTTTGTGTATGTATATGTTGATGTGTATCTAATATCTATGTGCGTGTCTGTTTGATTGCTGAAACTGGTTTGCAGTTTTCCTCATCCATCAAACGAATGCCCTCAAGTGTAGTAATATTTATTCATTTTACCGTAAATGTTCCAGATATACATACATTTTTACTTGTCATGAGCGCGTGTGCTCTCTCTCTTTTTATTACCTCGATAACTTATTAAAAAAAGAATTACTGAATCTAATATTCATGTCGTTGTTATTACTAATGTACCTATCTGTATATCTAATGCGTATGAATTATGAGACGCTATAATGCGCAAATATCAATTTATGTGTGTGTTTGCGTTCATATAGTAATATATGTTTATATCTTTTTTCATGCATGCGCAAACATATGTGCATACATCTATTTTTAATGATTAGAGTGGAAACAGTATCCAAGACACAAAACAACATAAGAATGTAACAAGTTAACCATGATATCTGATTATTTTCCGGTTCTCATTTGCACTTACCTACCATTAATAATAATGATACTATTAATATTGTGTACTCTGATTTCGAATTTAATTGTTCCTTCAATGGATTCGTTTGAATTTGTTGATCGTTATCAGCTTTCCTTTACCCTCAATCTTTCAGTCGGCTACTTTTTTTAAAAAAGAAATATTGTTTTCTTGTAAATATTTGTCTCTATCCCTTACCTCTGATATAAAATCATTATTTCTATTATTATTATTATTATTATTATTATTATTATTATTATTATTATATTATTATTATTATTATTATTATTATTATTATGTGGTGTAAATGTTACTTGATATAGTATTATTGTCTGTATGATACACATCATTTTAATAATGTTCACATGTTTTAACAAAACACAATGTTATGACAGGATAAGTATTGGGAAACCAGAATCTTCGAAACTATTCTATCTGACGTTATTGTATTTCTATTCTAATCTTTTAATTACTAAATACTTATATTTTTTATTCTCCTACTTGTAAGCTTTTTCGTGGTGCTTAAATTGTTATAATATGCTATACATTTCTTAAGTTAGTGTTGATTTATTACGAACCTACAACTCAGTTCTGTTTCAATTATGGTGTAGTTTTATACCGTGGTTGTAACTTCTTAGTTAAGTCGATGTGTGTGTTCAGGATCTTACTCTAAATTATGAGTTTTAAGTTATGATTGAATTGAATGTGGCAATATAAGCTGACTGCCAACTCAAGGCAAGAGATAAAGAAAGGCTTGTGTGTAGCGAGCAAATGAGTGTTTAGTTTGTGTCGTTTCAAGGCTAAAAGTGTTGGTCATACGTGTAATTGATTCAATCTAGGACACTAGTCTATAGCAGAGATAGTAGATGCGGGACAGAGAAAAATCATAATTAGAATTCTGATTGTCAACTTTAACACGTGGTATCAATAATTATTTCAAACCATAACACAATAAGTTATATTGTTTATGTGTGAATGTGTTTTGTATACTTTAAGTAAGCTAGCTATCCAGCTATATTTGCAATTAACACTCCATTGGCTTTAGGCGTTCGATTTCCAAATAATTATTTTGGTCATAGTTCCAAAGAAACGTCATTTGATGTCATGAGATGTGTGTGTATGTATGGTCCCTGGCTTTCATCACTTTGCTGAGTTAATAATTTTTTGTCTTATATCTGTACTTCAGTTGTAGAATTTTTTAGTGAGAATATACACCTGTCTACTGGTAATCGAAATAATTTGAAAATACCAGCAATATTACACCGGACTGATTACTAGTTAATGGGGAAAATTGATATTATTCCATTTACGAATTATAGATTCGCATAATCACTCGGTCATGAACAAGGTGTTTTTTGTATAAGTGTTTGGGTGTGTGAGATAGTACTACTGCTAACTCAGCTTCTCTAAGCTGAAGTACATGTATATTAGTTTCGATGTTTGAACCCGCAATCTCTGTCAGTCAGTTAGTCTCAACGTAGAACTTATTGCGTACGTATATCGGTTCAAGTGGCCATACCCCATTAGTTCAGATAGTTGAAGTTGTTAGGGCGAATTCCAAAGTAGTAGAGGTAGTAACATTACCAGTTGTAATAAAAAAAGACTAGACATCGAAGACACGATTCATGAAAATATGAAGTAATGAAATGATTATAATGATGAGGAATTCAGGATCTTAGAATGTAAGGGAAAATAAATAATAAATGAACCTGAGCCATTTGATTCGAAGTCTCTGACCACTGTTTACGATAACCACATGGACCCAAACTAGGTAGTCAACACCTGTTAACATGGCTCAGTCCAATTTTCAATGACTTCATGGACTAGTGCTATGTTTTTGGTTTCGCGGCCCCTAACTCTTTTCTAGCTCACTCCTACACCAAACAACACTGCTCGTAGAGGTAGTTATTATTTAGGTATATTGTAACACATGTCCCCACCACCTACTTCAGTTGATCAAGATTTAGTACCTCATCATTCGATTTGCCATCCTTACCTAGTACCTTATCCCTAACTCAGACACTGCTTACTTGGTGGTCTCAAAATACAGGAAAGATGCTCCAAAATAACCTTTAGTCGAATAATAGTAACTTACGAATATCCTCTATTTTTAATGATCATGTTTCACACCAATAAAGTAGAATGGAGAGGACTGTTATGCAGTAAATTCATCTTCTGGTTAGTGGATGGATGTATTGCCTACGTCACAAGTGATGTGAATTGAGCTTTAGAATCTACTGAAATTTCATCGGACACCGGGAGGTCACAAAGTTACATCACTCTATATATCAATTGTTTAATAATAGTGATCCTATTGTATTATGTTGACGAAGCCATGACTAGATTATGAAGACATACAAGTGAAGCTTGTAACTTCCCCTTAAAAACTGATAATGATTGTGATATTTCAACAGTGAAATTCCATCTCATTGACTTATTGATTTCGGGTTTGTGACAAGAGTTGAATGTCATGAATCTAACCCCCATGTATGGGTGTTTATTGCTGCAAATTTATGCATATGTAATGAATGCAATGAACTTGATCGAATTATGTAACTTGAACAAGTTTAATACTGGGTGTAAAAAGTTCATAACTCCGAATGATATCGATATTATTTTATTTTGTATACTGGATACGTTAAGCTTTCATTATCTTTCTTGATATATTGGTCAGTAAATATTTTAAAAAGGAAATAAAGTATTAAGATTAATATGTAGCATGAATCAGACAAAGAGTTGTAATCCGTTGTCTGTTAATCTGACGAGTGATGGCTGTTTTAAAGCCTAGTGATTCAAGTCCTTTATTTAATAGTAATCTATATCTTTGGTAACCTTCGGTAATTTGATCAGAAAAATTGATTGACCCATTTCTAAAAAATATCTTACTCTGAACCTTCAACATAAATTTTTGTTGGCACTTTCAATATATCGATTTCATTCTTCTTTTCTGATTCTATTTTCCACCACACTGAACAATATGATAAAAACTTCGGCGATTAGAAACTGATTTCAGTTTGAGCAGCTAAATTTATATATATGTGACGACTTGAACCGCTGTAGATAAACTCCACGTTCTACGGTACATATGAATGACGGACTGATTGATAAGCGGTTTCCGATAGTACCAGATCATCTGCCCCTAGATTTCGGGTTTAAAAACTAATATATATATATATATATATATATATATATATATATATATATATATATATATACAGCGGTTCAAGTCGTCACATCATATTAATACGTCGATATTAAACCATCATGACGAATCGCAGAGTAGCAGAAGCAGTTACAATATTAGTGGTAGTTGACAGTATTAAACACAGACTTGATGATTCTGAATAAAAGATAAATTTATGGGATAGGAAAGCGAATTTTAGTTTTTAAACCCGAAATCTAGGGGCAGATGAAGAGGGAGTAAATTTTCATCATTGTGACCAGTTCTGAGTTATGTCATACAACGATTCAGCCTTGCTGAATAATGACCATGTGAATCTCTACCATGTAGTTTGCATCTACTAACATGGCTTAGAGCAACAGTCGATGATTTGATAGACTGATGCAGCATTTTGTCTTGTCTACTACTAGATTTCTTCTGCTATTTTTTCCAGTGCGCATCATGAGTCATGCTTAATAAGTGTCAGCCGCTTGATGTCACGCAGATTTATAGTCGCATAAACCATTTGATCATCTTTACTTAGTGGTCTACATCTAATCACAATACTGCTCACTCGGTAGTAGTCCCAATATACACTGTATTTCAAATGGATCAAGGATCAAATACTGTAGTTAGAAATCTGGACCACAAACTCAGTATTGTGAAAGTTAAGCTGTTATTGGGAGGCCTGTCTGATGTGTGTTTTGATTTTTCTTGTAGTGTCTTATACACTTACTACCTTAGAACCCTATACTACAATGAATTGTTCAGTGCTTCCTGATTCCCAATGTTTGTCCAAGATATATATTTATAAATATATAGTGCCACCTGTCAAAAGTGAATATGCCATAAATATTGTTTGTTAGTAATAAGTATCCAACGTAAACATGTGTTATAAGTCATCATTTTTTGACGGATACTTATCTTTCATTATTTTTGGTATTATTATTATTATTATTATTATTATTATTGATGACCATAAATCTGATAAATAATTGGACACATGGTCATTATTGTTTTATTATCATAATGGGAACAAGAGAAACGATTTCATTGATAACTATAAACATTGTAGTGAGAGGAAGCGCGAGAGGGCGAGGTAGAAGAAGGGAGAAATGAAAAAAGCATCATAACAGTCATAACATAATCAGCATATTTGTTTATGATGATCATGGCAGATTTTTTTATTATTTTACTTTAGAATATGTTTATCAGTTTTCTATTATGATAATCATCTCTTCAGTATCCAATCAACTCTTTTCCTTATTCCTAATTCTTCCCTATATGATAACATTCTCATCGTCTGACTTTTCAGAACTTGAACATCTACCAGGAGATTCACTAGTTGGCTTTTAATACACAGACTGTATATTTCTGTTTGCTGGGAATGCTGACAAATTGCAGTCTTTCGGGCACCTTAAGTGACAATGCAAGAATGTTTGGTATACATTTCTCTCCCTCGAAGTGAAAAATGTTGCTTCACGATTAACCTGTGTCAGCAAACTGTGTCGACAACACAGGATATATGTGTGGAAACATTTGAATTTCCTCAGATTAAATCACTAATTGATTTCTGTTATACATCCGTTGAATGCGAGGAGTGCTAAACAGCTGTTTTCTCATAGTACATAACTGTTCAGCATTGCGTATATATGATTCCACGCGAGATCAAACCCATGGTTCTGAGACCTCTCTCTGAGCACTGAACGTTTAGACCATTGGTCCGATACTCAATGCTTTACATGTTTAATCTCAGTTAGTTCATGATATATATATATATATATATATATATATATATATATCAGTATAGGGTTGTGGAGATTGTCGAGTTTCATTGAAACCATGAACCGATCAATGTTAGACCGCCATTGAAATCTTAGAAACAAACCTAGATAAAACGGCCATTCAGTCCTTCCAGGTTTTCAGTGGTGATGTAACATTGTTCGGTTCATGGTTTCAATGATTGTCAATAAATATTTCTCGAGTCTATAGAATGGGAAATGTTACTTTTATGGTTGAAAAGCAAGAATAAGTGAGAATATATATATATATATATATATATATATATATATATATATATATATATATATATATATATATATATATATATATATATATATAGTAGACTAATGGTCACCGTTTTTCTCAATTTTACAGTGAAGATAGAAAATTACAAAAACATGGTGCTTCAAGATACTATTCTTATTGTTGAGTAGCAGTGAAATCCAGCATTCATGTTTTTGCTTGTATGTAAGATGACTACTCAGGCAATATGTTATTTATTTCAACCTTACTATTGGTTTTTGTTAACTGTAACCTGTATTCGGCATTGGTCTTTTCAGATTTAGCAGTGCTATCAAATTAACTTCTACGATCACCACTTTGTTTGATGTCTTTTGCTTGTTTTACACATAACCAACGACTGTTCATGATTGGTTAAAATTAAAAAAAATCATATTTACAGTCCTCATCAACTCTAGTTTAATTTGTAATAGTTTATTTATCCCGTTGATATTTTGACTGAATTTTGATTAGTCTTAGTTGGCATATATGGAATACCTCGATAGAAACGTTATGACACAAGTTTATGCATAGAATAGATGAAATGTAGTTAGGAGTGGGATTCAGAGCTGGAGTTTCGACTTGTGTACGACTCTTAAAATGGATATGCTTCCATCCTAGAGTTGGTGTTCACCCCGGGGTTCAGACCCAATACCATTCACTTTAAACGTCAGTGCGTTATCCGCTTCCACTCGGTTAATGAGTCCAGATAGCAATTTACTTTTGTAACGGGTATTTCCGATTACTGCTTATACTCTTACTACCTCTACCACTACGGGATTTGAGTCAACAACTGCATCTCTGTGCTAATGTGGTATGGCAACTCGAACCGATGTACATGGGTACGAAGTTCTACGTTGTTACTGACTTGCAACCGGTATGAATTTTAATTTTATGTTTGTAATGATCCCATTATTTATATTTAGACTGAATTTCTGTCAGTCAAATAGAACTCGTAGTGGACATCAACTCTAGGATGCAATCATACCCAACTGACAAACATCAAGTGGGTCGAAAAGCACGTTTTGAACTCCACTTCTAGGCACACTCCGTTTGTTCTATGTAAAATTAACAACATTACCTCCCAATGTATATATATATATATATATAGACAAGTTGTCGAATTTCTTTCATATTGACACTTGACTGATGAAGTATTCACTATTTGACAAAACTACAATAGTTTATTGTTCAATAAATCAACTGATATATAGCAACTAATTTCATATTACTATCCGTAGGATAAAATGTCTGCATCAGTAATTCTACTGTTGATCTATGCATTGTTTTATTAATGATAATGATGATAATAGTAGCAGTACAACTAATTTATCAAGTACATGCTTTATGCACTCGGTTTTAAGCTTCACTTTTATTATAATGGATCAACTTCACTCCTTAAACTAAGATACATATAACAGTGTTCGTGTTTAAAACACTATAAATCAAAAGTTAAATGCTTCATTTAATTAATCAATTAATTGCTTCACTGCACTACTTTTGCATTTAGAAGTATATGCAATTGACAATTTAACACATATCATTTCCGCATTAAACAAACTGTTTATTCTAAACTAAAATAATGTTTCGTTCTTAGTTTATAGTATTATATGTTCTATACGTGTTGAAGCCTGGTTGTATAGTACTTTTTTTCTAAAAAAAATGATAATTCGAAGTGCATAATTTATTCATTCATTCACTCACTCACTTATTCGTACACTGATTTGTTCATTTGTTATGTATGAATTTCATAATAAGAGTAGTGGCATCAAGGATTATTTATCATTATTACTAGCCTTTTTTCATTTTGTAGTTACATAGTTACGATAGCAATAATATTATGCCTGGTTTAACATGTTTTACACTGTTTAATATATATATATATATATAAATTCATGCTCCTTGCACAAGTCAATTGGTATCTGAGTTCAGTAGCTAAGTGGATAATGCGTATTATGGATTTTAAGCGGAAGTTACTGGGTTAGAGTCCCTCAGTGTAAATATTATCATATTCAGATGTGGGTACATCCAACTGATGAGTTCCGAATTGGACAAAAATTAGCTTTCACTGCTATCTATTTAGTAAAAGCTGGCTGTATATCAGTGGGATCCGCACAAAATTCACATGTACTAATTAGGATTTTTTTCGAAATTCATTTAACATTATCAAAATGGGATAATTCAAATCACTACAAATCAAACTGTCTATTTTCTCATTTAATTCATAGTCACCAAGGCCTAATACACGTCATTGTATTCATAACTATATATGCACATACATGCATGTAGATAAATGTCTTTTGTAAATAAGTCTGTTATTTCATTCATTCAGTATGTTTTTATTTTAACGTTGATGAAGTTAATTTCCATTTCTTCATTCGCCACTTCTTTATGTTCATATTCTTCAAACCAGTTTATATATGTACAACTATATTTTATACTTGTTTAGACAGTTTTTTTATTAAAAGAAAACTAGTTAATTCCTTTTAGTCATTGTTCCCCTCATAAGAAAGTTATATTCTATGGTTTTTAAAATACTTGTTAGTCAGTAATAGTGTAAATGTATGACCATCTATGGGTGTGTGTGTGTGTCTATTATGTTTGAGATAACATCAATAAATCTAATCAATCTGATACCGGTATACAACAATTGCCTTCTCTTTTAAATATCAGCTACTCTAAAAGATAAATATTTTAAGGAAGATTACTTTGGTAGAGATTAGAGAAAATTTATTTATATTTCAATATATTCGATAATATCAATTAAATCTAGTGATTATTAGTTAAAGAATTTAACAAATTGAACTAATGTTACATGAACGAAGAATCGCATTGGATAAATTTTCTTCGACAATCTCACATCAGTTCAGCGAATAATGATGTTAAGTTTGGGAAACGGATAATAATCCCGGTTACAATGAAAACATATCGAAATATAGGAAATAAAGTTTAAACAAGAAGCAAATAACATATTGAAGAATAAAATGTTAGGAATGATACTATCTTAAGATTTCCACACGAATATCACTACCACCAGTTTTTATGTCATGGCACACAACTTCTCTAACTATTTAAGGTGATAGTTATTGTTAATGGGATATAAATAGGTATGATGGAGTTTGAATATACAAATTAAAAGCATTTAATACACAGTGACGCAGTTGCACTGAATTCTTACTCCTCTTTACACCTTGAGTACCACTATTCTACTTTACATACCTTTTCATTCAGTCTTTGCAAACTATATTCTCAATAAATAATATATTTGTAATATTTCAACGAGTTGGAATATTACATATATATTATTTATAACAATCTACCCAATGCTCAATTTATTCGAAATTATCAAATCAAACCTTGGTAATGATACCTATATTCTCAATGTTCAATTTCTTTACTATTCAGCTTGTCTGTTATTTCATTTTGTCTTCACAATTTTGTAGTGGCAATCGATAAGATTGCCTCTATTTACAATGATTATAACTAACTGAATTACTCAAATATTACTTTCTGGTTAGCGTTTTTTAGCAAGGTTGTTTTCTACAGGATGGGGATGCTGACCCCACACCCAATTTTCCTCCTTTTCCAAGGTTTGAGACTGACAGTAGCCCTAGAAGAGCTACGTGCAGAGTTTACTCAAATCTCCATGAAATATGTTAAACGAAAGTCAAGTTAATAAATCCTTACACATGGTAAATGATTTATGCATATATATCATACATCATTACCTCAGTCCAAAAGAATGTAGGTAGGTCATAATTAATAATGATTGTTAGATGCTGGTTGGAGGTAGTCAACAAGAAACCCTGGACTCGGGTTTCGTGCTACTTGGCACTCGTCAGCAAAGTGTACCTGTAATCTTGAGGGAACTGGTGCTCCCTGACGGAATCGATCCCGTATTCCCTCAAGATTGCACGCAATGTTGAGTCACCTAGACTAGTGGCCACATTGTAACTTGGTCGATAGCATTCGATCTGCACTAAGAAGGACTTCACACATGACATTGATCACCACCCAGCAATCAATCAATTCTATTAATGATTGTCTTGATGCTAATATGTTTACATGATATTTAATGTGTTGGATATGTGTTATTTGGCTAAGTTTTGAATGATCTCACATAAGTTTAATGTACACGTATAAATGAGATAGTTTCTTTTTTTCGTTTTTTTTTCTATTTTTAATGTCATGTGGTGTGTAAAATCCAACAGTATGTCTAATTTGTCTCTTCTTTAATTATTTATTATACCGTGTGTTATGGAATAGTTTATTTGCTTTTTCTGTGTATATATAATCATTAATGCCATTTCACATTATAAACTATCCGCTTACTATGTTACGTTTTCTTTAAAAGTCAGTAAACAATGTATAAATAATTTGGCATTTTAAAACACAGAATTCTATCTTATATATATATATATATATATATATATATATATATATATATATATATATATATATATATATATGCTTCGTTGAATTTGTAAACAGATTACTTATTTGTTTCTGAAAACATAGTAAGTGTGATTGAATGGTATTTTCCTTGTAGATTCGTCAGGAGACTAGCGATAATAACTATAATGTATTGAGGTTATCTTTGTTATATTGCATTCACTGAACAACTGAATAACTTTACAAATGAGTACAATCGTTCAGCACTGACTTGTTAGATGGTTCGAGATAGTTGATGGGAAATCCTCGAACTAGGTTTCTTGCTAATAATTGATACTTTTCAGCAAGACTTACTCGTAGTCTTGAAGAAATTCGAAAGGTTATGTAGAGGTCATGGCTAATGAGTCATTGAAAGTATTAAAGATTTACTAAGCCATGATAAGAATAATGATTACAAGTTTTTAAAGTAGGTATTCAATAAAGTCAATAATAGTTATTGTAAAAATGGTTAGTTCGAAGGAAGCAGAATAAATTTAGTTGTTTCTAAAATTACTTAATAACTTGGAAATTTTTCAGGTTTAGTTCGCTTAATGTATTACGTGTAATAATGATATCTTGATACTTGAAAATTTACTGCAAATCAATAAGTTCATTAAATCCTTTTCATTATTATGCATATTTTTAAATATAAACATTGAAATTCAGTGTAACTTCTATTCTATTCTTTCCCTCTTTTTCTCTACTCTTCAGTCACAGACATCTACATCAAATGATTTACTTCGTCATCGCCGACATCATCACCATCATCATAATCATAGTCACTACCACTTTAATAATGTTCATCAACATCCAGCATTGTATGCTTATAAATCGCATTGTGATACCGCTCATATGTCGTCTAGCATACATTTATCACCGAATCACGAAAAAGATACCGAGTCAGTAATAAGTACTACTATTACTGATGGTATTAATAAACTTTCTTCCATACAACCTAATAATAATAGTAATGGTAATAGTAATAAGCAATATCATCATCGTTCATATGAAGTAAACAATAGTACTAGTCTTCATGAAGAAACTAATCATAATGATGTTCAGTATCGAGATGATGAAACTCCCACTCCTCCTCTTCATCATCATAATCCTTATTGTTTTACAGTTAATCTATCAACTCATACAATTGCAACATCAAATTCTTCTATTAATAACACATTGATGTCTTCAAATCGGTCTCATCATCATAATCATAATCATTCCTCATTGACTACAATGCCTAAAAAAGAACATAGGTATTCACAAGAAAGTATTCAATCCCCACCGGAATATACTTCAATGATATGTCCAAAAAATCATTCTATTGGAAATAATATTACATCTTCATCATCACCACCACCACAAGATTATCGTTCAATGTCGGTGCCGGGGATATGGAGTTCGCGAACCAAGGTAATTTATTGTTTTTTCTTTCTCTAATATATATATGATATTTAGGCTTTATGGATGGTGTAGATTCACCTATCATACACAAGCTAAAGAAACAGAACTAGATATTTGATACGTTTAACACTATCATTTACACCTCATAATTGCAAAAGATGATTTCTCACCATCATTTTAAACGTTTTGATCAACGTAAATCAGGTTTATGATACATCATGAAATACCTAAATCCAGTCTTCAGATTGCCCATCCATTGTTGTTCAGGAATATCATTGAAAGGATAGAGTTATCTGCTCAATAAATTTATCAGTTTTCATACTAGAAGTATAGTTTACGACGAGCCAATGAGAATCGAGGATGCGACCTTAAGTTTCGTCTGCGATATTCAAATATTATATTTAACGAACTGTAAGAAAGCCTTTATATGTTGATCAAAACGTTTCAAATGATGGTGAGAAATCATCTTTTGCAATTATGAGGTGTAAATGATAGTGTTAAACGTATCAAATATCTAGTTCTGTTTCTTTAGCTTGTGTGTGATAGGCGAATCTACACTACCACAAATCTTGACTGTTAACCTTGAATCCTGAAACAAACCTGATTACACTACAGTTTATGAAGGAAGCAATAATATAGCACTTCTAATACTCCTTGAGCGAATTTCGTTTATCTATCCAGGCATAACATTTTTATTTGTACCGATCTCTCTTTTGAAGATATCCTCCTCTTTTTAAATTATATCTCATATCCCCTTGATTTTGTTCATGGTCGTTTCTAGTATTAATTCATTTGATTCGACCCCTCTACTATCATTAATTTTCTAACTTTATTCACACTATAATTTATTGTTGACTTATTAATTTTACAATGCTTTAATGTGAACACCCATAATCTTTTCTTGTTATGGTTTACAATACGTAATCTTTCTATAACATCATCATGTTTATTTATTGTTTATATGAGCTCATGGAATGAATGTTTAAAATTTCGTTGTAAAGAGATCCCTTCGCTGATCTCGGTGTTTTTAAATGTCTGAAAAGTCAAAGAAAACGTTATTGTTCAACAAAGTGAATGTTTATTAACTCATTGCTTGATATTACCACTACCATTTTCTTTCGATTTGGTTTAAAGTCGTTTTTTAATTCATTTGATCTTTTCTGGCATTTTTACTACTTTTTGTTTTCATTTGTATTCTCTTTTCTTCCTTCCTTTTTTCCCCATATTCCTAAACAAAATAGAACTATGATTTATGTGTGCGTGCGCATTTTCACGATACCCTATTCCTTATAAGCTTGAGATTATAACACATCAATAATATTGCTAAACAATATTGGTGTTGTTTTGTTAGTTTTATTTCCGTTTGTTATTCGTCACCCTCTCCCCTACTTCCAACTTGTTGCTATTGCTATGTTTATCATCGTTTTATATCTCAAGGTCACGATGACTTGGTTATGTCGCTTGCTAATAATACTAACAATAATTATTATGATTGACTACTTTGATCGTTTAACATGTGTTGGGCTTGTTAAACTGTAGTCTATTTTTTCGAGAATTTTTCAACTTTAATACTTCATATGCTGCGTCGTAGGTTTAAACTCTGTTCACTTTACTTCGATACAGAAAAGTGAATGGCGTTATTAAACCTCTCGAAGTCAAGTATATAAATATGCCCCTGGTAAATAAACTGAATAAATGCACACCAACACTCTACATATGAAACAAGACAAGTATTTTCAATAATTCAATATCTGTCATATTCCTGTGTGTGTATGCATATCGAAGTCATAATACTTGAAGATAGTTTTCGTCATTGACTGATATCAGTTCAAGAATTATTGAGTAACGGATGATCACTGAGACACAAATAGTGCGATTGTTTGTCCAAGGCAAAAATGTGTTTCCCGTGCAATGTCACTTGGAGGTTCTTTTATTATCGTTATATTTTTTTCTCACTTAGCCATTGTATGCATTAATGATTTAGTGGATAACGCATTTGACTTTCAGTCGCTGAAATGTATACTCTTGAATTCTGCTTCACCTACTTTTGTCTAGAGTGAGTCATCGATTCATAAAGTCATTGACCATTGGTCTGCATTATGTAAGTAGATCAAGACTATTTGGTTGAACCTTTACGGGGATAACCTTGGTCAGTAGCTAGAGATTTTAGGTGACATGGTCTAGAATCGGTCGCAATGTCGCGGATCTATCATCTCAGTCTTCTTTCATACACGGCCTTTCCATTCTGTCTATTTGAACGGGATTCTCAATCAGTAGTCTCTCCCGTTATCATTATTAATTCATTATTTCTATCGCTATGTCACTAGTTTCGTTAATTTCATCTCGTCATAAAAATCTGGTGTAGGGACTTGGGTTAATGCACAATTATGTTATACCCTAGGTGGATTATAATTAATTCGAAGGCGTATAGTATCACTGAGTTTTGCAAAAAATATGTTTATGTGTATGTTGAGTACATGAATCTACAATTGTTTACTCAATATTTAATGATTTTTATTTATTAGTTTATTCCCTTTACAATTTAAACTGTCTTTCAAAGAATTTTTTTCTTGTTCATTGTTTAGGGTAAACAAAATAGTTCACCCTAAATTAAGTTTTTTCTTAAAAAAAATTAAGAAAAAAAAAGAGAACAGTTTCCCATTTCATTAAACTGTATTCTTTGTGTAACTTGACTGAATTAAGGCCAATCAACTTGTTAACTTATTCGATTGAAAACTTAATATTCACACTTCATTTTCATTAAAAATTACAACTAAAGGAAACACTTGATGGTATTGTCAATTTGTGAAATTTTACATTTTTGAATAGTGATTAGCAGCAGTGAAACCTATGACGTGGATTTTGCTGTAACTGGGACTTATCACCTAGTTGTACTAAGGTGGTGGTGACCTAGTATATTTAGTATAATAATTGGAAAGGGACTCGGACTTATTACACACGACTTGATAATAGGTGTGATTGACACTGTATAAATTTTATATCTCACTGAGCCATGAAATAGAATAATACTAAAGTTGAATGATTGTGAAGAATTTATTCTAGGGAAAAAAACACCACTTATTCATATACTGTTCCACTTTGCGGTGAACATTAGTTAAATCTAAATAACTTTAAATCAAACGAATATCATAGTGAATGAATGCAGAACAAGAATTATCCATGTACAGTAGTATATCATAATGAAATAATTAATAAATGAAATTATCCGAATGCGCAATCAAATGTTATGTTAAACGGTTATCATCCTGTGTTGGTGACTTAGTGGTTAAGATGTTTGACTTTTAGCCACTAAATCCCAATTTCGAAACGCACTCTATCTACTTCGGTCTGGGCAACAGGGTAATATCGTGAGTCTTTATACTTAAAGTATGGCTCATACCTATGTACTTGAATTATTCAATTAAATTTTAAAAAAACAGTCCTAAAAAATTCATGATCTCACTTTTTCGCTTTTTATCACAAACCGATGTTCTTATTTTACTACGCCGATATAAACTTGAACCCCAGTATTTATCATTTCAAACATTAATGTATTGTTTGGTAAGCTATTGAATCCATAATTTTATTAATTTGTTTAAAGTGTGTAAAATATATCATTATTAGGAAGCGGTTTTGCATTTTTCATTGTTATTATTTACTACTAAATTTGAACTTGTATCTACTTGTCCTGTGCATCCAGGCACTCGTTCAAGGCATCTGTTTATATGCTTACAGAGATACCAACCAAACTCTTGAATATGAATTTTAGTAAGAATACAAACCCTTTCTATTAATAATATCATGAAAAATAAGTGATATCATTGGTACTTGACCGGTGATATGACAGATTTAATTCGATTTAAAGTTATTATGAATGAAATCCTATATTACGTGGTTGATAGGAGACCCTTTACCTAGATTTTGCGCAGGTGATATATACTTATCAGCAGAGTACACCTACAGTCTTAGGGGAACTAATGTCTCCCTTTGGATTCGAGTAAACTTAATTCGAAGTTTGGAAAGTTACTGCTGCATTTTTTCAGGCCTCTACTGCCCTCATGTCTAGATTTTTTCACTGTCCACCTTAAATCGCCTAAGATTAATTTTTATCATACTCAATTTTAGTTTGTTCATCAAATAACGTTATATTTTTAATTTCTGAATGAAGTTTCGTTTCTTATAATATCAAAGCAGTTTCATTTCTTTTTTGTAAAATAAACAAACTCTTTCATAGTATAGGATTTCTGAGATTGTTTGGATTTTGTTGAAATGATGAACCAAAGGTCCTTTGTCAGAGTCTCGCGTGCCAATCGTGAATATAAACTGCTGAGACGTCCCATGCTAGGGCTAAACGGCCGTCCAGTGTTTCCAGATTTTTAATGGTGAGCTAACACTGATCGGTCTGGAGACTAAAAGTCCTGGGTCTGATCCCCTGTGATGTTGTCGTGAATAATGCACTGCTGAGAGAAGAGTACCATACTAGACCGAAACAGCCATCCAGTACTTTTAACTTTTCCATAGTGGTCTGTGATACAAACTAAAAAAGAATTTTTATGTCATTTAGAGTAACAGGTAAAACAAAAAAAACAGGATGAGGAAGCTATAGAGAGAGAGTGTGTGTGATTGAGAGCAGCATGTAAATTGAATTTTAATGCTGACTTTTCTCTTTATTTATGTGTGCTTGTGTGAGCGTAGCGCATTAAACTGATTTATGCATTTATTTTCTGTTTTTATTCTTTTTCTTATTATATTTTAGCCGGATATTATTTCACCGCAAAAAACTGACAAGATAACATATGGTAAGTATAAAGAGTGAATACATGAATGATTGCGCTTATTCATACAATTGTTTTTTTTTGGGTGGGGGAAGAGAGAAGTGAACTAAAGGAATTTTTATTATTTTTTCGAGATTTGGTGTTTAATAACTTAATTTTGTTTTTCAAATTTATTAGCTGGTAAGTTTACATTTGAAATTGTACAGTACTCATGACTTAATGTTTAAAACCAATCCAACTTCCAAAGACCACTGAGCTTTGAAGTTGAGAAACCTTTCGATCTTTTATTCTGTTTTCTTTTGCAGTTGTGTTTCATACATTGGCTTTTATACACAAAACGTCATAACTTAGACCAAGTATACTCACTCAGATCAAGTCATTTAGTAGTTGCGTTTACTGGGCTGTTCTATGTACAGTTTAGCATCTAGTAAAAGACGAATTGTATAGTACCGTTCGAAGAATCATCTGTCCCAACCCATAGTCTATTTGTTTTACAGTTGTGAAAAATTTCAGATAGTTTCCATATTTTAATTAATTACTGACTTAGTTTATCCACTTGTGGATTAATGTAACAGGTCACTTTTGCGTGAAATATGCTTTGATGGTTTTGTCCATAGTGACAATGAAAGCTTCACGATTAAATAAATTCAACTCAAGAAACAAAATGCAATCAAAAGTATCCACTTGAGTTTAAATCATCTGGGTCACCGCCATAAAACCTTACGATCTATCGTTTGCCTAAGTACTGCAAAATTTAAATCAAATAATAATTGATATATTTTTCAGTTTGTCTATCGTCGAAATAATTGAAAGATATTTGCATGAAGGTTCATCTAACGAATGTATATACTACATGGAAATGTCACTAGATAGGTATTTGTTGGAATATGTCGTGTTTTATGCTATGAATTCCTTACCGTAACCAAATATATGTTGAATGTAACCAAGTATTATTAACATATGATTAATTTCTTGTTATCAACTATAATATTTGTGGAATTTATCGTGGATAGTCAACTACCACTTATATTGAGGAAATCACTATAGAAGTGGATCAAAAGCTATGAGAGATTCAGAGAAGGAAATTTTTTTTCATTGAATTTCCTCACTCAAGTGTCTTTATTTTGTTTATTGACCCAGTAAACTCAATGTTTTGTTTTTGAAAGTTGCATAGATTGATAAGTTAATGACATTATTAAATCATCCACTTTGAGAAACAATGCAGTGTTAGTTTTAACTTCTACAGAAAAGCTTACCCGTCATTGATAAAATGAATTCTGACAAAATAGTTCATTATCAGTTACATTTACAATACAACAGTAAATTAATATACTATGGATAATTGTTTGATAGATCGCTATCAATATAAGTTTTAATACCGCTAACTTAAATCAGAAATTGTTTATTTTGACTAAATAAAAAGAAAAAAATGAAATGTTCATAATGATCAAAGAAATACTTTTACAGTCTGATAAATATTGTGTAAGTCTATAGAAGTTGATTTCACTGAGAGTGAAGAAAATGGAAAAGAATTGATTGACAATTGTGAATACGTCAATTAGTAAGAAGGATTCATCTGTTCACCAATTATAATTATTAGTTTTTCACTAAACACCACCTTCCTTGAGAAAGATTGAACATTTAGAATATGGTTCACGAAGACTAATTAGAACGGAATGTATGAAGAAATACCGGAACTCAATATCTAAGGTAAAATAAAAAATAAATGCATCTAAGCCATATCACCTTAATTTATCACTGATCTCGATTATCGCGCTAACCTCAAAAAGGTAGTTTACACCTACTAACATGGTTTAGATCAACACTTGTTTGTTTTGTGAACGTTGAGGTAGGCGTTGGTTAGGAATACAGTATATATACCTCAATCACCAATAATATTACATTAAACAGTTTGTAATACATAATAAAGTTAGTATTAATTTTCATCACAAACGGTCATGAATTTAAAAATCGTTGAAAACTAGTGGGCACTGATAGTTGTCATTGTTTTAGCTTAAGACTTTTGTTTATTGTACACATTCTGTAACCTTCGAACCAGAGATCTTTATGTCTTGCATCATTGATTTTGAACTGATACATACTATTACCGACATCAGTCGATATGCTATGTAGCGCAACCATCATCCATGATATCTGTTTATTCTGTATAAAATGGTTATCAGTTTCATCAGTTATAACGGTTCTTAATAGTTTTAAAAACAACTTCACTTTTTTCTTACATTTATTTAGAAAATAAATCACTTACACTTTAATAAATTTTGTACGCGTAACAGTCAATATTCTAACATAATGTGTGTATTTCCTCAGTGTCATTCTGAGTCCAACTAGTACTGCAAGTTATATTTAGTTTCTATGCCTAAAACTAATAACACATTTTTTAAAATATTGATTTCTTAGTAAATAGCAAGAGTTTGTAGTGCAGTACCTATTTAGGGTCCACCTGATCATCGTAACCATTGGTGTTAGAGATTAAATGATATGGTTAAGAATTGTTCGCAGTTTCGTGAGTACATTCACTCTTTATCTTCCCTTAGATCTTAAGTCCTTAAATTTCCTATGGATTTAGAGAAAGAATTATTTTACTAACCAATATTCCCCTCTCGAAATGTACTTTAAAACGCTCATCTTTTCTATTCCTATTAATCCTGTTAATACTTTTATTACCCCAGAATTTGCCCTGACAATTTCATTTCACTATGCAAATGAGATATGACAACTTGAGCCGATTTATATGTATTTAAGTTTCTATGTGGCGTTTGATTAACTGTATTACAAACAATGGATACACATACATTTTATAATTGTTAACTGTAGTGAACAAATAAAAATATTTCATAATAATGTTAATGATAAAAGTAAGATTACATGAAAAAAATTCCTTAAAAGAATAGAAATTTAAAAGAAAGCTACATTATGTACATATATACATCAATTTACTACAGCAATTAGTATGATATGGTAATTTACTATCATTATTATTAGCTTTGTCCAATATTATATTTTTGGTACTACATAGAATTCCCAGCACGAAGTATTTCAACAAGTTTACGTTTCTTATTTGTTGATCGATCCTGACAACAAATATTGAGTGATTACCAGTTAGATGTTAACAGTTCAGGGATCGACATCTGAATAATATGCATTATTTTTTATGCATATTGCCAGAAATCATTATGTATCTCATCGTGCTGTTTTGTAACTTGTATAGCGAAATGTCATAAACTCTTTATAAACGCACTTGAATAGGCCATGCGATTAATCGACATAATTATGTGTTAAAACAAACAAAAACAGACAACTTGTTGAGATATCTAGATGTTAGGAACAGATAGTATAGATATTCAAGCGGGCTGCTGGATATTGAATAGTTATAAAACAGTAAAAAAGAAAAAGAACTCAAAAGCATATATCTCATCATCGCTAACAACAATAATCATGGTTCTTCATATCATTCATTATTATGATTATAACCATCTTCATCATTTAAGTACAAAGTACTATGATTTGTCTGGGTGTGTGTATGTATGTGAGTAAATGAGCCCGTATATTTCTTATTGTTCTTCTCGTTGGTGTTGTTGTTATCTTCAGTGGTAGTCATGAATACATGACTGATCATGTGCGTGTTTGAAACACACACAATATAATCACAATCGATCAATTATTATTATTATTTATTTATCCATTGTTTTCTTAGGGAAATGTGTTTTGTTTTCATTCAATGCGCCTATTTATTAGTTAGTGTTTGAATAAGTTATGTTTTGTTTCGATTATTCATCCATTTATTCACATCTTTTTTCTACTATTTAGTTTGTCTTATTTTCATTATTGTGTACATACAAAAAGAAGTTTAAATTATAGCAGAAAAAAGAATATTGAGAAATAGTTTCTTAATTCAGTCCCTTTACATATTTGTGTTAGTGTGTGTATGTTTGCATTGTAAGTGTATAGACTCTTTTGATTTCTTCTTTCTCTTTGTTTTTTTCTAGTTAGTTGTTAATATGTTATTGAATATTCGATGTAACTCATATACTTTGAACAATATTGTAACTGATAGGTAAATATTAGTAATATATACAATGAGATAGTCTATAACATTAACCTAATATCGATTAAAGATATGACTTAGTGTTTAAAGCAATTGACTTTCATTTAAATTATGCTCTCTATAGTTTTGTTTGGCTGACCAGTACCAGTTTTATTAGCTATTATAATCTACTGCGATCAGTAGTCGGAACGTTGGTTGATTATAGATGAGAATCCGTGATAATGGCTCACATATAGTTATTCTTCAAATCATTGCAGGCCTTGAGTTCCAGTATTGTTTTATACATAGTTTTTCATCCATTCAGTCGTTCTTATTATCATTGTTATTACATTTCCTTGCTTATAATCTTGTGTTGTTGATGTATGGTAGCTTGTGTTAATACACGTACTTACCAGTTTCTATTTTATTCATTATTGATTGATAGACACTCAAAGTGATATTTCTCTAAGTTCAAAATACATTTGTTAACTTGTACTTGTTAAATGAGTTATTGAATCATAGATTTAGGTCTCAATTCACCATTCTCTCTGATTGGAATGCCCAGCTACCATCATTACTAATTTCTACATGCGAAAAATACATCTCATAACTGAATGGGTCACATAACTTTCTAAAAAGTTATAACTTTACTGTCATTCCTTAAGAAATATTTCATCTGTTTTCAAATGCTGTTTTTTACCACAAAATAAAAAAAATAACCATCCTGTAACTACAGTATTAAGCTTATTGGATATTTCGGAGGTGTTGTATTCTCTGGGCTGGATAGTTCGATTGTGAAAGTTTCATTTTCTTTCTATACAACGTCATTAGTGCATCATTTTAATGTGAAATACACTTCTGATAATTACTTCATAATATATGTGACTCCAGGCTTATATCTGGTGGATGATAGGTGATATATATGAATTTTCATTACAATTTAGTCGATAAATTCTCTTGAGTAAAAAATATATTTAGATCATATAATTTATTTTCTTATTCACGGTAGTATCCATATATTTTGCCATTGCCATTGTGACCGTTAATAATCATAATTGATACGGACGAGCCGAGTACTGTGGTGGTAGAAAATAATTATTTCTCATAATACATGAATAAAGAGGAAACTATGGTTGCTAACTTCAGAAATTTGGATCTTACCAGGCAACAGAATATCAGAAAATTGAAATTTAACATTTAACTGAAAAGAATTAATATTTTTAAGAAAAAAACCTCGCTATTACTATCCAAATGTTAAAAAAATGGTTCATACTGGTAGATTTATTTTGTGATGATAATAATTTTTTTCTGTTAAGTAAATATGCACTGATAATAGTCATGTGCACACTAGTGGCTTACTTAGAGATGCGTTTCGTGGAGTTCTAGTTGAAACCAGTGACTAGTGAAACTTAACCTTCTTGGATGTAAATCAGTTACCCACCGCAGGCGATAGAAGATGGTCTTTCAATATTGTAGACTGATTGAAGCTAGACGTTTACAGTATTCGAACTTGATAGTGAGGTTTCTGGTTTCGAATCCCGGATGTTGGGTAAAGAATGCTGAAGAGTCCTATACTGGGATGAAATGGTCATTCAGTGCTTCTAGGTTTTCAACGGTTGTCTAACTAAGATTAGTTTGTGATTTAAGAGCTATTAAAATGCATTACTCCTAGTTAGTGGTGAGTTTTTGATTTTTCTAAATTCATTTTTTATTCATTTATTCACCTATTTATTGATATAATTTTGTAGGTAACAGTTGTGATACTGATAGTGTTAAAATAATGCCAAAGATTTCTGTTCCATCTGAAAATCTTAAACGATCTGACTCAGTCAATAGTAGTAAATCTCATTGTCATCAATTTAGTGTAGCTGCTCTAACTGATGAAGTTATGCATTCCTCTGCTCAATCAGAAGAATCCAAGCCACAACCTACTATTACATCCAAATCTCCAAAACATCCAAGTGGTAAAAAGCGAACTTACAGAAAATCAGAACAACGTGATACCGTAAATACTGTATACGATAAATATTCACATCGTCATCATGAATATGATAAATCTTTTGCGTATTCCAAATTCGACAATTCTACACATGTAAACCGGTGTTCGGGTGTAGATAACAATGGTAGCAGTAAATCTTGGAATCCAACAATGAACGATTCGTTGAAAGGATCATTATACTTTCCTACAACTGTTGGTACGAATCATAATTGTGAACGAATACATGAAACGGTTTCAAAATATTCTCCAATGACCAATCATAATGTTAATTCGACACCATTTTCTTTACGTAATCCAGCTGATTCTCTTCCTGCTCATTTATATCTACCATCAAGAGGATTACAAGAACCTACAAGTTGTGGTTCACAGATCAGACCTCTGTCATCATCATCTGCACATTTAGTACCACCTTCAGTCCCATCATCAATATGCTCGAACTCATTTTTTTCACATCAAAATTTATTAAAACAGTTTATGGGTATTGATTCAGAAACTGCTAATCAATTACTCAATGATCCACGTTTTATGGAATTGTATGCGCTTACTATGGCTACTCTAAGTAATAATGTTGATGGTGTTCCTGACTCCATATTACCACCACAAGTGTCACGAATTTCTTTGCCTAATCATGGCAATACAATAATATCAACATCGGTTAACAGTGGTAATCAAAATAATAATCCAAGTAGTCGATTCAAAAATGGAAATGCTGTAGGACATTCACGAACAACTGATCCTTCACAATTCGGAGAAACATCGTAAGTTGTTGTTCCAGTTTAATTTGCAACATTTAACTTCTTATAGATTTTTCATCTAGTTTTCCTTAAACATAAATGTTTTTAATTTAGCTTTACAATTAGCTATATACCGTCACTGATACAATGTAGCAGCTAATTTTTATAGAATGTTAATCTATTGCCTTAATTTTTAAAGGTTCACTTAATACTACTTAATTTAGTAAACTATTGGTTGATTCATTTAATCTACGACATTTCATTATTCTCATAGTTTATGAATGATCAAAACTTGTATGTCTAATGATCCATTGATTAATTAATTAACTGATCCCATACAGTTTTTATATTTGTTATTGGTCACACTTTACAAGTAAAGCATGTGATGAATGAGGTAGCAATGGTTGTATTCGTGAGTTAATTAGTTGTGTACTTCTAATTATGAAAATTTGACTTTATATTTGTTCATTCCGTCCAGATTTCTGTTATTTCTTAAAATTATAAGATAATAATTATCATTATTTTGCATGTTTTTTTATGAATGGTTATTATTTACTTTTTAAAGTTTCGTTTATCTTCAACCATGGCGAAGAAACTCATAGGGTTTCTCATCGTTTTATATTTTCTGAATGAATACTGGATTATATTAGCTTGGTTGTTGAATTTCTGATTAATAAAATACCAATGAGCAGTCGGTTTAGTAGTTAAGACGTTCAAAATTCAGCCACTAAGTCTCAGGTTTGAACCGCGCTCCACCTATTTTGTTTCGATAATCGGGTTAATATCATTAGTCTTAATACTTACGGTGTGGTTCATACCTAAGGACCTGTTGAATGAGTTAATTTATTCTATACTCAACACTTTGGTCATGTTTTGTGACATTTATTTATTTTACCATGGATCAATTGAATCCAACAGCTCTTTTTCGATGTTTATAATTCACCTACAGGGAGTATGATTAATAATTGTTCTTTTGTAGGGTGTATTTATAGTTATGAATGAAATAAGGCAGTTGTCTCAGTGGTCAAGGCATTTGAATTTCAACCAGTAGGTCACAAGTTTGAGCCCCACTTCGCCTACTTCTGTTTGGGCAATCAGATAGTTTCACTAGCTGTTACATTCCCAGTACTGTTGTAAGTCATGTCCACAAATCTGTGCCCGGTAAAAGAATCGGATTAAAAATTGTTCCATATCGAACTGATAGCTTAGTGATTGATGTGCTTGATTTTTAATCAGCGGGTCATGGGTTCAAACCCTGTATCGGGTATTTTGGTTTCGTAACTTAGTTTTAACACTAGTCTTTATACCTAAGATATGACTCAATTCGAATAAACAATTCCTTAATTGGTTACTTAATCATGTTTTTACTGGGATATCTGTTGAACTTGTGATTTCGGCATTTTGCTTTTCACACACTGATAATTGAGATTTATTTGATGTGATAAATTAAGAACTTCCGTTTATTACTTTAATTGTTTCCTTTTTATGTAAATGAAATCCATAGAATAGACTTGAAATCAGCTAATTGGTTGGATAGTTCAATATGTTTATTCTTAACATTAACCTTTGTAGATAGACTATTTTGTTTAAATTTAGGCCTTATGAACTTTTAAGATTGTCAATATTATTGTTAACTATTAAGATAGATAATTGAGCTTCTAGATGACATTTTATAAATCCTGTCTATTTAACACCTGCATTTCCTAAGTTTCCTTTCGATTACCTTCAACCATTTTTCAACACAGCACATGCAATATTGAGTCACTTAGACAAGAGATCACACTACAACGTGATGGATAAAATTCTACAAAGAAGAACTTGATATACTTAACATAACTTATTTCTATGTTTGAAGCGATCAGAAGTTCACCTAATCTGAGAACGGGACGAAGAGTCTGTGACACAATCACAGATAAACTAGCTATTCCAACGTGTCCCAGCTCAGCTAACTAGAGCGAGGTGTCCAAGTTCGGAAGGGGGAAATATTCCACAAGCGGCCAGAAGCACGAGCAGCAACAATAAACACAACTCAAGCGTATATATACAGCATTAAAATGTCCTTGGGAAACGGTACAAAATAGCATATTAAAAGAGACGACGAATCATTAGCATTTAAGGTCCTCTCAAGTGGGAAATACGATATGAATGTGAAAATGTGTGCTTTTGGAGCGAAAACAGGAAATTCAAATTATTAAAATAGAATCACCAAATAAGGCATTTACCAAGTACGTTCTGGGAATCTAACATCCCCAGCACGTAATTGCGTAAGCTCTTATTGAAATATCACTTTATTGGAATAAATTACAGTAAAATTGCACCGATAATTATACTAGTACTTGTTGCAATGTAGCTTATTTATCATTTAGAAATAAATTTAATCGAGTTTGTACGATGAACCTTCGGTGTATTTGGTTGTAAGGTTAATTAATCCTTCAAGTCCAATCAAGTGTTTACGAGTTTGGATGTATGATTTTGTGATTTAAAGTCATGTTTTAAAATTGAAACCAAAAGATAACTTTCGTAAATCAATAATTTTGATGTTAGAATCATTTCAGTAATGAACTTATTAGTAGTGACTTCAGCTAGTCTCAGGTCGAACAATAACACTAGTGTAAATTCGAAAATAGAACAAAAAACTGGTGACATATATTTTACTATTGATTACCACATACCATCATCCGAACATTAATAGGTAATCAGTTTGCCATAATCCTTGCAAAGCCTGGTACATATGTACGTAAGTTAGATCGCTGTAGTGCATTGGTACAATGGGATTCATTTGCGATGAAAGCCAAAGCAATCGAAATATATAGGAGGAAATCTAATGAGAAAGATTGAATCTTGGATGTATGATTCCTAAAGACAAAATGAAAATATGTATGTGAATGAATCTTTGAATTCAAGATCGAGAGGCGGATAAAGATTAAATGAACGTACATTATTATGACTGATTCTTAGTCATATCAGCCGAGCCCTCCAACCACTGATTGGGGTTATCGTGAAGGCTTTAATCAGGTAGCTTGTGTCTACCATCATGACTCAGAAAAATAGTGAATAAACTATTATACTACGACTTTTGGATAAACAACATTTGAACTTACTTAAATTTAGAACCCCTTCTAAACAATTCACCATAGAGGAAGTTCCACATATTTTCCTTTGCCGAATTAGTGAATATATATTCTGAGTGTTATTTGTCTTCTCAAGTATTAGACGGTATATATAATGGAAAAAAATAATCATGAATCGTGCGAATTTGTGTTGTTGACCACTATATTTCCGAGTTGCTATATAGAATTATTTGGCGTTAGCACCATTTATATTACTGTTTAGTGAGCCTTAGATGAGATATCTTATTATCCAGACAGTTCACTCTAGTTTATTTGACCTTTTGAAGTTCAGTAATATTCCTAAGCTATTCATTTGTAATCATAGGTACTTTCGAATGATTGTTCACGTTTGATAAAACATCTGAGATTGACCTATTGAAACATAATTTTCATGAACTAAAGTAACTGAGAGATGTGTGCTACGTATGCCTAACTGCACCACTTCAGGCTTTATTCAGTATTAATTGTCGTGTGTGTGCGTGTTTTTATTTATTTCAACACATAAATATTGGTACAAGGGGGCACCAAATATATATGCGCCACACCATATTTGTGTGTGTGTGGGGCTCTGATAGTGCCCTGGTGCCCAGACTGAAGCAGGTGGTTTTCTTAGGAAGCCACACCCCAAGCCTTTGACCTAAAGGTCTGATCCACAAGCCAGTGAAGCATCGTAAGGAGATGTAGTCCCATGGAAGACGGTCACCAACGATTGGTCCATACGCCATTTGTTCCCTCAGGATCACGGAGCCCATGTGCACCATTGGTTTGGGGTCTGGTTAAAGCGCCAGACATTCGCTTTTGTCGTAGAAGTAGGTTGTAAGAAATCTATAGATGAATCAAATTAAGAAAAACACAATTTCATAAATCTTTTGGTAAACTTCTCGTAAAAAAACACAACTTGGTTTTCTTTTATTTAAATACATATTCTTTCTTTTTTACTATTTAATTTATGAAGAATGTTATTTTCATTTTATTATTCTTACCGAACAGTTATTTGTTTACTTCACACAACCAAGAAAAAACACATAGACACACAGTTTCACGTAACAAATTGAATTATCTATCTAAATGTGATATAAAGTAATAAATTTTGTTTGTTTGTAAACTAATAGTTTTGTGTACATTTTCTCCCATTGTAAATTACATTTAAATAATAATGATACTAGTATATGGGTTGTGGAGATTATTGAGTTTTTGATTGAAATCATGAACCGATTGATGTTAGACCATCACCTTTGGAAACCTGGAAGCACTGGAAAGTCGTTTCGTCCTATCGTGGAACTCCTCAGCAGTGCGCATCCACGATCCTGCCTGCGGAATCCGAAGCCAGGGCCTTCGGTCTCGCACGCGAACGCTTGACCAACTGGACCACTGAGCCGGCATCCAATGGTGATAGTGTCTAACATCAACCAATCCACAAAATTGCGCGACCAACTTCCAGGTTTCCAAAGGTGGTGGTCTAACAACAATCGGTTCATTATCTCAATCAAAAAATAATGATATTGTTTATGTCCTGTCAAAATATCATGTGTATTACATTTTGTTGTTTGATTTTTTTGTTGTTGTTGTTGATGCAAATAGTAATAATTAGAAGTAGTTCGTCAAATTTCCTTTTTTCAAAAAAAACAGTATCTAATTGAATGTACATTTAAACATGGATATAAATTGTGGTTGGACAGGTTGTTTTGTTCTCCAGTTGATTAGTATATACGAGTTAGACAAATAGAAATCATTTTAATTGTTTTAAATGACAAGTGTTTTTCTATGCCTGTATGTCTGTGTTTGTTTTGGTGTTTTTCATACATTTCACATGCACATACATGTTTTGTATGTATGCATGTGTGTTTGTGATATACGCAATGCTATAATGTTTAAAAATAGACATTAGAGACTGACTGAAAGCCTTCATTTGAATGAGAATTTAAAATGTTCAGACTTGAAAAATACTTAACCAAGTTAGAGGCAATCAAACTGAGACATGCCATCGGTTCATGAAATCATTGACTGTTAGCTCTAGCGACTTTTTTTCTGGATGAAGACTATCTGGTTCGGGTGCACGTGATTACTGCAATCAGTGATTGAAGATTTCAGGCGAATTGACACAGCTTCTGTCTCAGTGTGATGCAGATGCGCTCACTTTTTATATTCTTTTCGGTCTTGGATCCCAGCTTACCTCCAGATATATATTTTCACTTTGTCTTTTCGAACCATGTTCTCAATGTTTAGTTTTTCACATTATAATTACTGCTACATCATATCAATTACTTTGCCTTTCATCTTGCTATATTTATCCCATCGTGCTTATATGATGTGACAAACTGAGCTAACATATGTGCTTTCCAGGCTCTATGTTGATGATGACTGTCTGACTGACCAAATGAAAGTAATTAGAGTGGGGTCCAGTTTTTTTATCGAAATGTTGAATGCTTTAATCGTTATGCTGAAGAACGAAAAGAAAAGAAACTAGAAATTCATTTCTTGTCAAATATAAGCGTTAAACTTTTCACCTTATTTATTTGTCTTTTGTTTTTGTACATAACTTTTTCATCCCCAAATTCATTTCCTTTTCTTTCCTATTACTTAATTGCTTACTTACGCCTGTTACTCCCAATGGAGCATAGGCCGCCGACCAACATTCGCCAACCCACTCTGTCATGGGCCTTCTTTTCTAATTCCATCCAATTCTTGTTCATCTTTTTCATCTCTATTTCCATTTCTCGGCGTAATGTGTTCTTTGGTCTTCCTCTTTTCCTTTGGCCTTGAGGATTCCATGTGAGGGCTTGTCTTGTGACGCAGTTGTGTGCTTTCCTCAATGTGTGTCCTATCCACTTCCAGCGCTTCTTCCTGATTTCTTCCTCCGCTGGGATCTGGTTTGTTCTCTCCCACAGTACGTTGTTGCTAATAGTGTCTGGCCAACGGATCTGAAGTATTTTGCGTAGACAACTGTTAATAAACACCTGTATCTTCTGGATGATGCCTTTCGTAGTTCTCCAGGTTTCCGCCCCATACAGTAGAACTGGAGTCCCTCCGGGGGCTACTGCTGGTCCCAAGCCCGGATAAAGGAGGAGGGTTGGGCATGGAGTTAGCGTCCCCATCCCGTAGAAAGCTAACTCGCTAAAAAAACGCTAACCAGAAAAATTATTCAAACCTTTCTTTCCTATTATTGTCAAATTTATCGAGACATTGACATTTTATAGTCTTTTCATTTTGTTAAAGACCTACCATTTAGATGACTACCTAAATCACACACATACACACACACCCTGTTTTCGCTTGAGGTACGACTTCACTGTTTTTCGTTTTTATCGCTTCGTACTCCAGTCTCTTGAGAACAAACTTATCTCTCGATAGTGTTTTTTATAACCATAAATGTATAGTTTAGCTATTACCATTATTCTTATTATTATTAGTTGTAGTTGTGGTAATGTCGTATGATGTAATTTACAAGTATAACTATAGTTTACACATCATTTTATATTATCATTGCTGTTGTCACTACAACTGCCAATATAACTATGATAAACTGATTTTATTTTATGTTTACATATCCATGTATTTCTGCTTAAGCGGACATTTCAGTCTATTTTACCCTATTACTGTTGTTATTACAACCCCGCCCACCCTTTCTATCTGTGTCACTACTTCTACCGTTTTCTACTGTTGATATTTCGCATATGTATTGGCGGAAGTAAAGAAGAAAATTACGTGATGAATAATTCTATTATTACCATTCATCCATATCATTGTTTTACTTATTGTCGTTGATATTACTATTGTTATTATCTTTATTCTTATTCTTCTTCGTTATGACGTAATTAATTATTGAGCAGGATTATATTACACTGTCTTAGCTTTTCCTTATATTGGGCGACTATAATGGAAAAAGGTTGTTGCACACAGTGAACAATAGCGTTACGCTGTGTCAATAAAACCTAATAATTATTGAGAGAGAAGAGAAAACCGTTAAAAGCCCGGTGATATCAGTTTTATAGGACAACATTAAAAAAACGTCAATATCATCAATTAGTTAGTGATACTTATAAGTAGAGTTTATGAGTCTCTGTTGACTTGAATGTTCTAGCCCGTGTGTTATAAGTAGCTAGCCACCTTTTGCTCAAATTCTTATTATTATCTAGCACAAGAGTGTATTTAAAGAACACTGGGATCCACCACGTCGAGTCGTTGTGAGTTCATTTTAATACTGATAGTGAATGAATAGGTAAATAGTTTTACCATACTGCATTAATCTAGCAAAAACAAAGGTTACAAGATTTAACAGTTGTGAACTATGAAATGATAATTCCGTGGTATATAAGTATTTTGATCATTGCGAGACATGATAACCCTGAGATCGATTATTTGTTGTGTTATAAATACACTTTATCGAAGATTTTCAAACGAGGAAAAATAATCAACAATGGTTATTAATAGATATTACCTTAAAATTGTGGTAAATCTTTACAAAGCCACCTCAGCTAAACTAATGAATTTTTATGTTAAATTTTTTATCCACTGACAAAACGTAATGTAGTGAATATACTTATCGGTGGTAGTTATCCATAATAATGATTTTTTCTACGCTTATTTGTTTTCTGTAAAATTTATTGTGTTTAGAATGATTGTGATTTAGACATACATTTGCAGGACTAGTCATAGTTATTTGATGTATCTATTAAAGCTCAACATGAATATAGAAACTTGTTTTAGATTACCATGCAGCAGGACTAGAGTGATTTTTAGTTAGCTATAATACAGCTAATATGCCTTGCCCTGCAATCCATTGTTATAACTTACATCTGGGAAGCATAGTCACTTGAATTCGAATTAAATTACAAAAAAATCATAGCTAAATAAGACTGATTATTTCAAGCAGAGATAGATAGTGGTTAGCGGTGGGATCTAGGACGTATATTTTGACCGATTCGGGACTCGTCATTTGAATATATCTTCTTACTAGAGCCCCAAATAAGACGAAACACGCGTCCTGGACTTCACAACTAGCAACCATTCATCTCTTTTGCTAAAAATACTCGTGGTTTAATAGCGATATCGATGGATTTTCAGATGTTGCACATATCTCACAAAAGCGACTGTTCAGTTGTAGTCCCTCACATCAATGTGAAGATCCAAACAGCCAATATATATATATATATGGATAGACGTTTTGTTACACTATAAAAATTATAAAACGATAATGAATGTACAATAAATTATCATTTATTTCCAAGTACCTGTAATGATTTCGAATAATTGTGTTTTTCTTTCATGTTTGTGCATATATTTTAAGGTTATCTCATTGTGGACAACAAGTCAATTTATCCAGCATTCAAAACAAATTATATCCCTATAGCAATATGATGATGCTTGGTGCTAATCGTCCTCCACTAGCTCCTAGTACTGTTCCATCATCTTCACAGACCACATCTAGTTCGTCCATAAACCGTCTTATCCCACCAAGTAAGTTATTGTTATTATTATTAATCATAATTTTGATTTACATTTACATAGTCACTTGTTAGGAGAATTTGATAATATTCTTTGCATACATAAAAACTAGATTCCTACTTTTTTAAGCGCATTTTTCTGTCTTCACTTTTTAGGCATTTTTGTTTGTTTTGGTTCGATCGTGTTTTTTTAAAGTATACTTTCCTTTGTTGTTTGTCGACTTTACCAGTCTGTTTAGACTTCATGTTATAGTACTATTTTCGCTTGTTTTTTGGTGTGTTTTATTTCACCTGAGCACAAAGTATTCTCATATCTAATGAGTGAATTTCTTAGCGTTGTATTTTATGTTTTATTGAAAAATAGTAGATTTTAGATTTTCCAATAATCATTTTCGAGAGGGTTATCTGAGATACATTTATTGTGTGTACGTTCTTGATATCATCAATTTTCCAAAGTGTTTAGACACAGAGTCATTTTTATCCAATAAACTTTCAAAGCCTAGTGTAGAAATGTCTCATGGATTGTAAAGGATGGTTACAGAGTATTGGTTTCATGTATAAAGCATTCAGCTTTCAACTAATAAGCTCTTCAGGCTTTAACGTCGTCTCGCGTATCTCAACTTAGACTGTCGAATAGTAGATCATTGACTTTTATACTCGAAATAGTCGGACTCAAAGTCCAGTGCATGAAACCTTCATTTAATAAATGAGTTCCATTTTTGTTGTTAGAAACGATCGTAAAAAACAGTAAGACATGATTTACAATACAGTATGATATGCATCTCGTAGGCGCTATTTATGCATAATATGATATAGTGATAATACTTTTCAGGATAATTGTAATTAAACACCGTTATGTAATTTTAAAATATATTCACTTTCTTTTAAACATTCAACCTTGTTATATTTGCTAAGTGCATTATACTTGGCAACTAGATCTTAGACATTATAAAGCTTAAAGGAAACAGCCTAAAACCATTCCCCTAGTATATTGAAAATGTCATTTCTCAGTAGATTGTTGTTAGTTGATGAAGACGATGCACGAATCTATTAGCATCGATCATTCACATTATTCAACAATAAGACATATGCATTTAGTATTATTTTATACATTCATTCTGTTTTAGTTCAAGTTATGACACTCACTGACTTAGTTACTCTGTTTGTTCATTTATGCATTGGTTCTAAAATATTATCATAATTTAGTTTAACTGAAATTCCGTGACATTTGTTTGATGCTTATTATTTGTATACAATTGTAGTGGATTCTTTTTTTAAATGTTCTTTTACGTGATACTTAATCGAGGCATAATAATGCTGCTTATGTGTATAATAAATGTGAACAGTGATTTTTACATGGACCCTTTATATCAAATGATAAATGACTGTATTTCAGTTGTGTATGTGCATCAGTTATAATAATAATTTATCGTCCATATAAAATAAATACCAGTGAAAGATAATGAAACAAAATGTGTTCATTTCTTATCTTATGTAGCTTATGCTATTGATCTCTATGTTAAACATGATCAATTAATATGACATGCATTGTTCTGAAGTTATTATTTTACTATTTGTAAGTCTATTTTCAATTAAATCATTTAGTACACTCTGTAATATCTTTCAGAATTGCCACTTGAGGAAGTTACCTGATGACTGAGCCATTAACTCTAAATTAAATAGGAGATTATTTTTCATAGAAGATATCAAAGATGTTTATTTCTTCTTCAAGAAAGTGTTCATAATGTTTGTAGTTGTAGCAATAACTTCAGCCGATAATTCATTGTTGGCTTGATTACATGACTGCAGATGTTGTTCGATCAAGCAGATGACCTTATTTTAAACAATATCTCTGTAATAGATGTGAGAATAGGAAAATATCAATAAATAAGCATTTTATAGCCTTTAAAGTATGAACTTATCTTAGCTAGACCACTTTTAAAAAATCGGAAGGAATAGACGACTGTTTCGTCCTAGTACTGGTCTCCTCAATAGTAAGCATCGACGAAATTGGGCAAAGCATGAGGGTTGCACAATGTAGTGAATTAATTGAAGCTAGATATTGACACATTTATATACCCGCGTCAAATAGAAATGCGCCACACAAATCATTCGAGTTGTGTGAGGGATGGAATACAGCACGGGTTCCCAAAACAAACTAAGTGATTTTTTTAGAAGGCACTTGGGCGCTTGGATTAGTGAGTTCAAACTTAAATGGATGGGCAAAACTGCTATCAGCCAGTCATCTACAGCGCAGGACCAGGCACATATGTGCAACGGTTCAGGTTGCCGTACCTCATTAGCACAACAAGAGAAAAACCAAATTGATAGAGGCAGTTACATGAATGGTAGTAACATAAAAAAATGCATCCAAGGATATGATACAAGGAGAATTAAGCAGTTCTTAGAAAGAAAGCTAATAAAGACAAAGAGTATATACACTTACGCTGTTGTGATCGGTTTTAAGTCATTTCTACCCAGAGTCTCCAACCATTGGTTACGATGGTCCCAGCCATGTAGTCTACATCTACCGACATTGCTCAAACCAGAAGTTAGTGACTTCAGTGACTGAAGCTCCAATTTCCAATTTCTTATCCTGTAAGTTAAAATGTTCTATAGTAACGTGTTCGTAGAAGCTGTATATTGATGATTAAAATGAAATTCTCAATGAGAATCATGTTTCTTTTCTTCATTATTCACCCATTAAATGAACAAGAAATATTTAAATATACTAGATATTACACTTTTATTAAACATCGCAAAAAGGTGTGGTTAACTCTCACACAAACAAAGCAATATACATACATTAGACATTTCCTTATCTACATTTAATGAATTCACAAAAATCCAATCATTTAAAGTAGTAAAATTAACGATAGTGTAGTTTAAATGTAGAAAGATAAGATTTTGTATTGTTCAGTACTGTATTATCATAATATTATTAGATATGTAAAGTGTTAAACGTATAAACTTGAAATATGTCCACTTATCATTACTAATTATAGTGTTGTTAATTTGTTTTTGATTTGTTTTTTACTTTATTTATTATGAATACTTTATACATTACTATCCATTCTAGTGTGTCATTGTTGATACTATATAAAAGTTGAACAAGTACAGTGTTATAATCTATCTCGGTTATGAATATCAAGTTTATTTTTAAAACAATGATACCTTAACCGATATCAATTCATGATATACAGAATTTACAAATTTTTACAAAATCGCTTCAAGTAAATTATTACAGTTAACTCACTAGTGATTTAGTTCAAGATATTTTAAAGTACAGTTCAGGCGTATGAGTATTGAAATAGTTGTCATCAAGAGGATTGGATGATCGTTGCGCTATATCTCACATTTATCAAAGTGTGGGAATATGTACTATTGAACTGCAACCCAATAATTATAATAGTTAAGTGTTCGCTGTAATATCTGACAGGGTTATGAATATTCACTGCTGAAGAATTACATATGTTTGAAAGAAAAAGAGCTGTTTTATAGTTCTTGATTTTTAAAAGTATCCTAATTGAATTTGAGATTGCTAATAGCAGTTGTTTCATTGTTATATTGTGCTTAAGGTGATATCGTTACATTTTTTAAACAACAATCTATCCCTGAACGGAACAAATCATAAAACTAAGTATACATGGTTGGATACAACTCACAATTCATACCCAGATTAAGTAAATTATCTCAGAAAGCTCTGTGATCATTTTGTCATTGTACCCACTAAGTCTATTCGCTTTCGCATGACTTATTTTGCCTTTGAAAAGAATAACTCCTGACAAAATTTTCCCACTGTGTTCATCTCATTACTCTGATTTTTTTCAACTTCATTAATCTTTGATGAAAAAAATATTATGGACATCCTTCTTTGTTTTCTCCTTGCTCACCTTATTTATCCTTCATGGCTCTCTACTTTTCTCATCTTATTTTCCTCTTATTTCTACATCTTGTGCTTTTTTTCTCTCTTATTCTCATGAATGATATATAGAGATGGATGTATAAGACGAAGCTTAACAAATGCTCGTTCATCGTTCTTCTATGAAGTAAAATCGTCTTATTGTAACTTTTTTGTATTCTCTGCTGATGTCTTCTTCCTCTCTCATATCTCTTTCTCTCTCTGCTTCACATTCTCTTCTCGTTATCATGCTGCAACAGTTTCCTATATGTTTTGTTTTGTACCCTGAAACGAATGAAATTAGTATGTATATGTGTGTACTTGTTTGTTTTCACGATTTTAATAACCCACTTGTATTGAATTCCAGATTTAATGTGTTGTTGTTTATTATAAATTATAATTGACTGTAAGATTTATCACTATGTGCGTCATCTCTATAGAGTTCTGCCTCTGGGTGTGTACGTGCGTGTGTTTATGTGGAAATTTTTAAATAATAAATATTTGCTGTTTGTTGTTAAGTTTTACGTGAATGAAAATTTCAGTCTAACAATAGAAATGTATTGTCTTACGTAAGAGACATACACAAAAGAGTTTCTCTGGAGAGAAGACTAACGATGATTGCCAGTATACTAGTAGTACTGTGGTGTATGCTACTTATGTAAGTAGTATATAACATCAATCAGAAGTGTAATGCTTGCCAAAAGAAGATCCAATTGAAGAGAACAGAAAGGAATTGTAACAAAAACAAAACTGAAAGAATCATGAAGGATGTAAAAGACAATTGAAAGATGTGCAAACGATGTATGACTTTCACATTTTTGGTAAAGCACTATGTGATTGTATGCTAAACAATAAATTGGTCTTCCCCTCCTGAGTTCTCATTTACCACAGTACTACATTAATGTTGAAAACAATAAATTTGTAAGGCTTGTCATAATAATATATAGCCGGTAATAATATTTGTTACTATTTTTAGACATAATCTATAAACTATTCCATCATGTTTTCAAGCATATACACTGATTATATGAATATCCATCGACAAAGCTGAGCTGTACCGTTGCGCCAATCATTAACGTGCTAACCGTTTCAAGATCACAACTCATTTCTTGAAATAGAGTTAGATATTTTTGTTCCGAATTAGAATTACAAGTAACTGTCAAGATTTTCATCACTAAGTGGCAGCAACTGTAATTCAAGGATTCTAAATCGCATGTCTCAAGTACTTGTCTTAACGTAATAAGTAATTTATCCATCTCTACTCTTTCTCTCTCTTTCTTGATTGGCTTAACTAATTAAGATCTCAAAGTTATTTGAAAGCATGATCCATCTTTATACCCATTTGTCAATATTTCAATGGACAGTTTCACAGAAATCGGCTGCCAAGTATTCATATAGAGAAATTGGTTATGAAATTACTTTGTAATGATGTCAGTGATTAGTAATTTTGTCTTCATTCGCTGATGAAGTTTAGATCAGATTACACGGCAAAAAGTATTAGATCTACTTAACCTTCAGTTCTATATTTTATATTTGGTTTAGATAAACGGTTATCCATTTGATAACTTGTTGAGACAAGGTTAATTTGAAAAAAAATTTCCCTAATTTGCTAACATCTGTAAGAAGACTGTTGAAAACCTGTGATCAAAATGCTTAACATTTGTCTTGTTTCAAGTTTGCGACTTTTTAACTGTGGATATTTATGAACTGACGAGACATTAAACTCAGGGCCTTCAGGATTTTCAGTGAACCCATCACTTTTAAACCAGAGAGATATTTTCAATATTCAAGAGATTTTTTGACACTTGAGATTTTTATACATAACTTATATACCCTGCTTTGAATCGCAGTGTTTTTCATACAAGTCGGCATGCTTACTTGTCTGTCCGGACCGAAGTGGATTCACATTTGAATGAACCATCGACACACCATTTGAGAATTAAGTTTATTAACCACTTAACAACATGTTCACTTACGTAAATGGGCAAATATTTATCAGTTTGTCCTAAAAAAAACACAACATGTCAGCCAATATTATATAAATTATGTCATCATTAGTATAAAGTTATTTACATACCGTACATACTTTATTATTTCATCCGGATATTTACCGTCTTTCATATAAACTCTATGGAATTTGTTTGTCGTCATTGAGAAAAAAGTATCTTTCTAGTTTATACTGTTTTGTTTAAAATATAATGAGAATAGACTTTATCCTGTATTTTTTTCCCACCATATATTCGCGTGCAAATTTCAATGTGTAGTTGATTTCGTTTCCACTTTTCATGGTCTTCTTCTTTTTTTTCTTTTCTTTAAAATTTGGTTTTATTTAACTTTCAAAATGTTTTGTTTTGTGAATTTTATTCATTATCCCATTTTTCTTCTTATTCAAAATTAGCATATTCTATTTGTTTGTTTAATATAGAATGTGTATATATGTGACTGAACTGTTGATTTATTTGTTGTTTGGATTAGAGAGAGAAAAAAATTGTTTTTATCTCACGAAAATATTATTATTTAATGAATTATTATCTGTAAGATGTTGAAATTTTGTTTGTAATACTTGTTAACATCATTTGCATTTCTTTTTTTAAGTAGTTTGTTCGTATAGACTCTTCACTTATTTTCATATATATGCATGGCTGTTAGAGGTGAATGTGTGAATGGAACGTAGGAAGAGAGTGTAAGAATGTGTTTTTTGAATATTGAATGTTGAAGTATCAAATATTTTTGGTGATTGATAAAAGGACGTAGTCTATTTACTCCGAAACAATAAGTGACTAGGTTTAATATAACTAAGAAAGGTTGTGAAGAATTGACAGTTATAAAGTGGTCTTTTCATCACGTCTATAATACCATTCAAACTATTGAATTGAAGATTAATGATCCGTATTTTTATCTTGTGAGTACAATCTATTCTGTATTGAAAATAGCTTCATCCTACTTTCGAGATAGTTAAACTTCATCGCAATCACTATTGTATTATATTAAAATTATATGAACTCGAATAAAACGTTAAATATTTACAAATGATTTTCATGAAACCCTGGACACGAATATTTCGTGCTAGTTGGCACTTGTTAACAAAGTCTACCTGTGATATTTAGATAGCTGACGTTTTCTGTAGGGTTCTAACTGTCAACATCACAGGTTCGTTTTATCGACAAGTGCCAGCTAGGATGAATTCTAATTCTACGGTTTGTCCACGTAATATTGAGTTATTTTTATTAGTGGTCACACAGCCTGATCTGCAGAATTGGATCTATGTTATTGACCAGGCAACATGATATTAGTAACTAGTCAGTGATTAAACACTTGTAATTTTAGCTCAAATACTAGTCGTACGATTAACTTTATAATTTACATTTGCATTTATTGATTTACATGATTCCTTATTGTAGTTATTTATTTATCAATATGGCGTTGTGGAGATTTCTGAATTTTAGTGAACTCATGAACCGTGGAAGCATTGGATAACCGTTTCGCCCTAGTATGAGATTCCTCAGCGGTGCTGACCCACAACTCCGTAACTGGGAATCGAACTCAGAACCTCCGGTCTGGCGCGCGAACGCCTGCTTTCTATATCATTGCGAAGGTATCCAATAGTGCATAAGTCTCACTTACAACGGATTTAACACATTTTCTGTATATCTATACGACTTTTATTTTTTCTCTGTGTTTTTTACTGTAGATGCAGAGTCATTGTCAATTAATCAACTACAAACTGATCGATCTCAGGCTGTATTAGCTGCAGCTTATGCTGATCGTGAATTCGTAACATCAAATTCAACACTGGGTAAACTGAAATTATCTTCTCAAGGTATAATGATCAATAGTGGTAGTGATCGCAGTAATAATTCAACTGTACCAAATTCATTAGTCAATTCATTACAATCTACAACAAATATCAATTGTCTGTCTGACAGTTATAATAGAAATGCCCAAAATTTCAATATGCAACCTAATTCAATCATACAACGTCATCATCATTTAAGTTCTATGCCTCAGTCATCTATCGGTACATTAGAATCATCATCTACTCTGCATAATTCCAAGTCAAATTCCATAAGTTCCAATCTTTCTTGTTCCTTATCATCAGATTCAATGATGAATAAAAGTTTCGGTTCTTTCCCTTTTAAACTTGTAAGTGTGAATCTATTGTTATTATCATTATTCACAAATCTATTTGTAAGGTGTTTGTATGCACCACACACTAAGGGTTGAAACTAGTATTTTTCGCTTGCAACCTCTAACTTGTTATCCACTGAGGTGTAAATATCTTCCAGGATTTTATGAAAAGAAGAAATTGTTTATTCTTTACAAACCATTTTTAATCCATTCACTGCAACATAACCATTGGTAGATATACTTTGCGCTAAGAATCCTATATTGTACCAAAAACATAATATTGAATAGAGCTAATAATAATATACTTGGTACATTTACTATCTGTTCGTATTTGATTTGAAATAAAAGACAGTTAAATTGGTGAGATTTTATTGAATGAAATTATATAGTTTATATCATTGACTGGATTTGGCTTAACAACCACTGAACTCTGTAAAACGCACTGGGTAAAGGTGTTTTGGGGACTCTCCTTACCATCGTGCACTCATCACTACATCCAATCCAAGCACTTAATCGAAGATCTTTAACTCTTGAAACATGCGTTCGCGTTACCTTTGGACGAATAACTTAGAACTTAATTGATCAAATATCTGAATCCAGCCCATTCTCATTATAGCGCCATTTTTAAATCAGTCAGTGATGATGACCATCTTATTGTCAATATTATTAAACCCTACTAATCATGACCAATCTAATAGATTTGCTACTTTTTGAGGATATATATATATATATATGCTTATGTTTAAAAGATTATTGCAAAATTCAAGTAGAAGATAAAAATAACTAATTTGAATGTGAATTCCATTAATTGCAAGTTTTCTTGGCCCTTTATTACTTTCAATCATTTTTTCTAGTTTAACGGCGATCTACACAATCCTGTCTCATCGTCTTCATCCTCATCGTTGTCTACACACAATGATCGTAATATCATGATGGGATTGCATAAACCAGAATATATGCCACCAGAATCGGTGCTTCGTTCTAATTTTCCACCTCCTCTTCAATTAATACCACCACCACTCCCTCCAAATATACCTCCCGGATTTTTAAAATCATTTCTTGTACCTGATTCTTCATCATCATTATTTCCGGGTCCCAAAGTTAACGTTACACTAAACTCATCATTTATGCCTTCTAATCCAAACTTACAGTCCACACAACCATTGTATTCCCCTATGAGAGTTAGTCACCATAATCAATCGGATAAAACTAATTATAATGGTATTCTACACCGTCCAGTTCATGGAGATAAGGTAAAAAGTGTTTTAGTTAGTTTTCAAGGCTTTTATTTCTGAAAATATTGCTTACTTATTCACCCTAATTTACCATTGAGTAATAACTGTCATCATATCTATCTAATTCCTATCACTATTTACATTTTGTTGATTAATTTACAATGTAGCCAATAGTTTAATTGGCAACTACTTTACTGTATTTTAATGTTATTTGGTCGAAAACAGGCATTATGGACCTTCGTTCCATACTGGTTGGTATATTTACAGTTTTGGAGGAACTAATGCTTCTTTTGAGCTCTGAACCCACATATTCACCCATTTATACACATACATATTTTGGAATATATGTAATCTTATGGTTTAAATCATCCATTAACCTTAGATGGACAACCACTTAAACCAAGAACGGCTGGACAGCTGTTTCGTCCTCATATAGGTTTTCTCAGTTGTACATATCCAAAACCCCAACAGTGATCAAACTCATACAAAGTTCTCCGTGAGACCTAAGAATCCTGGGTTTGATCTCTGGTGATAGCCATGGATGGACACTTTATTCACCATACTAGGACTTAACAAATATATAGGGTCTGCTGGTTTTCACTGTTTGTTTAACTAAGGTCAGTTTGCGATGTAGGCTATCAAATTTAACTATTTCCGTAAATCCCTTGTTCACTCGAGTGTGTACTGTAATGTAAAATTGTTTAATCGTAGCGTAGTAATTTCTTAATAGTAGAGGATCATAAAAATGCACCACACAAAAAACTGTGTCATGAAAAAATACAATATAGAATTTCATGTGATGATTATAGCAATACGAGTTGGATTAATAAAGGATACAATGCACATAAAAAATACTACTAGAATAGATTTTGTCAAAAGTTTATCTTACTGTTTACGTATGAAACAAGCAATGTCATTATATGCAACATAGTGAACAACCAAACCACATTTGTTGCCGAAACTCTGAAAGATGCGCAAACTTCTACTTACCTAGACAAGCGGGGAACTGATGCAGATATAAGGGCATGGATGAATAAAACATGGGCAGCATTCCTATAAGTGAAAAAATTCCGCAACTCAAAACAACTGACAACCAACACCAAGGTACGAACGTCAAGATAGTTCTTTTGTACAGAGTTGAAACATGGAGTTATTATTTATTTATTTATTTTAACACGTAGATATTGGTACAAGGAGGCACCGAATACATATGCACCACACAAATCTCATTCGATATGTATGAGGGCTGTGATACTGCTCGGGTGCCCAAACCGAAGCAGGTGGTTTTCTTAGTGGTCACTCCCCGAGCCTTTGACCTTAAGGTCTGGTCCACAAGGCAGTGGAGCATCGTAAGGAGATGCAGTCCCATGGTAGCTGGTGAACAACGATTGGTTCATACGCCATTTGTTCCCTCGGGGTACTGGAGCCCATGTGCACCTTTGGTTTGGAATCCGGTTAAAGCGCCGGACATTCGCTTTTCGTCCTCTTATTTTCGTAAACAACACCCGTGGTGCGAGAAGGCAGTGAGTAGGACTTCCTTGGCAGAGGCTATATACGCGTGGCCATGTGAGAGCATTTGGGGGCTGAAACATGGAGAACTACTACAAGCATCACCAAAAAGGTAAAGGTATTAAAAAACAGTTGTCTACACAAGCTACTACAAACCCGCCGTCAAGACACCATCAGCAGAAACCTACCGGGGGAAAGAATAAACCAGCTTGCATCTGAAAAATAAATTAGGAAAAGATCCCTTAGGTGGATAGGACACATTGATGAAATCATGAAACGGCATCATGAGGTACTTCAGAGCAATAAGGAAGGATAGTTCAGGAAAATTTAGAATAGAGATTCGTGGTCGGCGGCTTATATTCCACTAAGGGAAGAGGCGTAAACATGTATGAAACACATAAAATTGAAATTAATTAGAATTATCACTCACAACATTCTGACTCAATGTTTAAAACAGTTTTTATGGTACGAACTAGTCTCTCTCAATACCATAAGTTATGATTCACATAGAGAAATGAATGCAATCCAACTACTAGTTGATTCATTCATATTACTAACTGAACTGTTTGTTGAAGCTTTCTACTCAGTCCTAACATAGACAACTAGTTCCAAGTAACGATTTATGTTATTCACAATAAGTCATATCAGTAGTTGACATTCAGGTTTAAGTAGTGGGGAGAGTGAATAGCAAGTGGCATATTGGTCATTTTGTTTATATTAATGTTTGTTAATAGTCTGTAAATAATAAAACGAAAAGAAATTGAGGTTGATTTACACAGGATTACGAAAAATCTTATCCTTGTTGTGTTTGTCAGCTTCCTAAAGTTCCCAGTTAAGAACACTGTTTTTATCACGTGAACTTAGTATTAATCTCATACAGATTTTGCTTATGATTGAACCAATTTTAGAATGGATTCGAGTATTGTTAATGCATCAGCTTTTGTAGATAGGTAATAACGAGAAATTGATTTAATTTTATATTATTCATTAATCCTAACTATTTTTTACCCTTGTGTAATTATGAATAATAGATAAACGACTGGTATTCATGATCTAGTTCGTTAGTGTATCTTGCAACAGAAATGTGCTAAAGTCCGATCCCTCGAACCCTCGCCCGGGTAAAAAGTCACATAAAACCTCTTCTCTTTTTTATAGCTTTTACAAAGATTATAGGCTATATCCCTAGGTTTGTACGTATCGTCCTAGTTTGCGATCAGTAACTACTCATTTAACTAAATGGGATTGGTTCGAATTTAGTTTATGAGATTGTAAAGCTTCATTGATCGAGAGTTGGTCGGAACACGTATTACGTTAGTCCAGTCAACGCCTACCTTGATGCACTATGTTTACTATAGTAAGGGTTGGCTTGAAGAAAACTGGAGGCAGTCAATCTAAAATCTGACACCAATCCATGAATTCATTGACTATTGGATTGAGTTGTATTAATAGGGTCTGACTATCTAGTTAGAATTCGCACAATAAACTTGATCAGTATTCGGAGATGTTGAGCGACATAATTCAATACTGTATGCGATTATTCAGACATATTGACTTTATTTGCATTGAAGTTTTAAAATCATTTTATACTTTTTTACACCTCAATATTTATTCTTTTTGAATGATATTGTTTATGCATAATGTTGTATAGTACCACTAATCCTGTCACTACTTCTACTCTGGTATTTGTATTGTTAATTACGTCTCCTGGTACTACGGATATGGTTTGGCAACTTGAAATGATTCAAATATATCCCAAACTCTGTATTGTGTATGACTAACTGACTAATTAACATTTTACTATTTATTGCAAAAAATCATGGTGGAATTGATTGGTATACTTATTATCAAATGCAATCGATTCGCAATATTGTGCGATAATCACACAGTGTAATTTGGAATATCTGTCTCTTATTTCTTTGATGATAATGTACATATTTTAACTTATTTTTCATACCATATGTTTTCTTATACTTATTTTTACTTAATCAAGCTTTATGGACGTTGGGCTGACGCACATATTCGTATCGCTCTGTTTATCCAACATTGTAAATCATCTACTCAAGGATTACAATCATCTCCGGTTATATCCTCAATATTTTCAACATCTAGATTACCAATTCGTCCTATGGTTAACCGTTTGAGCGTAGGTGTACATTCCTCTATGCCTTCTTCCATGACTAGTGGACCTGTAAATTATAATTCGAGTAAAATAAATATTGAATCAGTGAATACCAATCGATCAACTCAGCCGCCACCACTAAGACCTCCTTCTCTTCTTCCTTCACAACTTCATAATCCTATCAATTCAGTGAACAGTAATAATAATAATAATAATAATAATAATAATAATAATAATAATAATAATAATAATAACAATAATAGCGGTCCTTCAATTCCTAGTAGTATAACCTCTGATATATCATTTTGGGGACATTTATTTAATGAATTTATGAATAATTTATCAAAGGAATTTCTAAATAGTATACCAGACTGTAAAGATACTCAACTAGCAACATTACAAAACTTTTATTCTCAAATGTCACAAATGAATAATTCTGTATTAAATGGTGGTTCTTTCCCGAAATCAACAGATTTTTCTTTTCTCAATTCAACATTATCATCGTCATCTATGGCTAACAATAGTAATAATAACAATTGTTCACCAGTTCCATCAGTATCAAATATTCCCGGCTTCAACTTTCCATTAATTACTCAATCTTTCAATTCCCTTTCTTCTTCTTCCTGTTCTTCTTCTGCTACTACTACTACGAGTGTTCGATCAACTGTTCTTCCTTCATCTCCTGCTCTTATGAATTTTTCATCGTCAACAAATGTTTTTAATAATAACGATTTAAAACGAAGACGAACTGATTCTTCTTCAAGTAGCATGGATATTAATAATTTGCCATTTCCAATGCGTTTTCCTAATTCCTTTCCTCGACCACCGACTATTCATAATTATGTGCCTCATCAGCATTCTTCCCTTCATTCTGGATCATCAATGCCACCACCGCCAGCACATTCCGATATGATAAATGTAGCCGCCGCTGCTAGTTTATTAAATGGATTTCGATTGCCTGAAACCTTTTTAAATCATTTCCCACATCCTATGCAGTTATCATCGGTGTCAAGTGGTTCTTCTTTCAATGATAGAAAAAACACCAGGTCATCCAATACTACTACCGGTACTATTACGACTTCCAGTAATTCATCACATTTAATTCCGATCAATCCTTGGTGATTTTAATCACATTGTTTGTCTATTTTTCTCCCGATCAATAGTTTATAACTTGTTTCAAAATGGTGATTTTATTGTTATTAGCTAATTCAATCCTAGTGAAGAGAAGATAGGTATGTGATTAAGATGATGTTGATGGCGTATGTGTATGAGTGTGGGGGAGGTAGGTGCAAACAAAAAATGATCAGTTTTCATTTCAATTCTACCTTTCATTTAATTGTGTTCTTTTACTTTTCCTTTGTTTATTTATTCAAACATGCAGAGATTTATTTTCGCTATTATATATATAGCATATCTCAGTAGTACAATGTTCAGTTACATTTTCTGCGTACTTCTTTATAATTATTATTCATTATTCTTTGTTTGGTTTGCTTCCTACACTATATTCATATGCTTATCAGGGAGTACACCTTTCATCATCAGCATCATGGATAGCCAATCACGATAAAGGTGCATGTAGCATTGTTGTTGGATAATCTCAGCTATTTTTCTTTTAATTTCAAAAACAGAAACATCACCTCCCCTAACATGTACACAAACTATGTAGAATGGGGTTAAATATTTTTTCTCCGGTAGATTTCATTTCAGAATCATGTATATTAATCATTATTAAAATTTGACAAAATGAAGTTTCAATACACCATAATACATATAAATAAATACAAAAGTCATAATAATGTCTTCTTGTCTATTCTTTTCACTTGCGTTCTTTTTTTCGCCTATTTTGTCTATTGACGATTATGTTATGTTGTATATTAACGTGAAACATAATGAATGAGCTATAGGGAATGTGTGAGTGTATGAGAGAGAATTTTTTTATCAACCAAATCACTATATCTCTTATTTTTGTTGTTGTATAACTCCCCTGCTTCTTATCCTTACTTTCATACTTCTGACCTTCAAATGACACTACTACTACTATTAGTACTTAGTTACATCAGTTAAATAGATAAATAGACAGATAATCAGTCGACTATTACTACTATCATCACCATTATTATATTGTATTATATTATAATACCTTTTATATTATACTCATCTTTTATTTTACACATTGCTTTGTAGACAATTAAATTTGTCACAATGTCCCCATTCACTTCACTTCATCCATTTTTTATCTTCTTTAAGTCTTTATACCATGAGTGCTTCTGTTATAGCTTGTTCTTTTACCCCAAGAAGAGTGTATCCTTTAAGCATCATAATGATAATTGAATTGAATTATTTTTATTATTTCATTTTTTTGTGTTATATTAGCTGAATCATATAGTTAATTGTGGTTAATATAAATTAACATTCAATTTTTCATTAGTTTAACAACAATAATAAATACTTTCCTACTAACTATTGTCATTTATTAATTAAATTGCCTCTTTAAAAAATATTGTTAATATACTTTGAGATTAGTATTGTTAATTTCATTGTGTTATATTCTCATCCCCAGTTATGATTAATTACATAAATGGATAATAATGCAAAACAAGCAAGGACTATTGAATACCTACAAATATACTGAAAATATTGTAATTCTAATGGCTGTTCAATTGTTCATTATTATTATTATTAGCATTATTTTCTTTTTGTTTTAATTTTTCATAATGATCAATTTGACAACGATGATTACTAGCTCTAACATAGAGTTTACGTTATTTTACACAATGGAAACAATGTTTTGGTTATGGTAGTAGTAGTAGTAGTAGTAGTAAGTGGTAAATTGGTTAGTCTGATCCTTTTTTCAGTTTGTCTTTATGTTCATTATTATTATTTCACTCGTTCCATCTTCTTTCTTTCCATTTTCCATCCAAACTGCATCTTTACCCTGTGTATCTTGTGCTTCGCAGTGAAGCAAAATAAAAACAACAACTCAAAAACGTTGTAAGTAAACCACCAAATCCAAAGTTTTCTCTGTTTCTTTTCGCTGATTATTATCGCTGTTGTGGTTATTGTTTATTATTGCGTTCAGTTCTTTATTTTTCCAAAATCAAAATCCTGTTTTTTATCGTGTCATTTTGTTTTCTATACGCGTGCATCCATGGGATAATGGTAACGGGAATGATAGTACGTAGTGTTCTATGCGTGTGTGTGTTTGTCCCTCCATATAAGTGTAGCAATATGCATAGACTTGAACGCCACACTATATACATGGATTATTACTGTTATTATTATCATCATCAAATGAAGGTTATTTAAGAATCGTTACTTTTCTAGTAAACATAACGATGCGAGAAAATTGCTATAGTTACTGGTCGTTAATTTTCAACCATAGAAATGTAAAATAATTAATCACAATAATTTCTAATATTTGATATGTGGTTATTAAGTAACTTGGTAATTGTTTATACCTTTATACACCAACTATACGCTTATAATATTAACTATTTCTATGTATAGATAGATGAAATGATATATATGTTTATCTACATAATATTTAATAATATTAGACAGATCCAGTATAGTTTGAATGGAGGAGACTGTTATTATACTATGAATACTTCAACGAATAGATTTATTAGAAGAAATAATTACTGAACATGACTTAATGAGAAAAAAAACATATTTACTTTGACCAATTGATTGATGAAGTAGGATTTCCACTTCAAATAATATTACCTGTGAATGGTTTTTTCTTTTTGTGTGTTATTCAATAAAATAAGCATAACTCACTGAAATAGTTTCCTTTTGTTTATCTTTTTAAATTGGTTGAAAGTCAGTGTAATAATGTTTGTTTTTTGATAAATTAACATTCTTAAAAGTTACAGTCTAAGTTCCTTGTGACTCAATGAGATCTAAGATTTGTTTAAAGTTTAACAGTTCTGGTATTAATTCACATGGTCATATAAGTAATCTATGAATAGATCATCGATATAAAGGATTATTAGAACTAATTATCTATCGAAATATAATTTAGCTTAAAATAACCGAAAAAAAAACATTTCATTGACATTATACCCATATATCACCAGTCAAAGGAGTGAGATGTACAGAAATTATGTTACACACCTGTTTTTTCTGTGTATTTCTTTATGGTCTCGAAGCATAACTTACTGAACTAAGATATCTACATAGTTTACTAACAGGATTCGATCGTACATATCACCGAAGTATTATTCATATATAAATGGAACTTTCGAATAAGTGAGTAGCGCAGAATTTCAGTGCATCATGCTAATAAGAAAGAAACAGGTCCATCATTGAGATTAGTTACAATCTATCTATTTCACAAAAACAGTCATGATATATTATTTTCTTATTAGGTTTTATTGTGTTATTCTATTTATACTGACGTCCTTTCTTGAGTACCTCTCATCGTTTTCATTATTACAATATTTCATAGTTCGCTGTATGTTTGTAAATCTTTATTGTGTTCCCTACTAAACTAGTAGGATTATGAGATCATATAAATCCCCATTAATATGTTTATTTATATATGTAAGTCTGGGTAGCCTAGTAAATGCATTGTGATACAGTTATTTTATAATTTATAGCATGATTGCTTCTTCATATAATTCATTTTAGAAATTAACTTATCCTATGATTTATGACACTTTCATTATATGTCAGTTTGAAAATGAATACATCAAAGTATAAAACCAAATTATGTCATTTCATAGGTTGAAATATAAAGCAAAGTCACTTAACATCAACCTGATATTGTGATATTATAGAAATTTTCATTCTCAATTGTAATTTAAATTCGAAGCTTATTAAGTTGTTATCAATATGGGGTTGTGAAGATTATAAAGTTGTTGAGATCATGAATCGATTGATGTTTGACCACCATTGAAAACCTGGAAGCATTGAACGGCCATTGGTTTTTAGTAATTTATAATATACTCTTATTATTATTATATAAATGATTATTAATTATCACCATTATTTGATTATAATGTTCAATGTTTGATACACGTTTAGTTTGCATTACTTTAATTACTAAGTATATAATAAGTTCATTTCATACAAGTAAAAGATGTCAGGTTATTTAACATGAGTTTATAACCAATATTGACTATACTTAAATTTCTATAGTGTAATAAGAAGACGAAGACTATCAGAATTATGTAATGATATATTAGCGCAATTCATTTCGAACAATCTGATCGCACATATACTTGTTAAGAATATATATATATATAAGGTCATCTAGACTAAAAATGAAGGGTAACAGGTGATAAGAATAATAAAGAAATAATATGAAAACAATTTGAAACAATCACTTTGGATAAAGTGAGAACAAACTTTTTGAATACACAGAAGGGGTTTGAATTTTCGCATGACTGAGGCTTTAATAAACCTTAGTATACGCCCTTTTATACAACAACCCAAAAACTGAGTTAAATTAATGCGATCATTTAATGATCACTTAAATAAATGAATTTTAATTTATTACTGTACATTTTCAATAATCAATCATTTTTTGTATTGATAAACACATTTGAACGATAGTACAAGTGAGTTAAATGTGCATAATTGATATACAAACCTTCTATTAAAAGAGATAATATTCTACTTCCTGTACAATCTAAAAATTCAATTATGGTTACATTTTTGGATGCATACTGTTAAAGATTTCATAACTATACTAAAGCATCTATTTAATATTACCTAGTTTCAGGTCACTACTCTATAAACTATAATCAGAATAATCTTTAAATTATTACACGTATACAAATGGATTTGTTGTTTGTTAGCATATGACCAGGGATTACTTCTTTCAGAATAAATGCTAGATTACGAACAGAGATCTTATCACGTACTAACAATAACTTTAGACGTTTTGAAAACTGAAGAGTATTGGATAAATATTTCTTTATAGTTTACCATTCTTGATCAATGAGTACCCAAAAACCGTCCATTTATTGAACCGAAAAACCTCGTGTCTGTAGACGACCATGTAACTGATATCGTAGCTTTGAACTAATTTCCACAATCAACGCAACTGAAAAAAATATTATGTATTAAATATTTGAGAGAGAGAGAGAGAGAGGAAAGAAAACAATTACTAATCAATAATTTCAGATGGGTTTTGTGGATATTATAGTAATTTCAATGGTTAAGATCATGAGTCAGTTAAAGCTAGACCACCATGGAAAACCTGGAAACACTCCAAGTCCGTTTCGTCCTCATCAGTGCGCATCCACGACCTCGCCCCCTGTGATATTCAAACTCAGAACCTACTGGTTTCGCGCGTGAGCACTTAAACACCACACCACTGACCTGGCCGGCATCCAACGATGTTAATGCCTAACTTCAACTAACCCATCTGATGTTAATCAACATATACTCACTAGTAACTGGCTTCACGAGGTATATCCTGGAGTTCTAGTGAGAAGTAGTGACCAGTGGAGTTCAACCAGGTCTGTTGTGAGATAGTAACTCACTGAAGACAATGGTGGATGTGTCGCTCAATTTCATGGATTAGTTGAAGTTAGACATCAGCACCGTTGGATGCCGTCTGGTGGTTAAGTGCTCGCGCGCGAAACCAGTAGGTCCTGGGTTCGAATCTCGAGAGGGAGACGAGTCCCACAATAGAACGAGACGGCCTTGGAGTGTTTCCAGGTTTTCCATGGTGGTCTAGCTTCAACTGACTCATAATGTTAACCATTGAAATTAATCATTAATTGTTTACAGATGGTTGGTTAAACTGTAAGACACAAAATAAATATTTTTCTTCCATTAAAAAAAACAATCATATTAAGCTTATAAATATCATAGAAGATTACGTTTACAAAGATATCACATATATATGCCTTTTTATATGTAAGAGTACAATTTAATAGTTAAGATAATAATAAAGATTTTCTTAGTATTACTTCTATATACATACAATCTGGTAAAGATTAAACTTGTACATTACATGAATAGATATTGTCAAAATCACTCTAAGATTCAATATTGTATTTACAAAAGACAATTCATATTTGTTCATACATGTATGTATATGTAAAGAAAGAATTTTAAGAAACTACTTTTATCTTATACACTAGTTAAAATTAATTTGATTTCCGTTTTAGGTAATAAATTTATTTTTTAAGAAATGCTATGCTTTCTTTAATTGTGTAGTGTTTGATCGATTGTTTATTCGTTCTGATCGCTATTCAATTGGAGAATGATTTATTGAGTGTAGGATGCCTGTTAGATTTGATCTGGTGAGCAACTATGATAAATCGGTCTCTTATCATTATTCTATCTAGTTTTTAATGAGTACAGAGACGATGTGTTTGCTAATACTGAACAACAGGGGGCTAATGATCATCCCACTAGTTATTATTAGTCGTAAATAAATTACTTGTCAGTATAACTGAAATAAACTATTTAACAGAATCAAATTCTGAAAGCTTTCCATAAGTCAATAACAGATTTCAATTCATTTTAGCATCGATTATACTGAGAATTTTTTTATTTAATTCAGTAATGTACTAATTACAAACAGTGAAATCAATAAGATACCTTTAAATCACTGACAGTGTGCATTTTCTAAAATGATCTTATGCGAAAATTCATAATGAATTTCCTGTTTTTGCATTTCATAAGTTCCTAATATTCTTTGAAGACTACATTGCATTTGTCAAATTAAGTGAGCTTCACTACATGAAATAAGCTTGTTAGGGGCATTATGTTTTCCAGTTATAACACACGAAAAACATATTAAAGGATTATTTTGCTGGGTTTATTGTCCAGTTTGCCGACTGTTGTCAGTTAGTGTACCAATCCATAGATTTAGTTCCATAACCCATTATTATCATCCGTGCAAAAGGTTTGTGAAGAGTGTTGAGTTCCATAGTTTACATCATGAGCTGACCTTAAAAGCTAGAAAACTCTGGACAGCTGCTGTTGCTAATACGGGACTCCTCAAAAGTGTACATCTATGATCACGTGCGGTATCCAACCGAGAATTTTCAGATTTCTGTGCAAGCGTCTAACCTTTAGACCAGCGATTTGGCACTCGATGATTTACATTTATAACTTCAGCCTATTCGCAGTATTGTGCAAGTATCTTCTGATGCCATTAGTGGATACTTGCTTCATAGTCGACATTATTAGACTCCACTGATAAAAGGCTCTTACGAGGACTCTGGTAATCACCTCTTGACATTAGGCATCATTGAGCACATGATTATCATTAGTGTAAGGTATTTATAAAGGTTGTTGTGTTTTATAGTGTATATTATTTCACCAAATCATGTTTCGTTTCTCATTCAATCAATTTTTCAATATTCAGTTTGGGGTTATGTAGATTGTTGAGTTTTGTGATTGCGATCATGAACCGATCAATGTTAGACTACCAATGAAAACCTGCAAGCACCGGATGGTCGTTTTGTCCCAGTATGGGACTCCTCACGAGTGCGCACCTATGATCCCGCATGCAGGATTCGAACCCAGGACCTGCCGTTCGATGTAAACACCTGACGTCTAAACCACTGAGCCATCATCCAATGATGTTAATGTCTAAGTTTAAGGACGAAATGACCGTCCAGTGCTATTATGCATAATGCACTGGTGTTTGACTTTTGTAAAGTTAGATTATCCAATACTATTTTTCGAACTATTACGAAATGTAAATAAATCTTTAAATCTGTGTTCATTATCAAACTAATAAATTCTAATGCATTCATAGTTTATGAGAAAGTGGTTATATTTATTCAGTTATTTCCAGAATTTGTCTTCCGTTTCCTTTTTTTAGCACAGTCTCATTTGTATGTCTAAGAAATAAAAATGATTCAGTTACAAGAGAGAAGTCTGGAAATCTTTACTGTTTATTGTTCAGTGTTTACATAAAATATTTACTGGTAAATAATAGAAATTTACTTTAATGTATACAGTGATAACATTTGAATTTACAGATCAAAATATATTTAAATTAATAAGTAACTATATTTGGATGATTTGTTGTAATTGGTTAAACTTCAGACAGTTTTATTATTGGTAACGAAATGGTCAAATATTGAAATTTCGGAAGTAATGGACATAGATACTTTATTCGTCTCTCGTTCGCTCGCGAAACTGAAGGCCCTGGCTTCGAAGCCTGAAAGCGGGATCGTGGATGCGCACTGCTGAGGAGTCCCACAATAGGACGAAACGGCCGTCCAGTGCTTCCAGGTTTCCAACGGTGGTCTAACATCATGATCTCAATCAAAAAAAATATTTATTAATAAATAGAATAATATAAATACTTAAAATTAATATATTAATTATGTTTATTAAACTGATGAAATGCAATCAGAATTCTTAAAAATCTATCCTTCAAATCAAAGGTAGCAACAAGTGTCTACTATAATAAAACTGTCCATTTCTGCAAATAAATAATTTTAAGAAAAAATACACTGTCGTAAACATACACATCATAATCAGTTGTGTGTTGTTCTTCTTCTTCTTCAACAACAACAAAACCACACTTTCTTTTAACTTAAAACAAAAAAATCATCATTTGATTCTATATTGTTATTTGATTTGGTATTTCATTAAATAATAATAAATGGAATATACAAATTGTTACATCTAAATAAAATAAAAATCAGTTTACATTCATTTTATTCAATATTCGAGTCAACAAGCCAAGTCTTTGTATTCAGAAGAAATTTGTAACACCCTTATCTCTCCCTTGGCCTTAATAAATGAATTTATTTTTCAAACTTTCTCTTCGTTTAGTATTTTTCTTCACACCCCCCTCTACCATTTTATTTTATTTTCTCTCAAATATACGTTTCATGATTTTTATTTGTTTGTTTTTTTTCCACAACAAAAAAAATAGGATCTAGACAAACCTTTTAAAAATTGTAGTACCTTTTTGTTGTTGTTGTTGTTCTTCTTCTCCCCTAGTTACTTGTCTATAAAGTAATCTCTTTTACTAAGTATTAGGATAGAAAATTTGTATAAATGAATAAATTTATTATCTAGTTTAAACAATCATTAGACAACTGTTTCATTTTGAAAAGATCAAATTGTTTTTTTCTCAAGAAAGTATATTATAGATCAATATAGTTTATAACTATGAATCCATTTATTTAGAAAAACAAACTAGTTACAATTTAGAAAACAAATAGTATTGATTAATTTTTTTGAAACTTTGATTAGACGAGGGTTTTGTGAAGACTGTAGTCATTTAATCATTGACGATGACGCAATTGAGTGGATTGCTTGAAATTAGACATTAACACCGTTGGATGCCGGCTCATTGGTCTAATGGTTAAGCGCTCGCGCGCGAGACTGATAAATCCTGGTTTAGAATCTCGCAGGGGGCGAGATCGTGGATGCACACTGCTGAGGAGTCTCGTACTAAGACGAAATGACCTTGGAGTGCTTCCACGTTTTCCATGATGGTCTAGCTTCAATTGACTTATGATTTCAACTATTGAAATTTCTAAAAATCTCCACAAAGCCTCTTCTAATTTAATCCTTGAATTCATGAGTCAGTGGTTTAGGGGTTAAGCGTTTGCATGCGAGGTTGATAGGTTTTGGTTCTGAATCTTAAAGGGCAGGATCATGGATGTGCAATGTTGAGGAGTTCCATACTAGGATGAAATGGCCGTCCAGTGTTTTCAGGTTTTCTAAGGTGATCTAGCTTCAATTGACTCATAATTTTAATAAATTTTTAATTCGATAATAAGAACTGCAATAGATCAGTTGTTTCTTGGAATATACGTATTCATCCTAAGTGGATTTCTTTGATATTACCGAATACTTACAAGGGATACATCGATTGAAGTCCTTAATATCAACAAGAAAATACAAGTACTTATAAATTAAAAGTAAATTCGTTCTTGTTGCGAAATTCAATGGTTTTCAGGACTCTGTAGCTCAACAAATAATGTATTATGCCTTTGAAATGAAGAATGTTTGGATCGAATTTCTAAGTGAATATTAACATCGAGATGTAAATACATTCACCTAACTAATTCCAAATAGGACGTAATGCTCATCCTAGATTTCATTGTTTCACTTTAGTATTGATTATAATAATCAGATAGTTGTACTAACTATATATCAAATTTACAGAAGAGTCTTAATTATGATTTGGAATAGTGTAGAGTGTAGTTTAAAGTGAAACAATAAATGTTGACGGATTTAAACAATCATTCATTTGGTAAACAACTCCCAAGATCAAAGCTTATGAGGATTCGATAATTACTTTTAATAAACGTACTTATTTTTTCAAGACGGAATTACATCTGAAACTGGTGATACATAAAATTTAGATGTCATCATCTTTAATGGTGACATAAAAAGTAAAATCCTTAAATTTTTTCTAAGTACATGAATGATTTTTAAAAATAAATGCTATTTAATATTTCTAGCATAGATATTCAAGTGAATAAATCAGGTAAATATTGCATTATGTAAATACTTTGTAGATAGATAAAGGGGACTCATACAAGGAATAAAAGATATAATATCCTCTTGTTTATGACTAGTTGGCCAAGTTTACTAAGAACTCAGCAAAAGTTAGTGTCTACTGGAATTTAAAATTAGAACTGTGGTACCTTTAGTCGATTGTTCTATTCCAATAAAAGTACATTGATTAACCTCTAGTATTGTTAAACACTTCATCAAGCTGTCACACTTAATATGTTCATTCCATAGAAAATATCTAGCCTCAAATTGGTTAAACAGAATAACGTTTTGAATATAGGGATTATGGAGATTGTTGAATTTTACTGAAATCATAAGCTAATAAATGTCAGAAAACCATTTAAAGCATGAAAGCATATGTTCAGTTCTAGTATGGAACTCTAAAGCAGTGAGGATCAATCAGTTAATCGATCGAAACTAGAATTGTACACCAGTAGATCCCAGGTCAGTCGTCTAGAGGCTAAGTGTTCGTTCACGAGACGAAAGTTTCTGGGTTCGGTCTCAAGTCGTAAGATCGTAGGTGAACAATGAGAAGTCTCATACTAGCCCAACACTTCCAGTTTTTCAATGGTTGTCTAACCTAAATCAGATCATGACCTTAATTGAATAATATCCATCGATAATTTTCAACTAATTAGCAGTTATTCCAGAACCATTTACTCCCTGCATTATCTTTTACTCTACCAAAAATAAACTCTTCTTTATCATAATGACCATGATGCAGGTAATTTTGTTTAGATCAAGAATAAAAGCCTCTCAAATGAACTAACCAGTTTAAAAATACATAACAATATCACAACCATCTACTTGAGCTGTCAATTTTCTTTATCATTTCAAAACTGGTTAGAAATTATTTTGAAATTATAAATCATCACACTTGTAATCACATTAGTAACATAACAACTTAATGAACTTAGAAACATAAGTCAGACAAACAAATAAATAGATATATAGATACAATAAACTCTTTTCAATGTTAAATATACATTAACATTATTTGTGAATGATATGAGCTTTGTTTTTATTAGAATATGTCATATGATCTCAGTTAGTACGTATTTCAACTGAATTTCTTTTGTATTTTATGTGAATAGAAATAGTTTACCGATAATTAACTAATTGTTGTATATAGATATGTACATATATTATTTTCTCTACATACATTCAAGTGTATGTTCCAATGTCTTCATTCTCATTCTAATAAATAGACACAAAATATAATCCATATTTAAATGTAAAAATTTAAATAGTAAACATTATAGATTCAATTAAATTATTATTAACTTTGTAATGATTATAATCTTATAGTAATAGAGAAAGATTAGATTATAGTTTATATTACAAAAAAAATTTCAATTAGAGAACCATTGAAAATCAGAAATTACTGAACAACTCTTTCGTTCTGGTATGGAACTGACTAACGGTGGACATCACCAACCCGAACAAGTGTTTAGTTTAGTTTCTTCATGTCCCACTGTGAATACTCAACCTTTAGATCATAGAGTTGACATTGAGTGACCTATTTACTTCTGATTATTATGTTGTAAGGATTTCGGTCAATAGTTCCTATTCACACTATTAAAAATATGCTCTATAATAGTGTTGATTTACATTGGTTTTCAAGAGAATCAGTCATTCAGCTACAACGTAGGACCAGGCACATATATGCATCAGTCCAAGTTGTCATACCTCATTAGCACAACAAGATGGACACCAGATTCATAATTAAGAGGTGGTAATATATAAAAGAAAGATTGCATATGAAGATATAGTACAGGAAGAAAGAATTAGTTCGTAGAAAGAAAGATATGAAGAGATTTTAATCTCACAGTTTAAGGGAAGACAGAGAGTGTATACACCTACGCCATTGTGATCGATTATGAGCCATGTCACCAAGAGTCTTCAGCCATTGGTTACGATAGTCATGCGGACCCCAACCACGTTTTGGTTCGGCCGTCCCTAACTTTTTTCCGACAATCTCCAACACCGGTTAGCATTGCGTGTCGTGGTAATCGGTGTTCAGGCATACGTAACATGTTGCCCAACCATCTCAGTCGATGAAGGTTCCCAACCTCATCAACTGATTTACAATCATTCCCTAGTACCCTGCGTCTAACCTCACTATTACTTACCCGATTATCCCAGCAGAAGCCAGCAATATTTCTAAGTCATCTGTGGTCAAATACTAGTAGCTTACGAGTATCTTCTACTCCTTATGGCCACGTTTCACAGCCGTAAATTAAAACAGAACGAACTGACGCGCAATATACTCGTCCCTTAATTGATAGACGGATATCTCGCCTTCGCCATAGGTGACGTAAGTTGGCAAAAGCCAAACAAGCTTTTCGAATCCGTGCTGAGATTTTGTCAGACATCAACCCATTAGGGCTGATCAGACTTCCAAGGTAAGTGAAGTTATCAACGCGTTCGACTACTTCACTCCCGATCCTTTGTTCAGGTGTTGACGCTGACCAGATCAGATATGATTCATAATTTTTACAATATGAACAATATAACTAAATCATGTGATGTAACTATTCATGCACTAATAACCCTGATAGGCTAGGTTTCATCCAATCAATCTAAAAAGATTCTACATTGAGTGGTTATTGACAATCTTATTAAAAAACTTGCCTTTAATATCCTAAAATATTTTAGTTCATGTAATATTCTAATGCACATTTAAACACATGATCCAAATATTCTTTCAGTATGCTTTCCAGTTAAGAAATAACGTATACATTTGTAGCGTTTTATCTTCCATATAAAGGAGGAGTACATATTTAAGGAGTTGTAAGCAATTACTAATATAAAAGATTAAAAACATCACTACAGAATTGTGTTAGATGAATTCACACTTTGATATGCTTAACTGATAGCATGTTATACGATGTGATATGACTAGTCTGAAAAGAAAAGAAAACGAAGAAAGAAAGAAAAAAAACAGAACAATTAGTTGCTAATTAATTCTATAAAGAAATATATATATATATATATATATATATATATATATATATATATATATATATATATATAACATTTATAAAACATATGTAAGCATAATTACAGTATATTTTTGAATGGTCATTCAAGATTAGACTATATATGTATATATAATGAAGTAATTTATAAGACTTGAACTTTGCATATAATATTTATGAACATAATATATACAGATAATATTTAAAATATTATTGCCGCCATATTTTGTTATCAAAGGTTATGAGCAGAATATGTAATATACACCATATATATATAAATAAATAATAAATTTTTAATTAAGCACAGTCAAAATTTAGTTAAAATATCAACAATACAATCATTGAAACAATTACTATTACAATCTAAATTTATACTTGTCATACAGATGTATGACTAATCCGATGTCAATAGCGGCCTGCTTGAATATCTTGGCTACCTGTTCCTCCGATCTAGATATTTCATCAAGTTATCTGTTTTCTTGTTTAAGTTAGCACATCATTATGTCTATTGTGCTCACAATCTATTCAGGCGCGTTTATGAAAAGTTTACAACTTTTCGCTGTACGGGTTACAAAAAGGTACAATCAACGACATCATGGTGGCTGGCAATATGCATTGAAACGAATGAACATTAGTCAAATATGGATTGCCGAACTCCTAACATTTAACTGGTCATCATTCAGAATTTATCGTCACAATCGATCAAGATATAAGAAAAGGGAACTTATTGAAATACTTTATGCTGAGAATTCTATATTGTACCAAAAAATATAATGTTGAATAAAGCTTCTAATAATAATAATAATAATAATAATAATAATAATAATAATAATACATTTGTATTTGAAGCATAAGATACTGAGTTCAAGTTTTGGCATGAATGTCGACTTGAATTCAATGACATTTGGTCAAGTAGTCTCAAAATGAAGTAAACACACTCCTTGATTCCCATTTATTCTTTATAACTAAGCCTATAAATAACTAACAATAAGAATAACCCCTACTTATGTAAATTGTATATATGCGTATATATTAAGTGCAATCCAGTTAAATGTTGAAGTTCATATGATACATTTCTCCGCTTATTTAGCGAATATTATGTGTGAATTGTCTTGAAAGAAACTTTTGTCAAGTTACTTTATCTTCAGGATATTTTTTCTATTTTAAGTCTGAAAGTAGTGAAATTCACTAACTTCTTACCTAATTAATTATATAAATATTTTAGGGTTAATTTATTCACATACTTTTCTTATTCTACAATTAAGCAACATTCACGGAAATATTTTAACTTATTTTTTTTTACATTAAATACATTCGAATTATACTGAAAAGTAAACGGGTTAATTTGTTCTTTAATCTGATGAGTTTAAAAGAGATTGATCTCTGAATCTTTAAGCATTATTACAAAAACATTACTTTGTGAAACAATAAGTTTGTTTATTTTTTATTGTTGACTGGTTCCCATTACATATAGTAGTCTGTCAGTTGAACAGAGAGAGGGAGATGCATCATCGGTGAGACTATAATTTATGAACGACCTTTGAGTGACGATAAAGTGGCCTCGAGAATGTCTACCTATATACTAGGGCTAAATAGGGGTTTTAAACCTGTGTGAAGAATAAGAATTATGATTTATAGTTGATGATTAAGATTAAGAATTTGATTTGGAGTTTTCATCACGAACTGACATTAGCTAAGATGCCAAAGCGCTATTTAGACGAATGGGTGGGTGGATTTCGCGCCAAAATCCAATACCTGTTATTATAAATCTGATTGGTTCGGCCATAAATTATAGTCTCACCAATATTAATTTATAGATAAGTGAAAAGTAGGTTTGTGCAATATAAACTGTTATGATTGTAATTACTTGCTTACTTACTTACGCCCGTTACCTGCACTGGACCATAGGCCGCCAACCACAATTCTCCAACTAACTCCATCCTGGATGTTCCTTTCTAGTTCTATCCAATTCTTGTTCATGCTTCTCATGACTATCTCCATTTCTCTGCATAATGTGTTCTTTGGTCTCCCTGTCGTCCTTTAGACTTGAAAACTTCAAGGCTTGCCTTGTGACACAATTGGGTGCTTTGGTCAATGTGTGATCTACCCACTTCTAGCGCTTCTTCCTGACTTCCTCCACCTCTAAGATCTGACTTTTTCTCTCCCACAGTAGATTGTTACTGATGGTATCTGGCCAACGGATCCGAAGTATTTTGCGTAGACAACTGTTAATAAACACTTTTATCTTCTGGATGATAGCTTTCGTAGTTCTCACAGTTTCTACCCCATACAGTAGGATTGTCCTGACATTTGTATTGAAAATTCTGACTTTGGTGTTAGTTGACAGTTGTTTTGAGTTCCAAATGTTCGACAATTGTAGATATTTTTTTCTTGCTTTGCCAATTCGTGCCTTCACATTTGCATCAGATTGTAATGTCAAATGATAAAATCAGTTTCCCTAAGAATTCATTTCAATCTCAATCACAAAAATGGTTCATTCTGAAGGATACAAAACAAACAAACTTCATTAATCAATATTTTAAAGGAAATGAAAATAACTATACTGAAAAAAAGCAAAACAATACCAGTGGTTATAATTAATTATAATTGTCTTCTATCTGAAGTTTGTACTGATGATGTTGTTCAGAAGAACGATGAAAGTTCCACAACTCAAACATCTACTAGCTCAAAGAACAAAACTTCATCCACTTGATCTACAAATCTTCTCCACCATCTCAAAATATAATTGTCTTAAATGATTGTAATTAATAATGAATAAACATATGAATTCATAATTATTCTTTTAAGTCTGTGTGAAACGAAATTTCTCCTTGACAACAAATTTTTGTTTTCGAACATCAAGAAATCTTTTGTATTTATCAATAAGAAGAAAAAAATTTACAAAATGCATGACTTAAGCAAAGAAACAATCTTTATTCTACTATATAGATATACACATATACATTGTGATTTTAGTAACAAAAAAATGAGATATTAAATGTCAGTTTATTATTTTTTTTGCTTGTCTTTTTTCTTTCTCTTTTAGTTTTAGTAGCGATAAACTATTACTAGGTCATGTCTATTGATTTTATCTCTATTGATTTTGAATGTTTCATATTTTTAGATGCAATAGAATAACATGAAAAATAAATGTTGCTACATACAATTTCATACTCAATTTTGTGGATTAGTTGAAATGAAATATTAACACCGTTGGATATTGGACAGCTCAGTAGTTTAGTGATTAAGCATTCGCGCATGAGACTAATAGGTTCTGGATTGGGATCTTGCGAGGTGGGATCGTGAATGCCACATTGTTGAGAAGTCCCACGATAGGATAAAACAGCCTCCAGGTTTTCCATGATGGTCTAGGTTCAATCGACTCATGATTTTTCTTCATTTATTATTAGAAAATTTTTTTTTGATAAGATCGTATTGCATTGGATGAAGTAAGTGTTCATAGTTTAGAATTTTATAATGATTTTTCAAAATGATATCAGGTTACAATGAAATAGTCGTTACTGATTATATTAAATGATCGTTGTATTATTCATGTCATCTTTCAATTTAAATTAGGAATGAGTATCATTATATTTCAACTCAGTGGTATAATGTTTAAGCTCTAGATCGATTCAGGAAGAGGTTGTGATTTTACTTTTGCTTAAGAATCATGTACTAGCACAAACTAAAAACAAACTATTCAGTCCTCTTTGATTTTCATAGGTGACCTTAAGGCATCCATAATGAATCCCATCCAGAAATTAGATAAATTTTCCATAAACTCCCTACATCATTACTGATAATAAAATAGACATTACAGATATCTAACTAAATATATCGGTTAAATTAAACTCAACATGTTATAACCAAAATTAATTGGTTCTTACCTACATTTCTCGTTATTAAAGTGTAATTTTTATTACACTCACTCGATTTAATTTATATCTGTGTTTGCTTTCGTTTAAAATAAGTGTATAAATTGAAATGAAAAACCATTGTAAATTATATTGGTAATTGTAGATTGACAATGTAGAATGTTATGCTAAATGCTTTCAAATTGTATACATTCAATAAACTAATGACACTTTAAATCAGTCATCTTTTTTTTTTCTTATTTTAATATAAACAACTATTGAATTCCTTATTAAACTTATGACAAAATAAACAGTGATAAAGTATCTGCAATAATAATGAACAGTTATTATATTGATAATAGAATTTTCAAACACTTCAGTATATATGAATGACCTTTTTCTCGTCACCTCAAGCTGTATTAATCTGTTTATCTGTAATTGTCGTAATATACTAAAAGAAATAATGAAGAGGGTCATATCTAAGAAAATGTCAATATATATATATATATATATATATATATATATATATATATATATATATGCACCAAATAATGTGATAATAAACGACTTTATACTGTTTAGCAATGATATAGACAGACAAATTATTTTTTGATTGAGATCATGAACCGATTGATGTTAGACCGCCATCGGAAACCTGGAAGCACTGAATGGTCGTTTTGTCCTATTGTGGGACTCCTCAACAGTGCGCATCCACGATCGCGCTGGCGGGATTTGAACCCAGGGTTTTTGGTCTCGCACGCGAACGCTTAACCTACTGCATCACTGGATCACCAGCATCCAATGGTGATAGTGCCTAACATCAACCAATCCACGAAATTACGCGACCATCTTCCATTGTACTGTGGTAGATAACTGTCTCTACTCGACATGGATTATCTCTACTGGTCACGGCTCCTCACTAGAACTCCGAGAATTCCTTCACTAAGCTAGACACTAGTGAGCACATGTTAATTACTAGTATAGGGGTTGTGGAGATTATTAAATTTTTGATTGAGATCATGAACCGATTGATCGACAAATTATTGATATGAATAACATGTTAGATTGCGTTATAATATTTTAAATAATCAACAAGTACAATAATAACAGATTATGATAGGCCGACGGTCTATTCTACAACGAGTAGGTAACAAGCATCAGTGATGATACCTAGAAGAAGGAGCAAATGATCATTCTGAAAAAAACTGAATTAGGTATTATCAACAACAATTAAATATGGACTACCAAATATCATGTTGTGGTTTTAAAAAAGCGCACTTTGGGAGGAAATTAAGGCATAAGGTTGTGAGGATTGTTAAATTTAACTAAGATAGTGAATCGATTTAGTTAGACCACCACTGAAATACTGAAGTCTCTGGGCGGCAACTTCATTCCAGTATGGGACTACTCGGTTGGGTGCATTCACTATTATCATGCAATAATCGAACCAAGAATCTTTGTTCTCACTCGTGAACGCTTAACCTCCACAATCTCATACTTAAAGTTATTATATGCTTATTAGTGACTACCTTCGAGAAGAAATTTACAGAATACTAGTGAGAAGCCAAGACCATTGGAACTAAATCGTCCCAGACGTGAGAGTGTTATCCGCTGAAGATAATGGAACATGGTCGTGCACTATTGCGGACTGATCAAAGTTGAACCTTAATACTTTTTGGTAGCAATTTATTGGTCTAGAGTTCAATTCCCTGTTAAGAGGGGTTTCGGATGCACACTCATGACTAATCCCATTATAGAATGAAAAGATCTTCCAGTGCTTTCAGATTTTCATTGATGGTTTAACTTACATCGACTTATGATTTCAACAGAACCTAAAGTTATAGAACTCGATTCATGATTAGCTCGTAGGTCAGCATTGATGTAGAGCTCTGTACGAATATATAACTAATGTATAGTGATTCTTGATTTCCCATAACTGTCTATCATATTTCTTGTATGTTAAAAAAAAGTGTAAACAAAATGCTTAGATTTTGTACCATCATTCTATTAGTTATGGTTCGTATCGTTACAGTAAGATAATAAATACTCTTAGAATTTATGCAACAATAAAATTTAACAAATTCTCTCTCATTTTCTTAGTACTTAAATGAAATCTCATTTGAATCTGACAATTCCTGTAAAGAATAAAAAAAACACAAAGAAAATGCTTAGTTTATTCATGTTATAAAGAACAAAAAGAAGAACGAAAGGAAGAACAAAAGGAAGAAGAAGAAGAAGAAGAAGAAGGAGAAAAAGAATAACTGAGTTAAATGTATATATTTATAGAATAGAATATATGAACGTAAAAATTTGTTTGTTCATTTTTCCTTAACCATAACCATATAATGAATTAATGGACAATATTAATTATTATTTATTGTCTAATAATTATTCAACCTTGTAAGATAAAGTTAATTCAATATGTTAACTTAGAGAGAGAGAGAGAGGGAGGGAAGGAGGGGGAGAGAGGGAGGTAAGGAGAGAGAACAAACAAGCAAACAAATATTTCAGCATGTTTAATAAATGAATATTAACAATTTATCGTTTGTTTTGTATTTCTCTAGATGAATTGATAATTTTATACACGAAAAACTAAACTTTTTTTCTCTCATGATTTATTTATTTACTATTAGATAGTTTAGTGCCAGGCGAACACATTGGATTTATTTCAAATTCATTCGCTAAGAGTTTACAAATACATTCTTCATCTTTAAGTTTTGTTACTTCAGAATTCCCAGTACTTTGATTTAGAACAACATAGATATAAGTGAACAAGATTGTTTTCGATTAGATCTTCATCAGACATTGTGTTCATAAGGAATTTGAAATACTATTATCTCTCTCTTGGCCTTAATAAATGATTTTATTTATTTTAGTGGTTGAAATCATGAGTCAATTAAAGCTAGACTATCATAGAAAACCTGAAAGCATTCCAAGGCCGTTTTGTCCTATTGTAGGACTCCTTGACAGTGCATATCGATGATCCCGCTTCGCGAGATTCGAACCTAGGATCTATCGGTCTCGCGCGAGCTGGTCGGTATCGAATGGTGTTAATATTTATAACAATTAGTCCCTTTGATAAATTTCGATAATGATATTAGAAGACGAAGATTATCAGAACTATGTGATAAATTAGCGCAATACATTTCGAAAATGGGGTAAGAGGAGACAAGGACAATAATAAGGGTAATAATAATAATAATAATAATAATAATAATAATAATGTGAACATAATTTGAAACCTAATCACTCTGGATAATAAGCCAATATTACCAGGGTAGGCTTAAGGTGAGAACAAACTGTTTTTGAACACACAAAGGGGGTTTGAATTTTCGTATGGCTAAGGCTTCAATAAACCTTAGTATACGCCCTTTTACACTTTCATACAACACTACAAAAGCTGAATTTAGATCAATCTTGCGTCCTGTTTCAATTATATGTTTAGCAATAGAGGATGATGGATGTTTATCCTCTGCTCTTATTGGGTCACTTGATTGTATTTGTTTCTGAAGCTATTTGAGTACATGTTCACTCACCCTAATGTTGAGATCACGATTACTCCTCCCTATGTATGTGTGACCACACACACATTTAAATTGGTAAACACAGTAGGATGTGACGCAATCGTTTCCATGTACTTTAGGTTTTGAATGAAGCATGCACCTTGTTCTTTCTTTGATGATGACCTTTGCTGCGCAATACGTTTTACTGATGACTGATTTAAGTCGTTGTTTCAATAAAAGGCTATTTGAATCACATCTGAACGGTAAGGTGATGTAGACAGGCTTTTTCTCTACCGAGGCTACAGTAGGTCTCACTGTACCATAGACTTTCCATCTATTTATGAATTTCAGAGGATAGCCATTTTCTATTAACGTTTTATTTAGCAACTTAACATCATCATCAATGGAGTCATTGGTACAAATACGGTCGAGTCTGTTGAAAAGACACCTTATCAAACCACGTTTTTATTGCACAGGGCAATAACTATAATAACTAAGACATTGACCTGTCCACATTGGTTTTCTAAAAATAGATCGCTTGACTGAGTCATCTTCTCGTCTACTCAGAAGTATATCTGGGAGGGGAAGCTAATTGTTTTTCTCCTCTTCACATGAAAGACTAATATGGTTTTGGAGAGTGTTAAGTTTTCTGTCTAGTTGACCTTTTATTTTTACATATAAATGTTCTTAACAAGTATATATGTGATCAGATTGTTCGAAATGTATTGCGCTAATATATCACATAGTTCTGATAATCTTCGTCTTCTAATATTATCGAAAGTTAATATTTATTATATTTATTGTTATTTTCGATACTTTCTCTCCATTCATTATCATTTTTTTCTTCACCCCCTTCTATCATTTTATTTTTTCTTAAATATACGTTTTATAGTTCAATGATCTTATTACGTAATCTTATAATTTTTCTAATCATTGGCCTGTTTCCCATTATGTAACACTAATTCAATCCTTTAGTATTCTTATCACAACTAGTACACCTGTCATCACACTATCAATTTATAATTTTCACTTATTTATGTAATCTATTCCACTGTTATCATTGACTCGTAAACCACCTTGATTAGTTTAATAATTTCGTATATGCATATGAATCTTATTGTATATTAAAGTAAAGCCTGATGAAGATCTAATCGAAAACAATATTATTCGCCTATATATATATATATATATATATATATATATATATATATATATATATATATATATATATATATATATATATATATATATATATATATATATATATATATATATCTGAATGTAACTTTACAAATATTTAATAGGTCTCTTCAATTGTTTTCAAGCTGATACTTATCAGTAATACGTTTCTAAAAAAACCAAATCTTCACTTTTCTTTATTATTCAGTCCGAATAGTGATATCTTTTTTGTGACTATGTTATTTCAATAAAATAAACTAAATGCCTTTTATTTTACCGAGTAGTTATATATTGCAGTAAATACTGAATATTACAAAGTAGTTGTTGTATCGTAGGACATCCCCTTGTCGTATCGTAGGACACGAGGTGACCTTATACTGGCATTTCGTATCTTTAATTATGATTTGGGTGTTAATATGTCTTATCTTTTTGCTCCCTCTAGCACTAATAATCTCCGTGGTCATAGCAAGAAGGTTCATAAACCACAATCTAATAAACTTAAAGTGGAGTCCTGTGTTTTCTCATCAAGTAGTCAATGATTGGAACGCCTTACCCGAACAAGTGGTATCAGCCCCATCAGTGAATACTTTCAAGGAGAAGCTGGACCTTCAGTGGAAAGCAATGTGTCAGGATTAATACAGGTTCACCAACCTACTATCCTTATTACTGAAGACTGATTATGAGACGATTGAAGCTAGACCACTATGGAAAACCTGGAAGTACTGGAAGGCCGTTTCGTACTAGTATGGGACTCAGCAGTACGCATCCACGATCCCAGGTTTTCCATGCTGGCCTAGCTTCAATTGACTCATGATCTCAACGATTGTAACTACTATAATATCCACAAAAGCACCTTTTCACATTCTAAAATAATCAAACACTTATTGAAATTATTTTATAGAATAGATGGAATGTAGCTAGGAGTGTAAACTGGATCAAGCATTTTGTCATTTTTAGTACTCATTTGTTAAATGTATCTAGATTTTAAGGTTGATGTTTACTGCAGGATTCAAACCCAGTCATCTTCACTTCAGTCATTAAACACATCATTCCAGAATGAGCAATAAATCTATGATATAGGTGATGTTCAGCTAGCAAGTCTCGAAGTGCACAAATTTGACGTTTCGGATGCCATTGATAGCCACATTCGACCTATTATACAAAGTCTTCTAATGTAATGGCTAGGATGAGGTAATCCGCAACGGATATACGTATGCCAAACAAAACTGATCAAAATTGTGTCAAAAATATCAACAACGGTATAATATTGTCGCACTTTCGTTCTCTGAGGTGGACGGCTTAATCGTGAAGCTTTAATTGTTCTTCTCAACAACATAATCACAAAGTTCTAGTAGAAATGGAGTATTTGAATTACACATATTACTAACAGCTTGTACTGCCAACCTCTATCTTGATTGGTTATAGTTGAAATTTAGCCTGTCATTATCTTCCTCTTTATTTTGATTTTGTCGCCCTTTGATTCTACTAGCGGTCCTGTGTTCGCACATAATTTTTCTGATTGGTTGATAAATCGAATCGATTTAGTTATGTTTGTTGATTGCTTATTGATCTGAGTGCCAAGCTTTTAAAAATTCTCTGGTGTTCCTAGTACTCGGTCTTTCCCAGATTTCGACATTTTTCCAGTTTAATTTGTGTCTATAATTTTCTGTATGCACCGATATAAGCGTAGACTTATCATAGCGTTTTATCGCTAATGAACGTTCATGTAGGTGAAGATGAAAGGACCATCCTTTATAACCGATATAGAGTTTTTCAAAATTGGTCAACAATAATCAATCAAGATCAAGGTTGGTAGGACAAGCTATTAGTAATATGTGGAGAAATTTCTACCAGGACTTTGTGTTGATGATGTTGTTGATAAGAACAATGAAAGCATCACAATTAAACCATACACCTGAGCTACAAATCTTAACCATATCAAATTAAATGTTTGCTAGGATGATTTTGTTTTTTGACGCTAGAAATGTAGAAATTTTGATCACAACTCTGAAAAACCTAAGGGTATTGGATTTAGTGACTTGTATGATAGTCATTACTGTTTATTGCGGAGTTTTATACTAGGATGAAGCATTTCTTCAGTGTTTCTTGATTCAAAATGATTTTTCTAGATAAATCAGTCAATAGTGTATACTAATTTCAAGTACATCTTAGTATAATGTGTACCTATTATAACATAAAGTGTTATACTGTGCAGTGACGACAGAATTTAGTATAACTCGATCAGTGACAATATGTTCGACAAGAATAATACTCAACAATCAATCATTCATAGATATTGCTGTCCTACATAAGGTCAGATGCTGCCTCAATGGTGTTGTGGTATCATCTAAAATTGTAAAACTAGGTGATGTGGGTTTTAAATGCTACTATAAGCAACGATTCCCTCAAGATTGAAAGTGAACCTTACTGACAAGTGCCAACTAGCAAGAAACTTAATCCTAGTATTTTCAGTCGACTATCTCCAACAATCTAACATACAATCTTTGATAAAAATCTAAAGTATTTTATGCTATCAAACACTGTTTAACATACACTAGAACTAACACCTAAACAAATGTAAACTATCAATGTGAATTGTTTTTAAACTTTCATTTGTTTTACTTAAGTAAATTATTAATCCTTTGTTTGTTTGTTTGTTTCTAAATTATTTATCTTTTGACTTACTTTGTGATTCACTTCAATAATTTTAAATAGAACTCTGTATGTCATATTAGTAATGACAGGTACACGATTATCAGATATTATCGAATTCAAGTCTTATTATTATTATTATTCGTAGTAGTAGTAGTAGTAGTAGTAGTAGTAGTAGTAGTAGTAGTAGTAGTAGTAGTAGTAGTAGTAGTAGCAGTAGTGGTAGTAGTAGTAATAGTACTAGTAGTAATAGTAATCTAGAGTATCAAATGAATGTAAAAGAAGGTATAAGACGAAGATTGAGAAACAAAACCTTTTTTTTCATTACTTTACAATTATTCACCACTATTTTTATTTCAGTCGATGTCATTTCATGAAAGAGATTGTGTATAGTTAGTTAACTTGACATTTAAACTATACTTTGTTTCATTTAGTTAGTATATATATGTATGAATTTATATAAATCATAACCACAACAAGTTAGATGTATTGATGACAAGTAAATAGATAAACAAATAAACCTATAATATAATAAAGTAATTATTTTGAGGTCATATAGAATTCAACTTCATTGTTGATTAGATATACATATAATCTTTGAAACGCTATGATTATTCAGTTATAGATTATCTATGATTGATAGATTAATATTCTATTGTTTTATCATTATAAAAATCAGTTTATCACAATATTTAATTTCATAGACTAAAGTCAATTGATATCTGTCATATTTATAATACAAATATGTAAGCCTTGATGAGAAAAAGATTATTTTGATGTGTATATAATGAATGAATCATTCTTTTCTACTAAGTATAGACAATCTATTTCCATTTTAAGGAGTCTTATAGTGAAACTATGCTCGTTGTAAAGAAATATGAGGTTGATTGAAAGCCAATTACACAAATTTTGAGCCAGGAATTGAATTAGTAGATCTACACTAACCGATTGAGATCCATTCGGCAATCACGATCAATGTTTATTTATCTTAGGTGATATAACTCAAAATTGGTAGTATTGGATCAGATTTATCCACTATAAATGTTCTTTTCTGTTTAGATTTTTGATTTGATTTCAAAAGTTTCATTTCAGTTAGTAAGATCCTTCATTATTCTTAGTTTTGCTTTATTGAATCCATAAATTAATCGATGTTAGACCATCATTGGAAACCTAGAAGCACTGGATGGTGATTTCATCCTATTATGGGATCCCTCAGCAGTGCTCGTTTGCGACTCCGCACGCGTGATTTAAACCCATGCCATTTGGTCTCGTGAGTGAACGCTTATTCTCTAGTCCACTAAGCCGGCATCCAATGGTGTTAATGTCTAACTTCAGCCAATCTAATACTCTGAATTTTTAAACCTTTTAGTAATATATTCGAGTCTCAGTGACAATGTTATTATTAAAATGTTATCAAATGTGATGGATCAGTTTTATATAGGATAAAATAGGTTTCATATAATTTCAATTTATACATTATCAAAGCCAAATAGTCAACAGAAAAGATTTTTTTCTAAATGACAAATAAACATGAATCTCGCGAGGCGGGATCGAGGATGCGCACTACTGAGGAGTACTTTCAGGTTTTCCATGGTAGTCTAGCTTCAATTGACTCATGATTTCAACTATTTGAATTACTATAATATCCACAAAGCCCCTTCTGATAGAAATACTAATGTGTTTTGTCAGCGTCTATTCTTTAAATTCTCTATTGGTGTTTTCATATCAAATGCTATTTTGATGATAAGAATTATGTATCAATTAAGTAGTACATTAAGTAGAACAATCATGATAAAAATAATTATAGTTTCTTGCATATAAAATGTTTGTTTTTCAAATGACTAGTTAATGATTTATTCATAGATATAAACGGATAATGATTAGAATAAGTATGTACTGAATTATTAAATAGATTAAAGATGGGTTGATTAACTAATTGTAAAAATCTTGTTACATTAATAACAAGAATAATCAAATTAATTTTTAAATGAATTTAACATTTCAAAATTACCATGTTATATAAACTAGATCACCACTGTAAACTTGGAATCAGTCGATGGCCACTTCGTCCCAGTATGAGTCTCCTCAGCAGTGCGCATCCCCGATGCTCCATATGGAAATCGAACTTAGAACATGAAGTCTCGCGTACAAACTCTTGAATTGTAGAACACCGAGCTGTCATCCAACGGTGTGAATGTCTAATTCCAATTAACCCATGATCTTACGCAACACTCCACCTTTGGTGTATAATTATCTCACACTTGATACGGATTAAACTTGACTGGTCACAGTTTTTCACTAGAACTCCAGGAATTACCTCTTGGAACTCGTCAATTTTGAGCACATGATTGTTATTAGTATGAGAGATTTGTGGGGATTGTAGTATTCTACAATTGAAATCACGAGTCCTGAATTCGATTCTCTCATTAGAGATTGTCGATGTACACAACTGAGGACTCTTATTCTAGAACGAAACGGCTGTCGAAAACTTCCAGGTTTCTAATGGTAAGCCAGCTAAGGTCACTCCATGGTTTAAACTATGAAATTACTATTATCTCCACCAACCCCACATACCAATTTGAAGATTATTTCACAAAATGAACTAATATTCGTTGTAGAATTAACTAAAGGTAAAGGGCATTAGTTAAGAAATCATCTGTTTAATATGCTATCATATATTGACGGTGTATAGTGGCAACTCTGTTGAGAATTTGATTCTTGAACTGCAGATTTCAAAGTGAGTACACTACATTAAAACAATTAATCCAACGTCTAACGATCCATCTTTTTAAGTTTAATTGATTTATGCTGTTTTTATTAGTGGACAATAACTAATATAATACTTGTCTAGTCGTTTATTATGATCGGTTTCTAATGAATAGCTTAGTGATAGCGTTTCTGATTTGAACACTAACTACCGTTAATTCAAATCCGCATTCCTGATACACCTTTTTAATGAGGATCAATCAGCATGAATTTTCAGTTGAGGCTTTCTACTTATTGTTTATAACTTTCTATTATAAAAAGGAGCACTCTACTCACACTATATACTATTGGTTTTCAAAACCAATGAAGTCAATTCTATTTCTTCATTTTATCATGTCGTATTTCGCTACATAATCATTATTCTTATTTTGCATATTGTTAGCAGAATAGTTAGAATTAAACGTGTATGATTGGTTATTTTATGCGAAAAAATATCTTCATAAATCCTAAGTGATCATTGGACACCATGAACCGTTAATTTTATTAAAACTATCACTTTGCAACCCTCGTTTTCATCTGTGGATTAACTATGTTCAATGAATAAATTATTTCTTTTATAAACATACGATCTACACTTGATCGTTTCAATCGCCACTGATATTATTACTACTTCTAATACTCTATTATTTGTGTTTATCATTTTATTTGACTGCATAAATGTGCTGTGATTCAGTTCACATATGTCTTAGGTTGCGTATGAATGAGTAAGTGATTAGCAACTGACAACTTTGATGCCCTTACGCTATATATGTACATTCAATTCAGTCAATTGATTGGTATTTCACCAATCTATTTGAGTAGATTGTTAGATATTGGTCACGTAATTTAACTGTCATATTGATCCACTTATTAATTGTAGTATTTTATAAAACTAATTGTTTCGTTATATAATGATGAATTTATTTAGTTGTTGAGAAACAATTTGGAAAATCCCATGTTTACTCAAAGTAAGCTCTATCATTATTGCATAGCATGATTAAAAAAACGATACGCAGTTAGTCGGTTTGATGTAAAAACAAACAAAACTAAATACGAACAAAAATACTGACATTGGAAATAAATATGCCCTACTTTTTAAAGATAGTTATATAATTTGTAGTAAGGGAAGTGAGAGGATCTTTTTTTAAATTACTTATTTAAGAAGCGTAAAGCAGTGTATTCTTTCCTAATGTCTAGAACTTGAATAAAATTTAGACATAGTCATTTATTGTCTAGACAATTTAGTTTAATTATTTAAAATCTATCAGTATCAGAAGGGGTTTTGTGGATATTATAGTAATTTCAATGTTGAGATCATGAGTTGATTAAGGCTAGACAATCATGAAAAACCCGGAAGCGTTTCAAAACCTCTTTCGTTCTATTGTGTGACTCCTCAACAGTGCCCATTCACGATTCCACCTCGCGAGATTCGAACCGAGGACCTATCGGTCTGGCGCATGATTGCTTAATCTCTAGGCCACTGAGATGGCCAGCATCCAACGGTGTAAATGTCTAACTTCAACTAATCCACGAAATTGAGTGACACATCCACCATTTTCTTCAGTGAGTTACTATTTCACAACAGACCCGGTTGAACTTATTTCTTTCTTATTCCTTAAGATGGAAGCTTAGATGAAATTCAGTAATTAATCAACTTATCTCGTAATCATTATAGTATCATTTCTCATATATAAACATGCTACCAGTGGAATTTATAGGTTTGAGTTAATAATCCTCTTGTTTAAATGTGAATTTTCAGAACAATTTAGAAAGAATAAACACTTGAAGAAATGGCAAAGAAAGAGTTTCCGGAAACATGTAAAGAAAACTGGTGTTTAGTCGCGGATGGGCACTGGTGAGAAACCTCACACTAGGACGAGACGGCCTTGAAGTGCTATCAGGTTTTTCATGGTGCTCTAACTTCAATTGACTCATGATGTCAACTATTAAAATCTATTAGTTGAAATGTATTTAAATAATAATTTTTATTTCGCAATTTTATTTATTAAGAAGAAAAATGCCGGTGCGAGATTCAAAGTTGTATGTCAATTACAAATAATCATGTTCACTAGAGATACTTATATAACAGTAATATACAGTTGAAGTAATAACGATCAATAAACTACAGTTTGTATCCATATGTACTTAAAACATTTATTCTGATCTCTTTCGAATAAATCAGTTGTCTGTATATTTGATTCATATTTTTGTTTTATGACCGTGATTGATTTAATCCTAGAAATGTTTTATCTTTAAAAAAAGTATTTTAAAGAAAACTGTTTGTTTGATCTTGACTTATAGAATAATACACAGTTCAGTTAAACCACTTTTAAGGTGATCATAAAAATCTGATTAATTCAGATGAACTTTTATCAAAACCAAACATTTTATAGTTTATATCAATAAATGATAATAGTTGAAAAACCGTTGAAAAACCATAAAGTATTGGAAAGATGTTTGATTCTAGTATGGGGCACCTCAGCGACAGAGATCATCCATGACATTACAGGACATTTGAATTCAGGACGCTCAGGTCTCTTGATGAGTGTGTAAATTTTAAACCACTAAGTCACTATTCAATGGATCATATTTGTAGATTTAGATAGTTCACAGTGTTGATCGACCATCTTTCAGTGCCATTATCAATATGATTGAAATCCATTGAGTACAGTTTTTTAGTATGACTCTAACAATTGCCTCTTGACGTTAGACACCAGTGAGCATATAACTATTACAAGCAATTGTACCATTTTTGAAATCTGAAATTAAATCAGAGCTGGAACTAATTTCCTTGCAAATATTTTATAAACTGAGAGAATTTTATATAACTTATTATTAATTTTCATCCTGAACCAGGGAATCACTGAAGACTTAGCTACTATTGAACAGATGTTTTCTCCTAATTTCAACACACATTCTGAACTTCATTCACGCAAGATTGATCCAAGAGCTTTCATCTGCTTCAACGACTATTATATCTCTAGAAAATTATATTGAAATTATCCCATTCATATGATCAACTTCAATTCTTTCAAGATAAGTGGTAATGTTTATTCACTAACCTGTTTAATCTAGTTGACTCCAGTTTCTTTTAGTTTCCCCATTAGAACTGTTGTAACTTGTGCCCTGTGTCCTATTAATGTATAACGTAATGATACCACCAATTAGATAACAGTGAATTATCGACCGGATCAATGACGCATAAAACCCGTACGGGCAGTCTAGAGTCCTTATCAGTCCTGCTTACCGCCTAGCCCTGCCTGTTAAGTCCAGAAAACCAATCTCAGCCTCTGCGATATAAATCATTTATTTAAAACATACTAGATTAATATGCCAACCAAACAGACCACATCGTACCGTAAAATGAGAATCAACATTCGTACAAGATTTAGCCAAATAAGGCTGTGAATGTGGGAGATAGTAATTGATAGACAGGTCATAACTCAAGAGTGGTAAATCGTATAATAATAGTTTATAGATCAAAATAAAGCTTATGATAAGAGGAACAATAATATGAATAGTTTAGTTATTTAGCAATCATACGATAACAATATACATATATTATTAGTCCAGAAATTGATTCCAACAGTTATCATTGATTATTCTCATCGGGATACAACAATAATTAATTACCAGTATAAGGGGTTGTGGAGATTATTAAGTTTTTAATTGAGATCATGAACCGATAGATGTTAGGCCGCCGCCGGAAACCTGGAAACGCTGGACAGTCGTTTCTTCCTATTTTGGGACTCCTCAACAGTGCGCATTTACGATCCTGCTCGTGGGATTCAAACCCATGGCCTTCGGTCTCGCGCGCGAACGCTTAACCTACTAGACCATTGTTCCCGGTATCCGATGTTTTCAGTATCTAATATCAAATTAAATTTGTCAATAATAAGGATGTAATTATTAATTTCTAACAAATGTTTCTATGAAATTATCATTAAAACACTAAGATAGATTTCATTTATGAAATCAATTTCATATAACCAATATAACTTTTCAATACATATTGGCATTTATGAATTCCCATAGTAATTAAATATTCATAATGAATAACAGAAAAATAATAATGTTTGAGTTCTAGTTTTCTTTTATTCGAAATGAGGAAAAAAAACCAGTTTCCCATTTTTTGTTTAATTTTTAAAAAAAATTTCATTTCAGTTCATGAGGAGAAAAAAAATCAATAAATCTAATTATTAGAATGAAAACAATCGAATTTATTGTGAGTTTTATTAGTGATATAGTTTGTTTTGTTTGTTTGTTTTGGCAAAATGATTTATGCATTACATTCTATTTCAATGTTCAATATTTACAAATCATGCCGAACAAATGGGAATTTTATTAGAATATATTGAAGAAAACTTTAGTTAAAACAAAAAATTATATATAGTTCGATATAAGAATACAGTTGAATTGAATTATGTAAGTGATAAAAGTGTATAATGTTGTTTATGGTTAGATAAGTACATCACTATGTAATACTTACTTACGTACGTCTGTTACTCCCAGTGGAATCATAGGCCGACGACCATAATTCTTCAACTCACTGTCCTGGATGCTCCTTTCTAGTTTTATTCAATCGTTCTTCAATGTTTTAATGTCTGTCACTATTTCTCGGCATAATATGTTCTTTGGTCTTCTTCTTCTCCTCCTTTGGCTTGAGGACTTCAAGTGAGGACTTGCCATGTGACTCAGTTGGATGCTTTCCTCAATATGTGTCATATCCACTTATAGCGCTTCTTACTGATTTCTTCCATCTCTGGAACCTGGTTTGTTTTCTTCCAAAGTAGGTTGTTGCTGATAGTATCTGGCCAATGGATCCGAAGTATTTTGCGTAGATCACTGTTAATAATCACTTGTATCTTCTGGATAGTGCTTTCGTATTTCTCCAAGTTTCCGTCCCAAACAGTAACTACATAATACTAGAAATACATTGTTTTTTCCTACCAAAATGTCAATTGCACTCATTTAATGGAAATTATTAGTTCATTAGTCCGTTGAAATTCAGTTAAAGCTTCTTAGTGTGCTCAAGAAAATGGTTTTCCATGAATCTAAAATTTGATTCTAGTATAAAAATTACCAATTAGTATGCTTATACAGTACTTTAACAGTGTGTGATAAACTAAATCTCAAGTCAATACAATTGCGTAATAGCTGAAAATGTTATTTCACTGAAGATTATTTAAAAGTTTTAAAATTCTGATCGCTTCAATTTTGACTGAATAAACAATATTGGTGATGTCCATTGATTATATTGATTTCAAGCAGTAAAATCTCACTTTTTTACTTATGCTACCGTAATAACTTTATAATCTATTCATCTTACCATTCTTATTAGAATAGGAAAATAGCTCACTATCATCACGGATAATTAACAGGCACAGATATTTCTGACTTATTTTAGTCGAACAGTATTTTACAATGACATTTAATGCCAATAGTATATGCTCTGCTCATATGTAGTTCATTATGAATTACAAGTGTATATGGAATGTTATAAATGATAAGAAATCAATACGAAAATTATTTAACCAAATAATTTAGCATATTTTGTATCAGCAGTATAAGTTTGGTGGAGATTGTCAAATTTAATTATGATCAAGAACCAATCTAAATTAGACAGTCGTTGAAAACCTAGAAGCAATGAACAACTAGTAAGTCCTATAATTGAATGAAACTGGTATCTAATCCATTCAGATTTTCAATGGTTATCTAACTCAGATTGATTTGTTATCACAATAATATTCGTATTCATAATTGTGAATGTAAAATATTACAGTGAGAATGATCATAATTGTTCAATGTGTATAAACAATCAAGCTTTTCAAGAATCCAACGCCAACTCAATAATTCGTCAAACAAAACAACAGTCAATCAAATGGTGTTTAATACAAAAAATTTAAAATAAAATTGTTTGTCATCATATTCTTTCATTAAGTAAAAGGATACTGGTTTAGCAGAAACTTAATCTAATTGCTAAACTGCTAAACGCCATTAGATTCGATTTACAAGTTGTCTTCTCTATTCGTAGAGTGAATGATAATTTAATATTAGGATGAGTTTTGTGGAGATTTTAGGAAATTTCACAGGTTGAAATCATGAGTTAAGTGCTCTCGCGCGAAGCCAGTAGGTCCTGGGGTCGAATCCCGCGGGGGGCGGATTCGTGTATGCGCTTTTTTGAGGAGTCCCATACTAGGACGAAACGGCCGTCCAGTGCTTCTAGGTTTTCCATGGTGATCTGGCTTCAATTGACTCATGATTTCAACCTGTGATAATTTAATAGGCGCTGTGATCGACTAATAGTGAAATCAGAAACGTGTTACGTATTATTTAGTAAATGTAATGAAAGTATTACTATTTAATGGCCACATAATGTTAAGCACATTTATGTTTCGTTCACATGTATATAAGTGATAATATTGGTATCACACTAATTTCATTTTATCGATCTTAATAGTGATAATCAAGAAAATGTATAGCACTAATGAAAAACCACAAGCCTTTTAGATAAACAATATACCAAGGAATTCCATCAATTCAAAAATAATTAAAAACATTCAATAAATGAAGTTCTCCAGACATGAAGTTTTTAACTTCTAACATCTTTTTTTACAAATCTCCTAGTTGTAAGTTGCTGAAACTGTGGTGTATGCTACTGATATCGACAGATATAAGTAGTATATATCATCAATCGAAAGTGAAATATCTGGTGACAGAAGGTTAAGAAGAACAAACAAAAGAGAACAAGAACAAAGAATAATTGGTGTGGAAATGAAGCAATAGTGAAATCTGAGATAATTGACTGACATTTTGTAAATGAAGTATTTACTGTAATGGTTCTCAGAATTTTGTGTTCAAATTTACAGTTGATTGATCCCACTTGTGCTCTCGTTCATTGCAAAATTACCTTATCAAACTAATGTGAAGCAGTTACCAACAGGTTTCTGACTAATAAAAATTATCATTAACTATCAGTTAAAAATACAACGATTCTAAGTGGTTAGCGATAGTCAATAAGTAACTCTGGACCTAGGTTTTCATGTTGATTCTAATTGCTCAAGGAAATTGATAATCATTATAAGATTCAAACATAAGTCATTCAGCTTCAAAAAGTCTGCATTTTTACCTTTAATCACCTAAGATAGCAATATAATTCACATTATGTTGGCCATATTACAACTTAATCAATAGAATTAGATTGAAATCATGAGTCAGTTGAAGCTAGACCACCATGGAAAACCTGGAAACACTTGACGGTCGTTTCGCCCTAGTACGGTGGCGCAACTTTGTGGATTGGTTGAAGTTAGACATTAACACCGTTGGATGCTAACCAGCTCAGTCGTCTAATGGTTAAGTACTCACGCGCGAAACCTAGTAGGCCCTGGGTTCGAATCCCGCGGGGTACGGGATCGTGGATGCGTACTGCTGAGGAATCCAATATCAGGATGAAACGGCTTTGGAGTGCTTCCGAGTTTTACATGGTGGTTTAGCTTCAAGTGAATCATGATTTCAATCTGTGAAATTTTCAAAATCTCCACGAACCCCTTCTGAGAATTAGATTACCTCTGAAAGACTCGATAACCATGATATTGGTCAAAAATCATAGATCAATCAAAGAAATTGAAATACTTTCTAATGAATTACTGTAATTCAAAACAATTCTAATGATTATTCAATTCTAAGTGTACCTGGACAATCATTATTACAATTTACGTATACATTATATAAAAATATCATATACACATTATCGTACTACATTGATAATTAAAAAAGTAATGTTTTACTGGAATAAGTTAGACAAGAACATTTCTGACAAACTAATTTTACTCATCCTCTATTCAACTATTATAACATTGAAATAGAAAAGAATTCACGCAGAAGAAAAAAACTAATGATAAAAAAACAAGATACTACTTGTATTATCATCTGATTAATTAATTATCATTATCTAAATAGTTGAAAACATTTATCATAAAAGCATAATAGTGATTTTATTCTTAAATAACTATGGAATTAGTATGTTCATAATAAACTAATAACTTAAGTAATTCTATTATATATCATATGATATATGTATAATTTCAATAGTTGGAATCATAAGTCAATTGAAGCTAGACCACCATGGAAAACCTGGAAATACTCCAAGCCTGTTTCGTCCTAGTATGGAACTCCTCAGAAGTGCGCATCCACGATCCCGCCCCCCACGAAATTCGAAACCAAGATCTATCAGTCTCGCGCGCGAACTCTTAACCATTAGACCACTGATCCGGCATCCAACGGTGTTAATGTCTAACTTCAACCAATCCACAACATTGCGCCACCGTCCTAGGTTCGAATCTCGCGGGGGGCGAGATCGTGGATGCGCATTTCTGAGGAGTTTCACAACAGGATGAAACGGCCGTCCAGTACTTTCAGGTTTTTCATTTTGGTCTGGATTCAATTGACTCTTGATTTAAACTATTGAAATTACTAAAATCTCCACAAACCCCCTTCTGATAATATGTATAACTGTTAATTTTATTTATTTCATTTCATTTTGTGTAATAATCTAAGTTTTACATGACATTGTTCATGAATTCAATAGCTTAATGGTAATGTTTCAAGCCGTGAATCATGGTAGTAAAGGAATTCGAACTCCACTAAGTATGTCAGTTCTTATAAGATTCCACGTTGATGATTAGCACAAATGTACATTCATTGTTTTGTGTAGAATACTCCTAATTAATTTAACATCTCGAAATGATGTACAGTATATCGAGTCATTGAAACTCGTCAATAAATAGAATTTATTCAATAATAAGAAATAAATAAGCAAGACATCAATCATTAGTCAGTCAATTGTATGAATTCAACTAATTGCTTAGTTAACTCTAAGTGATTTGTGACAATAAAGGGTTATGGATTTATTCAATAATACTTTTGTAATAAAATAAATAAAAGTGTTCTTTTATACCTAAGATTTGTGAGTTTCTTATTTAACTGTTATTAGTGATACTGATTTTAAATGGTAGAATCTAATACAAAAATAATTTAGTAAATTAAATATTTACATTATGATATGAATGTTGGTGAGCGGCCTATGCTCCTCGATGATGGGTAACAAGTGTAAGTAAGTATGTAATGATATTGAAAGCCCAAAGTAAACGAAGAAATATTTCATTTCAATCAGATTCTTGTCAAGGCTTTATACTGATATATAAGTTTCATAGTTACGAATTAAATCGATATCCATTTAATGGGGGGGGGGTCATTTTATTCATGTACCCTTTAAAAACAGTAATCAGTTAGAATCACAAAACAGATTTCAAGAATGTAACAGATCTAATGAAACGTTTATGTAATCAGTTGATTATAAAAAATAATTGTGTAAACATGAGTGAAGTAAGTTCGAGATTAAGCAATTGAATATAAATGTTGTTTTATTTGTAAAATTAATAATCCGTAATTGATATAAAATGGATGAAGAAAACATTGGGTAATCAAATTAATAAGATAGATAGATCATGTAATCTAAAGATTAGTTTTATTGGTGTGTATACATGTGTCTTTTACTGTGTATGGAATGTAAAGTCTAGAAATATGAGTCAAGTTTAATTGGTTAACTTTGTCTTGATATAGTGACTGCAATTTAATAAATGCATCAAAACAGAGTTTCTCGTTGTTCTCTTTTCTCATTTGGTTCACCAAGAGGGGGTGATGTATTTGCCTGATTGTATGTCAAACATAACAAGCATCACAAGAGCAGTTGAACTGATAAATACACACAGAGGCGATGAAACTAGGCACTTTATTTTTATTTAGTGATAATACTAATAGCTGGCAGAGTATAACATAATGTAATTGTATAATATTTTCATTCTTTGGTTTTTCTTATAAGTCATATGACAATCTCGCCAACTATATCATATTTAAAGCGTAATTCTAGAAATAAACTTTTCTTCTACACTGTTGGTGGTTTTACTTTAGGGCATATGCTTTATTAAGAGCTTTGATAGGTATTCGCTTTTACTCAATAGATCGTGGATAAGTTTTAGTTCTGATTTTAAAGTATTTTCAGAGCAAATGATTTAGCTCATATTATAATGAAACAAAGTTCAATAAAAAAATGTTTATATTGACTTGGAGTAATTGATTTACCTATAAAACTGAATTTACCAAATCACTGATAGTTAAAGCTATTGTGGTGTATGATATTTATGTCGACAGATGTAATTATTAGTATGTAACACCAGTGAAAAATGGCAAACTTGTCAGTAGAATGTTGAAAAGATCAAATAGAAGAGAATAAGCACAGAGAGTAATGGATATAGAATCGAATAGAACAATAAAGTCTGAGACAATTAATGGACATCTTACATTTTACCAAAATACTTTATAATTCTATGTTACATTACATTTGGTCATTCTCACCTGTTTTCGTTCATTACACCAACTAAAGCCAATCATTTTGGGTTATAATCAAATTTACAGTAATCATGAATTAGTAATATTTTGAAAATGTTTATAACAATTAGTCCCTTTTATAAATTTCGATAGAACAATAAGAAGACAGAGTTGATCTGAAAAATGTGATGTATTTGCGCAGTATATTTCGAACAATCTGGTCACACACATACTTGTCAGGGCATTTAATATAGAAATTAATAAAGGTCAATTGAATGAAAGTTCAAGTAAAAAGGTAACAAAGGAAAGAGAAACAATTTTACAACGTATAGAAAGAACAAGAAATTGTCGCGTTATCCTAAGCCATAGAATGACTTATGGATTACCAAGGTAAATTCAAAATTACGACAAATTGTTTTTTTTACACATAAGGGAGGTTTAAATTTACGAATAGCCAAGGCTTCAATAAACTTGAGAATTCGTCCTTGACAATTTCTATACAACCTTCTAAAAGCTGTATTAATGTCAATTTTGTGCCTTGTTTCAATTATATGTTTCGTTATCGATGAACCTGGTTTTCTACCTCCCATGTTGATCGGATCATTTGACACACATTGATTTTAAAGCTATCTAGGCGCATGTTCAACAACCCTTTGATTGCGATCATGAACCGATTGATGTTAGACCATCACCTTTGGAAACCTGGAAGCACTGGATGGCCGCTGCGTCCTATTGTGGAACTCCTCAGCAGTGCGCATCCACGATCCCGCTCGCGGGATTCAAACCCATGTATCTACCTCAGTACAATGGAAGTTGGTCGCGTAATTTCGTGGATTGGTTGATGTTAGACACTATCGCCATTGGATGGCGGCTCAGTGGTCCAGTAGGTTAGGCGTTCGCGCGCGGGACTGAAGGCCCTGGGTTCGAATCCCGCGAGCGGGATCGTGGATGCGCACTGCTGAGGAGTCCCACAATAGGACGAAACGGCGTCCAGTGCTTCCAGGTTTCCAAAGGTGGTCTAACATCAATCGGTTCATGATCTCAATCAAAAACCTAATAATCTCCACAACCCCTATACTAGTGACCCTTGGTTGGATTGTTCGTTTACTTCTCCCTATGTATGTGTATCCACACAAACATGTTAATTGGTAAATACAATGAGATGTGACGTAATCATCAATACATTGTCTAGGTCTACTTGGAATCATGGACTAATTGAGCAGTATAATAGGTTTTCTCGATGTTTGCTTCCAATTTCTGTCTTTAAACTATACTGTCAGATTCATCTCTATATGGTAAATGAATATAAACTTTTTTCTTTGGAATTGAAAATGTTTATAAAAACTCATGATCTTTTTACCTTTTTGTTTTCAAAAAGTGTAATCAATTATATAAGAACTTTTGTTTAAATGTAAACAAATAGTTTCCTAGTAATTGGGCGCCGAGTGAATATGAGACATTAAAAAAGAAGAATCAATAATTTGGAAATGTTTCACAATTTAATTAAATGATTTTAATACATTTTCATTGTTCATTAATTTTGAATATTTACATTATAGATGGTTCATTTTGAATGAAGGTAAAAGAGCGTTATTCAGTTTTTTTATTTTTAAAAATTTCCTCTTTACCTACTTCATTTAAGGTAATCATGTTATATCTTTATTTGTTTAAAACAAAAAAAAATAATTAAATTATAACTTAGATAGCCTACCTACTGTATGGAGCTGAAATATGGAGAACTGCTATAATCAACATAATGAAGGTACAATTATTTGAAAATTGTTGTCTACACAAGACACTTAACAACCATTGACCGGACACTATCAGCAATACCATTCTATGGGAGAGAACAACCCAAGTTTCAGGTAAAGAGGAAATTAGGAAATCACCAATTTATACCAAACTGCAAACACTAACTTGGAATCCTAAAGGGAAATAGAGAAAAGGAAGGCTAAATAATAAACATGATGTTGATCATTAATCACTGATAAATCAACTGTAAATATCTGTACTATACAAGTGGTTAAATCTTAGACAGGGAAGATAGGCTACTTGGGTTCAAATCCCACAGAAAGACACAGTTCTCTCAAGATTCAAAATACATTTAGATGAGTAGTAGGTACCATAGGGATAAAGGTTTATTCCCAACCACTTTCAACTATCTAACAGTACAACAGTTCATTCGAAACAAATATCCCAAAATATTTCATCCGCTTTATTTCTGAGTTATACTAAAGATAAATTATTTCCACAAAATTTCTTTCCTTTTAAAACAAGCTTTGTACATTCTGTAATTTCAAATGATAACTTTGTAATTTCTGCAATCTTTCTCAATTAACACAACAAATGTGATAACTCTTGAAAAAGTACCATTGTTTAGAACAGATTATTCACTGTAATTTAGGAATATACGAGTCGAATTGATGAGTCAATTGAAGGTAGAATTACTTTCACCATATATTTGCCTTAGTATAGCAACATTATTTCACTACACGTCTATGTGTTACGTCTGGCAAATTAACTGGCAAAACATTTTATGATACCTGGAGCCAGAGTATATATGTGTCAGTCTCCACATTGATTATTATTGAATGACTAATTGACTGATAGAGTCCAGATTTTATTCACTCTGCTCCAAGCCATATTGTTTATACGAAACTTGATGATACTACCAAGCTACGTAAACTGTGATAGTTGGAACACATGTGCATAATCTATGAAGTAGTGATTAGAAAGATAATACTTTAACCATATGACCAGTTGATCAATTAGTAGAGCAGGAGGAGTTTCATACAGTTCGTCATTTGTTTTTATTTTTCGTACAAACTATTTTGGAATCAGTTTTGTGTGAATTCTTCAGACTATTGAAACAAATACGGATTTGGTTTATTTGACCAAGCTTTTGTTTCTGAAACCAGCTTCCAACTGAGAAGGAAATTGGGAGAAGACGTTATAAATGGATAGGACATACATTAAGGAAACCACCAAACTGCAAGCCGCAACTTGGAATCTTGACGGGAAGTGGAAAAGAAGAAGGCCAAAGAGCACATTACTTCGGGAAATAGAAGTAGATATGAAAAGAATGAATAACAGCTGGAAAGAACTTGGAAGAATTGCCTAGGATAAGATTGGATGGATAGTGCGTGTAGGCGGCCTATTGTCCTCCACAAGGAGTAACAGGATTAACCAAGTTATATAGCCTAGATTTGTACTTAGAAAATGAATTATACATTGTGAATCCTATAAATTACTGTTTGTTTGAAGTCTACTTTGTCATGTGAAGTTTTTCGCAAAGTGAAAACAACCAATTTTGAAGAATGAAGTAAATTCGTTTAATTCTTTATGTTCTAAATCTATCACTTACGCATTGATTTGTATCAATAAATGGTTGAATAAAATTTCATTGAAATCATGAACTGATCTATGTTAAACCACTAATAAAACTCTGAAAGTACAGAATGATAATTTCGTCCTAGTATTGGACTACTCAGAATTGCGCATCCACAACTCTCCGATCGGGTATCGAATCCAGAATCTTCAATCTCGCGTACGAACCCTCAACATCCAGACCACTGAAGTAAGACCCAGTGGTAAACAATTTTAACTTCAATCAGTTCACGACCATCTTCAGTTTTCTTCGACACGTTTTAGCTTCACTAGTTTTAATCTACTGCTTTACAAATATAATTTATTGTGTATCTGGTATTCAGTCATTAAATTCAGTAGTGAAGAATACAACTAACTTCCAAACGTATATGAGTTCGGTTTGTAAACTGAAGGAATAAGCGAGGAAAACGGAGAACATATTGCGTGAAAGAAATATATGTAAATTGTCATGATCACAATAGGCGAGATTACGAAATTAATAGTAAGTACCAAGAATCAATAATAATCATAATAATGGTGATAATAACAATGGTTAAAAAGAGCATAAAGAAGCAATAATATTTGAATTTCTAAACTGATAGGGGTTTAATATTTTAGTTAATAAAGTTAAAACAATAAAACTAATTACATTAACCATAGGATAGAAATAAAGACTTGACTACAATAAACAATAAAGATGCTACTATGATTAAATATAAGTTGGTAGGAAGGAACAGGAATGTTTGTAGAGATTATAGTTTAAACAAACAAGATAGAATTTCAGGTGTTTTCCGCAAAAGTAGAACATGAGGAAGAGGAGGTTAATAGTGGATTGATTTTTGTGACAATGTCGGATGAACCAAAAGCTCATCTTTTACTTACATATACAAGATTTACGACGATGAGTTATTGCTAACTATGTATGCTGTACTCCTGCATTAATAAATTTGGTTGATCAGATAAACAATACAATTGTTAGCTTTATATACATTGACCATATGGTTGGTTAAAAAAGACTTTGTTATTATTTCATATTGAGGAAGGATATAACTCTAGCTACGTTTTAATGAACTGGATAGATAGATTGCTGTCAGATGTGAATCTACCTGCCTCCCGATGTGTTGATGTCCACACAGTAATTCTAATCTAGTACCTTCCGCTTCAAACGCCAAAGTATTATTTGCTGAGATAATTATTAAAAATAATCACTAACCACTAGAACTCGATATCAATCACGAGATAATTCAAGCCTGTGAATAAGGATATATATAAACAATCCAATCTTTGAATTGAAATCCAAACTATCGGACAGACTGATTTTTAAGCGTATTTCAAGTCAGTTTATTTATTATTATTCTCTTAATTTGTCTAACAGCAAGTTTTTTTACTTTGATAAATTTAAATCATTTTTTTCTCGATATCTTTTTGTTATATCTGACATTGAATTGCCCACGGATATGCTTAACTAGCTTGTGTTTCATAGTGAAACGCCGAACCCAACGATGTGTGGTGAAAACTCTACGATTGGTGATATGGATTTATTCGACCTCGAAAATAAATTATACTAATATATGAATACACCAAATAAATGGTTGCTCTGGTTGTCAGAAGGGCATCGGCCTCGTAACTTCCGAAGGAACCGAGCTTTCATCATGAGGAGTCATAGTTCTTCTAAATGAAGACCTTCTAATTCCCAGGGCAGAGTTTAAAAAGTTCGAATAATTATTTCTGGTTAGCGTTTTTTTAGCGAATCGGCAAAGGAAGAGCAGCATATTTAAAACTGAAGAACATCAGGAACTCAAAGCAACTGCCAAACAACACCAAGGTCAGGATTTTAATACAAATGACAAGACAGTTCTACTATATGGGGCAGAAATCTGGAGAACTACGAAAGCCATCATTCAGAAAATACAGGTGTTTATTAACAGATGTCTACGCAAAATACTTCGGATCCGTTGGCCGGACACTATTAGCAACAACGTACTGTGGGAGAGAATAAACCAGATCTCAGTGGAGGAAGAAATCAGGAAAAAGCGCTGGAAGTGGATAGGACACACATTGAGGAAAGCACCCAACTGCGTCACAAGACAAGCCCTCACATGTAATTCTCTGGGCTAAAGGAATAGAGGAAGACCAAGGAAGACATTACGCCGGTAAATGGAGATAGACATGAGAAAAATGAGCAATAATTGAATGGAATTAGAAAAGAAGGCTCATGACAGAGTGGGTTGGAGAATGCTGGTCGGCGGCCTATGTTCCATTAGTAGTAACAGGCGTAAGTAATTAAGTATGAATACACTACTTTTTATATTTACAATTTACATATATAATTAGAAATTGAGTAGTATTTAATATTGTAAAGAAATTTCAAAGATCATACAATTCAACATCGATAATTGACAAACATAACTAATTGATTAAGTCGTATAATTACACTTCAAGAATTGAATACAAGTCACAGATGATTAGAACAAAATCAACTTCAATTGATTAAGTCGTTACTCACAGTATTACACTTATGATCCATGTCTATGTAGTCCTTTTTGTAAGTAGGTTTCTGTAATATATATATATACTGCAGGGGTGTACAGTTTTTAATGTCTGTGGTGATTATTTCGTTCTTTAGAATTGACAAATCATTACTAATGGGTTCTTTTGTTTACATTATAGAAGAATCCAAATAATGGATTAATAAACTATCCGGTACTTCCTGATTTCATCTGAGACTCCATTCAAAACTAATCTATACAAACATTTCAACCAATCAAATAATCGATTTTAATACAAAGTTAAATTAAATATTTCGAGTGATTTTTAAATGCTAAAATTTGCCATCCTTAAAAAAATTATGATATTGAAAAAAATACTAAAGATTAATCTTAATTTTATTGGCCAAAACCCTTACTGATCGTAAATTTAACGGGAATGTAAAAAAGAATCGTAAATATTAGAAGCAATAAGTAGAGATTAACATCTTTGGATGGCAGCTCAATAGAGCACCAGACCGAAAATCGTGGGTTCGAGTCCGGCATTCGAGATCATGTGTGTGCACTAGTGATGAGTCTCGTATTAGGATAAAACTGTCATCTAGTGCTTCTAGGTTTTCATTGATTGAAATCATGAGTCGATTGAAGCTAAACCGCCATGGAAAACCTGGGAGCACTCCAAGACCGTTTCGTTCTAGTATGGAGTTCCTCAGCAGTGAGCACCCGTGGTCCCGCACCCCGCGAGGTTTGAACTCAGGAACTATCGGTATCGCGTCAGGCGCTTAACCAACGAGACCACTGAGCCGGCATCCAACTGTGCTAATGTCTAACTTCAACCGATCCACGAAATTGCGCAACCACCTTCCATTGTACTGAGTCAAACCCCTGTTTCAACCCGACATGGATTAGCTGCACTGGTCACGGCTTCTCACTAGAACTCCGAGAATTTTCTCACGAAGCTAGTCACCAGTAAGCACATGGTAATTATCAGTTTAGGTGTTGTTGAGATTGTTAAGTTTTTGATTAAAATCATGAGTCAATTGAAGCTAGACCACAATGGAAAACTGAGACTGATAGCTCCTGGGTTCGAATCTCGCGAGGTACGGGATCGTGGATGCACACTACTGAGGAGTCTCATACTAAGACGAAATGGCCGTTTAGTACTTCCAGGTTTTCCATAGTGGTCTAGTTTTAATAGACTCATGAATTCAACTATAAAATGACTAAAATCTCCAGAAAACTCCCTTTCTGATCATATCATTATTCTCCATCATAATTTTGATTTAAAACTTTTTATCATTCTTTAATATTTTTCATGCTATTGAAACTAACGAAAACTTTACCAAGTCAACTAAATAGTCTAAATGTAAATATTGTCACTGATGTAAACATAAACAATCATATTCTATCTTCATTATAAATGGTAAATAGCTTACATTACATAAAACTTATTATCTGGTATGAAAACAAAATATCGTTATGACTCCATTCACACTTCTTAATTGTTTCATTTAATTCAAAGGTGTTAGAATGATCTTCGATTATCTAATATTGAGTTATTTAATTCTAGTTGTTTTATTAAAGAATAAACATTTTTTTATAAGTCATATTCCGAACTGATATTTACTGTTATTGTTTGAGTGTTGCTAATTTTACTATGCCTCAATGTTATGTTTTTCTGAAATATATATCAGAGTTATTCTACTTCTAAATTGTCTTCTTGAATATATATTCAGTTTACATGTACTTCTGGCTTTTTCTTGGGTTTTATATTTTAGGGTGAGTGATTGAATGTTCGTGTGTGTGTGTGCGTATCAGTGAATGTACTATGGAGTACACATAATATGCTAATTTATATTAAAAGAATTTCGATCTTTCATAATTAAAAATTAACATGGATCAAAATCAAATCCTAATCCTAAGGTATAATAAAAGGAAAATTTAATCAGACTGATTATAAGTCACTTAAAATATTTAACAATTGCAACCATTTAATAAACTGAGTAGTAGAATTACATTGATGTCAATGTAATTATCGATAGTTCATCATATTTGTGAAAGCCAGAGTGGCTTATGTCAATCTGGGTCATCTTTGGGGCCTTCGTGATGTTAGTCTGGCTGTAAAAGGTCGGATCTACAACGCGTCTGTGAAGGCAGTTCTGCTCTATGCTTGTGAATCCTGGCCTCTCCTAGTTGAGGATGTTAGACGACTCTCTGTGTTTGATCATCGATGTCTCCGAAGGATTTCTGACATCCAGTGGCAACACCATCTTAGTAATACAGAGGTTCGGCATCGTGTGTCCGGTCACAGAGACGATGATGCAATCGGTGTTACCCTTTTGAAACACCGACTTCGGTGGCTTGGACATGTTCTACGAATGTCGTCCCAGAGAATTCCACGTCGTGCATTATTTGTCGACGCTGGGACTGGTTGGAAGAAGCGGAGAGGTGGTCAGTGTATGACATGATGTCGTGGTATGAAAGAAAGCTGTAAAGGACTGGCTTCTGTGGGTCCTTCACGACCCCCTGGCTGGGGTCCTAGAGATGGTGCGACACAGTTGTTAGACGCTATCAGATATGGCTCATAGATTACATGATTTTTAACACTTGCAAAAGAACATATTTCGAATCTTCATAACTGATTTCTTTAGTTGGTTTCAAATCTAAATCATATACAATAATAACCATAAGTAACCACTAAATTATTCTAATAATGACTGATCAGTTTTTTGGAATTAGTTAAAACAAGGATTTCCTAACCTGTATTTTCACGAAATTTTAAACCGATGCAAAGGACTTGTAGTTCAAGTAGTTACATTTACTGATTTATCTTTCCCTGAATTAGATAGATTAATTGCGAAGATATCATTGTCATTCTGAATAAAAGAACGTCAGTAACTACTTTACGTGAAAGCGAGCTTTTTATTTATTCCAATGGGGTTGAATAGGTGTATACTGATGACTTGTTCTGGAACTGAATACCTTTTATTTCTCTAATTATCCACACTTTTCTTTGGATTGCTATTAACCATCATGTTCAAAAATGGTTTTGATATTTAGTAATCTTATGTGAATAATTATCATGTGCTCACTGGTGACTAGTTTCTAAAGGATATTTCCAGAGTAATTGATGGATTCAAACCATGTCGGATGTGAAGAAAATACATACTGAAGACAATGGGAAACGATCATGCAATATTGTGGGACAAATTGAAGTTAGACTTGTTCACCTCTGGATCCCAGTTCTGTGGTCTAGAGACTAGGCGTTTGTGTGCAGGGATTAGGCTGCTTCGTCCGATTCCCAACTGTGGTTTCTTGATTGCTTAATGCTAAGATCTCACGCTAGGAGGAAATCCTGCCCAGTGCCTCTAGGTTTTCGACAGTTGTCTAGCTTAGGTGGATCCCTATACTTTTGACCAATAGTTCCAATAAAATTGTTAAAAGTTGAAAGACTAGATCAGTTTATTTCAACACAATAGTATTGAGGCATCGTACTCACTGTCAGACTCAACGATGCTAAGTTCAGACAGCTGATGATCATTGAATCGTAATAAAACAGCCGTTAAATGCTCCGTGGTTTCCAGTATCTATTCAGTTTAAATTAGTCCGTGACGAAAACCATAATCAAACCCAAATGAATACTGCGTAATTACATTATAACAGTGTAATGTGTTTTTTTCTCTATCAATTCACGTTCATTTTAAAGAAGATAAAATATATTTAATAATTAAATGAATGTTTTAACAAGTTGATGAATAAATCTGATTATTTTTTTATGATTAAAAAGATACAATTCATGATGGATAGTACATAACTACTGACTTATATCAACGATAACAGTATGTTTGGTAAATAAAAAAGGAACGAATTGAGCGAAGAAATTTCTTTCCAATTAGTTTTTCATCATGCCTCAACACTAATATATATATGATTTACAATAATAATATAATACTCATCGAGTGGATACGTTACGTAATAATTACATAATGACATTTACATTAACATTGAGTAATTGGAAGAAAGAGGACCATTAATATTCAAAGTAATTATTAAATCAAGAAGTTGCTACGTTGCGTAATATATGAAATAAAGAAGGAACAGAATTTTAACGGATGGTCAATAGGATGGTAGTTACGTAAAAATCAAGAGATGAATGTTGAGAAGTTATAAAGTTCAAAAGTAATAGAAACAAAATCACAAAATTTAAAGAAAAAAACAAGTGGAAGAAGTATGAAAAATGGCTTGCGCAATGTGCAAGAGGCGCACTCGTAAATCATGTGGCAAATTTGATCGGATATTGTAGATAACCTTAAAAGCTTTATTCAATTCAACTTGATGACCTGTGTCAACCAAATGAGAGAGAATAGAGCTTTTAATCACTTAACCTGTCCTTTGCTTGACCATGACGGATGATTTTTTCTAATACGAATTGTACGCTCTATAGAAGCTGCTGAAACGATAGATACACATAGATTTAGCGAATTCAGATAGTCTGACTTTATTGGTTGTTCTTATTTTGGGATGGTTGTAGAAGGTGGCATTTAATCTGGCAGCATTAAATGTTTTTTTTGTACCGCTCTTCTTAGTTTCCGAGTCAAGATTTCTTCAATGGTGTCATTTATGAATTGTAGTTTTATGAATTGTACCTTCTTATGGACGGTGGGTACCTTTGTCCTTATTTTCTTCTCCATCATATGTTTGTCGATGAACTTCATGGGATACCTATTCATATTAAGTAGGTTCCGAATATTATTCAATTCTTCGTCAATGGTGTCTTCAGAGCAAATCGTTCTAGCCCGATCAATCAAGATCTTTATCAAGTTCCTTTTGTATCTGATTGGAACTGTACAGTATATTTAATATATGGCTATCCAAATAATTTAAAATCTATACTTCATTCTCTTTAGGACTTATCAACTAGATGTAACTACCTCTCAGTAAACTAATGTTTACACTTATATTCGAATACAGTACCAACACTCTATCTATTAACGTGTACAATAGATGTAAAGTTATGTTTGGAATTTCCTTTTCTTATTATTCAAGATTATAATTAATCAGTTTTGTATATGGTTATATCACAGGTTGTTGTTTTTCTCTATTATACATATTTGGTATGTAATTAACAGTGGAATGTTCCAAGTACACTTACAAAATTACTTTTCTTTAGATGACATTCATACAAAAATAGATTTTGAATCATGAATATGTATGTGTTATGTTTTTTTAAAGCAAATAAATATCTAACATTTCTTATTTTAACTCTATACATATAGGCATATACATATATGCCTATATATGTGTATACAAATATGTATATGAATTAATATATTCTTATATATTGATATATTATCATTCTCATTCATACTTAGATTTGTGTATCCACTTAGTCGGAATACTGGTTATATATATATATATATATATATATATATATATATATATATATATATATATTGTATACGTAAGTATGGTCGTAATGGCGGTACATACATTTTTTTTATTTCGGTAAAAAAGGAGCAAATAGTTCAGTATATATATATATATTACTACATAAAAACTCCCTAAACTACTACTGATTTTTCTTTTCACATTCTGTTCTTTTTTTTCTAATTCTTGTGTTTTTTTTTCCATTTCACCATTACATTTCCTTAACTATTAGAAAAGACAAGAGAGAGAGAGAGAGAGGGAATAAATACATATTGTAGACAAAGTGTATTTGAATTACTAAGTTATTTTATTGATATTTAGAAATTAATGAGAATTATTATAACTGGGAATATTGATCAAGGAGTGGGGGGAAGGGAGTGGGAAAAGAATATCAAATAAACAAATGAAAAATGTAGTACTAATTTAAAACAAAAAGAACATTTCATTATGATTTAATATATGATGAATAAATCATGTTATGTAACTGTTTGATTTTAAATTGTAAGCCACAGGGATATTTATGTTTAATGACAAACAGTTTACTATTAAACTAATAAATTACCGTCTATAACACTTAAAATAAACTAACACTGTGTATTCACATGGTATTGTTTGGTTTGTATCTTCTCATTGAGGTTTAAGACTGCAATTGATCTGTCTGTTATTGGGATATGTGCATACTGTGCGTATGCCTCGATTCACAGGCTATTTGTAAGCAATGATGGATAGTGACTAGCAATAGAATCCAGGATGCGCGTCTCGTCCTATTTGGGACTCGTCAGCCGGATGTACCTGCATCTCAGCTGAGTGGATAACGCGATGGCGTTTGAAGCGAATGGTACTGGGTTCGAGTCCAAGAGTGAGAGTCAACTATGAGATGCAGGTACATCCAGCTGACGAGCCACAAACAGGACGAAATGCATGTACTGGATTCCACTGCTAGCCACTATCCATATTTGCTTAAAAAGCTTATGACTTAAGACAATATCGAGGCGACTCACACAGGATGCACGTATACAAACAAAATACTAATGAATTGCAGTCCTAAATAACAATGGTAAGATACAAGTAAAACAACACCAAATGAATTTATAATGAAATAGTTGTACAATGTTTCCCGGTTTTCTGGTTTCCTACCAACTAAGTCTTGCTATTGATGTTCATAATAAAATATAATACAATTATATACACTAGTTATGTGAATAAATGAATACATTATAGTGGTGTTTCTATGAACTTATGATTCTTTTGTACTTGATGCCTACCTGATTTAAAATTCTAAATACAATATGTTCGTTTTTGTTCAATTAGTTCTATTTAAATTGCGCTATTTTAGGGATTAATGGTTCGTATAATAATTCAATTACTTCTAATCATCACAATCATCATACTATAATATCCGCGAAAACTCTTCTGATATGAATCAACATATGCTCACTAGTGACTGGCTTCAAGAGGTATATCCTAGAGTTCTAGTGAGAAGCCGTTACTAATGGAGTTCAACTGGGTCTGTTATGAGATAGTAACTCAATAAACATAATGGTGGACAGTGGTGCAATTTGTAGATTGGTTGAAGTTAGACATCAACACCGTCAGATACCAGCTCAATGGTCTAGTGGTTAAGTGCTCGCGCTTGAGACTTATAGGTCCTGGGCTCGAATCTTGCGGGAGGCGGGATCATGGATGTGCACTGCTGAGGAGTCTCACAATAGGACAAAACATCCTTGAAGCCTTCCAGATTTACATGTTGGTCTACCTTCAATTGACTCATGGTCTTAACTGCTGAAATTAAAATACAACCAATTTTAAGTTGACTTTTATGATATCCAAATCATATAAACTATGTAGTAAGTGAACATTATGTAATATATTATCTTTCTCTTCTATTCTATAATGTATTAGGAAATATGGATGAAAATCATTCTCTCTAATATTCTTTTCTTAAATCTTAATATTTTCATGTTTATCATAGAAACTAGTAAATAAGTTCGTGATTTTATTTAACTTTAAACTAGTGTAATTATGATTTAAATCAAAATTGTTGATTCAATAATTCACTGTTGATTTAACTTAATAAGAAGAAGAAGAAGAAAAGAAAAAAAATTAAAAGAAACTTTCTTCAATGTTTTTTTTTCACTTGACGTCACTCATATAAATAAAATAGTCAGTTGATGAATGGGTGCGTTTTTTGTTGTTAATAATGTTACAATTATTATTATTATTATTAAATGATGAGAGAAAAAAAAGAATTCGATTTTCACATGGTAATGATTTTTTAGTTTTTTTTTTAATATTTTTGTCAATAAATGTTTCTAGCTTCAACTGACTGATTTCAACCTGTGAAATTTCTAAAACTCGCCACAAAACCCATTCTGATAATAATCAACTGCTCACTAGTGACTGACTTCAAGAAAAACTCCTGGAGTTCTAGTGAGAAGCCGTTATCAGTGGAGTTCAACCAGTCTGTTGTGAGATAACAACTCACTGAAGACAATGGTGTACGGTGGCGCAACTTCGTGGATTAGTTGAAGTTAGACATTAACACCGTTGGATGCCGGCTCAGTGGTCTAGTGGTTAAGTGCTCGCGCGCGAAGCCAGTAGGTTCTGGGTTCGAGCCCTGTGTGGTGCGGGATCGTGGATGCGCACTGCTGAGGAGTCCCATGCCAGGACGAAACGGCCGTCCAGTGCTTCCAGGTTTTCAATGGTGGTCTAGCTACAACTGACTCATGATTTCAACCTGTGAAATTTTTTTTTCTTATATGGTGATGCATTTTTATGGAAAAAAAATATATTGACCAGTTCAATAGACAATCTAATCGAATAGGTAAACAGTAAGGCGTTTGATGATAATATTAAATGAAATGATAATGGGAAAACGTTCTTTTAGGAATATAATTATCAGAAGGGGTTTTGTGAAGATTTTTAGTTAAGCACTCGCGAGCGAGACTGTTAAGTCATGGGTTTGAATCTCGCGGCCAGGCAAGGATCGTGGATGCAAATTGTTCAGGAGTCTTGCAATAGGACGAAACAGCCGTCCAACGCTTCCACATTTTCGATGGTGGTCTAGCTTCAATCGATTTATGAATTCAACTATTAAATAATCAGTAAATACTTGTGTTTTCCCATTTTTAATGTTAACGATTACGATTGATCACTCTTTATGAGCAGTTGTACATTATGAGAGAAAGATTGACCACAATCTTTGTATGCATATCAACACAAATGGACACAAGTATATGCACCTGAAGAGTGAATGCCTTCGATTCCACTTTTAGACACTATTCAATGTTAATAATAACCAGTAAGTAGATTGAAGTAGAAATATTTAGATAATTTTGTTTGAATCATCCAAGTTATTATTTCTGTAGTAAGCAATTAGGGACCAGTTAGTACGAAATTACGTACCAATGTTAGACAATTCAAGAAAATGAAGACAAGCACAAAACAAACCATGAAATTATCTGATTATGATTGTTTATAATTAAACATATTCAACGTAAATGTAAAATCCGATGGCTTTAATCATTGTTCACTATAGACTTTCAAATAAAATTTTGGTAATAAATTTTTATAATGAAATTCTGATAGGTTTTGGGTTTGAATCTCGCTGGGGACGATATGGTGGATGCACACTGCTGCAGAGTCCCATGCTAGGACGAAACGGCCTTGGAGTGCTTCTAGGTTTTTCATGTTGGTCTTGCTTCAATCGACTTATGATTTCAACTATTGGAATATAAATATACTGTATTGACGAGTATTAAGGTATATGAAATGTAAGTTAGGAGCATGATGATGATTTCTTTCATCTATTTAACATATATGTTTGTACGCATTAAACGTTTCTGAGATTAATGATATAAGCTATATAGAAAATGTGCTGTTTTCAAGAAATTGCATTAGTTTGTATTCAATAATTGAACCATTGTAATCACAAGCTAGTAGTGGAATCCTGATGTTTGGGCGAGAATGATAATGATTGATTGTCTGCTTAGTCAGACATGTAGACAGTCCGATAGGTGTCAAATGAGTTATATATATTCCCCTATCCTTATTATTATTATTACTCACTTATTATTGATTGTTCATTGTTGTTCGATTGTTTCGGGTTTTGGTGTGGAATTACATTTACATTCTCGCCAGGCTAATCATATGTTCTTGATCTGAGTTGTGTTGAAGTCCTGTAGAATAAACACTGGGAGGGAATCTAATGTAGACTATCATTTAAGGCAAATTAACGTCCCATACGTGTAAACGTGGAACACCAACCGTTACAACATTAGACGAAGTAAAGCCGAGCATTATAACAAATCCAAAAGGCGCGTTTCGTTTTATTTGGGACTCATCAGCTGAATGTATCTACATTCTATTGTAATCATACATTTTAAAATTTCTAACTATAGAAAATATGATCAGATATTCTACTTCAGTTTATCTATTTCAGAAAAAAGTTTGCATTTTATTCAATTAAAGCAGATAGCAAACGTTGTAACTTGTTTTTTTATTTATTTACCTTCAAAACGTTCAGTTATTTGGAGTAAATCTTATTGTATGAAAACTATAGGTCTAATGTTTATCATCCTCCCTAATATGTTATGCTTAAGAATTCATTCCATTTTATTTAATATTTGATTCCTCTCTAATACCCATCTGTCAGATTATCTTGACACAAAAAAGCTTTTTTTGTCGTTGTTTTGGTTTTACGATACTAGTAGCATGTAAACATTTATTAATATCAGATGGGTTTTGTGGATATTATAGTAATTTCAATGGTTAAGATCATGAGTCAGTTGAAATTGGAGCACCATGGAAAACTTGGAAGCACTCCAAGCCCGTTTCATCCTCTTGTGGGACTCTTTAGTAGTGTACGTACACGATCCTGTCCCCCACGAGATAAGAACCCGGGACCTATCAGTCTCGCGGACAAACACTGAACCTCGAGACCACTGAGGTGGCTGGTATCCAACGGTATTAATGTCTAACTTCAACTAATCCATGAAATTGAGCGACACATCCACCATTGTCTTCAGTGAGTTAATATTTCATAAAAGACCTGGTTGAACTCCACTGGTCACTACTTCTCACTACAACTCCAGGATATACCTCTTGAAGCCATTCATTAGTGAGCATATTGATAAGTCGTGTAGGTTGAACGCTATATACGATTCCTAAGCTATTCCCGAAACCCGCAGACTAGAACTACACAGCGACTTGAACTCCAGAGATAAGACACAAGTATGAGAGAAAACACTTTATCACAAGGTTCATTTTGGTACAGAAAATCAAGGGTATTTATAGATGTTGGCGTCTGTTAAATCAACATCATATTTCAGTCAATCCGTTAACGTCGTATTATGCTACCGACCAATGGTAGCACGCCACGCTGGAATTCTCGAACGTTCCATCATACTCTGATTGGCTAGGGCCCTTCGGCTCCTTTTTGGGCCTTTGGAGGCTCCGTTGAAGTTCTCGAGAAGCCGACCCAACACATATGTTCAGTAATATCAGATGGGTTTTGTGGATATTATAGTAATTTCAATGGTTTAGATCATGAGTCAGTTTATTATTTGGCTAAGTTTTACTCTATTTAATTTCATCAATCAATAGTAAATACATCTATTCTAGATATTTATACAGCCAATTAACCAATGCTTACCAAATCAAAACATATGCTTTAGAACACATTTTTATACTTGCCGAATAGCACAATATGTATGTATGTCACTCATTAGTAGATTGATTTTTATGCCTGTACAATGAAGCGGCAACTATTGCTGGATCAAAACAGTTATTGACAATTTTTAAATAAATCAAATTGTTGTTTGAACAATCTCAATTGTTACAACTGGATAGTACATTTAAAACGAAATAGATCATTATATTAAGTGAATTATTTGTTACAGTCTATTTGTACACAGATATTATGAACATTGTTAACAATCCTGTGTAGGATTGTCTATGAAAACTATTAGCAACAACCAACAGTGGGAAAGAACAAACCAGATCCCAGCGGAGGAAGAAATTAGGAAGAGGCGCTGGAAGTGGATAGGACACACATTGAGGAAAGCATCCACCTGCATTACAAAATAAGCCCTAACATGGAATCCTCAATGCCAAAGGAGAAGAGCAAGATGAAAGAACACATTACGCTGGTAAATGGAGATAGACATGAGACAAATGAACAAGAATTGGATGGAATTAGAAAAGAAGGCCCATCACGGAGTGGGTTGGAGAATGCTGGTCGGCGGCCTATGCTCCATTAGGAGTAACAGGTGTAAGTAAGTAAGTACTGCTGAGTAATTTCACACTAGAATGAAACAACCATCCCTAACTTCCATATGATCATTTATGGTATAAAATTGATTGGTGCATGATTACAATTAGAAATTTCAACAATCTACACAATCCTATACAGTCATTTGCACTTATTTCTCAAAGGGATCTAAGGCAAATAAAAATATATTCTATCTATGTGAAGTATAAAACATATAAATACATAGTTATAACATGCAATATATCATGTACATATAACATTGTTTTGGATTCCGTTTTGAATATTCATTTGAAGTTCAATAAAAACTGTGTTAAGCATTTGTTTAAAATTGTAATATTCCTAATAATTTTAGGTTATTTGCAACTGATATAAAGTAATGAAATAGAGTAAACCCATTTTATTCCATAAACCTTGTAAATTTTGATTTCCTTAGAATAAGATAGAATAAATTATTAAAATTGTATGCTTATTATTAAAAAAGGTCATAACAAAATAATGTATTGGTTATATATTATTAAGGGTAAGGAATTTCAGTTAGTGCCGTTCTTTTTTTAATATATTGATTGTTAATTTGTTCACAAGTACAGATTATAGGATCTTGTAAATGAACTTAAAATGTCAAATTAGTTCTCATATATAACGTTTAGACTGTTCTACTCAATTGCCGCATATTGTTTAGTATCTGTCATTTTGAAACACACATCACTTTGTGACTATGCTACTTTCTCAGTATATCGACGAATTCAACCTGGCTTATATGGTGCACATTATTTAAATTGGTTGTGACTGATGTACAATTTAAAAAAAATAATTAAAAATTACATTTTACGTTAACTTTTCACATATTATATTTCTTTAGTGCATCAACCTAGTCATTGGCCGTAAATTAGCTTATATTCTGTAATCATTTTTACATGTATATATACATATGATTAGGTCTTATCATTTTAGAAGATAGATAAGGAAAATGTTATGAGTAAAGTACGTGATACCTAATTCATAGATTAACACAAATCATTTGCTCATGATATTTAAGAATATTCATTGACAAATTCCCTGATACGGCCGAGGGCAGGGCGAGAGAACTCTTCCTCTTGAAATGCTCTCACATGTCCAAGCGTATATAGACTCTGTCAGGGAAGTCCTACTCACTGCTTTCTCCCTGTGGGGGTGTTGTTTACGAAGTTGAGAGAACAAAAAGCGAATATCCGGTGGTGTAACCGGATTGGTGGATATGGAGGATCCACCTAGGGGAGTTGGCAAACCCAGATTCCAAACCAATGGTGCATATGGGCGTCAGGATCCTGAGGGAACCGGCTACCATGGGACTGCATCTCCTGACGTTGCTTCACTTCCTTGTGGATCAGACCTTGAGGTCGAAGGCTCCGGGTGTGGATCCATAAGTAAGTCACCTACTTCGATTGGGGCACCCGGGCAGTATCATAGCCCACACAAACTAAGTGACTTGTGTAGCGCATATGTACCATTATTTATGTGTTGAAATAAATAAGTCGACAAGCATATTCATCATATTATTAATCGATTTATCAATAACTCTATCAACATCGTAAAACCTTTATATATGTGGGATGACCGATGTAAATCTCTGAATGTTTGAATAAATTAATAATTCAGCAAACGTTAGTAATTGCAATTAGATCATTATATTTATCATTGATAAGAAAAAAACACTTATTTCCATATTTCTTGGTTTCTTTCTTTAACTATCAACTGATTTCTCAATTTGTGTTGAATGATAGCCTGATATTTGACCATCGAACATCTTTTTTAGCTAATTAAATAATAAGAAAAGAATATGAATAAAAGTAGTCGCGAGAAGAGTTCTAGTTGTTCCGTTCCAAAAAAAAATCTTTATATAAGTCTGCAATTTAAAGGTGATCGAACAGCTTGATAATAAATTCGTTGAAAAGAGATCCCTTCGCTGAAATTCGTGTTTTAATTTTAATGTTTAAATAATGAGACACAAAAGTAGGTATGATGCAAACATCCGTTGTTCATACTGAAAAATGGTTAAGCATTCACTGTAATTTATTTCAGTCAGCTATATTAATTACTTGATATAAACTTAGTGGTTTATAATTTAAATCCTGGATTTCATCTCCAGTAGTATCATACTGACTTATTGATGAAAAATCCCAAATTAAAAATGAAACAATGATCCAGTACATCCTAGTTTCTAGAGTTACCTTAATAAATATCAACTTCGATTGTCAAAATGAGAATATTAAAAATAATAAATTCTATATAACTTTACATCATCAGATATACATAACGATTAAAATAGGACGAAATGCGCGTCTTGGATTCCACTGCTAGCCACTATCCATATTTGCTTAAAAAGCTTGTGACTTAAGACAATATCAAGGCAATTTGCACAGGATGTACATAAGCGAACATGAGACTAATCAATTGCAGTCCTAAATAACAATGGTAAGATACAAGTAGAACAACACCAATTGAATGGATAGATTCAATTTTTAATAATGAAAAAATTATATCTTTTTCATATCAATAAATAAATAATGACTGACATAATAGATGTTAATATACCTTTCTATCTAGTGTGTTTAACATTTTATTTATCCAGATGGAAACTAAATTTAATTTTTTTCTCTTTTTTTTTAGAAAAAAATAAAGAAATGATCGACTAAATTGAAAAAAATTAAAAATACATTCACAGATATAAACAATATGAATAATGATATTACACTAATTACACTAATAAAGCAGAAGAACAGACGGCGGCCTGATTGAGCATCTGGGCTACCTGTTCCTGTCATTTAGATATTTCAGCGAGTGCGTTTCTGAAAGGTGTACAACCTTTCGTTGTTAAAGTTACAAAAAGCCCAATAAGAGATATTATGGTCACTGGCAATATGCAGAGAAAAGAACATACATTATTCAGATGTTCATTTACTGGACTGCTAACATTTAACTGGCGATCACTCAATATTTATTGTCAGGATCGACCAAGAAATAAGAAACGGAAACTTTTTGAAATAATTTGTGCTAAGAATTATATATTATACCAAAAATATAATACTGAATAAAGCTAATAATGATAATATAAGTGACATGAAAAACAAACAAATTGATCCTTCCATTATAGTGAAAATTCCCATTTTGACATTTGGTAAATAAAGAAGGAACGAATCGAGTGAAGAAATTTCTCTTCAATTAGTTTTTCATCATGGCTCTACACTAATATAGAGGATTTACTTGGTTGTCACTTGGTGGACACAATTTATCTAGTTGAACTGAATAAAACTTTTAAGGTTATCTACCAAATTCCATCAAATTTGCCACATGGTTTACGAATGTGTCTGTTGCATATTGCTGAAGCCATCAAAATCCATGTTCACAAACCCAACTTTTGCATCCAAATGAATTTTGTACAACCATTCTCGCTAACTTTGCCAGCGGTATAGAGAAGTTTGTAGCAAAACTTTGATAAACTATTTTCTTATCTCTTCCATTTTTTGTATTTATTTTGTATTTTACTTATTCTCAATATTCGTCTTTTGATTCTTACATAACTACTATACTACTGACCATTCATTGAAATATATTGTTAGTTTCTTCTCTTTTTTTATACATTATGCAACGTAGCAACTAATTGATTTCCAAATGATTACTTTGATTATTATTAATCGTCTTTTTTCCAATTACTCAATGTTAATTTATAATCGGCATGTCATTATAAAATTATTACGGAACTTATCTACTCGATGAGTATTTATGCTGAGGAGTCCCATAATGGGACGAAACGGCCGTAAAGTGCTTCCAGGTTTTCAATGGTGGTCTAACATCAACCGGTTCATAAAATCAATCAAAAACTTACCAATCTCCACAACACCTAAACTTGTAATTTTCTTTGTTATCTTTATTCACAAATGTTTTATTACTATTACTATTATTATTATTATTATTATTATTATTATTACTATGATTGGTTTATATACCATTATTAATCTCCCCGATATATGATTCATTCACTTCCTCAATTCACATTCTTTAACTTTAAACAATGTATTTTACCCTTAACCTGGCCATATATTTAGATTATTAATTTGGATATATAATTGTAGAACCTGAAGAGAATTTATCAAAAAGAAATATTCATCGTTCAAATATTAGTCTTATAATTCATGTTATTGTAGTTTAATTCCAATACAATTCATAGAATCTTTCATTTCTCAATTTATCCAGTTTAAATCAAATTTTAGAGATACATCAGGATTTATATAGAATAGATATATGCTCAAACTGAAATATAACCAAGATTCAAGTAAGCACTCTGATTGATTCGTATTCATTGAGATGTTGATATGAGTTCATTAGTCAAATAATGTTTCTTTTATTTCTGAATCTGGTAACAAGAATGAAATGATTCAAGTTATTCTACTGTATAGCTCAAGTTCAAAATGTACTTTCTGAATATTGTTCTCTTTGAATTCAGCTTCTTGTTATACACAATAAAGTTACGACCCATAACAGATTCACTTATACGTTTGTTTATTTCTCAGTTGATCTAGGGAATCTCAATAAAACTTACATTTTATAAAGAAAAATAACCGATTGAACTGAGGAGAAAATTAATGAAAGTTGGAAATACTAAAAATACATTCACAGATATAAACAATATGAATAATGGGATTACACTAATTCTGATTATAATTGACATGGAAAACAAACAAACAAGCAACCAAACAAACGAATTAATCATTTCATTATAGGATTGTACAAATAAACAATCAGACAAAAAGGAAATATTGATTCATTTACGAATGATATTCATAAACAGATGTATACCAAATGAGGTAGTTTTTAATTTCTATGATAATTTATACATAAGAAGTTGTGTAGTTTTTGTAATAGATGAATTGATGAGTCAGGTGAAGTTAGCCCACCATGGAAAACCTGGAAGCGCTCCAAGACTATTTCGTCTGAGTATGGGACTCCTCAGCAGTGCGCATCCACGATCCCGCGTACGCTTAACCTATAGACCACTGAGCTGGCATTTATTTATTAAATTTCCCTCCTCTCTTAACGGTATTTTATTATTGTTTTCATTTTTACACATGAACGAACAATAATATTTTGAATAGACGATCATAATTTCAACATAATTTATGTTACAAATTAATTACTATTAGAGAAAATTTAAATAAAATGGGAATTATTGAATAGGTAGTTCTATCTACTATAAAACTCTTAAATAATGTACATTTACAACATCATCAGAGATTGGAACCTTCATTTTATTTCAGTAACAAGCAATTAATCACCAGTATCACAAAACAAGCGCTAACTTGGAATCTTGAAAGGAAACGGAACAGAGGAAGAGCAAAGAAGACACTGTGTCAGGAACTGGAAGCAGACATCAGAAGGATGAATAGTAGTTGGATTACCCAGGTGAGAGTTGAATCGAGAATGCTGGTGAGTGGTCTATGCTCCTCCACGAGGGGTAACGGGAGTAAATGAGTAAATAGGTAGTGACTTTGAGAAAAATCTTCGAAGATTTAGTGAACGACTAGGATTAGAAGACAGTTCAAAAACGAAGCAGCTATAATTCATATCGGCAAATCTTTAAATCTGAATGTTTGTAAATGAAACGGGGTATGAAAATTTTCACTTTTGCTTTATTTAGGACTATTTTTTCGTAAATAATGTTATGATTACCCATGAAGTTTATATACATTTTTATCTTAAAGAATACAGTTCAATATCCCATGTAAGTTTTTCACTGAGTTAAAAAACATATACCACTTGAAATAAGCGATCACAGATTCCCATATTTATTAATTCATTAAACATTTGATTAGAGAACTAAAACATTCTTTTGATAGATTTCAATACAGACTAATCTTAATCAGACAAACATTGAAGATCAGAAAGCCCTGACCAATTGTTCTAATCTAGTATGGAACTCTTCAGTAGTGTGCTTCGAAGACCACAATTAGGATTAAACCCAAGACATTCAATCTCTGATTAAGATCAGTCCGTTACGAAGTTCATGAAAATTTAAAAGTCCCTCACAAACCCAGTATATTAATATTAGTCCTGTGATTACTAATGACTAACATCTAAATGCTTCACTTGAAGTGCTAATAATAAGTACAGACTAGTGGAGTACAGATATGCTGAATATGAGACAGTTGTTCACCTTAGAAAATCGAAAGTGGTTGTAAAATACCATGAACTAATCGAAGTTAGATATATAAAACATAAGATATTAGCTCAGTGGTCTAAAGGTAAAACATTTACCCATCAGGCCCAAAGTCCTTGATTTGATCATTAGTGAAATCTTGGATATCCACTTTGGAATTGTCTTATACTAGCCTAGTTGTATAACTATGGTTGTATAACCATTTCAACAAACCCGTTATTACTACTTCGTGAAACTGATGTAATTAACAGATTGAGATATTTGTTTAATCAATTATATGAAGTAAGACATTAATTAGGTCAACATTGTATATAATTAGATTTATCTGTGAATATATAATTATATATGAAAAAACAAAGAATAGACATAATTCTGTTATATTTACACTAACTTACTAATTGAAGCAAAACATTATTTTGTATAAAGTTTATGTCAATAGGGAATAGATATGGAGACATTTATGACAATTCCTAATAAATAAAAAATGACCAGATTATTTCAATGATAAACAAATGAATATTTTCAAATATCCAAAGAATGTTCTGTATAAGATGCAGATAAATCGTTTCTACCGGGGAGGGGGGAAATATTTGAGTAACTTTCATCATGATTCTCATTTGATTGATATATTGAAATAAGCGCTATTTGGATTAGCATACTTTAGTTATTTTAAAAGCAATTAGTCCGTTTGATCAATTTCGATAGGGTAACAAGAAGATGAAGATTATCAGAACTATGTGATATAATAGTGTAATACATTTCGTCTTCTATTGCTAAACATATAATTCAAACAGGTCATAAGATTGATGTTAACTCAGCTTCTGTTGTGTTGTACAAAAGTGTGAAAGGGTGTATACTAAGGTTTATTGAAGCCTCAGCCATACAAAAATTCAAACGACCTTTGTGTATTCAAAACCAGTTTATTCTCACATTAAACCTACCCTGATCATATTAGCTTATTATCCAGAATGATGAGGTTTCATATTGTTTTCACACTATTATTTTCTTTATTATCCTTGTCTCCTCTTACCCTCCAGTTCTAGTCTAGTTAATCTTTTTATTTTTATATATCAATGTTCTTAACAAGTGTATTATTTGTGATCAGATTGTTCGAATTGTATTACGTTAATATATCACACAGTTTTGATAATCGTCGTCTTCCTATTACACTATCGAAATTTAGTTATTTTGTTTAAGTGTCATTATGCAAACTATGTAATATTTAAAAATTCGATATAATTTCATTTTGACTAATGAAATTGTAATGTGATTTGCTTTATTAAGCTTACATAGTTTATTCTAGCTTCAGGGCAAGCTAATTTACTCATTCTTCATAGATCATATTTTGATCTTGTCACTTATACGCTTATTAATACTGACTGTTTTTTTAAGAGCGTATATGTGTACACTTCTTATCCCATTCATCATAAGTCTATAACCTATTTTTGTTCAAAGTTAAAGCAATTGGTCCCTTTGATAAATTTCGATAATCTTCTTATTACATTATTTTTGTTCGACTATAAATATAGACTCACGCTTGGTTAAATCGAGTCGACTTACCACCATGCGTTATTCCGCTTCACTTTTTCCTCTTCGTTTCTTCTTTCGTTCATCTGGATCAACGATTGTACGAAATATGCTTATTCATTCTCGTATTTGACTTACTTAATTCCATTATTCACTAACGCGATTTAAGTTGATGATTATATACGAGGATTAGAGACATGTATATTTCAATAACGTCAATCATATCATCAAACTGGAGTCAGATTCAGGGTCACAAAAAAATAATGATTAGGATCTTCAATAGTTGAAATCACAAGTCAATTGAACCTAGACCAACATGAAAAACCTAGAAGCACTCCAGGGCCGTTTTGTCCTAGTCTGGGACTCTACAACAGTGCGCATCCACCATACCGTCCCCAGGGAGATTCAAACCCAAAACCTATCAGAATTTCATTATCAAAATTTATTAACAAAATTTTATTTGAAAGTCTATAGTGAACAAGGATTAAAGCCATCGGATTTTACATTTACATTGAATATGTTTAATTATAGACAATCATAATCAGATAATTTCATGGTTTATTTTATGTTTGTCTTCATTTTCTTGAATTGTTTAAAGAAACAAGATCATTCTATCTATTTCTTATTTAAATTCGTTAGTACTCCCTAGACTTCACTGATAACCTATCTAACTACATAACACTGGAAAATCTCATAATACTTACACAAAACATTGGTACGTAATTTCTTACTAACTGGCCTCTAATTGCTTACCACAGAAATAATAACTTGGATGATTTAAACAAAATTATCTAAATATTTCTACTTCAATCTACTTAATAGTTATTATTAACATAGAGTGGTGTCTGAAAGTAGAATCGAAGGCATTCACTCTTCAGGTGGATATGCTTATGTCCATTTGTGTTGATATGCCTACAAAGATTGTGGTCAATCCTTCACTAATAATGTACAACTGCTCATAAAGAGTGATCAATCGCGATTTTTAACAATAAAATTTACTGATTATTTAATAGTTGAATTCGTAATTTGATTGAAGCTAGACCGCCATGAAAAACGTGGAAGCATTGGACGGCCGTTTCGTCCTATTGTGAGACTCTTGAGCAATGCGCATCCACGATCCTGGCCCGGTCGCGAGATTCGAAACCAGGAATTATCAGTTTCGCACGCGAACGGTCAACCTCTAGACCATGGAGTACGCATCCAACGGTGTTATTGTCTAACTTCAACTAATCTATGAAATTGCGCTACCGTCCCCTACTGTCTTTAGTGAGTTACTATCTCACAATAGACCCGGTTGAACTTCATTGGTCATGGCTTTATATTAGAATGGCATGAGCTCAACTATTAAGTTACTATAATATCCACACAACCCCCTCCCTGATTTATTGGTTAGTTTAAAATTACATTTAATTTTTCAAAAATATATCTTACATGTGTTATATACAATCCAAAAAAAAATTCGCAGGGAGACAAAATTTTCACAGAACATTTTCATTAATTAATCAATACAATATTAAATATTATCAAACATGAATCTTTGAAGTAGTTTGATATCTAACATATTAAACGGTTACCATTAGTTACCCGCGATGTCAACAATGTGTTTGTTTGTGTTTTATATTCTTTTACACGCCCTAAGATTTATTATATTATGATTTACTAAATGATAAGTTGTAGCTTTAAAAGTTGTGCTGATTGAAGACATATATATACTCCGAAATAGTGTTTAAATGAAGCGGTATTTCTAAATTATGAAATGATTTGCATTGTTATTTATGTAGTTCGGACAAAAATATTTGTTTCAAGGTAATCATGATCATAAAAATGAAGAATCGACTGTATTTCATGGCATTAATATTTGGGTAACTTGCTATCAGCCATAGTTTAATAGGATGATAGATAGATAGTTAGGTAGGTAGGTGGTTTTAAAACATACTGACAAAATACATGTTAAATATACATATTACTGATTGATTCACAATTTTCGCTCTCTTAACATAATAAAATACAGTATGAATAAACTAATATGAAAAATTCTTGTTTAAAATACAGGATTGTAAATCATTTATCTGTTTCGAATGTTCGGTATATGCTTAACAAATCGGAATAAAAACTTACATATGCCTGTGACTCCTCGTGGAGAAGAATAAGCCGCCCACAAACACTATCCATCCAATCCTATCCTAGGTAATTCTTTCAAGTTCTTTCCAGCTGTTAATCATTCTTTTCATATCTACTTCTATTTCCCGAAGTAATGTGCTCTTTGGCCTTCTTCTTTTCCACTTCCCGTCAAGATTTCAAGTTGCGGCTTGCAGTTTGGTGGTTTCCATAATATATGTCCTATCCATTTCTAACGTCTTCTCCCAATTTCCTCCTCAGTTGGAAGCTGGTTTCGGAAACAAAAGCTTGGTCAAATAAACCAAATTCGTATTTGTTTCAATAGTCTGAAGAATTTACACAAAACTGATTCCAAAATAGTTTGTACGAAAAATAAAAACAAATGACGAACTGTATGAAACTCCTCCTGCTCTACTAATTGATCAACTGGTCATATGGTTAAAGTATTATCTTTCTAATCACTACTTCATAGATTATGCACATGTGTTCCAACTATCACAGTTTACGTAGCTTGGTAGTATCATCAAGTTTCGTATAAACAATATGGCTTGGAGCAGAGTGAATAAAATCTGGACTCTATCAGTCAATTAGTCATTCAATAATAATCAATGTGGAGACTGACACATATATACTCTGGCTCCAGGTATCATAAAATGTTTTGCCAGTTAATTTGCCAGACGTAACACATGGACGTGTAGTGAAATAATGTTGCTATACTAAGGCAAATATATGGTGAAAATAACTCTAGCTTCAACTGACTCATCAATTCGACTCATATGTTCCTAAATTAAAATGAATAATCTGTTCTAAACAATGGTACTTTTTCAAGAGTTATCACATTTGCTGTGTTAATTGTGAAAGATTGGAGAAATTACAAAGTTATCATTTGAAATTACAGAATGTACAAGCGCGTTTTAAAGGAAAGAAATTTTGAGGAAATCATTGTTCTCTAGTATAACTCAGAAATAAAGCGGATGAAATATTTTGGGATATTTGTTTCGAATGAACTGTTGTACTGTTAGATGGTTGAAAGTGGTCGAGAATAAACCTTTAACCCTATGGTACTTTGAATCTTGAGAGAACTGTCTTTCTGTGGGATTTGAACCCAAGTAGCCTATCTTCCCTGTCTAAGATTTAACCATTTGTATAGTACAGATATTTACAGTTGATTAATCAGTGATTAATGACCAACATCATGTTTATCTAGTTATTTATGTGCTAATCAAGTTTTATTGATCAGCAAATTACGGCATAATCATTAGTCTAAATAACTCAATATCCCATGTTGTTATGTTTTTGAAATTGGCTAGCAGGAAACCTTCAAAGTAGATAGTATATTCATTACCAAACTGTTGTTTAAACTCAATATTACTCCTATTCTCAATTCACTTAATATGATTATTATTCTTATTGATTATATTATTATGGTACATTATATGGTAGAATGATCTTTGTATCGAAAATATTAAAAGATTGAATACACAATTTATTTGTGAACAATCATTTTCGTTGGGTGTTTGTTGCTGTTGTTGTTATGTAATTTCAACCATATTATATGTTAAATTGATTCATTGTACGCTAGTTTACATAACCATTAAAAAATGTACAAATGTTGACGATAAAATCAGATTACATTATATATTCTTTGAATCCTATTAAAAAGAGATTTTATCAAGCCTCGTTTATATTTCAATGAACAGAAACTATAGAAATTTAAATATTGCTTCATCCAATTTGATTTCCCTATAAACTCACCGTTTTATAGTATCATCTTCTCTTCGACTCAAATGTATGTCTAAAAAGGCCGATTGGTAATTGTTTTCTATTTTATATGTTATTAAGATACTGATTGAACCTCACTGAATTGATCTGATAACTGAGAAACCTCAAAGTCTTCATCATATATAACTAGTATATCATCCTTGTATCTTTGATACTATATAACTGTTAGTTTATAGGAAACTAACTTGGATGGTGCAATACTTTAATTTCCATAGTTTATTATATACGTCTATTATTTAGCAAGCTTACACTTGAATGTAAATGAAGATAATTTAATTGAAAATGTATAATTGGTCATATGATGTTTTGTGTATTATGGTTCGACAAATATTTCACAAAAATATCATAATTTTGTTTTATAAGATTGACTTTCCTTACAGAAATCCAATATTAACTACTTCTATATTATCACCTGAATATAAGAAATAATTTTCAGCATATAGTTGTAGAGATTATGAATCGATTGATGTTAGACTACCATAGAAAACCTGGAAGAACTCCAAGGCCGAATTGTTCTAGTATGGGACTTCTCATCAGTTCGTATCCAAGATCCCGCCTCGCAAGATCTGAACTCAGGACCTATTAGTCACGCGCGCGAACGCTTAAAGTCTAGACCACTGAGCTGGTTGGCATCCCACGATGTTAATGCCTAACTTTCATCGATCCATGAATGGTTACGCAATCAGTCCTCTATTGTCTGAGGTAATATACCTGTCTCTACCTCAAAAATAATTTTCACAATAAAAAAACTATGGTAATCTTTATCTTTTGTATGTATCTTATAATTTCATTACTTTAGACATCGAAATCTCATTTTGGGATCGCTTATTATTAATAAAACTAAACTTTGGAATAAACCAATACACTAGATATTCTTTTCTTTACCATTCCAAGGTTTGGTAATACGATCTCATACAATTCTAACGGAAGTATTTTAAACAAGTATAATTAGTTTTAAATGGCTGAAAATAAATTTATACACATGATATTGAATGGTTACAAACATCTTGTTAATTGTTATTTAGTAATATATGACAGAGATATATGAAAAGCATATTTTTTCTTAATTGCTTGAAAGTGATCAACATTAAAACTTATACATGTAATCTTGAGGAAAATAATGCTTCATGTGTGATGATAACCTGAATCATCCAGCTTTACAGTTTAAGACATCACCATTGACATATTAACTAAATTTGTGTTTTACTGATATGATGAAAAGAAAAGTCAATCTTCGATTGAATTACTCATTATGAGTTTTATTCAATAATACATCCGTTTTGATTCAACGTGAGGATCATTCAATGTAATATTTGATTGTTTTCCCATTATGATAGTTTCTTTTGTATAATATACGATATTCTTGTATTCACTTGACATGAACGATGCTCAGTAAGTGATTTATTATAACTGAGTATGTGATTTAATCTTAATTATTATTTATATAAGAAGAATAGAAAGACCGACCTCTGCTTGTTTTACTGAACATCTTTTGAGAACAAAACAGTCTATATAGTTCAATATCATACTAGTTGTTAAACAAGGGGCATACCGTTTACTCAATGAACTCATTCAAAGTGACCAATTCTCAGAAGCCATAATAGTTAAAAGGCATAAGCTTGACATTTGAGTTTATAAATAGTGATTAATTGACCGTCAGTTGCCTTGGTAACGGGAACAAATCAAACATTTTGATCCTATTTCTTTTTGTTAATTGTAATCATTGTACAGCACTGTGTTACAGCTAAGTGATCTAGTAGCTAGACGTTTACGCGTAAGACCGAGAATTTTGATTCGATTCTTCGTCACGTTGTTGTAAAGATGTATACTAGGACAAAACAGTCATCTAATGTTTTCAAGCTTTATTGGTTATCGGTTAGTAATTTCAGTGACAATTTAGTAAATTAAACACAAGATTTTTTCTATAATTTCAAAAAGAAATTTCGCTATATTACGTAATAACATTATTTTAAATAATCTAGGACTATTATTCGTAACAATTACAGAGTTTGTTAGCATAGTAGTTGCCCGAAATGCCCCGGTACGGCCGAGAGTGGGGAGAGTCCGCTCTCCCTCTCGTAATGCACTCACATGGCCGCGCGTATATAGCCTCTGCCAGGGAAGTCCTACTCACTGCCTTCTCGTGACGGGGTTGTTGTTTACGAAATTGAGAGGACGAAAAGTGAATTTCCGGCGCCTTAGCCGGATCCCAAACCAAATCAATGGTGCACATGGGCTTCAGTATCATGCGGGAACAAATGGCGTATGAACCAATCGTTGGTCACCGGCTACCATGAGACTGCATCTCCTTGCGATGCTCCACTGCCTTGTGGGTTAGACCTTCAGGTCAAAGGCTCCGGATGTGGCTCCCTAAGAAAACCACCCGCTTCGGTTTGGACGCCCGAGCAGTATCACAGCCCTTACACAAACCAAATGAGATTTGTGTTGCGCATATGTATTTGGTGCCTCCTTAACTTCTTTGCATTTCACATAATTTATTTTATTATCGACAATTCATCTTTCAAATTAAACATTATCTTATTCATGAAAACATACATCAATTTGTATTTTTAGCCAAAGGGACAATAGCAAAATATGTCATGAACAGAAACAAAGGTCAAGAAAATCAATACATTGTTTAATACGAAATTATAGAGTTCTTCAAAATAATATGAAAACTATAAATTTAATACTTCATTTGCATATTATCCATCAATTATCTCTTACAAACTTCATCATTCCGTCATAATTGTTGATATTACAAATACTCTCTGTTTATATTCTTGTTCTATTCAATTTGATCGCAATCTTCTGAGTCCCGGCATTCCACTTCTGACTTTTGTCACATACTACTTATATCTGTCAACATGGGCGGCATACGCCATAGATACATCATGCATTAATCGTATTCTGCAGATGGTATTGTCCTCTGTTTGTTCAAACATTTCTAATGGGGACAAATTAAAAGTAGAGGAAAAAATTGAAAATCAGTAACATTTTAATCGTTTCTTACAATTCAACTTCATAATAGAAATAAAATGTAAGAAAATTATTAAAAAATACGTAGTTTGTATTCAACTTTTTTTAAAAGGAAGAACACGATTTGTTAACGAATAATTGTTTATATGAAGTTTAATCACCGATCAACTCACTTACACCTGTTACACCTCTTGGATGAGAATAGACCACTCACCAGCATTCTCAATCCAACTCTGTCTTAGGCAATCCTTTCCAGTTGTTTACAAGTGGTATTCGTCCTTTTAATGTCTGCTTTTGACTCTTGACGCAATGTGCTTCTTGATCTTCCTGTTTTTTTTTTACCTTCAGGATATCAGGTAAGCGCTAACCTCGTGATGCAGTTTGGTGATCCCTGTATTGCATGTTCTATCCACCTCCAGTGCCTTTTCCTAATTTCCTCTTCATATGAAAGCTGGTTTAGTCTCTCCCACAGTAAGCTGTTGTTGATGGTATCTGGCCAACGGGCATAGAGCATCATACGTAGACAACTGTTTATAAATACTTTTATCACCGATCAAACTGACCAAAATATAGTTTTAAGCAAATCAGAATTTACTCATTATTTTATCATCAATGCTATACAGAAGACTGTGTTGTTTATTCTCTTAAAGAGACATGAACTAAACTCTTGGACAAAATTAATAATTCCAACATTTGGATTTTCGTAGCACGAAAAACTAAATATACAATTTGGATATGCATAATACATAATATTCCATTTTCATAAATCACACTTTAGTGAGAGATTATATATCTGTAAAGAAAGAAATATGTACATGTATGAATTAATCAATGGTAAGATCCTTAACATGTTTAATTAAAATATTATGATAAAATTAACCAGTTGAAATAGATTTAAACTGAAAAACTAATAAAATAAGCGTTCACGAGAGAGACAGAAAGTCCAGGGTTCGAATCCCTCAAGCGGGGTCGTAAATTTTAATTACTGAGGAGTCCCATACTAAGACAAAACGGTCTTGGAGTGCTTCCAGGTTTTCCATAGTGATCTAGCATTAATTGACTCATAAATTCAACTACTAAAGAATACTTCTTTAACAGATTACAGTTTAGATTTACTCCGATGAATAAATGTAACATATAATACGCGAACAATATTGAAGAAGTAGATTTTATTGTTATTTTATATTGTTATAAAATAGGTATTATACAACCAGTTATATTTCTTTCATTTTTTAACGTTCAATGATAAAAATGTTTTAGAAAATAGTAGTCTGGATAGTTACTAATGTTTTATTGTTTGTTTTTACTAACATAAGTTTGTAGATAAATATGTTGCTTTAATGATTCTATAGAATGTAATGAAAATAACAACACTGTACACTTTTATTTTCAACAACTACTCAGTGTTTATCATCTTGAAATCAATGTATATTCATAATAGAAATTAGATAGATGATTATTGTATGTTTTATAACAAGACAAATATTTTAAAAACGTTTGACTTCTAGAGTCAAGTTTCAATTGACCCATGATCTAAAGTATTGAAATTACTACAATCTCTACAAAACCTATTCTGATACTAATCAACATATGTTCACTAGTGAATGGCTTCAAGAGGTATATCCTGAAGTTCTAGTGAGAAGCGGTGACCAGTGGAGTTCAACCGGGTCTGTTGTGAGATATTAACTCACTGAAGACAATGGTGGATGTGTCGCTCAATTTCATGGATTAGTTGAAGTTAGATATTAAAACCGTTGGATACCGGCCAGCTCAGTGGTCTCGAGGTTCGGTGTTTGTCCGCGAGACTGATAGGTCCTGGGTTCTTATCTAGCGGGGGACGGGATCGTGGATGTGCACTGATGAGGAGTCTCGCAAGAGGATGAAACGGCCTTGGAGTGCTTCCAAGTTTTCCACGATGGTCTGTCTTAAAATGAATCATGATCTCAATTACTTAAATTACTTCTAGAGTAGTTTTTCAATACAATTTTATAATTGTCTTCTTAGCTAAGTATTTAACTGTACATATAAATGTAAACTATGATGATTTTATTATAGTAATCTAAAAATGTGGTGCTTACAAACAGACATAATACTTTTTCTCAATTAACTTATGTTAAACAATCTTTGTACCAACATTATGAAAAGTCGCATTTGAGAATGAAACAATCATATAATTATAATCATATCTAACAACTGAATTCAAAACATGCGTTTCATCCTATTTGGGACTAGTCAAATGGATGTATCTACATCTCAGAATTGATATTCACTCTGAGATTCTAACCAAGTATCATTCGCTTTAAACATCATCTTATAATTAGTTTCTTATAAATTTCAACTTGATATGATGGAAAGAAAAGTCAAAATTCGATTGATTTACTCATTATGAGTTATTCTTCAAGATTATTTCCGTTTTGATTCAATGTGCTGATTACTCAATGTAGTATTTGTTTCCTTTTCTCGTATGATATTTTATTCTGTATAATATACGATATTCTTGTCTTCCATTAACATGAACTATACTCAGTCTTTGATTTGTTATAACTCTAAGTATTTTTCATATATGTGATTTCATCCTGATTATTAATCAAAATGGGTGTACAATCAATATATAAATGAGTGTATTCTCTACTCGATTTGTCGTCGTCGTGTTTTGAGGTTGATAAATCACCACTTATATCAGTCTTTGTGTTCTTAATTTCGCGTGATGGGAATTGCAGAGGTCCATTGTTCCGAGTGATAAGTGTTTCCGACATAGCAATCAGCGAGGACTAGATACAAGAAGTAGCATTAAAAGAGCCAAGACAACAAGCATCCAAATGACAAATCATAACTCAACTAACTTCATTCGAACAGTAAAACGCTATTTTTTTAAAAAAAAATTCAATAAATTAGTTAAAATAGTCCATCTGAATAGTCTTAATTTAATTTATTAAAACAAATCAATTTACTTTTATTACGATTCTTAAATAAACCAAATTCATGTCAATTTCACTCTATTTTCTTTTTTCTCTTTTTTCTCTTTTTTTTGGATTTGAAACATAAACTAATTTTTTCTTTCAATCTATCAAAAACTCAACTATTGATTATGTAACTTAAATTTTTTATTTTCTTATTTATTCCCTTGAGAAGAATACAGACGAATATTCTACGTAAGTTTTGTTTTAAATATTAAATATAATTAAAACTTTAGAAACATATAAGTAATTTCAATAGTTGAAACCATGAGTCCATTGAAGATAGACCATCATGGAAGACCTGGAAGCACTTCAAAGTCGTTCCGTCCTAGTATGGGACTCTTCAACAGTGCGCACCCCTGATCCCGACCCCCGCCGGATCAGTGGTCTAATGGTTAAGCACTTGCACGTGATACTGATAGGTCCTGGAATCGAATCTCACGGGGGGCAGGATCGTGGATGCGCAATGTTGAGGAGTCGCATACCAGGACGAAACGGCCTTGAAGTGCTTCCAGGTTTTCCATGATGGTCTATCTTCAGTGGACTCATGATTTCAACTATTGAAATTACCAAAATCTCCATAAAACCCCTCTTGATATAAGTAGTTTGTTTACTCGTCTTTTCTATCATTCCTGCATAGTCAATATAATTTTGTTTATTTATTCATGAATATGTATATAACTTTGAAATTGAATGAATTTTGTAATGGAAATTTAATAAAACTAGGAAAGAAAATTATTACAGTTTGGTTGAATATGTCATGGTTTATTTGGTTAAAAAGAGAAGAAAGAAAATACACGTATTATTCTAGATTATAATCATATAAATTGTGGTGTGTGCTACTGATATCGATAGATATAAGTAGTATGTATCAATGATCGAAAGTGAAATACCTGGCGGAAGAAGGTTGAAAAGATCGAAAATAATAGAATGAGAAAAGAGAATGATTGGTATGAAAATGACGGAACAATAAAGTCTGAGACAACTGATTGACAATCACAATTGATTGATCACTGAGTGGTGATCAATGTCATGTGTGTCATGTCGTTTTTAGTTCAGATCGAATGCTATCGACCAAGTTGCCGTGTGGCCACTAGTCTAGGTGATTCGACATTGGTTGATAGCATTCGATCTGTACTAAGAAGCACTCGACACACATGACATTGATCACCACCCAGTGATCAATCAATTGTGATTACGTCTCAGTCCTACAGGAGGTCGATCGAGGCCTAGATAGCCCAGTGGTAACGTCTCTGACTGTGAAGCTGGTTGACAAGGGATCCAATCCGTCAGGGAGCACTAGTTCCCTCAAGATTATAGGCACACTTTGCTGACGAGTGCTAAATAGCACGAAACCCGGGTTCAGGGTTTCCTGTTGACCACCTCCAACCACCATCTAATCACAACGCATTGACACTCTGCAAATGAATTTACTGTATAGATCTCAGATTTTACTAAGACTTTCTGTAATTCTGTATTAAAATACATTCGATTGTCCTCAATTGTGTTCTTGTTCACTACAATATTATTGGAAGACGTTTTACTGATTATAACAATAAAAGTAGCTTGAGTTTTACTATCAAAAATGAATTTATACATCACAAGATGGAAATCTGAATGGGGAATATAAAATATTCTTGGAATAAAGATCAAGTTGACTGATGCCATTAATATTGTTAAATCAATTAAAACAATTGTTATACTCACTTGATATTGTTTACTTGAAACGACCATTTATGTTTGGAACTGAAAATGATCAGTCTCTTATTGACATATGTGCATCCTTTGTGGTTTGCTTCGATATTGCATTAAGTCACAAGCATTCTAAGCAAAGATGGATAGTGGCTAGTAGTGGAATCTAGTACGCACTCTTCGTCCTATTCGGGACTCGTCATCTGCATCTCAGAGTTGATGTTCACTTCGCAACTCGAACCCAGTACAGTTCTTAGCAGGGCACATCCAGCTGACGATCCCTAAATAGGACGAAACACACGTCCTGGATTCTGCTACTAACCACTATTCATCAATTGTTATACTCATTATGAAAAATAATTTTTATGTTTTGGCAGCACAACCAATAAATCTATCCACTTTTATTCAAAATCAGTAGTAGTTAAGATGTAAGCACTTGGGATTGTACTGATAAATTTTAAATCTAACTCAGTGTTATAATTTAAAATCTTTAAATTAGAAGTGGATATTGCAAATTCATGTATCCTATATGATCAATCTAGTTGGATGTGAAATAGAAATGTATCATTCATATCAGATAAGAATATAGCTAAATCATAATGAAAACTATTTTCAACACATAAAAACTTCTACAAAATGACTTAAGTTGATTCATTTTTATCTAAACTGCCTTGAATTACCAGTATGGTTGTATTTCACAGTGAATATTATGTATAGAACATTTATAATTACGTAAAACTACTAAAGTATGTATGTCAAACTTACGAGAAACAAACTTAAAGGATAAGTTACATCAAGCTGACTAGTCTCAAATATTAAAAAAAGGCTCGTCCTAGATTCTTCAAAATGCTCCAATGCCTTCATTTACTAAGTCGATTCATGTATAATCTTCTCCAACTTCACGTCTTCATCTGTTATTGTGTATTATCACAGTTGAAATCACGAGTAGATTTAAGCTAAACCACCTTTAGAAACCTGGAAGCACTAAAAGAGCGGTTCGATCAGGTGTGGGACTCCTCACTAATGCATATCCACAATCTTGTATGCAGGACTCGAACCCATGGCCTTTGATCTCACTCACGAACGCTAGACTATTTTGCTGGTATTGAACTGTGCTAATGTCTAACTTTAATCAGTCCATGATCTTGCTCAACCCTTGATCCATTGTTTGAAGTGAATAACTGTTTTCACTTAGCACGGATTGGATTCCATTGGTCACAGCTTCTCACTAGAACTAGCTAGTCACTAGTGAGTACACGATACTACAAACTTCACAAATCCCTATAATGTTATTTGTTATTTAATTCATGTTTTCTTAGATAACCATCAATCATATTATTCTCATTTTTCTTAATCTTCATTAACATTATCATTATTATATTTTGTGTCATAATGAATTCTGTGAATAAAAGTATACAAATTACTTTTTTTCTTTTAAAATAAGAGAATAAATCAAAACTGAATTTATTTCCAACAAGAATAAATACAGTTTCATTCTGTTTGTTTTGTTCTTAATCTTCTTATTGTTTCCATTGAATAATAAACCCTTTTTTTTGTTGAAAAATAAATAGAAACAAGACATTTAAAACTTGGACTAAAAACAGAACATGAACAGTGATTTAAAAGGGCGTTACCATGTTTTCTTTTTCTTCAAAAAAAAGAGAAAAAATGGTACGTTTATAAATGTTTATCTTCTTTTCATATCGACACACCGTATAGTAATGATAGACTAGAATGGTTTGAAATAAAAGAGATAGACAAACATGACTCTTCGGTAGTGCGCACCCACAACCACGCTTGTGGGATTCGTACCTAGGACTTATCGGTCTCGTATGCGAACGCTTAACCTCTGGAGCGGAATTGTGGATGCCCACTTCTGAGGAGTCGCATACTAGGACGAAACGGCCGTCTAGTTTTTCTGGATTTCCCATGGTGGTCTAGCTGTAATGGACTCACGAATTCAATAATTTAATATTATCTATGTACAAATATAAATACTAGTGAGTAAGTAGCAATATCAAGGCAATCTTCACAGGATACATATATGCGTTTCGTTTTAACATAAACATATTGGTGGCGCATTCTTACAGATGTTGACGGAATAAAGTCTATAACAGTAAAATCTTGTGATAGTAAAGACACCATTCAGCCATTATTGTTATATCTAATGGTTTACATTATTGACAATTAGTTTATATGGTATGTTACCATTGAATAAAATGCGTCTTTCTATAATCAATCAAAATTCCATGGTTTAATGTCTTTCGTAGTTTCCAAAAATCATCATTTAGAAATCTAGTATTGAAAGTTTGCATAATCGAATGTGAATATTCTAAGATACCGTTTCAAGATGGCAAAAACCTGTCAAATTAAGCTACGAGATTTCAAAAACATTGACTCAGTGTTTTTATCGGTTAACAATAGCGCATCGGGAAAAGCTACAGTCAGTGAGATTAGGAAGCCTAACGCCATTTCACATCGGGTTTTGCTAGCATATAGAAGAATTCCTCACATCAATCTGCTGTATGTTACATTTTGTATAGTAAAGAAGATTCTTTTAAATCTACGTTAAAATAATTAGTCTTTTTGATAAATTTTGATGGTGTAATAGGAAGACGAAGATTATCAAAACTATGTGATATATTGATGTAATACAATTCGAACAATTTGATCACACATTACATACTTGTTAAGAACATTGATATATAAAAATAAAAGGTCAACTAGACTAGAAATGGAGGGTAAGAGGAGACAAGGATAATAAAGAAAATAATAGTGTGAAAACAATCTGAAACCTCATCATTCTGGATAATAAGCTAATATGATCAGGGTAGGTTTAAGGTGAGAATAAACTGGTTTTGAATACACAAAGTTCGTTTGAATTTTCGTATGGCTGAGGCTTCAATAAACCTTAGTATACACCCTTTCACACTTTTGTACAACACCACAAAAGCTGAGTTAACATCAATCTTATGACCTGTTTCGACTATATGTTTAGCAATAGAGGATGATAGATGTTGTTCGAAATGTATCACACTAATATATCACATAGTTCTGATAATCTTCGTCTTCTTACTACATTATCGTAATATATGTTAATTAAAATTGGACTTATGATAAAAAAGATCTAAATTTAATATTGAAATAAGCTTGGATCAGATTACCAAGTGAAACGTTGAATTTACTCCAAATTCTTTCACTGAGATTTTACAAATACATTCTTTCTCGTTAATGTCTCACATCAACTCGGCACCCAAATACAGTGAAACTATTCAATCAAATTTAAACAAAAGTTCTCATTTAATATTATAGGGGTCTATATTTAAAGCTATCAATCTATAAAATATATAGTTTTATACTTATACAGATGTCCATATCAGACTTATTTTGCAGAATCAACTAAATGACAGTTCCAGAAGCATTTCCGAAAGAAGAACATCCTCTTGAAGATAGTTTTGAAGTCTTCATCTTTTTTCCTTTTTTTTTACAATAAAACTAATATTTAATCAAAGATTTCCATATCTGATTTCAACTGTTTTAGACAAAGTTACTTTCATTGTTAATCAAGTCATAACTTTATTATATAATCAATCTCTTCAACTGTTAATCATACGAATTGGCAGGGAATTTTATAAATAAGAATAAATTTGTTGTTGTTGTTGCTGTATTCATTTATGTATGTTTGATTTAAACAAATAATTATATGTGATAAAAAAAAGAGAATAAATTAAGCAGAAAAGGAAATTTCTATTCAATTAGTTTTTTTATTGTGGATATATATTTCCAGAAGGGGTTTTGTGGAGATTTTAGTAATTTCAATAATTGAAATCATGAGTCAATTGAATTTAGATCACCATGGAAAATCTGGAGGCACTGAACGGCAGTTTCGTCCTAGTATGGGACTCCTCGGCAGTGCGCATCCACGATCCTGCACCCCGAGAGATTCGAACCCAGGACCTACCAGTCTCGCGCCAGGCGCTTAACCAACTAGACCACTGAACCGGCATTCAATAGTGTTAATGTCTAACTTCAAGTAATCCACGAAGTTGTGCCACCGTACACCATTGTCTTCATTGAGCTGATATCTCACAACAGACCTGGTTGATCTCCACTGGTACCTATATTTATAGGTCAAAAATAACTTCATGTTATTCGATGTATCGTGTTCATTTATTAATCTTCCCTTACTTGAAACTGTGGATTTTATTTTCTGTGAACTAAAGTGAGGCGCATAGAAGCCTTAATTTGAAATGGTGGAGAAGATTTATAGCTAAGGTGGATGGTTTGATAAAGTTTTATTCTCTGATCTGGATGGTTAAGTCTTGTGTTCTTTTGTAGCTTCATCTTTTGATCCTCTATGACGTATTGATATTTGCGGATCCTGTAATATGCATCCGTTATCAATGGGTACACCATTTTCCTTCCACTTTGCTCAGCTATTCTCTATCCCAATGGGTATTTGATTGGAGGTCTGTATCTTACACTTTTTGGTAGAACATGCTGACAAAGACACTCGTGGAGAAAATGCAGTTGTTCTCGAGTGGAAACCTGACTTTTGACGAAATCTTCCTATTTTCGGACAACGAGAAGCGTAACACGCTCATATAATATTGAGATGATGGAAATTTGTAGCTCAGGTGGATGATTTTTATGGTTTAGTCGACTAAACCATCCGGCTCAGAGAACAAAACCTTAATTTCTTCATCTCCAGGAAAACCGTTTATTATTAAATGCATAATGAATTTCCGATTCCGATCTAACGATGGATACTATAGACAATTGGATGGGGTAGTCATAGGGTCACTTCTTAAATCCACTACTGGTAGACATTTTTCTTGCAATACAAGAAAGTGAACCAGTCAAGGACAAAAACAGTAAACTAACATCTCGATATCTTTATATAGATGATACTTTCATAGTATTAGAAAAAAGAACATGAAAAGGATAATTTACTTAATATATGTAATAAAATTCATCCATCTGTTACTTTTATACTAGAGAACGAACAGAGTAATAGTATATAGTTTCTAGATGTCCAACAAACTCGAAGCGTAAAGAAAACATTAAAAAGTGGAATACATAGAAAGCCTACATTTGGACAATATACTCATTTTTTTATATAGTAGTTTGCCAATCAGATACAAAAGAAACTTAGTGAAGGTCCTGACTCATCATCTTAGAATGAATCTCTCTGATGACATCATTGTAGATAAGTTGATTAATATCTGTAACCTGCTTAGTAGGAATGGATGTCCAACGAAATGCATCAGCAAACATAAGAATGAGATGAAAAGGAGACCGAATATATCTACCGTTCAGAATAAAGTATTGTTCTTAAAATTACAATTCCCAAATGATTTTACCGAAGAAATTGTGACTCAATGGCTAAGAAGAAAGATGCAAAAAACATTTAATGCAGCTAGACTAGATGCCTCTTTCTACAACTGACCCACAATAATAACCGTTAATAGAGACAGAATACTTGAATTCACCATATGCGTGTGTATGTACCAATTCAACTTCTCCTGTGGAGCCAGTTATACGAGGTGTACTATTCGGCTAGTTCGTCATCGAATAGCAGAATACCATCCGTCTTGACTGAGCAGAGCACATGCAGGAGCGATTAAAAGTTCCATTCTCGCTTACTTGGTGAACATGGGTCACCAAATTGACATGAACATAGCTTTTAAGGTTTCCATCAAATTTGCTACATTGTTCATGAATTCATCTTTTGTATATTCCTAAAGCTACCGAAATCCGTATTTACAAACTAAATCTTTACATCCCAAAGAAGCTTGTACAACCACTCTCATTACTCTAGTTATCGGTAAAGGAGTGAGTTTGTAGCTGAACTTTGATGATAATGGTGAACGGTCGTGCAATATCACCGATTGGTTTAACTTAGACATTAACACCGTTGGATACCGGTTCAATGGTTTAGACGTTATGCGTTCGCGCGCAAGGTAGAAGATCCTGGGTTCAAATCCTGTAAGCGAGATCGTGAATGTACACTACTGAAAAGTCCAATACTAGGACGAAATAGCTTTGGAGTGCTTTCATATTTTCCATGGTAATCTAGTTTTCATTAACTCATGAATTCACCTATTTAAAAAATATAATTTGGTAATTCTTTTTTTTGGGGAGGAGGGAAGAGTTTCTTCGTCTTCAGATAAATGACAAAATCATTATAAATTAAACATTTCAATACAAAGTGTCAACATTTAGATTAAACAAAATAAACACAATAACAAATCTATATATAAATATTTATAATTGGACATTGAACCAAAGTTTTCGTTTTTGTCTAGTTAAATGATCAATAATATTTAAACCATCTGCTGTTCAACTTTATACATAATATAAACGACAAGTATTCTACATTATATTACAATATATGATCCTTTATATACTAAAGAAAATTGATGTTCATTCTAAAAGTAATACAAAACATGAAGATCTAATCGACAACAATATCTTTCTAAAATATAAATAACAAAATAATTATAATCCAAGATAGAATGTGAATTAATTTGAATAATGAACTGATTATTACATTGGCTAGTTACTTACTTACTTACTTACTTACTTACTTACTTACTTACTTACTTACTTACTTACTTACTTACTTACTTACTTACTTACTTACTTACTTACTTACTTATGCCTGTTACTCCCATAAGCCGCCGACCAGCATTCTCCAATCCATTCTGTCTTGGGCCTTCGTTTCTAGTTCTATTCAATTGTTGTTTATTTTTCTCATGTCTGTCTCCATTTCTCGACGTAATCTGTTCTTTGATCTTTCTCTCCTCCTCTGGCCTTGGGGATTCCATGTGAGGGCTTGCTTTGTGACGCAGTTGGATGCTTTCCTCAATATGTGTCCTATCCACCATTTATTTAGGTACATTGACTAATTATCATTAAATAAATTGCTTTAGAACAATAGTGTTAATAAAGTGTACTGTGAAATAATAATAATAATAAAGAACTTGTAAATGAATAGAAAAATAGAGGAAAAATTGAAGAGCTAATGTTTGAATGACTGTTGTAAATCATAGAAGGATGAAAAATAAAGTATATTTTTTCTTATTTGATTAAAAAGGATGTGTTATTGACTAGAGTTCAGCAGAGATCAAACAGTATGTTTAAATTTTAGTACACTTATTCCATGATTAAGTAACTGTTTATTAGTTAGTTACTTACGCTTTGGTACTTCTTATGGAAGAACATAGATCACTCACCAGCATGCTCTATCTAGTTCTGTCCTAAGCAATCCTTTACAGTTGTTTCCAGTTGCTATTCATCCTTTCAATGTCTGCTTTCAATTCCCAACGCAATGTGTTATTTGACCGTTGATTTTTCCGCTTACCTTCAGGATTCTAAGTTAGCGTCTACCTCAAAATGCAGTTTGGTGATTTCCTTAATATGTGTCCTATCCACCTCTAACGTCTTTTCCAAAACTTCCTCCTCACCTGGAAATTGGTTTGTTCTCTCCCACAGAATGATGTTGTTGATGGTATCCGGCCAACGTACATTGAGTATCACGTGTAGACAATTGTGTTCTCTAAGTTTCGGCTGCACACAGTAGAACTGTTTTAACGTTCATACTGAAGATTCTGACTTTGATATTTGTTGATAGTTCTTTTGAGTTCCAAATGTTACTCACCTTTACGTCTGCATCAAATTCTCGTTGTTCATTGATGATGCTACCCATATACGTGAATGCTCCCGCCTCTTCCAGTGTTTCTCCACCAAGTGTGATTGGGTTGGTGTTCTCTGTGTTATGTTTGAGGATCTTATTGTTTATCTTGTGTATGTTAAGCCCTATTGATGAAAAGGCTGCTTCTACCCTGTTAGTTATGACCTACATTTGTTCGTATGTACGGGATAGAAGGGCCAGATCATCTGTGAGGTCTGAATCGTCTATTTGCATCCAAGCTGTCCATTGTATTCCGTGCTTCTCGTCAGATGTGGAGGTCTTCACAATCTAGTCAATCATCAGAAGAAAGAGAAAGGGGGATAGTAGGTAGCCTTGTCTGACTCCGGTCAACTGTCTATCAAGAAGTAATTTTTTACTGATTTCATGTAAATAAAGCAGTCAATGACAGTGAATAAAAACTCATTAAATGTTATCAACTTAAATCACTACTCCTGATTACTAGCATCTTTTAAAAGGTAATCGATAGTAAACCTGATTACTAATACACTTTTATGGTTAAATAAAAAATAGGTTACTTCTGCACATATTTTGATCGGTAAGTAGAAGTATGGAGTTTTAAAAAACAACTTTATATCAATTCACACTTTTGAGTAGTATATAAACAGGAATTTCTTAGGCGTATAAAACACAAACAAATGAACAAAGGATAAGCAACTGTACAGGTGATACTATATTTTGAAGTTATTAAAAAGAGAAAACTGACAAAATACATTTACATTTATACACGATCTCATCAACTAGTGACTATGAAAATCATTTAGAATGTTAACAAAGAATCCATAAAACAAGCAATTGTGTGTTCATTGTTGATTGACTACTACATCTAAATTTTAAGTAATATATCGTTAGTTTAAACCTCATCGAAATTATCAAATATTAACTGATCACATAGCTTTATTAACAGTTAAAGGCAAAAATGAATCATATCTTGAGAATACATCAGTTGAAATTATGGATTATTGTGTTATATTTATTTAACCATTAATAATTTCTCAATAGTAATGAATTATGAAATATGTTCCTAAATGACAAAGAACAACTTTCGAATCAAATGGTTATATGGAGGAAAAATAACAAATACTTATATTCTGCGAGAGATTTTGTGGATATTATAGTAATTTAATAGTTGAAGTCATGAGTCAATCGAAGCTAGACCACCAACATGGAAGCACTGGAAGGCCGTTTCGTCTTGGTATGGGAGTCCTCGGCAGTGCGCACTAATGAATTCAGCCATTAAATTACTATAATATTAAAAAAAACCGTCTCTGATTTTAATCATTATATTCTTACTAGTAATGGTCTCTGAGAGTTACTTCCTGGGGTTCTAGTGAGAAGTCGGGACCAGTGGAGTTCAACCAGGTCTTTTGTGAGATAGTAACCCATTGAAAATAATGGTGGACGGTGTCACAAAATAGTAGATTGGTTGGAGTTAAACATTAACGTCGTCGGATGCCGACTAGCTCAATGTTCTAGAGCTTAAGGTTTCGCATGCGAGACCGATAGGTCCTGGGTCCAAAACGTGCGGGTCGTGATCGTGAATGCGCACCGCTGTGAAGTGATGCATTACGAAACGGCCTTGGAGTGCTTCCAGGTTTTCCATGGTGGTCTATCTTCAGTTGACTCATGAATTCAACTATTAAAATACTTATATCATTACGAGTGTATGTGTCACATTTTTGTCAACCTTACATGTTGAACAAATTATTTATTATTTTGATTGAGTAGTTGAATAGTTAATGCGTTCACATTTAAAATGAAAGATATTATGTTCAAGTGCCCATGTGAACTTCACAACTGAAATTCACTGACATGCGACCTAAAATGAGATGAAACGAACTTCTTGAATCCGACCTCTAGTTACAATCTACTTGTTTTATAAAGTAGATACTTATGGTTATTTTCTACAAAATTTAAAATTCCTGAGTTCATACTGTGGTGTGTGCTACTTATATTGACATAGGTAGTATATGATGTCAGTCGTGAACAGAAGGTTTGGCAGCAGAGAGACAAGAGGATCGAACAGTAAAGAATGGAAACAGAATGCAACTTGTATGAAAATGTAAGAAATATGAAGTCTGAGTCATTTTGAGACAAGTGATGGACACTTTGTAAATTAAGCATTTACTTTATGATTGTTAGATTTTATTACCAAGTCCTGTAATTTTGTGTTAAATACATTCGATTGTTCCCACTGGTGTTCGTGTTCACTACAATACAGTTTAAGTCATGAGAAACATTTGTATTCAGGAATGAACTACTCATATAAAGATCTATATTCATCATTGTGTAATTAGTTCTTACTGAATAATGCACTTTGATGAAAAAAAAAGTTATCAAACTATTTATTCATTTATTTCAAAAGGCTTATTTATGAGGAAGTTTTTCTCTCGGTGATTATATATTTGTTTTTTAGCTCTAGTCTGATTAAAGATATTATTGCCATAAATGAATCACACTTGACACATATTAACTCCACCTCTCAAAACTAGTCACTAATCAGCACATAATAATGATCAATATAGGGTTATAGAGATGATTAAGTTTTGATTGGTTGATTTTGAAACAAATCAATCTTTTTTCCCGTTTAAATTTATCAAAATGATTAATAAATTATTTAATTATTATTAAATAATTGATCGATAAAACAGCCTTTTAATTTGTTACTGTTCAATATAAATAAACTTAGCTTGTGCCAGAAATCTTTCAAAAACAAATAAAAATTATGTTTAAAAAGACAGATTCAAGAGTAAACTAACAAATGAATCATTGCCCCATTGTAATCACAATTGATTGTTCACTGAGTGGTGATCAATGTCACGCTTGTCTAGTCCTTATTAGTGCAGACCGAATGCTATCGATCATGTTGCAATGTGGCCACCAGTCTAGGTGACTCGACACTGCGGGCACTACGTATTGAGATTTTAGATGGTGTTTGGAGGTAGTCAACAGGAAACCCTGGACCCAGATTTCGTGCTACTTGGCACTCGTCAGTAAGGTGATTACATCTCAGTCCTACAGGAGGTCACTCGCGGCTCGGATAGCTCAGTGGTAACGTCTCTGACTGTGAAGCTGGGTGACACGAGATCGAATTCGTCAGGGAGCACCAGTTCCCTCAAGATTACAAGTACACCTTGCTGACGAGTGCCAAGTAGCGCGAAACCCGTGTCCAGGGTTTCCTGTTGACTACCTCCAACCACCATGTAATCTCAATTACCCCATTATTTTTAAATGTTATATATATATATGGATTTTCATTTATTTAGTTAATCCGTGTTGGGTAGAGATGGTAGCGCAATTTCGTGGAATGGTTGAGGTTAGACATTAACATTGTTAGATGCCAATCCGCTCAGTGGTCTAGAGGTTAGGCGTTTGTGCTTGAGGCCGAAGTTCCTGGGTTCGAATCTCGCCAATGGGATCGTGGATGAGCACTGCTGAGGAGTGCCACAATAGGACTAAATAGCTGTTCAGTACTTCGAGATATACAATGGTGGTTTAACATCAATCGACTTATGATCTCAATCAATAAACTCTTAAACAATGAATTTATTTTTGTCCCTGTAAACTTCATTAGTTTAGTGGATAACGGGTTGACATTTGTAGTGAAGATTATTGGTTTTTCGTTTCAGTGTGAATATCAACACCAAGATGCAGGTACATCTAGGCAATCAGTTCAAAACAGGTTGACATTCTGGATTTCATGGCTAGTCACTATCTAACTTTAATAAACTTACCTAGTTATTTATGTCCTTAATTATGTTTACCTTATTGATCATCTAAACAATATAACAAACTGTCCTAGTAAGACAGTGCTAGAATGCTCATTTAAAATCGTAAAAAGTAAAGAGTGGAAAATCTCAAATCTGTAATAAGCTTATTCAAACTATGATACTAACATGTGTTACACAACAAATAATCCTACTATACAAGCTTATATTTCTTAAAGTTACTGATGAATAGCCTAGAAAGTTAATTTATGTCATGTTATAATAGTTTCTAGTGAAACGTACATTAAAATGAAGGTTTTTTTCAGTTTTATATTCAATATCGTATTATATAAATATATTAGATTTTTCCGTATTATTAAAACAAACAAACGTTGAGAGACTACAGATCTCGGATGTAAGAATTAGTCTACATCAATTACCTCCAAAGAAAGTAAGTAGATTACAGAAAACATTTAACCTTTAAAACGATTTTAGATTATTTCGTAGTATCGGTTGTACGCTGCTTCACATATTCTGAAACAACTGTTCATTGCTATCTGGTCTTCAATAGTACTTTTGGCTTATGCATCTAAATACATTTGAACTCAAACTAACAGTGAAATGGATGACTCAAGTTTTATCCTGTATAAAACTCGTCCATTAGATCCACCTGATGTTCATACTGAAATTCCAATGAAGTGACATTCGCGTGAAACGACAATGCTTAATTCACTAAACCAAAGACATGTCAAATAGATATGAAGGTCTCTAATTGTTGATATTAAAGGCTGAAAATAATTAGTCTCTATTCTCATTTATGGATCATAAACGGATTGCCTTGATTTTACATTATTCTGAAATTCTTATTTTACTTAACTTTCCTTTTTATTCTGCCTAAGTCATCATTAAACTTTTATATGTATCTGCCTGACTGTTTGTCATACTATCTTTAGTTTTAATTACCTCTCTGTCTCTGTCTCTCTCTCTTTAATCGCTAATTCATTTATCTGTAAGCTTATTAAAGAATATTTCATTTTCATATTTAACTGTATTATATTTGTTCATTTTTGTAAATTGTATTACCTTTTTGTATATGATACTAATATTTAGTCGGTGAAATCTAGTTTATGATTATTTGCAAGTCAGTATATGTATATATGATGTACTGTTTAAAACATAAAGAATAATTATTATCAAAAAGACGATAATAATTCATGGTCGGATTTCTATGAGTTTATAGAGATTGCTCATTATTGACCTATTTTGAGAGGTAATTCTTGTTGTTCCAGCTAGAAATCGTGACTGGTGGAGTTTAATGATGTCAAATAGAAGTCACTTATCCACCAATAGAATCAGTAAATGATAGTGAATTATCACTAACTAATTAAAGTTAGACATGTAAACAACTAGATATTAACTAGGTTACTTAATGGTTAAGAGCTAGCCTAGAACATCTGGAAATCTTGTATTCGATCTCTGATGATATCAAGGGTAAAATCTATTGAAGCGTTCTATAATAGAACCAAGCAATTGTTTGACTTTAGTTTGTAATAGTCATTTATCATCAGTCAGGGATGTAAATTGTAAAGTAGATAATAACAATTTGATTATTAACTGCTAGCTCATAATAGATTCATGCAGTTCTAATTGGCAGTTGTGACTGGTGAAATTCAACCATGTCTAATATAGGGTGGATATTACCGATAAAACTGGATGTCATCATGAGATATCGCAATATGTATATATGTTAGCATATTACATTTCTTAAAATGTTTTTTCAGTAGAATTTATCTCCAACAAAAGGTTAACAAGAAAGAAAAATGACATTTTATCTAGCTAATACATATATTAACGATCAATAGTAACCTGATAATTAACACTCAATAGGAATCATGTGACAGTATTTCACGGTTGACTGATAACAATTACACGTCAAATAAGTTTTCATTAAACCAACTGACAACAATAAATGATGCTCTTTACTACTACTGAATTCATTACCAGTCATTTCGTCCACAATATAACGTTTAATAAATTATTTAGAGTATAAACGTTGCAGACAACTACAGGTATGTATTTTCAGTTCGACTAGTATTGTGATGTGTGTTACTGATATAGACAGATATAAGTAATATGTATCATTAAACGAAAGTGAAATGTTTGTTGGCAGAAGGTTAAGAAGATCAAAGAAAAGAGAATGAGAACAAATGATTGGTGTGGAATTGAAAAAAAAGCAATGAAGTCTGAAACGATTGATTGACATGTGCAGAAGAAACAGTCAAATTTGAGTCAATTGATTGACATTTTGGATGGTGTTTGGAGGTAGTCAACAGGAAACCCTGGACCCGGGTTTCATGCTACTTGGCACTCGTCAGCAAGGTGTACCTGTAATCTTGAGGGAACTGGTGCTCCCCGGCGGATTCGATATCGTGTCACCCAGCTTCACAGTCAGAGACGTTACCACTGAGCTATCCGAGCCGTGACTGACCTCCTGTAGGACTGAGATGTAATCACAATTGATTGATCACTGAGTGGTGATCAATTTCATGCTTGTCTAGTCCTTATTAGTGCAGATCGAATGCTATCGATCATGTTGCAATGTGGCCACCAGTCTAGGTGACTCGACAATCGACACGAGTGCCAAGTAGCACCTCCAAACACCATCTAAAATCTCAATAAATAGTGCCCGCAGTGTCGAGTCACCTAGACTGGTGGCCACATTGCAACATGATCGATAGCATTCGATCTGCACTAATAAGGACTAGACAAGCATGACATTGATCACCACCCAGTGATCAATCAATTGTGAAACACGTATATCCTCTGAATGATTGCTTTCGTAGTTCACTAAAAAAACGCTGACCAGAAAAGAGAAAAAAGTTTATATACAGTGTACTATTAAATAGAACAAAGTATCTATTCAATGATTTCTTAACTAAAATAACTTACTAACCAGATGAAGTGTATTTTGTGCATTAATAAGAATGATTTATTATTATTAGCTAAATATCCACATTACATTCTGATAGTTTTGTTTCGTTATGTAGATAGTTGTAATACGTCTGAAAAGTGTTATGAATATTTGTGAACATTTTTTCTTCTTCTTCTTCATATAATGGAATGTAATACGTTTAAAGTTATTAGTTCTTTATGTATTTGCGTTAAACTGATTGTGATTGTAAAGACTAAATACATGATTCCATCTAAACTGGGTTTTTAAACAACTAATTACATAACATCTTGATGAATATATCAATTCACATGTTTATATGGAAACACATGTATAGAGAGGAATAATCAAATAATGAAATTAGGCGTTATGAAATATATGCTTAGATAGCTTTAGAATTAGTTGGTGACAGGTTTTTGGATAAATGTGGGAGGTAGAGAATCATGTTGTTTGATACCAAAGTTTACAATAAAAAAGGCATAAAATTAAAATCAATACACTTGGTATTGTTTGGCTTGTATCTTCCCAGTGAGGTTTAAGGCTGCCATTGATCAGTCTGTTATTGGTATATGTGCATACTGTGCGTATGCTTCGATATTGCCCTAATTCACAAGCTTTTTGTAAGCAATGATGGATAGTAGCTAGCAGTGGAATCCAGGACGCGCGTTTCGTCCTATATGAGATTCGCGATGGCGTTTGAAGTGAATGGTACTGGGATCGAGTCCCAGAGTGAACATCAACTCTGACATGCAGGTACATCCAGCTGACGAGTCCCAAATAAGATTCCACTACTAGCCACTATTCATCATTGCTTATTAAATCAATACAGCTTTAAAAATGTTATATTGAAATTGTTAACGACTAGTTCTTAGGTTTATAGAAGCTTTGAATATTAACAAATTCAAACGCTTCTTATGTGTACAGAAATAACTTTACCATAACCTTGAATTAGCTCTGATAATCTTTAAGTAATTTAATAGTCTATGACGATTTTCAATATTTTCCAGATGATATTGATTTTCTTCCTCTTTTATTTACAATTATGACTTTGTTTATTTGAACTTACATTTGAATGACCTTAATTAGTTTTCATAAATAAAATGCATTGACAAATATATATGATCAGAATGGGTTTTGTAGAGATTTTTAGAAATTTCACAAGTTGAAATCATGAGTTAATTGAAGCTAGACCACCATGGAAAACCTGGAAGCACTGGACTAGTGAGAAGTCGTTACCAGTGGAGTTCAACCAGTTGTACGGTGGTGCAACTTCGTGGATTGGTTGAAGTTAGACATTAACACCGTTGGATGCCGGCTCAGTAGTCTAATGGTTAAGTGTTCGCGCGCAAAACCAGTAGGTCCTGGGTTCGAATCCCGTGAGGTGCGGGGTCGTGGATGCGCACTGCCGAGGAGTCCCATACCAGAACGAGACGGCCGTCCAGTGCTTCTAGGTTCTCCATGGTGGTCTAGCGTCAATTGACTCGTGATTTCAACTAGTGAAATATATATGAGATCACATTGTATAGGATGTGTTGCATTTGAAACGATTTACGGTCTTATGTTTAACGACCAATTAACAGTGATCGCTCTTGATCATGTTGACAATTTTGTTTATCTTATTAATAAATTAATGCAAATAAAAAATGATTATAGTAAATAGAAATTACAAAGCATAACCTGATCATTTCGAAGGTACTAGAATGTGTATAAAATAGATAAACTTGTTTTACAATAAGTTGTATGCAGTTAAGTAGAACTGTGATGTGGATTACTTATATCAACACAAGTAGTATATAATGGTGGCCAGGCACGGAATGTATTTCAGTAGAAGGTTGATGAGGAAAGAATTGGAACGGAACGCAATTGGTATAAAAACGCATGAACAATGAAATCTAAGATATTGGATTGATGTTTGCAACAAGAATAGTCAAGTTTGAGATGAATTAATATTTTGCAAATTAACTACTTACTATATGGTTATCAGATTTTAGTGAGATGCTCTATAATTTTGTGCTCAAATACATTCGATTGTCCCCACTTGTGTTCCTATTCAATACAGAACTATTAAATGAACTTCTGACTGTTAATATTGTTATGAACAAATTGTTTGCTTTGTATTGTTATATAATTGATCATTAAGAGATTCATATATTAAAAAAAATAGATGAATCTTTGATATTGTCATTATCAAAACAAAATTCTCAATGTTTACTTAATCTATTTTAGGGTAGGTAACCGATTTTATATTTTATCTCATTTCAGTATGTATTAGTTTTGGAATAATCAATCACAAACTAGAAATCTACTGTTTAAGATGAATTCCCTATTTTACTTTTAGTCAGATGTTCGACAGTCAGCTCCCGTTGTTAACACGTTTCCATCTGATCATTGGAGTTACACTAAAATGGTTTACAATCTCAATCTCATTTATTTTATGATATCATGTAGAAATCTTTTGATTTGTTAAATAATAGCCGGATAATTTTGAACATAATTTAGCACATCTAGATTCTTTATCTTACCAACTTATTGAAACTTTACCTAATACTTCCTCATAGATGGGTATATAAAACAAACGTTCAATATAATACAACTTCCCCTCAACCCTCTCCAAACAAACAATCAAATTATGTTTGTTTGTATTGAACAGAAATAAAGGATGAATTCTTTCTTTTATTTTATTTCATATAGATTATTCAATTGGTTTGTATTTCCTTATTAAATGTTATCTATGTCAGATAAAATTCCTAACATAATTACAGAAGTCTTAAATCGGTCATTTGTAAATATATCACCTTTAAGCTATTTATTTATATACCTATTATCTTTAAAAGCATAGTTACTAACTTTATCAAGGTTACTTAGCAGTAACAATAATTTACGAACCGAATTTATTCGATAAAAATAACAATAAATAATGACTGAACTAATGATTTGTACTAAAAAGAATATCGTTAATTAAATAGAAATAATCACTAATAATTAAAGAAGATTATAAACAGATTATTCGGACAATTATTTATGCTTTAATAGTTAAGATCATGAGTCAATTGAAGCTAGACCATCAAGGAAAACCTGGAAGCAATCCAAAGTTGTTTCGTCCTATTTTGGAACTCCTCAACAGTGCGCATCCAATGATGTTAATGTCTAACTTCAACTAATCCACGAAGTTGCGTCACCATCCATCATTGTCTTCAGTGAGTTACTATCTCACAACAAACTCAGTTGAACTTATATATATTACTTATTGCTTAAGATGAAAGCTTAGATGAAATTCAGTAATAAATCAACTTATTTCAATGGATAGCTGTAATATCCTATCTGTTAGTCATGTAAGTGAGCTTTTAAATGAACACACTTGAAAGTTGATAGATTAGTTAATTTATTCTTCTGTGTATATGAAAAATTTACTTGACAATTATTCCATCTCTATCATCTTTTACTTAATTCATCACATTTCTTGTATTGTATAATTTTGTATGAAATGTGTAATAGAAATCTCATTTATACTCCTATTTCATTTGCTCTGTTAGTTTATGAAGAGCGTTTTGAGTTATAAATGTTTGAGATCATCCGGTTGTTAATATTTTCGACTAAGTTTGATCGGTGTAAGTTGATATATATCCACCTGTACGAATTGCCTGAATATAGCTAGTACGTTGCACTTTCTTGTAGTATAGACAGATAGGGATTAGCAGTGGAATCTTTGATGTGGGTTCGAATCCCGGAGTGAACATCAACTCTAAGATTCCGGTACGTCCACTTGATAAATGTTCATTAACCACTTGACGATTTTTAAGAATTTGCAACTAGTATATCACATGTGATTGAAACTACTATGATCATCATAGCATGTCTTGAAATGATATAAAATAGGCAATATAAACCACTGAAATTTAATTAGGTAGTTCATTGGTATCATAATCATCAGAAGACATGAACATTACTTCCTTGATATCTTATGGAATTTCATGTGTGAACTGCAGGAACTCTTGGGTTTTTAAGTCGTCATTGATTTACTGCAAGCCTTCAACTGATAATTAACAAAAAAATCAAATTATTGTAATTATTCAAACAAAAATTAAATTGTCAGAAAAGGGTTTCGGGAGTGTTATAGTAATTTAATAGTTGAGTTCATGGGTCAATTGAAGCTAAGCCACCATGAAAAACCTGGAAGCACTCCAAGGCAGTTTCGTCCTAGTGTGGGGCTCCTCAGTAGTGCGCATCCACGTCTAAACACCTGTTTTCTTTTCATGTTTCCATATTCTTGAGTTGTTAACATAAACTAAAAACCAATGAAAAATATTCTTTACAACTTCTTTAAATGTTTACTCTTTTTAAATTGTTTTGAAAATTCACATTTAAACAAGAGAACTATTAACTCAAATCTATAAAATTCACTGGTAGTATAAGTAGATTACATATGTAAAAATGGACTGTTTCATTACAATTGATTGATCAGTGGGTGGTAATCAATGTCATGTGTGCCGAACCCTTATTAGTGCAGATCAAATGCTATCGACCAAGTTTCAATGTAGCCACTAGTCTAGGTGACTCGGCATTGCGTGCACTATGTTGACATTAGATGATGGTTGAAAGTAGTCAACAGGAAACCCTGGACCCGGGTTTCGTGCTACTTGGCACTCGTCAGCAAGGTGTACCTGTAATCTTGAGGGAACTGGTGCTCCCTGGCGGATTCGATCTCGTGTCACCCAGCTTCACAGTCAGAGACGTTACCACTGAGCTATCCGAGCCGTGTTTCATTAAATAACCAAATCATTGCATTTTCTTGTCAATAAACAACATTTTATTTGTAGTTAAAACAATCATAGCAACATGAATTGCTTTGGTCATCATCTCTTTTCTTATCGGAATTTGATTTATTTAAAAACTGATGATTGTTCATGTCTAAGTTATCTGTTATAATTATGAATAATTTAAGAAGTTTACTACTAATAAAATTCATTTAATTATTAGTTAGAAAAATAAACTATTTGATCAAAACTCAAGAATCTATGGGTTAGTCACAACATCTAAGAATTCTGGATTGAATCTCTGGAATGAAATAATGGAAAGAAAAATCAATTTTTGATTGATTTACTCATTATGAGTTATTCTTCAAGATTATTTCCGTTTTGATTCAATGTAATGATTACTCAATGTAGTATTTGTTTCCTTTTCTCGTATGATATTTTATTCTGTATAATATGCGATATTCTTGTATTCGATTGACATGAACTATGCTCAAGTATATGGTGTGTTGTCACTCTAAGTATTTTTCATATCTGTGACTTCATCCTAATTATTAATCAAAATGGGTGTACAATCAATATATAAATGAGTGTATTTTCTACTAGAGTTGTCGCCGTCGTCATGTTTTGGGGTTAATAAATCATCACTTATACCAGTCTTTGTGTTCTTAATTTCGCGTGATGGGAATTGCAGAGGTTCATTGTTCCGAGTATAAGTGATAAGCGTTTCCGACATAACAATCAGCGACGACTAGATACAAGAAGTAGCATTAAAAGAGCCAAGACAATAAGCATTCAAACCACAAATTATTACATGGAATGGTCATGTATTTGCACTCTCACACTAAGATGAAAAAACTATTTAATCCTTCATGATTTTTATTGTTTAATTAACCATAGTCAGTCTGTGATGTAGAACTCATTTAAATTTATGAAGCTGTAATTTTAACAACTAATTTGATCTGACTTTTATTTTTATGGGATTTTTTAAAATTAAAAGGCAGTTTAATTCGTTTCATTTGGAGTTACGTAATAGATAAATTAGGAAATAGATTTTCATTTCAACAATCAACACATTAAACCTAATTGTTATATTCAGTTAGTATTCTCTTTCTCAAAGTTTCGATTATTGACTTACTAACTTTCATAGTCTAAGACTGTAAACGTGATCAAGTGAATTAGATCGGCTCCATGAACAAGGCATGGTTAGGATACTACCGACTAATTAATTAATTCACGATCAGAGTATATTCCGCATTTATTATGAGTTTTGATCATGTTTTCTACAAAACAAATTAAACATTTTAAATGAAACAATTTTTATCCCTAAATTCACTTGGTATTGTTTACTTGAATTTTACCATTGATGTTTAGCACTGCAATTGATCAGTCTCTTATTTGTATACGTGCGTATTGCGCGTATTGTCTCGATATTGCCTTAATTTACAAGCATTATAAGCAAAGATGGATCGTGGTTAGTAGTGGAATTCAGGACGCACTCTTCGTCCTATTTAGGACTCATCAGATGGATGTACCTGTATGTCAGCATTGATGTCCACTCAGGGGCTCGAGCTCAGTACCGTTCGCTTCGAACATTATCCGCTTAGAACGAGCAGTGCGTACCGGATTTCACTGCTAGCCACTATCCATCCTTGCTTATAATTTTTATCCCTGTTAACATATGCTTCATAAATTATGAAATTAATTACAGAAATCAAACAGAAAAATAAGCAAATAAGATTAGTTAGCTTTGATGGTCAAATCAACTTTATAAACAATGGGTTTTGTGGAGAGTTTTAGAAATTTCACAGGTTGAAATCATGAGTCAGTTGAAGCTAGACCACCATTGAAAACCTGGAAGCACTACTGAGGAGTCCCATACCAGGACGAAACGGCCGTCCAGTGCTTCCAGGTTTTCAGTGGTGGTCTAGCTTCAACTGACTCATGATTTCAACTTTATAAAGACTGAATCTGACCATTTTTTTTTAACTGAACATATCGGTGTGATTTAGTATTACATGTAATCACTTCCGTTCATGGTACCTTTTTTACGTTAATCTTTTCTCTAACCACCTAATTATAAGCATTCATCAATGCGTATTAAACTATTATTTTATTCTGTTGATTATTGCGCTTAAATTTACAGCCTTATCCATTTTGTATATAACTTTTCAACTTTATACATACTGTATGTATTTAAGTAGTTACTGAAGTCAAATTCATTTTCAGTTTATGACAGTAATTATTTCAATCAAAATTTCTCTATATTTATTATCCGTTATTATACATAATAATCACACTTGTAGAGCCTGTAAAATGAAGTTATTGAAATATAATTTTAAATATTCACCTTTGATTTCATTTCTTATCTACCGTATTACATTAGTATCTATTCTTAGCTATTGTGCAATATTTATTGTGATCATATTATAATATGTCGGTGTTTTAGTATACGTACATAGATGAGAGAGAGAGAGAGGGGGGGAGAGAAAGACGGCTAATGCAATACATTTATTAGGCAAACTTTTTCAAATCATGAAATACTAGTTACTGACTTGAAAAAGTAGTTACTATGCAGAATTTAATTAATAATGAGATTTATTATTAATTTTGGTTCATAAACATATACTAGTGTACGCTACATTATAATATTACATCGCATTATAGATATGTAATATATACTTAATTTATTAAGGGTATAGTTGATATGAAACATATATATATATATACATATATATATATATATATATATATATATATATATATATATATATATATGAGCATCATAAAACGATCCCTAAATTGAAATACTCAAAGCTGAAGGAAAAGAGGACGATCATAGAACACATTAAACCGTGAATCGAAGGCAGACTTGAAAAGAATGGATAAAACTTGGTAACAACTGGAAAGATGGGCCCAGGGCTGAATACGTTGAAAATAACTTATCAGGGACTTATGCTTTACGAGGGGTAACAAGGATAAGTAACTTCTAAGTAAATAATTATTAGTGAGTAATATGTAAACACTGATGCTATGCATTAACATGTGATTTCACTTTTCAAAAATTCGAAAGTTTCAATTTTAACATTATGATGAATTAGATTCTTGTCTATAGAAACAAATCTCTTTTGATGTAATACCTTTTTTGCTTAACGGAATATCGATATAATTTTTATTGAATTCTATCTTTATTCCGAAACTAGTTAAAAACACTGAAGATTTCATTATCCTACTATTATCCTACATTGATACCTATTAAAGAATAATTGACAACAATGAATCACTAAGCAGTGGTTTCATTCTAGACGAATTCCAGTAATCTTCGTTATAAAATTCAATGTCAAGAGTGATTTAGTTAAACTATCAATGACATACTGAATAATATCAAATTAGCTATACTGAATTATGGGTTGTAATGGCTTCTGCAATGTGCAAAAGACGCATTCGTAAACCACGTTGCAAATTTGATGGAACATGGTAGATAACCTTAAGAGCTTAATTCAGTTCAACCTGATGACCTGTGTTCACCAAGTGAGCTTATAATTCGGCAAGTTCGTCATAGTATAACAGAACACCATCCGTCGTGGTTGAGCAAAGGACAGGTAAAAGTGATTAAATGTTTTATTCTTGCTCATTTGGTCAACATCGGTCATCAAAATGAACTGAATAAAGCCTTTAAGGTTATCCACTATATACTGAATTAGTTAAAATTAGGGATATATTCTATTAAATCATAATTCAGAAGAATAAATATAAAGTGACCTAGGGATGTTTATGTTGTTAGATTAAGGCAAGTTGATAGATAAATAGTATTAAGGAAACAATTATCCTACATTGTAGAAATGTAAAATACTCATTCATTTCATTGAATCTCATATTGAGTTGATTGTAATTAACAAAAGGGGTGTATAAAAAAAATAGGGGTACATAAAATGTAGTTAGAAACTAATCAAGCATATTATAAAAACTTCATAGTCTTTATTATTAAACTTTAGAATAAAAATAAATTTTTTAATAGTTGAATTCATGAGTCAATTAAAGCTAGACCACCATGAAAAAATGGGAAACACTGGATAGGCATTTCGTCATAGTATAGGACTTCTCAACAATGTGCTTTGAAAAAATGATTGTCAGCTTCATGAATTCAGGTTAAGCATTCGCGTACGAGACTAAATGTCATGGATTCGAGTCCCGCGTGCAGGATCGTGGATGCGCACTGTTGATCTTCCTTTTCTCTTTTGGACTTGAGAACGCCCAGTTAGGGCTTGCCTTGTGATAAAGTTGGATGCTTTTCTCAATGTGTGTCCTATCCACATCCAGTGCTTTTTCCTGATTCCTGCCTTCGCTGGGATCCGGTTTGTTCTCTCCCTGAGTACGTTGTTGCTAATAGTGTCTGACCAACGAATCCGAAGTATTTTTCATAGACAACTGTTAATAAACACCTGTATTTTCTGGATGATGGCTTTCGTAGTTCTCACAGTTTCTGCTTCATACAGTAGAACTGTCGTCATATTTGTGTTAAAAATTCTGACTTTGGTGTTAATTCACAGTTGTTTTGAGTTCCAGATGTTCCTCAGTTGTCAATATGCTGCATCAGATCCACCCTGTTCATCAATGATGCTGCCCAGATATGTAACGGTTTTTACATCTTCCAAATCTTCTCCGTCAATTGTGATTGGATTGGTGCATGTTGTGCTGCATCGAAGAATCTTGATTTTCATTTTGTGTATATTGAGACCTACTGCTGCTGAAGCTGCTGCCACACTGTTTGTCTTCTGCATTTGTTGTTGCGTTTGGAGTAGAAGGGCCAGATCATCTGCGAAGTCAAGATCATCCAACTGCATCCTTGGTGTCCATTCTATCCCGTGTTTCCCTTCAGATGTTGACATTTTCATGATCTAGTCGATCACCAGGAGAAAGAGGAAGTGTGAAAGTAAGCAACCTTGTCTTACACCGATCTTCACTTCGAACGAGTCTGTGAGCTGTCCTCCATGCACGATTTTGCAGTTTAATTTATCATAAGAAACAAAAAAACAGTTTACATTTTCTACAGTAATTAACTCTAAAAATTTATAAAATAAATTTTGTATTGAAAAACACTTTGGACAAAAAGAAATTATAGGCGTATAATGTATTCTTAGATGCAAGGCCAGCAAATATGAGTTGTATCCTTAAACATTAAACTAACTCCAATCATATAATTAACCCACATTCTCTCTCTTTTGTTTTCAATATTGTTCACAAAATTCGTTCACATCCATTGTGATGAATGTTTTTTTCCAAATCATTCATATAAAATACGTAATCGTTTAACTTTTTATGATATAGTGTGGTGTGTGCTACATATATTGACATAAGTAGTATATGATGTTAGTCGTGAACAGAAGGTTTGGCAGCAGAGAGACAAGAGGATCGAACAGTAAAGAATGGAAACAGGATGCAATTTGTATGAAAATCCAAGAACAATGAAGTCTGAGTCATTATGAGACAATTGATGGACATTTTGCAAATTAAGCATTGACTTTATGATTGTTAGATTTTATTAAGAAGTCCTGTAATTTTGTGTTAAATACATTCGATTGTCCCCACTGGTGTTGATGTTCACTGCAATAGGACCTTAATTTTCTGTTTAGAAATGAAATCTCTAATGAAAAACATTTTTCAAGATATTTTTTAGATACAAATAATCTTTTCTATTCTTATTCCTTGGTACTACTTTTTGATGTTTAAATCGATAAGGCAAAACAAAATACAGTGACCAGTGTTTTTCAACTGAGTCTATTATATGATAGTAATCTACTGAAGATAATGATAGATGTGTTGCTGAATTTCGTGGATTAGTTGAAGTTAGACATTAACACCGTTGGATGCCAAGCGTTTTCGCGCGAGACCAATAGGTTCTGAGTTCGAATCCCACGATGCGAGATCATGGATGAGCATTGCTGAGGAGTTACATATTAGGATGAAATAGCCTTTAAGTACTTTCAGGTTTTCCATGGTTGTCTAGCTTCAATTGACTTATTATCTCAACTATTAAAACATAAGAATTTCATTGAACTTATTCTATTTAGATTATAATATATTACAAGTTTGTTATCATAAACTCTTCCTTATTCAGGTAAATGTTACATAACCTTGTACTGTTTCCATGTACACAACATGACATTATTATATATGCATAAAATATTGATTTTAGATAATGTTTCTTTCTAAAAAAAACTTTATAATTTCTATTATCAAATGTTACTAGTTTTGATAATTAGTTCATATTGTTAAGTTCTTCAGTATATAATGAATTAGAAACTGATTCAGAATGATACATTGATAGTTTCGTTTTCTCTTTCTTTGTTATTCGCGTTTATTCTTAATTATCATTAAGTTCTTAATAAACCTTGAGATGTATATGAGTATTTCTAATTTTATAAAAAAAAGAAACACCTTTGTGCATAGTTACTTCAGAATGTATGTCTAAAATTCCTGTTACATTTCATCCAAACTATAATATTATTTCTAAGAAATACAAATGGTAATATATATTTTCTATATTGATACATAGTATTGGTTGTTTGAATCTTTTTATTGATGTTTAGGACTGTAATGGATTAGTCTTTTATTGGTATATGTGCATCATGAGCGGATTGCTTCGATATTGCCTTGAGTTACAAACATTGTGAGCAGAGATGAATGCTGGCTAGGGGTGGACACGCGTTTCATTCTATTTGATACTTACCGGCACTTTTTTTGAGTTCTGGGACGAACATCACCTTCGAGATGTAGGTACATGGGTTCCACTGATAGCCACCATCCGTGGTAGATATTGCTGTTCAAACTATGCAAATGAAGATTGATTGAATTGAAATATGTGGTAAACGGAGAAGTTGAATGTAGTTTATAACAGTGTAGCATAAAAACTTGCCTTCTATTTTTGATATTTTATTTCATTCTGTTCCCTTTATGAGTGTTATTAACTTAAAACAAAATAAATATGATCTTATAATGTATTACTGGTTGGTTTGAGCTTTGATACCAAGAAGAGCATCAACTCTCTCAAGATTCTGAGTAGGCTTCGGAAAACTCTAGGTCCAGATTTACTTACCGACTATCTATAACCAGCTAACTGAATTGTGTTCAAGTCAGCCTATGTACAAACGTTCCATCTTAACATTTTAGATTTGACTTGGTTTTTTTTCATTCGTAGTATCTAAAATATAGACTGAAGGTTCCACAAATATTAGGAAACATTTACCGGATACAGTACAAGAATTGAATATAGTAAAGTTATTTTGAAACAATAATAAACTGAATATACTTTTCTTTTCTGAGATACTCAGTAGCTATATATATTGACAAACGGAAATCCGAACTTTGTATTTTCAGTATTTTTCTTTCTCAATTTTCTGGTCCATTATTTCAATTACTTACCAAACCCCCTTCCAATCTCTTAAATTCAACTATAATTCAATTTTCCCATGATGATGATGATGATGATGTATACATTCCTTAGTATTCCTTTAGTACAGGTTAATTGAGCTAATTATATTGTACGTAGCAATGAAGCATATAAAAAAACTATCATGAATTCATCGTGTTCTACAAACGTCTTCTGGAGTTTGATTTTTTTATGTTTTTGTTTTTGTGGGAAATCGGTTGACGATAGCCATATTGAAGACTGAAATACCTTAGTACAGTCATATCATCCGAAAAGGTGTCTTATAGTCTGTTAGTAATCATTATATTATATACTTATTATCAAGGGAGATTTTCAAGTCTTATTAATTGTGAAGTTCTCTAGACTTCAAGGTTAAAGCATATTAAATTATGTATCAAATTGCAAACCATATTGATCCTAAAACAAGTTTTATAACAATGATTTATTTAAATTTCCTATTAGTATCTTGGTAACAGTCATGCACTTAGAATGATGGTTAAATTAATTATGTGTTAATCAAAATCAAATTTAATAACTTTTTGGAATTTTACGGATAAAACTCAAATGTTAAATGATTTTTATAGGTCAAACTAAAAGTTTTTTTATTGAAATCATGAGTCAATTGAAACTAGACCACCATGGAAAACTTGGAAGCACTCCAAAGCCATTTCGTCCTAGTATGGGACTCCTCAGAAGTGCGCATCCACGATCGAGCACCCCGCAAGATTCGAACCCAGGACCTATCAGTTTTACGCGCGAACGCTTAACCTAATAAACCATTGAGCCGGCATCCAATGGTGTTAATGTCTAACCTCAACCAATCCACGAAATTGCGCGACCATCTTCCATTGTACTGATGTAGACACATGTTTCTACCCGACACGGATTAGCTCCTCATTAACACCATTGGATGCCGGCTAAGTGGTCTAGTTGGTTAAGCGCCTGGTGCGAGACTGATAGGTCCTGGGTTCCAATCTCACGGGGTGCGGGATCGTGAATGCGCACTGCTGAGGAGTCCCATACTAGGATGAAATGGCCGTCCAGTGCTTCCAGGTTTTCCATGGTTGTCTAGCTTCAATTGACTAATGATTCCTTTCAAAAACTTAATAATCTCCACAATACCTAAACTGATAATAGATAAATGATTTATATCAAGGTTCGTCTACTAAATACATTAATGCCTCAATACTGTTTATGGACAAACCAATTTAAAGAGTAAATTGTTTATTAGCACGCATCTATACTGTTACTTTTATCATGTTATATCGGTATGGCATGATCCGTAGCAATATATATATATAATCACAAAAAGTAAACTATGAAGGGAAGGAAGGATACTTTGTGTTATTAAATGTCAGAGAAATTCACCAGTAAAATTTGACGAATGGGTATCACATATTCTTTTATAGCCTTTTACGTCATATCTTAATGACTTATTTTCACTTAACGTAACCAACTCTAACATGAAAAAGTTTACCTAGAAAGTAGACGTTATCTTAACGACGTATAAACAGATAATCAACGACCATAAATCATTAATCAAAAAGTAATCTATGAACCTTTTTATTGTTGTTATTACTTGACGGAAATAAAAAATAACAAAACATTCACTATACATACTTCTCTAATTTCATCTTTTTCTATTTTCTTTTATACCTAACCACATATAAACCAGTAACTATTGAAAACTAGGGACTCTAAATAGCTTCATCAACCTTGTTTAATATTTTATGTAGGCGGACACTTACATCCTTACTTATGATTGAACACGATACCTAAAGGTCTGGAATTAGGGAAAATGACATTATGGTTCAAATTTCAACATTTTTAACTCAAGTCAATTTCTCAGTTTGTGTGATTGCTGGAGTCAGTAAGTTTTCCTATAAAAACATCCAACCACTGTTCATTGTTCATTTGTTTTCAAAAGCTCTATAGGTGTCAGTTTGTAATAAGGGAACCATTTAATGATTTTATTGTTTTAATTCAGGAATTCTCATAGGCTCATACAGGGATATCATATTAAGAATACTCAGGTCTAACTTTAACCATAATGACTTTTAATCACTAATTCAAAATTAGGCTGTGAATATATTCAGTAGTATTGAATTTGCAATATAACAACATCCACATTTAAAGCCTTATGTGGGTTAATGTTTAAATCTAAACTTGATTGCCTCTGTAAATCACAGTATCCGACTTAGACTTTATAAATTTTTGCTTAAAACTAATTCTTTGTTAAGACATGTTTGCTATTTAGTAATTTAGCCTGTGAAGATGATGCATAAATTTGAAGGTAATTTACATCACATACTCAAATCAAATGCAAAGTTATCGAATAGCAGGAAGAAATTGATGTATACTTACTCATCTAGATAATATGACTTCTATTCTATTTATAATCAGAAGTAGATCCCTGGCAACCCTAACTAATTTCAATAATATCTAACATGAACAGTATATCACTGAATCACATGATACATATATTATAGTAGACCTGACTGAAGTATTTTAATAATTATTACTTTTTAATAGTTGAATTCAACTCCGCCTGGAGTCCCTCCGGGGGCTACTGCCGGTCCCAAGCCTGGATAAAGGAGGAAGGTTGGGCATGGGGTTAGCGTCCCCATCCCGTAGAAAACTAACTCGCTAAAAAACGCTAACCAGAAAAAATTATTCAAACCTTTTAAACTCTGCCCCGGGAGTCAGAAGGTCTTCATTTAGAAGAACTACGACGCTCATGATGAAAGCCGAATTCCTTCGGAAGTTACGAGGCCGATGTCCCTTCCGACAACCAGAGCGATCATTTATTTAGGTACATGGAATGTTTGTACAATGTGGGACACCGGGAGAGCCTTCCAAATTGCTGCAGAAATGAGGAGATACAACCTAGAGGTGTTTGGGATCAGTGAAACACATTGGATGCAAGTTGGACAACAACGACTAACTTCATGGGTGCTTCTGTTATACTCCAGTCATGAAGAAGAAAATGCTTCACATGCACAAGGAGTTGCATTGATGCTGATTGTGAGAGATTTTTAAACCTATGGGCCTCAGTAAACTGGCCATAGGCGGCACCATATTACCACATAAACGCATACACAAAACCACATGGACTTCACCGGATCACACCACGCAAAACCAAATCGACCATATTTGTATTAAACAAAAAGTTCAGGAGGACTATAGAGGACGTGAGAATCAAGAGAGGAGCTGACATAGCATCAGATCATCACTTGCTAGTCGCCAAGATGAAATTGAAACTCAAGAAGCACTGGACAATGGGGCGTACAATATCACAAAGGTTCAAAACAGCCTTTGTTCGGCATACTGACAAACTCAACAAACTCAAGATAGTCCTTAGCATTAATTTCCAGGCCTTTCATGATCTACTCAATGGAGAAGGAACTACTATGGGGAGCAACTATAAGGGGATCAAAGAGGCGATCATTTTAACATGTCATGAGGTCCTGGGTCACAAGAAGCACCATCACAAGGAATGGATCATTGTTGATACACTGGATAAGATTCAAGAAAGGAGGAACAAGAAAGCAGCAACCAATGCCAGTCGAAAAAGAGCAGAAAAAGCCAAGGCACAAGCTGAATACACAGAAGAAAACAAGCAAGTGAAGAGGAGCATCAGAACCGACAAACGTAAATATGTGGAAGATTTAGCAACGACGGCGGAAAAGGCTGCAAGAGAAGGAAACATGAGACAACTGTATGACATAACAAAAAAACTCTCTGGAAATCCCTGCAGACCAGAACGACCCGTAAAAAGTAAGGAAGGCAGAGTAATCACCAACATTGAAGACCAACGAAACAGAACACTTCAAAGAATTCTTGAATCGACCAGCTCCACTGAACCCACCCAACATTGAAGCAGCACCCACGGGCCTACCAATCGATGTTGGTCCACCAACAATTGAAGAGATAAGCATGGCCATCAGGCAAACCAAGAGTGGCAAAGCAGCAGGACCAGACGACATTCCAGCAGAGGCACTAAAAGCAGACGTAGCGGCAACTGCAAGGATACTCCACATACCCTTCAATAAGATATGGGATAAGGAACAAGTACCAAGAGACTGGAAAGAAGGACTTCTGATCAAAATACTAAAGAAAGGCGATCTCAGCAACTGTGATCACTACAGGGGCATCACTCTTCTCTCAATACCGGGAAAAGTCTTCAACAGGGTATTGTTAAACAGGATGAAGGACTGCGTAGACGCCCAACTTCGTGACCAACAGTCAGGATTCCGTAAAGATAGATCGTGTACAGACCAAATCGTATCTCTACGGATCATTGTGGAACAATCAATTGAATGGAATTCATCACGCTACATCAACTTCAGTGACTACGAAAAAGCATTTGATAGCTTAGACAGAACGACACTATGGAAACTTCTTCGACACTACAGCGTGCCTCAGAAGATAGTCAATATCATACAGAGTTCATATGATGGATTACACCGCAAAATCGTGCATGGAGGACAGCTCACAGACTCGTTCTAAGTGAAGACCGGTGTCAGGCAAAGTTGCTTACTCTCACCCTTCCTCTTTCTCATGGTGATCGACTGGATCATGAAGACGTCAAAATCTGAAGGGAAACACGGGATACAATGGACATCTAGAATCCAGCTGGACGGTCTAAACTTCGCAGATGATCTGGCCCTTTTACTCCAAACGCAACAACAAGTGCATTAGAAAACGACCAGTGTAGCAGCAGCCTCAGCAGCAGTAGGTCTCAATATACACAAAGGGAAAATCAAGATTCCCCGATACAACACAACATGCACCAATCCAATCACAATTCACGGAGAAGATTTGGAAGATGTAAAAACCTTGACATATCTGGGCAGCATCATTGATGAACATGGTGGATCTGATGCAGATGTGAAGGCGCGGATCATTAAAGCAAGAGCAGCATATTTACAACTGAGGAACATCTGGAATTCAAAGCAACTGTCAATCAACACCAAGGTCAGGATTTTCAATACAAATGTCAAGACAGTTCTACTGTATGAGGTGGAAACCTGGAGAACAACGAAAGCCATCATCCAGAAGATACAGGTGTTTATTAACAGTTGTCTACGCAAAATACTTCAGATCCGTTGGCCGGACACTATTAGCAACAACGTATGTGGGAGAGAACAAACCAGATTCCATCGGAGGAAGAAATCAGGAAGAAGCGCTGGAAGTGGATAGGACACACATTGAGGAAAGCACCGAACTGCGTCACAAGGCAAGCCCTTACATGGAATCCTGAAGGCCAAAGGAAAAGAGGAAGACCAAAGAACACATTACGCCGAGAAATGGAAACAGACATGAAAAAGATGAACAAGAAGTGGATGGAATTAGAAAAGGAGTCCCAGGACAGAGTGGATTGGAGAATTCTGGTCGTCGGCCTATGCTCCATTAGGAGTAACAGGCGTAAGTAATTATTAGTTGAATTCATGAGTCGATTAAAGCTAAACCACTATGAAAAACCTGGAAGCAATCCACCGCCGTTTCATCCTAGTATGGAACTTCTCAACAGTGTACATCCACGATCCCGCACGAGGGATTTGAACCCAGTAACTTCGATCTCGCGCACAAATGCCTAGCCTATAGACCACTGAGCTATCCAGGCATCCAACGGTTTTAAAAACATTTTGTAAATGTTGGCTAATGATACTCTTTAATCTGTTACTGAACTAACAATTTCATAAAAATCAACAAGGGTAATTTAAATGATCAGAAAATTTATATTATCCTTTACTTTTGTTCTGGTAATACGATTTACACTGTACAGACTCTTGTACTGAATTAGATGTGGTTGAGTTCAAATTTGTGATATTATGGTTGGAATTTGAATTCCTGAACAATCAAGTAACTGCCCTACATTGTTATGCTAGACAATATTGGCAGTACTTAATACTTTTAAGAACGTAGTAGTGTTTGTAATCATTAGTCAAAAAAATTTTAAGAATGAATAGAACAAACAGTTTGCTTAGAATGTTTACTTACAAAATTAAAGTTACAGTGATCATATATTTGCTTTAGATTCCATCACAACAAATTTCCTCACCTTTTTTTTTTGAAAGAACAAATCTCTAAAATCTAATACTTACAATCTCCATTTGGATGAGTTATATTCAAGTAAACTTCGTAGTCCTAAAATAAATCATTTGAAACCTTTTCCATTTTATCAGCATTCATAACTTGTGTGTGAGTTAGATAATGAAAAAAATGTAAGATTGAAAGATTATCCAAGAATTCATATGATCACCTTGTTTGAACCAAGGCAAAAATTGAAAACTTACTGGTTAATGATAATCGAATCATGTATTTTTAACAGTTTAATGACGAATTGCAATTTAATGTAGGTCATCCCCTTAGAGATTAAATTTGTTTATCTATTGAAGAAGAGATTAACACTAAGTGAAAAGAACTTTGGTAATTCACTTTTTTATTATAATAAACTATCCATTCAATGTTCAATTTATTTGAAATTAATAAATTGAAATTCAGTAATCATACACATCTAAGACAATTATTTGTATTTGGTTGGAAATGCTAAGATGTATAGTGAAAAATAGGTTATTTTGATGCATCTCTATTAATTCCATATTAATCTCATGCAATTAGTTCCCTTTATGAATTTAAATAAATGCAAGAACAAATATTGATACAGAATAGTATGAATTCATAATGATTCGAGGCTTCTCATCAGCTGCTTACGGCCAAATATGTAATAGAATTTTACATTGAGATAAGAAATAGTGTGAAACAATTGACATAAATGAATGTAAATAACTGGAATGACAAAGGTTTACAATAATAACTATATATATGCAAGAACAGGTCTGAGGTTATTAGGTGTTATAATCAAGGAAAAATCAAGGATGGATGGTATAATAGTTGAGTGGAGTTCAAAGACAGATAAGATCAATTGTGTGATAATTTTAGAGGTAATAAAGGATTCATGGAATTAAAAACCTGATAAGATAGATTAATCTTTTAATCCCAAAACTAAGAATCAATACTGGCACTTTACTCTTCAATGTTAATTATGCTTTACAATTAACATTTCTCATATTTGTAAATTATCATTACAACCTACAGTACTGCATAACCTTGTAGTTTCCTTTTATATATAGTGAATGGAATGTGATAGGGAAAACCAATTTGTCATTAAATATAGAATTACAGAATATCTTCATAATATATGAAAATTATGCATTAAATACTTCATCAATTGTCTTTTACAAAACTTCACCAATCCTTCATTCTGATTCTCTTCAATTCAACCTTCCACTGCCAGACATTCCATTAATTATGTCTGTTGACATAAACAGCATACACTACATGTATATATCTTATTTTACTGATATGAAAACATGGAAAAAAAAATGTTGTTTTCTTTCATGTGTTTTACATTCATCCATGTTTCATTAAGTATTTATAAACAATAATAATTCTATCTGCATAAATGTAACTTATTCTTATTGATTTTCTGCACAATTGCACCAATCATCAATTTTTCATAGAAATAGAAAATAGTAACACTTTTTTTGTTCTTAAAGTGTATTAATTAATTGCCAATTCCGACTGATTTTTAAAAAAGAAAATCTAGTTCATTATTTCAATTTCTTAATTTAGAAATAAAAAGTAGGAAAAGTGTGTTTTGAACCAGAGTGGATATAATTATAGAAAGAAAATATAAATAAAAATTATGTTAAGATGGTGGTTGGAGGTAGTCAATAGACTTTTCTGTTGACTACCTCCAACCACTATCTTATCTCAACATAGTTCACTCAATGTCGAGTCACCAAGACTAGTGGCCACATTTCAACTTGATCTATAGCATTCGATCTGCACTACGAAGGACTTGATACACATGATATTGATCACCAGTCAATGATCAATTAATTGTAAAAACTAAGTTTCTACATCGTTTTTTTCTTTAATCCTTTTCTTTAGCGTATAATTACCCTTAAGTAAACAAGCAAACAAACAAAATAAAATGGAATACACAAAATGACTCATCTCTGTCTTAATAAATCTACACATTTATCTATCTATGTGTTTCTATAATGTAAAATACATTTTATGTTCTGTTCAGTATTTTAGTAGTAAATTTTATGAATTCTATACAATATATATATACGGAACCATTAAAAAATAAGTAGTGAGACTATAATTTATGGACGACCTTTGAGCGACACTAAATTGACCTTGAAAGTATCCACTTAATAACTAAGACCAGATGAGGGTTATAAATTAGTGTGAGGATTTAAAATGACAATCTACAATTGATGGTTAAGGTTACAAATTAGACAAAGGATTTTCATCACGAACTGTTATCCGCTATAATGCCAAAACTCAATTTAATCAAATGGATGAGTAAATTTCGCGCCGAAATGCGAAATCTGTTATCTTATACCTGATTGGTTCATTCACAAATTATAGTCTCGACAAATAAATTTTAGTTTTATTAACAGTTTGTCTAATGTTAAATATTCTATTCAATATACTTTCATATGTATAATTTTTAAAAAAAATACTTAACTCACCTTCTTAAACTATATACATATAAGCATAATACACCAAGTGATTTTGGTTACTACCTATGGTGGTGCGTGAAAGTTTTGTTAGAAATATATGCGTATGTACTATAGATATTATTTTAAAAAAACATAGTTAGGATAGTAAATGTATTAAATATAAATGAATGATATCTTACCGATATTTAATCGATAACAGGAATAGTATAAACAATAAACCTGAATTAGTCTACTTTCTACATCTATGAAAATTAGTTACTTGCTTACTTAATTACTTACGCCTGTTACTTTCAATGGAGCATACACCGCAGACCAGCATTCTCCAACCCATTGTGTCCTGAGTCTTCCTTTCTAGTTCTATCCAAATGTTGTTCCTTTCTCTCATGTTTGTCTCCATTTCTCGACATAATGTGTTCTTTGGTGTTTCTTAAGGATTCCATGTGAGGGCTTACCTTGTGACGCAGCTGGGTGCTTTCTTCAGTTAGTGTTATACACTGAATATTCTCAAAGATTAAAAAACAATAAAGTGTTAAGATTGATGATTATGATTATTTAAAACAGAATATGCAGAAACCAATGGTTTTAATGTTTGCATGTGAAATCACTGGTCCTTGGTTCGAGTCCCGCATGCGATGTCGTGAATGCACACTAATGAAAAGTCCCATACTGGTACAAAACGACCATCCCGCACTTACAGGTTGTTAGTGATAGTTTAGCATAAATGAAACACAGAATGTGGAATGTGTTTTTTTGTTTGTTTAATTAGATACTACTTAATAAATGAGTTACCATATGATTATAGTTTTTACTTTAAATTTTACATCATAAATGTTAATTTTAACAAATCAATATATCACGCTTATTATCAGATATAATTATTATATTATTCAGTTAGCTTATAATGGAATCTTATCAGTTTATATGTTGTTGTTTTTTAATGATAAGAAATTGACATTTCAATATTGACGAATCACTTTAATATTATAATAACATTAATTAAAACAAAATAGATTATTTAGCAAACTATATACCATACTAGATAGTTTAAGTTCAGTGTAGCAGCAGTTTAAGCAACAGTAGGTCTCAATATACACAAAGGGAGAAGCAAGATTCTCTGATACAACATAGCATACACTAATCCAGTCACAATTGACAGAGAAGATTTGGAAGATGTAAAAACCTTTACATATTTGTGAAGCATCAGTAATGAACAAGGTGGATCTGATGCAGATATGAAGGCACGGATCGGTAAAGCAAGAGCAGCATATTTACAATTGAAGGACATTTGGAACTCAAAGCAACTGTCAACCAACACCAAGGTCAGGATTTTCAATACAAACGTCAAGACAGTTCTACTGTACGGGGTGGAAACCTGAAGAACTACGAAAGCCATCATCCAGAAGATACAAGCGTTCATTAACAGCTGTCTATGCAGTACACTTCGGATCCGTTGTCCAGATATTATCAGCAACAATCTGCTGTGGGAGAGAACAAACCGGATCCCAGTAGAGGAAGAAATCAAGAAGAAGCACTGGATGTGGATAGGACACACATTGAGGAAAGCACCCAACTGCGTCACAAGGCAAGTTTTCACATGGAATCCTCAAGGCCAAGGAAAAAGGGGGAGAGCAAAAAACACATTACGTCGAGGAATAGAGACAGACATTAGAAAAATGAACAACAATTGGATAGATGTGGAAAAGAAGGTCCATGACAGAATGTCTTGAAGAATGCTGTTCGGCGTCCATTGTTCCATTGGGAGTAATAGGCGTAAGTAAGTAAGTAAGATAGTTTAAATTAGAATTCAATATCAATAACTACTTAGATAGATGATATTCATCACTATTTGATCATATTTCAGGTACTATTAAAAACGTTTTTGATTAAAGCATGTAATTGCTTATCAATATACACTTATAACCATCCCAGTGATCGACCTTAAAATCTCTACATCTCACAGTAAATATTATAAACCAAATTTATTTAATTTACACTTGTAATTTTCACTGATTGAAATCATTAGTCAATTGAAGCTAGACCATCAACAGTGCGCATCCACGATCCAGCACTCCGAGAAATTCGAACCCAGGACCTATCAGTCTCGCGCCAAAGGCTTAACCAACTAGAATACTGAGCCGGCATCCAACCGTGTTAATGTTTAACTTCAACCAATCCACGAAGTTGCACCACCGTAAACCATTTTCTTCATTGAGTTGATATCTCAAAACAGACCTAGTTGAACTCCAATGGTAACGGTTTCTCACTAGAACTCCAAAAGTATCTCTTAGAGTCAGTCACTATTGAGCAGACGATTATTATCAGAAGGTGTTTGTGGAGATTTTAGAAATTTCACTGACTTTAATCATAAATCATTTGAAGCTAGACCACCATGGAAAACCTGGCAGCACTGAACAGCCGTTTCATCCTAGTATGGAACTCCTCAGCAGTGCGCATTCACAATCCTACACCCCGTGAGATTGGAACCCAGGACCTATCAATTTTGCACCAGGCGCTTAACTTGTTATTTTGTTTTTGCGTTTGTTTCTAGAAAGAAAAAAACATGATATAGAATTGAATATTCGAAGTAAGATACATTTTGATATTGTTGTAATGGAATCAATTGTTTAATTATAATAAAACAGATGTTTGACTCCCATAGATTTTTCATGATTTGTTTTTATTTCTAAGACAGATGTAGATATGTGTTATTTCATTTCTTTTTCTCTCTCTTTTATGTTTATCAGGTTGTTATTATTATTTTTTTCAAAATAGAAATTCTGTCAACATTTATTTTTTGTGTGAGTGTGTGTGTGTGTGTATGTACGTGCATGTGCGTACGTGTGAGTGTATTCTTTAATTTACTATTTTCAATTAACTATTAATTCTTTTTAAACTATCAAAATCAAATGAATCATTAATATAACTTGGTTAAAAACTATTTGTACATTTGAAATTATAATAGAGTTTTTATTCTTTTTAATGTTTATTTATCAATATCCAAATATGATTGGTTGAACACAGTATAATCCTGATTGTTAAAAAGCTATACATTTTTTTGATAATTTTGATTATGATTATTACCCTGAAGAAGTCCAGACAAGTTAGATGGACGAAACGTTGGTGTTGTGGATGCGAAGGATAGACCAATAATTATCATGTTAAGTCCAATGGTGTCCTTGGACTTTAAATGGACATTTCCTATTGGTCGATATCTGTCCACTTGTTGAATATTGTACAAAATGTTGTTTTCTATTTTTATGGTACGATGTGGTATGTTTGGTTAGTATATAAATAGAGTATGTCTGAAATACAATGATTCATAACTCAGAAGCTGAGGTTTGTGTTCTGGACTCAACTGGCTGGGATAGACAGGGAATCGGGACTAATCGTAACTCTAGGTCGTCCATTACGTTCGTACGTGTTTACGTGTCATTGAATCGGTCGATAAATACGCTCTTCTCTAGTTTTTTCAGTCAAGGACACAACAGTTAGCACAGGGTGAAAATCGACCCAACTTAAAGTCACAACAGTTGGAATTAGTTATATTTCAATCGCTGAAAATATTTCAAATATAATTTTCACATATAATGTTTATTTCTGTTACAAATAAAAGAGAATTCATGATATTAGTTTATATAAAAATCATTTTAAAAAAAATATTATCGTAGTTGTCACCTTAGTGATAAAATTAATTATCCAGTAAGTGATACATAAAAAAAATTATTATTTTCTCTCTCGAAAAACTAAATCAATAATCAAATATGATCAATAAGTTGATTAGTTGTTTGTTCTTTTTTGTTTTGTTTTATTTTTCCTGAAATTCTTTAAACGCTTCCCCATTTACTGTAAGTACTGAATATAAACTCCAGTGATTTAATTATATTTCTCATCTAAGATAGTAAATTTATGAATTATGTCACCTATAATTTATGTTAACTACACATAGTTTTAATAGGATATTTACAATCTTATTGTAATTTATGATTTCTTTTTTCTTTTATTAGTTATCAATCAAATTTCGAACAGTATTTGTTTTTGTTTCATTGTACAATAGCAAGTAACTATTTGCGATCGTAGTCAGAACAAGTTACAATGCCAATAGTTTTATAGATCTTCTATAATATTTCAAAGTATTTGAATTATCATATGAACTAGGAAACACAGAATTAAGGCAATTGAATCAAGAATTACGACACAAGCACAAACGAATATATTGTATTTAGAATTCGAAATCAAGCATTCAACAAGTATAAAAGAATCATTAGTTAGTTCAAACACCACATCCGCCACAGCTTAAATTGAAATATAATTGTCTATAATAGGTTGTACATCTTCTTCTTAAGTTCATCCTGTGTCTGTCTGACATTGTATTGAATAAGATCTCGGTATTATCTAGAATGTGCTCATTAGTATTAGAATTAACAACTGAATTTTTATACAACCAGCATGTCGGTTTTGTATTGAAATCATTGATATCTAGAATTCGAACCATATATTTTTCAACATTATGCTCCTTCATGAAATAATGTTGGATCTTTATATCCCCAAGTTATGAATGATGTGGCTTTATTTAAAACATATTTCTCACATTGATTAGAGTAAACATTAGAAGTGACTTTGCGATAAGGATAAACAGCAGTTGATATGAAATCATCCGAACTGTAATCAGAATGGAGTTCATTTAGTACTCGTGCTTCGCATTGAACAAGTTTCCCACAAGAAACAAATGCATTATGAGGACTAATAATATTTGATAGAACATCACGATTTGATTCTTCTGAAATGGTTTCCTCGAATTTATTAAGAATGACATTGTAGAGCAAAGGATCATTAAAAAAATTAGCATCTATCAAAACTACATCAGGCTTTCGATCATAATTATGTTCACTCAACATATTTTCTTCAGATTTGCAAGGAATTTCATTAGAAATATGTGAATTATTAGGAAAAGCCATATTTGGTACAAAAACATGGGAAATCTGATAAATTGATTGATTAGAAATAGTTGTCTCGCAATAATTCTGAGTTTCATTTAACTCTGAACTTCTATGTGACTCTACACTGTCTATTGCAGTCGTTAATAAAGATAAATCATCATTATAAATACTCGACTTAGTAGAATCAGAATTACAAGACTTAACATTAGTTGCAATAAGATGAACACTAGTATTACAGACTGACTGAATATGTCCAATATCACCACATTTAAAGCACTTAGAATTACGAAATTTACAGAAATTAAAAGAGTGGAACTTGCCACAGGACAAACACTGACCAAACTTGTGCCTATCTTCGTGAACTGTGTCCAAACTCCTCAATAAATTATCTGCATAACCTTGAATATGCACTGTGTTGGGATGACGTAGTATTGTAGTGGAATTTTTTAATATCTTCATGAATCACTTTACAAAATCTTCATTTATTGCGTTCGAAATTTGTATACTTAACATAGTCTAGCAGCAGTTCCTTGAGAGTTGTGTAAGGAAGCGAGATAGGCTTTTCCGGCATAGCCAGAGTTTCTAATAAGCTGTATGCTTTTTTTCTGATGAATGTGAGGTAATAAGCCACAATTTTAACATCCTCAGCATCTTCCTTGGTCATAGCCCAGATTTCGAACCTTTCAAAATAATCTTCAAATGCATCAAAATCTGAATGCATAACCAACGATTCCACCACAGGATCCTGCTCCTGACGCCAATTTGGTATTTCGAATTATTTGAATTGTAGTATGAACTAAGGATCCCCGAAATAGCGCAAGTGAATCATGAATTACGACACAAGCTCAAACTTACGTATTGTATTTAGAATTTGAAATCGAGCAATCAACAAGTACAAATGAATCATTAGTTAGTTCAAACACCACATCTTCACAGTTAGATTAAAAGAAAAATACTGTTCTAAAAATATTTAGTTTTCATTGGTGTTTTGAAGCAGGTCTTCATCGAGGTCTATGTTGATGATATTTATGTATACTTATTCAATGTTTCATTTATCAAAATAATTAAATAGCTTCAAAGTTATTTTATGTACGGTAATAGTTTACATTATTTATTAAACAGATATCTAAGTAATACACACTACACGGTTATAAGTAATTAGAATACACCCCTAAACCCTAGTTTTATACTCGTTAGAACATACTACTAATGTAGGCTATTTACATGTCCAATCATGCGTTATCTTCTAAAAAAAGTTCAAACACACTAGTCATTTAGACTTGTAACCATATGGTAACATAATCAATAAAGTCTGATTATTGAAAAAGTATTAGAAAAACAAGATTGTAGGTACTTACTGTTAAATAAATAATCAGATAAAGAAAATCTGTATACTGGCATAGTTATTTATATCATTATAATTATCAGTTTGACTAGTTATTCCATTCGGAATTTACTTTAACCCTTTTTTGTCTATAAATGAGCTCTATGAATTGAGTAATTTGATATGCAGTAGTGTTTGCATTAACAAGTTAACTTTATTTTCGTATCATAGTTCCATATAGATAAATTTCCATTGAAACAAATTCTAGCTACTGTGACCCAATAGGTTACTGGATATCGCCTAAATATTTTAAGCTTTCAGTTTCAGTATGATTACCGATTATTGTTATACAGACACATTCACTTGACAAATTTTAGGTAGGATGAATTATGCGTTATGCATAACATTTTTAATCACTATCCATATTACATAACAACACTAAATAGGTTTCATTCAAATATAAATCAAAATACAACAAAAAATACATCCTACCTTGAGGATACACTATCAAAAGTAAATATTAGTTGAATAATTTCATCAAAGCAATCTATCAATTAATTAGTAAACAATTTTTTAACACTTGACTTCACGAATCTATCTTCACAACTATCTCTTAATTAATAGTAGCTTGTATGTATACAAACAACACTGAAACAGTAGAAACATACTAAAAATGACTAATTGATATTTTTCCAGAAACTGTTTAACTAACTTATATTGTTTATAGCTTCAGACAGTAATGACATTGTATACTATAAAGGATTATTTATTTCAATAGTTGGAATCATGAGTCAATCGAAGTTAGACGACCATGGAAAACCTGGGAGCACTCCAAAGCCGTTTCGTCCTAGTATAGGACTCCTCAGCAGCGCGCATACACGATCCCACGCCCAAGCAAGGTTTTGAACCCAGGACCTATTGATCTCGCACGCGAACGCTTAAGCTATAGACCACTGGGCTGGTTGGCACCCAACGGTGTTAATGTTTAACTTCAACCAACTTATTTTCAGCATATAGGTTAAAGCTTGTTAACTACACTGTAACTAAGTGTTTTTTTCTGGTTTAAATATGTTGATTTGTATAGAAAGAATTTAAGTGCGAAAACCCTTCTAACACTATTAATAATTCCTCAATAAGTGATATAATTGAAATGTTTGTTTAATTAAATAATTTTTTACTTTCAACAGATATACTACTTATAATATTATCATCAACATTACTGAGATTATTTATTGTAATACAAACTAAAATCAAAGAATAAATTAATAATAATAAAGAATAAAATGAACAAATGAACAAAGTTCCTTTTTTATTATCTACATTTAATTTAAGCTGAATAATCTTTGCTTTACTATATCATTTCTTATTTATAACAAGTAATAGATATTAAAGAAGATTATGAAAAGGAATACAAGACAAAAGGCAACTTGCGAAGAACGAAGGTTCCATGTAAAATGATTCAAGATTCCTCTTTTCACTTATATATTCATACATAGACAATTAATGAAATATTAGTGATGATAATATGACTAGTAATAATAACCGAATATATATAGATAAATAAACACTTGTACCCCCCAAAAAAATCAATCATTGAATATAGTTTATACAATTAATATTGTTTTTTTTTTGTTTTTCCTTTTTGGAATAATCCCTTAGCAACAAGAAATTTCAAACTAGAATCAGTTATGTTTCAGAAAATTTAAACATTGACAATAACATTTTGAGAAAAAAAGTCATTTAAACAAATAGATTGACAAAGAGTTCAGTTCATTGTTTTTTTTTGTATTTTTCAATAACGGTTATTATATTTATTTTGCTATTTGTTTATCAGGATGAAATTTTTGTAAATTTAAAATTAATTGAACACCTTCAAGACAATCTTCAACTTCAAATGTTGGTAAAACAAGATCAGCTGCACCTTGAAAATCACGATGACAATAATGTACTCTTGTTCTATCTGTTGGTTTGTATACACCAGTTCTAACTAATACAGCTTATTAAAGTAGGGAAAATAAAACAAGTTAAACAAAAGTTAAGTAGGTAAAAGTCTAATTAAATGTTCGATTTTTTAACATGTTAAGTGTTTTTTTTTAATTTTGAGTCCATTTTTTCAGTGATCTGAATTGAAAAACCTATGCTAAAAGTTGGAAACGAATTATTATCATTCTTCATCTTTCTACTGCCCCCGAATGCCCTGGTATGACCGAGTTTGAAGAAAGTCAGCTTTCTCTCTCACAAGGCCACGCGTATACAACCACTGACAGAAACGTTCTACTCCCTGACTTTTCGCAGCAGGGGTGTTGTTTACGAAGTCGAGTGAACGAAAAGAGAAAGTCCGGTGCTTTAACCGTGTTGATGGGAACACAGGGTCTACCAGGAAGACCCTGATTTCAAACCTGTGGTGTACATGGGCTTTAGAATCCCGAGGGAACAAATGGGGTATGAACCAATCGTTGGTCACCGGCTACCATGAGACTACATCTCTTGACGTTGAACTACTGCCTTGTGGATCAGACCTTTAGGTCGAAGGCCCCAGGTGTGGCCCCATTAAGTAAACCACCTGCTTCTATTCGGGCACCCAGGCAGTATCACAGCTTACACATAAACCAAGTGACTTGTGCAGTGCATATGTATTTGGTGCCCCTTTGTACCAATATTTATGTGATCATATAAATAAATAAATAACTGTACCACTATTATGACCAATAAATTGACAAAGTTATCATACGAAGCGTTCGTAAAAAACTAGGATTACATTTGATTTAAAACTTGTTATTCTCTTCTTAAAATGTACTTTGAATATGGTCTAAGAACTTGTTCAACAATCATGGAGACTGTAGCAATTTCGCTACAAAACAAAATACCTAATATTTTTAAATAACTCAATGAGTTTAATGAGTTAACTCTATTTGATTTTTAAAATAAATCATCATTACTTTGTCAAAACACAACTTACAATCAATTCCTTTAGCAGTTTGAGGAAGAAACGCTGCATCCGGTGGTACAGTACGTGATTGTGCTACCGACACTTTTTTATATTGACTATGTCCTTCCGTTGGAGATTTATCACCACCGGAGACATGACGAAATCGACGTAAAAAATTATTGTACAGATTCGATCCCAAAACATCAACATCTGGATTATCACTGAATGGAATAAAATAAATTAAAAAAAGAAATCCCATATGAAAAAGAAGTACTGAATTATATATATTAAATTATTAACTACAAACTTACAAATTAACACGAATATAGGCATACAAAGAGAAACGTTTTGGACTCCATGTACTAATACCTATGTAGATTTATGAGGATATGACTAAACTTCATTGATTTGTTTCTACAAAAAAACCGACTGTGTAACCCACCAAGATCGCCTGTGTTAGCAGTGAAATAGATATCACCAACATCACTGAATAGCCTTCTAATAATATGACGAACTGACTACAGTTTAAATTAAAAATTATTGGATTTAAAATCGATGGTCTACCGGCATTATTGCCTTTAATATAAGACTAGATTGTTCCATTTCTATCCTATGTAAAGTTTATGATTCTTAATTCTTTAAAGTTTTAAAATAGAACAATTGATACCAATTTTTAATCAACACTAACTTTTAAGTTTTTAAACTATGTAACAAATTGAAGGTTACCTAGAACAGAAGTACATTCTTTCCAAATAAAAATAAATTCCAAACTCTTTCCCTTTACTATAAAACTTTATAAAAATAATCTAAATCAATCAATAAACATAAAACTATCTTCATGGTCTATACATTTGGATTGTTAAATGTATACTGTATAGATCAAATTAAAGATAATAAAAACAGGGTTTTAAGTAGTTTAAACAAGCTGATCGAATAATTTACAAACTTCTACATTCGCCTAAGATATTCATATTGTATGGGTTCGTTGAAACAACAACAAACCTATTACATAATCAATACAAAGACTCTAAGTATTACCTTACTAATGTAGTGAAGGTGAACACAGGTGAGGACAACCAAATTGTGTCCAAGTTAACACTACAGAGTTACTTGGTAAAATAGAAAAACCATACTACAATACTCAATTTGCAAAATATCCAATAATTGTCTCGGACTTCATTGTTCTTGCATTCCCATACTAATTGCTTCCTATTCCCGCTCTTTCTTTCTTGATCTTCCCCATCTTCTGCTGCCAGACTTAACATTCCTAATTCGCGTTATATACTACTTATATCAATATAAGTAGCACGCACCATACTAACACTAATTAACCTTATTAACATTTAGAAATACAATTTACAATTCATTGTAACATTTGAAAAACAAAAAATGTTTATTTTTAACTCTATATTGATTGATTATTGCATCATCCTTCCTCCCCCGAAAAAAATTTTTCTACATCACTTATTGATTTTTTTGAACAGTTAAAAAAAATTATTTTTTAATTTTTCATTTATTATTCTCGGTGGATATTTTTTCTTAATTTCAGTGAAGAAAAAAGAAAAAGAAAAGAAAGTTGGTCTATCGTAGTTATAATTAAGTTTAATTGCACAATCTAATTAAAATTTATTATTGTAATTACTGGACTTTATTATGTAACATATGTAACATAGCCGCGGCTGACCTCCTGTGATTACATCTCAGTCCTACAGGAGGTCAGTCGCGGCTCGCATCGCTCAGTAGTAACGTCTCTGACTATGAAGCTGGGTGACACGAGATCGAATCCGCCAGGGAGCATCAGTTCTCTCAAGATTACAGGTACACTTTGCTGTCGAGTGCCAATTAACACGAAACCCGGGTCCAGGGTTTCTTGTCAACTACCTCCAACCACCATCTACTCAAAAGTGGTTTCTATCAAAAAACAGCGAGAGAGAGAGAGAGTTGTTAACGTTTCATTCTCACTCCTAAATCTACGAATACCTAAACAGGCATCTTTAAATATTGTATCGAGTAGAAAAAAGAAACAGTGATACAATGAGTTGTACTTAATGGTTTACATTTTTTTCTTTAGTCAAATGATAATAAAGTGAGATCTGTATCAACTGTCTACGGTTATGATATGATTTAAATGAGTTATTTGATCTACACATTAAAATGTTACAAAGTTAGTTGCTAATTATTAGAGTTGAATGGAGTAAACGCAACATGATCGTTTTTTTCTTATAACATGAACTAAATCTAAATGAGAATTTATGTTGAATTGACGAGACAAATGTCTATCCTATGACCTGAAGATTCTGAATTTCATCTCTGACTATGAAGCTAGGTGACACGTGATCGAATCCATCGGGGAGCATCAGTTCTCTCAAGATTACAGGTACACTTTCCTGACAAGTGTCAAGTAGCATAAATCCTGGGTTCATGGTTTCCTGTTGACTACTTTCAACCATCATCTAATGTCAACATAGTGCACGCAATGTCGAGTCACCTAGACTAGTGGCTACATTGAAACTTGGTCGATAGCATTTGATCTGCACTAATGAGTATTCGGCACACATGACATTGATTACCACCCAGTGATCAATCAATTGTGATTAGATTTTATATATATATATATATATATATATATATATATATATATATATATATATATATATATATATATATATATATATACTTACATTACTGATTATCAGAATGGGGTTTGTGGAGATTGTAGTAATTTAGTAGTTAATTAATGAGTCGATTAAAGCAAGGCAATTATAGAAAACATGGAAGCACTAGATGACCGTTTCATCCTAATATGGAACTCCTCAGCAGTACGTATCTACGATCCCATACTAGGATGAAACAGCCATCCAGTGCTTCCAAGTTTTCCATAATGGTCTAGCTTTAATAAATTCATGAATTCAACTACTCAACTTATGATACAACATTTACAATTTTACTGACTAACTAATCAAATTAAATAGACATTAAATATATTTAAGTATCATAGTATAAAATAATCTGTTGGAAAAAGGAACTATCAAGGTAGATTTAAAATCAACTTGAACAATGCATACTTAATAGACTCTGAAGATCAAATCTATTGTTGTTTAAAAAAGCGCTCAAAAGTTTATTGATTAGTTAATGTTATAAATATAAGTTCGGCTTTATATGACCAATAATATAACAATTTTGGGTACGAATTCCTCAGTCTATCAATATAAATCTAATTGTATTTCAGTATTAGACATTGAATATAAAATTTCTTCATTTACTTAGGATGCCAGTAACAAGAATTGGCTAATCTTAAAATATTAAACATAAAGTAAATGCATAATATCGTTGAATTAAACTATGCTACTGAATGAAATTAACTACACTGATTTTTTCATATAAAAGAATAGTCTTAAATTGGTTTAAGCTGATATACTCCTTCTAGTCATTATTAACTGATATAAATGTTTGTCTTTATTTAAACTGTGTGTTCTTAAACTGTTTGTTTAATAACAAGATGAAAGAATCTGAATTCCAGTCAATGATTTGACAACATACAAGATATTCATATTTGTTTTCATTATGGTTAATGTATAACAATAATGTTATTTACATTTTGTCTGGTATGAATACTTGAATTTAAAATAGCTAACAGATTGTACGTCTTAAACACAAGTAATCATGTAAGTTTTAAAAAGTCTTTTAAGGGAATGTGATTAATTTTTAGATAATCCCAAACTATTATTTTTCAACTAATTGTGATTTCATTTTCCACAATCTTAGTGAATTACGGTGGTGTTTTAGTGGTCCAAGATCTGACTCCAGTTAGATCGCATGATTGATTGGTATTGAAATATACATATCGTCGTATAAAATTGTCAACTTAAATCGCGTTAGTTAATAACAGAATCAAATACGTGAATGAATATCGAAGTCATATATTTCATACAATCGTACATATTTCAACAAGAGACTTATCAATTGCAGTACTAAATATCAATAGGAAGATTCAAGTTAACGACACCAAGTGAATATAAAACTTCACCCCATTCCACAAGCAAGTAGATATCAGGACTCAATAGCTAAGTGGATAACGAGATGACATTTAAAGTGAACGTTACTGCGTTCGAGTATCAGAGTGGGCATCAACTCTGAGATACAGGTACATTCAGATGACGAGTCACAAATAGGACGAAATGCATGTACTGGATTCCACTGCTAACCATTATACAACTTTGCTTATATATAAAGTCTTCAAAAAAGCAACTTATTAACATGTTATTCTATGGCAACTGCTTTCCAATCGATAATTTCTACTGAAATCTTCCTCATTTCCACAGTTATATAAACAAACTTATTAGAAAAACTACCGTTTATTTATTTATTGTTTTTCACTAGCCCAATATTGAATGAGTATCGGATATACAAATATGAGTTGTTAATGAATTTTATTGTTTTATTTATTTATTTTTTATACTGATTTCATAGGGGAAAAAAAGAAGGGGGCTAATTTTTAAATAAATCATAAGTTTAAAAATTCTACGAACGTTTTGTCAACTTTTATTATAAAAATTAACTTGGATACCTTATGAAGTTTATGAAAACAAAAAAACGAAGATATATATCCTGGAATTCTAGTGAGAAGCAGTGACCAGTGGAGTTCAACCGGGTCAGTTGTGAGGTAGTAACTCACTGATTACAATGGTGGATGTGTCGCTTAATTTCGTGGATTCGTTGAAGCTAGACGTAACACCGTTAGATGCCGGCTCAGTGGTCTAGATGATTAAACGCCTAGTGCGAGACTGATAGGTCCGGGGTTCGAATCCTGCGAGGCGCGATCGTGGGTGCGCACCGCTGAGGAGTCCCACAATAAGACGAAACAGCTGTGGAGTGCTTCCAGGTTTCTCATGGTGGTCTAGCTTCGATTGACTCATGATCTCAACTGTTTAAATTTTATTATTATTACTATTATTATTATTATTATTATTTGAGATTATTTTATGCGTCAATAAATTTTGTATTCAAAGCTGGTTAATTATCCCCTTTTCTATTTGTTTATCTATCGATCAGTCTACTTGATATGCTTTCTTTGATTGTCTATCTATCTATTTATCCATGTATCTTTATCAACCAATCTATACTAACCATTAATATCCTCTTGATGAAGACTACTGGCATTTATATACATATAAACATTTGTAGTCATGACAAAAAAGGTGACAAACTCGAGATTTCTATGGGACTATTCTTTATTATTATTATTGTTATTATTTTAAATAAAGAGTTTCTTTCTTAATTTCTTACAATTATCGAAATGGATAAGTGAGAAATTAATTTAATTTAAAAAGAGAAAAACTTTTCGTATAGATGAAAATGTAACACGAGAAAGTAAAATGGATGAGACTGTAAGCTATGATGAATAGTGGCTAGCAGTGGAATCCAGGACATGCGTTTCGTCCTATTTGGTACTCGTCAGCTGGATCAATTGCAGTCTTAAACCTCAATGGGAAGATACAAGCCATACAATACCAAGTGAATTTAGATGAGATTGTGTTTAAGTTTTTTGATTTGTGTTAGTGTGTACGTGTATTTATATTACATCCTGTATTCTATTGGTTCTTGGAAAAAAAAATTGAATAAACGTTTCAAATAAGAGAAAGAGCTTAGAAAAAAAGAAACTGTTTAATTTATTAGTAGTGTTTAGGAATATTTTTGTCACGTTCGAAGCCTAAATTGTACTGTAGTGAACGAGTTATACCAGTAGGGACAACTCAATGCATTTAGACGGGGAATTACAAAATCTCTTAGTAAAATCTGAGAACCATACATAAAATACTTCATTTGCAAAATGTCAGTCAATTGTCTAAAACTTGATTGTTTCTTCGTTTCCACACCAATCATTCTTTGCTCTCGTTCTTCTTTCTTTGATCTTCTTAAACTTGTGCCGTCAAGCATTTCACTTTCGTTTGATGATATATACTACTTATATCGGTCGGCGTCAGTAGCACACACCACAGTACTACTTTATTTGTTTAAAAATTACGAAATGACATTACAAAACACTAGTAGACTAAACTTGAATTACTGAATGTCAACCAATCAGCTAAACTAAAACGCCAATGGAGATAAAGTGGAATGATATTGCATGTGCATGATCTATTGGGACTTCTTGACTACCACACTGAGAAAGGATATTTCTTAATGAAGTATCTGAAAACGCTGCGCTTGTGTTAGAACTATTAGTGATTGAAGTTTTTGACCAAATAGTTTAAGTGATAACTAACAGAGATTGACCAGTTGCCACTTTTAGTAAACTATTAATCCAATCTTTTCAAATATTGCAATCAACATCATTAATTCATGGAACAAGGGGAACGTATTAATTCTCAGATGGGTTATTTTGAATCTTGGTTAGCGTTTTCTTTTTCAAGGTTGTTTCTACGGGGTGGGGTTGCTCAACCATCCTTCATTACCTGGGCTTGAGACTGACAGTAACACTAGAAGGACTTCAAATGGCTAACATCAAAGTAAGAATTGCTAATACAAACATCAAGACAGTTCTGTTGTACAGAGCTGAAAGTTATAGAACTACCACGAACAATATTAAAAACGTACGGGTATCTATGACCAGTTCCCTACGCAAGATATTCCAGATCATATAAACAAACACCACTACTGTAGCAGAGAGAAAAGCAGATTCCAGATAAGAAAAAAATTAACAAAAGACACTGGAGGTGATTGAGACAAATACTATAAAAATCATCAAATTGAATCCCAAACCAAGCCTTAACTTGAAATCCTCAAAACAGCAAGAAAAGAGGAGGATGAAAGAACACATTACACCGAGTATCGAAGGCAAACATCCAAAAAATGGACAGCACATGAAAACAATTAGAAAGGACAGCCTAGGACAATGTTGGCTGGCGAATCCTGGCCAGCGGCCTATGCTCCACGAGGGGTAACAGGTAAAAGTAAGTAACTTTAAATTCTATATGCCGTCTACAGGAAAATAGCATAGTTATATGTTCTTATCATCTGTGTGAAATACCTCACTAATCTAACACCTTGCCTACCTCTTACCTCGAACTTCACTTCCACTGCTTCTGTTACTGGCACTCAATAACCTTAATCAAATATAAAGTCATCGCATTTCAGTCGACTACATATCATAATAGATTCCAATATGAAAAAAGGTAATATCTAATCGAAACATTAATTCCTTATAACACGTATTTCTATGACACGGTCAAGATTGTAGTACGATTGAGTATGTAGAGTGTAAAGTGTGTAGACAGTATTCATCAATGATTGATATTCTTTGATATGCCATTAAAAATCCGGAAGCATTGTGTATGAATATATACATCCACAAACATACAACTTTCTTTGATGGTGATAAAAAATAGTACCATCATACTATATACACTAACTTTGCACTTTATTAGCACAAAATCCTAATCACTGACATATTGAAGTCGAAGAAAAACAGTTTTAAATACTGTTAAATTTAGTAACATATTGACATATATGATTAACACGTTTGCTGAAGGATATGAATCAATAGGAAAGCAAGAAAGTGATAGATCATTTATAAATATCGAAGAAAGGAAGTTAATCAATAACAAACTAGAACAAAATAATAAAAACACAAAACATACGTTTAATCAACTCACTTACATAATCCATATTAGTGTTCTTGACTTTAAACCACACTTAAAGTGTAAGAATTAGTAATACTACTTGGTTACTTAAATAGAAGTGAATGGAATAATATTCAAGCCTGTGACATAATGATTGAAAGTTAAACAATTTAATCCTTGAGCTACCTCTCTACCTCTACCTCTATCTAGCCACAGTCATCAAACAATGGATAGTTTTGATTATATGTGATACTGTAAATATATAATTAAATGTCATAAAATATGTTGACATTAAATTTTCTTAATTCAGTGTTATGTTAGTGTCATTGATTAAAAAAAATTTATACAGTTTCCTTCAATTAAACAAAATGATAACAGAATGGGTTTTGTGGAGAGTTTTAGAAATTTCACAGGTTGAAATCATGAGTCAATTGAAGCTAGACCACCATTGAAAACCCGGAAAGCACTGGACGGCCGTTTCGTCCTGGTATGGGACTCCTCAGAAGTGCTCACGCGCGAAGCCAGTAGGTCCTGGGTTCGAATCTCGCAGGGAGCGAGGTCGTGGATGCCCACTGCTAATGAGTCTCACATTAAGCCGAAAAGGCCGTCCAGTGTTTTCAGGTTTTCCATGGTGGTCTATCTTTAACTGACTGAAATTACTATAATATCCACAAAACCCATCTGATATTTATAAAATAATTTAAATATTCCAGTATTCTAAATAGTTACTATGTTGATTTCAAGTTTTTCTTAATCAACGATAAGTACGTGACTACTATGTTAGAAAGAAGATGATTAAAATCATAATAATTTGACCATTTAAATTTATGAAATATTGAAAAATTGTGTAATAATGATTGACATAAAAAATTGACTAATATATATGGGGCAAATATGATTGACAGTATATACTACTACCACTACTACTACTACTACTACTACTAATAATAATAATAATAATAATAATAATAATAATAATGGGTTATTCATTTTGGACTACAGAGGTCATCATTATAATGAACTTAAATCATTCTAAATTATATCTTCATTTTTATTATTTACTATCATTTCAGGTATTTGGAATAAACTGGTAAACCTCAAAAAATTAATGAGTATTTATTCAAAGTTAAGTGATTATTATATGGGTTCAAAAATTATCTTGTAAAATAATTTTGGAAGCAAAATTAATAATTAAACTTGGTGAACACTGAGGCTTCACCTAAAAGAGTTGGAAAACTCTTATTCTAAACTAATGATGTACAAGGACTCCAGGATCCTGAGGGAAGGATGGGCGTATGAACCTATTATTGGCCATTGGATATCACGGAAATACATCTCCTGACGTTGCTTCAATGTCTTGTGGATCAAACATTTAGGTCGAAGCCTCCGGATATGTCACCATTAAAAAAACCATTTATTTCGATCTAGGAACCCGGGTAATATCACAGCTCACTCACAAATTAAAGGACTTGTGTGGCGCATATGTATTCAGTTCCCCTTTGTACCAATATTTATGTGTTCAAATAAATAAATAACTATTAGACAGTGGCTACCAAGTACTTCCAAGGCTTTTAAACACTTGATAGGACCTTTCAGGATATACATAAAGATATGTATAAAATATCATGAAGAATAGAATATTTGGTTACACATAGAATATATGATGTAAACTCCAACCTCTTGTCTCAAGTATAAAACAATTATACTAAAAACCTTTGAAAAGCTTTCTAATCTCTACTTATAAACAAAACCTGAAACATGTCAACTCCTTTATACAGTCCCCTATTTATGTCAGTTATATCTGTATACTGTATGCTATCTATGAACTTTTGTCTAAATATGAACGAACACTTACAGTAATTGGGCACTGAATTAATGGAAGAAATTAAAAAGAATGTTATATTCAATGATTGAAATTAAAATAAATCAAATTAGCTAATTTTTGATATTGAATAATTTCCGTTTAACGATCTTGAACCAGAACATTCCCAGAAATTTCAAAACACTATGATCCAAGTGTTTATGTCTGGAGATTCATTTCTTTGCATTTAATCATGAACCATTAAATCTCTTTATCATAATATGTATTACATTAAACGAATTTGTCATATTTGTGAGAATCATTATTAATTGCCTAGGCTTATTATCTTTCCCACTGAAAATGGATGAAAAAATATGCTATTCACATACATAAGCCCTTAATCATATCCATTTACAATAAAATCTTTCTGTTCAATCGACTAATGAAACAACTAAGTACATTTCAACTAATTCAGTATATTGCAAACTACATAAATTCATTTTGTATTATTTATTTGAATTTTCCTATTAGTGTTAGGACTGCAATTGATCAGTCTCTTATTGGCATATGTGTATACTGCGCATATTGCCTCGGTATTATGTTGAGTCACAAGCGAACGGTACTGAGTTGGAGTCTCAGAGTGGGTATCAACTCTCGGATGCAGGTATATCCAGTTGACAAGTCTCAAATAGAACGAAGCATGAGTCCTGAATTTCACCGTTAGCCACTATCCATCTTTGTTTACACAGTTGAAATATTTTACTAACAGATTTGTCATTGTTGAACAAACAACTCTTACTCTCAATACAACTTCAACACTTCGGTTTTAAATAAAATGCTTACTCTTTTAAATTTTTAGCAAAATAAATCGGACTTTAAAAGATCTATTTATCACATGTAGGGTTTTTATTAAACAGCCTCCTACTTGAATGAAACCAAAATGTTTGGGGCAATCTTTTGATAGTCTGCAACGGGTAGTGACTTGAAATTATGCTCAGGGAAGTAATTGTTTAAACTATTTCATACAATTAGCTCCTTTTATAAATTTGGATAAGATTAAAGTAAAAATTAAGGTTCAATAGTTAAACAGTTCGACTTTCACTCTGTAAATGATAAGTTCAAATCTAACCTTAATTATTTCATCATATATCGTTATGGTTTCACTAAAATTTATAAAGAGTATGATTATATTGCTTAATAGTTAAATGATCTACTGTTCAAGAATTATAGATACTTTTCATTATGGTTTGAATTTAGTTGATTACCAACTGGAAATATGCTATTACTAGATAGAATGGTGTACTCATAATTCTACACAAGATTAAATATTGAGTTGTTACGTCTCGTACAAAACGCAATTGATTCCAAATACTTGATTTATCGGTAAGTTACTGATTATCATGCTCAGCGTTGTTTATTTTAAGTGTTAAAAACTACACAAGTACCCAAGTCATGAAGTCATAGTTAAATTGGTACCAAGAACTAAGATCTATTTGATATTGTTTGTTTTGTCAGCAGTAAAGAAAGAAGGATCGAAATACAACTCCGAATTCGAATTTATATATATATATATATATATATATATATATATATATATGCGTCCTGACGTTCCCGATAAGACTAAAGTTAAGTAATAATTGATCCATACTGCTAACGATATTCTTTATTAAGATACAAATCACTGAATGGTTGGGGAAATTCTGCAAGAAGCTCCTTATTTAATTTTCATGCTCATAATCTTAAAGGGATTAATTTTCCCGGTGTAATTAAAACTTGTATCATTGAATTTTTCAACTGGCAGGTTAAAAACATAATATACACAAAATAGAGTCACTTAGACTATTGTTCACAATATTACTTTCATCAGCACTAAAAACTAAGTAAACACAATACAGACTGCTACTCAGAAATCAATCAATATAAGCTAGTAAGTTTCGAAGCTTTCATTATTCTTTAGGAATAAAGACTATAAAGATATATAAAGTATTTAGATCTGGATGGTTTAGTCGTGGAGCTTTCATAGTTCTTCTGAACGATATCATCAGCATAAACTTCAAATGGAAATGAAGTGTTTGAATTTCTCCATGTATGGCTTTGAACATTTTAACCATAATTTGGATAATATATAGTTATATAAACTACTTTCACTAAAGATTTATTCACACTTTACCTCAAGAAGTTTTTTAAAATATGTAACCCAACAAAAACTTTAGTTGTTTGTAGTGTTTGATAGTTCACTAAGCATTACTCATCATATGGACTAGAATCCTTTATTATTTTGTATACACAGAAAAATTATATAACTTCTGATCCAAAGAAACTAGATGAACTCAAAAGAAAGTTATCTATTCCTTTTTCTTTGGCCGAAATCTCATTGCTAACTGAACACAGTAGTAAGTCAGTTGTTCCAGCTATTAGTAAGTAATAAATGACTATTCGAAAAAACTATCTCAAACCCAATAATACAAAACTCTTACTCTCCATACTCAGAATTCTTATTGCATCTCGGTAAAAATGATAAATAATTTACAATACAACTCAGTGTTTTATGAAAGGTTACCTAAACTGGACAATATCAGAAATCACTTCTTTAGTACATTCGAATTTCTATGAAAAAAGTCGATACTCTGATGTGAATCTTAAAAAAGTCATTGAATCGGTCATCTACTGCGTATGTTGGAGATTGTCGTATTATGTTGAATGATCATTAATCGTTTGTTACATTATTTTAGCTGTTCACAAAAAGACATCGATAATTTTTATGTGACCTAAAAGTCATATCATTCTTAAATTGAACAATCTCTCATCATGATGATAAATACAATAAAAGATATTTGAAGGGTAGATACAACTAATTTTCTCGGTATGCATTATGATTTAGATACTTTTGAAAGCATAAACCATGTTATCTAACCACTGCTATGTGCATCTATCGACACAGATATCCGTATGAATTTTTAATAAGTCGAGGTCACTAACCGTAATCTTTCTTAAAACCATCGTCAGATAAATGCCGTTCCTGCTCTACAGAGTAATAACAGAAGTATATCATTGTAGTTCAGTTGCAGACCTTCTGAGCGTTTTTAGTTATTCAAGGGATCTAACAAATATACAGAGTACTGAGTGTTTGGCCAAGATAAACAAGAATCTCAGAACACAAGCTACATGTTATTTGACACTCGTAAGGAAATCATATCCGGGATCGAAAAGCAACTGAGATTCACTGTTCGATTCAAACTCACATCATTCAATGTCGTGTCAATGATGTTAGCAGTGTTTTACTCAAACGACGACTAGAGTCGTTAGTTGCTGAGATATTTGTATCTCTTATCATTCCTAACGAATTCTACCCAATGTTAAGTCACTTACCCTAAAGAACATTTCCCAGATTGACAAATAGGATTATGTCAACACTATTCAGTTGTTAATCAGTGTAACTTAAGTGTTGTCCGGATCTCATGAAGGCATGAACTCACATCTGTTTCGAGCTGTAAAATGTAGAGCAATTTATGATTATTAGAAAAGATTTGAGTGATACCATTGTTGATAATCTTGACTGGATTTCGATTAATCTTTGATGCATAATTGCATCCCATGAGAAATACTTCAACCTAGACATTCTCGAGAAATTTCTAACAGAATAGACGGATTTTGACAAGTGGTGTAATCAAGAGCGCTTGTTTCGTTTTATTGGGGATTCGTCAGTTGGATGAATCTGCATCCGTTTGATGTCCAGTCTGAGACTAAAACCAAACGCCTTCCGTTTCAAATGGCCGCACTTAATCCTTCTAGCGACTGAGTTCGGATAGCCATTCACTTGTGCGACGGGTATCAATGTTCATTTAATATAAAATTGTTTGAACTGTTCGTTTGTTGATATTCTGACAGTAATTGTACCGTCCTTATATTAGCATACGTGGTTTTGTACGAATCCCCTCGATATATTTATAATGTCGCAGGTGCATGCAAAAATAGATGAAATATGACTGACAGTGAAATTTAGGACGCATAAACTAGGTACATCTGATAAACGAATACTAAATAGGTCGAAACATAGTCTCTGAATCTTCCCTGCTACCTACATTTCATTTATTCTAAATGAAAATAAAAGGAATAATAAGTAAATTTGATTCAACTTACCCAAAAAAGAATAAACGATCTATCGGTCTTTTATATCCCATACGTTTTGAAGTTAAAGTAAGTATATGTTCAGCAAATCGAAAAGTTATTTCACTTGGTTTACCCAATAATGACGTATAACGTAATTTATAACCAGTTAATTGATTATATAATGTTTGTAAACAAATTAAAAATGCACCATGACCAAATCTAGGCAATGCAGCTTTATCCATATAAACTAAATCCATATTACATGCAATTATTGGTAAATGTTCTTCTGGAAATGTTTCTGGTACTTCATCTGGTTTACCATCAGTCATTAATAAATCAACTAATAATTGTAAACTTGACTCCCATCTTGCTGGTTCACCAGTTAAGATTATAGCTAAGATTTTTTTATTAAAAAAAAACAAAAACATCTATAAAATTTATTTGTTCTCAAATGTACTAATATTATAGGTAGATTTTCATTAGTACCTTATGTCACCTAGTAAACTGTTGCTTTAGGTCTTCCGAAATTTCATATGAATACATATTCGAAATTTTCAAATCTTGTGGTATATAGATGATAGTACTCGGATTATTAGGTCTAAATTTACATATCTCTTATTTATTTAAGAAGAAGCACTAGTCCAGTGCTTCCAGTGCTTCCAGGTTTTCAATGGTGGTCTAGCTTCAACTGACTCATGATTTCAACTCCTAAAGTTCTAGTGAGAAGCCGTTACCAGTGGAGCTCAACCGATCTGTTGTGAGATAACAACTCACTGAAGACAATGGTGTACGGTGGCGCAACTTCGTGGATTGGTTGAAGTTAGACATTAACACCGTTGGATGCCGGCTCAGTGGTCTAGTGGTTAAGTGCTCGCGCGCGAAGCCAGTAGGTCCTGGGTTCGAGCCCTGCGTGGTGCGGGATCGTGGATGAGCACTGCTAAGGAGTTCCAGTGCTTCCAGTTTTTCAATGGTGGTCTAACATCAATCAGTTCATGATCTCAATCAGCCTTGAGAACATTAGCTTTTCTAGCCAAACCTTCTTTCATACTTATCACTGAAACATGGTGCTCTCAAGCAGTATCTAATTCAGAATTAAATATCCAGAACTATCGACTTTATCGCTGCGACAGAGAAACTAAGCGAGGAGGTGGTTGTATTATATATGCTTTGGATACCCTAACAACTAATAAAGTTGAAGATAGTGTCCTGAATAGTTTACCAGAATCAGTCTGGATATCAGTCAACACCCTGAATCATAATCTACTACTTGGATGTATATACAGAGCTCCTGATAGTCTGAATAGTGGGAATGATCTTATGATCAATGCATTCATACATGCATCCTCTCTAAACTTTAATGCTAAGGTTATCACTGGGGATTTCAATTATCCTGGGATCAACTGGAGTACTGGTAGCTGTCAGACATGTAATGATGAGTTCTCGGCAACCATTAACATGCACTGCTGGTCACAGTGGGTTCGTGCCCCAACTAGAGGCGATAGTATACTCGATCTAATATTTAGTAGAGATGTTATACCACTATCTGTAAAAGTGTATGATGAATTTGAAAGCAGTGACCATAAGATAGTAGTTTGCGCTCTCCCTATCTATCTCTCTTATAACCCACCCATTCAAAAAACCTGTCAATATAGAGACTATAAGCATGCTGACTGGGACCTCCTGCATTCATTGATTAAACTATCAGACTGGGATAACTTTTTTTCATGTAATAGTCTCATGGATGCTATCGATGAATTCTATCTGATCATTAACTCCTGTTTAGATTCCTGTGTACCTGTTAAAACGTACAGGTTTAGTAAACCTTACGAATTATATATACCAGCTAAATATCGTAATAAACTAAAACGCCTACAGAATCGTTATTTTAAGTCAAACGACTTCACAGCAGTTGCACAAATAACAATAATTTTTAATCAAATTAAAGAGAAACATAGGTCAAAAGCCATTAATGAGGAACTGTTAGCCCTTAATACTAACTCGAAAGTACAAAACTTAACTCTCCTTTTCAATAAACGCACTAAAGCAACTCGTAATGTTGATATACTGTGCATCCAGCATAATAGCACTTTTATATACGACTCAAAAACCATGGCCGATCTTTTCAGTAGTACATTCGCCAATGTTGTAGAAAACATAAGTGGCTATGGTTCAAGAGCTATGTGCGTGACTAGCAACTCAATAAAATCTATCTCATTCACATGCATGAAAATTAGTAAGGCTATAAATACGCTTAAGCTTTCGAAAGGTCATGGAGTAGACGGGATTTCATCATTTCTCTACAAATATGGTGGTCCAGATATTCCACTTCTTCTTCTCAAGCTGTTTACTCTCTCTATGGAAACCGGTTCTTACCCCTATTGTTGGAAAACCGCGTACATCATACCACGTCACAAATTTGGAGATAAGACTGACATGAACAATTACCGGCCAATAAATATTACTCCAGTTATTTCTAGGATTATGGAAAAAATTATCAGTGATGAACTTTCCAACTATTTACTTGCTGGAAAATTTATCAATGATACTCAACATGGATTTCTTAAAAATCGTTCTTGCATGACATGTCATTTTGACTTCTTTAATTTAGTTTATTCTCTACGTAGCCAGGGTTATCTAGTCTTAGTGCTATATCTGGACATTTCTAAAGCCTTTGACATGGTTAGCCACCAACTTCTTATAGGTAAGCTCGCATCTTATGGGGTTCAAAATCCTTTGCTTGCTTGGCTTGATTCCTTTCTCAGCAATCGATACCAAATAGTCAAAATTAACTCTTCATTGTCTAACGCTGTCCCTGTTAGAAGTGGAGTAATACAAGGTAGTGTCTTAGGTCCTTTGCTCTTTTTAGTGTATATTAATGATATTTGTGAAAGTTTTTGTGTCGGTAAGCCCCTTCTATATGCAGATGATCTTAAAGTAGTATATTCATTTTCTCCACATGACCTGAAAAATATACGAAATTGCGTCAACATGGAGCTTAACAAGGTAACACAGTGGTGCTTGAAATGGCAACTGAAGCTTAATACGGCTAAATGTGGATGGATATGCTTCGGCGATACATCGCTCAACCTAGACGTTACCATAAATGGAGTAGTGTTATCTAAGTTACATACAGTAGTAGACTTAGGACTTAGATACTCCCAAGACCTGTCGTTTACAGAACATATATTAAAACAGACCTCTAAGTCTCAACGTCTAATAGGTTACATAACTCGAAATCTTTACAACACTGAGTCACGTATTCTAATGTACAAAGTTTGTGCTCGACCTCTTCTGGAATACTGCACGTTTATTCTTAGCAGTGCTCTCATAAAGGATAAATTAAGGCTGGAATCAGTACAGAGACGATTTACACTTCGTATTCTTGGAGCTGATTGTACCTTAACTTATAATTCTAGATGTAATAAACTTGGGCTAGACCCTTTATGGAGGAGGAGACTCAAACTAAATCTTATTTTTTTCTTCAAAATACTTCATAAACTATCATTTACATCCGATCACGCGATTCAATATGCAGAAACCTCTCATTATAACATACGTAATTCCTTGGCACTAGTGAAACAAACTCATTCTAAATCATCTCTTTATATGAATTACTTCACCTGTAAATTCTCTAGACTCTGGAATAACCTACCACAACCTATCCGCACGATAAAATCGCTCCCATTATTTGTTCGCTGCATCGATGCATACTGTTCTTCTGAAAATGCATTGAATGGTCTAGCGCCTTTAAGTGTATCTCATTCCACAAGTGATATTTTAGGAACCTTAAATGTTTAACCATCTTTATTACTGAATCCCCTTAGTAAAACCACCCACTTGTTGTCAATATGTCAACACTGCCATTAGCAACTTTAACTAATTTGAATAACACAAACAGTATATCACTGTGTCACATGACACACGCATTTAGGTAGACCTGATTAATATATTTTGGTAATTACTTTTTTGTTGTTCCGTGCTCTCTGTTTTCGTTTTAATTTCTCTAGTTGTAGATAATTATCATTAATTCGATCTGGCACACGAATTTACCATAATTACACCGTTCATAAATCAACAGGCTGTCCATTTAAGAAATCTTAAAAAATCCCGGATAATGCTTTGGATCGCTGTAATACTTGTACTACTTAAACAACCAGTGAACTAGTACACTTAATACTTTCTTTTATCATATGTTTGTTTTCTGCAGGTTTAACGTTATTACTTATATCAAATTGATCATGCCTGTAAACTGGCGTGAATTCTGTAATTATTATTTTTCAGAATAAATTTATTTAAATTTTAAATTTATTTAAAATCCTAATAATCTCCTCAAACCTATACTGATAATTCAGTTTTGATGGACAAACCAACATACGAGAAAAAATGCGTTTAATAGAACTTTGATTTGACATAACTAGTCAGAGTATATTTTGGGTTAACTGCATTTAGAGGTGTAATTAGACTCTCATATATATATATTTAACAAGCTGGTTGTCAATATGCATTTGGATACTAAAGGATTTCAATCAAAATAATGTACTTTGAAAGATAGTAATCTGTTACTTAATCAATGTTAAAAGCTGAAGACAATCATTTATCATAACCAATATATTCGAATGTATTTGAACGATTACATTTTTTTCAATTAGTATATCTCATTTCGTTTAATACAACATAATAAGTTATATGTCAGTTTATAAGAATTCTTTATATTTGATTGTATATCTGACATTTAAATATGGAAGATTCATATCTTGAAGATTTATTGATAAACACATTTATAAACAGAGAATCTATAGTAATTTGAACTGTCTTTAATCCTTATTTTTTTTTAATAAATGACACTGAAAAACTCAATCTACATTTTCTCTTGAGTTAGAATTAGAATTTATAGATTACAGACGGTTTGGAACATTAATTTTCTATTTCTACCATCAATTCCTTATTCTCAGCACTAATATATTTACTTACTATAGAAGGTTCTCAAAATTTTAAAGACAATACACTTCATAATTGGCAGTTACTCGAACAAGTAGTGAATATCACGGGAGATTAGACGAATATTTTAACCTAGTAATATACAATCAAAACTACATCAGAAGCTTAACTTCAAAACATGACCTAAGTATTTATCAATTAGATAAGTTGGGTAATTTATATTCGTAGAATATTATTCAAAACACTTCTTAATTCAATATAAATGAAATGAATTTCAATTTCATTAAGAACATTAAAGAAATATTCTTTATAAGCAAAGATGGATAGTGGTGAGCAGTGGAATCCAGGACTCACGTTTTGTACATCTTTGCTTATAAAGCTTGTGATGTAAGATAACATCGCGGAGATCCACAAGCAATTGGCTATCAGGACTCAGTAGCTAAATGAAAAACGCGATGACGTTTGAAGTCAACAGTACTGAGTTCGAGTCCCAGAGTGAACATCAACTCTGGGATGCATACACATCCAAATGACGAGTTCCAAATAAGACAAAGCATGCGTCATCGGTTCCACTGTTGGCCACTATCCATCTTTGCTTAGAATGCAGTCTGCACAGGATGCACATATGCCAACAAGATACTGATCACTTACAGTGCTAACCATCAATAGGAAGATACAAGTAAATAATACTAAGTGAATTTCAAGAGATATTCTTTCTTATAATTATTGTTAAACTGTATTGCATAATTTCAGTCATAATTTATTTCTTACGGCACTGACCAAGATAAGAAGATCAGAGAAATTGATTAAATATATCTAACATCAAATTTTATTTATACACCTAATATATTGCAAAATAATCTATAACATCAGTATAGTAGTCAATACTTAACAAGAAATAATCTTCGTATGATCCTTTTATTATTATTATTATCATTATTATTATTATTACCATCATTATCATTATTCATAATAATACATACATACAATAGAGAATAATAGTAATAATAATAATCTTAATTAGGTTATAACGCCTTAGGCAAATGGGTTCAGGTAATAAAATAGAGTTCAATTGGATAGTTATATAGACTATTAAGGTTAACTAAGGTTGTTTCATTAAAATATACATATACGAATATAAATCTCTAAAATTGACAAATGATCAATTAGTAAATGTATATATGTAATAAAAGAATTTAAAATCAGTCAAAAACAAATTTACCTTCAATTCTCTTCATTGGTTTTGGTTTCGGTGGATTATTAATCTAAGAAGAGAAAATTTTTTTAAAAACTTTATTGAATAGGTCAATAAATTAAAAGAATTAAACAAGAAATAAAATTGAACATTGAATGACATTTTCAAAAGAAGCTCAATTAATATATTGAACACTGAACACTGGAAAACAGATCATGCGTCAATTGAAGCTAGACCACTATGGAAAACCTGGAGGCACTCCAAAGCCGTTTCATCTTGGTAAGGGACTCCTCAGCAGTGCACATCCATGATCCTGCCTCGCGAGATTCGAATCCAGGACCTATAGACCATTGAGCTAGCTGGCAACCAATGATGTTAATGTCTAACTTCAGCTAATCCACGAAATTGAGCGCACATCAACCATTGTCTTCAGTAAGTTACTATCTCACAATAAACCTAGTTGAATTCCACTAGTCACTGCTTCTCACTAAAACTCCAGGATATATCTCTTGATGCCAGTCACTGGTGAGCATATGTTGATTGATATCAGAAGGGTTTTTGTGAATATTTCGTCGATTGGTTAAAGTTAGACATTAACACCGTTGGATGCCAGCTCAGTGGTCTAGTGGGTTCTAATCCTGCGAGGTGGGATCGCGGATGCCCACTGCTGAGGTGTGCCACAATAGGATGAAACGACCTTGGAGTGCTTCCAGTTTTTCCATGGTAGTCTAGCTTTAATCGACTCATGATCTCAAACATTGAAATTACTATTATATCCACAAAAGCCCTTCTGATATATACATAAGAGTTTGTAGCGTAGCTTTTCATTCAATTTATAATATTTTTCAAGTATTTTCACTAACAACATTGTCACAATTTTATTCAGAACTATAATGATAAGTACTTTGATCTGTAGTTAGCTCAGTCATTTGAAGATGGAGCCTACGTCAAAATGATTATTTAAGGTTCCTATCTTAAATAAGCTTATTATGACTATAATTGTCAAACGATTTTTAAATGCTACAACATCATTCAACACACTAAAAATTTAAATCTTTAACTATTTTGCTCAAAATTAAAAATTTATTACAACTTGTAAGAACATCACAAAAACAATCATCAGGTCCAGTAACCTTTATGGTGTTTAAGAACAACTTGAGTCTATTTTGTGTCCAGCAATAGCCTAATTAATTCGTTGATTGTATCCCAGTTAAAGAAATTAGTGTCATCTAACAAGATATTGTCACTTCTGTTTTTAGTTTAAGCATATTATTAGAATTCTATTAATTGCTACCTGTATCGATATCAACAAAAGCTTTATTATGAATTTCCCGTTTAATGTCACATAGAAATATCATTTGTCATTTAAATTTAAAATTGGCTTAAAATCAACAGGCTAAAAGAACACTAGTAGGATTGTCTATAGAATAATTAGTTTCAAACATGAAGTTAAACTTCTCCATATAATCAAATCGATAATTTCAACACTTCACTTCAGAATAACTCATTTGTTATCATGAAAAGAAGTAAATAATACCAATAGTCTAAATTCACTTAGTGTTGGTTGCTTATATCTTCTTGTTTAGTACTGCAATTGATCATTCTCTTGTTGGCGTATTTGCATCCTATGCGAATTGCTTCGATGTTGCCTTAGGTCACAAGCTTTATAAGGAGATATACAAACAAACAACACCAAGTGAATTTGAAATTCACCCTATTCCACAAGCAAGTGGCTATCAGAACTCAGTAGCTAAGTGGATAACGAGATGGTGTTTGAAGTGAACCGTACTGGGTTCGAGTCCCAGAGTGAACATCAACTCTAGAATGCAGTCACATCCAGCTGACGAGTCTCAAATAGGATGAAACGCGTGTTCTGTATTCCACTGTAAACCACTATCTATCCTTGCTTATAATATCAATAGTCGTATTATAAATCCAAAACTAAGAGAATATAACAACAAAATTTTATTTATGAATGCATTCCACTAACCAGAGGTAGAAACGAAAACATTAATATTCAAAAAGTCAAACCATATAGATTAAGAATTAATCTAATAAGGTATAAACATAGGATGAATCAGAAAGTAAGATGTACACAGATATGATTTAGAAGAGCTGAAATGAACAACCATAATATCGATATATGAAAACTTAGGGAAAATTATCTTCTACAAAAAAGTAGTTACACTTAGTTTTTAGATTATATCTAGCTGTGGAATCAAGTTCATCTATCTCATTATATTTGGATACATTAATAAATATTTGAACTAAATAAGTTAATAGAAAACTCATTAGAGTTTCAATCAGTCAGTCATCTACAACGTAGAATCAGGCACATATATGCATCGGTCGAAGTTGGCATACCTCACTAGCACAATAAGATGAACACCGAATTCATAGAAGTAGCTAAGTCAATGGTGGTAATATTTAAAAGAAAGATTGTATATGAGGATATAGTACAAGAAGAAAGAATTAGTTCGTGGAAAGAAAGACATAAATCAATTTTAATCTCTTAGTCTAAGGGAAGACAGAGAGTGTATAAACCTACGCCTTTGTGATCGATTCATAGCCATCATCAGGAATTCGAGTTATAACAAAAATTATTGGAATTTCAGAGTGAGTATTAAAATAAACATTGGTCACAATGAATTGATTAGCTCATACAGATAACAATAAAGGTTATAACCCGAAAGTGTAAGGAAAAATTAGTATATCAATTATAACATACTTACATCAAAGGTTAAATAACCTAAGATGTATTTTCATTCAAGAAATGTTTTATATAATAGATAGTAATGCCAAATATGATGCTTCGTAACTCTTAAACAATCAGTGATATTTAACGTCAATTACCATCGCTTGATAAACTAATTGATATACTCAAAACAATTTATAATCAAGTTACATTGATTTCTATTCTTTTTCACTTCAGTTCATATTTTCAATTAAACTTACAATATGTCTTCGATGTTCATGATCTACCATATCTAACAGTGGATAAGCAGCTTGTACATCCTCTAGTGTTACAACATTCGTGAATCCAAGACTGTAAATTTGTAGGGAAAAAAATAGAAACAAATATTAGAATAAGCAAAGATGAGTGATGGCTAGCAGTGGAATCCAGGACTTACGTTTCATCCTGCTTCATATTCGTCAGCTGGATGTACCTGTATCCCAGAGTTTATGTTGCACTCTAAGACTCGAATCCAGTACTGTTCACTTCAAACGCAAGCTTGTTATCCACTTAGCTACTAAGTTCTGATAGCCACTTGCTTGTGGAATGGAGTGAATTTCGAATTCCTCAACAATGCGCACCTACAATTTCACACTGAACACAATTTCATACTTTCATAATTCCGTAGTGAATGAATTACATTAGATCATTGAGTTAATATCATACAGCTCATATTTCTAATCTAAGTTAGTTTACATTGTAATGAAATATCATATAATGTCACTGATGAGTATCTGTCTAACTTCTAACATGAACTGAATTTTGTGTTTCATTAACTAAGAGTTAGGGAACTCATTTCTACATTGATCATCTATGAGAACATAATTAATATTTACTTTATAGGCTATTGAAATTTCACACATTGAAGTCATGAGTCAATTGAAGAAAGACCACCATGGAAAACCTGGAAGCACTGGACGGCCGTTTCATCCAAGTATGGAACTCCTCAGCAGTGCGCATCCAATACCAAGCACCCCGCGGGATTCGAACCTAGGACCCGTCAGTCTTGCGTCAGGCGCTTAACCAACTAGACCACTGAGCTGGCATCCAATGGTGTAAATGTCTAACTGTTAAATATCTAAAATCTCCACAAACTTCTGATTATTGAAATACCTAAATGATCGATATTCCACATGATTAATTAATCTTACTTATTGAAAAACTTTCTGTTATGCACTACATTTTAAAAATTAATGTTACATTTTTGTAGTTTAAATACATGGTTAAATGTATTCAATATTTTGATATTTTTTTCAGATATATACTATATTGTATAACAATTGTCAATTCGAGAGAGTGAGGGAGAGAGAGACGAAAAATATTTATATCATAAAGGTTGAATTTTTCCTCACCAGTCACCACTTCCTCTTCTTCCTCCTCCTCCTCCTTCTCCTCCTCCTCCTCCTCCTCCTCCTCCTCCTACTACTACTACTACTACTACTACTACTACTACTATTACTATATTGACAGCTCAAATCACTTTTATAATAGTTATTTATATGTCATGAATATTGTGAAAAGTCCATAAATGATTCTATGTGAAATTTGAAATTGACTATTCAATGTATATCGCATCATCTGAATATCATATGATAATTGGTTAATCGGTGTCAGTATCAAAGTTGAACTTGACAGTTTCAAATAAATTGATCATTGAGTAAAGAATTCATAATAAATATATTTTTCTTATATCTTAATGAATAGAAAAATTGTATTTTTGATATTTCGTGGCTTAATGTAAGCCACTACTCTAAAGAAGTGGCTTATACTTAGTTACAAAACTTCAGAAATACAATTTTTCTACTGATTAGAAAATAAGAAAAAATAATTTTTTGATTGAGATAATGGATGGATAAATGTTAGACCACCATTACAAACATGGAAGCACTGGACGACCACCATGTTCCAGTATGAGACTCTTCAGTAGTGCCCATCCACGATCCCGCCTCGTGAGATTACAAACCCTGATCCGTCATTCTGGTGTGCGAACACTTAACCTCTAGACCAACGAGCCGACATTCAACGGTGTTAATATCTAAACACAAACAATCCACGAAATCGTGCGACTATCTTGCATGGTACTGAGGTAGATGCCTGTCTCTACCCAACACGAACTATCTCCACTGGTCATGGCGTTCGCGCGCAAAATTGAAGGCCATAGGTTCGAATCCCGCGAGGCGGGGTCATGGATGCGGATTGCTGAGGAGCCCTACAATAGAACGAAACAGCCATCCAGTGCTTCCAGGTTTTCCATGATGGTCTAGCTTCAATTGACTCATGATGTCAACCGTTGAAAAATTATTCAGTTTGAACTTATTCTTCATAATGAATTGAAGTCAGCTGATTAGGTATCGAAAATAAGGAAGTATCAAATAATGATTTTTTTTCATTATTAGCTTGGATCAGTTATTGGATTTTCACTTGGTGATAAAAAAAATGTACCATATTATGAATAAAAATTTATTGTTCTGAATTCGATTGTTTGATTGAATTCATATGTGTTAACAGTTAGGAAGTTTTAAATTAGATTGGAACATTTATATTATTCTCTTTAGTTTCCATTGGTTTTCTTACTGATATCAATTCATTATGAAAATCATATTTATACATCAACACTATTTATTGATAATAAATATTCACTATGGTTTTCGTACTTATTTATTATTAATAATCTAAACATGTTAACTATTGAATCTTATTCAGTCTACTATATACTTCTATATTTTACTTTTCATCTACAATAAAATTTAACCAAATAACCTTTGTAGAGTGTTTCTCTTCATCATGGTCATTTATCTCATTTAACAAAGACTTTTATAATCAGAAGGGGTTTGTGGAGATTTTAGAAATTTTCACAGATGTAAATCATGAGTCAGTTGAAGTTGGACCACCATTGAAAACCTGGAAGCACTGGACGGCCGTTTCGTCCTAGTATGGGACTCCTCAGCAGTGCGCATCCACGATCCCGCACCACGCGGGGCTCGAACCCAGGACCTACTGGCTTCGCGCGCGAGCACTTAACCATTAGACCACTGAGCCGGCATCCAACGATGTTAATGTCAAACTTCAACCAATCCACGAAGTTGCGCCACCGTACACCATTGTCTTCAGTGAGCTGATATCTCACAACAGACCTGGTTGAACTCCACTGGTAACGGCTTTCCACTAGAACTCCAGGAGTATCTCTTGAAGTCAGTCACTAGTGAGCAGATGATTATTATCAGAAGGGGTTTGTGGAGATTTTAGAAATTTTCACAGATTTAAATCATGAATCAGTTGAAGCTGGACCACCATTGAAAACCTGGTTTTCAATGGTGGTCCAGCTTCAACTGATTCATGATTTAAATCTGTGAAAATAGACTTTTATAATCAACCTATTATCTTGAATTACTCATTAATTCATTATTATTTACATCAATAATTAGTGTTAAATAACCAACTGTTTGAATTATGACTTTTTCATCATTAATACGATGTATTTACATTATTAAAGAGATTTGTACATAAGAATGTTCCATTTCTCTATGATGTTTAGCTGAATGTTAGTTCGTGATGGTACACTGCTAAATAAACTGTGTACAAATAATTTATAATTTATACATATATATTATTCACATGTATGAAAACGAACAAATAAAGCCGTATTCAATTGATTCAATTAAGTTTAGTTGTGTACAATTCATAACTGAATGTACAAATGAACCATCCACAGATCCTATAATGACTGCTATTCATTGATCTCATACTAAGCATTTTAAAAATTCAGGTAGATTACCATTACTGTTATCAGCACAAAAAACTTAAGAAGATTCCTCAGAATGAAGATAGTTGACATAAAAAACTGATTATGATAGATGCTCATTCGAAGATAGGAATAAATGTCTAGCTACTTCATCCAAACTGAACACTTCTTGACGGTCTGCATCTACTATCATGATACTTAACGAACACGGTTATTCAAGATGTTGTGACAAGCGTATCACCTTTGAACTAATGGTGTGTGTTATATCCCGTTAAGAATAATGAATGATAATTCTTGGGATCCATTTATGGACCAGTACGATGAGTATATTTTTATCGTATAATTGTTATGTAACTAAACTGCTCATATTCATGTCCCTGTTATTATGAGTTTTATTTTGACCTGTGAACTATTATTACACGACTTACCATTCTTGAGTTATACCCAGTCTACCAATTACTATTTCCCATATTCACAGTCACTTTTGGTCAGATCTTGTACAAATGTTGTTTCATATTTTATGGTACGTTGTGGTCTGTCTGGTTGATATATAAACCGATTAGGTTTGAAATAAATGATTCATATGGCAGAGGCTGAGACTTGTGTTCTGGACTTAACTGGCTGGGCTAGACAGGAAGCGAGACTAATAAGGACTCTAGGTTGCTCGCACGTGTTTTACGCATCGCTGGTTCGATCGATAATTCTCTGTCCTCTGATTGGCGGTATCGTTGCGTTATCCAATATGCAAGGCACACAGGATCACAAGTTATAACAGTGTGACAGTTAATAATAAATGAATATAAGGGATTTGTCAATAGTATATTGTCACTGAAATATATTACACAATGAACTACATCTAAATATATCTTCAGCTTGCTATGAAGCCATTATAAAAACACAGCAACGTCATCTTCGAGAAAACAAACAGTGGAAAAAGGGTGTGATTGATACTCTATAAAGTTACTAAAAAAAAACTAAACCACTGCGTATTGTTCTCAAGCGGTTACTTCCAATAACTTATATTTTGCTTTTTAATTTTAAAACACTTATAAGTAGTATATATATACATATGTGCAAAAAATTAATTAACATAACTTACTCATTTGCCAATTTAACAATATTCCCTTGTCCAATAAACAATACACATTTATCATGATATTCCTTGTAAACTGACAATGGACTAGGCGCTAGAATAACTTGATCTGGATGTATCTAAATACGAATGAATTAGTAAAGGGAATGAGAATGGTTACTAAATTATAATGTTTAAAAAAATGGTATTATCATACGTTCATATCATCAATCTGCATAACAAAAATGTTAACATACATATATTTCATCCTATTATTGATAACCTCTTGGAATGTACTAGTCAGTCTGCGATTTACATTAATATCAGTACATTCGAATTCTTAATAGTATAAACAGAATAATTACAAGATGATGGTTTCATTCGACTTACAAAAATGTCCAGACTATAATTCACGGACAAACCAATCAGACTTACGATAACAGGTCTTGAATTTTGGAGTGAAATTCATTGATTCATTCATTTGGTTAAATAGGTTTTTTGGCATTATTAGCTGGTGTCAGTTTGTGATGAAAACCCTATATCTGATTCCTAATCCTAACTATCAGCGATAAATATTAATCCTTATTTATAACATTCATTAGGCCATAGTATGTAGGCGGACATTCTCTAGATCATTTTAGCATCACTCAAGAAGCATCTATAAATTATAGCCTCACCACAAAAATGCCTAAACACTAACGACGAACATTTCAACTATTGAAATTTTTAAAATCTCCACAAAACCCCTTCTGAAAATTTTTAATGTTCTACATCAATAGTTCATCTGTTATTTAGTGTATTACTAATAAATGAATTAATTGGAGGTTTTACGATGAAGTAAGAATACTGGAACAGACTCATTGATTTTCATATAATTCATAATTTTCATAATAAATTAATAGCTTTGGACATATTTCACTCTAATGACGAAAAACAATTCTTTCTAATGATTTTAAAACGTTTCAAGCATTATATGAAATATTTGTAGGCTTGTTTAAGTACTTTTAATGGTTAAGATCATGAGTCAGTTGAAGCTAGACCACCATGGAAAAACTGGAAGCATTGGACGGCCGTTTCGTCCTAGTGTGGGACTCCTCAACAGTGCTTAAGTACTGTTATATGAATCTTCTCTACTTATGTATTTCCATCAACAAACTTAATTGTCTTTTTCTCGTTCAACTTGATCCTATGATGTAATTGTATCATAATAACAATATGACTAAATAGAAAAAAATGGTCGAATAAGAAGTAAGCACTTAATACTTTATCCCTTACAAGGATCAAAATGTGGACTGTTAAATCAAATTCTCATTATCATTTGACCAATGACCTAAGATCGAATAGTTCACATTTATTGATCAAGTAAATCCACGGTATAATATAAATATCATTTCATAATAGGTTCAGTTTTTGAGTAATGTCATAAGTTGACATTACTGACAGATTTGTTGTTGAAATGTGAAAAAATATTCAATTCATCATGATTTTCAGTGACTTCACTACTAAAATTAACCTGTAACATAAATTGACTACAAAAAAAGAACAATGAATAAAATCTATAAGCGATCCATTATTTTCATATTTGTCATTCGTATTATTAGACTAAACTAAGTTGACCTTTATTAATTAATCAAAGTTAATATATAAACCTGTCAGTGAATAATTCACTTCAATACTCAATTAATAAACTTAACAATCTATTCAAATGATTAAATATAGCGCATTCAATGAATTAAAACACTCTATCTATCCATCCACACATCTATCTATCTATCTACCTATATATATATATATATATATATATATATATATATATATATATATATATATATATATATATATATATATATATATATATATATATATCTTTATTATCTACGAATCAAAGTTCAATGTATTTTCAATTATTTTACAATAAATAATAAATGACATTCATTCAATCATGAATTGTAAATTATCAATTTATAGATTAAATTATTTTATGTTGTCTTATTGTAATAGATTACTAAGAAACAGTTCCAAATATTAATTTAGAATACTTTTGAATTAAGACCATATCGAGACCATACGTACAGGATATATATATGTCAATAACAGACTGATCAATTGCAGTATTAAATATCAATAGGAAGATTCAGGTAAATAATACCAAGTGAATTTAAACGTTACTCTGTTGCACAAGCAAGTGGCTATCAGGACTCAATAGCTAAGTGAATAATATGATAACGTTTAAAGTGAACGGTACTGGGTTCGAGTCGCAGAGTGAACATCAACTCCAGGAATTAGGTACATCCAGCTGACGAGTCTCAAATAGAATGAACCGTGTGTACTGGATTCCATTGTTAGCCATTATTCATCATTGCTTAGAATGTTTGTGAATTAAAGCAATATCGAACAATACGTATAGGATACACATATGCCAACATGACACTGATCAATTGCAGTACCAAACGTTCATGAGAAGATTGAAATAAATAATATTAAGTGAATTTAACTTAATAACATTGTGCTGAAATACTGGTTTCGATTAGATTCACATCAGGCTTTACTCTAATGTACAGTAATATTTATATGCATATAGGAAATTATCAGAAGGGGTTTGTGGAGATTTTTAGAAATTTCATAGATTGAAATCATGAGTCGATTGAAGCTAGACCACCATGAAGGACCTGGGAGAACTCCAGAGCCGTTCCGTCCTAGTATGGGACCTCTCAGCAGTGTGCACCCACGATCCCGCACCCCGCGGGATTCGAACACAGGACCTACTGGTTTCGCTCGCGAGCACTTACCATTAAACCACTGAGCCGGCATCCGACGGTGTTAATGTCTAACTTCAACCAATCCACGAAATTGAGCAACACATCCAGTGGGTCCTGGGTTCGAATGTCGTAAGGGGCGAGGTCGTGTATGTGCACCGCTAAGTCCCACAATAGGACGAAACGGCCATCCAGTGCTACCAGGTTTTTCAGGGTGGTCTAGCTTGAACTGACTCATGATCTTAACCATTGAAATTACCATAATATCCACAAAACCCTTCTGATATTAAATGTCATATTGTAATATTGTTAAATACTTTAATGTTTATGGATTATTGTATCTACTATATTATCATTCGATTATAATAATTTACTGGGTAGCATTTTATCTAGAATAACAGAAGTAATGATAAATTACTACTTCAGGACATTTCCTATCATTAATGAGTAATATCTAAGCTTTTGTTAAAATAATATCAATGAAAAGAATTTAAATATAGTTAACAAGCGATTAAACCTTAACTCTTCTTACTTAACGATACCATAATGATGTACAACTATGAGTTCTATGATTGAAGATACAACTTTTAGACAACTGAATGAGTTCATTTAATTTTCGAACATTATTGAGAAGTGTGATAACTTTTATAGATTCACTCAGCTTTTTGTTATCACTTAGTGTTATTTGAGTGGAATAGTTAAATATTTGTTTTTGCTCTTAAATGGATCATTATTCAAAAGCTTCACAAAAATAAATGTCTATCATTACTATTACAAAATCCCATAAACCCGTTGAGTCCACAATATACATTAAAATATACCTGTTATTTAGTAGGTCGGTAGACTATCAATATATTAATCTAAAGGTAATTGGTTCCAAAATATTACTGTACATTTTTACAATGAGTCTATTATCCTGTAAATGATAGAAAAAGAAATCCCCTGTTTAGTTTCTTCTCCCTTTACTTTATAAAGTAAAATAAAGTCTCTTTTCAAATTCAAACTTTTGATCTACGCTCATAACTGAACAGATTATTATTGTTCAAAGGCTTTTGAGCTTATAACTAATACAATACCATCAAGACACTAAAATGAAATCTAACAATTCAGTTTTTCTAAATAAAAATAAAACACTTGTCCAGTACTATTTAAGAAATTGTATCAGCCCTGGTGGGTTAATATCTGACGAAATCTTACCATGGATTCAAGAAAGTCAGTTGAGTTTCACTAACTTGCATCACTTATAGTATAGGTAAAATATTCACCTGAGTATACTGAGTAGCAATCCTCTTTTTTTATTACTCTATGACTGTGAATCATAATCTATGAAAGTAGAAGACATGTGTAAGCTTCAGATATTCTATTCTTAATACATTTGAAACATTGCTTACATATTGTGAAATAGTAGAGTGAGAGATTCTTAGAATTGGAATAAGTTACTAAAACAATATGACAAATAAGATAATCAAACCATGATTTTGTTAAACAATATTTGGTAGTAATCACAACCCAAATGTCTTTTGAACTTTCAATGGCTCAGTAAGAAGCAAAGTAATGAGTCAGAAGATTGTGTTGATTCGTATATTATCAATATATTCCCATTCTTATTACCGTTAAACTCCGTTCATTTTTATAGATTAGTCCATAAAAATATAGGATGATTTGTTTTGCCCAACAATTATTTCAAATAACAATGAAATAAGCATTGATGGATAGTGGCTAACATTGGAATCCAGGACGCGCGTTTCATCCTATTTGAGACTCGTCAGCTGGATGTACCTGCATCTCACAGTTGATGTTCACTCTGGGACTCGAACCCAATCTCATTCACTTCAAACGTCATCGCGTTATGCACTTAGCTACTGAATTCGGATAGCCACTTGCTTTTGCAGTGGGGTAAAGTTGAAATTCACTTAGTATTGTTTGGCTTGTATCTTCCCATTGTGAAGTAAGGTAATATCGAGGCATACGCACAGTATGTACATATGCCAATAACAGACTGATCAATTACAGTCTTAAACCTCAATGGGAAGATACAAGCCGAACAATACCAAGTGAACAATGAATTAATTTTGAAATTTCACCAAATCACTTATCATAAATTAAGAATGTAAGAAAAGTACAAAAAAAGTTTTGACCTTAATCTTCTGTCCTTCTTCTTCTGTAAATAACCAAGAAATGATATAATTTTGAAATCAGACATTTTTAATCAATTCAGTTTGTTACGACTTTATGTGACAACATCTATTTTTATACTTACGAAGGTGTCTTATGGAGATGAGTGTATTTCATAGTTTATAATATGGATGGATCTTAACTAGAGAAGTAGATTGCTTTATTCTAGTATGAGACTACTCATTGATATGCATCTGCAAATTTACTAAAAAAAATCAAGCATTGAACCTTCAGAATTAGTTTAGTTTGCTAGCATTAAATAATTTTCAATGTTTATCCAAAATAAAGTCAGTTTATGATTTAAACTAAAAACTATAATAATTTCAGCAGTTAAAATCATGAGTCAATTGAAGCTAGACCATCACGGAAAACCTGGAAGTATTGGACGGCCGTTTCGTCCTAGTGTGGGACCCCTCAGAATCTTTATACTAATATTTGTGTAAAAAACGTTTTAGGTAATCAATAACTATATTACTTAAGAATATTCCAGTAATATCGTAGAATTATTCGTGAAAAATGACCTTTTTCACAAAATCACTATCATCATTTCTTTTCATTTATGAGCCTCGAGTAGCTTATGATTACATTTTTAAGATATATTTATGAATAATGAGCAAACGTATTACAGTCACTCACGTCAGTCAGCTACAGAACTTGGTACATATGTACATTGGCTCAAGTTATCACATCATAATAGTACATTAAGATAAAAAAATTATCTAAACCAATATCAGAGTAATATTACTGGTAATGGTATCAGTTAAAATATAGAGAAGTTTGAGCATAGCCAATGTAATTCACAAAGAGTTAATTTATGCAATAGGAAAGACTTAAGGGAACGTGAAATGTGATTATCTCAACTCCAATATGACTGATTCTCAGCCTTAACACTAAACGTTTCTAACGACTGGTTAAGATAATCATATGGACCTCAACTAGGTAGTCTGGGCCTAGCAACATAGCTCAACCCACCTGTCAGCGGATTTGTCAACTAATGTTAAGTACTGACTTGTCTGCCCTTAGCTTTAATCATTCAAATTCAATTAAGTATAAGCTAAGTATAAATATAAACTTAATTGATTTTAATTCATTTAACCTAACATCAAGATAAAAGACTTATGTAAAACATCTTAAAAACCGTACATAATATAGAAAATCAAAAGGATGTCTGCGATATTCTCTGGCTGAAAAAGTCTAATTGAATAAAATTCATCAAGATTTTTTTAAATTTAAATCAATTAAATACAAAGATTGAAAAGTAATTGCATCCAAATACCATGGTATTAACTCCATCTCTAGCTAAAAACAATAAAACATAAGGAGATTTGTGGAGATTGCAGAATTTTCAGAGTTTAAGTCACTAACTGATCTTATCTAGACCATCATTAAAAACCTGAAAGAACTGGGCGGTGTTCCATCCCAGTATTAAACTCCTCAGTAGTGCTCATCTACGACTGCGCATCCGGGAATCGAACCCAGTACCTTTGGTCCCCTGTGTGAACACTTAACCTCTAAACCCTTGAGCAAGCTATAAATGGTTCTTTACAATAATTATACTTTATGAAACACTATTCATGCATATCTTTTGTTGAGAAAAAAACCCAACAACATCATGACTTACATTTATGCCGAACCATTTAGAAACCATTTGTACTTTTGTTGCAGCATCTCCAGATCCATTAGTTACTAACGCAACTGGAACACGCAGTTCTTTTTTATCAGGATCACATAATAATTTGAATGCTTCAGCTGCTTGAGGCAAAACTTCTAATCCACGACCAAGTACTCCGTCAATATCAAATAATAAACCGAAATTCGGCTATCAAATTATAAAAAGTCACTTTTAAAGTATCATGATAATTGATAAATAAATAAACAAATAACATTCTAGTAATACAGTATTTAAGTCCTTACATTAGAACCATCAAAATATCCAGGTACAATTTTCTTATTATGAAGATGTAAATATCTGGGGGGAAGCACGAGATACAGTGGACAGCTAAGATGAATCTAGACGACCTAGAAAGGCGCAAGTAAGTAAGTAACAATTTTCTGATACATGTATCATAAATGTGAGATATATGCCATGATATTGACTAATAATCTACCAACATACTTCAACACTATAAATGATCGAAATTGGAAAATTATAAAATATTTTATCCTTATTAATAATTAAATTAATAATAAGACAAAACAGCCGTTCAGTGATTCCAGGTTTTCAATGATGGTCTAACATCAATTGATTCATGATCTCAATCAAAAACTTAACAATCTCCACAACTCCTAAACTGATAAATTAATATTGTTAAGGTAAACCTTTAGAAATATATTTTTTAAATATTTTTATAAGATCAAAATTATTCGGGGCAAAAATAATGCACTTGACAATTGTTACTATAGTTGAATTCATGAGTTGATTTAAGCTAGATTAAGATTGAAAACTTGGAAGCACTGAACGGCTGTTTCGTCCTAGTATTGGACTCTTCAGCAGTGCGCGTTCACGACCCCTCATTCTGATAAAAATTATTTCTGTGTTAGAAACAACAATAATAATAGTACCAAATTTATAGTTAGTGATTTATTAGTCTAAATGATTTTTTGGTCTTTGAGAAAAGTATACTAAAACCTTACTCACAATACTTAGCTATACGTGATAGTTGATGAACAAATGGGTTTTTAAAAAAACCATAGGTAGAAATACTGGGTTTCTACTAATATAACCGGACTATTCATTGTACTATTTGTTTAGAACTTGGTAGATCCACAGTAATGTTATTACAAAGATCTACTTACTTAATGTTTTCGCCACTATATGTTGTATAAAATGATACTTACCTTATTTAATATTTATGGTAACATGAGATTATTCAACAACATTTGTATGATTATTTCAGAAAGTAAGGTAAATATACATATGAGAAAAATATTCAGTGACTATTATCTCATTTGAAATTACAATGATTGGCTATGATTGACAAAGAAGTTCTTAGTTTTAAAAACTACATTTCATAAACTCACCTCTTGATGACTGTCTGGGTCTTCAGAACTATCTGTTGAATCGTCATGATTCTCATAAGTAAATATTTCCGCTTTTCCTTTATTCCCTATTTCTGTCATCATAAGTTTTCTAGGAGATTCACTTGCGTTTATATTTCTGATAGTTTCTGATTAAACTTCAATATTCTAAAGAAAAGAATAAAAAGTACATTCTTATTGAAATTTGAATAAACAAAAACAAAAATATGTACTACTATACAAATGGTATCTGGAGACTATCGAATTTTTATAGTTAACATCACTAACGATTTTTATTAAAATGATGCCTATTCCACTCAGATTCATTCGTAATGTCAACTATATAGATATTTACTAACGAAAGTTTTTACTGAAATATCAATATAAAGTTTTTGAAGATAATTTCCACCAAGAAGAGTTACCATTACTACAGTAAGTCCACTGTGTTAGAAATCTCATTGTAATATTTTGATATTTACAGTCAGTATGTAATATAAACCATTAGCAGATTTTACATATAATACTTATATGATTTTGAATTGGTGGAGATTTGTAGCTTAGGTAAATGATTTTGCGGGAGTCATTTACCTAAGCTTGCGGGAGTGCCCCCAAATGCCCTGGTACGGCCGATAGTGGGATGGGTTCGCCCTCCTTCTTGAAATATTTCCACAAGGCTACGCGTATACAACCTCTGCCAGGGAAGTCCTACTCACTGCCTTCTCGTGGCGGGGGTGTTGTTTAAGAAAATGGGAGGACGGAAAGCGAATGTCCGGCGCTTTAACCGGATTCCAAATCAATGGTGCACATGGGCTCCAGTATCCTGCGGGGACAAATGGTGTATGAACCAATTGTTGGTCACCGGCTTCCATGGGACTACATCTCCTCACGATGCTCTACTGCCTTGTGGATCAGACCTTCAGGTCGAAGGCTCGGGGAGTGGTCCCCTAAGATAACTACTTGCTTCGGTCTGGGCACCCAGGCATTATCACACCCCTCACATATATCGAATGAGATTTATGTGGTGCATATGTATTTGGTGCCTCCTTGTACCAATATCTTTGTGTTAAAATAAATAAATAAATAATTTACGGGAGTTTTTTTCCTCTGAGCTGAATGGATTGATTGTGAAGCTTTCATCGTTCTTCTGAACGATATCATCAGTACAAAATTTAGCACTTCTACCTGAAGAAAGCTCCACAATCAAACCATCCTACTTAGAGAACAAAACGTCAGCAACATATAACACTTATTACCATTAGTAACAAAGAAAAAAAATCTTTATAAATTATTAGAAAACGTACAATCACTAATGTTAATTACGTCACAGAAAGTAACTTTTTTTAGAAAACTAATAATTTATATAAATATAATCCCTTATTGTTGATAATCTATTCTAATACATCATATATCATATTACTATTGGTCATTGTTTTTCAAAACATAGGTCATATAACACAATATGTACACATACATATATATACATGTCCAAATAACTTTAAGGATTCAACTGTTCACTTCAACTATCAACTTGTTCATGTTCAAACTGTTTATAATGTGATAATTCCTCTCGCTCTCTCCCTCTATATGCTAATGATCATGTGTTAATTAGAATGAGATTAAAATTGTATAGTTCGATTAAAACATGTATGAATATGTGTTTGTTTATTTATTTCAAACAATATTGTTGACAAATAATTATGACTGATTAATTGATGTAAAGAAATGCAAATTTATACATGTACTTCACTCAATCATTATATAAGAACAGTAGACGGAATACACCGATTATGACATTAAATAAAGAAAGATTGGTTCATCGGATTTTGGATATTTGGTCATGTTAATCCAATCCTTAAGAAAGATAACAATCATATTCACTTCATCAAGAATAATACAGAAACCCATTAAGTTCCGTTACTGTCAAAGGGTCTTTGAAATTTTTTTAGAAAACAGAATACACCTATTAAAACATTAAATAAAAAATAAAGATTGGTTATTCTGTCAAATTAACCGAGGTGAATACGAATGTTATCTTTCTTAAGAATTGTGTCAACATACACAAATATCCAAAATCTGAAAAGAGAACTCTTCATTGAACCAATTTTTCTTATTTCATTTTCATTGTTCACAAAGAAAAATCTTATAGTTCCAATGAAAGAAGATTAAATAAGAGAATGAATGTGTATTCTTTATCAAGACAGCTTTAACAAAAAGTCAATTAGTTTGATCTTTCTATTATTCTATTGCTTAATGCATTCTATAAATGACTTAGTCTTAATTTCGTTTTGTTTTTATTATCACAATTACCAGACTACTTAAATACCTGAATCTGTAGAAATACTGTAATATATTTTAAATATATCTTCATTAACAAACTGAGTATTGAATGAGCACCAAACTCTCTCAGCCCTTAAGTTATCTAATTTTCATTTATATTCATGTCTTCTAACTTCATTGTCTGATCACATCTTGCCCTAAAATAATCAGAGTTTGACTTAATTACCATGTATAGGTTTATATATTCATAGTTGAGTGATTTTCTTTGAAGTTGATCTAATGTTACTATCCAGCTAATTAAAACTAATTAGTAAACGGTTTTTAAACATAATGTCTAATAGTTGAAAGTTTATAGTGAAGTTAAACACTTTAAAACTCAAATAAAGAGATTAAAATAGTATATTCGTTTATTATCTTACAAAACAAAACTCAAATATTATAAACAAAGATGGATAGTGGCTAGCAGTGGAATCCAGGACGTGCGTTTCCCATTTAGGACTCATCATTTGGATGTAACTTCATCTCAGAGTTGATGTCCACTCTGATACTCGAACCCAATACCGTTAGCTTTAAATGCCATCTCGTTATCCACTTAGCTACTGAGTCCTGATAGCCACTTGCTTGTGGAAAACGCGATGGCGTTTGAAGAGAACGGTACTGAGTTTGAGTCGCAGAGTGAACATTAACTCAGATTCAAGTACATCCAGCTGACGAGTCCCAAATAAGACGAAACGCGCGTCCTGGATTCCACTGTTAGCCATTATCCATCTTTGCTTAGAATGCTTGTGAATTAAGGCAATACCGAGGCAGTTCACACAGTAGGCATATATGCCCAGTGCAGTCCTAAACATCAATGAGAAGATTCAGGTAGACAATACCAAGTGAATTTAAGACCCAAATATATTTATATATATCCAGAAACAGTAAATTACTAGTACTTTATAATACTTTGATTTGTTAAATTTATTTCCCTTAACTGATGACTACCTTCAGAGTACTGATTAATGATACACCGAGAAACCATGATGGACAAAGCCATACACTCACAATTGATTTATCACTGGGTGGTGATCAATGTCATGCTTGTCTATTCCTTATTAGTGCAGATCGAATGCTATCGATCGTGTTGCAATGTGGCCACCAGTCTAGGTGACTCGACACTGCGGGCACTATGTATTGAGATTTAAATGGTGGTTGGAGGTAGTCAACAGGAAACCCTAGACCCGGATTTCGTGCTATTCGGCACTCGTGTCGATTGTCGAGTCATCTAGACTGGTGGCCACATTGCGACATGGTCGATAGCATTCGATCTGCACCAATAAGGACTAGACAAGCATGACATTGATCACCACTCAGTGATCAATCAATTGTGATTACATCTCAGTCCTACAGGAGGTCAGTCACGGCTCGGATAGCTCAGTGGTAACGTCTCTGACTGTGAAACTGGGTGACACGAGATCGAATCCGCCAGGGAGCACCAGTTCCCCCAAGATTACAGGTACACCTTGCTGACGAGTGCGAAATAGCACGAAACACGGGTCCATGGTTTCCTGTTGACTACCTCCAACCACCATCTAAAGCCATACACTTTCAAACAACAAAGTATTCTAACTACATATGGATAGAATGAACGATTTCATTAAATTTTCATAAACACAAAGATGATATGATCACTATGCAACTTTGTATTTAACAATTTAATTTTAAAAGGAAGATTAAGGTCAAAACTGAGAAGATATTTTAAAATTTCTTGATGTTATATATTATTCAAATAATTTGTTATGAACTGCAAATGTTCAGTATAGGTTTGAAGGTGAATATTTTCGACAAGTTGATGGTGTTGCTATGGGTAGCCCTTCGGGGTCACTCTTAGCTGATGTATTTATGTCATATGTTGAAAATATGACGAGAGAGCTGATTGGCGAGGCAACGTTTTACAGAATACTCATGGATGATATATTACTTTGAGGTTTCCCAGTTATTACATAAACTGAATGGGGTACAGAATGATAACGTAATGACTTCTGATGCAGAAAATAATGACCGATTTCCCTTTTTAGATACGCTTTGAGTTGAAAGGAGGATGGTACTATGAGACCGTCAGTTTATATGAAACAAACTTGGATGTGGTAATATTTAAATGTCCATAGTTTCTGTCTATTATAATACAAGCGAGGCTTGGTTAAGAGCTTCTTTGACAGAATTCAAAGAATATGCACCACTGATACTGTTGAGGTAGATGAAAAGCTGCTGATTGACACACTAATATCAAATGGTTATCCACTAAAGTAAATAAATAGGTGACAAAGTCAGTCAACACCAAGACATCTTGTTTATTCGGTTCCGAAGAAAAAGGTTTATATCTGTTTGTCATACAGAGGCGAATCTAACAGTATGGTTATAAGACAGAGATTGAAAGCAGCCATCGAGAAAACATATTATGCTACTAAACTGATTGTGATTGATAAGATTAAGCCCATGATTCCAAATAAACTTAGACAATGCACAAACGACTACGTCATACCACAATGTATTTAACAATTTACATGTTTAAAAATTTAAAATGTTATATAGAAATTGTCAAGATCGAATTCTCAGTTTTATAGTAGCCTTGACTATTCGTAAATTTAAACCCTCATGTTTACGAAAACAATTTGTCGTAACCTTCAATCTACCCTGATAACCCTTAAGTCATTTTATGGTCTAGGGTAATGCGACAATTTCTTATTCTTTCTATACTTGAAATTTCATTTAGTTGACCTTTATTAATTTTCATATAAAATGCCTTGACAAGTATATATGTGACCAAACTGTTTGGAATATATAGCGCAAATACATTACCTTATTTCAAATCAACTCCATCTTCGTATTGCTCTATCGAAGTTTATAAAAGGGACTAATTACTTCACATAATTTCAATTTGTTGGAACTATATTAAATTAGTGATAGTTCTTAGGTATGAATCCCAAGGTTGAATTTGATAGCTTCAAATAAATTGAGCATTGGGTAGAGAGTTAACAACAAATATTTTTTTTGTTATAGCTCAATGAGTAGAAAAAATTGTATTTCTGATGTTTCGTGACTTAGTGTACGTCACTTCTTCAGAGTAAGTAAATAACCGAATTAAATTAATATAAGTTTCTTTTGTACTATTGAAATTTGTGCTTTTTACTTCTAAAAACTTCATAAAGTCGCTTGATATAACTATGCGTGAAATTGTACTTTTATAGAGTTCAGTTAAATTAAGTTAATCTTCTCAAAAAATGTATTATAGGTACTTCAAATGAAACCAAGAATTTATTCTAATCTCATTAGTTATCTTAAAATCAATGAAGAGGAATAATATATTAGTAAAACTTCAATGAATGAATCTGAAGTAAATCCAACGTTTCGTCTGACAATCTGATCCAAGCTTTTTCAAGGCAATGTAATCAAACATCAATATTATCGAATAAAAATAAGTATACGATTCTCTGGTTCTGGTTAACGTTTTTTTAGCTAGTTAGTTTTCTACGGAATGGGGTCACTAACCCCATGCCTAATCCTCCTCTTTTATCCGGGTTTGAGACCGGCAGTAGCCCCAGAGGGGCTCCAGGTGGAGCTGATTCTCTGGTTCTTACTTACGCCTGTCACTCCTAGTGGAGCATAAGCCGAAGACCACTATTCTCCAGTTCATTTTTTCCTTGACCTTGCTTTCTACTTCTATCCAATTTTTGTTCATTTTTCTCATGTCTGTCTCCATTTCTCGGTATAATGTGCTCTTTCCTCTTTCTCTCCTCCTTCGGCCTTGAAGATTCCAAATGAGAGTTCACCTTGTGATGCCGTTGGATGCTTTCCTCCATAAGTTTCCTATCCACTTCCAGTGAATTCTCTGGTTCACTCCATACTAAATATGTCATCTAATTAACTTTATTAAACATCGTTAACGTTGATTGGATGACTTATTTAATATACAGTGAACCAGAGAATAGTGTACTGATTGATAATTTTAATGTTTGATTATATTTCCTTGAAAAAAACTTGGATCAAATTGCTAGACAATACGTTGGATTTACTTCAGATTCATTCACTGAGATTTTACTAATATATTCTTCCTTTTTACTGAATGTTTCACATCAACTCGATACCTAAATACTATGAAACTATTCAATCAAATTTATATGAAACTTCTTATTTATCCTATAATCATTTATTTGTTAATTATTACATTAATAAATGTATAATTGAATGGAATAAATGTATAATTTGTCCTAACAACAAATAAATATACATAATTTCAATGAATAATGATTGATTAATTAAGATCTTGTCGTCTAAGAACACATTGTTTCATAATGAATAGGTGTCACACGTTTATACACGTTTCTATATTATGTTAATTATTATTTATAATATATTAATTATAGAATTACAGCAAAACATGTGCATTTAATAATAATAATAATAATAATAATAATAATAATAGTAATAGCAGTAATAATGATAATAGTAATAATGGTAATAGTAATAATAATATCACAATAATCAACATTTAACAATGTAAATAATTTTGTACTAATTTCAATAGTCGATGCAGATAATAATTTTTTTAAATTTAATTTTTGTTATTTATATGACCTGAATTCGAAATTAAACTTGTAGATTAACGTTTATAGTTAGTTAAGTTTTTTTCATTGTAACTATGTCAGTAACTAAAATATTTTTTAAAATTATTTTATTTCAACAATTGAAATCATGAGTCAATTGAAGCTAGACCACTATGGAACATCTGGAAGCACTGGATGGCCGTTTCGTCCTGGTGTGGGACTCCTCAGAAGTGCGAATCCACGATCCCGCGCCCCACGAGGTTCGAACCTAGGACACATTAGTCTCGCGCCAGGTGCTTAACCAACAAGACCACTGAGCCGGCATCCAACGGTGTTAATGTCTAACTTCAACTAATCCACGAAATTGAGCGACACATCTACCATTTTCATCAGTAAGTAACTACCTCACAACTGATCCGGTTGAACTCCACTGGTCACTACTTCTAACTAGAACTCCAGGATATATCTCTTGAAGCCAATCACCAAGCGCCTGGCGCGAGATTGATAGGTCCTGGGTTCGAGTCCCGCGAGGTGGGGTGTTGGATGTTCAATGTTGAAGAGTCCCCCAATAGGACGAAACGGCTTTGGAGTGCCTCCAGGTTTCCCATGGTGGTCTAGCTCATGATCTCAAATGTTGAAATTACTGCAACCTCCACAAAACCTCTTCTGATACTAATTATTTTATTGTCAAAATCCTAAAAAAATAATTTTAATTATGACTTTGAGTGAAAAAAAAACAACAACTTTGATTTAGTAAAAAATTACATTATTTTTATTTTTATTAAAAATAGAAATAAATAATCAGGAAAGAAATATTTTAACACTGTTATTATAACCAAAGATGAATGATGATTAGTAATGAAATCTAGGGCTCGCATTTCATCTTACCTGAAAATTGTCAGCTGGATGTATATGCATCTCAGAGATGATGTTCACTCCGAGACTCGAGCTAAGTACCGTTCACTTTAAACACTATCATGTTATTCACCTAGCTATTGAGTCTTAATACCCATTTGTTTGTGAAATTAGTTGAAGTGTTAATTCATTTTTTGTAATGGTTATTTGAATCTTCACATTGATGATTCGGAGTGCAATTGAACAGTCTCTTATTGGTATATGTGCATTATTTACGGATTGCCTCGATATTGTTTTAAGTCCCAAGATGGATGATGGCTAGCAATGGAATCCAGGGCGCGCGTTCCTTCCTATTTGACACTGGTTAGTTAGATGTACCCACATCTCACACTTGATGTTCACTCCGATATTTCGGGACATATACTAATAAGAGGTTGATCAACTACAGTTCTAACTATCAATGGGAAGATTCAAACAAACAATATAAAAATGAATTATAACTGTCCAAGTAAGCTTAGAAATTACTTTTACGTTGAAAATGAAATATTCTAAATTTTAGGCGTTGACAACATTTTTCTTTCTGTACTATCATAAATATTTGAAACTTATGATTATGGTTAGTTTTTATTAGATGAACTGGATTTTTGAAAGTTAACATCTTAGATGAACTCATATACTGAAATATGAAACCTAAAAAAAACAACATAAAAATCAATGCAGTTAGTAAAATAATTTTATATATGTAGATGAAGTTATAAACTAGTTAGTTGGTTTACACTTTTCATTAGTTTGTTCCAACTATGATAAACGTTTTGATGAACAAGGAAGATCTGTTGCAGACATAAGGGTGAGGATTGGCGAAGTAAAGACATTATTCCTGCAATTGAAGAACATTTGCAATTCAAAACAACTGTCAACCAATATCAAAGTCACAATCTTCAGCACGAACATCAAGACAATTCTACTGTACGGAGCTGAAACTTGGAGAACCACCACAACCATCACCAAAATGTACGGGTATATTATAAACGATCGTCTACGCAAGTTACTCAATATTCGTTGACCAGACACCATCAGCAATAGCAAACAACAAACCAAATTTCAGTTGAGGAGGAAATTAGAAAAAGACTCTACAAGTAGATGGGATATAGATTACGGATATAATCAAACTGCTACACGAGGCAAGCACTAACTTGGAATCTTGAAGGGAAACGGAAAAGAGGAAATCTGAAGAACACACTGTGTCGGGAATTAAAATCAAACATGAAAAGGACGAATAGCAACTGGAAAGAACTGGGGAGGATTTCCCAGAACAGGATTAGATGGAGAGTGCTGGTGGGCGGCCTATGCTTTTCCACGAGAGGTAACAGTCGTAAGTAAGTAAGTAAGCAACGATATACTTCCATTGATATCAGACTGATTCAGAGTAATAACAACTGTATAGACTTATCAAGTGCTCTTTACATACAAGAAGTGACATTAAAAGAGTGGTTATTAGGACTCCAATCTTTTTATTTAGTTGTCAATGTATATGTTTCAGAATTTATATCTCTATTGTTTATATCCCTATTTCAAGAATGTTTATATTTAAAAATTACTAATTTTATAGACAGCAAACATTGAAACCACCTCTATCTATTCTGTGTATTCTAAATGTAAATAGTTATGAACTTTTCATTGAAGCACGTGAATTGATTATTTTAAAATGGTGTTCCTCACAGATGGATCTCAGTTTAGGCACGACCAAGAACCAAAAGGGACTTAAATTGATGAATATATTTTATGAAGATTGGCTCAATATGCACTCAGTATATCCCCATATATTTACTTTTGAGTTTCCAATATGTAGTTAACTATGATAACATAGTATTGGGTTTACGATTAAAAATTATTAATAAAAATAAACTAAATCTATCTAAAGATGGATACACATCAATGCATCTCCTCTATATTACCGTCATATTAAAAATATCCAACGTAATCCTAATGATTTTGATGGGTTTTTTCTCTGAGCTGGATGGTTTGGTCGTGGAGCTTTCATCATTCTTCTGAACGACATCATCAGTATAAAATTTAGGACTTCTACCTGAAAACTCCACAAGCAAACCATCCAGCTCAGAGAACAAAACTCCATCCAAATCATCCACTGAGCTACAAATCTTCACCATCTCAACGTAAACCTAAATCCTTGTGCAAATTAACTTCATGGAAGGTGTATTTCAAAGTCATAACATCAGTTTCTTTAAAATCCCAGGATTTTCATTGATACTTGATTTTACTTTGTTGTTATCCCTTTCATCTTCAACTAACATGTTGTTGTAACGTGTGGACTGCATGTTTAATGCGCAGCGTACTTATCGATCGATCCAGTGACACGTAAACACGTACGGATGACCTAGAGTTCCGATTGGCCCTGCTTCCCTGTCTAGCCCAGCCAGTTGAGTCCAGAACGCAAGTCACAGCCTCTGAGATATGAATCATTATATTTCAAACATACTCTGTTTATATACTAATCAAGCAGACCACAACGTACCACAAAATAGAAGATAACATTTACACAATATTTAACAAGTGAAACAAACATCGACCAATAGGAAATATACATTTAGCGTCCAAGGACACCATTCGACTTAACACGATAATTATTGGCATATTCCTCTGCATACCTAACACCTCCCCCTCGTTTTTGAGGATCCGGAGTTGATATCTGGATTTTAAAATTTTCTCCCCCGCGAAATAATTTCATTCTTCATACTACGCTGAAAAACAGAACATAACCTATTAGATCTCCCCTATTTCATGTATTCTACTATTATTACCACCATATTATCACTAAGAAAAAAAACAATTCTTATGTTCATTAAAAAGTTAATTTCATTTACCTACATTAAAGATCATATTACTTGTTTTAATTAGCATACTTCATTCACATTTCACTTTACTGTTGATCTGTTAAATTTATACCCCACACTTTACAGATATACATTCTACATCGTTATTCATTACACTTTAGGGTATATATTATAATCTTTATTAGAATATCAGATTTATTCAATGTTTACCTTCTAAAATGTGATCTTGTCATAATTTTCTTATTAAATATTCAACAGGAATCATTAGCTTATAATTTAAAATCATGTTGATTTCCTTGAAGCCTATGTGATATAATTGTAAGAATTTATTTTGTGTATTCTATTCTTCATTAGCCTTATTATTTATCAGAATGGGTTTTGTGGAGAGTTTAAGAAATTTCACAGGTTGAAATCATGAGTCAGTTGAAGCTAGACTACCATTGAAAACCTGGGAGCACTGGACGGCCGTTTCGTCCTGGTATCCCGATCCATCGGGATCGTTGATGCGCACTGCTGAGGAGTCCCATACCAGGATGAAACGGCCGTCCACTGCTTCCAGGTTTTCAATGGTGGTCTAGCTTCAACTGACTCATGATTTAAATCTGTGAAATTTCTTATTATTTACTTGTTTCTATTTACAACACTCATAAGTAGCATAGAAGTAACAATGAAATTTTTTTATACCTCCCAGTGCATTATTTTAATGATGTCTGATCAACTGAATTCAGACAATTTTATGTGTATACAATTTTAGTAAAACATTCAAGATTGAAAAATGAAGGATCTACCTGAATAACTAGATTACTAAGGATTTTTACGCATGTTTTTAATAATGAAAGAGAAGTTAGGATACATGTATTGACATAAGTTAAAAGTATTTTGTAGGAATTAAGTATTATACACCCTGAATTTTGTTTACCACTCAGTTGATCATGATCATTATTAAACTTAATACGTATGTATGTCTGTCACCCTAAGTTGTTATATCGTATAGTAACAAAAAGATAGAAATGATAAGACGAATAAAAATATATATATAATTGTAGTATCAGTATTCATCTTTGTTTATAATGTTTGTGAATTAAGACAATATCAAGGCAATACACACAGTAAGCACATATACCTAGAAGAGATTAATCAACTTCAGTTCTAAACATCGATTGGAAGATTCAAGTAAACAATACCAAGTGAATTTAGTAGTATTAGTGATAATGAAAAAGCTTAAACAATGGGGGATACGCTTCAAAAAGAGTGTGTGAATGTGAAAAATAGTAAGGTATAAATAAATATTTAAGTTGAAGAAGAGAATATTTAATTCACTCTTTGTTTTCAGTTTGTGTAACATTTTGCATTTACAGTCAGAGAAGAGAATTAAAAAAGTGCTAACATTGTTACTCAAGGAAATCAGAAGTTTCGATCAATTAAGGTTCTATACCATACAAAACTGTTTCAATCAAGTATTCTAAGTGAACAAGTGAATATCTTAGTAGCAGATCAATACTTTGAAAGAAAGAAGGTGCTATCTATGTAATGAAATCCAATAAAAATCTACATAGTGGACAGCTTTGATCAAAATCATTTGCTTTTGTATGGTGCGGTTGAGATCAGTCCATTTGTAGTTTTATGATTTGAAGTTTCCAGTCCAAATGATAGTACAGTGAGAAAATATTTTATGGACGACCTTTGAGCAATGCTAGACTGACCTTGAGAATGTCCACTTAATACTTAGGACTACATGAGAGTCATGAACCTGTGTGAGGAATTATAATTATAATTTACAGTCGATGACTAAGCTTAGGATTTAGATTTCGGATTTTCATCACGAACTGACATCAGCTATAATGCCAAAATTATATTTATCCAAACGGATGAGTGAATTTCGTGCAAAATCCGAGACCTGTTATCTTATACGTGATTGATTAGTCCATAAGTTATAGTCTCGTCGATAGCACTTCATAAGCTCTGACTCAACTAGTAGTGATCAAGCGGAATCTTTGAAGTATACCCACTCTCCTTCGCTTCAAATCAGATATACCATTTTCGAGCTCCCTAAATGTTAGGGATTTTTATTAGTCTCCAACTGAATTGTCTCAGTAAAAAGAGGTAAGTCAAAGGTATCTAGAAGGTCAATACATCGTTCCTTAAAGTTTTCTACTCATAAATCCACTTGTCTTGTTTGAAATAAGATCCTGGTCTCATAATGTTTGACGATAGTCTAACTAGCAGCTAACTTATTAAGGCTTACCACCTTGAGGAATATAATCAGTTGTTTAGTAGTTCAGATTGTTAGAAGATAGAACTACAGTTTTTTATTACAGAATGGTAATCATACTAGACTACCCAAGGGTGAAGATCGTCTAGGTGCTTAGTTAATTTTACCTTAAACAGACCTCCAAACACTTCATGCTCAAAATGTGTACAGATAGGGTTCGTTGTGGTATATTTCTCAGTCCATTAAGACGGAGACAAAACATGAGCTAGTAAAGGAGCATGACCAGGTTACGGATACACACTCTAGAATGAAGGATAGCTTTTAATAGAACCTCTTTAATGATCATGGCACATATGGAAAAAGCCAAACTCAGAGGAGATGGATATATATTAGGAGATAAATCAGTAATCTACTTTTAAATAAAGCAACATCAAGTAAAGGGAAGTGACTTTCCCTTACTGGTTTCTTACACTAGAATAGTTTCTTCTAAGGTGACTCAAAAGTAAACTGTTTTAAGGGTAGTCTTGAAAAACTACGACCGTAATAAGAGAAAACAAGAGATAACTACTTGACACTAATCACCCAGGCGTATTTGAACTCATTTAACTCATCAGATAAGTAAAGAAGTAAAAACACACAATAAATCTAAATACACTGTTATTATAATCATCTACTAATTAATAATTAGATGAATGTTTTTTACAAACAACAGTTCTTGACACCACATCAATGAAATTACGATCTTATCTATATAGAATAAATACAAATACATTCCTCTAAGATGAAACTAGAAAATATAATAAAACCTTTATTATCACAAATTATTATCAATACAGTGAATGATAACTTCTCTAACTATAAAATAAAGACAATTCCTTCAATATGAATCATTAAACGTATGAAATTTGTCTACAAAACTTGAAGTGAATTCTAAAGTACATGTTTATCTACATGGAACAAGTACCTGTGAATACATAAACACTTTAACAAACAGGGAAATACAGCCATTCTTTAATGGGTTTTTTTCTTACCAGGATAATGATATAAATAAAATGGAGAAATTTTGTAGCTGAAGCGAATATTTTACCCTTTAATTTGTATACTTTAATCGTAAGGTTTCTGTTGCTTCTGTACTTAAAGCAAATTGTGATCTCCTTCTCCCTGGTCTTGAAGCATATGTTAATGAGATAGTCTAAGAAGGTATAGCAGCTCACGTGTAATTGAGTTTGTTCATATTTAATTTGGTTAAGCCCTTTTGTTAACTTATTTAACAGATCAAGTCATCAGTACAATAAAACTTATATTGTTGTACTTTTATTATTGGTTACATTTGTATGAGTATGTATGCTTGAGCATTGCTTACTGCCCACGTATATATTCACTCTGCTAGCATTATCATTAGTCGCTTAATTGATTCCATGATTCATTCATTTCACTATATATATATATATATATATATATATATATATATATATATATATATATATATATATATATATATATATATATATATATATATATATATATATATATATATATATATATATATATATATATATATATATATATATATTAATCATGTTCATTGTCTCATTGATTCACTCGCACACTCGCTCATTCGACTCGCACTCGCTTGCATGTTAGCTTTTCTGCACTATTCTTTCATGTTTGCTTAACGTACCTGTAAATTTGTATATTTTTATGGGGTATAGTAATAAGCGTATTCAACACTTCGTATTTGCCTTCTGATTAATACACGTTGGGGCGTTATCTAGTGACTGTTATCAAGACGAACTGTCTACGAAAGATTATACTAAATAAAGACCACCACAAAGGTAAAGAGACTTTTAGAATTACACAAGTCATGAACGAGAATTCAATATTACTGGTACATAATTTCCATGATTACTTAGACTAAAGTTACTGAAATAATTTTTATTCGTGTATTCCTTACATTCTCAGTAAATAGTGATAAAACTGTTTTTTTTGGACATATATCATAGCCACAATATAAAGATGATACAAGAATAAAACAAGTGCTAAAACATTCTTTACAATCTACTCAATAATGCTTCGATGCAATCATTCAGAATCCATACAACAGTGTAATCGTTACTGCAGTATTATATTGCATAAGAGTTGAGAGGATGAAAAGCGATGAAAAGCTTCAACAGGGTTATGGTCACTGAGAGTCCATCTTGGGGAGTTGGAAAATTCTGATCCCGAACCAAAGGTGCACATGGGCTCCAGTATCCTAAAATAACAAATGGAGTATGAATCAATCGTTAGTTACCGGCTACCATGGGACTGCATCTCCTAACGTTGCTCCACTGTCTTGTGGATTAGAAATTTAGGTCGAAGGCTCCGGTTGTTGCCCCCTAAGAAAACTACTTGCTTCGGTTTGGGAAGCAATCAATACCAAGTGAATTTAAACTTCATCCCTTTTCACAAAAAGGTGGCTATCAGGACTCAGTAGCCTAGTGAATAACATTTAAAGTGAACAGTACTGGGTTCGAGTCCCTGAGCGAACATCAACTCTGGGATGCAGGTACATCCATCTGACTATTTCGAAATAGGATAAAACATGCGTCCTGGATTCCATCGCTATCCAAATAATGCTTTCGTGTATCCTCAAATATACTGAAGCAATAATGAAGTGAACAAAAGCTCAGGTATGGTAAACCGATTTCTGGTTATATGCAAAATAAAACAATGTTTTTGTAAAATATGGAAATCATTTGTATATCTCCCTTTAGCTATCCCATACATACTCCATCATTCTTTCATTTCTGTTGTTATGCCGAATTGCTATCTGTTTTTCTTCCTTCCCTCTTAATTTCAATCTTCTACTGGTATGCATTCCACTTCTAATTCATGCTACATACTACTACTTTTGTCTGTCCATAGTACAATAAGTTTTACAATTACAACATATGTATTTAACAAAACATTCACAAAAAATACATTTATATTCAATGTAAAAGCAATGAATTATTGGTGTTGTTATACATATACATATGAATTACTTGCCTGAACAATAATTTCATGTTTATGTATTTTCATAGTCTAACATTAATGATTAATTTTACATGCCTAAACAAGACAAGGAATTATGATTATCAGTACGGGGTTGTGTAGATTGTTAAGTTTTTGATTAACATCATGAATCGATCGATATGGATTAGTTTAATTTAGACATTAACACATTTGGATGTCAGCTCACTAGTCTAAGTGTTAAGCGTTTGCACGCGAGACGGATTCCGTGTGTGAGGTCGTGTAATATTGTTAGTACCATTGTTCAAGAATTCAAAAGTAAAATGAAACAAATATGCAAACACTGCATAATTTTCACTTATTTTCCAGATATTACCAATCAGTGATAGAAAATAACTGAAGATAAAATCAATCTCCTCAACTTAAACTTGTCAAACTGTTTTGTATCATCTAATAGTTTTTAAAACACTTGAGGGAGAACTTCTTTAAACATTAAACTTTTAATTTCTTAAGCAGGACTCAAACAAGTTATCAAGATTCCTTATTAAATCCACCAACATTTAAATAGTATATTTGTCCATTCATCCCAAAAAATAGTCAATAATTCAAAAGTTGAATAATGTATGAATGAATGTAAACTATCGGAGGGCCAGAAAACTAAGACGAAAGAGACGTCTGATATCACGTCAGTTTCAATAGTTTATCCAAGTTTAAATTTAATACGATTTAAAGTTTACTAATATTTTTCTAAGTTAAGCAACGTTTTGATTTAACTGTATATAACAAGAGGATGAAATTTATGTCGATAAATATAATTTCAAAATATTGACTTACTAATAGCCTAATCAAATCAGATACCCATTTTCATTTGTAACGTTTGTAAAATAGTTACATTTTAATCGATCATCTTTTTTTACGATACTTTTTTTAAAAATATAGTTAAATCCATGAGTCCATTAAAGCTAGATCACCATGGAAAACCTGCCCCCAAATGCCCTGGTACGGCCGAGAGTGGGGAGAGTCCGCTCTCCCTCTCGAAATGCTCTCACATGGCCACGCGTATATAGCCTCTGCCAGGGAAGTCCTACTCACTGCCTTCTCGTGGCGGGGGTGTTGTTTACGAAAATGAGGGGACGAAAAGCGAATATCCGGCGCTTTAACCGGATTCCAAATCAATGGTGCACATGGGCTTCAGTATCCTGCGGGAACAAATGGCGTGTGAACCGATTGGTGGTCACCGGCTTCCATGGGACGGCATCTCCTTACGATGCTCCACTGCCTTGTGGATCAGACCCTCAGGTCGAAGGCTCGGGGTGTGGCCCCCTAAGAAAACCACTTGCTTCGGTTTGGGCACCCGGGCAGTATCACAGCCCTCACACATATCAAATGAGATTTGTGTGGCGCATATGTATTTGGTGCCTCCTTGTACCAATATCTATGTGTTGAAATAAATAAATAAATAATGGAAAACCTGGAAACAATTTCTTCCATTCATAAATTTGATTAAAACAAGAAAAGAAAAAAATCAACTTAACAGTATAAAAAGAATTCATTTTGTGACTTCTTGCCAGCTACTTACAACCTAAACATTATTGTATTAATCATTAACAATCAGTGGGTATACTCTATCTCATCAATGATGAATAACGAAAAAAGAAATAAGTATGAAGAAAAGAAACAACAAGAGATGTTCATGTGTTGATTAATGTAAATATTTATAGTTCGAATATAAGAATATGCTAGAATAAACAACAGAATTATTTAGCAATAAGACATTATTATAATAATTATGTAACTATCAATATATAATTGACTAACTGATTACAGATGAGATAAGAAGTGAAAATCAATAAATAGTATCATGAAAAGAAGAATTGTTCAATAAATCTTTATAAATGAATTTACCACAACAAAATAAGATTGATAACTAAATTTTTCTGAGTATAGAATTGTGGAGATTATTGAATGTTATTGAAATCATCAACCGATCTGTTATAACTTGTGACCGCTGATTAGACATCAGTGAATTATCGATCGGATCAAAGACGCGTATAACACGTGCGAGCAGTCTAGAGTTTTGATTGGCCCTGCTTTCCACCAAGCACAGCCAGTTAAGTCCAGAACACCAATCCGAGCCTCTGTGATATGAATCAATATATTTCAAACATACTGAGTTTATATACCAATCAAACAGACCACAACATATCAATAAGACATGAAACAACATCTGTACAAGAATTAGCTAGATGTGGATGTGAATGAGGGAGGTGGTAATTAATATACTGGGTATATCTCAAGAATGGTAAAACGTATAATAACAGTTTATGAGTCAAAATAAAGCTTATGACAAGAGGAATATGAATATGCATAGTTTAGTTACTTAATAATTATACAATAGAAATATACGCTTAGTATTGGTTCATGAATGGATCCCAAAAGTTACCAAACATTATTCTTGTCGGGACATAACACGATCAATGTTAAACCACCAATAAAAACGTAGACTCATTGGATGGTCATTTCATCCTAATATCAAACTCTTCACTAATATCCATCCATGATTCCATACGCGAAACTAAAACACTGGAAGATAATTATGCAGTATTGTAGATTGATTGTGATTAGACATAAACATTGCTGGATTCTGGCTTAACGGTACAGAGGCTAAGCGTTTGCACTCGAGACAGCAGATCCTGTGTTCGATTCCTGTCTGCAGAGAAGTCATATACTAAGACGAAATGACCATCTAGTGCTTTCGGATTTTCACTAGTGATCTAACATTTATTTGTTCATGATTTCAAGCGAATCTTTTTAAATACAGAAATTTAGTTTGTCTTTTTTTATTACAATCTCTTCGACAAACCGCACAAAATTCGTTCTTTTCTATTGATTATCTTAATGAAATTTGAGACATCAGCACTACAACTACTATCAAGCATATGGAATATAATCACAGTGCTGAAAACATGTTATCGTCTCAGTCAAAGCTATAACATTATACATAATAAACATAATTATTCTCCTAAAATATCATCTTTCTTTTTGTTAGTGAATTGATTATAAATAGACAGTGGTGACGATGGCGCAATTTCGTGGATTGGTTGAAGTCAAACATTAACACCGTTGGATAGCGGCCGGCTCAGTGGTCTTATGGCTAAGCATGAGACCGACAGGTCACGGGTTCGGATCTCGCGAGGGGGATCGTGGATGCGCACTGCTGAGGAGTCCCATACTGGGACGAAAACGACCGTCCATTGCTTCCAGGTTTTATATGGTCGTCTAGCTTCAATTGACCCATGATTTCAACTATTGAAATCATAAAAGTGATTTTCAGAACTGAATAATCTCCAAAACCTTCTCATCATTATTATCATCATAGTAATAGTGATATTTATCATAATAATTTACTCATTACTTGATTAAATTCAGAATAAATTCTCATTTGACGAAATAATTAACTACTTAACTATTATAAACAAAGAAAACTCATTTAACTTATTTCTTACTTACTTACGTCTATTACTCGCAATGGAGCATAGGCCGATGACCAGCAATCTCCAACCCACCCACCAACAACAACAAGAAAAAACACGCTAACCAGGCAAAATTCATTCTATACAAATTCTTTCAAGAAATGGTCAATAAAACTGAGAAATTGAAATATTTTTTTCTAATAAACCGTAACCCTTAAAATAATTCACATCTAATAAATAAATAAACACCTTGAATAAATAAATCAAAGTGACCAAATTATTTTTTTAGTTTTAGAAAAAAATCAATAAAAGAAAATAAGAAAATAATTTTATAAATAAATAAATTAAATTTTTGACCTTAATTATTAAAGTTGTAAACTATACAGTGAAATAAAAAGCGAAACAAAACTGTAGCCGTTAGTGTGTTTTCCAAAAAAGAAAAAGAAAAAAGAAAAGAAAAATAAGTTAATGTATAAAAACTAGTGAAATTTCTTTTTTTTGTTTTTAATTCTTATATTTATATGGAATGTTATTAAAAAGAGAACAAAATGTTATAATTTTCTATAAATGAAAATATAATTTTTCACTGGTTGAAATCATGATTCAATTGAAGCTAGATCACTATGGAAAACCCGGAAGCAATCCAAGGCTGTTTCGTCCCAGTATGGGACTCCTCAGTAGTGCGCACCTATGACCCCTCTCCCTTCGAGATTCGAACCTAGGACCTACTGGTATCGCTCGCGAGCACTTAACCACTACACCATTGAGTCGGCATCCAACGGTATTGATGTTTAACTTCAACTAATCCACGAAATTAAACGACACATTCACCATTGCCTTTATTTAGTTGATATCTCACAACAGACCAGTGGAGTTCAACCAGGTCTGTTGTGAGATATCAACTCAATAAAGACAATGGTGTGCGGTGGCGCAATTTCGTGGATTGGTTGAGGTTAGACATTAACACTATTGGATGCTGGCTCAGTGGTCCAGTAGGTTAAGCGTTCGTGTGCGAGACTAAAGGCCCTGGGCTCGAATCCCACGAGTAGGGATCGTGAGTGTGCACTGCTGAGGAGTCCCACAATAGGACGAAACGGCCGTCCAGTGCTTCCAGGTTTTCAATGGTGGTCTAACGTCAAGAGGTTCAAGATATCGATCAATATCCAATATAACTGTATCAGATTAATGTAAAACAAACGACCAATATTTTTTTCTGGTTGGTATGAATGTGTAAACGTCACTACATTTTTTTACAATAGAATTCATTCTATGTGACAATTAATCATTTTAATGGTTATTATAGGATAATGTAAAGACTGTCGTGTTTCGTAATATTCATCATGAACTGATCTTAGATGGATAGATACTAAAAAATCTGTATTTCTTGTAGGAAGCCGTGATCAGTGAAGTTTAACCATATATTGCGTCAGGAAAATATCTCGAATGACAATGTTTGATGGTTACGTAATATTATAAATCGATTGTAATCAGAAGTGTAAACGGATTCAGTGTTTTAAATAATTAATTCCTTCCCAAGGGAGCTGAAATCACTTGGTTCAATCCCTACTGAGAGATCTTAGATACATATTGTTGGTGTTTCACAGGTATTCAATTCTTCCTAGATTTCAATGTTTGTCTAGTTAAGATAAATCCTTGATTTAAACCGAAATTTAATAGTATTTTCATTACTCAAAAGAATTCTTCTGCTTTTATTTCTTGATGAAATGTGGGTTAGTTTTGGGTGCTTCAACTGTATATTGTCTAACATTATATTAATGAAAGTTGACTTTCAGTCTCATAACTTAATAATTAATTTAATGCTTCAAGTAGGGCTGGATAATAGATGGTAGTGGGATGCAAAATGTACGTTTCTTCCTATTTGGTACTAGTCAAATGTATGTACCTACACAGCTGATGCTCAGACTTGGACTCCAACCCAGTACTCTTTTCTACGAATTCTTAATATATTATCCACCTATATACGAAGTTAAGGTGGCTACTGAATTAAGTAGCAATTACGAACACCAACACTGAGGCATAGTACGTCTAGCAGACAAGCCCCAAATATAACAAAAGATATTTTTTGAATTCCACTCTGAGCCACCATCGAACTGTGCTTAAAGCACTTATAACTTGATAATAACCTAGAGAATGCGCACAGGATATTTATATGCCAAAATAAATTGATCAGTTTTAATCTTTAACATTGAAAGAAGGAAGATCCTAATAATACTTACAATCAATTTAATTTAACATATTTTACTGCACCCCATCTTTATTTCCTGGTCAAGAAATATGATCAATATAACTCGTTGAACTATCTCTTCGCATCAGATATCTGATTCCTCTCAATGTTCCAAAGTTCTTTACTCTTTACTGATGAACATAATCGTCAAGCCATATAAAATCTTCAAAATGATACCTGACTTAAAACGAGAAAATGTCAGAAGTATATTCAATAACTTCAGTACTTCACGTATAAAATATAGGTAATTTTTCCTATTTATAAATTTGTTTAAAACAAAGACAATAAACTTAGCAGAACAATATGAGTTTATTTAATTCGTGATTTCTCTTCGACTGATGACAACCTAAAAACAATAGTATTAATTACTTGAAACCTATTTACATATTTTATATCACGTTAATAAGGATCAGTAAAATAACTACAATAAACATTTGTTTGAGATCATGAATCGGTCAATGCTAGACCACCATCGGAAACCCCAAAGCATTAGATGGTCATTTTGTCCTAATCTAGGACTTCGATCCTGTAAAAATTCACTATCATGCACATGAGAATAGAACACAGAACCTATTGTCTCAAGTAAGAACGTTCAATCTCTAAATCAATGAGCCGACATCCAATGGTGTTTATGTTTGTATTTAGCCACAGACAATCTTCTAGTCACGCTACTTTAATGCTTCGTTTACATGATTGAATAATCATTGAAAATGCATCATATCATGCGCAAAATTCTTTAGTTTTCTACTTATCCACATCTATGCTGATTATTTATTTAGGACTAAAGAGTGGCATAGAAATAGTCATGCAATACGAGAGTCTAAATTTAAAAATTATTAAATAGATGAAGGTTTGTTTCTCCAACAGTTGCATTTTCACAGTTACTAGCGAATCAGCTGATGACGGTGTGAATCTATGTCGACCAGTGAAAAGGACATATATATATTGTACAGGTTCAACCAACATCCAAACCGACTGCTAATGTCCACTATAGAAATATGGTGAGAACGAAATCAAGTTAATTCATCTATCCTCTGAAGTAGTAAATTGTTTTTACGAAATACAATCTGATCTGTATCTGTTTGATAATCATAATCAATAGCTGAAGATCTTAAGTAAAAAATAATCACAGATACATTTAATACCTTTTATTCTTCCGTATCTCATGTTCGAAATTATTCCATATAATTTTATTACTCCATCTTACTTCCTTTAAGTATAGCTTCAATTTTTTTTGTTATTATCATACTATACTACTTATTTTTTATACAGTTGGTTAATATATTCATTCTGTACAAATTCAGTATAGATAACTTGTATTATGTTTTACATTATCTACAATCGACTTTATATTTATTAATCAATAACCTTGTAGAAACTATTCATCAGCCCTAAAGTACAATAATCCACTGATAAATCAAAACAGATAATATAAGTTATATTCACACACACACACACACATACACACAAGAGAAATATCTGTACCTAGTTTTCTTTTAAAAATAAATCACTAAAAACATTTTTCTTCTGTAAAGCATGTTTACTTTAAATGTTTAATTCTATTTTACATGTAATAACAAGAAAACTATGAATAAAATAAAACTTTTTAACCAAAATAGGTGTATCGTCGGCTTCGATAATCTTTTTTTTTTTAAAAAAGAAAGAAACTGTATCTGAATGTCAATGAGTGATATTTTTAGACGCCCATCAATTTAATTCACTTGGTATTGTTTTACTTGAACCTAACCATTGGTGTTTAGGACTTCAATTGATCAGTCTCTTATTGACATACGTGCATACTGTGCATATTGCCTTAATTCACAAGTATTATAAGCAAAGATGGATAGTAGCTATCAGTGTTTCTTCTTATTTAGGACTCGTCATCTGGATGTACCTGCATCTCAGAGGTAATGTTCACTCAGAGACTCAAACCCAGTACCGTTCATTCAAACGCGACCCACTTAGAACGAGGCGTCCTGATAACCACTCAGTAGCTAAGTGGATAACTTGATGGCGTTTGAAGCCGATGGTATGTGATTCGAGTCTTGGAGTGAACATCAACTCTGAGATTCAGGTACATCCAGCTGACGAGTCCCAAATAGGACGAAGCGTTCATACTGGATTCCACTGCTAACTACTATCCATCTTTGCTTATAATGCCCATCTATTTACGTAAAATATTCAAATAAGAAATGTAAAAAAAATTTCTTTATGAAATTTCTATTTCATTGTAAAATTTTCTTATCAGTAATATAGGAACACAAATAAAATAATTTCATTTTCAATATTAATATCCCATAAATAAGAACTCTCGTCTAAATTTGATCCAATTGTTTCATAGTATTTGGGCGCAGAGTTAATGTGAGACATTTGTAGTGACCCACTTTTATCAAGAGAATGCGAATGGTGTAATGGAAACAGTTACTATTATAACCAATTGTACCAGGGATTGTTTAACTGTACTAAAACCACACATTATTCGTTGCTTGTGACCTTTCACGAACTTACGTTCGCTCAGTAGTTCCACTTGCACTATTTTGGAACGATCTCGGTATTCTTTCGATACCACGAGATCGCCAACAAATATATTTTGCTACAACCTTCAATCGCCTTCTGATTTCTGGTTTACTCTGAGGTTTAGCCTATTCCGGTAAGCAATCTTCTTGTAGTGGTGATCATAGTCAACTGTGACTCGATGCCACACTACACATTAAAGAGGAAGAATATCGTTTGTAAAATCTCAACCAAAGAATTTGAAGTAAATCCAACGTTTCGCCTAACAATCTGGTCCAAGCTTTTTTAAGGATTGTCATGTGAAACTTTGGATTTACTTCAAATTCTTTCGCTGAGATTTTACAAATACATTCTTCCTCATTAGTATAGCATGTTTAAATATAATAAACAACTTTTTTTTACAGTTAATCAATTTAGATAGAGCTTAACACTTAAGTTACCGGTTCGTAATTATTAAATAGTTGTTTATCTTTATTAATGAATATTATTACATGTATTTAATAAGCTCAAACTGGAGCATTTGATTTTTTAATTTAAAGTATCAATTAAATAGGCTGTATAACAACCTCAATAGATGTAATCCGAAAGTAATCAGTGACCAAAGTAGGTTTGTATGTTATTTGATCCCTCAGTATTCGAAAACCCATGTTAACCACTAGTTTCGAATTTAAGCATAATAAATTTCTGAACTGAATCTGCTTTGTTATCCATCTCAATTCCATGTGACTATGCATCTCTTCAATCTCCCTTTAATAAAAACACTTTTCTAACAGAGGCTATATACACGCGAATGTGTAAGAATAATTTGAAGATGAAAGGGGCTTCCTTCTCCAATTCATAACACGGTGTTATAGGGTAAATGGTAGCTGTTTAGGGTTAAGGCATCATGCAGTCCAGTTGTTTGAGACGTTATCAGTTATAGTCATAAATGAAAAAAATAATTAAGGTCTGGTCTTTACTTTTTATTGCATTCTTTAAATAAGTGAGATGAACATTTTAGCAAAATAAAATTATCCTATTTGTGTTTTCTTTTAGTATGCTCTGATTAAATTTGATTGGAAATACTATAGGTTCCACTACGTGATCTTGTAGAAGTTGTTTGTTCATCGAAGGGACAACTAACATGAGATCAAAATAAGTAGGAAATTAGCTGTTGTGATGTAGCAAATCAGTTCACTTTTGTTTATAAACACCTTATCCAATTATAATTCGGTCAAAATTACCAAGTTATATTACTCATATCTGAACTTTATGTTTAGATCAATGTTTTAATTTACATTTTAACTAAGGACAGTTCTAAAAATCTTTACTAATGAAAATATCTGAGATCGAAAAAATTAAAACAGCTGTTGAAAACAAGAAATATTTTGACGACTATTTCCTCCTAGTAGTAGACCCCTAACAGCACCATTCTACAACCCCACCGCAATTAAACCCGAAAACTTCAAATATCGCTGAGATAGCTTAACCATGAGATAAGACATAAGAAATTAGGTTTCTAAGTTAAGGAGTCATTTAAAGAGATAACGCATTGAAAACATCACTCCTCAAATTTTGCAACCGTTTAAGATAGGGCCATGAAGAACATAAAGATGTTACTAGTGTAGGATCAACCACTGAGATGTACTTCGCATGAAACGTCTTAATTGTTTGTGCTTTCCGAATGGCTATGTAAATGATTGCTAAAAACAAGGTCCCAGCGACTCCGAATGCTTAAGAGATGAGAAATTAGTTACATTGGGAGCAACTATATATCCTGATTACGAAGTACTTCCGAGGATGTTTTAAGAAAACGAGATTTGTAAAATGCTATGAGTCAGTATTTAAGAGGATTAAAAACAAAATTTACGGTAAAGGGATCTGTTTTCAACGAATTAATTATTAAACTTTACAATTACATATATTGATTCTGTGAGCGCATTTGAACCATAAATAAACATGATGAAGTAATAGAAAGATTACGTAGTGTAAACAATAACAATAAAAGAGTGTGTGTGTGTGTGTGTGTGTGGGAATAAAAAGCTTTACAAACTTAATAAGTCAACAATGGATTGTAATTTGAATGGAGTGAGATAGTTAAAATGTTTTTGTTACACTAATTAAAGATATTCGAGGGATTAAATGAAATAAAGTGATGTCAGAAACAATTATGAATAGATTTGTGGGGATATGAGAAACAAATAAGAAGTGAGAAATACTATCAAATACGAAATCAATGGAACAAATATGTGATAATAGTTTGAGTAGATTTGCACTTATTCGATAAACATCCTGTAGATAAGTGAAGCGATTTAGATCTAATTTATTCTAATCACTATAGGTTGTTTGTTTATAAATACTTACAAATCTACTCAAACTTCTTCATGTTCAACTACTCAAAACATCCATGAAACGAAACCGGAACTGTACGTACAAAACAAGTATTTTTATCGTTATCTTCACAGTGGTCTTGAACTATTATCACATTTTGGTTCCATTGATTTCGTATTTGATAGTATTTCTCACTTCTTATTTGTTTCTTATATTCTCACAAATCTATTCATAATTGTTTTTGACATCACTTTATTTCATTTAATCCCTCGAATATCTTTAATTAGTGTAACAAAAACGTTTTAACTATCTCACTCCCTTCAAATTACAATCCACTGTTGACTTATTAAGTTTGTAAAGCTTTTTATTTCCACATACACACACACACACTATTTTATTGTTATTGTTTACACTACGTAATCTTTCTATTACTTCATCATGTTTATTTATGGTTCAAATGCGCTCACAGAATCAATATATGTATAATTGTAAAGTTTAATGATTAATTCATTGAAAAGAGATCCCTTTGATGAATTCCGTGTTTCAATTTCGAATTACATCTTTTCAGAAATCGATATGCCCTAATTTTTGTAAAATCTAACTTTGATAACCTCAATTTAAGTATTTATTGGGAAGATTAAGTACAATAACAGAAATTATCTGAATAAAGAGAGGCAGTTACTTAAATCTAATTTACTAATAATAATTATTTATTGTACAATTAAAATGATTATCTAACCCAGAAATCACTGACACCTTCATTTACTTAAGTTTGATTGATCACTTTTGTGTATTACGGCTGTAAATACTCCTCGGTTTTCCCAACTACATAACAATTTAAATATACAACTTAAAATTTGATAATTGAACATTTTAACTGCTAACTTGATCATCAAGATCTCTCTCTCTACACACAATGTAAACGTACAAATACACAAATAATTGACATACCTGAATTCATTACACATGTACAAATTATCAATACTTTTCTTTAGAAATGAATACGTTTATGAAAATGGTTTAAAAAAAGAAATACAGTCTATGCACAAAATGTTTACTATTACACATAAACAAGGAGATGGTACACTTAGAAATTTTAAAACGATATTAATTCATATAAATGGAAAAGTATTATGTTAATACTTTTTTAGAAGAAAAAACAAAACAACAAAAGAAGTATGATTTCACTAGTTTAGAGATTACATCATAATTTTATGTATACATTCTTGTTTTATTTGTCATTGTAAAAAATATACATTTTACATATATCTTTATAATATTCAAGATATTTTCAGTTAATGATTGAAAGAACCAAATAATATAGATTAATCTTATTCATGCTTTTTAATATTTCCATTTGTATGAATGTCTATTGAATTGTCATCGGTCTAAATTAAAAGTAAAACAGAAACAGAAAATAAGTGCGTTAAGAGTAGAAATGTAAACAATAAACAAAACAAGAGATTACTTCAGTACACAAATATATACAAATTTATTGAATGATTAATATACACACAATAGTTAATAATCAGTGACTAGTCAACACGAGGAGGTTGATCATCGCCCGAATAGCTCAATGGTTACAAATCAGACTCATACTTGTGTGACGATAGCTGAAATCCCACATATCATCCACCTCACAATTATAGGTATCCCTTACTAACAAGTATCAGCTAGCATAGAACCTAGGACTAATGTTTTCTATTAATTCCCTCCAACCATAAAACATTGGTGCAAGCAAACAACTTAGGAAAATTAGAAATTAGAGACTTTTTTCATATGAAATGAACAACTAACGGTTGTGATACAGTTGTTGATACATTTTCATAAAATCAATAGAATTAGTACATCCATTCAATATAAATAATAATTGAAAACTTAATTCGCAATCAATACGAACATTTTCTATTCATTTGGTAAATATGTTCATGATTTACGTAATAATTATGATTTATTTACAAAAGTAACTTCACCATGATTGAGATGTATTGTAATTATCCATTCACAGAAAAAAGCCCACAGCCGAAGCTCCATGTGATACTTCACATGACACTCTTCTCATTAAACATTCAACCTTGGAGATCTGAAAACACTCAAGTTCTAGTGTTTACACCATATAAAACAACATAAGAAAAATACAACAGTTAAGAAAATTCAGTAGAAATAGGCATATCAGCAGAGAGATGAAGACAAGTTTTGGTAGGCCGATACGATGTATTCTAAATACAAGAGAAGTTAGTTGTTTCACAGGATTGTGATGAATTCTAATTTAAAGCACCTTGAAATATTAATCACTGAATTCCAGTCTCTTGAAACCTGAATCCATATAACTTACAATTCCCTTTGTGATTGACGTTAAGCAACAATAATTAGCCTAGCAGTTTACGACTCTCACATTCATCATCACAGTTCAGTTAGCTATAAATGTCTACATCTAACAAAAGTGTCGAAAATAAAGCTCTAGTGGAATATTTTTACCGATCGTTACTTAATTTTATAACTTCAAAGTCATTTTATTCATTGTTATTAAAGTTATGGAGAGAGTTCGATTTATGCAACAAGTAGAAAGCCCTAAATCTAGTAGTTATATTTCTTAACATAACTTATTCACCGGGTATAGGTTTATTTATTTAGCTGGATGTTACGCTTCTTTATGAACTCTGGTGATTCTACCAATCTCGCTAATACTTGAGTTAAGTGAGAATGGGACCTCTAACCTAAAAGTTGTAAACCGAGTTTTGGCTACTAGGTCGTGACTGCACTTGGGACGATTCACACCTGTTTGAAATAATTATGTGAAAATTATATTTGAAATAATCTCAGCGATTGAAATTTAAATAATATATATAATTTTCACATATAACGACTTCTCTATACTCGGCGCCCAATTTTTGTCAAACTATTCGTTCTAATCTTTACGAATATTCGTATAGATGCATGTGTTGTCTCCGACAAATTCAGCCGTTAGTAATAATATTAAATACTACTAATTCATATGAGTGCCGATCAGTATTAACCTGCTTTCACTATCCTAACTACTACGTGAAATGTGGAGACTGAGAGATTATCACTACTTTACACATACACACACACACACTGAATCTACGCCAATGAAGTCAATTCTTAAGGATGTTTCAAGCTTCTTATATGCTACACACAATTCGTACAATTCGCATGACTGAAGTGCATCCATTGTAAAGGGAATAAACGAGCAACCACCCACTAACAGTTTTAGTGAAAGCAAGGTATATTAAACAATTGCAGTTGTAATAAATAAATAACTTTTTAGAACGTCACATAAACTGTTACTATTTACACCGAGAAATAATGTCAATCAGATAATATCAACAAACACTTCATCCTTTATATTGACCAATATGAACAACAGTATACAAAATTTCGACATGGAAAATTCCCAAATAGTAAATCATGAAATAGAACTAGCTAATTGACTAATAATATCAAAGGTCAAACAAGTTATACGGTCAAGGACTATAATTGCTTAAAAATCAGACATAGGAAATGTACAACGATAACAATTTCAAATGACAACCAATCATAAGTAAGGTCATAGGAAATAAGAAAAATTTATTTGACATATGTAAAGGTTAAATAAACAGACTCATTTAACTGCAGTTGAAAAAAAACCGTTACAATGAATACAATTTTTCTTTTCAAAGAAATTCCTTCCTTTGAAGTGATTGATATTTCATATCATGCCTACACAGTCTACAGTAGAATGAATGGATTTTCATTCATAATTTGTGTTGTTCAATTCATCTCATAACATGCAATATTTTCCATATACAGATTAATAAATATGACAGAATGAGACGTTTATTGAGAAATACACATAGGAAAAATAATAATTTTTCGTCTTTAGAACACTGTTTATAAATATGATAATTAGTATAATCTTAAATAATTAGATTAGTGTATATACACGTTAAGATAAGAAGCCAAAACGTGTTCGAGATTGTTTATTTTTACTTATCCCTTAGAAGAGATGTATAAAATGACTCATACGACCTAACTTTAAAGGAAATATGTTTAAACAAAAATCAATTTTATGGTGAACAAATCTATATATCTGCCTTTGTTTCCACCTGCGCATATTCATCAGTATGTTTTGTGCCTGTTCAATAGAAAATACGATAAAAACTGTTGTTCCTATGAAAAAAAAATAACGTGAATTGAACTTTCCACTGACAGAACTGTGAAAATTTTAGAAAAGATTTTTGTCTTACAGTGTGATAAACGTTATTCTATCAAGAAAAAATTTGACTACATTTGGGCAATATAAGTAATAATTCCGTTTGTAGGTCTACTAAGATTGGGCAACAACAAAGGTAAAAGCTACACGAGAAGGAAATATGAAACAACAATATGACATGACGAAGAAACTAGTAAGGAACTATAGTAAACCAGAGAGACCAGTCAAGGACCAGGAAGGTAAGCCAATCACTGAGATTCAAGAAGAGAGGAACAGATGGGTAGAACAATTCGAGGTATTCTTGAATAGATCAGCTCCATCGAATCCACCGGATATCTAAGCAATACACACCGACATTTCTATAAATATCACTCCAATAACGATCAAAGAAATCAGGGGTTGTATAGCAGCTGGACCTGACAGTAAACCAGCCGAAGCATTGAAGCAACTCCAAACATGCTCCACATTCTATTCAAGAAGATTTGGGATGATGAACGAGAGCCAACAGATTGGAGACAAGAATATCTCATTAAGATACGAAAGAAAGGAAATCTGAGCAAATGTGATTAATTGTAGTGTCGGTTGCTATGTAAAGCCCACATAACTTATTCTAGCTTCCGGACAAGCCAATTTATTCATTATTCTTGAGTCACATTTTGACCTTGTTAATTATTCGCTTATCAACCTTGACTGACTATAAATATCGATTCACACTTGGTTAAATCGAGTTGGTTTACACGCCTCTACCGCTCGTCATTTCGTTTCGCTCACATCTCAGATCGTTAGTCTGGACCAACAGTTGTATGGAATATACATATTCAAACCCATTCTCGTATTTCACTTACTTAATTCCGTTATTCACTAACGCGAATCAAATCAATAATTATATATGAGGATTGGCGACATGAATATTTTCATAACAATCATTCATACGATTATATTGAAGTCAGATGAAAAGCCACTAAAATCTACAGAGGCATCGTACTACTTTCGGTACCAGAAAAATTTTTCAACAGTGTTGCTGAACCGGATGAAAGATTCAGTAGACTCCCAACTTCGAGATCAACAGACGGGATTCCATAAGAATCGATCGCGCACAAACCAAATCGCGACACTACGGATCATCGTTGAACAATTAATTCAAAGGGATTCGTCACTATGCATTAACATCCATGAATATGAGAAAGCGTTTGATAGTGTGGATAGGAGAACCTTATGGAACCTTCTTCGACACTCTGATGTACGTGAGATGATTGTCGACATCACATGGAATTCATACGACGGATTACAGAGCAAAGTCATGCATGGAGGACAGTTGACAGACTCATTCCAAGTGAGAATTCGAGTAAGATAAGGCTGCTTACTCTCTCCTTTTTCTCTTTCTTCTGGTGCTTGACTGGATTTTGAAGAACTTGTCATATGAGGGGAAGCACGGAACACAATGAATACCTTGCATGCTACGAGACAATTTTGACTTCAAGTATCACCTAACCCTTCTATCATACACACACACCAACAAACGTAGGTCAAGACAACCAGTATGCCAGAAGCCTCTGAATCAATAAGCCTCAATATATATAAAAGAAAGAAACCAAGATCCTCTAATACAACACAGAGAACACCAACCCAATAACACTTGATAGAGAAACACTGAAATAAGTGGAAATTTTCACGTCTTGGAAAGCACCATTGATGAACAAGAAGGATCTGATGCAGATGTAAAGGTGAAGATTGGAAAATGAAGGGTGGCATTCCTACGGTTTAACAATATTTGGAACTAAAACAACTGACAACTAACATCAAAGTCACAATCTTCAGCACGAACATCAAGACATTTCTACTGTACAGAGCTGAAACTTGGTGAACCATCAACGAAATGTGCAGGTTTATAAACAGTTATCTACAAATGATCCTCAATGTCCATTGAGAGAAAACAAACCAGCTTTCAGTTGAAGAGGAAATTAGGAAAAAACTCTGTAAGTGGATAGGACATATGTTACGGAAATAATCAAACTACATCACGAGGCAAGCACTAACTTGCAATCTTGAAGGGAAACGAAAAATAGGGAGACCAAAGAACACACTGCATTGGGAAACGAAAAACAGACATGAAAAGAATAAATAGCAACTGGAAACGATTGCCTAGGACAGTGTTCAGTGAAGAATGGTGGTGAGCGACCTATTCTCCTCCGCGAGGAGTAACAGATGTAAGTAAATAAGTATATAAGTAATACTTTCTCCGATCGATCGCCGAATGTCAGTTAAATCATTAGAGTCGATTAATTTTATTGATCATCTCGAACATTTCGACCAGCTCACTAGCAACGTCTCTGACAGTGACATTGGATAACGTGGGTTTGAAATCCGCAGTGAATTCATTGGCCCATGATTGTAGACAAACTTTGTTGACTAGTCCCAACTATCAGGAAGTTCAGGTTCGTAGCATGTTATTGTTTGTTTCCAGCCACTGAGCATACACTTTCTCCTTTGTTCTATTCATTTAAATAACCAAGTGGAAGTAGCCAACATATAATAAAAACATACACTACGAAACAACATAATGAACGTTGATTGTTGACATTTATAAGATTCGTAATGCAACTTGGATAGTAATTAATAGTTGTATTTTAGCGAACAGAGCATTCGAATTTCAAACAATAGGTCACTGGTCCGAGTTTTTCCCTACATACTTTGTGTTAAGTATCCTGTTTATATTACGCAGACCTCGTACTAAAGGTATAACTGAAATCTGAGTAAATAAACCGATTATCAGAGAATAAGTAATTATCACTATACATACATTTGAAGTAATAATACGTAATTAAGTAGAATGGTAAACGAGTGAATAAAATCATGCTCAGTAGTATGTTAAAGTGTAGAACAGAACGAAATATGCGGCCACAAAACGTGATCATTAAGTGTAGAGGATACACGTAAGTTACTAATATTTGATCACAGATGTCTTAGAAATATTGCTCGCATCTACTGAGATCACCGGATAAGTAACAGTGAAGTTAGACACTAGGTATTAGAAATGATGGTAAATCAGTTCATGAGGTTGTGAAACTTCATCGACTAAGGTGGTTGGGACACGTACTACGCATTCCCAACTACCGATTATCATGGTGCGCAATGATGATTAGTGTTGAAGACGGATGGAAGAAAGTCAGGAGCTACCAAACCAAAACGTGACATCAGTCAATAAAGTCACTAACTTCTGATCTGAGCCATGTTGTGACATGCAGACTACTTGTTTGGGGACCGTGCGACTACCGTAAGCGGTAGTTCGAGACTGTGTGACATGGCTCAGAATCGATCACAATGACGTAGGTGTGTACATTCTTTGTCTGCCCTTAAACCATGAAATTAAAATTGATTTACACCTTGTTTGTATGAACTAAGGCCTTCTACCTGTATCATATATTTATATGCAATCTTTTACTACCATTGAAGTAACTAATTCTATAAATTTGGTACTTGTATTGTTGTGCTAATGAGGTATGACAACTTGAACCGATGCATATATGTGCCTGGTTCTACGCTGTAGATGACTGACTGACTACTAAATAAAATTTTATCGAGTAAACAAGATTGGAATATTTCCCATTATTGTCTTACATGTTTTAAAGTTATAAATTACTTAAGTTCCTTACGGTTAACATGAACATCGAAGCCATATATCTTAATTGTTAACGGTATTTATTCTTTCTCATTCATATTCGGTTCTCGTGAACAAAATATCTATCGGTAGAAATATTTCAGTGGCAAAGATAAAATCTTAGAAAAAAACGACGAAAAGCATCCATATAAACATATACTTACTGCTTTACACAACCTTTGGTTTTTCGATTTATTATATGCATGGTGATAATGATTATAGAAAAGTAATAGAAGACTGGCTTGATAAAACGCATTGATGTAATAGACAAATTCCTTCAGACCACATTGGTTGTAAAGCGAAATGTAAGAGTAAAACATTCCATAGCTAAATTGAATCTATATGAGTATAAGAACGAGAAAACAAGTATGACATGGAATCGTTTTTCTCTTTCTCTAAAAAAAAATACTTAGAGAAAGAAAAATAATTAGGTATGTTGAAAACTGAAAATTCCCGTTCAATAAATAGCTTCGATTGGTTACAGCCGTTTAACTTACCAACTTACAGTGAATATGATTTTGAGAGAATCGAAAAAAATTTATAACTCAAAATGAAAAATAGAATTGTGTTTTGATGGTATTGTCTAGAAAGACGATGAAAACTTTACAATTAAACCACCTAACTAACAGTGCGAATTCTTGTGAATTGTAGTTTATACGTTGTACAAGTCATTTGCTTTGGTATCTGAATCAAAAATACACTTTACATCTAAGCAAAACGTTATTTACTAGACGCCAAGTCACATGTGTTTTATAAGGATTAGAATAATTGTCTAAGACAGATACAGAGTTATACCTGAAGATCTACCAGCTAAGTTTCAGTTGTTTAAACCAATGAACTACAACATTAAGTAAACTTTATCGCATCTGTGAGCTTTAAACTCGACTTCACCGGATGAACTTCAGAGACTTGGACCGCTGATGAAATTCCATTGCCAATAAAATAAAAAAATCTTCGATAGGCGAAAATTTACTATTGAATACTGTTTATCAAATAAAAACTTCTGGTATCATACGTCATCAGCTGATGTTAGTTGGAAAACCAGAAGGCACCGGATAGTTATTTTGTCCAGATGTGGTAAGTCCTTCAAGAGATCAAACCTAAAACCTTTAAACTCTCACACAAAGTGGTGATGCCATGGATCCATAGACCCGAAGAGTCCCGTTTTAAAAAAACTAACCATCCAGGTCTTTTTCTTCAAGGATTGTCTAAGATCTGTTCCTGATCCATATTGTAAAAATTCAACAACCTCCTTCTAAATACTGAAAGTTGGTACTGTTTGTCGAAAATGAATCCAAGAAAAGGAAAGGAGAATAAAGTACAAAAACGTTTCTTTAAGTATACAAATTCTTTATATTCACCCACGAACTATATAATAATTCCATGTGACTTCATTTTTTTGAGAGAAAATTGAGATGAAATGACTAACGAATTAAAGTTTTTCAGTTCAAATTTATTTCATATAATCAGTTTGAATTGGCCAAAACAATCCTAAAGCATCTTTTTTGCAGTTTTTATTCTTTCTCTTAGTTTTTTGCTTTAGAGTTTCGTTGTTCACTTTATATGAATATAAATAAGTGTTGGATATATATACACTCAAGTTGTAATTTGATAGTAATCAAACATGGAATTATTAAATTAACACTGAATTGACCCTCTAAATACAATTTATACACCTTCTGCCAAATGTTTAATTGATGGTCTAGGATAAACGGACGAATACTACGATCTATTGGCACTTGACAATTTGAAACGCGTTTATGAACAGTTTCAACCATGTAGTATAGTCCGCCAAATATACACATCAGATAAGATATTCCATTTTTTAAATGGCTAAATGTTATAAAATAATAGATAGCAATTGTTCATCACCAAGAAAAAATGTAGTACACAAATTTTAGCTTATTTTCGAACAAAAAAATGGACAAACCATTTGTAGCATTGTTAGGTAACGTTTCCACCATAAGTACTTTCGCCATTTAGGTCCAAGAGCTGCAAATGCATAATAACTATACATAATCACATGAATCATGCAGTTGACTGCGACAGGTTGAAATATTTCACCCCCAGCTACCCATTTCACTCCAGCCCATGTTATCGGAATCATTGTACAATGATGATAGACATGTAACCATGTGACAAGATGTGTTCGACCACGAATTATAAAAAAGAATGTATCTAAACATTCTATCACTTTTGATATATGAAATAACCAAATAGCTCGAACTAACTGTAAAACAAAATAGAAAAGAGAAACAATTTCATATGTTACTTTCTTATTTAAAAAAAAAAAACTAGTCGGTAACTTATAGTGATGAAGATAGTTTCGTCAATACAGATTGATCTTGGTTGAAGAACTGGTAAAACAAAAAAGCATTGGATAAATAACCTGTTACGTTCTCAAATCCCTTGAAAGTGCATAGATCGAACACGGGGCAGGTAGGTCTCACGGTTACCCCTTTGATACCCATTTAGGTACTAAGAACAAATCATATCTTTTGACTTATATTTTTCATCTCCTATAGCTTTCTATTATCCGATGAGTAGCTGCCATTTACAGTACCATTTAGATAGTCTGAATATAAATTATGGCTTTATTTCTCTACTACATATTTAGTTATTTGAGAAATTGTTACTCTTTTCTAATATTTATTCAGTCATAATTTGAAGCTAGAACTATTTGATTGCACGTATATATATGCCCCCAAATGCCCTGGTACGGCCGAGAGTCAACTCTCCCTCTGCAAATGCTCACACATAGCCGCGTGCATACAACCACTGCTTTCTTGCAGCAGGACTGTTTATAAAATTGAGAGGACAAAAAGCGAATGTCCGGCGCTTTAACGAAACAAATGGCGTATGAATCTTTTGTTGGTAACGGTTATCACGCGACTGCATCTTCTAAAGTTGCTCCACTGCCTTTCAGATTAGACCTCTAGGTCAAAGGCTTCAGGTGTGGCCTCCTGAGAGAACCATCTGCCTTAGTTTGGGAACACGGGCAATATCCAAGCCCTCACATAAATTGAATGATTTGTGTGGTGCATATCTATTAGGTGCCTCTATTCACCAATTTTTATGTGTTTAAATAAATATGTATATATGGTGAACAGCTATTTGTAACACTTCAGCTCTCATTCGAGAAATAATTCCAGCAATTTCATCATTCACTTTAAGTATTTTCTCAAAGACATTGGTGAAACACAGTCTCTTGGTCGTACGCGTCGACATCTTCACTTACCTTGGGAGTCTGGTCAGCACTAATGGATTAGTGTCTGACGACATTACTGCACGGATTCAGAAAGTTCGTTTAGCTTTCGCCAATTTACCTTACCTATGGTGGAAGAGAAATATCCGTCTATCAATTAAAGAACAAGTATACTGAGTGGCAGTCCGTTCCGTTCTACTTTGCGGCTACAAAATGTAAACATTAAGTGTAGAGGATACACGTAAGTTACTTATATTTGATCACAGATGTCTTAGAAATATTGCTCGCATCTACTGAGATCACCGGATAAGTAACAGTGAAGTTAGACACTAGGTATTAGAAATGATGGTAAATCAGTTCATGAGGTTGTGAAACTTCATCGACTAAGGTGGTTGGGACACGTACTACGCATTCCCAACTACCGATTATCATGGTGCGCAATGATGATTAGTGTTGAAGACGGATGGAAGAAAGTCAGGAGCTACCAAACCAAAACGTGACATCAGTCAATAAAGTCACTAACTTCTGATCTGAGCCATGTTGTGACATGCAGACTACTTGTTTGGGGACCGTGCGACTACCGTAAGCGGTAGTTCGAGACTGTGTGACATGGCTCAGAATCGATCACAATGACGTAGGTGTGTACATTCTTTGTCTGCCCTTAAACCATGAAATTAAAATTGATTTACACCTTGTTTGTATGAACTAAGGCCTTCTACCTGTATCATATATTTATATGCAATCTTTTACTACCATTGAAGTAACTAATTCTATAAATTTGGTACTTGTATTGTTGTGCTAATGAGGTATGACAACTTGAACCGATGCATATATGTGCCTGGTTCTACGCTGTAAATGACAGGTTTCTCAAGATAAGCGTCTATACTTGCCCACTGAATTGCACCAATGTAGTTTAAATTGAAAATAAATTAATGGACAATTTGTTATAGTCTAGGAGCTAGGTTTTTAGGTCGGAACACTAAAGAGACGTTTGGCTTTAATCAAAAAGTCCCTGCATAACTATGGAAAGAACTGACCGTGTTAAAAATATTAGCAAATTATTTCAGTTCATTTTTGCGTAGACATAGCAAACAAAAGTTAATTACAAACGATACTAATGGCCTCACTAGGCGAATGAACACTGCAAGACCAGGAAAGATAAACAAGAATTAGATCTGCGTCAACAACGTACAATGTTCCAGTAAAAGAAGTCTCTTGAAACGACACGTGACGGTGACATTTTCCTACCCATGAAAGATTACTTACCCAGGCTCTTATTACCTTTTGCCTAGTTACTTTGATTATGGTTTCTTCCAGAAAACTCTATCTTTTATGTGATATGATAGTGATGTCAGCCACTGTTTTCAACTGCAAACGTACAGATTTTTCGTTGATTAGAGGAGTGGTAAATCTTTTCTAGCTTACAAGCATCTGCTATACTAGTTATATTTGTTTTATGACCTGCTAATCATATGTAGCATTTTAAGATTCTTCAACAGCTTTCAGTAAGGACTTAATCGAAAAATGATAACTTTATTCCAAAAAAGTGAAATATTTTTTCGGTCAAATTAGCTTGAACACACGATTTTTAAGCGAGAAATTAAAGTCTGCATATTTAAAATATAGATATTTGATCTGAAATGAGTATTAACGACATCTGTTATGCAAACATCTTAGCAAATCAATCGTTAAAGGTATATATAGTACGATATACACTATTTGTTCCCAATTTCCAGAAAATGGTTACTATGGGGCGTCTACGGAGATTTATTTAGTTGCACAATTAACTACATGGACTGATCTCAATTAAAAAACCATATAAGGCTACTTGGTAGTGTCCATTCACGACCTCACTACCGGGAACCTTGCCTAAGACCTTCAGTCTCGAGGCAATTTCGATCATTTTGAGCAATTTTTAAGCACAAAAGTTGGCATATATTTTATAGATTGTCTAGCTATGTGGTAAATCTTGTGAGATAATAAGGAATCAAACTATTAAGAAATCCCATAGTATGACTATCTAATTGCTCCGTATTTCTTAACATAAAACGCCTTAGAAGATGCTAAAGAAGTTGTTTTCGAACAACAGTAAGAGCCGGAATTTCTTGCTTTAATGAAAATTTAGTGAGATACATACTGAGAACATTATTTACAAATGACAGTTCAATATTTTATTTCGTTATCTTACGAAATTTTTCTTCAATACACGAGCAGCTACGATTTCATTGAAAACTAGTTAACATTTAGAAAGTCTAAAATTGTTTGGATTTTATAATTCACAAGTACAAATAATCTGTTCAAAACATTGGATCAAGCTTGGATAAATTAGAAAATTTCAGTAGTTAAGTCCAAAAGTATTAAGGGATACTATCAATGAATCGGAATTTTTGAAAGATTAAATTCACCGATTCACTTTATAGATTATGTCCGTAAAGTCAACAAAACCTGTCAATTGACACGATTAATGTCAGAATAAATTATTTCATTTAGTAATTAGTGGTATAGCACATAAAATTGTTTTGTGTTATCAAGCATTCTTCCCCTAAATAAATTTTGTATTGAATTTATATTAGATTAATTTTTATTACCTAGAAAACGGTCTTACCGTACAGATAAGAATAGTTTACTTATGACAAAAAAAAACTACGTCCTGTGATGATAAACAATATACAGTTTTCTATTGCTTATGTACTGAACATGAATTATTTGTCCGTACTTGTTTACACTAACCATAGTTATTGTCACTCAAAAAATTTCATGTGAATGAATGTATATCACCTTTCATTAAAAGTGAAGGTGCTCAATATGCTGATAGAACAACACAAAGCTATGAAGTTTTCATCATGAAGTATTTATAGAGTGTACACGATTATTTATTTTAGTATGTTTTGGGTGTGGGATTTTATGATTTGATAAACGAGTTTGGAGCTCATAAAATGAATGAACAGCCAGCTCTATATTTTCCGGGTAAAAAGGCAAGCGTCATTTCTGTGCAACAACAGATGCCCGAAATGTCTTACAGAAGAGAAATTAAGGTGAATAACTTTTTTCAGTTAATAGTAGAAGCAGTAGTTCAAATCTAATAATTATTTGTTTCTTCTCTTTATAATGAAGCAAGTGAGTCTGTACGGCCACAAATTTGAAGTAAACTAGATAAAGTATATTTTGCTTCAAAAATCAAATTTCTATTTTTTCACAAATCTGTTTATACACTTGGAAGCTTGATGTCAATAATGCTGAAATAGTGACCAAACCAACGACAATGAGAGCGGAGTAACCTGTTCAAGCTTGCTGTGATGATGTCTTATTAGAACAAACAAAATATACATTTCTTTGCATATTGGTGTGAAGGTAAATTATGTGCAACATAAGTTAGTAACAGAAGAACCTATATACATTGAACCTTTAATAAACTCACAAAATAACTTTTATATTAGCGTTGTATAAATCAAATATGAAGCTTTCTGAAAGAGTTGTGCAAACTGATAAATTTTTAAAATAGAACTAAGTGATGTACGTCCGATCACAATGAATAGCAGTGAGACTCATCTACAACGTAAAAGTGTATATGCTAAGCACTCAGCAGCACTTTCTTACATCAATACCTTGAATATCCTCTAGCTCCTGAAATAGTTACATGGGATAGAGATCAAAATTCAGTCAAGTTTGCGGACCTTCATATACTTCGATACGTGACATTGATTTAATTCCAGATTCAGTGAAAATAGTTTTATTTCGACAGTATAAAAACACTGAATAGACTGTTAAGTAAGCTATCACGAGCTTTACCAGCGAATTTTGGATGGAGATAAAAAGTAAAACGATTTTGACAACATTAAAGACACGCCATTTTGAGCGTCCTATAACTTCTAAAACTTAAAACTTGTCACTCAATCAATTTCTATCCAGTTTCAGGCTAAAGAGCTTTGATTTAATGGTAACTCCATAGAAACTGGCTTGTCCTCTTGTGGTCACTTAAATCTGCCAAGATCAGCCGTCAGCTGAACGCTTTATTGACGTATTTTTTCCAAACGCCTTCATGAACGTATAGATCTCGCTAACCACATGTATTGGAACAGAGTTCAATCCCAAAGCTGTTAATAATTCGACTCTTTTAGGATACCCTTCCATTTGAGTATTGCATTGGTACAACTCTCTAGGCCTACGTTTTAAAATTATAAAATTTCCTGTCGTCAGTGAATAATAATAACAAAATCTGAAATGCATTAGCAAACTAATTTTGAAAAGCACCGATAGTAGAAAGACAATACGATAATTAATAAAAGTAAATGGGTTTCGTAAACGGTAGAAAGTTAGCAACAAATTATGGACTTCTGAGGAGTGATAAATAAAGTTATTAAACATGTGTTAGATTTAATATTCCTTGACCCACCAGATTTAAGCACCACACAATAAGAATATAAGCCACATAGCATAAGAAAATACAGAGGTCCTATAGTCGTAAAGTAATGAAATAATCAGTGACAAACGGTACAATTTTTCGAGGAGATCGGAAAATTTTTCTCGACATTCGTCCGCAATACTAAGCAGGTTGACTGTATGCTTTTAAGCGCATACCTTAGTTATCAAGGCAAAAGTATAATATAGCTGCAATAGTAGGTAAATCCCTCAAGTAAACAGCTGTCAGTCTTTGATATTGATACTAATCATACAGGTTTAACTGGATACCCCACAAACCGGAGATGCTCAGTTAAAGCATTCGTATCAAATCACGTTTCAATATTTTGTGCGACGCAACTTCTCCGACAACCAGCCATCTCAGATTCTATACACTACGATACCCCTGCCTATAGTTCTGATATAGCATCTTACATTACATTCGATCTCTGACTTCACTGGTTTTTGAGACGTTTCGTTGAAAGACGTTCCGAGGGTAATACTAACAATTCTCGGGTGTTCAGTGTGTTTGGATAGTTTTCATACAACTATTTGTAGCCGGTATTATTACACTCCAAGTATTTATCAGTTTTCGAATCTGCAATCTACAGCTCAACAGAAAAAAGGATGCTTGCAGCGGAATTTTCGGGTTTTAAATCTGAAATCGGAGATCACATGAGTACTAGTAGTTAACAAACTGAAAAAGCAAAGACGATAAGCAGTGGTTCTTTTGGAGTTGTCATGACTAATCATTAGTAAGTGCTTATTTAATCAGGTGATAAGTTGTTGATAGGGCAGTATTAGGAACAAACTTTAAACAAAAACCATAACGATAAAAAGATCTCGAAATAGAAAAACCTACTCTCAAAGCGTTAGGATTTGAGCTGTAATCAATTTTCTGACAATACATTGAATAATTTTCATTAAATGCGACTGCTATAGATTCATATACCATATAGGCATTCATAACTACCATGATCCAATCATACACAAAAACGAGTCCATTTATACGCAGAGGATTCCTTCCTTTCATGAACTTTAACCCATAATGAACTAATATTAGGTAGGCAATGATCACATATAATAAACCATTCACTGAACTCATTAGGAACATCGAAGAGACTCTGGGGTCTATATGGGATACAAACACATCCTAATCGATAAATACCTGCTCTTTCCATGCTTGTTTTAAAAATCCTGTTCATCCAGTCTATATATTCACCTACTACGTTCATTTCCAATAGGCGATTAGAAACAGATGACAGAAAAGAATCTGTGTGATAATGTTCAATGATAAAATTGACAAATTAAAACAGAATTACGCGATTCAGTTTTCAATATCTTTTGCCACAAGTTACTACAAACAGATATATTTCTTTTTCTCTGTTTCTTTTCTTTTTGATAAAACTCTAGACATCTGGCAATGTACAGTTGATGGCAGTCTAGCCATTTGATAGCACCAATTTGTGGATGTGCATACTTAACAATTCCAGTGAGCGCAATTTTCTCTGAGCAGTTGAGCTTTTGGATATCAGCAGCTATCACAGCGCTGGGCAGGAAGTTGTTTGGCTGCGATATGGAAAATAATAAAGTGGTAATTCAGGCAGTATTAGAATGCGATCGTTTCAAGGAAAAAATCAATAAGTTAATTTATTGGTAATGGAGACAGTATGACAAGGCCGAAGTTAAAACTCATATAACAATAAGCGGAACAGAAGGTAATTACTGACATGTTAAAGTGATAACATTAGTAGATCATGAGACATTAATTCGGCACAACTGATCCACGTGGGAGAAAGTAATCTGTGGATGAGTACATGTTTATCAAATCTCCTATTTAAGCTATACACTGAGGAAGCTACGTTTGCCTCTACTAAGAGAGGACATCTAGTTATGACAAATTCAAATCAAAAAGTGGGGAGTACCTGGTGTTTTCACTTTCTGGTATGCAATCTTTTAAGCGTCGCCCCAAATAACATGTTGGTAATTTGTTGTCATCGAATTTTAAGCCAACTAATAGGTCAACATTTGTAACATCAATGACTGATGATTCAGTACCTGACAGTTTTGAGCCTTTATCTTCTGAACCGTGAAAAAATATCACTATTACTACCCGGTTCTTCACGTGACAACCCCCCTATCTTTTCGTGCAGTATGCTGACGGTAAGACTGGCTGACATAAAAAACAATATACCCACGTGCATCAAAAAGTCAACACAGCCTACCAGACAGCATGATTTACTAAGACCTAAATCTAAAATTCTAAAAACTAAAGCCTCTGATAGTTTATCTCATACATATGAAAACGTTGATCGACATAGTACTGATATCCGTCAGTTACAAAACTTTCTAGTCGAAATTAAAGGTAGACTTAGCCAATTAACGCCTCCCATACACATATGAGACCTTAATACTTTTAGAAATTTTGAACAACTCACTAAAGCTGAGTGAATTTTAAAGTTTGTGCCTGAAGAAGTGATGAAAAGAGTGATGTCATCCTACAAAGCAGTTGCATACAATCTCCCTGACCGCACACACCAAAAATAAGTTAAGGGATATTTGCCTTATAGCATGCGGTATAGCAAACGTCAACTGCCAAGTCATCCGCCTTCGAAAAAGTTAGACAGATAGACATACCCTCTACTGTTTAAATTTGGCTGTTGTAAAGATGCTAAACAGTTTATTGATTCCAGCAAAAATATTAGCTCAATAATTCCATACAAAAGCACAAAAGTCACCCCAGACCTTACGCCCTGTCAACGTCGTGTAGGAAGACGTAAAACGACAGGGTTGCATGGTAGTGTTACAGTAAATAATCAGCTGGAGACAATTTTCAGCACAGTAAATAGATAAAATCACATGAACAATAAGCATAACATCACTCTACGAACGGCAATTCACTCTGTAGATCTAGATGCGTCTGCTGATCAGAAACCTTTGGATAAGTCACGGACTCCAACTGTTACCAAAAAACATAACGACATTTCTAATCCCGGCTGTTCGCTCAGTAAAGTACTAACCTGTGAGCCGTGTGACAACATACATCAAACTAAACATATACACTTGATAATTAGACCTCCTAAATATACTCCACAAGTTGGCTCGAATGAACCCAAATTCATCTCACAGAGACGACGAAACTCTCCGGCTACGACGAAAAAGGGTGGGAGGACATAACTCAGGATACCGAACGGAGAAACACGTAAGATTGAACCTAACTGCTCTATAGATATCCCAACAACAGTGAACAGGTTCTCCCCACTGATATCATATAACTTGCCGCCAGCACCTCTTAGTTGCTAAACGGATAGTAGGCTTAAGCGTAACAAGTCCTTTTGCACACGGATTAACAAAAACTACCAGGGCCCTGATCATTCCACTCACCCTCTAAAACCTAAAACCATTATTAGGCATGTTAATAATAGGTTTCTCACCCCACATTCAGTCTAGATTCTCCAGGATCACAACTGTAATTAATCTCAGGGAGAAAACTTTTCGCACCCTTCAGTACCAACACACTACATAAAAACGGCTTATATATCTACCTACATTTACGTGTAACAGACCCTCCTCACGCTAACGAAGGTAGCTATAACAGATCCTACGAGCTCAACCATCAAATCCGTTTTGCAAATGACAATACACCTCACAGTCGACCTGCACCAGATTATTTTTTGAATACGGTCCCTAATAGCACTTCCGACGAAACAAATAGCCCATGTCATTTCAATTTTGGTTTGTAAGCAGCTGACGAGAAACCTCGTAATAATATGAATTCATACTATTCTGCATCAATGTTTGTTCTTGCTCTATTTAAATAGATCACTTGATAACTATTTACCATATCCGAGTGATAAGTTTAGAGGACGAGGCGGAGAGTGCTTTATTTACGCTAACTCTATAATAATAATCTATTCTCAAATAACAGTTTGTTACATGAGGCATGCCAGTTTACAGGCAAGATCAAATTGATACAAACGATACAATATTATGTGATATGCCTGAATTAAACAAACTGAAGGATTTGGTGTGAATTGTTTTAAAGCCATCAATTTCCGTTATCTTACTGTTCGTGTGTCTACCGTCAACCTAACGCACCAACAGGTCAAGCATTAGTATTATCGGAAGTATTCACACTAGCACCATCCCTCCTTATTCACAGGAAAGCTTATTTGTGGTGACTTCAACATGCCTGTAATTTCTTGGTTCCCAGCCAAGGCTCCAAAAGGTTATGAGTCATTTATTGAATGTCCAGAGCTTGGACATTGAACTCAGTATGTCAGTAACCCCACCAGACATCGAAATATCTTGGACTTAGTTTTTACCAGTGGCCCCACCCCGATACTATGTATATTGAAAAAAAGTTTCCAGGTAGTGATCATAACATTGTCATATGTAGCCTCAATATAAAATCCACAACCGGTAGAAGTAAAACTGTCGCATGGTTGTTTGGAATAACTTCCACAATTACCTAAGAAGCACTGATAAGGGAACTTTCTTTACTGCAAACAATACCAACACACTAACCAATATATTTTATCACAACATCGAAAGTATCATCATCAGATCGCACCTTTAGAATACCGGAGACCTAAGTTCTCTAAAGATCTGCATATACCGGTTAGTTCACGAAAACGTATTCAAAGAAATTGTACTCGATTCCACAACTCCAATTACTTTTCCCCTTTAGTAACGATGACAGAAACATTTGTCCGAACGGAGACAATACGTACACAGAAGATAGTAGCACAAAAAAACGTGCTGTCGAACTTAATAATAACTCCTCTGCACTTACAATACTCGTTCAAAATAAACTTAAACGTTCTAAATCGAGAGGGAATATATTTATTAAATACAAACAAGTATACGAAGATCCTAGACTTGTTACGGAACTATTCAGTGCACAGTTATGTTTCGCATTAACTAAAGGAAAACCAATAAATTATTCAGAACCAATCCAAGCACCTCCCTGTAAAATTACTAATGTTGACTTCAAAGTACAAAATATCTATAAGGCAATTAGTACATTGAAACAATTGTGATAATTAAAAGTATTTGAACTACAGTACAAAATAAAAATCCCAGAAATAACTCGATTAGAACAAGAAGTACTATATAACCATGAACGAATGTACAGCATTTCGAATTCGAATTAAATCATTCAACAAGTACAAAGGAATCATTGGTTCAAACACCATATCTGCCATATCTTAAATTAGACGCAAAGTGTCTGTAAACGACAGTACGTCTTCTTCATAAGTTCATCCTGTGTTTGTTCGAAAGTGAATTGGGTAAAAAACTATATTATATAGAATGCACTCATCAGTATTAGAATTAACAACCGAAATCGGAACATACTCACATGCTTCCTGAAATTGTGTACAATCACTATGTCGATTGTATGCTGAAACCGCTGCTACCTAGAATTCGAACCACAGATTTTCCAACAATATCCTCCTCCATGAAATAATGTTGAATCTTCGTATCCCCAAGTTATGAATGATCTGGCTTCATTTTAAACATGTTTCTCACATTGAATAGAGTATACATTTGAAGTGACTTCTTGATAACGATTTACAGCAGTTGATATGAAATCATCTGGATTGTGACAAGAATCGAGCTCATTTATTACGTGTGCTTAGCACTGGACAAGTTTCCTACAAGAAACAAATGCATCATGAAGACAAATAATATTTGATATGACATCAAGACTCGATTCTTGTGAAATACTTTCTCCAAATTTATTATGAATGTCATTGTAGAGTAAAACATCATTAGAAAAATCAGCATCTATCAAAACTACATCAGGCTTTCGATCATGATTAGATTCACCCAAAATATTTCCCTTAGATTTGTAACGAATTTCATCAGAAATGTGTGAATCGTTAGAATAAACCATATCTGGTACAATAACATGAGAAATCTGATATGTTGATTGATTAAGAGATAAGAGTATCCATTTGAATCTGTTAAACGTCCTACCAAATCCAGATGAACATGGTGAAAAAGAGCGTGTGGAGTTTTGAAAGAGCCTAAGGGACATTCGTTGTGTCTGAGAACCTTAGATTTTTGGCAGCTTACACAGGAGCGTTCCAACTCCCTCACGTCTTTATTCATACCAGGCCAACAAAACCGTTCTGCTACAAGCTTGATGGTTGCACGACCACCTGGATGAGAAAGTTTGTGCAACGTATTGAAAACATCACGTCGATAACGTTTAGGCACGATTGGGCGATCCCTATCTGTAGACCTGTTACACTGTAAGGTTTCCTTACTTGTTCCCATCTGTTTGATGCGTAGCTTGAGGGCTGTAAACGATAACTCATGCTGAAGATCAGTGTCTTCTTTTTGAAGCTGGGTGAGTTACAGGGGGTCGATTCCTTGGTAACTGTTCAAGGAAGTTATTCGAGACAAGGCGTCTGCGTTTACATTGTTTATTCCAGAAATATGTTGAATTTCTGAAGTAATCTGCGAAATGTAGTTGAGTTGTCGAGACTCACGATGTGAGTACTTGTCTGAAGGAGAGCTTGAAGAGAAGGTAAGGGGTTCGTAGTCAGTGTTAAGGGTGAATTCTGAGCCTTCGATATAGTGTTGGAAATGTCATACAGCACAATACATAGCTAGGAGTTCCCCACCGAATGCGCTGTACATCGATTCAGTGCCTAGAAACCGTCTAGAGGAAAATGCCAAAGGTTGCCAGTTGTTAACCCATTGTTATAAGATTCCTCCGATTGGTGAGTCGGATGCATCTACTGCGATACTAATGGGTGCTTCAGTGTCCTGATGGGCAAGCATTGTTGCCTGAGCGATAAGTTCCTTAATTATGGAGAATGCTTTTCGCGAGGTGTCATCCAAGTTGATGTATTTCGAATTTCCACGAAGTTGGTCGGTAAGAGGTTGCATAAGTAACGCGCATTTAGGTATGAATTGGCTATAGAAATTTACTAGGTCGTTAAACGTTCGCAATTTCTTGATCGTGATCGGTTCTAGGTAATCCAGTAAGGCCTCCACTTTGCTTCTAAATAGTCGGATGCCTTGCTCAACTATAGTGTGTCCTAGGAAGTCTAATGAGTCACTTCCGATTCGGCATTTCTAAATGTTAACAGTAATGCCATATTTTTTAGTCGGTCGAAAACGAGATCCAGCTGCTGGAATTGCAATTCTCCGTCCGGACTTGCTATTGGACAGTCGTCAGCATACGTATGTACGAAGTCAGTCAATCAGTCAGTCAGCTACAACATGAACACCGGATTCATAAAAGTAGTTAATTCAGTTGTGGTAATATATAAAAGAAAGATTGCATATAAGGATTTAGTACAGAAAGAAAGAATTAGTACGTAGAAAGAAAGATATGAAGCTATTTTAATCTCTTAGTTTAAGAGAATTCAAAGAGTGTGTGCACCTACGCCATTGTGATCGATTCTGAGCCATGTTACCAAGAGTCTCCAACCATTGGTTACGATAGTCACGCGGACTCCAACCAAGTAGTCTGCATCTCCTAACATGGCTCAGACTAGAAGTTAGTGACATCGAACACTGATGCCACTTTTTGGTTTGACCGCCTCTAACTTTCTTCCAACCATCCCCAACACTGGTTAGCATTGCACGTTTTGGTAATCGGTGTTCAGGCCTACGTAATACGTCGCCTAAACATCTCAGTCGATGAAGATTCACAACCTCATCAACTGATTTACCATCATTCCTTAATACCCTGTGTCTAACCTCACTATTACTTACCCGCTGATCCCAGCAGATGTCAGCAATATTCCTGAGGCATCGGTTGTCAAATACTAGTAGCTTACGATTATCTTCTACTCGTAATGGCCATGTTTCGATGCCGTAAATTAAAACAGAACGGACTGCCGCGCAGTATATTCGTCCTTTTATTGATAGATGGATATATCTGCCTTTGCCATAGGTGATGTAAGTTGACAAAAGCCGAACGAGCTTTTCGAATCCGTGATGACATTTCGTCAGACACCAACCGATTAGGGCTGATCAAACTTCCAAGATAAGTGAAGTTGTCAAACTACTGATAATAGTGATAATAGTAATAATAAGAGCTGCAAATAGAAATGCTGTTTATTTTTTCTCATGTATTCTATTAAATCAAATCATTTAATTCTTACAAATGCTTCATAAGTAAATGACCAAGGAGGTAAATCGTTAGAAAAACAATTTTAATCACAAGTTGATATTCATTGGAAAATGGAAATGTTTGAAACTTTATGTTAGTCGAACGTTAGGAGAATGAAGATAACATTGTAATCGAACTTTCGAATAGTAAGAAATTTTAACGAAATCATCACAATAAGACCAATAATCAAGTCAAAGTGGAAAACAATCCAAGTAGATGTACAGATAATAATATGTTAAAGCTAAACAAGTCCAAAGTCAGCGGGACAAGTAACCAATTACTCGTCGAGAAATTCTCACAGTTCACTTCTGTTTGAAGTTTGTCCTTTAAATTTTGTCTAGAAGCACTGAAAGTATCATGGTTTGGCCACTCATTTCTAAGAACGCAATCTTTGCGAAAAAAAAGAAATCACTCTGTGTGGATATTGAATATGTTCACATTACTCAGTAGTTTTAAAACAGATTTCATAAAGTTCTGGTCGAAAATAGTGATTTGTTGACTACAATCGATATTGAACGAGGCTAGATAAGTGAAGTTGTCAACGCGTTCTACTACTTCACTCCCTATCCTTAGTTCAGGTGTTGACGCAGACCAGTTCTGAAGCAAGAACTTGCATTTAGAGGGAGAGAAGCGCATTCCAAAAATTCTGGCATTGTTGCTAAGTACGTAGCGTTTCTTAGACCGAAAGGCATTCGTGAAAATTCGTAGAGTCTGAAGGGAGTTATGATAGCTGTTTACGGAATATCGTCAGAAGCCATAGGGATTTGGTTATACGCATTAACCAAGTCGACTTTCGAAAAGGCAGTTGTAAATTTCAAGGTAGCTGTCAAATTGTCAATGTGAGGCAACGGGTAACGATCGGGAATGATTTTCGCATTCAATTGCCTATAGTCACCAGTTGTACTCCAATCGTTGGTGTCCTTTTTAGGGACTATGTGCAGCGGACATGCCCATGGGTTGCTTGACGGTCTTATGATACCTAAGTCTATCGTGTGGTCAAATTCTTTTTTGGCCAACCCTAGCTTTTCGGGGACCAGTCGATGTGCTTTCGAGAATACAGGTGTTCCTGTGGTCGTGATGTAATGTGCAACGCGACAATTTCGGTTGCGGTTGGTATATCTCAGAATACTTGTCGAGTAGTGGTTCATAGAATGGGCCTATCTTGTGCTTAATTGTGACTGGGGATAATCTGCAACCAGAAAAGGAAGTTATGCAAACAGATAAATTAGTGTTTCTGCCTATTAGCCTGCCTTTGGGCGTATCGATGATTAAATTGTGTTGCTGTAGTAGGTCCATACCAATGATTGGCATGGAAACATCTGCAGCAACAAAGATCCAGTGTAAGGATTTGCGTAAACCCACGTTAAGGTAAAAGTGCCTCTAACCGTATGTGGCGATTGGCTTTCCGTTTGCCGCCTGTAATTTTAAAAATGATTCGTAAAGCCAGTCGTTGGAGTTCTCAGGAAGAACGCTAACTGCTGCGCCGGTATCGATGAGGTAGCAAACTCTCGTTATCACATCTGTGGCACATAACAGACGGTTATGTTCGCCGGCTACGGTTGCCGTTAACGCGTGTCGGCTTGTAAGTTTCCCGAATTGTTTTTCGTGTCGGCCGATTTTGAGTTGAAAAAATCGAGGGGTTTTCTTTCTCATTCTTTGCAACATGTCTGTCATGGAACCGTGTTGCAGGTCGATGGTATCAGGGAGTTGATCTAACCGTTTTCTGCCAGTTTGGACCTAGCGTCTAGGGACTGATCGTTTCAGTGTTTCGTAGGGTTCAGAAACATCACTAGTAAACATACTAGGTGTCACGTACCCGCTGAATTCGAGTGGTAATGCTTTGGCTACTGCGAGGAATTGTGCACGTGTGTCTTTCACGCCGTGATCAGCTCCTGCGTAGTAGAACCAGGCTTCGATGTTGTCTGGCCAAAAAAGCATCGGTTGGAGCAAAGTTGTGTCTTTAACTTAAGTACCTTGGGTGTATGTTCCATCATGATGAAATATCAAGTACGAGAATGAACGAGTGAAAAAATATATATCCAAAAACACGGAAAAAATATCGCAATGTATAAAAAATTAACTTGGGCAGTGATACATAAAATCCCAAAAAGGAACAGACTCACAATTTGCAATTTGGCGTACCACATCAAGTCAGGCTCACCAATGAAGATGCCACATGTATTCGAAGTTTGACAATGCTTTAACCAGTAGCACCTGTTAATATCGTACCCACCAAGTGAAATCGAAACACAGAAGCAAGGAGGTTCGAAGTTAAATTTGATAGGCTATCAATATATCGAGGATCGTCTGATCTAAGCTGGCTAGCGATTGCACGGGTTGTTGAGCACGGCGTTCTCACTCGTGATCTGGTGCGGATGCACGACCGAGCGCCTGCAGCTAGGTGAGTTCGTTAAAACTAATGTGGTCAGCATGCAATGTCGAAAACTTACAGAGCTATTTATTTTGTGGATTTATTTACCGCCACAATCTAGTGGAATTTTCCACGCCTTGATTAATAATTTCACGAAATCTTCGTATTTTACAGCATTCGAAATCTGTATACTTAAGTTAGTCTAGCAGTAGTTCTTTGAGAGAAATAGGCTCTTCTAGTAAAGCCAGTTTTTAGTAAGAAATGAGCTTTTTTTCCGATGAATGTGAGGAAATGTGCTACAATATTAACATCTTCAACATATCCCATGGTCATAGCCCGGACTTCGAACCTTTCAACGTAATCCTCAAAATATGAATATATGTCCAACCATTTCATCACAAGCTCCGTCTCAACGCCAATGTGATAATTAGGAGTATTTGACTTACAATACGAACTAAGAATCCCAGAAATAACTCAATTAGAACAAGAAGTACTAGATAAGCACGAACGAAATTCGAAACCAAGCATTCAACATGTACAAAGGGATCATTAATTCATTCAAACACCACACATATCTTGTCCCTAACCCCAATTGTCACTAACAACCACAGACACCGTACTTATATACTATAACTACCATGTTACAGACTATATCTTGGTTTGGTAAGGTCCCACACAAAAGGCTCCTAGTTAAATTACAGTCCTTCGGGATCAACAATCCACTTTATTCATGGTTTCTTTCATTCTTAACAGAACGTGAACAAGTAGTAAAGTACAATGTCTCTCTCTCACCATCTAGCCCAATAACTAGTGGAGTCATCCAGGAAAGTGTATTGGGTCCACTTTTGTTTCTAATGTATATAAACCATATATTTAACATCATCAAATTTTGGAAACCATACTTATATGCTGATGATCTCAAAATAGTATACAACTGTAAGCCTGAGGCTCTAAATGAAAGTGTATCCCAGATTCAAGATGACATAAATAACTTAAATATATGGAGTGGAAAATGGCAATTACCATTCAACCTCAACAAATGCGGTATCATACATTTTTAGAAAACATTCGTATGATTTTAAACTTTGCTTAAATAAAAGTAGAATCCAGACACTCAAATCGGTACACGATCTAGGAATTAATTACGCAGGAAGCCTAAACTTCGAAGAACATGCCTCGTTTATTATTTCAAAATCTAGATGGCTAATTGGTTTCATAACGAAGATTTTCTTCACAACAGAGGCTAAGCTTACCCTTTACAAAATATGTGTGTGATCTTCCCTTGAATACTGCTCTTTTATCCTCTCTAATATGAATACCACAGACACCATAAGATTAGAAACTGTTCAAAGACGCTTCACATGCCAACTGCTAGGAAGTGACTCCACTCTCGATTACATATATTGATGTAAGCACCTCTCTTTAGAACCTTTATGGCACTGTAGGCTAAGGAACAATCTAATATTACTCTACAAAGCATTATATGGATTTGTAGGGGCATTGGACCATAACCACACTATCCTCAAAGCTGAATACGAGATTACTCGGAAAATAGGTATTCAATATTTAACGCGAAGAAATACCTAACGATGGAGAAGGCGCGGACAATGAACTGAATGAATTAGGGTTGATCGAACGGCATGGCTCGGCCATGCAGGCGTGGTCTCTGCTGAATGTTATCTGATATCTTCTATTCATATTAAATATATTGTTTCTTCTCTAGCCTAACCTTGTTCTACATCATGTATCGGTAATTGATACGATACAGTGAGTTGGTGTAGTCGATGGTGTGACTTCCACGTAAGATCTTATGGATTAGGCAGTTATATCATGACAAATCTACAAATTTAGGATTAGGTCTATTATTAGAGCAGTACTAATATCATAGTAGACCATAGTTCTACAGATTCTCATTTCTAACCTCCTGCCCAACTATGATCCATGATCCAGCCTGTAGACTAAGAAACAACGCATGTACACTACTTACCGTAAAACACCGAAAACAAATGCGTTGTAGGTTTTTTACAGTAAAGCATAGTTTATTGTGCAACAGATTGTCAATACCCATCCGTAACTGTGACATTTTTACCAAATTCAAAAGTCTAATAACACTATTCCTTGACACCAAAGGGCTTCATCAACAATTCCCGGAACATCCGCTCACCAATGAGACAATTTATTATCGACCGCCTAATATCTAGACATATCATGAATATAAGACTCCATTGTCATTAATATGAGTATAAACAAGTGACAGAAAACATGATTTACTCTCTCTCATTATTCACTGATTATTAGTTATGCCATTATTCTCATACTGCTCACTTCCAGATTCCGAATCTCTCCAACGGTTAAAGATACATTATGCTTACTAAGTGACAAGTCCTTTTTCTTCTGTTACAAGTAGAGAGATAACTCACTAATCTTATGGATGCTGATCAGCTAGGGCCAACTACAAGAAGCTAATAATGTCTAAATTCTTGTGAAATGCTCAGTGTTTTGTATTTTTACTCCGAAAATTTTACACTCCCAAACTCTTGCAGATTCTTTGACTTACCATCTGTCTTTACCATCTCTTAATCAAAAATAATCTGACCTGCGTTTCTCAACTTTTTCTGTGTGAAAGTTAGATTAGAATTTGTGTAGAAGGAAAAAAGTAAAAATTACGACCCATACGCATATGTTGATCGAATAAATCGTAAATACATAAACATGTGAACAGTGAATAACCTCTTCACTCACAATGGCTTGTTCATGATTACATCTAACTTACCATAAATGATCCTTTCAAATCTCATAGAGACCACATTATTAATTCTATCCATGGATTTCATTTTGATGGTTTGGTTGATTTTACATTTGTATCATAGTTCAAGAAATAAGTAGATGCATTCAAGGTTGACCTACAGAAATTTGATCATGCCGCAAAGGTCAGAGCGTTGCTACGCAAACTTGGCACAGCAGAACATGAACGCTACACCAATTGACATAATTGACACTGCTTGGAATAACATTCATTTCAATTGTCTTCTCTCTTTTCATTTGTGACTCGAGAGGGTTCTGACGTCTGAGTGCTCAGGTTATACGCGGTATGTTAAGAATCAAAAGTTCTAGATATAACAACAAAACACTAACATAGTGTACTGCGGTATGCGTTGCTGATGTCGACAGACATATTTAGCTTATATCATCAATCGAAAGTGGAATGCCTGGGGGCAGAAGGCTGAGAAGATCGAAGAAAAGAGAACGAGAACAGAGAACGTTTGGTATGGAAACGAAGGAACAACAAAGTCTGTGAAAGTTGATTAGTATTTTGCAAATGAAGTATTACTGTATAGTTTTCAGATTTCACTAGGAGATCCCCATTTTCATCTTTCGTCACAATATCATTCGTCTACTTTATCAAATGTCGGATAATTTCTGAACTATATACTGAATTGAATAAAGCAGAGCAAAGGGACCATAATGTTTCGAATTATTTGAATTATAGCACTAACTAAGAGTCCAAGAAATAACGCAATTGAATTAAGAAGACACAAGCACAAACGAATGTACTGCATTTGGAATTCGAAATCGAGCCATCAACATGTACAGAAGTATCATCAATCAATTCAAACACCACAGGGACCATCGTATTCTAAATCAATGGTTGTGATACCATGCTAAACATGTGGTTTGATGGCTCTAGATTTGTACTGCGGTAGGAATTCGACTCCTGAGAAGTCAAAAATTACAGTGCAAATAGCTACTCAGTTCCCATTCAGTTCTATTGGTTACTTGTTTAATGTGTAGTGTCAGTCATTATTCTAAGCCCATAATATATCTTATTCTAGTTTTTGAACAAACCAATCTATTCATTATACTTCAGTCATATTTTGACCTTGTCACTTATTCGCTTATCAGTCTTGACTGTTTTTATATGAGCGTATATGTGTGTACACTTCATATCCTATGTCTCATCGCATGTCTGTAGTTTATTTTGTCTGCCTATAAATATTGCGTAACGCCTGGCTAGAAATGGAGTTGGCTTACCAGCCATCTCCATTGCACGTCCTTTTTGCTGTGTTCTGTCGCATTCACTCTACATACAAAATATATGTATACGGAAATCCATTCTCGTCATTTGACTTATCTAAATCAGTTATTGATTAACGGATATCTATTCAAGGAGGAGTAAATGATATACTCAACAAGCATAAACATATTACTAGCCTGTGCTCATACTTAATCTCAAGGTCACAGTGTATATAATATATCATAAGCGAAGCAACCTATGCAACTACCCTAGGTCTTATAGTGTTCAATATAGACATATTAAATCCACATGAGTGTATACTCATTTTGGAATGCAATATCTGACAAAGCACCTAACTATTAAATGAATCAATTCAATCCAAATCGTCAACTTGTGGTCAGTAATATGATCATTTTGAATCCTTTATACAATACCTTTACCTGATCTCCTGTCTTTTTATTAATTAATTATTACTCTTCACGTTTGTATAGGGAATGATTTTGCATGATATAAGAAGCATGTATCATTACTAGATTGGATTGTAGAATATAATACAAACATCTTCAATAAAAAAAAACAGTACGATCCTTCATTGTCTAAACATTGAATAACTTCCATTCAATATAGTAACAATATTGATAGGTATGAAATTCTTTCATACATAACAAATTAGAATGAACATAATAGATCTACTAGTTTTCAATCATTAATTTCTTTAAAAATAAAAAACAAAAATCCCGCAAATTTATTTAAACAATAGAAAAATGTAAATGACATAAAATATGATTTACATTAAAAGTTTATAGGCAAACAATCATGATGTAAGAAGAAACGTTTTCTTTTTTTGGAACAAAAGGAACCGTACTCATAATCATTATAATTACTGTGAGTACTTCGTATTGGAATAAACAAAATAAATTTCAAATATACATAAGATGATACCAGTTCATTAGTTGTGTGTGGGCTGTGATACTGCCCGGGTGCCCAAACCGAAGCAGATGGTTTTCTTAGGGGGCCGCACTCCGAGCCTTTGACCTAATGGTCTAACCCACAAGGCAGTGGAGCATCGTAAGGCGATGGAGTCCCATGGTAGCCGGTGACCAACAATTGGTTCATACGCCATTTGTTCCCCGCAGGATACTGGAGCCCATGTGCACCATTGATTTGGAATCGGGTTAAAGCGCCGGACGTTCGCTTTCCATCCTCCCATTTTCTTGAACAGCACCCCCGCCACGAGAAGGCAGTGAGTAGGACTTCCCTGGCAGAGGCTGTATACGCGTGGCCGTGTGAGAGTATTTCGAGAGGAAGGGCGAACCCACCCCGCTCTCGGCCATACCAGGGCATTTGGTGGCAAAAAAAATTAATGTGGAAGAAAATCTTATTTAAAAGAAAAGAAGAATATGGAAGATAAAAATAAATAGTTCACTGTATTAGATATTCCCTTGAAGGTTTTTTTCTTTGAAAACAAACAAACAAACAAGTGGAATGAAAACACATTTCTTTCTATTTAATTCCTCTCATCTAACATATACATTAGCAATTAGTAGTTCAATCCATATCAAACATCAAGTGAATCTAACCATATATATATATATATATATATATATATATATATATATATATATATATATATATATATATATATATATTGGTATTTTCTCTTCTAATGAATGGTCGGCTATAATTTATGGATGATCTCTGAGTGATGCTAAAGTGACCTTGTGAATATCTACCCACTTTGTGAGAATAAAAAGCGGTCATAATTAAGATCAGGATCTTTAGTTATAAATCAGAGTTAAGAATTGACATTAGCTATCGTGTCAAAATACTGTTTGATCATATTAATAAATGAATTTTGCGTCAAAATCCACAACATGCTGCCTCTAAGTTCATTGGTTCATATACAAATTATAGTCTTGCCAAAAATAAAAACAAAGAAAGAGAGAAATAGTAATCAATTTGTAATTCAATGGTTGTAAAATTAAAACGAAAATAAAATTACATAGACGATTGGTTATTGCAATAAATTTCATAAGAATTAGTCGTTTCCAGTTATGAACTCTTTTGATTATTGCCGCTTCCTTCTTTTTTTTCCTTCACTTAAACTAATATCCTTTAATACATTAAATCAATGTAAAGTTTAAAATAAAATAAAAATGGATGTAACAGAAAGAAAAGTCAGTGACGACCAGATAAAAAAAGTAGCATTAAAAGAGTCAAGACAATAATCATTCAAACGACAAATTATAACAAAAATAAAAATGATAATTTACAATACATAGTTTACAATAAATAGAATAATTCAATATTTAATCTTATTATCAAATCAAATCAATCAATGATTGATACGTATTGTTTATTGATGATGAAAGAAAACAAAAGTAGAAATGAATTGTTCATTTGGAGAAAGAAAAATTTATTCATTACAGTTTGTAACAAACAAGATAAGACACTGTTCATAAGCCATTGAGTTTAATAATGTATTTTATTACATAATAATCATTGATAAGTTCATTAGTAAAATGCTTATTGAATTACTTTTTTTAAAATTAAATTACATACAGAAACCAATTTACCTTTTTGTATCATTCAAGAAGGAGAGCGAGAGAGAGAGACAGAGAAGAGAAGAAGAGGTTGAGAGAGGAAAGATAAATTGTAAAATGACTTATAAAAATAAGTATACTCATAATCAGTAAACAATTCAATATAAAATTCTTTAATGAATATACATATTGCATAAATCATATTAAACTAACTCTAAACTAAACCAATTCAATAGTTATATTCATCAAAAATTATACATGTTCATGAATTATATTCCCATTTGTAATATACACCGTTTTTTGCCATTTATATAAACATAAAAAAATAAATTGACATAGAACAAATGTACCAATACCATAAGATTCAACATTTTGATAATATGTTAATGATGAACATTCATTCCATAATAATTCAATAATTTGTATAACAATACCATTAGCTAATTTATCAGTAAATGACATATAACCATAAACAAATGCACCATATTGTTGATATTTTCCTATTAAATCTGATACCATTGCTAATGATGTAATTAATATAATAGTACAACCAATACCAAGTATACCAGCAGCAATATATATACGATAAATTATTGGTGGATTACCAGGATAATTAACTAATATACAAAATATTGTAACAAAAATTAATCCAATTCCAGTATTTGTCTGTAAGTTGATAATATTTGTTGTTGTTGAAAAATCCAAAAAAAAAAAGATTTATAAAATGGAAAAGTATTTGAAAAGAAAAAAAAATTATAGGGAAATAGAAAAATAAGACTCTGAATTTAGTTGTTGGGTATTATATTTAAAAACATGTCATTACTGCCTTCTAGATGAGTTCATGATCTTCTTGTAAGGATCAATGAATAACAGTCATATTACTATATGATCAATATAATTTGATCAGCATTAAGGAACGGATAAACTTTCCAATGGTTAATCAAAGTAAACATCTCATTAGTACAGGAGCACAATAGCTGTTTGCATAAGTGTTTGGTAACGGTTCAGAATGGGTAATCGGGTGACTCATGTTTTGATTTATCAGGGAGCATCAATCCCTTTAAGACTATAGAAATTCCTAACTAGAAAGCGACAATTTCTAAGAATCCTAGGTTCAGCGTTTCCGGTTGACTTAAATAGATTACCTAACAGTCATGCTGAGAGTAAAACGGAGATTCATCAGCTACATTGAATGATTGATAAGTCGGAGATATAAATTATTAGATTGTGAAACAATTCTTTAGTTGTATTGGGTGTACAGCAGTGAGTGAAAACTATTGGATTTGTCACTGCGATTAAATACACCCAGAGATAGTCAAAAACTTTCCTGATTGAATTTCAAGGATACACTCTGTTAATGAAACTTATTTACGTTCTCAACGTTATCCTACCATAAAAACACGTACAGAAAATAACAGTCATTAAACTGGATGTTTACAATTCCCTAAGTTGAAATAATGAGATATATTAAACAAATTGAGTTGCTGTTTTAATCAAAGTCGATTGATGATTCTGTAAAACTACAGAAAAACTTCTGTCACTAGTGCTCATTACCAAACTTTTCTCAAAGCTGATGATCAACAAAATAAAGCATGCATAATCGTAAAGATTGGTGTGCTCTTGTTATACTGTAGTGAACGAGAACACAAGTTGAAACAATCGAATGTTTTCAAACACTAAATTACAGAATTTCTTAGTAAAATCTGAGAACCATACTCGAAATACTTAATTTGTAAAATATCAGTCAATCGTCTTAGACTTCATTGCTCCTTCATTTCCACATCAATCATTCGCCATTCTTATTCTCTTCTCATCAATCTTCTCAACCTTTTGTCGCCAGGCATTTCACTTTCGATTATTGATACATACTACTTACATCTATCGATATTAGTAACATACACAACAATACTTAATTAAAACTCTTCATTTTGAAAACGAGAATTCTGTTGATTTATTGTAAACCACGAGGATTGTGTAAATATTTATTTAAACAATGATATAAACATATCAGTAAAAGATATGACTGAATGAAAAAAGCAAAATCACATTTTTAACTCATTTCAATCCATGTTCATCATTACCATTTTTAATCTAATATGATGATTATTTGGTGTCATATTTATTTGATATTCAGTGTGTTATATTATTCAGTCTAAAATTGGTTTGTTTCAATGTGATGATTATTGAAAACATGATATTCTATGCATTAAATTAACCTTAAAGTATGTTCAGCATGATATGGACCATGTGGTTTTTTATTATCCTGGGTATTTTTCATATATGTGACTTTTTTAATAAATAATAATCAATTGTTTGTACACAGTAATATATGACTAAGTGTATCTTCAACGACAGTTGTCGTCAACGTTTCAGGGTGAATAAACCTGAAGTTGTACCAGTCTTTCGTGTTATTACTTCGCATCGTGGAAATTGTAGTGGTTCCTTGTTTTAAAAATAAGCAATAAGCTTAGCCAGTGAACCTAGTCCGTAGCGGGTGTAAAGACGATGAAAGATAGCTGTGCAATGTCGTGGATTGGTTGAGGTTAGAATTTGACACAGTTGACTCAGTGGTCTAGAATTTAAGCTTCTTCACGTGCGATCGAAGATCCTGTGTACGATTTTCGGTTACAGAGATTCGGACACGCAGTGCTGAGGAGTCCCATATCGGGAAGAAACGGCCGTTTTAATCTCTCTAGGTCTTCTAAAATAGTCTAACTTAGATCGGTTCATGATTTCAATGTGATTCAACAATTTTCACAACATTATATTAAAAATAAACTATTGATTCAAGTAATCTTCTATGAATTTTATTGATTTCTCATTATTGCTGAGATGTATAGTGTAACAATTTGAAACGATGAATATTTTTCAATTCTCTTACATTATTTTGACTAACATCAATTGATATGTATGTTTGAAAATGAATAGTAAACACAAGAACTTACTTCACGACTGATAAGATCTTGTATTGGTTTTTGTACCATAGTAGTAGCAATACTTGTCAGGTAAACTGTTAAAGGAACTAAAGCCATTGTAATTTTAGGTAAACGTAATGAATGTAAAAGGTAAATTGTTAAATAAGCCTGAAAATCAGAAAAAAGTTAACCCAATGTAAATGTACAAAATTTTGACTAGTCTTCAATAATCCTTAACAAACTTCTACCAATTATTTAAATGAAGACATTAAAACGCATTGCGAATTTATGAAGAGTCGGAGAAAGTCGAAAACTAATCCTACCTTATGTAGAATAAGTAAATTATATTAATTTTAAGAATGGCTATCATAGTAATACTAAATCACTTTCAAATTACGGAAAACAAATTTATGACTAAATAATAGAAATTCATCACGATCTGGTATTCGTTGATTGATCATTCAAATTGTAGAATTCTGGATAGTTATTCTGTGCGAGTTTCAAAGTTATCAGTAATATGCACGAAAGATTTCGGCTAGACAATAATTTATGGACGAGCCAATCAGAAGTGTTTGAGGAATCTCAAGGTCACTGCGTCATTTTCAGTACCTGATGCTCATGTACGATCGGTTTACAGTGGATTTTAGAGAAGTGATAATTGAGCCGCTACAATAGATGGGAAGTTCCTTTATTTTTGACCGCGGTAATCAAACGACTGTTTTACCGTGTGCAGACTACCGTGATGAGATTGTCTTTGGATGTTATTTATGTTGGAGGAAGAAGTCTGCTTGAATAGGAACTTTCTTCACTCGATCCCGATTGAGACTGTACCAAATCATGATAATTGTTGCAAATCGGATAATTAAAGCACCAGTAGCACTGGCTGCAACATTTGCAGACGTTACTGAAGCTTCAGCTATCCAGTGGTATGAGTAATGTAAAGATATATGCGCAATAAAAATGACAAGTTTACACGAGTCGTTTGCAGGAGTTGGGAGAATCGTTAAAATCGAGGAAACAGTAGTGGGGAAGCGAAAATTTAACAGAAGATGTAGTATTAAGGAAAACTGGGTAAGTAGCACTTCCATAAATAAACCTGACATGTACTTGGAATTTATGATAGACCAATCTAAAAAAGATACTTCTAAAGGGTCAGAAATCGACAAGAAACCACAATAATACCAATTATACGGGAATACGTACAGCCGGGTACTACAATATATACGGATGATTGAAGAGCCTATCTATGCCTGCATAGATTTGATTATATGCATCACTTCGTTGTCCACAAGCGCCATTTTGTGGACCCTACAACAGGAGGGCACATTAACAATACTGACGTTATGTGGTCGAGGTTAAAGGAATATTTACGACTTTATCATAGCCCGAAAGGTCGACTATTATGGAGCCATATGGATGAGTCCCTCTACCGTATGCGTTACGATTTCAGAACCTCTGAACCTCTTTCAAACCTTGATAAGTTTTTGAACCATGCAAAAGAAGTATATCCACTTTAATTCTTTGGTTTTTTATAATAAATTTTACTTTGTACTAACTGTTTTCTGATTGGCTAACATTTCTCAAGGTCACTAAAGATTCGTTCAATGGTCGTCTATAAACTATGGTCTCGCCGCAATTTCTCACGCGATTAAACCTATTATCAACATATTTTACGGTAAGTTTAATACTGGTGGTCTATATTTTTCTAACCTCGTTCAATATCGATAGTAGTCAACAAGTCACAATTTTCGACCAGAACTTTATGAAATCTGTTTTAAAACTACTGAGTAATGTGAACATATTCAATATCCATACAGAGTGATTTCTTTTTTTTTCGCAAAGATTGCGTTCTTAGAAATGAGTGGCCAAACCATGATACTTTCAGTGCTTCTAGACAAAATTCAAAGGACAAACTTCAAACAGAAGTGAACTATGAGAATTTCTCGACGAGTAATTGGTTAATTGTCCCACTGACTTTGGACTTGATTAGCTTTAACATATCATTATCTGTAAATTTACTTGGATTGTTTTCCACTTTGACCTGATTATTGGTCTTATTGTGATGATTTCGTTAAAATATCTTACTATTTGAAAGTTAGATTACAATGTTATCTTCATTCTCCTAACGTTCGACTAACATAAAGTTACAAACATTTCCATTTTCCAATGAATATCAACTTGTGATTAAAATTGTTTTTCTAACGATTTACCTCCTTGATCATTTACTTATGAAGCATTTGTAAGAATTAAATGATTTGATTTAATAGAATACACGAGAAAAAATAAATAGTATTTCTATTTGCAGCTCTTATTATTACTATTATCACTATTATTAATAGTTTGACAACTTCACTTATCTTGGAAGTTTGATCAGCCCTAATGGGTTGGTGTCTGGCGAAATCTCAGCACGGATTCGAAAAGGTCGTTCGGCTTTTGTCAACTTACGTCACCTATGGCGAAGGCAAAGATATCCGTCTATCAATAAAAGGACGAGTATACTGCGCGGCAGTCCGTTCTATTTTAATTTACGGCAGCAAAACATGGCCACTAAGAGTAGAAGATAATCGTAAGCTACTAGTATTTGACCACATATGCCTTAGAAATATTGCTGACGTCTGTTGGGATCACCGAGTAAGTAATAGTGAGGTTAGACACAGGGTATTAGGGAATGATGGTAAATCAGTTGATGAGGTTATGAATCTTCATCGACTGAGATGTTTAGGCCACTTGTTACGTAGGCCTGAACACCGATTACCAAAACGTGCAATCCTAACCAGTGTTGGGGATGGTTGGAAAAAGTTAGGAGCGGACAAACCAAAAAGTGGCATCAGTGCTCGAAGTCACTAACTTCTAGTCTGAGCCATGTTAGGAGATGCAGACTACTTGGTTGGAGTCCGCGTGACTATCGTAACCAATGGTTGGAGACTCTTGGTGACATGACTCAAAATCGATCACAATGGCGTCGGTGTACACACTCTCTGTCTTCCCTTAAACTAAGAGATTAAAATCGCTTCATATCTTTCATTCTACGTACTAATTCTTTCTCCCTGTACTACATCCTTATATGCAATCATTCTTTTATATATTACCACAACTGAATTAACTACTTTAATGAATCCGGTGTTCATGTTGTTGTATTAATGAGGTATGGTAACTTGGACCTATGCAAATATGGTCCTACGTTGTAACTGACTGACCGACTGATTGATTATTATTAGTAGTAACATTTGTCCAGCTAAGTAAATGCTTTATGATTATGAAACCTTCATTATCATACTAGACAATATTATCGGTGCTTAATTCATAGAATTCTCATTATCTTTAATGTTTCAATTTAAAATTTTCGACCTGATTCACCGATTTTACTAATACTGAAATGAGTTTTCTTATCTTAATGCTACAAGACAGTAATCTTGATGTTTACTTTACATTTGTATATGAAATTCAATTGAAAATTTCATACATACTCGTTAAAGGTAAAAATTGATAGCGAACTGAGATCAGTTAAATACTGTAATTATAAAACATTATTGTGTGATTTACTTCGTTTTTATTTGAAATTCTTCATACACAAATAGATATACACAGAATACCTCCAGGTTGGAATTACTACTTTTCGCATTCATGTTGAATGCGTCAAAATTTTAAATTAAATTTGTAAAATTATTTATATAGAAAAACTTAATTTATTCGTTTAATGTCTACCTACAATATAAACGACCAGAATTATATGAAATGTTGGTTTATTTTTGTAACTAAACTCCATTTATTCCAACATACGATGGTTGATAGCATAGGATCGGATTGAGAAACAGTTAATGATAACTAAATCTAGACATAGTGGTGTGGCAACTCGAACTGATGTACGTACGTACAAAGTTCTACGTTGTTACTGACTGACTGACATAGTACCATTAAGTCATTGATTGTTAATCTGATGTATGCGTTTTTAAAAGATGTAAAGTTACAACTTCAAATTTATGTGATAATTCCAATCAGTAGTTAGATATGTTAAGTGTTATGAATCGAAATAAATGATTTTGATATAGATTCAATTCGAATAATCGTGTATACTTTTTAATTATTGTTCGATTTCAATAGGGTTTTTTCTCCAATCTCGATTTTTCTTTTTTTATAATTTTTCCATACCAGAATGGGTTTTGTGGAGATTTTTAGAAATTTCACAGGTTGAAATCATGAGTCAATTGAAGCTAGTGTTTGAAGAAACTAACTTCCTGTCTGAGCCATGTTGATAGATGCAGACTACTTGGTTGGGGTTCGCGTGACTATCGGAACCAATGATTGAAGACTTTTGGTGACATCCACGATCGTGTATGTGCACTGCTGAGGAGTCCCATACTAGAACGAAACGGCTTTGGAGTGCTTCCAGGTTTTCCATGGTGGTCTAGCTTCAATTCAATCATGATTTCAACCTGTGATATTTTTCCATACATTGATTTCGACTTTTATACTGATAATTTTCTCTTAGATTGTACTGCTATGAATTATGAATAATTTTTATTTATTATTCAATACACCAGATACAGATTAGTATGGCTAATTACGAGTCTAGTTATAATACACGTTAATCCGAACTGAAGTAGATAAGGCGAGATATAAATCATAGCTGTCAAATCACAGTAACATTCTAAGCACCTTCAAACAATGTTATTTTAACTGTGATTGATTAATCATGTTCTGTACAGAGGACTGATGATAATCGTTTTCTTCTCATAGATTCTAGTTCATTTTAATTTATTCAGATAGAGAAATTCTTATATTAAAAAAAAACATTAAATAAACTGTACTTGCCTGTGATACATTGACAATTAATCTAACAAACATGTAGAAAAAGCCAAGAATCCAAAATAATGGTAAACGTAACCAATCTTTCCATGTAGTAATTATGTAAGCAGGATCTTTTATCTGACTGACAGATTCATGATTAGGATTATCCACTTCATTGAATGAATTATGTAAAAGTGGTGAATAATTGTGAAAAAGAAACTATTTACCGGTTATTTTCATTGACATTTAAACAAATTTTTAATGTATCTATTTAGATAATTGGGAAAATTAAACATTATTATCGTAAAACTTAATTCAACTCAGATAACACTTGAAATAAACAAATCGTTTGTTATCAGAAGGGGTTTTAAGGAGATTTTAGTAATTTCATAGTTGAATTCATGAGCCAATTGAAGCTAGACAACCATGAAAAATCTAGAAACATTGGACGGCAATTTTGTCACATTGTGGGAGTCCTCAGCAGTGCGCATTCACGATCCCGCCAAGCAGGATTGGAACCTAGGGCCTAGCGATCTCGTGTGCGAACGCGTAACCTCTAGACCACTCAGCCGGCCGGCGTTCAACGGTGCTAATGTTTAACTTCAAGCAATCTACGAAATTGCGCCACGATTCACTATTTGTTGTAAATTTTTGTAGTCTAGTCTACGAAAATAAGATTGAGTAACATCGTATGTATTGTGAACTGAATAAAGTCACATTATTAATTTGAGATTCAGTAGCTAATTAATATCGTAATTATCTTAAGTGATAAGGTTTATGGGTTCAATCCCACGAAATTATTTATTATGGAGTTTTGACCATAAAAATATCCTTTCTAGTTTTTTTTTAATTATAGTTCCTCAGGAGATATTAATGTACGATGAAAAATACTTCATTGTGATAACTTTTTTTAAATGAACGTTCTCTGTACACTTGATTGATTGATAATTAGTGAAAGATATCGTGATTTCTAGTTTGTACTACTGATTGAATTCTATTGGTTATGTTTCAAGGTGAGTGATGTAAGATCGCATATACCGTGTGGAGATATTAGGTGATTGAAGGTAGTCAGCAATAAATCATATATCTAGGTTTGGCGATTGTTGGTACTCGTTAGGGAACTATTAGTGACGCCAGCGATCTGAGTTCGAATCTGACGGTCGGTATCGATGTGCTTCAGTTAGCTGACGACTGAACATATTACCACTGATGTGTAATATTCACGATATCTATTTACACTTCTACAAACTAGGATGTTACTTGTAACCAAATAACACTAAGAGATTTTAACGATCAAATATCGATTTTAAAATCCTCGTTTCCAGCCCTAAAGTAGCATCATTATTGAGCAGTAGATTACAATACATTCAAACCCATAAACTCCACACATAAGTTATACAGTTAAATAAGTGCTTTTACATTTATCAGTAATGGTATCTTTTTGTGATTGCCATGAGGTCCCTTCCAATGCACTGCTACATTAACACTATGTTATATACAATACTATATTATATACAATGGTTATCAACTATAAGTATGGACGCCAATATATGAAAGTTCTAATTCATATGATAATATTGATTCATTTTACTTGAGTAAATAATACGTAATGAATAGACATACACAACACTGATTCGGTTTTAAGTAAAATCAATTGTAAATCAAGTCAGAAATATTAATCTAATTTCTTAAACACATTATAGTCACGCACGTAATTACTTGAAGAAGAATAGTAATGTAACAGACGAATTGCCTTCATTATTGCCCTCTCTCTCTCTCTCTCTCTCTCTATATATATATATATATATATATATATATATATATATATATCGTCCTAGCTAAATAATCATTGTTTATAGTTCAGCCAGGGACCAATCTTAGTTAAACAGTTGTTGGAAACCAGGAAGCACTGGATAGCTGTTTCGTCCCAGTGTAATACTCCTCAATAGAGAACGTCCATAACTTCACCAAAGTGTTCTAAATAATGAAATTTCCGTAAATCCTTCAAAGAAATCATTACCTAATCAACAGATGCGATAAACGGAATATCAGTGCACAGCAATCTACAGTCAACGTTCACTGAATATAACGGAGACGATGATTTTACCAGTTATTTAATCATCAATCCACTTAAAACAGATATTTTATGTGAAAGAATGATCTCGTAGCCAGGAGTAGGCCATTAGATAAAAAAATTCAATTGATTCATCGATTTTTCGTAAGGAAAAACAAAAGTGAATTTATTTTGTGATCCATTTTCTCTTATAATCAACAATTTGTTAGCTGATACGTAATTAAGTCTAATTGGTAGCAGTTTCAATTCACCAATTTATGAAGTTACTTGATCAATGATTATATCTCCAAAAATAGACTCAAATTAGATATACGGATCAGTTCTGCGGACGTATTACCGGTCAAATCAGTATAGTCATTCACAGATTCTATGTAGTAAGTTTCTACACTATGACATTATGTATGAACGCACAATGAGCAGTGTGATGTGTTTCAAGCCAGGGCTTATATTGATGTAGGTAATAGTGGTCAAATATAAACTTAGGTGGAAAAAAATGTCTTAGTAGTAAAAATTATAAAATCAGTTTTGTTTATTCAACTTAAATATGGGAAAATATGTCGTTCATACCGTCTAGTACAGAATAAAAAACTCCAATATTTATACTTTTGGCTCTATTAATAACAAAACAGTAAGTATTAATTCTTGTAGTCAATTACTATATCTTAAGTAATAGCGTCATGTAATAAATTAATGTTCACTTAGTTTTAACAGTATTATATTGTATAGTACATACAACAAGGACTAGAAATTATTGGGTTTAAAAAGCTAGAAAAGTTTGAAAGTGCAAATCGCTTTAAAACTCAAAACTATGGTGATATTAAATCACGATAACAATGATTCTCGTTACACTGTAGAAAACACCAACTATAATTGTTTCACTTCTGTATAACCGTCGTTTGAAACTTACTATTGATGTTTACGACTACAATCGATCAATCTCTTTTGACATATGTTCATCCTGTGCAGATTGTCTAGATATGGCCAGTAATTCACGTGAATTTATTTTATTCTTTTAATCATAGACGGATGTTGGCTAGCAGTGGAGTTAAGAACGAGCATCTCGTCCTATTTGGGACTCATCAACTGAATGTACCTCCATTGTAGAGTTAATGTCCACCCCGGTACTCGAACCCACTCCACTGCTAATCACGATCCATCTCTGCTCTAAAAAATATAATTCTTTTATTTTTTTATCAATATTTCATTTAAGCTATATGGACAAATTACACAATCATATACATTCAAAACAATACTTACCAACAGTTATAGGTCGTACATTGTGAATAAAATCTTTCTTTCTTACTCCAAAATGAAATAATAACATTGTTAATCCCCCAACACCAATAATTGTAAAACCTAACTTTTGAAAAGCTGGTATATCATCTTTACCAAAATCAATAATGGACGGTGAAGATAGTGAGGAATTTGAACATTTCGATAATGGATGTGAAGTCATTACCATAGGTAACATAATATATTCAACTTCATTGTAATTAAGCAATTTTCTCAACGGTAACATATCATTCATTGAATTTTTAATACTAGTATCATTACGAATGTTATTACTGTTATTATCAACATGATTTTGATGTTGTAAAAGAAGAAATGTACTAATATAAACAAGTAGATTACTAAGAACTGTGAATAAATAACGTAGGGAAGTCAATAAAGTACGTTCACTAGATTCCATAGATAATTCATTGATTAATGCCAAGTGAGTAATCTGAACTGCGGCCCATCCAGCCTAAAAACAGCCCCATAAACAATGGATTGATTAATTTTATGTTTTCTATGACCAAATACTGAATTTTTTTAAAAAAATAGTTGGTTATATTTCAGTAGTATAACCCGAATTTATTTGCAACACTTAAAATGTCCAATAATTGTGTTATATACTAGTATAGGAGGGGGTTGTGGAGATTATTAAGTTTTTGATTGAGATCATGTTAAACACTAACATCATTGGATGCCGGCTCAGTGGTCCAGTAGGTTAAGCGTTCGCGAGCAAGACCGAAGGCCCTGGGTTTGAAACCCGCGAGCGGGATCGTGGATGCGCCCTGCTGAGGAGTCCCACAATAGGACGAAACGGCCGTCCAGTGCTTCCAGGTTTCCAAAGGTGGTCTAACATCAATCGGTTCATGATCTCAATAATAAATTGTGTTGTATCCAAAACTTTAAATGATTTTTCCGTACATTTTATGGATGAGGGTTGAATGTTAGGGTGTGATTTACATCGCGAAATCACCTACAAAATGATCATTTTTAAGTTTGAATTGCGTTTTTTCGCTCTAAAGTTTTTAATAAAAACCTTTTTTGCTGCTATGAAAGAAGATATTTTCATATCGTCCTGCGGACTTTTTAGTGTACTATAATTTCACCTTATTTAGAGTATAATTGCTTGAATAGTTTTACTTTGACCCTTATTATTAGTTCTTTCTTCGAAGGTACCCAGTAAGAGCTGGTGACAGAAGCATAAAGAAGTTGTGCTGTTCGTCTATTGAACAGTACCATAATGTTATTGCCCTTATCTCACGACATAAAAACTAATACTATTCATACTGGTCAAATTTTTACAGAACGTAATTTATAGATATATATACATTACCAAGTGACAAGGTATAAAACCTTGCAATGAAACTTATGTTTCAAACACGAACAGGTGAAGATTAAACGGATTTACGACTAGAAGCGGAATCTAAGACACACACTTCATCTTATATGAGACTCGTCATTGGATTTACTTGCATCTCAGTATTGATGTTCACACTGGAATGGAGAGTTGATCAGGGTTTGAACAGCTTAATAATAACTCCTCTAACCGTTTAACTTATGCACTCAAAGTACTTAACCTTCTCTCATTTTACCAGTTTACATTAATAACAAAAAGTGATTAACTGCAAAATGACTGAAATAATATCGATATTTTCGAATAAATTTGGGATGAACAAATCACAGAAACTATGTTCATTCACTACAAAATTTATCAATTAAATTTTTTTCTAAAAAAACTACATAGTTTAAATGGAGTAATTACAAGGTTCAACTTGTAATTTAGTGTGACATATTTACAATTAGCTATTTCTATGTGGCTTAAAGCCCCATACCATATATGAGGCTTGGTGAAACTTTTACCCAGTTGTCAAGATCCTATCAGTTTTGAACCAACATCCTGGTTGTCCAAAACCAAGTGTTTTATCCCTTAGGTAGTTATATCAGAGGTTAAGTGATAAAGTACAAATTAGAGAGGAGTTCTCATTTTTTGTAAAACTTGGACATATAACTAAGCGAAGTAAAATAAAGAAAGGAATTTAAAGCCAACAATTAGTTTACAAGCTATTTGTAAGCAATGACGGATAGTGGCTAGCAGTGGGATCCAGGACGCGCGTTTAGTCCTATTTGGTATTTCATGAATTGAAAAATATTTGTCCTGAATAAAATCCTTACACAATCAATTGCGAAGCGGTGGCATAAAGTTTTAAATATTTGACTTTCAACTGGTAGATTCATATCTCCCTTCACTTAATTTATTTAATAGGGTGGTATAGCTAGCCATCAAGCAACAAAAGTATAGCTCAAAATTGAGTACATAAAATTTGTATTTAAGGCATCAGTAAATCAGTTATAAAACTAACAATTAAATAAAATACGAATAACTTACTTGAAAAATTGCCACTAATGGTAAATAGTAAATCATTTTTGCCAGTGTACTAATATTGGATGAACCAAGTGGTGGACCAAATATTAAAGGAAATGAAAAAATAATTAATATACTTCCGCAAAGATGCCATATTTTACGACCGAATGGTCGAAATCTTCTTAGAACAGAGTTGAATCGTTGGAAAAAAGATGAATTATTATTATTATTACCAGTAGAATGAATAACATCAGAAGAGTCTGTAGACATGTAGTTTTTATTATGATTGGCTAAATGTTCATTAGAATTATGCAAACGATCATTGAAATTATTATGTGTAACTGATGATGATGCTGACAAAGAATGGGAAGAAGATGATATTAACAATGGTACAGATGACTGAGATGAAAATCTGTCCGAAAGTAGACCAATTACTGGTGTCATTAAACCATCAACCAATTGGCCAACAAGTATTATTAAACCAGCCATACTTGTTGGTATACTAATGCCAAATTTAAAAAATACCAAAGTATATGTAAACCATACAGATGCGCATAAATCATTTAAAACATGTCCAATTGCATATGATAAACGTAAACGCCATGTTAATCCCATATTGAAATGAATTCAATCCTGAAATTAAAAGCAAGCTGAAAAGGAAGGGAAGAAAAAATATCGATATATTTAATCAGTCTTAATGAATTTATATTAGTAGTACAGGGGATTTGCTGAAATTATTGAACGTACATCACGAATTTACTTTAGTTAGACAATTACTGGAACCTAGGAAACATTAGATAGTTGTTTCGTCCTTATACGTGACTCTTCACACGTGGGCAATCATGGCTGCGCTATGGATTTAACACAAAATCTTTAGATTTCGAGAAGAACGGTTAATCTTTAAACTACTAAGTCGTTATCCAATAGCTAACATATTTAATCTTAACTAATTTTCGATATTATGTAATCATTTTCTAATAGATATTACAATATCTTACTATTACATGAGTACGAAAACTGGTAAAAAAAAGTATAACATACGTATTTCTATTTGTGATAAACCAAAACGAAAATACAACCAATGATCTGATCTACATAACAGATATAATAATAAATATATGAAATAACCCGAATTCAGTAATATAATGAGTCAAATGCAAAAATTTTTTGCTTCTAGAGATTTTTGTCTGGTTAGTTGTGTTCTCGGTTGGAAACGATTAATTTACTAATCACATGAAATGTTTACTTGTTTTTTTCTTAATTCAGAAGCACATTTATATGGTATAATACTAATCGATATGATTGTTTGAAGCTTACACATTAATCATAACTGCTTCATATAGTTAAATCAATGATTTAATTACCAGGAGTTTAAATTGTTTGACTCATACTATCATCTAATGAACTAGCGGGTAAGGATTGATTGATCTCATATATAATATTTGAATCACTTATAACATTAAATACCAATTAGCTAATAAGCTATACATGAAATATTTGTATAATACAAAAAGTGCTATTTAGCAGAACATAATCTTTCAAAAATCGTAAAACAACTTCACCAGGTTTCTAAAACTTTATTTAGCCAACTTTAAGGTAGATGAACGACCATCCTTTTAAAAATATAGCCATTTTGTAAAAGTATGCTTATTCTATCTCTGATTTCTTTATCCAGTCAAACTTTGTAAATCCTCCTTCAGGATGCTCTGTCGATTTTTTGTAGCTGATATTTTTCTTAAACTTAAATGTTTAGTTAGAATCGTGTTCATCACCAATTATCGGAAGATATAAGTTACCTCATACATCCGGTTTTCAATAACACAAGTCATAAAATATTTTAACTTTGAGCTAACCTTACAGTTTTTACAGGACTCACTGAAATACTTGATACAATGAATTTATTCCCTTGAATGGATTATCTCTGCAAACAAACATTAACGTCTCATGAACTGAAAAGAGAACATTAGTATACTATAAGAACACTGGAAAGCTGTCCTATGTTTTAAACACTGTTGAGGGATAACGATCTGCTATTTTCTCGACTTTAATTATAATTCTACAGTTGATGTCATTCTAGACTAAATGGTTATTTAATACAACAAAGAAATAATTAAATTTCGATGTTGAAACTGGTGAAACATGAAAAATTTCAATCATTATAACAAAACAAAAGACAGTAAAAATACAAACAAACTGAATATATAGTGTCATTTAATTCTATCCAAACAATTACTATTTTTTATAGATTACTGTTACCGTACACAGATATCGGTCTGAGAAGGAATAAAAATTCAGGAACTGATCACAATTCAGCTAGTCCCAATCTGAGTTTTTCGACAGTTTACAATTGACAAATCACTGAGTACTGAACAATATCATGTTTGTTTAGTCCTTCAGTATTAACTGAATGATATCGATTAAGCTGGAATGTAGTCACTTGTCTGAATGACTTGACATTCTATGACCTAATAGCTCAGAGGCAACAGTTGAATGTGAACCAGAGTGACATACATACGAGTAAAACAATTCTGTCAATATTTCACTTAAGCCTTACTGGAGTGTGCCGACTAGCACAAAATATAAATCAATATATCCCAACGACTATCTCCAATCACCCTAACGTTTACGAATTCTGAATTTATCTATATTAACATAAAGCTATTACAAATATTTCATAGATGCTGTTAGTAATCTTCTATTGTACTATATAGAAATCGTTTCAGAACATATCCAGTATACTATAAACAGTGGTTTGTTTTTGATATTGTTATCGATTTTAATGAATTTAATTAATTACTTTCTATTAGGATATGTTCATTCTGTGAGTATTGTCTTGATGTTCTTATTTCATCATATGATTTCATTTTATTCGGTTAGTAATATACCTGTTTAACAATCTAATAGCCATTCGAACTCAATAACTTAAGGGATAATGAATCAATATTTGAAGCGTAAGTTATTAAATTAAATTCTTAAAGTAAAAATGAACAAATAGATGTATATACAGCTAAGGGACAAGTTATATTTAGGATGAAACACAACTCTTGAATTCTATAATTACTCACAATCAAATTATAATTTATTTGTTATGTTTTAGTAAAATTAATATTAAGCATGAGTATCTAATTGAAGGCGCGTATCAGCAAAACAAGAGAAGCATATCTAAAACTGAAGAACATTTGGAACTAAAAACAACTATCAACCAACACCAAAGTCAGAATTTTCAATACAAATGTCAAGACAGTTCTACTGTATGGGGCAGAAACCTGGAGAACTACGAAAGTCATCATCCAGAAGATACAAGTGTTTATTAACAGTTGTCTACGAAAAATACTTTGGATCAGTTGGCCAGACACTATTAGCAACAACCTACTGTGGGAAAGAACAAACCAGATGCCAGCAGAGGAAGAAATCAGAAAGAAGCGCTGGAAGTGGATAAGACACACATTGAGGAAAGCACCCAACTGCGTCACAAGGCAAGTTTTCACATGGAATCCTCAAGGCCAAAGGAAAAGAGGAAGACTAAAGAACACACTACGCCGAGAAATCGAGACAGACATGAGAAAAATGAACAAAAATTGGACAGAACTAGAAAGGAAGGCTCATGGACAGAGTGGGTTGAAGAATGATGGTCGGCATCCTATGCTCAACTGGGAGTAACAGGCGTAAGTAAGTAAGTAATAAGTAAATAATTAATACTGACAAGAGATTGGACAGTTGATAGTTTATATAAAGAAATTCTTACATTTACTAAATTTAATCCAATACAACATTAACATTGTCGATTAATGTTGTAATAACTTTCCATGTTCCTTATATTGTGATAGATTTTAATAACATACAGATTTCTCATATGTATATTCATTTGTTGACTTTTTTTAATTTAAAAACTACCATATAGTGATTCATTACATTTTATATTGTAATTATCAATGTTTTAGTTTATTCTTATTTATTAAATAACTTCCTGTTTATATTTAAATTTAAGTGATACATTATATAATAATGAATATTATAAATTTAATAATTAAAGATAATTACAGTTAATTAGAGATGTGGGATAATGTTGTGACTATAATTCAGGTTAGTTATTATGTAATTTATTCGTCAATCAAAATATGACTTGTATTGTATTAAACCAATGATGTTCAACCGGTTTGATCAGCCTAATGTACTTATTAGTCCTTTACTAGCCTAGTCCATCTAATTGAGGTCAACACACCGATAACAGTTCTTGTTATGAGAATCATTTATTTGAAATATACTTGGTTTATATATCAACTAAACAGACGGCATCGCACCATAAAATAGGAAATAAAATCTATAAAACATCAAGCCAAAAAGTGGTTATGAACGTAGGAGACTGTAATTAATAAACTGAATATAACTTAAGAACAATAAATCGTATAATGATAAATAATAGGTATAAATGAAGCTTATAATAAGGGGAATATAAATATACATAATCGAATTACTGAACAGTTATACTATAAGATTATTTGGATAATATTAGTCCGCTAATAGTTCTCAGAAGTTACTCGTAATTTATTCTTCGCTAGGATATAGCATATTATGATATATTAACATAAAATGATTGTAATTAGTAGTTTGAAACAAATGAACTATGATTCCAAAATAAAACTCGAATGAGATTATGCTTTTGAAAGAATGTTTAGATTTACACGAAAACAGAAATTAATAAATGGTTGTTTTGTTCTAGTCTATAGGACTTTTTAGGAGTAAACACATACACATGAGGCCTTACTTTGTGTCAAACCCAAATACTTTTAAATTTTGCAACGAACATGATACCAATCAGTCAGTGATATTGGAAACTAAAAGTTTACACACGTTTGATTTCAGTTATTTTACAATTATGTACTAATTTCATTTAATATTACTTATAAATTACAATAGTACTAGTATGGTGTGTGCTACTTATATTGACATAAGTAGTATATGATGTTAGTCGTGAACAGAAGGTGTGGCAGCAGAGAGACAAGATAATCGAACAGTAAAGAATGGAAACAGGATGCAATTTGTATGAAAATGCAAGAACAATGAAATCTGAGTCATTTTGAAACAATCGATAGACATTTTGCAAATTAAGCATTTACTTTATGATTGTTAGATTTTATTAATAAGTCATGTAGTTTTGTGTTAATTACATTCGATTGTCCCTACCCGTGTTCTGTTCACTACACTAGCATGCACTTGTGTAAACTCGCAGATCATAGTGTTCTGTTAAAAGTGCTGGGAACCCTTCTCAAAATACCAATCATGTGCTCTCAGATTTCTACTAGGTTTTCCAACTGATATGATTTCGTAATGAGAAATATCTACTAATTGAATTAACCTCTAAAAGCATAACAGTCAAATAACCAATAGTTTTTATCAAATCTTCCATTGTTCAAAATTAGTAGATGATTACTAACAAGTGTGTATATTCAATCTTGTATAAATATTATTTGCATAATTGTTCATGTGAAATATATAACCACGAATCAATGTAAGAGCTTACTAACGATTTTACGAATAACATTCAATGGCTAATAATAAAAAGTAACATGAATTATGTTTAAGAAAAAAAATCATTTGCTAACTGAGTCAAGCGACGACACAGAGCTTTATACAACAAAGGCTTCAGTGAAATGTATCGTTTATTTCCCGTACAACACTTTAATAGTTATTTAACAGGCTGTTTGTATGAAATATTTATTTAATTAGTTAAGTATGGATGATCACTAGGGGCTAGAATATATGACAAACGTTAGTAGCTGTTGTAAACATCCAAGCCTTACAGGAGGCTAATTGTTTGTACAAACACTCACATGGTAAAGTCTATAACTATGAGACTGGATGATACATGCTTGATTACCATAGATAACATTAGTTTTCTCAAGTTTGAAGGTTCGCTATTATTGATAATTACCAGCTGACAAGAAACATAAGTCAAAATTTTCTACCGATAGGCTCTAATCACTTTATATTAAACAAAGTGCACTATGATTTCAATTCACTTAACCTAGTGGTCCCGTTACAACTTGACTGGCAGGAGACATCTGTCAGTTTTAAAAATTAGACAAGATTACAGAGTAATCAATCACTTTTAAAACGATTATCTATGAACTCACCATAATCAATAAACTTCTGGAGATCCTGCAGTGCAACACTACCATATTACCAAGTTCACAAAGTACTTAATTCAACTTATATAAGTATATTAACAGTAGTCACTTGTAATCATTCAATGTCCTGTATATATCAGTTTATTTAACTCCGTCAGTCGTAAGCTCGGGTAAACGAAGGGGGTTGGGCGTAGATTCAGCAACCCCATCACGTAGAAAACAACTTTTCTACAAACAATTTAAACCGTTCAAATCCTGACCTCGACTTGAAGGATCTTCATTCAGAAGAATCATGACTCCTTATGGATAAAATCGAGATTCATCGGAAGTCACGAAAAAGATGCTCCCTCTAGCAAGCAGAGGAACAATATGCGAGACTGGGAGGGCCAGTCAAACAGTTACGGAAATGAGGAGATACAACTTGATGGTGATCGAAATCAGTGAAACAAATTGGACCTAAGCTGGATAAAAAAGGATAAATTTGGAAGGGATGCTGCTCTACTCTCGTCATAAAGAAGAAAATGCTCCGCACACTGAGAGAGTTGCTCTGATGTTGTCCACAAAAGCACGTAATGCGCTTATAGGATAGGAATCTCATGGATCTATAATAATCAAAACATCATCCAGAACAAAGAAGTGGGACCACAATGAATGTTATTCTATGTTATGCACCAACTAGTAAAAGCAATGAAAACGGTAAAGATCTGTTTCATGAAAGGCTGAAATTGATCATAGCGTAGTGATCAGGAAAGGACATGACCATCCTGATAGAAGAACTAAACACCAAAGTCGAGATAGACAACAGCGGTTATGAAGATACAGTGGGACAACATGGACTGAGAGAAAGAAACGAGAGTTGCGACAGATTCACAAATTTATGTTTTAAAAAATAGTTATAGTTGGCACTATATCCCTCAACAAAAGTATACACAAATCTAGATGGGTCACACTACAGAGAACCAGATAGAGCGTATTTGCATCAGTAAAAAATTCAGTAAGTCATGGGAAGACAAGAGAATAAGTAGAGGAACTAGCATAGCTTCATATCATCACCTGGTTGTTCCTGAAACGAAACCAAAGCCAAAGAAGTATTGGACAACTAAGAGAGCAGTATTACAAAGATTCAATAGAGCCTTCCTTCGAAATACTCACAAGCTCAACGGATTCAGGATAACTCTCAACAACAGGTTCCAAGCATTACATGATGTACTGGAAAAAGAGGAGTCTGCTATGAAGGACAAATGGAGGGGAATCAAACAACAACGTACCAGGAGGTTCTGGGCCTCAAGGAGCATCATCGTCATAAGGAATGGATCTCTGTTGAAACCCGGGGGAAGATTCAAGAAGGGAAGAATAAGAAGAAAGTAATTAACAACAGCCGAAAAAGGGCAGAGAAAGTAAAGACACAAGCCGAATGCATTGAAACAAACAAACAACAAGCAGAAATACCTGAAAGAGCCGGCAATGACAGCCGGAAACGCTGCAATAAAAGGAAATATGATACAGCTATATAATACAAAAATGAAACTAGCACGGAAGTATAATAAACCAGAGAGATCAGTCAAGAACAGGGAACGAAAGACAATCACTGATATTGAAGAACAAAGAAGTAGATGTGTAGAATACTTCGAGGAGTTCTTGAATAGATCAGCCACATTAAATTTTCTGGATATCTAAGCAGCACACACAGACCTTCCTATAGATGTCACTCCACTGACGATCGAAGAAATCAGGATGACCGTCAGACAAATCAAGTGTTGGAAAGCGGTTGGACCTGACAATATGCTGGCCAAAACATTGAAATCAGATATACAAGTAACTGCGAAGATATGTAGTGGCATTAGGCCCTAACCTCACAATCCTCAAATCTGAACACGAGACAACTTAGAAAATAGACATTCAGCATTTAACGCGGAGAAAAACACAAGGATGGAGAAGGAGGGAAGAATAAACTCAATTAATTGATCAATCGGATGGCATGGCTTGGCATTGCAGGCGTGGTCACTCTCGAGTGTTGTCTTATATCTTTTATTGATATTAAATATATTGTTCTATCTCTAGCCTAAGTTTGTTCTCCTTCATATATTGGTGATTGCTACGATGCGATGAGTTGGTGTAAACTGACGTGACTTCCAAGTAAGATCTTATAGATTAGGCAGTTACATCATGACAAATCTACAACTTCAGGATTAGATCTATTATTAGAGCAGTAGTAATATCAAAGTAGACCATAACTCCACGTCCTACTCAGGAAGATTTGGGAGAGGGAACAAGTGCCGACAAGCTGAAAAGAAGGGTATCTCATTAAGATGCCAAAGAAAGGAAATTTGAGCAAGTGTGAGAGCTATTGAGGCACCACACTACTGCCAGTACTAGCCAAAGTTTTCAACAGATTGAACCACATGAAAAATTCAGTAGACTCTCAACTTCGAGATGAACAGACGGGATTCCACAAGAATCGATCGCACACAAACCAAATAGCGACACTACGGATCATCGTTGAACAATTATTTCAATGAGATTTGTCACTATGCATTAACGTCCATGAATATGAGAAAGCGTTTGACAGTGTGGACAGGAGGACTTTATGGGACCTTCTTCGGCACTATGGTGTATGTGAGATAATCGTCAACATCATGTGAAATTCATACGACGGATTACAGTGCAAATTCATGCGTGGAGGACAGCTGACAGACTCATTCCAAGTGAGAACTCAAGTTAGACAAGGCCACTCATCCTCTCCCTTTTCTCTTCTGGTGGTTGACTGGATTTTGAAGAACTGTACATATGAGGAGAAGCACGGAATACAGTGAACAGCTCGGAATCAATTAGATTTGGACTTCACAGATGACCTGACCCTTCTATCTCATACACATGGACAAGTGTAGATGAAGACAACTAGTGTAGCAAAGGCCTCAGCATCAGTAGGCCCCAACACATACAAGAGAAAAAGCAAGATCCTCAAACGCAACGAGGAGAATATCAACCTAATCACAATTGATGGAGAAACGCTGGAAGAAGTGGGAAGTTTCACGTACCTGGCTAGCATCATTGATGAACCAGGAGGATCCGATACAAACGTAAAGGCGGGGATTGGCAAACAACAACATCATTCCTACAATTGAAGAACATATGGAACTCAAAACAAATGTCAACCAATATCAAAGTCATAATCTTCACTACAAACGTCAAGACAGTTCTACTGAATGGAGCTGAAACTTGGGGAACCACCACAACCATCACCAAAATGTGCAGGTATATAAACAGTTATCTACAAAAGATTCCTAATGACCATTGACCGTAAACCTTTGCAAAAGTCTACTGTGGGAGAGAACAAACCAGCTTCCAGCTGAAGAGCAAATTAGGAAAAGATGTTGGAAGTGGATAAGATACACATTGGAGAAATAGTCAAACTGCATCACGAAGCGCTAACTTAGAATTCTGAAGGAAAACAAAGGAGAGGAAAGCCGAAGAACATGCTAAGTTCGGAATTGGAAGCAGACATGAAAAGAATGAATAGCATGTGGAAAGGATTGCCTAAAATATAGTTCAATAGAAGATGGTGGTGAGCAGCCTATTCTCCTCCACAAGGAGTAACAGGCGTAAGTAAGTATCAGTTTAATTCCATTTGATAAAACAAATTTAGCTTCATTTGTAACTGATGTAAATCTATGTGTTATACATAATTGAATTAATGCACGTAGTTATATAGAGGAGTGAATGACAAGTGAACATAAAATCAATTTTATTCTTTCACAATGTTCATCTCAAGAAATAAACTGTATTCAGTCGGCTTGCATTACTATTATTATTATTATTATTATTATTATTATTATTATTATTAACCATTTAATATGGAGAATGAATATTAAGGTATGATCGAAAAATGAAAAAAAAACAACTAACTACTTAAATAGTGCTTAAACAAACTTATGCTGGTATTTGAATAGGACTACTTCAGAAGAGTACAAATAATTGTTTGCTATAATTGATAGTAATTAAAGTCAAGTAAACAATTGTTTTTTATACTTGTTAAGTAAACTTAAAAATTAATCACTCTGGTACTACATATTATTGCCAATACATAACTCATAATCAAACAAACAAACATACATAAAAATTAGCTTGAACTAAACAACAATAACTGATTAATATGTTGCATATACAGTCATAACCAACATAGAGCCGGGCACAAAATGCACCAGCCCGATTTGTTATACTGCATTACGATCACATTAAGAAAATGATAAGATGAACAGAAAAACTGTTGGTGGTGAATCAATGATAGTGAGAAAGGTTAAAAACTGATCAAGATAATGAAAAAAAAGAATAGATGAATTAGAAATTATGACAAAATATTAAAGCTCAATATCCAAAGGAAGGTAGGGAGTGAACGTTTATGCACCACTATTACTAATTCTTAGAAGTGTTACTCAATGTCTCTGATCACTAAGGTTATCACGAGGACTCCAACTAGTATTACTCAGTCCAGCAGTCAGTAATTCCACGAACTGATGTCATATCTTAATTTGACCCTTTCAGTTTTATCCTCACTAAAGCTAAAACTGTACATCATAGCAGCGACTGCGATTATGTCTCATCCACTTCAGTTGATGAAACACTAATAATTTTTCAATACTTGTTTAGTGCCAAATGCTTAACCGCAGCATTGCTTGCATAGTTATTCGACGATACACAAGAAGTACTTTGAAGACACCTATAATCAATATCCTGTACCCCATCCATGTCTTCCACCTTCTTTAGCTATGTTTCTTAACTGTAAAGTAACACACAGCGCATTGATATACAATAAGGTCACCCTTACGTTAACTAACAGATAACCAGACCTGACTTGTAAAATATTGTGCAGGCCTAACACTTAGGTTTGTTGAAGCCTTAATCATACAAAATTTTGAACCTTCCCTTCTTTAGGCTTAACACCAATTAGTTCTTAAACTGAATGTGCCGGGGTGGTATTGGTTTAATTTCCAGAACATTGTGATTTATCATGCTTTTTCTGATTTCATGTTTTTCTTATCTACCAGTTTGTTTAGTTCGACCTCATATTTTCCGTACATCAATGTAGGGTCATGCAAAATGCAAAACATGGTTTTGATAAACTTCATCATCTCATTGCGTTATCTTAATAATTGCGAAGCAGTGAATAACTATTTTTAAAATCCAAATTTGAAATTCCAAAATGAGTGTGCACTCATGACCCTATATGATATCATGTCGAAAATTGCTATGCAGACAATGGACACGATACGCTTATACATTACAGAGAAGAAATCCCATGGTTAACATTTTTAAACTCATTCATTCAAGGATATATTGCCCAATACTTAATCAGTAGTATCAACACCGTCTCAGAAACAACTTGACAGAGTTAATTGACAGCGGTTTCAAACTAAATTTTGAAAATTTATTTGGGAGCTAGTTAGTAGTAAACATATGATTATTATTTAATGCAGTTTCATGCTATTCGTTTCCTTCACAATTTTAAGCCAAACAAGAATGAAATAACTTGTAGAATACGACGAATTCATTGCATTTCATTGTTTTCTATTCAGCTACATGCAAGTTGATAAGTTTATTTATATAATTCAAACTTTTAATGTGGAATGTAAAGAAGTGAACTGTGCACAAATAAAGAACAAGTTAATTGGGATAAAAAGTAGTTCAAAAATCAATGTTTTAACACAGTTTTTCATTAATGCTCTAGGATACTTATTCTACTACATAATATAACAAAACCTAGGAGGTTTAATCCAAAAACATGAGTTTGAGTTAAACACATTCAATTGTGATAATAATTAACTGAAGAAAATAAATGAAAAAAAAGAGGTTAATATGCTTCAACTACGAGGTCAAACGAATATTAACCACGTATTCTTTTTGAATGTAAAAGTCAGATTAATGCCACCTAATCTCTATGGTTTCCGTGAATAAGTTATTTTGAATCCACTTTATACCACATCTCAAGTAGGTATCGTGCTGTCGAACTACAAAGACCATTTAGTCCGCAATAGCATATTTTCACACAAATAAGGCTAACAAAAACGCCTGGATCTTCGTCGTTCCACCCTTTTTATGTGCATGCTTTCCCATGCTCATGTAGATTAATATAGAGAGTTCGAGGCATTATTAATTGGAAATAAGTTAACTTATTAGCTTGTATATTGCCGAATAGAAAACAACAAAATATAATGAATTCATCATATTCTAACATTATTTGAAATTTAATGAAGTGCATTTCATGTACAGACACCCATAGTTGGAAGATAATTTTTATTACTAACTGAAACTAATTGAATAATTATCGAAAATTAAGGAGTATTAGATAGCTGTTTCATATTGAAATGTAACTCTTTGACGGTTTTTATCCAAGACCCAGATCGATATCACCTTATGACAACAACAGTTGTCAAAATTGCAGTCCATCCCTACCAAGTATAATAATGTGACATGTTGAATACTGTAGACATTTGGATTATTGTGGGACAGATCAATAATTAAGATTCAGTACTTAACCAGAGAATTATGTTTCATTTATGAATAAATAATTTTTATGTATTCAATAACCATAAACAATTAATTCTATGATTACATATATACTTACTTATTCACCACACTTATTGATCACTGAGTATTAACCAATGAAATGTTTATTCACTCCTTATCTAAGACAGAATACGATCGATTGCATTCCATCATGGCCTATATTTCATTTGATCATAAGATTTGTTTCGACCAGTCGTAGACTAAATGAGTTAATGGCAACGTTTCATACTATAAAATTGGGTAACATGGATTAACATCTCACACGGACCATTAGATCTCTCAAGATTCTAAATATATTTTGCTGACAAGTACCAACTAGCATGAAACCTAAGTTCAGGGTTCCTGGGTGATGTCTTCCAACTACCTCACTTAATAATATGTATACAAAGTGAATTAACTTTCATATTTTTTTAAAAATCAAAAGAATGACTGATAAGATTAAAATAAAACAGTACTTATTAATAGGCATATTCAAACCGATTTCGATCAGTTTCTGTCTGAATATTTGAACCCTTAAAAAATGCCCTAATAATGTCTACTGGTTAGATTAAAATATAATGAGGTGGAGGCTTCAATATGAATATCAATACTGGAACCAATCACAAATAATAAGAAACCAACATCTTGCATTTCATTAATAGCCATTAATTTTTAAAAAAAAGTAAGTCATCATTCTTGCTTGACAAAACATGAATACAAAGCTTTTACCAGCTTCTATGTACATAAATAAATATAAATAGTGAAAATAGAAATTTAAACGATTTAAATACATCTTGAATTCACCATGAAATATTGGTATACTCCCAATTAATTTAATCTTATGATTGAGATCATAAACCGATTGATGTTAGACCAACATTGAAAACCTGGGAGAATTGTCATATTGTGGGACTCCTCGGCAGTGGACATCCAAGATCCCACTCGCGCGATTCGAACACAGGGCCTTCAGTCTCACGCACGAACGCTTAATCTACTGAACCACTGAGCCAGTATCCAATGGTGTTAATGTCTAACCTCAACCAATTCAGGAAATTGCGCGACTATCTTCCGTTGTACTGAGGTAGACACCTATTTCTACCCGACACGGATTAGCTCCACTGGTCACGGATTCTCACCAGATTGTCGCGGACTTTCGTGGATTGGTTGGTGTTAGACATTAACACCGTTGGATACCGGCCCAAGGGTCCAGTAGGTTAAGCGCTTGCGCGCGAGACCGAAGGCCCTGAGTTCGAATCCCGCGAGCGGGATTGCGGATGCGTACTGCTGAGGAGTCCCACAATAGGACGAAACAGCCGTCCAATGCCTCCAGGTTTTCAATGTTGGTCTAAAATCAATCGGTTCATGATCTCAATCAAAAACGTAACAATCTCCACAACCCATAAACTGATAATTCAATTTAGTTTGAAATGATTACGCAATACTTGTGTGTGTGTGCATTAATTCATTTCTAAATAATAGTTCAAATATACAATTCACTTGATGAAATATGTATAAAAATTAAATACGTATACACTTAACAAAATACAATCTCTGTATTTTATATTCACAAACATAATTAATACCTATTATTATTATTATTATTATTATTATTATTATTATTATTATTATTATTATTGTGTCAATTAAACACACAGTAAACATTAATCTTCTCATAAGTAAGTCGACTTTTTAGATGATGTTTAATATGACATCACACTAGTTGTATATAATTTCATTTCATTTATCATTACACATATGCACATAGATACACACACACACAAACACATTCACAAGTAATAGATGTATGAGTATTCATTTATTAAAACAAACAAAAAAATAAAGAAACAAACAACGTCGTTGTGATTGATCATTCTCTTACATAATTCAAAATTAAACGGTTCAAGTTTTTCTTTTTGGAATCTTTTCTTCCTTTAAAAATAAATTATAAATGAAGTTTCAAATAAATTGAGCATTAGGTAGACAGTTAGTTTGGTTATTTATTCTCTGAAGAAGTGACTTACACTAAGTTACGAAACGTCAGAAAATCTAATTTTCTACTCATTGGGATATTACAAATGTATTATTTATTTATAAATGAAGTTATTTCATTTGATATAAATTTAACTATTCTCTCGTGTTTTTCTTCTCTTCCCTAGATATCCATAATTAACTTGTTATTACAATGTACATTGATGTTTAGGCTTAAATCGAACGTTTGTATAATTAAATGTTTTACATCGAAATCATTGCTACTAATAAGATATTTTTTATTGTTACTTTCGGAGATTAGATTTGTCTGTTGTTTTGAATAGCTTTTTTTTACAAGCGAAACAAAAATATACATCCCATTAGATGTTAGGTGGTCGGAAGCAGTATAAAGATAATCCTGAATCTAGGTTTCGTGCTATCTGGCATTAGTTAACATAGTGTACCTGTAGTCTGGTGCTCCCTGATGGATTCGATTTTGTGTCACTCAGCTTTACAGTCTAAAGCATTATCACTGAGCTATTCGAGTCGTAACTAACCTTCTGTAGGACTCAGATATTTACAATTGCTTGACCACTCAGTAATGGCCAATCTGTCATGTTTTTCAAGTCCTCCTATTACTGATTGAATTCTATAGGTCAAATTACAATGTGCCCACTGGTTCAAGTAACTTGACATTTAGTCCACTCAGTTTATATGTTACGTGATTGACTTAAAAACCTCAGACCTAGGTTTCACGCTAGTTGTCAACAAGGCATAACCTTATAATGAGTGCTAACTAACAAGAAACCAGAATCATAAGTATCCTGACGACTAGCTTCAATCACGTCTAACGTCTAAACATAATTTAGAATTGAATATTGACAAATTCAAAGCGGAAAACAACAATCCAATCACTCTTGATGGCGAAACTCTGGAAAATGTAGAGTCCTTCACATACCTAGGAAGCATCATCGATGAACGAGGAGGTTCAGATGCAGACGTAAAGGCAAGGATTGGCGAAGCAAGGACAGCATTCCTACAGTTAAAGAACATATGGAACTCAAAACAACTTTCAACCAATATCAAAGCGAGAATCTTCAATACCAACGTCAAAGCAGTTCTACTGTATGGAGCTGAAACTTGGAGAACTACAACAACCACCATCAAGAAGGTACAAGTATTTATAAATAGCTGTCTACGCAAGATACTCAACATCCATTGGCCGGATACCATCAGCAATAGCCTTCTGTGGGAGAGAACAAACCAACTTCCAGCTGAAGAAGAACTTAGGAAAAGACGATGGAAATGGATAGGACATACATTACGCAAATCGTCAAACTGCATCACGAGGCAAGCGCTAACTTGGAATCCTGAAGGGAAGCGAAAAAGAGGAAGGCCAAAGAACACATTGCGTCAGATAATAGAAGCAGATATGAAAACGATGAATTACAACTGGACGGAGCTAGAAAGGATTGCCCAGGACAGGGTTGGATGGAGAATGCTAGTGAGCGGCCTATGCTCCTTCACGAGGAGTAACAGGCGTAAGCAAGCAAGCAATTGACAACAGAATAAGTATAAATCTCAAATTATACATTCGGATCATACAAATAATCAAGTTAAAAAATACAGGAAGGAAGAAAATGAAACCTGTGCGTTAATTTATATATTATCTTAATTGATTACATCATAAATACATGTGATTCTATTTATAAATGTTGAATACATAACATTATTGTATTTTTATAAACCTATCATATTAATGAAGCTCGTCTGTTTTCTGATTCCATCATTACGAACCATGGACTTGAGGAAACCCTACAAGGAAAAAAACATAAAGACGATAAAAAAAAATTAGTAAAAGTAATCGACATCAAAAATCCATTTTGATAAAATTTAAATTGAACAGTGAACATAGTGTCTCGTATATTTACAATATACCCGGTGAATAATGGAGAATATTTGTATATGAAAGTGAGGATTCTAGATATTTGTATTCTTTCTGAGGCTCCTACCGTCTTTCTATGCAACATCATATATATCTCATAAAGTGAGCTATTACAATTCTCTTCTCAATGACTTAGATGTTAATTGACTGTTGTCTGTGGTCATATGACTGTTGTTCGGAGTGTCTTCTACCCTGACCTGATCACTGAACTTAAACTTGTTGACGTTCTTTTCTCACTAGCTGATATAGTGAGCTGATTTCTATTTGTATATTTATTCATGCATGAATGAAGTAAATGACTGTCACACAAATTCGGACAACAACCACTTAATTTCTAGATGAAAACAACAAGAAGTTAGTCAAATATGAAAAGAATCCTGATAAATCACTTTTTTCTGAAGTATACGCCAGAGATGTTGTCTAGATAGACAATGAGATCTTCACAATTAAACATTCTAGCTCAGAAAATACAACATTTCCAAAACTTTAGCGAATGCAGGGACGTTTCACCACTTCAGTGCGATTTTACTTCTTCAGACAATAAGTATCTTTAATGGTTGAATTCACAAGTCAATCTAAGCTAGAACACAATTGAAAGTCTGGAAGCACTGGACGACCGTTTCGTTCCGGCATGGAACTCCTCACCAGTATGAACACACGGTCTCTCACGTGAGACTCTGACCCAGGGCTTTCGGTCTCGCATGCGGTGCTCACTAGTGACTGGCTTCAAGATGGATTTCCTGGTATTCCAGTGAAAAGCCGTGACCACTGGAGTCCAATACGTGTCGAATGGAAACATTTATCGACTTCAGTTAATGAATAAAGTGTTGCGCAAGATCATGGATTGATTTAAGCTAGACATTAACGCAAATGAATGTCGACTCACTGGTCTAGAGGTTAAGCCTTCGTGTACAAAATCGAAGGTCCTAGGTTCGAGTCCCGCATGCGGGATCGTGGGTGAACACTGTTGAGGAGTTCTATACTTGGACTTCCAGGTTTTCAGTGGCGTTCCAACTTAGATTGACTCATGAATTCAACTATCTAAATTATCACAATCTCCACATATTCCCATACTGATAATAAATAACTACTATAAATTAACATCCGTTTAAATAAATAAAAAGAATAAATTAGTGAATGCCAAAATTGGACTTATTTATATTTACAAACTAATTGATTTGGTTTATTTATTTAGTTACATAATCGTATGCCACCTCGAAACAAAATTACTTTTTACGGAAGCAAATTAAATCAAGTCAGTAAACACCACGCGTATGTACTTCTCTACTCAATGAAGAGAGACTAATAGAGGAAAAAACTTGTATCATTAATGACTACTAAATTAAGCTACCTTGTAATAAAATTGAGCCTTAAAGTGTAAGCTGGAACAATTTAAATATAATTTGACAGTAGCATAAAATTTGTCAAAATGGATTAAATATTATCACTAATAGTACAAAGGATGGTAAACGGTCCAAGTTTCATAATATTTTTACACATTATGATTACGTTTTGCATCATAGCTAGAAGTGGAATCCAGAACGCGCATTTATCAGTATTTAAGACTCATTGGGTTTACCTAGAACCAAAAGTTAAGGTTCACAGTGAAACTAGAACACAATACGTATCACATTAAATAACACAGTATCATTCACTAAGTTACTAAGTTACCATAGCTACGACTAAAGATGATAAAGGTTTACAAATAATAAAAGCCTAGTTAACTCTACTCGTTGATTGATCGGAAATGATTCAGTGTAAATTCTATAGAAATGTAGCGTTTGGTGAAACAGCTTCGTCATTGAAAATCGGTACACTGAATAATCAGAAGGCATAGAGGGAGATTAGCAACTAAAACTATATAAATAGTGAGATAGGATATATATCCGTGAATTTGTCGGGCATCTGTTCTTCAATGTTCAATTCGTATGCAATATTTATCATTTCTCTGTTCATTTAGTGAGTGGATGCTACATAAAAAGGTATAATTTTCAGCGAGGGTTTCATTTTAATCCTTAACTTCCACTTTATTCGCTTTGTTCATCCGACAACTTGGGATGCGCTACAGTAATGTGTCTACAGAAAACACATGTCAACAGCTTTAATTGATTGAGATGAAACCCCAAGTAAGAAGCAGGCTCTTATATGCAACATTGTCATGAAAAGTGCTAAAGAATGCTAAGTGTCACATTTTTATAAAGCATTGAGAAAAATATGATAGTTCTGACACTTTACAGTACGATCGGTATAAAACTACATACTATTAAGTTTCCAATCACTTTTGCTTCAGTTGTTCAACATTAGTAAAACATGCTAGTTGATACAAGGTATAATAATTTAATAAAACAATTTATCTTTTACGCCCAAAAATATTACTATTGTTTATTTGATCCTTCTAAAGCTTAGAATCGTACTACTGAGAAACTGTTAACTTAGATAAAATGTTTGGTGACACTACTTCTTTTGATAGTCCTCTAGTGAGAACTAATTTTTTGTTGAAAATTACCTGTACAATTCAAATGCTCCATTTAAATTTGAGGGAAATAATAGTAGGTTAATTCGTTCATATTTAACAGTAAAAACATGATAAGTGATACTTAATACTTTGCTTTAACATAAAATACCGATATAATAATCATTGTCATAGTGTTATAAAACCGAAATAAGTACCAAAGTACACTTCTTTTTAAGAAAAAAACATATTCATTTTTGTTATCCAATATTCATTGAAGTACACTTATTCCAAAGCATACACAACTCACCCACATAATTTAAATCTTCATTTATACAACAAGAACTAAATAACCATATGAGAAGGAATATAAAAGAATTAATTATTTACTTTAGATACAATGTACATAATTTAGTGTCAACACATATTTAGAATTAGATCATTCATACAAAGTGAATAATAATCACGATTATAATCAAACCAGTAGGTCCTGGGTTCGAATCTCGCAGGGGGCGAGGTCATGGATGCGCACTGCTAAGGAGTCCCACAATAAGACGAAACGGCCGTCCAGTGTTTTCAGGTTTTCCATGGTGGTCTAGCTTCAACTGATTCATGATCTTAACCATTGAAATAATAGAAATATTTATTGAATATATATACGTGCCAACAGAGATCAAGCAACTGCAGTCCTGAATACGAACAACTAGAAATGACTATATGAGCTCATTAGCTTAGACGATAACGTATTAATATTTGAAGAGATAAGAATTAAGTCCAAGTATCAATATAATTATCAACAAACAGCTGACAAGTCCTAAAATCAGAGCAAAATGAGTTGACCATCCCTAGATACAATTTAAATATTACAGAAAAGTTAAGAATTACAAAAAAACTTAAACTTATTCATACTAATTTACCTATTTCTTTCATTAATAAGTGATCTGTTGCCAAAGATGTAAATAAATCATATAGATTAAATTCTGAATGAAATAGATATGTTTTGGCACATTTATGCATCAATAATTTCGGCGGTAATCTATTTAATGAAGTAAATACTGTACGTAAATATTAATTTTAAAAAATACATCTTATAAATATATTATCTGCAGATATCTGAACTATATATATACATATAACAATCGGTAATATTCATGCAATAGGTTCCCTTCACAAATTTAAACAAAGCAAAAACGAATATATGACATATCTTCACTTTTTACATTTGAGATGAACGGTCGAGTTCATCACCCAATATTCACAAATTATATCTAAACCTCAAATATAACTTGAACAGTTACTGAGACTAAACTTTAAAAATGTTCATATTCAATTTAACAACAAATTATACTGTCAAACATATTGCGTGATAGTTGTTGAGGACCCATTCTTGTCAACATATATGTTGGAAATTCGGAAAGTACAAAATTACTCCACCCATTAGTAAGTTAACTATGTTAACTGGTTTTTCATTCGATTTAGTTATTATAACAGATCATTTAAAAGCCGACATATTCTTTGTTTCATTTACTCCTTTTACTTGACTATTATAGGATAAAAAAGATTAGCTGTATCAAAATTCTTCTTTTCAGCCTGTTATGTTGTCAACCCAATATTCTTTTATTTACTAATGGTTATGTACTTTTAGACTATCCCTTCCATAAAATTAAGCACTGTTATTGTGGTGTGTGTTCATTATACAGACAGATGTAAGTGGTATGTATCAAGAATTGGCAGTAAGATTCTTACTGACAGAAGAGGAATATGAGAAGAAGATAAAAAAAAGAAAAGCATTCCAAGTTGGAACAGGGATAAAAGAAAGATAGGGCTTGTAGGACACAATTCAAGAAAGATTTGCAAATGAAGCATTCAATGTATTGTTTCCATACTTTACAAATGTAGCACGTAATTTTCTTAATACAATAAATTGGTTTACCATCTCCAAATCTTCGTTCATTATGATTGATTTAATGAGCATCACTGATCATTTGTGATTGCCCAGATAATCGTACCTAATAACATAAGATTAAATTACCAACAAAAGTGTTTTGGTGAGTTGGTTCAAAAGTTATTTAGAACTGTACAGCTTAAATAATGCAATACCTTGAAAAAAAGAACGGACATGTAAATTCAAACCTGAAATCTATTTTAATATTTACTCAAGCTATATACTATCTGTCATAACACAAATAAACCAGTTGAACAAATTCCAACTTATTTACAAAGTACATGATCTGATTTAACACTTATTATGATAATCATTAACTATTTAATAGCTTAATTCTTGTGTCAACATGATGTTTTTCTTTTCAGGAACTACCTACCATGAGCTTTGACCTCTTGTATAAACATTGAATCCTAAACAACAATGATATGGTAATTTCTATCCACTAAACCAAACTGATATGAACACCATTATTGAGTTATGCGTCAAAAGAATAAGATATTTATTTAATACTTAAAGAGATTCAAGTTCACTTCCATAATAATTTAAATAATATTCCATTTGCACTACTACTTATATAAATAAGTAATATATAAAACAGTCAACTTACAATAAAGTTGATTCTTTATACAACCCACGTGTAAAATTAAGAAATTCTATTGAGTCCACATATTTATTTGGTAAGTCAACCAATATGTTCATCTTAAAACAACATTCAGATGCCACTGATTTATGTGAACATTTACTGTCTCCACTAGAAATGTCTATATGAAGTATGAAAAAAACATTACAAAACTACTAAACGTAATTGTTTAATATAATAATTACAATGTCTACTAATTGAATTTTAAAAGGACTAACAAACAACTATCAAAAAGCTACAGAGTGAAAAAGTAACTACTTATATTACATGATAGAAAACAATTATCAGAATGCCATGCTTGAATAAATTTTCGAGCTAAATAACATTCGTTAACAAAGCAGTTTTGTGTGAAAAATGACAAAGTCTATGGAATCTAAACCCACTTCAATTAGTGTCATAATCAAATACATTACTTGTAAGCTATTCAAGTGACGATTGATCTTTATTTATCTACTTTCGGCTCTTCAATTGATATTAGTTTCAAGTTAAAGTTATCTTTGAGTAATAATTATTATTACTGTTACTGTTTTAGTGGCCCTGTATCTGACTCCAGTTAGATCGTATGCTGATTATTATCGAAATATGCATACCTTTAACCCTCGCATACAATTATCAACTTGATTCGTGTAAGAGAATAACGGAATAAAAGAAGCCAAATATGAGAATTAATTTTGAATACGTCTATTTCATACACTTATTTACCCAGACCGACAATCAGTGAAGCAAGGTGAGGCAATCGAAGGGAAACGAAACAAAGTGATGCGCAGTGGAGAGGGCAAAACAGCTAGCTCGTTTTGATCAAGAGTGTCTCGATATTTACATTCAGACAAAATCAAGTTACAGACATGTAATGAATAGTGTATGCAATTACTACAATCAGGGTTATTAAGAGAATAATCAATAAGGTCCAAATGTGACTTGAAAAAAACGAATTAATTGGTCTGCCCAGAAGCTGGTATAACCTATATGGACTCGACATAGTACTAGACACTACGGTATTATTATTATTATTATCATTATCATAAAGACCAATCCAAATTACCTGATTCACTGACTAACTCGGATTGACCCTTTTGTCTATTAGTCAACCCAACTGACTCAGTTTTAGTAAGTTCACTAATTAAAGCATTTACAAATTCTACAATAATTTAGGAAAATAAAATAAAAACGATGAAACATAACTTCAAAGTAGAAATGAAATTGAAATACACAAAACAAATCTTTATAAGGGTAAACTATTGTGGAGTTGTGTACTATATTCAAAGTTCTACAAAAAATTTCATTATTATGATTGTTTTTATTCATTTATTTGTAAATTACTTTTGACAATGAGAGAGTATTTCACCAGGAAAATCGAAACAAAATAATTGGACAATTGTGTAAAATTCTTCAATAGTGAAATCTGAAGAGTAAAAATGTGAGACAGAAATTCATCCTAAAACATTACCTTTATCTTTCAGTGGCATGAAAGCATTCCATAAATTAAATAAAAATGTCATACGGTTATATGGAATAGCTGATATATATTTAAATTCTCTATGAATAGTATGTGTTCCATTTACAACATGTTCAAAACTATAAAATAACAACATGCTATTAAAAGTAAACCTGCTACGATATACTATTTTGATAGGAATAGTCTAACATTTACTGGATCTTCAGATTCTTTAATATATAAAAGTTGATTGATGATGTCTTGTAAATACACATTTAAATCATTTATAGCTGGTTTATAAAATCGAATATATTTCATGTAAATAATACAAAAAACATACAGAATCGATGGATTGGTAAATCGTCAAGAAATGGATTAAAAAACTTTGATAGTGACATAATTTAATACTGGATCGATTCACTGTAGAATTTAAAGAAAAAACAGATAAAAAATATATTTTTATATATAGAAGTTCTTTGCTTTTCGAAAAGCTAAAATAAATGAAACGACTATCTTCAGTAAATATTAAGGTGTATTCTACTCTGTTTACAGTGGCTTCTATTTGTATAATAGAAATTTCGTAATTACATTAACAAATTAAGCAATAATCTCCCTTAAAATAATGCAAAACACTGATTACAAAACATAAATCATGGATCAATCGAAGTTAAACATTAACGCCGTTAGATACCAGCTCAGTGGTCTAGAGGTTAAGCGTTCGTGCGCTAAATCGAGGGTTATGAGTTCGAATCCAACGTGAGGGTTTGTGAATGTGTACTGTTGAGAAGTCCCATACTAGAACGACACTGCCATCCAGGTCTTTAATGGTGGTCATGCTCCCACCAATCTATGAATTTACCTATTAAAATAAATAGTAAGGTTTAAAATTTACTTCATCGATTTAGATATGTCAAGAATCGACTGAGATGATTTTCGGGAATTTTTTATTCAAAAAGTTATTCTGATCATAAAAGGTGTCGATGTAAAAACCTCCGAAAGCCAAGGAGTAGTGGGTAGCTGAATTTTCATGATTTGATACACATCTAAAGCTTGCTTATATTCACTATTTCTTATACACAAACATTAAAATTTGTTACTACCCATTCTTTTGTTATCCAAGTTATCACACGCTTTCATTTATGTATTTTTCTCTTAATCCTTCGAACCAATGTGCTGTTTTTCCAAGGCTTTACAGCATTCAATTCGGTTGCCCATATAGATATCAGTAACACACAGTCTGGCATAGACGTGTGTTGGCGCGATTTTCTTGAAACTTCATTAGCATATCGAGATGAAAATAACAAAAGATCTCGAAATAATGTTGCAGCAATGCTAACATAAAGACGAAACCTTGAGAGTACTATTTGGAAAGATAGATTGGAAACGCATGCATGATTGAATATTGAGATCCAAGATCAACAGGAAAATAGAGAGTAAATGCATCTGAATAAGTTTGAATAGTTCTGGGCCATATCACTTAAGGTCACACTGGTCGCTGTTATCATACCGACACAAATTGGATTGTCCAAATCCATTAATATGGCTTAATCTAATAGTCAGTGACTTTATAGACTAATTCCATGTTTGATTTAGTCGTCTCTAACTTTTGTTCAACCTATCTCTGTATCAACGAGCATCTTTTTGTAATAGAGAGAGAAAGAGAGGGAGGGAGAGAGATCCTGCTTTAGCTGCTGCATGAATTAGAAAACCCTTTAACTTTTGTATAAACAATTTATTATAAGTCTTTGATACCGCTACTTTGATGCCAACGTAAACCCCCGTTAAATTTATTTCCAAAATATTTTTTTAGAAGATTCAATATGTTTCTTAATGTGCATATATTGATCAACAATACATTATAGTTTCACTCAGTCAGTCAAATTAATTTTAAATGTGTCCCGTATGTACATACACGTGTGTTTAAAGTTAACTAATTTGAAGTACATTTTAAGTTGTTTGTATCGAATTTAAATACGAACACAATAATACATGTGCATTTTCACTACGTTTTTACGATGAAGAAAAGAAATTTTACAATGTTTTCAGCATCAATAGTTACTTATCAACCTCCCAAAAGTATAAAGACATAAAAAACCTACTACCTTGCAACTGCAATAAAAAACGGAAAGTTAAAATACCGGCTGTGTGTTCAACCTAGACCAATAATTTATATTGATACATTTTAACAAATTTGAAATATGCGATTCAACTTCAAACGAAATTCCGATTTGAAAATCAAGAAAATTTGTCCCATATTCAAACTAGCTCATTTGTTTAATAACCACGAAAGTCGAGAGTTTTATGCACCTGATTAACGTACATTTGTCTTACCCATACAGAAAGAATACGCCGAAAACCCTTCCAGAGTGTTCTGTCGAATAGTATTGCTATTGTTTTGTTCTTTAGTTTGTCTTATGTTTTAACTATTACTCAAATCTCTTTAAACCACATTTTTCGGTCTTTCTCTGAACGTTTTACCCTTATTACTTAATTTTAATATTGCTTGTTGCCGGGCGATTGTCAGTTGTTTCGTATTCGGCTAAATTTAACGCTGGGGTGTGACTAAATTGATTGTTGACCTTTGAACGTCCGCTGGGGAAGGTTGCTTTAATCTGTACAAAATACACTTATTAATTCCTAGGTACTGAACACTTATTTAATAACTAATATTTCTGGAGTTTAAGGTGTTATTTTCCGTCAGAGAAATCTTAGACTGTATGGCATAGGCTTAAAGATGATAAATGTACTCTGAGTTTGACAACACCTTTATATTCGTAGTTTATCAAAACAGTCAAATCAGAAGTCAGAAATGAAGTCGTTCGATGATATACCTTGAGGACTATTGATTCATCAATAAGCCTCTGACCTGAACTAGATGACAGTTGTGAGAGATGCATAGCACAACTTACCCACTCATAATCTGGTATGGATGTGTTCCCACTAGTGATCTGGTTGATATTCAATGAACCGAATCCCAAATGATTTGGCTAGGGCCTAGCGATATTTTACTGGCCCCACAGTACCTTCGTCCTATAACCCAACTGTATCCGTTAGAGTATAAGTATTACTAGTGTGGTGTGAGCTACTTATATTGACATAAGTAGTATATAACGTGCATTAAAAGATCGTAATGCTCGGCAGCAAAAGATGGCGAAGACCAAGAAAGGTGGAGCGAGAACATAATGCAATTTGTAAGAAAACCTATGAACAATGGAATGGGAGACAATGGATTAGTATTTGCAACTTGAACAGTACAGTTTGATATGATGTATTGATAATTTGCAAATTGACGATTGACTTTATGGTATTCAGATTTTGTTGAGATAGTCTGTAATTTTCGTGCTAAATACATTCGATTGTCCCCACCTGTGTTCTTGTTCACTACACTAGTACGGACATAACGTAAATCGTATAAAGATGAGTTGGGTAGCATTATGGTCTCATTTTATGGATTCAAATCAACTTCATCGTACGTCGAATTTCCTGTTGTCGCAGTGAAGTTATATACATTACACAATTTAACTTGTAGCTTCACGGGTAACATTATTTTACTACCCGCAGAACACTGATATATAGTAGCATTTAGATGTTTAAGGAGCAAATTAAAACCGAAGAACCTAAATTAGTACAAAAGGTTGATCCCATGAAGTTTCACAAACGATGTGGAAAATTAAAATATTTGATGACTAGGCTTTCTGTTGTCAAAGTCAACAGCTGACATGCTCATGGCTGATTGGACATTTGCATAGTTCTGAGGATAGTGGGAATCGTTCTGTCTGGATTAACAAAACGAGAATGAATATAGTAAAGGAACGATTGAATTAGTACAAAGATTCAAAACGATTGTAGAATTACCCATCAGGTTGGCACACGATGACCAAGTCACTGATATTTCTTAATGTTCGTCGGTACTGAGAAACTTTTCGTAACTTCTTAATTTTGTTTTCCCACCCTCTTCAGTCCGGAGATCCTTTGTAACAATTTGAGTATCTTTTGCAGCAAGTTGGTCTTGCCTTTATACTGGCATGCCTCATGTAACAAACTGCTAGTTGAGAATACATTTTTAGTACCATGAGCAACCAGGATGAAATTACTGCTTCCAAGTGAACTTAACCGGAGACTTTCAAACCTCCTAATATCAACGTCAGCCGAATAGTAACAGTCATACTTAACAATACAGTCTTTCTGAAGTCTGACTATATGCAATCAATTGGTTGAGAATAAGACATTCCGTTAGGAAAGCAAAAGACCATGAGCCTTAGTGTATTTTTGAAATACGAAGAAATGGGTTTAAAATATATAAATTATATACTGATTTATTCTTCTTGATTCCTTTAGATGTACGTTTCTATGCTATTTTGACACTAGTCGAAATGAAACTACATATAATTGTAGTTTTATTTTATTGGGTTTTCATTGAATTCTCATGTTTATTCCGGACTACATCTACGTTGTTTGAACTAAGTTTTGGCTATGGAAGCTGCCATACTGATAAACACCACTTTTTGATCAACTTGCATGAAATGATTGTGCATTTTTAATTGTGAATTGAAGCACTCTTCTAGAACTGAAAACATTCAGCGTCATAACGAAATTGAATATTAACTTACGGATAGTCTGTGGGTGGTTTATCCAAGGAGGATCGATTGATATTTCGGTATTGATAGGAACACTTATTTGTTGCTCTTGATATCCTATATCATCTTATCTACCTGACGTAATTTAGATTTGACTACTGACTGAACAATTAGCTGGTTGGCAATGTTTGTTAGGGAAATAAGTTAAATTTATAACAAAATCTAGAACCGTCACTTGCCCAATCTTTTTGTTTTCGTTTAAAGTGTGCGATAGTGCATATCTGGACTTAACCAAACAATCATTGTTATGATTGTTATTATTCACAAACAGCTTATTGGTTCAAAAATATTGTGGAAAAATCATTTCGGTCTTTCCGAGAAATACAGTTACTCACCGGTTTCAATAATGTTTACATAATGTTCGCAATATTTATATGGACTCTACAGTGTATTGAGTTGAACTTAAAGAATAATGGGAGGAAATAAAAATTAAATGTTTAATTAATTTAACAGGTAAGTTTATGAAACAGTAGAGTGATACATGGAAATATGTGTATTACAAAAATAATTAAGCGTAACTCACCAATATATTTAGTTTGGACGAAAAAATAATTATACGTAGTAGTAGGTTAAGAGTATGCGACAAAAGAACGACCGTCAAGTAATTGAATGTGTTAGTCATACTTACATGGCAAATGTAAAATAAACCTGAAAAGTCAACTTATTCAAGTGGAACACAAGACGCTATGTTTCTATTTTGAAACTCTGAATGTATAGGGATAAACTTTATGTGGAAGGAGATGAGAAAGAGGAAAAGAATACATAGTGTGTCAGCAAATCAAACATTGCATTAATAATAAATATAAACACAAGCGAATCTCAAATATCTAAATGAAGCATAAAAAAACAGACGGATTTTGAAAGGTTCTACTCTAGGATTATGATCTGGTTCAATACTAGTACATTTATCTTTGCTACAATAATAATAAACCTAATCCAAAAATTGTGGACTTGTCGAGATATAACAACATAAGTCATAAGATTTTACATGGAAATCCCATCACTTTCTTCACTAACTCGTTCGATCGTGACTATCAGCAATATGATATCTGGTTATGAAGGGTAATCACACCTGCATGACGGAGCCATGCCATTTCGATTATTGTCGCCACGTTCATCATTAATGACCTGCTCATAGTGTTACATGTTGAATCTAAACCTTCTCAATAGTTACACGCTTAACTTCAAAGATTGTGCGGTTAGGAAGCAATACCACTAAGCCCTACTGGTAACATTCATAGTGTAACGACAGAAATACATTTATCCGGTTTGAATGAGGAACAAACGAACCAATATTAATTTGATTATACCAGTCTACGACCCTCTGTATAGCGTACGAAGCGTTTTTCAGTGGCCCGTACTAGATGATTTCAACCACAAACTCTGTGTTTAAATTTAAACGGTTCTAATTCAGGAACGAGAATAAATTATACCAGCAGTACAAAATACCTCAAACGGTACAACTGTAGTGACTCACTTTTATCACGAGAACACGATTGCTTTATTGAAAACAATTGTTATTACAGCCAACTGTACCAGTGACTGTTTTAATATGCTTTTGTTTAACTGTGCTAAAAGGCATCCATTATTCACACATTTCGATTGTGACCTCGCGCTAATTCGGTTACGTTCTGTAACTAAGCTTGTATCCTGGCACGATCTCGGTATCCTTTCGATACCACGAGATCGCAAGCGAATATGTCTCGACTTGGTCTATTAACTGCCTTCTGATATTTGGCTTCCGGGGATTTTATGGATTTATTTGGCACGTGCTTCTTGGTAGCGGTGTTCATAGTCAATTGGAACTCGACGCCAAGCTACACTGTCAAGGGTTCGACTAAGACAAGCTAACGTGCTAAACAGCAAAAACAGTGGTTAATAAACAAGAGTTCGATACCTGAGAATCAATAAAAATATTCTTAACAATATGGGATCAAATATCCATGTGAAAATATTCCAGCAACCTTTCCAAAAAGACGGTCAAAGGTCAACAGCCATACCTGAACCACGCTATGATGTTGAGTTTAGTTGAACACGACCTTATTCTCAATAGTCCGGCTATATGCAACACAAAAATTAAGTAACAATATGTAAGTGTTTAACCGAAGTCACATAATAGGAGCACAAACGAAAAGACTAAAGAAAATGATGTGCGGTTAGAAGAGAATTGAACAAAGGCTAAAGTACAAGACAGGGAAAAGAAACAAATATATTATTATCAGAAGGGGTTTGTGGAGATTTTAGAAATTTTCACAGATTTATATCATGTGTCGGTTGAAGCTAGACCACCATTGAAAACCTAGAAGCACTGGACGGCCGTTTCGTCCTAGTATGGGACTCCTCAGCAGTGCGCATCCACGATCCCGCACCACGCGGGGCTCGAACCCAGGACCTACTGGCTTCGCGCGCGAGCACTTAACCATTAGATCACTGAGCTGGCATTCAACGGTGTTAATGTCTAACTTCAACCAATCCACGAAGTTGCGCCACCATATACCATTGTCTTCAGTGAGCTGATATCTTATTATATATATATATATATATATATATATATATATATATATATATATATTAATATCAATATTATACTAAATAAATGACAGTATTGCCTAATAAAACTTTGTGGATGGATTGTCAGTGTATTCTTTCCGTTACACAAGGGCGTAAAGTAGGAAGATTCAAAGCGAACGATTTGGCTATGTTCTGCTACAAGCGAACTAGGCAAAGGTGAATGAAGATCACAAGTGCCAAATGATGACAATTTTAGAAGACGAAAGTTGTGTGGGACACTGTCGGACGTCTTACCAAAACCGGATTATAGACTATCACTGATTTACCTACATTTCTTCTCTAGTTAGTTTGATCTAAATATTCCATGTGCAACATGGAGAATGTGCGTTTAGCGATGAATTCATGTTAAAAATGACAAATAGGGTTTGCCAAAAATGCTAAAAGCTGCGTACGGACGATTTTTCGTGATAGATGTTAGCACGTACGTTGAGCTTATATCTAGTAATGTTCCTACGTGATTCCGTTTCGAATCCAGGGGTGATAAACGACGTTTTCCATAGGTAGGCTGAACAGTTTTGAACAGAATAGTGCAAACACTCTACTATCGCACTTCACGAATGATACCGGGATCCCACCAGGTCCAACGTCATTAGTAATTTTCAGGGCAGTTATGACCTATTCGGTTTTGGTGGATGCAAAATAAATTGTAGATGATGCCTGGATATCATCATTGCAAGAGTGGTAGAGCTTAAGTTTCTGTGTTGTAACAGTGGTTCAAATGTCCACAACCAGTGTGAAGGTCGTACACAATGTTTCCGTTAATAATAAAGAATCTGATTGTGTAAAAGAAATCCGATTTCGTGCTTGATAAGAAAAGCTGAAATCTTAATAAGGCTGAGATTTTACCATTTAAAGCTTTATTCCCTCTAGCCAAAAGATAGTTTGTTGAAACGAATGCATTTTGTCAATCGGGTTAAGTATTCTCTAAAGCGCATACAACTCATGGTGCTTGTCAATGGGACTCTCGCTATGCAAGATGCAGTTGAATATGCGTTCGGCTGATAAAATATCCGAGAAACGCCGTGTGCAATGTACAAACATATCGTCTTTTGAAAATAGCATTGTGCCATTTAAATGTCCTCCAAACACCGATTCTCTTTCATTTTCCTTCACACTTATTCTTGAAACTACTTTGATGGGTTTTATTTTGGTAGTGAAAACATTCTAAAAAGAAAATACTTTAGGTTTGTGTACGTCAACAATCAAGTTCGCAGCTTTCATCTGCACAAATTACGGCCACTATTTCCATAATTCTTACAAGAGATATTATGATAATTAGAAGTAATTGAATTAAAGTACGAACTAAGAATCCAAGGAATAATGCAGTTTAACCAAAAAGTATTGGATGAGCACAAACGTATTGTATTTGGTATTCAAAATCAAGCATTCAACATGTACAAACGAATCATTAGTTCATTCAAACATCACATTGGCCATAGCTTAAATAAAAATCCAAATTTCTTAGATCACTTATGCCTTTTCTTCGTAGGTTCATCGTGTCTGTCCGACCGCGTATTGGATGTAGACTCTGTATGATCTAGAATATGTTCATCGCTGCGTCCTGAGATTATGTATGATCACTATGTCAATTGTGTACCGAAACTACTAATATCTAGAATTTGAACTACAGATTTTCCAACAATATCCTCCCACATGAAATAATGTTGAATCTTCATATCCCCAAGTTATGAATGATCTGGCTTCATTTTAAACATGTTTCTGATATTGAATAGAGTATACATTTGAAGTGACTTCTTGATAACGATTTACAGCAGTTGATATGAAATCATCCGAATCGTAATCAAACTCGAGCTCATTTAGTACGTGTGCTTCGCACTGAACAAGTTTCCCACAAGAAACAATTGCATTATGAGAACAAATAATATTTGATATGACATCACGATTCGGTTCTTCTGAAATGCTTTCTCCAAATTTATTATGAATGTCATTGTAGAGTAAAACATCATTAGAAAAGTCAGCATCTATCAAAACTACGTCGGGTTTTTGGTCATTATTAGGTTCACTCAACATATTTTCCTTAGATTTGTAAGGAATTTCATCAGAAATATATGGATCATTAGAATAAACCATATCTGGTACAATAACATAAGAAATCTGATAACTTGATTGATTAGAAACTCTCGTCTCAATGATTTCGGGTTTTATTTAACTCTGGTCTGCTATACCACTTTTCGAAGTCATGGATGAAGATAAATGATCGTTAGAAACATCCAACTTGGTAGGATCACGACTACAAATTTTCACATTAGTTGCAGCAGAATGAACTTTAGTATTACAAACTGACTGAATGTGTCCAATCTCACCACATTTAAAGCATTTAGAATTACGAAACACACATGGATTAAATGAGAAAAATCTGCCACAGGACAAACATTGACCGAAATTGTACCCATCATCGTGAATTGCAGCGCGACTCCTCAATGAATTATCTGCATAATGTTGAGTACGAACTGGATTGGGATGACGTAGTATTGTAGTGGAATTTTCGGTGCCTTGATTAATAATTCCACGGAATCTTCCTATTCTACCGCATTCGAACTCTGCATACTTAACATAGTCTAGCAGTGTTTACTTGAGAGTTGCATAAGGAAGAGAAATAGGCTTTTCTGGTAAAGCCAGTTTTTAGTATGCTGTAAGCTTCTTTTCCGATGAATGTGCCACAATATTAACATCTTCAACATCACCCTTGGTCATAGACCAGATTTCAAACCTTTCAAAGTAATTTCCAAAAGCATCAAAGTCTGAATGTATGTCCAACCGTTCCACCACAGGCTCCATCGCGACGCCAATGTGGTATTTTAATCATAGTACGAACAAAGAATTCCAGAAATAGAGAAATTTGACGAAGTACTAGATGAGCACAAACATACTGTATTTGGGATTCAAAATCAAGCATTCAACATGTACAAACAAATGATTTGTTCATTCAAACACCACAGATATCTTGTTACTAACCCCAGCTGTCACTGACAACCAGACACCGTACTTATATACTATAAACACCATGCTACAGACTGTATCTTGGCGTTACACAAGTCATAGGACTTGCTACATATGGAAAACTTAAGTTGATCCGGCCTCCATCACAAAAATCGCACACCACACCTTACTATAGAGAAACAAAAGTGTGATTCCTACTACGATTACAGGAGCAAAATACATGGTCCATATGTTGGCAAAAAGAAACCTTGAACCCGGAGTTCCGTTGCAGATACCAAAGCTTTTCAGTATTTTTAAGGAACCGGTGTGCTACATGAGATTAGAAGTTGGACAACAATTGTAGACCTGCTATTACTACTAGAATGCGTAACTCGATATGATATTTTTAACGGATCAATCAGTCTTGTTTGCAAGCCAGTTTGAAATCAAAATACGAATGCACTACCAATAAATCATTTTCAAAATGTCTCCATATATGAGGAACCATTCATGATGATTAAAAGCAACACACCTAGTGCAAAATACCCCAAAAATTGGAAGCGTCGTGATCAACGCGCGGCCAATCTTACTTCCCATAATCACAGTGAAAACCAACTGATTATATTGATGTTCGGAATTCCATAGTTTGCACCTGTCCAACATTATAATTGGTTCAAATGCCTGAAGTGCCGGTCTAGTGAACCCAAACTGAGGACAGGCAGTACCTAGAATCCCGCCTGACGTTTTGGCTTCAAAACATGCCATCTCAAAAACGTCTCATCCCCAGTCGGAAAAATACTTTTCCACTCACCAACAACAAATGCCCGATACTGATAAATTATTAGTATCTCATGCCCCTGAAACCTAAATAACTGGAACTTCGTTAGCATAGCCAACATATGCAGAAAGACTATGCAAAAAAGTGATAAACAATGATTTATTTCAACCCATCCATTTTAAAAGTACATCATGAACAATGCTTTAATGCCTCATCCCAGGAGGCCGAACAGGCGTATTATCTTCAGCGCCCTTTGATTCAGGATTTTTGATCGTTTCGTCTACACTTAACAGAAGACAAGCTGCTTCAGTGGCCGATATTATAGAATTGCTCTTCACGAGTGCTGGCTCCCAGACGCCACTTTCGAAATTGTCGCATACGCACTCTTTTTCTATGTTAACGCCATACCAAACATCGCCTGCAACGAGAATGTTGTAAAGATAATATGATTAAAATGTGCAGTTTTATTTTCTGGAACTAAAAGTGAGATTATGAATAGGAAGTAAACATATCACATTATTTTTATTTATAACAATCAACCCAATGCTCAATTTATTCGAACTTATCATATTATTACTTGTCAATTTCGATGTTGTAAATACTCACCTTCCAGGTCTTTAGATGTATTGGAGTACTAACTATAGTTGTGGAAATTAATGGATATCTGATTGCTGTGCAAACGCAGTCCAAGATAACCCATATAAATGAGCTTGATCTTCGATGGCCAATCAACCGAACTTCAACTACCAAGTAACAGCTACAAACATGTGTTAGGACTCGTATACTGCTCAGTCTTTTCAAAAATACAGTACAACATATTGATGAAAACAGAACTTTGAGTCATGACAGCATTGATGAATCAAATTAGAAATTACTATAAAATATGGTTGTTTGTTACCCTAGTAATTTCTTTGAAACATCCAAGTAAGTTCCACAAAAAACCAGTCATTCACTGCTTTTTTTCAACTGGGATTAGCGTGCATAATTATATCTACTTGAATCTTTAAAAGTTGTACAGAAATATAGATGTGATGCGTTAGAAAACGATGTTTAGATTCTACGCCGAGACAAATAACTTATTAATTCGAATAACTTTTGATTGGACCACTGAGCATCCAATCATAAGGTTAGAACAATATATTTACTTTGGTTTGAATAGCTGAATAATAGTGCTAACTTTCATACACATTGATGTAGTTCATAAGTGAATACTTAATCTAGTACATGATCACTGATTGTGAATGAATTCGTAAAAAAATTATTTAGATTTTATGTAACGTATTCAAATGACCATGATACCTTTCGCATGACTGTGACGCAGTTGGTTTAAAATAATAGTTGAGTCCAACCCAGCATTATCGCACAACTGTCTAGGGATAACTTCAAAAGCTCTAGCCATAGCACTTATTAATAGTTGTTCACGCCCACCAATTCGAAGAGCTTCTTTGCGAAGATAGCCACTGAGTTCCATTTCGGCAGCTCCACCCCCTGTATAGACAAAAGAGAAAAATCATTAGTTCGACGTATTAAAAAAGAACACAAAATAATTAAATGCTATACTTACCAGCAACAAATGCATCATTTTTAACAGCTCTTCGAACTACCATGATAGCATCATGCAGTGACCTTTCAGTTTCTTCCATAAATTGTTCAGCTCCACCACGAAGAATAATTGTGCAAGTATGGGCTTGTGGACAACCTTCGAATATATTAAATCTAAAATTATAGAAAAAAGGAACATAAAGTGTACTATAATAATAAAGCAAAACATATGAAGGGAACAAACATGACTCAATTGATATTATTTCATACCGTGTCTGCATATACAATCTAGTTGGCAGTTTTTTTTACAGGGTGAAGTGAAATTAAAAACCAGTCTAAAATAATAATGATTCGATGTGCATTGCCACCTTGTACACTAAAAATGCAAAGCCAATATAAATTGATGACACAAAACGCTTTTAGCTGAAACAAGTAAAATATGACATGTAGATCTAACTTTAAACAAAAATTTTCGAACAGTCTCAAGTATTATGAAATTTAATGAACCTATTAATTGTGTATATTGATTAAAATTACACTTATTATGGCGGACATTAAATGAACAATAGTAGAAGAGTGCTCTAACCAAAAGCTCGATGGTTGAATTCCCAGACTATAGTGTTATTAAAGTTACTTGGATCCTCCTACAACACATTTATAAAAAAAACCAACCGATGTTATAAAAATAACATCTACTTGAAATAACTGACTGGTAACCTAAATTAACAATAAGAATACATGTGACATGACTGGAAATTATTAATAAAAATAGTGTATTTGTAATATCCCAATGAGTAGAAAAATTACGTTTCTAATTTTCTGACGTTTCGTGACTCAGTGTAAGCCACTTCTTCAGAGAATAAATCAACAAATTAAATTAACCCAAGTTTAAATAGTACAAAGGAACAAAGTTAGAATATTTGGTGAGGTCGACTAAAAACGGACATGACAAAACTTAATTTTTTACTCATTTGGATACTACAAATATATTATTTTTATTAATAACAATCTATCCAATGCTTAATTTATTTGAAATGACCAATTACATCTAAAAACTGGAAATTATATTTGTGAAGTTTTCTTTAACACACCTTTCTGATCCTATCTGAATTTCCCCAAAAGATTCACAAGTTCCAAGAGCGTTATCTGAAAGTCCATGAACAGTTGTTTGAACGCTTCCACCACAAGCCATTTGAGTACGTTTGAGATCATCTTCAGGTACACGACCAGCACAAAACATATCACGATCAGCAAAAAACTGAGTAGCGACATCTCCAATGGGTAACTTGGATAAAACAATCTGAACCCCTTTTTTATATAAAATATCCAGCTTTTCATAAAGAATTTGCCACTCAGCATCAACTACTTTCTGGTACTCCTAAAATTACAAAGTATTTACATGATGTAATAAGATTCATACCTCCACCGAATTGACACGAATTTCGGCATTCTCTTTCTCGGCTTTTAATTCTAATTCAATATTTAAAAGTGCAATTTTCGGTGACTTGTAAGATTTGGGTTGCATTTCAAAGCCAGCATAACTGAAAGTTTTTTTAAACGCTACACCTGCAATTAGAAGTGAATCTTCCAATGCTCCACCAGAAACCTAGAAAATAAAGATTAGAGTTAAGAAACATTTAACCGTCAAAAATAAACAAGAAAAAAAAGATTACGATTACTAGACTTTATTTCGAAAAACACGTGGTGACCAAATATATTCAGATGTTTGTATAGAAATCACTTCACTTGAATAGTTTGAAAGCCAACATTAAAAACAGTTGTTTCACGTAAGTGCAGAAACAATTCAAGAACTTGAATGGTAGTTAGTTCATTCACTGAAATTTTACTACGTTATTTGAAGATGTGTGATATAATCTGTTCGGGCCAGAAACAATAGTTGATAAAAGATGGATCTGGTCTAAAAGACAACCATTGTTAGTGTGTTAGAGTCCAACTGATTGGATATTATGAAATTTGAACAGTCCTGGATAAGGTGTTGGAGCTTGAAGCGAATGTTTCTGGGTTCAAATCCCAAAGTGAACACTAAGATATCGTTACACCCATCTGACGAGTCCCAGAGCGGACGAAACGCGCGTCCTGAATTCCACTGCTAACAGCACTTTATTTATTTTACATAAACTTATGTCATAACGACTATATCGAGGCAATCCGTAGGTGCACATACGCCAACCAAGACTGATCGAATTCCAGTCAAAATATCAATAACGAGATCATTTAAACTAATATAAATAACGAAGAAGTTTCCAATAAGTGATTCAAACGCTTACTAAAGCGAGACCAATTATTTTAAAACAGATCGCTCCTTAAATAAACGAATATTCAAATAGGTCTTGAGTTTCTCTTATGACATGAACTCACTATTTTGTGGAGTTTATCAAGAACAATACATCATGCACATCCAACATCCACTCTAATCTATTAAATTTGAACGTATGCCTACGACTGGAATATAGGAAAATAGAATCCCATCTTATAAACAATTCATCGCATAACACTTCCACACATTTGAAAATTGCCGCATACAGATCATTTTCAGTATGAGGTTGTGGAGACTGTTGAACTGATTTTAAATCATGAACCGATCAACGCTAGATCACTACTGAAAACCTAGAAACACTAGAAATTTATTTTTTTCCAGTGAAACTCCTCAGCAAAACTCGAACCACACACCGTTTGATTCCGGCCCAGTGATCTGGAGGTTTGGAGTTCGAGTCTCACATGCGGGATCGTGGGTACGCACTGACGAGTCCAATACTAGGAAGAAACGGCCGTCCAGTGCTTCCGGATTTTCAGTGGTGGTTTAACACTGATCGACTCATGATTTCAATGAGATATATAGATCACTTATTCGGAATGGGCTTGAAAGAGTGATAATCGATTTAGGCGATTTGTTTACTTAAGTGATGTTTCCGAATAAACCCACATTTAGAATATATTGTGGCTTAGTTTTACCATAACCTTCAAGACAATACTACTATAAATGAAACTCATTACACTTTAATACAGCTTCGATACTCAACCTTGCTTCAATATCAACTACACAAAAACATAAAAATCCCAATACATACTGTGGAACTATGATAAATTGACATACAAATGTAATGTCATTTAAACAGATGATACTAAACACATCAAACTTTTTAACTCTCTAACCCAAGACCAATTTAAAATTTTCAAAGTCAATGAAATTACTACATTAATAATAATCATGAGTAAGTGTTGTTTAAAATTAGGCATGATAAACATTAACATGCACAAGACTTTGTAGCGAAAATTATTTATAAAACAATAAGAATCTTCAAAACATTTAACCCGCACTAAAAAAGAAAAGCCAAGTTAGTGCTATTTTTCTGAAAAACCAACAAAATGTTAATTAGCATAAACCATAGATGCTCAGTCTTCGAATGCCCTGGTACAACCGAGAGTAGTGAGAGTCAGCTCTCCCTCTCGAAATGCTCTCACATAGCCACGTGTATACATCGATTGCCAGTGAAGTCCTACTCACTGCCTATTCGCAGCAAGGGTGTTGTTTACGAAATTGAGAGCACGGAAAGAGAATGTCCGACACTTTAACCGGGTTAGTGGATATGGAGGGACCACTTAGGGGAGTTGAAAAACCCTAATTCTAAACCAATAGTGCACATGGGCTTCAGGATCCAGAGGGAACAAATGGTGTATGAACATATTGTTAGTCACCGGCTACCAGGGGACTGCATCTCCTTACGTTGCTCCACTGCCTTGTGGGTTCAACCTCTACATCAGAGCCAATTGCTTCGGTTTGAGCGCCCGGGCAGTATTTCAACGCTCACACAAATCGAATGAATGATGTGGCTCATATCTATTTAGTGCCTCCATGTACCAATGTTTGTGTTTAAATAAATAAACAGATGCTTCATTACTATTTTACAAGCCCGCCAACAGTGCGTAGACTTATCTTTATGAAAGGTTACTCGTTTTTCGAAGGGACATGAAACGTATTTTAACAGATTAAGAGGAAAAGTCACAGCAAGTATTATTCAAAATGGATGTAACGAGGAATTTATGGTGTTGAATCTTTTCATGGAGTAAACAAGGATTTACCAACGCTGTAAAATACATATTAATCTTGAAATCAAAGGAAAAGTTATAAAAGTTTGCTGATAACAGTCAACAAAGTAGTGACAACTATCAAGCTTCAGGGTAAAATCAATGCAAATAAAAGGCGAGGCCTTTACATGTATATAATAAGGCGTCAGAGCAACATGCCGGCCAAGTAGGCAGGAAAAATAAGTGTCGAAACGCTTTATTAACGATGACTAATTACTTACCTTTTTGATTCCAATCATCTTCAGAGGTAGATATGAATCCAACATACTAACAGCATCAACGACCAGCTTGGCGAAAAACTGTTTATGTCCAGCTACTAACTTGGAGCTTAAGGCAGTTGACGCACACTTTTCCAATAGAGCACGTTGTTCGCTGGAAAGAAAAATATATTGCAAGAGTGATATGGAACGAATGATTTATGTGGCGCCTCCTTGTACCAATGTTTATGTGTTTAGATAGATCAATAAACAAATGGGACGGAATAACCTGTCATTAAAGTGTTTTGAAAAAGTTCGACAGTCAATTTGTCAATAACTCTGCATATTCATAGATCTATGTGAGGCTACTACCAGTATGAACAGTTGATAAACTAAAAAAACAATTCAATACTAAACTTTTTGAGTCGCTAAAATTTACGTAAGAATCCCCACAAAATTATTCGGTATGGATAAATCCCTGATAGAAGGCAAACGAACAATTAGTTTGTAACCAAGACTATAATTGTGTGCTTATTAGTGACTAAAGTTTATATGCAACTCCTGGAGTTTTAGTGAGAAGCCATGGCCAGTAAAATTCAACTTAGTTTGATGAGGGGCAGTCACTCACCACAGATAATGGAATATGGTCATGCAGTGTTGGAAATCAATTGGAGTTATAAATTAAAACCGCCGAAAGGCCTACCTAGTGGCCTAGAGGTTGAGTGTTTGTAAGCGAGATCGAAGCTCTGGAGTTTGATTCCTTAATCCGGAAGTCGTAGATTCACACTGCTGAATCCTAATAATAAAGAACTACCCAGTGCTTCCACTTTTTCAACAGATGTCTAAGATTGATTTGTGACTCTAACTATGGATACGAACAATAATCGAAAAGGAAAAACTTATTTTTGCAAACCTGACAGAACTGTATCAACACTGTGAAAATGATACCAATTACCCATTACAATAGGTAAAAACCTTACCTAGGATTCTCTTGTTTAATTCGACAAGCTATGGCTTCTAATCGCTTTAATGCCATCTTCTCACCAAGGTGAAATGCCCGAATAATAACAGATGGATGGACTCCTTCTTCGAGGAATGGCTTGGCTTGCTTCAGAAACTCGGTTGCCAAAAGTGTGACACTTGTTGTCCCATCTCCAACTTCAGCATCTTGAGCACGCGCAATATCGACTAACGTACGTGCGGCAGGATGAACGACATCCAGAAGCTTCAGGATTGTTGCTCCATCATTCGATATGGTGGCCTTTCCTTTATCGTCTATTATAAGCTTATCCATTCCACGAGGACCCAGTGTGGAACGGACTGCATCAGAAACTGCTTCACATGCCGTTATGTTGCTTATTATCTGCGGAATACCCTGTGATGAGTCAGTGCCTTCTTTCAGAAGAATAATCCTAGCTGGTTGCTGTAAAGAAGTGAAATATGTTGGTGTAATGATGGAAAACTACAATAAATGCAGGATTATTTATACTACAAAAATGTTTCTGTAGCCTGAGGTAACAGACTGGTTACATGTTAGTCACGGTCAGACTACTTGGAAGTGAACATCTTTTATTTATTAAGCTTAGTTTCTGTAAAGTAGGCAAACAAGATATACAACTTGGGAATTACGCGAGATTTTGTGTGCTGTGCTACGAGCCACATCTACCGTACAACAATAAATTACTAGGAAGATACAGAAATGTAACTAGCTTGTAGAACTCAACATTACTAAAAGTATCTACCTGAGCTGAAACTCTAATAACCAAAAGTTTGGATAGAATGATCAAAATGCAACATATAAACTTGAAAAAAATGTGTCAGGTTATTCCGAGACAATGTATGGGATCAATACTCAACTTAAGTATATAGACTGAGAACAAAATATTTTAGCTATTCATTATCCAGCTGCTTTATTTGACGCTTAAACTGTTTTAAAGTTCACTGACAATTACTGTCAAAGACCACTGCTGTAGTTGATGTTAATGTGATTTTTGTTGATGACAGCATGATGTAGGAACCTCAGAAAAAAGTACCACAAAACATATACAAGTGTGACGCCGTTGCTAAAATAACGCTGATCTATAACAACTTTTGTTTAACTCGACTATCGCGTCTGAAAACGTTGCTTCGAACCTAGGGAGAAGTTACTTATGATAAAAGTCACCAAAAAATAAATATTCTACTTTATAGATAACAAACTAGATGCGAAAAGCATGTAATCACTATATGAAATGAGCTGTACATAAATCTACTTTTATATTGTTTCAGATTTTAAAGAGATGTTAGTGGAATACAAATGTTTCAGTGATTCGCCCAAACGCTTCATACGGAGTTTCCTTAACGACTAAGTTCACTTTTAAGCAATGCACATCAACAACCATGGGTTTACACATCCAATAATGTCGAAATAAATACAGTGAGATGTGTAAACCCATTCACACCTATATCAGTATATTTTAAGAAGTAACAGCTAATATCCCACCTATTGCAGAACACACGTATTTGGTTACCAGATTATTTAACAGGCCATTAAAAAAGGGTTTTGACTCTTTTGAAAAAAGGATGTCACATACTAGCCACCTATGCGTATAACGACTTCATTTTCATATCATTACGCCTCTTTCATAATGATAATTTACTTCCCAGTGAGTAACAGACATTTTCATAAACCACTTACTAACTAAGAAATCATAGAAATGAACATGTGCATGAATAAACAAGAAAAACCGGTAGCCACAACGCGAAACCTACAAGCATGGTTACTGTGTGTACCGCGCGCGCCTATAAATCTCAAGCTAACAAATGAAGTAGAGCAGTTAAACTAACTTAAGTAGAACAAATAAAACTTATTCAGAAGCATTCTATTTAACTGCTAGATATTATTTTTCGATTCAACAGCATTTCGCTTTACATATTTGGTTTAATAGGATTTCAAGGATAAATTGAAACGGCTCAGTGATAAATTTACACCTGTCTTCCAAAACAGAAAATTTACGCATACACTGCAGTAAAGTTCACAAACCAAGAACAAATTACGTGTCAGCTGACTACTGACTGTCCAATCGAATCATCGAGTGTAATTCATTACCCCAGCACGTGTATGATGCTCCATCCTCCCACACTTTGAAAAGAAAGTTGGATCAACAAACAGACCATCATTGCCGGGACTAAAAAAAGCCATCAAGCCTCATGTCATTTCCAAACTGAAAATGAACTGGTCAGATAATTCTACCAAGCGAAGTTTTATGATTTAATTTTGAAAGACATACGAAAAAGAGTAAGCATATAATTCAGTTCATTCATGAACAGCTAACACAACAATTAGTTTCATTGGACACACGTGCTGATGTTGAGGATAACTTTTATATCTATCTGTGGGTCTATCAGAGTACGATGAATAGCAACTTATCGAACAACTAATCCAAATACAGAAGCAACACATGTGTATATCTGACTCCAACGGGTTATCCATACTGTGGCATTTGTACTAACTGAGGATGTTATATGCGAGCGAAGATTAAATTACAGGTAACTCCCGAGGACTATTAGTGGACTAATATTCTATAAATATTCTTATTGTAAAACTATTCAATCATTAGATTATGTATATTTATATCCCTCTTATTATAAGCTTTATTTTGATCTATAATTTATTATTGTACGATTTACGGTTCTTAAACTATGTTCAGTCTATTAATTACTGTCCCCCTCGTTCACAGCCACTTTTTGGCTTCTTTGTGTACACATGTTACTTTCTACTTTATGGTGTGTTGTGGTCTGTCTGTTTGATATATAAACCGAGTATGTTTGAAATAAACGATCTGCTCTGATTCGAAGCTGGTATTGTGTTCTGGACTCAAGTGGAAGGGCTCGTAGGACGTATGACCAATAAGGACGCTAGACTGCCCACACCGATTGAACGTCATTGGTTGGCTTGGTGTGGAGATTCGTATAAGTCGTATCCGGATTGGTAGATAGGTCGCGTGATAGCAAAACCAGACATACCCAAGGTCATAACAGAGGACTAATCTGTTCTTGATCGAATACTTATTAGAAATTCCAAATATAATACGTTCACTTGCATTCATCCAGTTCTACCTGCCTTAAATTAAGCTATTTTGAGAATTCTTAGTTATCAAATCAATTCAGATACTTCTAATTTTCATATTGGCGTCATGATGACGTCAAATTTTGAACAGCTGGACATTAATTCAAACGAATTTTGTCTTCAAAAACTACATGGAGTGGTTCGAAATCTGGTGGATGACTAGAAAAAATATTAAAGATGATAAATGAACATCTTACTTCCTGTCATTCATTGGTAAAGATGCGTATGACCTTTTAAATAATCTAGCTTTCACAAAGAAACCAATTAGATTCTTACGTTTTAGTATCAGTATTGGGGATTACTGGATACACACTTCTCGTACGAGGACGCTGAAAATTCCTAATTCAAGATGATTGTTCTTCATACATGCCTTGTGAGTTTTTATTCAGTGGAACAGGGCCATCAATATTGGGTTTCGAAAATTTAGAAGGGCTTGAAATGAAGTTGTTTTTATTAGTTTCTAAAAAAGGATTCTGATGTTTTGCTTCAAGATTTTATAGATGCGTATGCTAAACGCAACGGATTGATAAAAATTCAGCCCATGAAACTTCATTTATAGGATGACCCAGTGTATCTTAAATGAAGAATAATTCCCCAGGGTCTTCAAAAAAGAGTTCACATTACGTTAAATGATTCGTGAGCGAAACTGGTGGTTAAACCGATACAGTCTGCAGCACGGGGTACTCCTATTGTTACTTCCTTGAAATCTGATGGCAAGACCCCTAGAATATGTGGTGATTATGAATTAACTCTGAACTCCTCTTTGTCGAGGAAAGTATGCACGACAGTGGAAGATGATATTTTCAACTGACTTCATTGCTCTTTGGCATTCTCGAAAGCTGACTTAAAAGACGCTCATCTTCAAATCCCCTCATATTATTTCTCATCCATCTTGACAACAATTAACACATTCAGGTCAATACAAATACAACTTCCTTCGGTTTCGTTTGGGTGTTTTTCTAGTCATATTTTACAGTGATAAGTAAAGTAGTCGATGATCTTATAGGCTTTGAAGTTTATCAATATGATCATATTATGATTTGTTTTGATAAAGCAGCTCATGACCAAAATCTTATATTTTTATTGCGTCACTTATTTGAGAAGAATATTACGGTGGATCCAGAAAGGTGTTCATTTTTTGTATTTAGTTTTGAGTGTTTTTAATGACTAGTTGAAGATGATGCTTTTCAACTAAATATGAAGCGACTAGCTCTACTAAGAAATGCATAATTTCAAAAACATCTTACAGAACTTAGTAGGTGCTCTTCAATATTATCCCTGTTTTGTTCCTAATTTTTCTAGTCGTCCCAGATGTTTATTTCAAATCTTGACATCTAATTGATTTAAATGAGGTGTGGAACAAGAGTCATGCTTGCAAATTTACTGAAGCTTCTTCAAAGTGATACTGCTCTTCGAACATACTCCCCTAGTGTACAGTCTGTACTTATTGCTGATGCATCGCCTGTGAGCACTGATGCAATTTCAGAGTACGAAGGTGGGACAGTCATCTATGTTTCACGCAAAATTAATGTTACTCCACAAAGTTATTCACAAACTTAGCGAGAAGCATTAGCTGTGTTTTAGGCTGTTAAAAGACTTCATGAATATTTGTTTTCAAAGAAATTCACTATTGTTACTAATTATGAAGCTTTAAAGTTCATTTGTCATCCTGAAGAATCATTAGCACGTTCTTCAGCTGCTACAGTTCAACTATGGATTATTGCTTTGAGTGCCTATGACTATATGGTTCAGCACAGAAGTGCCTAATAAATTCAACATTTTGACTACATTTCTCGATAATCATTACAAGATTGACCTGTTATTACTTCAGCGTTTGTTAGTACAACCTTTGCCGGTAGGACGTCCGGATCTCATTGGAGGAACTCTTAGATACTTTGAATGTATACTCAGTGCTATACGAAAAGGTTGGAATGATCATCTGAAACGTAGATTTCCTGTTTATTTTTCAATGCGGGATGAGTTACCTGTTACTCCTGATGGTATTTTGTGTTTAAATGTTCGTGTTGTTATTCCTCCTTCTTTGCAAAACGTTTTCCTTGAAGATCTTCATAGTGGACATTTAGGTGTTGAGAAAATGAAGTCTTTGGAGATGATCACATGTTGTTGGCCAGAGATAGATACAGATATATGTCGTACAGCAAACGATTGTGAAAAATGTCATCAGTTTAGAAATCAGCCTTCAAAGTTGACTCCATGGTCAGTTTCGTCATGTGCTTGGCAGAAAATTCATGCAGACTATTGTGGTCCATTTCCTATCAAATAGTTGTCTATGATTCGTTTTCTAAGTGACCTAGAGTGTTTTCTCAACTTCACCAAATCCTGACTTTACAATCAAAGAATTTCGGGATACAAATGGTGTTAGTATTTGATAATGACTCTCACTTTGCTTCAGACACAGTCACCTCTTGACTGAATGGTACAGGATCTAGACATCTGTTCACTGTTTCCACGTATCCTTGTTCTAATGGTCAGGCGAGAAATTTCGCAAGGACCTTAAAAACTGCTACTAATTCAATTGCTGCTCCAACAATTAATGAACTAGAGAGGGGAGTCGATACATTCCTACTGCAATATAGAAATACCAAACATTCTGCATCGAAAGAAATTATAACAAATTTAATGAAAGGAAGGATTCTTTCCTCCACTATGCGGTGTTAAGAATCCACAGAGATTACATGTTATCGTGAAAATTACCTTCGATCAGCCATGATGACCGTGTTCAAGAAGGTTGGAAAACCTACGTCTCGAATTCCAGATACTGATGATTTGACTACACATAACCGAAATGTCGATGATATATAATTCCAGGGACCAAATGAGTCCATTCCTATTTCCGTTGTCAGTCCTAATACTAATGGGTACATTGTAGATCAGACAGAGTCTATACACGATACACAGCCGGACAAACATATGATGGAGTGAAGGAGAACACGTGTAATGAATTACACAAATTTCGATTCCCAAATAAGTTGTGGTGGTCGCAGTATTTTTATTAACTGAGGATTTCTCTGTTCTTGATAGCACACTAAGGCAGTTTGAACTAAATGTGTACAGGTGGACGTATTATATTTGGGATTCGTAATTAGTGTTCGATCAAGAACAGTGGAATCCTCAGTTAGTACAAATACTGCAGTCAAGTGCCCGATATGGTCACCGTCTGTTCCAGCCTCTCGTTTCGGACTGAAGAGGTTTGGCATAAAGATGTCACAAGTATTCGGATTTATAGCTTTAAAACAGGACAACAGTTAAAACTTATAGATAACTTGACGGATGATTCATCCTACCATTAGCAATACTCAATGTTGATACCTATGGAGATCAAACCATGGACTGGCGATGAGTGCTTCTGCATTTCGATGTCTCATTGACAAGCCTACATAAGATGGAAAAATGACAAAAAGCTGGTTTTCTTAACTCTTTTATTTATGAAGCCTGCTAAATATACGCCTTTTGGTCGAGTAAATCATTCCACTGCTGTAGCTTTAAGAAAGGTTATGATCCAGTTGTGTTGGGGAGATCCAGAAAACTCGAAAAAAGCGAACAGAGGCTCTGAAAACACTGGTAAGCGTTTTTTAGCGAGTTAGTTTTGTACGGAATGGGGACGCTAACCCCATGCCCAACTCTCCTCCTTTACCCGGGCTTGGGACCGGCAGTAACTCTAGAAGAGTTACAGGCGGAGTTCTGAAAACACTGAGGAGTATCTTATCCAATCAGCATTCACTAGAGGTTTTGCCAGAAACATCTAGAAAGTGAACAGTCACATGTCGAGTATCTGGTTGGATGATTATCTATAATGCTACTGTTTAGTAGCGTTCCAGAAACCCAAGGCAATCTAAAATTCTATAAAAACCGTGAGTTTTCTATACATAAACGGACCTTCTGAGTAAAGCGTTTCTTCCATATCTCGCGTCTTTTCTCTTGTGTTCAAATTACCGCGTAGATCTAGCCTGGAAGTTACTAGAAGAGTTTAAGAGTCGAAACCAGTGTTCCATTAGGATACTTAACAAATTATCACACCAAAAATCATAATTCTTTGGGACAGCAACCAATCGCATGTTATGGTGATCTCATAGCCTGTTTGGAACGAGTCTTTTTTTACAAGTTACGAATAGAAATTAATTCTCAGTAAGTTTATGGATAGCAGAGAAAGCCAAGGCACAAGCTGAATACGCAGAAGTAAACAAACAAGTGAAAAGGAGCATCAGAACTGACAAACGTAAATATGTGGAAGATTTAGCAACGACGGCGGAAAAGGCTGCAAGAGAGGGAAACATGAGACAACTGTATGACATAACAAAGAAACTCTCTGGAAATCGTCGCAAACCTGAAGGACCAGTGAGGTTATCACCAACATTGAAGAACAACGAAACAGGTGGGTAGAACACTTCAAAGAACGCTTGAATCGACCAGACCTACTGAACCCACCCCACATCGAAGCAGCACCCACGGACCTCCCAATCAATGTTGGCCCACCAAAAATTGAAGAAATCAGCATGGCCATCAGGCAAATCAAGAGTGGCAAAGCAGCAGGACCAGACAACATTCCAGCAGAGGAACTAAAAGCAGACGTAGCGCCAACTGCAAGGATACTCCACATTCTCTTCAATAAAATTTGGGATGAGGAACAAGTACCAACAGACTGGAAAGAAGGACTCCAGATCAAAATACCGAAGAAAGGCGATCTCAGCAAGTGTGATAACTACAGGTGCATCACTCTTCTCTCAATACCGGGAAAAGTCTTCAACAGGGTTTTGTTAAATAGGATGAAGGACTACGTAGACGCCCAACTTCGTGACCAACAGGCAGAATTCCGTAAGGATAGATCCTGTACAGACCAAATCGCAACCCTACGGATCATTGTGGAACAATCAACTGAATGGAATTCATCACTCTACATCAACTTCATTGACTACGAAAAGGCATTTGACAGTGTGGACAGAACAACACTATGGAAGCTTCTTTGACAGTACGGCATGCCGCAGAAGATAGTCAATATCATACAGAATTCCTATGATGGATTGAACTGCAAAATCGTGCATGGAGGACAGCTCACAGACTCGTTCGAAGTAAAGATCGGTGTTAGGCAAGGTTGCTTACTCTCACCCTTTCTCTTTCTCCTGGTGATCGACTGGATCACGAATACGTCAACATCTGAAGAGTAATGCAAGATAAAATTGACATCTTGAATGCAGCTTGACGGTCTAGACTTCGTAGATGATCTGGCCCTTCTATCCCAAACGCAACAACAAATGCCAGAGAAGACGACCAGTGTAGCAGCAGCCTCAGCAGCAGTGGGTCTCAATATACACAACGTAAAAGCGAGATTCTCCGATACAATACAGCATGCACCAATCCAGTTACACTTGACGGAGAAGATTTGGAAGATGTAAAAACCTTAACATATTTGGGCAGCATCATTGATGAACAGGGTGGATCTGATGCAGATGTGAAGGCGCGGATCGGCAAAGCAAGAGCAGCATATTTACAACAGAGAAACTTCTGGAACTAAAAACAACTCTCTGTCAACCAACACCAAGGTCAGGATTTTCAATACAAATGTCAAGACAGTTCTACTGTATGGAGCAGAAACCTGGAGAACTACAAAAGCCATCATCCAGAAAATACAGGTGTTTATTAACAGTTGTCTACGCAAAATACTTCGGATCCGTTGGCCGGACACTGTTAGCAACAACCAACTGTGGAAAAGAACAAACCAGGTCCCAGTAGAGGAAGAAGTGCTGGAAATGGATAGGACACATATTCAGGAAAGCACTCAACTGCGTCACAAGGCAAGCCCTCACATGGAATCCTCAAGGCCAAAGGGAAAGAGGAAGACCAAAGAACACATTACGCCGGGAAATGGAGATAGACATAAGAAAAATGAACATGAACTGGGTGGAATTAGAGAAGAAAGCCCAGGACAGAGTGGGTTGGAGAATGCTGGTCGGTGGCCTATGCTCCATTAGGAGTAACAGGCATAAGGAAGTAAGTTTATGGATGAAGTAATTTAAAATTTGCAGAAGGACATTTGTCAAGCAAGATGTTGATGTCACAAACATATGTAAAATACGATAATTAATTATCATAAACGAAACTTCCAAAGTACAGTAGTAGGTTTGCTTAATTATCATATTAACCTTGACTTTAGGATGAACGCATATATTTTTTAAATGTCCAAAAAGGACTAAGTGTATGGTTTATTTGTCATTTTACTCCAGTCTATAATCATGTAAATAAATTCAAGGTTACTCATACAGTAGCGAACGACCGAATACTAAGTATTTATTACTAAGTACTGGCGATCGTTAAGTACAAAATATAATTATTATTTTATAGTGGGACACTACTGTGTTTGAGTGGACATACATGTAGGAAACCAATCAAATCACGGATCATGTTTGTGTTTCTTAGATTGTTTCTATCCTACCTTTAATCACACTGATGAAAATGAAAAATCAGATTTATTCTGTACCATTATATATATACTTTTTGTCACCAGGTCGAATGTACAAACAGTTGTCTAATTGTTTTCAGCATAAACATCACCAATAGTAGTAATGATAATAATATTACTAATAGTAACAATAATCATGATCGTAGTAATAATTATTATCAGTAGTGATCATAACAGTATTAGAATTAGCAGCGCTAAGAATGTAAATAGTCAAACTATAACCGTACACACACACAAACAGAAAAGATAAAAAAGTGGATGAGTGAAACAAGCCTATCAGTAAATCATAATAATTAAATTTATGTACAAAATATAAAATATATGTATGTATGCTTTTATGGGTATTTATAATGTAACAGTATGTCAGTTAGTGCTTTCTATATGCGTGATTGTGAGCAAGCTATAAATAAATGACATGTGTATGAAACCATAAAAACAAGATACTCCTTTTTAAAAAAAATTTGTTAATCAATAGCACTGCCATAATCATCTGATCTTGATATTCATCGTTAAATAGACAAAAAAGAGGTGGAGAAAGAAGATAATCATTCTTTATCTCGTGGCTTTTTCAATACAATGATAGAAAAGTGTAACGTTACTTCTAAAAATGTAAACTGCACGGATATATATGACAGACAGGATAAAATGCATTACAGAAAATTGTAATAAATCCATGCAAATCATGAGATAATTAATGTTTAGTTGTGCGATATTACTTTCATCTGCGCATACCAAGTAATAAGTAGTATGTAAAGTTTCCTTACATTTTTGTCTTTTGTATTTGAAACTTATGTTGTTAGACCATGGGATAAAAAGGAGAGGATAAGTAAACAAATAACATTAATAATGGAGACACGAAATCAGCTCAATAATGATATACAAATTGAGTAGACAAGATGAAATGAAAACTGAATTTTACCTAATTGAAAGACCATCACTTCTGAAGTTTGGATCCTCTCATATTACATGTTGATTGAAATAAATGAAGTAGAATGGTGTAGAAATAGAACATAGAAGGAAGATGCGGAGGAAGGGAGGTAGATTTTGTATAAAAAAGAACTAAAAATTATTGAGAAAATGTAGTGAAGATGAGAGTAGGCAATGAAACCACATATATACTCTCCTTGTTCATTCATTAGCTCCATTTCAAATACATTTGAACAATACTATCGATTTGTATATGCTAATATAAGTTAACTGATGAAATTAAAAGATACGAGTTAACCACAAAAAAGGAAACATTAAACGCATATAAATCATGAGATCAAAATTGTTTTAACAAAAAAAAAACTAGGAAAGAACATTGAACGGTAAAGAAAAAGTAAAACATGTATACAATAGGGCAACAAATAAACAAAACACAAAAAGGCATAAAATATCAAATGAGATAATAATTTAGGTAAGAATAACTAGTTATCTTTTTATCATTTAAAAGGAAGGGTAAATTCAGAAAAGAGATAGTATTTACTATTAGTGTAGCTCGATGGAATAATGACAATAAAATATCTGATCGAAGATTGAGTGTAAGAGAGAGAGCAAGAGGAATCAAGAAAGAAGATAACGGTTCTGTTTTACATATTTAATTTGACTCAAAGTTTCCAGTGATTATGACATTAAAATTATGATTAACCATTATTTTATATTCTTCAACCGAAAATTAGGTCTATCTGATTTCCATTTTTTCTGTAAATAATAATAATAATAGGATTTGAACAGTCATTGTTCAAGAAAGAAATTCACTGTGATTGACCATTGAATAGTGAACATTCTTCTTCTTGTATTGTAAATGTGAGTGCAAAAAGAAAACGTGCCAAATAAATAAATAATAATGAAGATTGTTCAAGTAGTTGTTGTTTTATTTGTTATTGGAGTTGTAGTGCTTGATAGAGGAGTTGTATTACTAATATTCACACTAACAGAAGGTACCTGAGGAGCTCGTTTCTTTTGTGATACTGTAGTGGGAGATCCAGCAGAAGTATTACTACTATGAGGAACTGCATTACTGACATTAGTACTAGTAGGAGTATTATTTATAGTGATGGAACAATCTAATCCGAGATCAGATGATGATGATAATATGTCGGTTGTTTTGGTACCACCAATTTTATCTGAGTTGGAATTAGGTAGTTCTAACTGAGTTCTTTGTGTATCTTTGAGATTTCGTTCAGAAATATTTGTAGGTGTAGCTCTATCCTCAATTTGCTCTACTCCATCACAATCGTTGGTAATCTGAAGTAAATGAAAAAATACAATTCTCTAGAATGAATCACAAAAATAAAAAGTAATGTTTCTGTATCTGTGAAGTCAACTGCTTAAGTGGAGCAAGTTGCACTGCTCAATGTTCTTGGAATTTACTTCCTTGTTTTCGTGAACACTTTCGAGTGCAAAAACAAAAGTGCTAAAGAAAAGTATGATCAAGATTATCAACAGCTTCATCACAGCCAATCTAGACAAAGTGAACCAAAAATCTAACATCAATCTACCAATTCCAATTGTCTACCATATCCAAAATAACTTGTCAAAAGTAGTCACTCTCTAAATCCTTAAGAAAGTAGAGAGAACTGCAATAAGAATGTTTTAGAAACTTGATATATAATACACCTAAAAAGTGAGTTCATGCTAATTTTCTGCCTTAGTGAACCTCATATTCGATAATCTGGAAGTGATCTTTATTATAAGATGACCAAATATGCTACATGTAAATCTTCTCTTTAACTCCGTTCTCGTAACCGTTTTGTCCCTATGCGTCCAAACAAGTTATTTAACACTCACATCATATGCATTATCTCTGACTTAATGCCCATAATTCAGTTTATCACATAATCCATGTTTGACCCCTCCACTGTATTAGCAATTATGTTACTATTTCACTCATTATACATTCTACGGATTTATCATAGTCATTATTCATACAATTGGTGATGACCTAAAACTCGATTGAAGGATACATTGCATGTCGATCACATGAACATTTAAAACACTAGTAAATTTATTTAACAAATAATCCTCGACTTAGATAAAATGTTTTGGAGGAAATCATTTAAATCCGTAGAATGATATTCGTCATGAATTTATCGTAGTTAGCATACCATTGAGGGACAAGGAAACATCGGAGAGCTACAGAACGTAAATATCCATCAAGGTTTGAATCTAGGACCTAGAGGGTTAGTAGTGAGAGACCAACCTGTAGATCATTAAGTCGGCACCCAATGGTTTCCCTTTTTAGCTTAAATCAATTTGCGCTATTGCGTAATCATTTACCGATTGTATTGATGGGTAACTGCATGGTTGAACTCCATTGGTCACTTCCTCTCATCAGAACTGTCAGAAATATAATTTTAACGGAGCAATTACAGAAAACAATGAACCTCATGGGAATGATTTACGAGTTATTGTTATTATTTATACCTTTGTTGTACATTTATCGGATAACTGTATCATTGTGTTTCCGTATTGTCATTATTGTAAGCTTCCACTGAACCCACTAACTATTGTTGTAAGTCTTACTATTCCATAATTATGGTTAATCATTCATTATTCTTTCCCCTTTATTCTCTTCTACTTCTGAGGCAGTTATGCTTCTATTGTAATTTCATATTCATGTTGATGTATGATCAAGTAATTAATCTGCGTTGTTTTATGAGTTAACTCACATAAGATAAACTATCGCACCACTGCCTGATGTGCTGTATTATTGAACTAAAGACTAGGTTAGAACAATGCCATACGTTCTGGGCCAATAAGAGTTAAGATTTTGTCAGCCTTAATTAAACGTTAGCGTTCCCAGTCGAAGCCTGTACTTAGGAGCTTGGAAGGCTAGGCGATAACCGATGTATTATAAGTAGAGTAGTGACATATTACGTTTAAATTTTATTAATAAAAATTTCCATTCAAAATCAGTTAATAACGAACACTACTATTATTGTTATTATTATTATTATTATTATTATTATTATTATTATTATTATTATGATGTACAGTTTGTATAGATCGTCGAATTTTACAGTTTATTTCACGAACTGACCTTGGTTAGATAGCTACTCCTATGACTTATGTACTGATGTGTCAAGAATTAAATTATTGTAATCTAGTCAACCTACTATCCATAAGAAACTATCAACAACATAAAATTATACAAATCTTTACACAAAACACTTATCTCAAATCTCATTTTCATTATAAATTAGAAAAGAAAATAAAGACGAAAAATAAAATAAATCACATACAGCTGTTTCATTAAATCCGTCATCTGGATAACAAATATCTTGACCCTCGAATTTCGCACGAGCTCTATTAGCTGCAACAACAGCAGCGGCTTCCATTGCTAGTACTCTTGGAGCTGGTCCAATACTAGCCGCTGCAATTGGTACATTGGCACGAAAACGTTGTACAAGTTGCGTTAATTCTTTAGCTAATATAGCACGAGCTGATGTATTCGATGTAGGTATTTGTAATGTTAAGGCTAATTGTTGAGGATTTAAATCTGGATGTAAACCAATCACACCACCATGTACGCCAGATCCATTTAAATTTGGTGCATATTCTTTTAGACCGATTTCATCTAACCAACCTTGAACACGTTCACATGACCAAACTAATAAATCTAATTATTGTAAAATGTAAAATAAGAGAGAATGATAAACTTTTCAAATATATATATATATATATATATATATATATATATATATATATATATATATATATATATATATAAAATCTTCCCAAACGTATTCGTGCTAGACTCCTTAAAACATAAAAACCCCTCAGTATCCATGAAATGACCCTGGAACTATGTGCAAAAAAGAAGTCTTCTTATTGTTATCTTTACAGTGGCCTTAAACTATTATCACATTTTGGTTCCATTGATTTTGCATTTGATAATATTTCTCACCCCTTATTTATGTTCAGAAAAGGGTCTTGTAGAGATTGTCAGTCAGTTACTCAGTAACAACGTAGAACTTCGTACGTACGCACATCAGTTCGAGTTGCCATACCACATTAGCACAGAGATGCGGTGGTCGATTCAAATTACGTAATGCTAGATGTAGTAAAACTATAAGCTGTAATCAGAAAAGTTAGGGTTTGAAGATGTTATTCGCGGAGTATAATACAGTGAAATAAAGTTGGAAAGGAAAAAAAGATATGAAGAATTAAGATTAGAATTTGGGAAGACACAAAGAGTGGATGCACTTGCGCCATTGCAAACGATTTGCAGCCATATCACTCAGGGTCTCTAATCATCGGCTGCTATAATCTCGCGGACCCCAACCAGGTAGTCTACACCTACCAACATGGCTCAGTCCACTTGTCAGTGACTTAATGGATTTGTGCCATGCATCTATTCATTATTGCCTCTGACATCACTTCATTTAACCTCTTCAATACCTGTAATTATTATAACAAAAACATTTTAATCATCTTACTCTCTTCATATTACAATCCATTGCTAACTTACTAAGTTTATAAGGTTTTTTATTTCCACGCACACACTTTTATTGTTATTATTCACACTACGTGATTTTTCTATTGCATCATCATGTTTATTTACGGCTCAAATGAACTCACAGAATCAATACTTGAAATTTCATATATATTTATTCATATGATTGTAAAGTTTGGTAATAAATTAGTTGAAAAGAGATCACTTAGCTGAACTATATGTTGTTAATGTTTAAACAGGAATAATCTCTATTAAGTGGTAATTAAAACTGAATCAAATACTTAGAGTTAGTTTTGTATCTAAATCCTAACTCTATCCACAAAAGCTTCATCAGGTAATTAGATAACGATTCAATCCACTCGTTTGGCTAAAAACAAATGATTACATCTCATGGAAAGCGCTCAAACTATGGTTAAACGATATACCATTAGATAACATCTAACTCAGTGGTCTGAAGGTCAAATTTATGCTGTGAGACTTAAGTCATGAGTTCGATCCCCTGTGATTCTCGATGTGCACTGGTGAGAAGTTACATACTAGGAAAAAACAGTTGCTCATAGCTTCCGGTTCTCAATGACTGTCGAACCAGAATCAGTCCGTGATGTATACTACAAAATTATAGACTCATTAAGAATCCCTCTATTAGCTGTCACCGTTAAGCTGAAATATGATTCGTAATGGTGACAAAAACAAGTCTAAATACATTTTGGAATAATATACCAAGTCATGAGTAATATGCATAAGAAGTCTCATACAGAATAACAAACAATGAAGAATTAAACAAAAGAAATAAAAATTCCATAAATGAGTTTTCTAGTCATTAAAAAATCTAAACGATTATAGTACAGATAAATTGAATGGAACAAAGAATAGGATGTTGACTTCAGGATAGAAAAGTTTTATCAATACTTGTGATAGGCCGATCAAAATATATAGTTTTGTATAAAAGATGAAGTAGAATAGTTTTATGACTCTATTACATAAACCTTTAATTACTGTAATGGTAATAATAATAATAACTGGAAAAGTGTATGTAAGAGAGAGAAACATTGTTGGTTTTCATACAGACTAACAGAAGCAATGAAATGTGTTAGGATGAGCTAAAGAAAAGTCCATTCATTCGAATTTAACTATTTAATAGTGTAATTTTAAGGTAGTATTCATTAGAGATTGAACTCAGGTTACCACTGGCAGCACTGGGAGTATAGAAGTAGTACCCAATAAAATCGAACGATTATTATACTATGTAGGAAGTTGATTAAAGTTGGAAATGAGCACCACTGGTCCCTAGCCCAGAGATTTGTCAGTAGACCTGAATTCGATCCCTGAAGAGCAGATGGGTACTTCAGAGAAGTTCCGTGCTGGAATGAAACAACTGTCAAGCATTACCTAGTTTCCAATAGTACATCAACAGATCAATCTGTACCGAATACAGTCTAAAGATTAAACCAATCATCACAAAACTCTTTTAACTAAAAACTCCTGTTTGTTTTTCGTAAACACATCGGGAATTCCGGAAAAAGTCAAATCAATCATGTATGTAATTAAGCAATAGAAAAAAAACAGGATTTCCTTATAATTTCAAGTCTATTTTATTTATCATCCATACGCACACGCACAAACGCATGTTAAAGTAAGCTTAGTAACCGTCGGGAAACAGTATTGAGTTTAGTTATAATGATGTGTGCATTAAATTGGTCAGTTAACTGGATTTAAACTGAGTCACGTTTACAACTGTGAATCCTCTATAAAGATAAGTGAAAAACTCCTAGAAAACAACACAACTTATATTTTAAATGTAATACAATTTCAAGGGATGAAGTTTAAATACTTGTTATATTTCACTCAATCTGGTTCCAAATTTCTTTGAGGGGAAATAATCAAAATTATCAAGGATAAACAAGGTTTAAAACAAATTTATCCTAAACATATTCAAACATTGATTTTGTATATGGGTAAGAACTTTGAGTTACGTAATAAAACTAATAGCAGCAAACTCAAGGTCTGAGGCCAAAGTCGTACAACTGACTGTAGAGGTGTGACGTCAGTGAGGTGTTCCCCTCAGCAACCAGCATAACAAAATACTGCCTTCTCACAGAGAAAGGTTGAGGTTAGAAAAGGTCGACGCTAGAAATGCACACCTCGCCTTATCCCACGGATATCCGTCTCCGCCAGTATGGTCCCAACAAGTACAGAGCTAACACGAAAACTACCCACAAAAATGTCGTGTGTGACCGGCCTCAAGCAGTTGTCTCTTGGGCACAGAGGTCACTAAAACCACCTCTAACCCGATTTCCTTTTCGGGTATCTCTAGAACTTCTTTCCACGGTATGGGCAGCCGGGAAGTGAAAACCGTCCTCATACCTCTAACAGCACTCAAGACCACTGTATTCGTAATCAGTTTCTCCCTTCAATTCCTATTATTCCTCCTACCTCGACTACCGACTTTAAAATCCTCCTCAAGTGTCACCATGGCCAATGACTCTAGTGCGCGGAATACTATCTCAGGTCTACCGAAACCTTGCTCCTAGTCGAATGCGTCGACAACTTCATTTATCTTGAAGTCTGATCAGCCCTAATGGGTTGATGCCTGACGAAATCTCAGCACGGATTCGAAAATTTCGTTTGACTTTTGTCAACTTACGTCATCAACGGAGAAGGCGAAATATCCGTCTATCAATGAAAGGACGGCAGTTCGTTCTGTTTTACTTTACGGCTGCGAAACGTAACCATTAAGGGTAGCGGATACTCGTAAGTTACTGGTATATGGTCACAGATGTCTTAGAAATATTGTCAGCATCTGTTGGGATCACCGGGTAAGTAATAATGAGGTTAAACGCAGGGTATTAGGGAATGATGGTCAGTCGGTTGATGAAGTTGTAAATCTTCATCGACTAAGATGGTTGGGCCACGTGTTACATATGCATGAACACCGATTACCACAATGCTCAATGCTGACTAGTATCGGCGATGGATGGAAAACTTACGGGCGGCCAAACCAAAACGTGGTATCAGTCCATAAAGTCACTAACTTCTGATCTGAGGCATGTTAGGAGATGCAGACTACTTGGTTGGGGGCCGTGCGACTATCGTAACTAATGGTTGGAGACTCTGGGTGGCATAGCTCAGAATCGATCACAATGGCGTAGGCGTGTACACTCTTTGTCTTCCCTTAAATCCTGAGATTAAAATTGCTTTGTACCTTTCTTTCTACGAATTAATTCTTTCTTCCTGTATTATATCCTTATATGCAATCTTTATTTTATATATTACTACTATTGAAGTGACTACTTCTATGGATTTGGTGTCCGTCTTGATATGCTAATGAGGTGTGGCAACTTCGACCCGATGCATATATGTGCCTGGTTCCACTTTTTAGTTGACTGGGTTTCCTAATCATTTTTGGAAGGTGACATGTAATATATCCATGAAATAAGAGTCTCCTAAACGAAAAGAATTTATTGACGGCTGAAACAACTGAAGAATTTATTGTGTATGAAATAACTGTTATACTTTAGCGTGAAATTTGTTACGAATAACCCCCTGTTTATATGGGAACAAATCCATAGTTTTCAGATATTGTAACGAAAACAACATACCAGTTAGACTATTGTGTTTACTTAGTAAGGAGTGTATGTAATCTATAGTATAACATCACCTACCAAAAATTTTCCGATATGTGATTAAAGCTAACTTAAAATTCGAATAATCGTCAACAAGTCATTGATCTAAATTTTATAGAACAGTTGGATTGTAACTAGCAGTGAAATCTATGGTGTACATTTCATCTTGCTTGGGATTTGTCAACTGAATTTATCTTCATCCTAGTGTGTTGATGTTCACGTTGAGACCTGAACCAAGTAGCTTTTGCTTCGAATCGAAATTATATCACTAAGTAACAAATAGACTGACTGATCGACTTAGATATAAAACAAAATAAAACCAGAAATAGTGATAAATTGTTCTAGAAAATATATCCATAGTTAGGACAGCATCAAACGAACTGAATTCAATATTTATGATCTATGTTAATCATATAAGTGTATGAATAGATAAACCCTTATTTATTTAAAATGTCATTCTCTAATCAGTAATTGAACATTTTTGATTTGTACAATGTATAAACAATTTATTTTACTTTCACACTACTTTATATTATCATTTATCCATCTATCAATCACAAAATAAGAAAATCTATCACTTGCGCAAACAAAAGTAACATGTGTTTATTTTCACTGTATAAAATAGTTGATTATTTCGTCAGGTCATTAGATATTATTTTATTCTCAATGTGTAACGTATTACTTACTAGTTATCATCATTTATTCTCATCAGTTTTAACATAGGAAGTAACTATTTCTATGAATTTATTGTTCATCTTGTTGTGCTAATGAGGTGTAGCAACTTGGACCGATGCGTATATGTGCCTGATCATACATTGTAGCTGAGTGACGGACTGACATAAGACTAAGAATTGATTAACAAGAAGTTTGAATTATGTTTTAATAGTAATAAGAGGTGGGTACTCAGTATAGTCACCCAAATAAAAGTGAATCCAAATCAGTTTAATTGTTGAACATCTGGTCGAATTTAGATCATCTATATCCATTAGAATCTTCATTCGAAACTATTAACAAAGTTAGAATAACTATTTCTAAGGATCATTGGGTAAGAAACTTACGGGCAGTAGAAGCTTTGGTAACTTCTTAATTCAAGCCGGGTTTTTGTTTTGTGAAGCGGTGTGTCTGACCCCTTATATTAACAAAGTTCTGACATATACCCTTTATTTTTTTTACTTTTTAAGTTGTTTTTTTTTAATAGATTCGCATTTCGGTATGGGGGATATAGTAGACATTGATAAATTTGCATAGTTTACATCACGAACTGATATCTGTTAAACCAGCATTGAAAACCAAGAAGTACTGGGCACCTATTCCGTCCTAATATGGGGGCCCCTCAGCAGTGAGCATGCAAACCCAATCGCAGGTGATCAAACCCAGGATCTGAATGCTCGAAAGTGAACACCTAATCCCTAAACCATTGAGTCAGTATTCGACAATGTGTATGTCTAACTCCGATAAGTTCGTGATGTTGCCCGATCACCTTGTAATACCTTACACTCGATATGGCTAAGCTCCACTTGTCACGGTTTATCATTAAGACTCTTCAAATTATATTTTGACGTCAGTCACTAGTGAGTACGAGATTATCATTAATAATGGTATAGATGTTTTGCGAACATCATTAAGTTTTTATTTCAACTAATTTCTGATACCTTTTTTTTAAACAATTTAACATATCACAGACTACCACCATGTATAAAATTAGGTATAAAAAATACAAACATGCAGCTTTAATGAATGACATTGTTGTAAAGAAATTTTTTTTAACCAAACTGTAATTGTTTTGTTTAATGACGTAGCAGGTGAAATGAGTTGACTGACTGAATTGTTTTATGTGAAGAACGAAATAAATCTGGGATTTCAATTGTATGTATGTATTAATTCTAATTTACACCTTATTATTCGAAATGTTTAGGCACAATCATCTTACGTTAATTTTGTCCGTTTGTTTTTTCCGTATTTTTTTAAAGATCCATTCTAATAGTTTTATTCTCCACATTGAATTTGCCTCCTTTTTTCTAACCCGTCTTACTACGTGATAATGTGTAACATCAAATATAAAGTACTAACACTTACATTCGATTAATCAGTAAATAGTGACCAAGATTATTTTCATCTGGTTCATTAAACGCTTATCAAATCCAATCGATCAGATAGCATCGTGGTTCACTAGTTCAAGTGACTCAACATTCCCTATAGTATGTCTTCAAGTTAGATGAATGGATCCAGTCGGTGGAAAACTCCCAAACTAGGTTTTATTGTAAAATGGTAATGGTCCCTCAAGGCGCATTCGCGTTGTGAACGCGAACACAAGTGGGGATAACCAAATGTATTTGAACACAAAATTACAGAATACCTTAGTCAAATCTGAGAACCATACAGTAAATGCTTTATTTGCAAGATGTGAATCAATCGTTTCAGAATACATTGTCCTTTCGTTTCCACACCAACCATTCGCTGTTCGCGTTCTTTTTTCTTCGATCTTAACCTTCTGTCTCCAGGCATCCTACTTTTGATTTAAAATACATACTACTTATATCTGCCAACATCAGTAGCACACCACACTTGTAATCTTTAGAGAACTGAAACATTCAATGGGATTTAAATCTGCATTCACTTAGCTTCATAGTCAAAAATGTGAAAAGTGAACTACTTTAGTCGAGGCTAAACTCCTGTAGGAGTGAGATGTATTTCCAAATGACTAATCAGTGATCTTATTGTTTCATTCAGTTGAATAATTCACATCACTCCGAAATTGAACAAATTAATAATTTCTTAGGTTAAAATTCACTTGGAAAACCAATTAATGGATTAACAGTTAAATCTGGCTAATTTAAGATGAATACGCTTCGAAAGGATTGAACAAAAAGGCATATATGAGGAGAAAATGGGCTTAAGAGATAAGGTGAGACAAGGAATAAACGTAAATACGCCATTGTATTGTGAAGTTTAGAAATGTAAATTAGTGGGTTTCAACTGGATGATAAAATAGTGTTGTATAGAGTACTGAAGGTGGATGATAAGTGGTTTTGTGTTCTTTGTGTATCCTAAGAAATTCGCATTCGACCTTATATAGGTTGTTGGCGTGTAATAATTTGAAGATATGAAGTCAAAAACAGACAATTTCACAGTAGCAAATTCATGGTTTCCAGTAGTTTTTAACTGATATAAGTTAACAAAGTAAACAGTTTAAAAATTAATTTTAAATAGAAAAAGCCAGTTACATCAACACTAAAATATTCTGTAAACATACCAATACTATCAGGATGAGCAGCTTCACGTTGTCTACGTTCTAATTCCAATCGATCATAATTTAATCGTTTTAAACAAACAATACCATATAATAAACTAGTCCTATGTAAATTATCAACCATTTTTAAATGTGTTCTTAAATCCCGTTTAGTTAAATGATCAAGCATCCGTGAATCAACTAAACATTCCATAAACGCTGGACGATATTGGGCTAAACCGAGACTAGGAAGCCATACATTGCCAACCCATTCATGATTCATGTCACCAAAAGCAAGACGACTATACAAAATTTACAGAAAAAAGCAGGTAAAAGTCAGTTTATAAATTAACATGATTAAACATTCGTCTGTATTATATATATATATATATATATATATATATATATATATATATATATATATATATATATATATATATATATATATATATATATATATATATAGGATTCTAAATAATTTAGTTATTAATACTAGTATATTTCATGTTTATATTTACTAAAGCGTTACTCAACATTCTGTGGACAGACTCCACAGTTATGCTTATATGCATGTACCGTAATAAAATACGTTATTGATTCTTCAAGAGATTTTTCTTGGTATTTAATTGCTTACATTCATTTATATTGATTGTTGGAATCTTCTAAATGGCATTTAGGACTGAAAATGATCAGTCTCATTTACCATAAGTGCACCAGCCATCTCTACTTGAAACGCTTGTGACTTGATGGCAATATGGAAGTAATCCCCGGAGGATTCACATATAACAAAAGAGATTTATCAATTACAGTCCTAAACATACTTGGAAAGATCCAAACAATCAATACAAATAAATCGAACTTCACCTCGTTACGCAAAGTAATAGATACTTGGAATCAGTAGCTAAGTGGATGAGGTGATGGGATTTGAAGCCAATGGTATTGGGTTCGAGTCTCCGAATGAACATCAACTCTGGGATACAGGTAAATCCAGCTGACGAGTCTCAAATAGGACGAAACGTACGTCCTTAATTTTACTGTTAGACATCACTCATCTCTGCTTATAATGCTTGTTATTTACAGTTTGAATAATGAACTAATCTTATTTAGATAAGTATTGCACACTGGGAAGTATGAGATATCTGTTTCGAATCAGTAGCATCACACAGCCATGATCCCATCAAGAATTAGGTCCAAAAGTTTTAGACCCTATAGTGAGTAATTAACTTTTAGAACACTGAATCGGTATCCAATAGTTTTCATTTATAACTTCAGTGATTTCGCAATATTTCACAGCTATCTTTCAATATCAATGGTGGGTAAATCTGTTACTTTGGATAATGGTTGAACCTATAAATTAACTAAAAGTTAAGACAGGTTAGTAGAAAAGTGAATTAACAAATAAAGTTTACAGTTTGACGATAGTTATTATTTATCTCTACACTTTGTAGAATAAAGTAAATTTAGGAAATTTCCCGATGTCAGAGAAACAAGAATTGCAAGTCCATAATACTGATATATATATAATTTACCTTGTACTAGGCTTAGGAACTGGAGTTGGTGAAGTTAAAGCAACCATTTCTTGTATAGCTAAACGTAGTTTAAGTCGATGCAATGGATTGCTAATACCAATTTCACGTTGTATTTCTTGTTCAGATAATGATGCCATTATTGCACCGGATTTAACATTCGCTCTACAAGCAGCTACATACCAAGCGGGCATGCTAACCCAAAGCTAAAAGGAAAAAAGGAAATAACCTTAGAGAGTATATTTACTGTTTTAAGGATATAAATGTTTTAGTTAAACTTGGTTCAAGTTATAATTATATCAGAATGGGTTTTGTGGAGATTTTAGAAATTTCACAGATTGAAATCATGAGTCAGTTGAAGCTAGACCAGGTTTTCAATGGTGGTCTAGCTTCAACTGACTCATGATTTCAATCTGTGAAATTATAATTATATATTGATGACAGTGAAACTGATGTTTTGATCCACAATATGGTCTTTGGAATGATCGAAATCTACTGTTGCAGATGTTTGATGACACTAGTCAAAATCGATTGAGATGATGTTGATAAGCCATATTTTTTATTTAAGCTTTCATGAAGAATAATAGATTATTCTGTTACAGTCATTTCACACAATTTAGTTTCTTTTTATTTTAAACAATATTCTCTAAGGAATGGATGAAGTGTGCATATCAGTGAGATCCAAGAAGCGGGTTTCCTTCTGTTTGGAACTGTATCGCAGTATTGATGTCCACATTCGAACTCAAACCAAAATGGATGTAGATTGATATGTTGTGTAAACCTGATGTAATCCAAATGACAAATCCATGTAATTGGAGAAAAATGACTTGCATTTTTAAGGAATGAAAGTGAAACTCTAGCAGTGATGCTTATCAACATTTATATTCATCAAAAATATCATGAATATAATTCTACTTTTCAATTTTATCATAATTTTTAAGGATCCTTAGATGATTTTGAGAGAGAAAACAAGAATCTGTCCTGCTGACTATACACAGAGTTTTCCGAAATAATGCTGTTATCGCTGTTGAGTTGAACTGTATTTTTTTCCACACACACATACAAAATATAGCCAATAAATAATGTAGTACATGTATATGGAACATTTAAAGTCTAAACAAATAGTTTAAAAATCCCCATAGAATATTCAAAAATGGGCTCCTCCATGTGTGTATACCAATTCAACTGCTCCTGTGGAGCTAGTTACATAGGCCGTACTCAGAGGGCTTTATCCTTGCGTGTTCGTGAACATGTACCAGCATGGTTGGGAAAAGGAGTCACCAAATCGATTAACAGTACCATTCTTTCTCACTTGGTAGATAGTGAACATCATATTAAAATAGAGGAAGCTTTCTCTGTTTTATATCAAGTTCCAAAATATCTACCTCAAGGAGCTAGATTACGACTGCTTTACACAGCCGAAGCCATCTGGATCAACTCCAGAAGACCTAATTTATGCATCCAGAAGAAATATATCCAGCCTCTGTGTTTACCCTGGCCTACGACTAGATCACCAAATACCTAGACTGAATATTATAAACCTCTTACCCCTTCCTTTCTTCATCTTCATTTTTATTTATTTTCCTAATTATCATTATTTGTCATTATCTATATCTTAATCTTCATATCCATCATTCCCAATTTGTTGACCGTAATTACCTTGATAACACCCCCCTTATTACATATTATATTTACACAACAATATTATTATTATTATCTCAGTTGACAAAATTATTTTCAATTTTGCAATAGTACTATTACATTATCTTATTGTGACTAAACAGTTTACTGACCTTTATTGAATGACCTTTCTAATTTGCAAATATTACAATTTTTGAAGTATATATATATCGTAACAGATGCAAACGTTTACCATTTTTAGCACATAACATTGTCAAACTCATTAAAACATGCCTTATTTTTGGCCTTTGTAAAATATTATAATTATGGACTTATAACTGTAGAGCCTGATGATGAAGTTATTGAAAACAATTGTTCGCTCAAATATTCTTCATTTCTAAACAAATAGTTTGGTTTATAAATAATATAATTATTATACCACTGACAAGAAAATGCTTTTCAAATTAGATGTACTACTCAAGTGAAGTAAATAATGCAAAAAAAGAATAATAAATTATGTACCCATCAAGAATGATACCTACATAAAACCTATCCAGTTCATTATAGTATGATTTATGAAGTAGTATTAATTATTCATTTTTGTATTGGTTTTTTGATGCTCCCTAATGAAGTTTATGATTTCGAATGATCAGTCTCTTATTGGCATTCAGACAACTAATACAAAAAGAGCTTAAACTTTACCCCATTACACAAGGTAATGGATATTTGGAATCATTAGCTAAGTGGATGAAGTGATGGCATTCGAAGCCAATAATATTGAGCTAGAGTCTCCGAATGAACATCAACTCCGGAATACAGATAAATCTAGCTGACGAGTCCCAGATAAGACAAAACGTATGTCCTTAATTCCACTGTTAGCCACCATTCATCTCTGCTTATAAGTATTAATTTTGTCTCAACATATATTCTCATCTGTGTACTTCAGTGTTGCTGTGAGTAACTCAAACTCATCAAATTTCTATTATGTCAAATAATATGAAACAGTTCAGTTGATAGCAGTACAGTTAATTCGATTAAAAAAGTGATTATAAAGAAGCAATGATAATGATTCAATTGAAAATATGTTTGAACTAATATGGATGATGTGTTTATGTTATAGGCGGAATTAGTACATTTTGATTCTATAACTCATTAGTAAAGTTCAATTTAATCCTAAGAAAGTATTTACTAAATCGAATAGTAAACTAGTCTATATGAATTGTTGAGTTATTTCCTTTTTTTTTAAAAAAAAATACATGAGAATATATTAACTTTAATTCAAAGGTTACTGTGAACAATTACAGAAATTTTAGCCAGCTAACTGAAAAACGTATAAAATATGATTTCGTTTTTTAAAAAAACAAAACAAAAAAAGAGAATATCTAACAGACATTGACTATACCTCAAGCCATGCTACTACTGTAGGGCCATTCCATTGTGCAAATGGTAATCTAGCCATCATAGCTTGTTCTAATAACTCCTCCTTTTTCCACCGTCGACGTTCTTCAGGGACTTGTGGTGGTAGTGTTGTATTAGCCAGTTGACCACCACTACTACCCATAGTCAAAGACATAGGATTTGGACTCATTATTCTACTATTTGATGGAATAGTTGATTCAGAAAGACTTCCTGACACAGTGGATGACGAAAGTGGTGATATCGATCCTCCAGTAATAAGATTTGGTCCATTACATCCATCATCTAGTGTTTAAGCAAAATGCGAAATACGAGAATACATAATAAAAGGTATTTATTAAATATTAGGATGGTTAATATGTTAAATTTATTCTAGAAGACTTAAACCACAAGATAACAATCGATAAACAATGCACTCGAATCGATACAAGCTTAAGAAAATGATTTATCTATCCTTTTATATTAGAAACAGTATTCATGATTGTCACCTCAGTTAAAGATGATTTCACATACATTTTGTAGGGGTGTGTCAAAAAGTGATATGACGACCAATGGCATAATCGATAGGAATGCGAATGACATATGAAATTGATTTTTGCCAGTCGTGTGTAACATGTATTCACGTCTTAAAGAGTAATTTTATAACTTAGTTAATTAGTTATATCTGTTAGTTATAGATGTATAATTATATGAGTATGGTAAAAATGTGTGCACACTGTAAATTGTTGAATTATTTTTGTTAAATATAAATGAACTGAATATATACCAAATCTGACTATTAATCCAACTTTAAATAAAGTGATGTATTCATGAATCATTTCGATATATTTTTGGAGTTTGATAAATCTGAATCATCAGTTTATGACTTATGCGTCTCGCGTCTTTTCTCTTGTGTTCAAGTTGTCTTGTAGGATTTAGTCTAAGATTATTAAAAGCGGCTAGAAAATCGGATCAAGCGTTGAATTAGCAGACTTTTCATAAAACTCAGGTCTTTAATATTTAAGCGTGTTGTTTTCAATTACTTAATACAAGATAGGAAGTAAGTGTTAGGTAGTCGCAGTTAATCAGGAGAAAACACTGCATTTAGGTTCCATTTCAGTTTGCTATTATCGACAAGGTATACCCACAATTTTGAAGGGACTGATGTTACCTGTAGGGTCATCTAGCTTCATGGTAAGTTCATGAATTCAATAAAGGATTTGATTCGAAAATGGCCGATAGCTTATCGCAATTATTTCCTAAATACTCGAACGTGAAAGATTTCTTATTACTTTAACCTCTATTAACTTCCAAAGAATCAAATTAACAACTTTTGACTGCATTTAATTCGTCCTAGTTTATTTAGAAGTTATTCAGATGACATGTAACAATGACATGGATTATTTTCTAAATTATTGAAAGCTCCTTATGTAAAGAATAATATCCAAATATATTCATTTATATGAATGTGTACAAACCATATGAGATATTGAATAATCTACACAATGTTCAATCTCAAAAAATAACAAGTAACATTGTATAGTAAGAAACATTTGACGAATTCTATAAGAAGAGTTTGCAATATTTTAGAAACACCCATCTATAAATTTTGTTAAAACAGAACTTGTTATTATCATGTTTCTGTATTCAGAGTATTAACACATTAGAGATTTGGAATTCAACATGCAGTTTCATAAATTATATCAATTTTAAAATACGTACAAACGTCATTTGATGTCCAAAATGAGCATTTGTCAACTTTTTTAAGCGCCTCTTCTATCTTTGAAATATCTTTCCAGAAAGTAAAACCAACTTGCTGTTTTGGAGACGTCATTTGTTTGGAAAATCCATATCAATCGAAAAGAATTAGAGTCACTACAAACTAGTAAGGACTTAGAAGTTTATTTCACTATGGAATTATTTTAAGAAGTGTAAGCTATCAAATACTCGTGATGATACACATCAGTATTGCTCCACGTTGATTATTACGTTAACTTATATGTGATCGATGCAGACTGAATCCAAGATTTATTTGTATTTACCAAGTAACAGTAACTTTTAACAGGAAACTATTATATGTGGAGGTACTATGATTTCCCTTATTACGTCAAAGCTACTCTTACTGTTTAATAATCTTGGACACTACTTCACTCGACAAGTTCGCAAACCAGAACACGGTTGGACAGGAACGTAATTATCTTCCGAATAACAAGGTTGGATTGAAGTGGGAATTACAATTTAAAAAAACGTTGGTATATTTACAACTTTTACACAAGATTTTAGGGTACCTAAAATGGTATGAGTACGATTGCATACAGATTTAAATTCTAACGAAGCATCAAATTATCCACGAATAGGTTAGTTTTATTGATATTTATCTAATGTCTAGAAAATTATGTTGATAATTAAACACTGGACACTTAGAAATTCACTACTAGTATACATAAAAGAACTAATGCGAATAAACTCAGTAACACAGTAAAATTAGTATTCCTTAGATGTTCGTTCCAAATTTAATTTACAGCCTAAAAATGATAATTCGAGAACAAGGCATATAATAGTTGACATTACTGAGACTGCCATTAAGAAAACAAGATTCAGCTAAGTGATAAACCTGACGTTCAAACGACTTTGTGTCAACAATTTTTTAGATAGTTAACTTTTATCCATCGAATGTGGAAATATGCGTTCAATGGTAGACGATTTGTTTGCATTAATTACTGGGTCTGGAGTGCTGTTAGAGGTATGAGGGTGGTTATCACTTCCCTGTTGCCCATACCATGGAAGGGTGACTAATTACTGAGAAAGGATAGTGAAACCATTACATTACCATGTTCTATGATCATTATCATGTGTTTTAAATCCCAAATGAAATTATGAACACCATGATGACTTAATTGTGATACTCACTGTTTAATATCATTATTTTGTTTTCAGAATGTAAATCATTATATGGAACTAGTTGGAAACAAAGGCAAGTCATGTGCAATACATGAAATATTTGCACAAATGTAGATATATTTCTATGCAAAATATACCTACCTACTTACCTACCTGCATGTGTTTATTTATTTACTACTAACCGACTAGATTCGATATCAGTTCATTATCTCAACACAATATTTATATTTTTCATAGTACAATAACATCCTACCATCATTGGTATAAATAGTAAGAAGAAGAATACAAACCGAAAATATTCATACCATATTCCAAACCTTGTTGTCGTTGCCTAAACTGATACATCTGTTGTTGCTGTTGTTGTTGTTCTATAAGGAGTTGGTGCTGTTGTTGTATCATCTGTGCTTGGTTGGATATCGACGGATGATACTGTACTGAAGGCGGAGGTGGTGGTAGTGGTAATGATAGTGATTGATGTCCACCTGGACCGACAGCTATCGGCTGTGGACTCATAGGTTGCTGTTGCATAGAATATCGAATATTATTGTTACTACTATTATTATTGTTAGTAGTACTATTATTGTTATGAGTATTATTAGCAATTGATGCATGTATCATTGGTGAACCAAGACGTATCGGTGGTGAAGCTGATATTCGCATTGATTGATTAATATGATTTGGTATAGGGTAATAATTTTGTGAATATTGTGCCATATCATATGGTCCGCTGACAATACCAACACCGCTATTCCCAGTTATATTACTTGATTGATTACGTCGAAATAGTCGACCAAATGTACCAGATAACATACGCGATTTCTTCTTACTTGGTGTAGGTGATGGTGTAGGCGAAAAAAATGATTGTGTTGAATCTAATCGAGACACTGAATTGATCTGTTGTTGTTGTTGTTGTTGACTATCAATAATGTTGTATAATTGATTTCTAGGTCCAATTGACCGTAGATAATTTTGATACAATCCTATAGGCTGTTGATGATATATTGGCATAGAATTCATTGGTAGATGAGGTCTTGTTGAATGAGTAAATTGTAATTGTTGGATCTGTTGTTGTTGTTCATAATCTCGCTGGTAAAGTGGTTGTTGAGTTAACGTTGTCATAGGTTGATCGGAAATGGATTGTTGTCTGTACTGCAATTGTTGCTGATAAAATTGTTTATTCATTAACGGGATATTTTGTGCTGATGTAAGTGGTATTGTTTGTTGTTGTTGCTGTTGACCTGACGGTTGACCTTCAATCGTTTGATTGCAAACTAATGAATCAGAAGCTGCTGAAGAGCCTTCTTCTTCGGGACTATCTACTGATATAACTGATAAAGAACTAAGTAAAAGAAAGAAAAACACCATTATATGTGGTGGTGTTTTTTCTTAATAATAAAATTACTTATATTTGTATATTGCATGCTGATTTCAAATGAGAAAGCTTAGCTTATCAGATTATGCAACTGTCATATCTTCAATTTGTACACATGAAGAATAAATAAAACAATACAGCGAACAAGTCCATATAGAATAAATGTAATGCGGTTAATAGTGAAATCTAATATGCGCGTTTCGTCCTATTTGGGACTCGTCAGTCAGATGAACCTGAACCTCGGTGAATATCGACTTTAAAAGTACGAAACGCGCATACTGAATCCCACTGACGGCCACATTCCATCTATTCTATTCTAACTTGTGTCGTAGTAGCTATATAAAAGCAGTCCGCATAGCACAAGGTACACATATACCAACCAAGACTGATCAACTTTCCAGTCAAAATATCAACAACAGAATAATCCAACTGATTAAATTGAAAAGATGAGCAATTAAACACTTCATACGGAATTACTCAACATGCGCATATACACACAAATGAATGAAAGTAATGCGTAGTTAAAACAAGCTTGACAGTTTCAACCAACTAAGGTATGCACAACCAATGATAAAAGTAAGAGTATTAGGATCATTTCTCGCAAACCCTGGAAAACCAAAACAATGACTGGAATTGCTGCTTTACTCTTTACTACAATATCCAAAGTATTTATTCGTGAAGATGTTCACCATTAGTTGTAGCTCATTCATCTTGCAAACATAAACTTAATAGCTTAGGAAACTAAAAGATGACGCATATTTGAGAATACAAGAAAAAACCAACTGAAATTGTAACTTCAAACGACTATAACCCCACAGAGAATTAGGATTCTTAAAAACATCCATAAACAATACATAAATTTATATGCTACATGCAAAATAATCAACACAATGCGATCTCATTCATTATCTATCGATCGATATTTATATCTACCTTGATGATGGTACATGATCAGTGAGTGTATTTATAGAATGTCGAAAATTTGAATGATTTAAATCTTCGTCGCTAACAGTCTCTTTAATGACGACACAACCTTCAACATTACCACCTTCATTTACTTTTTGATTGACACGTTTATCATCATCATTAACATTATTATCCATTTTAGGTTTATTTAAACTATATCCTCTACGTAGATGTATTGTAGCAGTATGATTTGATAGAATATGAGGTGGTCCTATAGGAGCTGATAATTTACGTATTAATGTTGTATTATTAGTAGGTAAATTAGATTCTTGATAGTTAGGTAATTGTTGTTTAGATCCAGGTAGAACCAATGATTTAGCCACTGCTGCTACTGATACTTGTGTAGTTGATTTTGACAACGAACTGTCACATTTTCCGTTCAACAGACTATCAGAACTAATTGCCGTTGTATTTTTTTTAAAAAAAAGTAAGCAATAAATTACTTTTATAAAAAACTATCAACAATTTGTTACAAAAAAATTTAATCATTTAAAATAAAATAAATAATTAATAATAAATTATACAAGATGATTTAAGATCACCAAAAAATATACGTAGATATTACTTGAAACAAATTATAACTTATTTTAAAAATGGAAATCTGGATCAGTAATTTGTAAACTGTTAATTCAAATGAAGTTTTCATTGTAATTTAATCATAAACTGACGATACTTTAATTTATGGACGAGTTAATCAGAGACGTTTTAGAGATTTTAAAAATGCGGCGCCAACTTCAGTGCTTAATGCTAACGTACGATCGGTTCACAACGAATTTTGTACAAAACGTGATAATTGAGCGGATATAACAAACAAAACGGCGGGACTATAATGTGTGGACGAATCAATCAGGTATAAGATAATAGATCTCGGATTTTAACGCGAAAGCCTTTCATCCATTTGCCTAAATGAATTTCTGGCGTTATAGCTGATGTCAGTTCGTGATAAAAAAACCCCATATATAATTCCTAACTAAGGCAAATTACGACAATTATCGCGAACTGGATAATAAATGCACCAGTAACACTGGCTGCAGCCAGGTACTACAATGTATACGGATGTTTGGAGAGCGTACAGACTCCTACATAGGCTTGGTTACGTGCATCGTATCGTTATCCACGAGTAGCATTTTGTGCACTCAACAACTGAAGTGCACATAAACAATATTGAAGCTATGTGGTCGAGGCTGAAAGAGTTTTTGAGACTTTATCATGGCTCCAGATGCCGACTACTCTGTAGCCGTATGGATGATTTCCCCTACTGCATGCATTACGATTTTAGAACCGCTGAACCTCTTTCTAACCTTGACGAGTTTTTGAACCACGTATAAGAAGTGTATCCACTTTATTTCCTTGGTTTTGTATAACATATTTTTACTCTATGCTGACTGTTTGCTGATTAGCTAATATTTATCAACGTCGCTTAGGATTCGTTCATAGGTCGTCCATAAATTAGAGTCTCGCCCATAAACTTTATTTTTTATGATCGTTTATAATTAATCCATGGAAAGTGATTTCATGTGGATTAAAACTATCTCTCGAAATTCAATAACCAAGGATAGATAGATCTTAGTCAACCAGCTATAAGCAAAGTAGAACTTAGCATACAATTACAATGGCTAAAGTTGTTATACCATATTAGCACAGCGAAATGAAATTATTAAAACAAAGACCAGAATAGTTGAAACAGTAACAGTATCAGTGGTAGTAGAAAACACAGAGCATAGAAAATATAATTCGAGAAAAAATAACGAATTTACGGGATAAAAAGTAGAATATAAATTTAAAGCTCAAGATTTGAAAGAAAATAAATGATAGGTGCACTTGTGCCATAACGACCGATCATAAGACATGCCACACAATGCCTCTAATCGTTTAGTTACGGTAAGCATGTCGATCCCAATCAGTTAGTTTGGACCTGCCTACATGATTCAGACCAACAGCTAATGACCTGATGGACTAACTCCATGTCTTGGTTTGGCCTTCCTTAGATTTCTTACTACTAACGTCTAAACCAGAAAAACATTACGAGTCGGGGTAGGCGGTAGTTAAATTCTCGTCACACACATCCCAAACAACTCAGGCGATGAGGATTTACGACCTCACCGCCCGACTTGCTATACTTATCTATTATTCTTTCTCTAACCTCATCAATGCCCAACGATCTCAACAATCCTTTAAAGGCATCTATGGTCAAAAACTGTTAAGTTAAGAATGTACCCTATCATTGTATGCCACGTTTTCCACTTATGAGGTATAATAGAAACCACTGTGTAGTATAATCGTCCCTTAATAAGCAGGCGGACATTTCCCCTACGCCACAAATTGGAAAAGGTAACAAGAAAACTTTCTACACAGATAGATATAGATGGCTTTGGACCATAGATTTTGTGAAAGGCTAATAAAAAAACCCAGAACGCTCAAACTAAAGTGGATATATGTTTGAACCTAAAACTCAGTGGTTGGAAGTGGAGTGTTTTAATCACTAAACCACAAGATCTTTAACGCACGGCGTAAATACTGACTTTGATTACAGAAACATGGGAGAATAACACACGCTAGTTTACTAAACAAGTTAATAAAAGAAACTGTTACTAAAAATAGACAATACTGATTTTAGTGAAACAGTAGAACGGCATGTTTCTTAAAAAAATTTACAACAAAATACTGAAGAATTAAAAAAGACCCAAAAACATTAAAATGTTAATCACCTACCCAGGTGGATAGCCAATACCGGTGGTACAAATTGGTAGATTAGTACGATAATTATTTCTCAAGTACATGTTAGTATTATTCATTAATTCTTGTGCTGGTATTGTTGAAGGGGGTGGTACGTTGTTAACTGTATTTGGATTAATAGATGGTGGTGGTGGAGGAGCGCCAGCGCCAGTAGGAGCAGCAACAGGTAAGTGATAATTTAATTGTGATGCAGGTCGAAACGGCTGATTGATTACATTATTTTGTAATAAATCATCGGATGTAATTAAGCCACCATTGCTAACCTAATTTAGAATAAAATGAAACAAAAGAGAGAAGAAATAAGCTGAATTAATGGTTTCTATTTACTGGTGATTTTAAGACTGAAATAAACAAATAAAAAGACATTAAACTCGTAAATAGTTAATTAATTTAATAGAATACGCAAACATTTAAAAATTTCTTTATTACATTTTGTAAAATTTTAATTTTGTCCAGTAATGAGTGATAAATTTTACAATCGTATGAAAGAGATCAAAAAAGAACTATCAACAAATGAATAGTTGAAATTCACAGAGATCTAGAGAGATTATTTCAATATTCAGAATTATATATTTCATGGTGTATAAATGAAACATGTCCACGAGAAAGATTGGTACAGAGAAGAGTTGTATTTTAAGCACTACTAAACCTTTTAGAAAACCTATGAATGTATCTACGAAAAACTTAGTCTACTACTGTAATAAAACTCTAGTTTACCAAAGTCACTCTCTCCATTTTCTTCTCTATTGACCTTTAACATATAAACACAGTAATCTATTACTACATACCTTTTGAATTGTAATAATAATATTTCATCTAATCTTTTATAGAAAATACTTTTTATGCATTTACTAAGTTCTATGATGAATACTCAAGTGTTTCACAACCATGATTTCAGATTCTTAATAATAATATTTTAATATAAAATAAATAGGATGTGACTAACAGTGGGATACATATCGCGCGTTTCATCCTATTTTGGACTCGTCAACTGAGTGGGCCGGAATTCTAGAGTTGATGTTCGACTTCGGGAATCAAACCTAGCACCATTTGCATCAAACGCAATCGCATTATCCAAATCATTTCAAATAGTATAAAATAACATTTGGTTTCTAATTTTTTTGTATTATGTTCAGTAAAATGTTATTAACAAACATATTATCGATTATTGCGTAAATACTTCACAATTGCGATTGTATATATTTGAGCATCAAATTTCCTTCGCTGAACTAATAATTCCCCGTTTTTATTTCGTAATGTAGTCTAAAATATACATCGATTTCCGACACAACCGTTAGAAAATCAAACTAGGCATAAGAATATTTAGTCATTAGACGATGTTTAGTTTCACTCGCTAATTCTTATTTCAGTTTTAGTCAAATCTGATCAATTAATTTATGTGATCTGATTTTAAGACATAGTAACATGCAACTACATTTGATTTACATATAATAGATAAGGAAATAAATGACAACAATCCTAAACCATAAATTACTTATAGATAAAGGTATACGAATAGATCGATAGGAATTTATCATCAACAAGAACAAAAAAGCATTGACCTAGAATAGATTGATTATGTCTAGCAGTAGAATCCAGGAGGCATATTTTGTTCTATTAGGGAAATGTCAACTTGATATAAATGACTTGCAGTGCTAATGCCGACAATCGAACTCGAAATGAATACCTTCAGCTCTAAACGCCAACGAGTTATCTGCTGACCTAGTGAGTTCAAACAGCCAGTAACATATTCAACAAACATGACGTCTATGTAATTATGAACAAGGGTTCGGGTTATTCCATTATTGATAATCACAACTGACCTTTTATGAGTTTTTGTTGACATATATAAGAAATAGCTATAACGAGACAACGAAAATAGACTATACACATGCCAACAAATACTGACGAACATTTAGTGCTGGATATCAACAACGGAATAGCTCATATCCTAACTGATAGTAGTACAGTACAGATTATTTACAAGTGAGTAATTCAGATACTTTTAATACTTTCTCATATTTAGTTATCTAAGACTAATACTTCAGAATTTATTCTATACGGATATTACTTACATGAATGGAACTCTATGACTACATAGTTATCAATAAAGTCTAGGTAATATATCATGACTAGCTTTGTTCCCATAAAGAAGAAAAGAGTATGTATCAGAAGACCAAAAATGTGAGATTTACCGTTTATCAGAGCATAAATTACAAACCAGTAATACAACAACAACTATTAGCCATATGTAAATCTTTTAGTAAAAACGGTAAGATATAGGTTCAGATTTTCAAAAGACAAAAAACAACGAACAGAGGAAATGCAAAAAGGAGAGGAGAACAAAAAAATAAATATGATAAATTGTGAAAGAAGACCAAGTAGAATTAATCACGCAACAAACAAAAACATGTGAACTTGATCTAGATAAGAGAAGCTTTTTAGAGAGGAAATTATTCCTAAAAATTCTAAATTTAGTTGGTCAAATTTCGATCAAAGGAAAACCTAGGTATTTGAAATATAATCAACTAGGCCATCTCTGTAATATATATATAATTCTCGTTTCTATAAGAATTCTTCAGTGATCACAGTGAATAATATAGTTGGTAGTAACTGATGGTAATGATTATGAGAAATAATCATAAGTTTTACGATTACAATGGATGATTTTGTGGAACTTTACTTACTCTAAAGGTCACCAATAACCGTAAACTTACCATTCATCATCGACGGTAGGACATGATAGGAATGTGTAATAGTTTAAGTTGAAACACTTCGTTCAGCATCATAATAAGAGATAAAATGTACAACATAAGCAGTAAACAAGATGGATACATTTCAATTTTAATACAAGTTTGAACATGTAAAATGGATTACATAAGAAAAAACTGAAATCAAAGAATGAAATGTTAGAAATTATACTTAACTTCAGTTGAAAGAAAGGCAGATAATGGATATGACTAAACAACTGTAACTGATTTCAAGTCAGATTACAGAAAGTAGTCAAACATTGGTTACGAATATATTTGTGACCTCAACCAAAAAATCTTTACCTGTCGATATGGCTCAGGTCAACAGTTTTAATCCATTATTTGACCAGACTAAACACTCAAGTTTTGTTTTAGGCTCCAGTCCTAACTTAAATATCAATACTGAGATGAGGGTACATCCACTTAAATAAGATGGACTACACATTCTGAATGACATTGTTAGCTACAATCCATCTGTCATAAAAACCCCTTTAATATTTATTATTCAAGCACAGTAAATGTTCAGTTTCTGTACGTGAAGTTCAAGGGTAAACATTTCGACACTGATTTAGATACACCAATCAGAATTTTAATCCAATCTTTTAGGAGAACAAATTATGAATTCAATTTGAAAATACCTAACAATTTACCACAAAAACTATTGAGATAATTTACTATTATTATTATCAAATAGTTTTCTGCCACATTTTTCAGATCTATACTCATTAAGATATCAAAAAAGAAAATTATTCTGATTGCTTTTTGGCGAAACTATTATTTATGGACGAACCAATCAGATTTAGGATAACATGTCTTGTATTTCTGGCGCGAGATCCATTCGTCCATTTGGTTAAAGAGCGTCTTGACATTTTAGCTGATGTCAGTTCGTGAAAATGTTAAATCTAATTCCTTAACATTTTAAAGGCCATTTTAACGTCGCTCAAAGGTTGTCCATAAATTATAGTCTCACCATTAAATCCATACATGTTTAATGACAATAAAGCTAAATATATCAAAGTAATTGTAGGTTATATTCAAAGATACATTCAGCGTTAATCTTTGTAATAGACAATTACATACAGTTCATTCAATAGAGATTTGTAAAAAAAAATAGTCTCAAATCTATAGAGAAGTGATATGCATTATAGAAATTTGCATTCAACAACACTTCCAATATTTTTACCCATTCCAAAATTATCATAAGTTTTATACTTTTTAAAATGTATATAGTTCTTTGAAGTAGATCTAAGTATAGAAGAACAGATTGCATGCACAGTGCAAAATTATGAATTTTTATTGAGAAAAAAAGCTGATATATTGTTGGTATTCAATAAGGCAATTCAACTGTTGAAATAATTCCTTCTGAAGAATTGTTTTATCATTCGCAAATATCTTTATACGAAAGTTAAAACTTTACCGTACAACAGACAAATATAAATAATTCAGTTCAAAAATTATTAGGATGTGGTAAAAACGTAGTAGAAATACACTCTAACAATAAGGAAATTGAAAGGTTCTGATGAAAGGTATTTTATAAAAAGGGAATTAAATTAACTAATGACAGATGGCTTAACTATATTTGGTGTAAGACAGTTATCCAAGTACTGAACGAGAGTTGAACAATATCGAGGACTGATTGACAGCATGAGCGTGGGATGTCGGTCTAGTGGTTTAGAGGTTAAGTGCTTGCTCACCAAAGTGAAGGTCCTTAGCTCGATTCCTAGATATGGAATAGTAGATACCTACTGCTCAAGACTGTTATCGTAAGACAAAACGACCGTTTAGTGCTTTCAGGTTTTATAGATGATCTAGCTAACATTGATTTACCCTATGAACGTTAACCTAAAAGAACAATGACAAAACAACCAATGGCACTCCGTGATGTAAACCATAGAATCTAGCGACCTCTGCAAATTCCATATACTAACAATCATCATGTGCTAACTAGTAACATTTTAAGGTGATAACTCATAGAGTTCTAGTGGGAAACCATGACCAGTGAAGTTCAACTTCTAAACTTTTGTTCATCACTAAAGATAATAAGAATACACATATTCCAAGAGTTAAAATACAAACCAGTTTACAGGGATGATTGGGATACTACAGTTTGGTAGTTAGTATTATTACTAATAGATTTTAAGTTTATACTTTTCTGATGTACTGGTTTTTTAAGTTATTTCAAGACGAACACTGAACAAATACGATAACAATGTGAAATAATAAAACGTATGGTAGATCCACAAGTTTACTGAAGTAATTCAAGGAGTTTAGCCATTAAGATAGATTACGTTTATCATAACTGCAGCATTTTTAGCGTTCATTTTTATATAGTCAAAAAAAATTAATTTGTGCAATCAAATCATGATAGGTGTTTTAAAGCTTCCGACTATTTTTTTTCCAAAACATTCACGGATTTAAAGATTGCTTACCAAAACAGAGTAAAGACAATGTTGTTAAATACTAAAACACAGTTGAAACAACAAATTGCCATATTACAGAAAACATGAATATAGCAGTTTATGTACGTATTAATGAGAAACATTTGCATAAGATGCCTTTCCGCTGAGATTTCTTTACATCAAAATATTAGTTGAACAGTCTCCAAGTTCGACTCTTCGTTTCTGCTGACGGTATACATCAAATATTTAAAAAAAACTAACGATAATAATTTGAAAATACTAGCACAGCTTAATTTTATCACATTAGGTTCTTATCATCTGACTTCAACCCATAACATTCTTATATCGTAATAAATTTCCTTAACGAAATTTAAACAATAACAACACATCAATGGTGCATTATTATTATTCCAACGATAATCCTTGAAAACACTGCCTGTTATGACTTATGTAGCGCTGTACAATAGAAGGGAGTGGATTCATTGAAATGGTAAAAATTAAAAGTTACAAATGTTGAACAAATTATTCCGGTTACATCACAACAATAAACCAGATGTATTTATTTCATAGTATTGTTTATACTCATGAATGTATTTATCTTTATCATTTCGATATTTTTATTTTTTAATATTCATTATCTTCTGTACCAATGTGGAATGTGACAATTTACACTGATCAATTATGATTACGTAATACATCCTATATTCCTGTATTATTTACTTGTGTTACATAGATATGTCAGTAGAAAATGTTTATAAAATGGAATAAATGGTTTCATGAACTTTATTATATGATTGTAGATTAATTTAACTAGACATGAATATAATTATTAGCCAAGGAGATGGTAAAATTGAGCTTTCTTTCATACAAAAACACAACCGGCTACGCTAATTATCATACAAAAGTCTTGAATTCGGTTGTTTACGCTAATGATACACATTAACAATGATGACTGTAGTGTACTGAGAGCAATGTAAATAACTCGACGTAAATGTTACTGAAACTATAAAATAACAACGAAAAAACAAAAACAACCTACACGAAATCGTCGAAATGTCTTAAGTTCATAATAATGATATTAAAAAGCTTCATAACAGGATAGAAGGAAAAAACACCCAGTTATTTGAAGTGTAGATAATGTGGAAGAACAAGTATTGCAATATAATTGTTGTTATAACATTTAAAACTTTCATAAGCTTGCTAGGGTTTCATCATGATTCGTCGAAATAACTAGTATTATACTGATTTTCTTATAACAATGTGCAAATATAGGATTTGATCAACTCGAAGTGTTAGAGATGAACATGCGGCCAATCAATTATTGCCCCAATCGTATAATAGAAATATCTCTTATTGCAATGCTGGATGCTACAATTTCAAAATGTTCATCAGTTCGATCAAAATTATATGTATTCCATGCTGATGAGTACCAGCTACAACGAAACCTAGGTCACTGCTTCCAGTTAACTGACTCCGACTACGTAACAAACTATAAAAACCACGGATTTTAGAAGTTAGTGATTACAACCTCAAGACGTTTACAGAAACTGTACCATAAATGTACCAGCTTTCATCCATTTTAAGTCTATCTTAATTCTACCTTTGTCTATTGACTCTTACTCACATCGTCAACCGTTCAAGCTGTCAAATAATATCAGCACATCAAGACATATCCCAGTGTACTAAAAATAGTAACAGTACCCATTGTTAGTAGAAAACACTAAACATACAGTATGGTGGACGGGGAAAGAATGAATTCATGAAACAAAAAGTAAAAGAGAATTTCGGAACTCAGGGTCTAAGAAAACATATAAAGAGTAAATGAATCTAAGCCATGATGACCGATTCTGTCCCATATCAATCAACGTCTCCAAACATTGTTGACGATAATCACGAGGACCCCAACTAGATAGGTTGCATCTTACGAAAACAGATCAGTCCAATATGTAATAAATTAATGAACCAACACCATGGTAAAGCACTAAACTGATCTCTTTCTCTATCATCAACCAGCAATAACAAATACTGTATACTATATGAAATCCAACAAATGTTGAGATAATGGTATTTATTCAATTGTGCAATCAGTCAGTTCAGTAAAAAGCAATCGAGCAAAAAGACGGTACCAACTAACAGTTCTCCATCAAACCATTATGTGATAATTTTTAATTAAATAAATATCACAGGAGTTAAGGCAGAAATAAAGAGCATAAACACAACCAAATTATTACTATTATTATAAACACACAGAGAGAATTAATTTAATGGAATAGCATGCAATATCCGATTGAAAGATGGAATTATATGATTTTCACACTTCTTTATTAAATGCATAAAAACTCTAATATAATAAAATAAAACTTAAGTTAAACGAATTCAATTGCAATCGATAAAATCATGAATTTACAATCTAAGTAATTGCAGTACTCTTCTAAATTCAAATGAATATCCACTGGGTAGTCAGTAGTACTGGGAGAAAATCATTATCAAACGTAATCGATCTACGATAGAACCTAATTAATATAAGCAGAAGACAAATTAATAAAATGTATGCAGATAAGGTTTTATGAAGCAGACTTAAACAGGATAGTTGATCGAGTGAACAGTGTTAGGTTTTTGAGCATCATGTACTTAGTAAAGGTAGCAGATAGACCATTAAGGTTGTAAATCTTCATCAGCAGAGGTAGCTAAGACATTTATTACGCATACCCAATTAATGGCCTAATTCGACAAAAGATGTTTTTATTTGTACAAATCGTCTGGAAGAAAGTTAAACGGGGCACCAAGACATAGAATCAATCCATGAAGTTATTGAACTGTTAGTCTGAATCTTGTCAGTAGATACAGACTAGACAGAGAGACAGATATCATCAACACAGAGCCTTTGATAGACGTGCGTTGGCCCAAGTTCCCATACTACACTAGCACGACAAGATAAAAATAATGAAAGAAATCGACGTAATACAGTATAAATGATAGAAGCAAAGAGTAAACCTTCGGATTATGGTTGGAAAAGGTATGTATGAAGGGATGCTGAAATTCAAGATCGAGATGAGGGTTAAAAGCGAACGCAGCTACACCATTATGAATGGTTCTGAGTCATTCCACCTAGTCTTCAGCCATTTATCGAAGTAATCGAACGGGCTGCAAACAGGAAGCCGTCGTCTACTAATATGACTAAAACCAACAATCAATGACATTTTGAACTGATGCCACGTTTTAGTTTCGCAGTCCCTAACTTTCTTCCAGCCTATTTCTGCACTACCAAGCATCGTTCGCTGGTGCAGTTAGCTGTTAGACATACGTAACACATTTCTTAATCACCACAATGCATGAAGATTCACTACTTTATAGCTAAGATTAATGATTTGAGACGTTGGGTGATGTATCTCAGAATCAATCACAATTTAGCCGACGTATTAATTCATGTTACTCTAAATGTCAAGTTTTGATTCCTCGTCATATATAAATTTTCACTTATTCTTGCTGAAGCATATTCACACCGTTCAGCCTTTTTCATTGTCATTGCTACTACTCTATTGCGATTCATCTGCTATTCATCTTGTTAATTTCAATTCGTGATGTTAATCCACTAGGACGACTGGGGTCAAACTACATTTAACCTAGGCTTTAAATTGATAAAAACCGGCTAACTGTCAGAGAATAATCAAGTTTTTGATAATCAAGATACCAATTAAACCACTGAAACGCAAGATATTTTTTTTCTTTTGATTGTAAAAGATTTTAACAGCAACTACAACATACAACTATTATCTCTACTGTTATTGAACTATTAAACTGAGTTGATTCCAGTAGGTGTTGACTATCCAGTTACAGCAACGCCTTCACTATTAAATATATATATATATAAGGATCTATTTACGATTTTTCATTAATCACACAACATATTAAATACCAAAAACTGTGTTGCAAACTAAGACCATGCAAGCAGACATTGAGTGCAACATAATAAGCCACTGAAGTCTAATAATAATAGCTATACGAAGAAAGAAAGCAAGCAAAATTGACTAAACTGACTGGCAAGCTTTAAACTGGATATATATATACATTTGTATACCTTTGATGTTATATTCTCTGTTGGAATAAATTCATTGTTTTTTACAAAAAGACTATCATTATCTCTAGGGACTTTTCGTAAGCGTGTTGTTTCTTCAACTGGTTGTATCCTTTGATGTTGTTGTTGTTCTCGCTGATGTTGATGATCATGACTGGATTTTGAACTTGACTCCGAAGAATTGACTTCAGAGTTAGAATTTAAACGATTTGTTTCCACCATAGATGATGTTGTATATTCATCTGGTCCAAATTCATATGGGTTCTCAGGAGTGATATATGAAATGAATTTATTGTTCTTCGGTTGTTGTTGTTGTGTACTGCGTTCTTTACGCATCTGATCTAAGAATTCAAGGCCAGCAATAGCATCGGCTAATGTTACACTTCTATTTGAACCATTAGTAACTAATGTAGATGTTGACGTTGTTCCTGTAGTTGTTGTAATTGTTAATTTATTTGAATTATGTGAATTTTGACCTAACAGTGCAACAGATGGCGATGAAGATGAAGAGGATGATGACTGAGGATTAAGATGTGGTGTGGACAATGAATTGCCACCATTCATGCCCAGAGACTTACACATATATATACATGTACATATATATTAGATTTGATGCATAAGACACATTTGTAGAATACAGCGAAGGTTTTGTTTTGTTTGTAAGAAAGAAAAATTAAGAATGTCAGATAGAATGATTAATGTTACATTTATACAATGAGAATGAGCTTTATGAAAACATTTTATGAGAAAAAACATAAATGAATCGACAACACAACACTATACAACAATGACGACACCGATAAATACTTAGAATAAATGATGATCAACATTACTATGAGATTGGACAAAGTAAATATTCAGTAATACAACTGAGACAATTTAATAATTATGTGTATATGAAACTGACTGATGATTAAAGGAATATCAACAAGCTACAAGTAAAACGTATTCAACTATTAAAGTTAAATATGGGCTGATAATCAAATCCAGAATGAGTGGATTTTTTCTATTTAGGACTTGTGAACATGAATGTAGCTGCTAAATATCCCAATGTTGATGTTCGTACTAAGACTCTAAACCAGAATCTTTCTTTTTGAAAACTAACGCAAACAACGGGAAAACATAAATCCTTGAAAACGACAAAAAACCAATATTTTCTTAGGCCTTATTTGTGATCCTTTTTTCGACTAACCTTTTACCACTCTATCCGTACATTAAATCATTGAATCGATTATTGACTCAATTTACGAAACAACGTTAAATGAATATTAACAAGGAAACGAAGAACATGGTAGGTCAATATAAAACTCAAAATTTATCCGGAACCGGAAACTAACATCAACTTATGGGTTTAATTGGTATAGGTTTGAAGTATTACGATTGTTATTAATCAGGAGTACAACTGACTGGTCTATATTTTTATACGTAAATTGCCTTGACACAAGTTTTAGTATATATGGCATGTGGGTAGCAATGGAATCCAGGATGCGAATTTCACTCTATTTGGGACTTTTTGATTTGTTGTACTTGTAATACATACTAGTGTTGATCAATACAATAAAACATGAAAACAGGACATTTTTGCTTCAAGTGTCCGAAGCTTTATCCACTGGAACTACTGAGACTGACTTTTGTTAATTTCTCTCATTACTGATGTGGCTACTGAATTACTACCTCAATTACTTTTTCCTCCTTCTAAATTCTCTATTCCGCATACACATATTTCTCAGTACACTCATCTATTTTCAGCACATAAAGGAACCATACCTTCTATCTAAATGTTACTAAGACCCTATATCACAAAAAAACAACCTAAGTGAACACTGATAAGGCGGTAGTCTGGGCACAGAACAAGCAAACTCAGATGATTAAATTCAAATTATCAAGCCCATCAAACATTTTATCATTAAGAGGAGGATGACTTGAAGACGATGAAGTGTGATTCAAATGCAAATACGAATGAGATTAAACCAGAGTTGGTCAAATGTACATTGCAAATCATGCAAAATAAATTGACTCAATGTATCAAGCGTTTCAAAGGTTTAAACAATTAAGTTCACAGCTAGCAATTTGATTAATCTTTAGTATAATCTTGACCCAATCAAGAAAGATATCACTAATCATCATTACATATTGAATATACAGTCTCATCTTGTATCTAATTCTTTACTTGGAATGTTAAGAATCATCAGGATTACCATAAGGTAATCGGCGAATGACTAATTACAATTACATATAAAGTAATGTAGTTAAATATGAGATTTAAGACTAGGTAAACAGATTGACACTTAAATAACATGTCAGTACTATAAATATTAAACATACACCTTATGACATAAATTAAGAACCCTTTTGAGTTTCAGGAACAATCATCCACATCAAAGCCAATAAAATATATTCTTCCAGTTTTAGGTTGTGGACATTGTTTAATTTCGTCGAAATCACGAACAGATTTAAGAAAATCATTACAAACTTGGTACAACAAGATGAGCATTTCATTTCAGCACTGCGCATTGGCAAGTCTGAGACCAGAAGTCTAGTGAGTGAACGGTTAACCTCTAAACCACTAACGCAGAATCCAATGATGCACAAATCTAACTTTAAGCAATCAACTATACTGCGTAACCATGTTCTACTGCCTTTGGTGGATACGCACTGCAGAGGAGTTTCATACTAAAACGAAAAGACGCTGCATTGCATTTCAGGTTTTCAACGATTGTTTAACTTAGATAGGTTTGCGAATTTGATAAAGATATATTCTGTTGGATGAAACTGTTCACTAGAAATAGTCATATTGGAAATCGACGGTCAGGAAAAGTGATTCATAGTACACTGTTAGGGATACTTCGAGCTCTCTGGTTTAAAATACTAACCGCATCAAATACATCAATTATCGTAATAAAAGATACTGCTATGTCGTAATAGCTTAACGTTTACAAGTCGTAAGTATAACTAGATTAGCCTATATATGATTTAAGGTATACTATGATATTAAGTTTTTGTGGATGATGTAAAATAATCTAACGATGATCCTTTGCTCACAGCGGTAATGTTTGAGTAAACAAAAATTGTATGAACTAAAACATATGATGTTTAGTATAACCCAATAACTTACAGTTTATATATTTATACTACAACAAATAACAACAGTCACTAACCATGTAAGTGTTTGTATACTAGCATGTGAGACATATTTATTTGACCAAAGATTTACACAGCCGGTTTAAAAATCAATGGATAACATTGAGCGATGTGTTTCAATATCACTCTGTGTACACACACCGTAAAGGAAGAGCGAAAACAATATTCACCTCAACTATCACTCATTCTCATTTAAAAATGGTTTTAAAATTCACATACGAAAATATAAAAATAACATACTAGAAACTAAATAAGAAGGCAATAATTAGAAGAGCACAATATTACATGACAGTCACTTATGACATTGAAGTATTTAATCATTATTAAGCTTGTAACAAAACAGTTGTGTAAACAAATAAAGTCAGTTGATCCAGCAAGAGCAGGAGACAAACATTCATCTTTTTTCATTACCAAACACAATTGAAATATGTTATTAGAACGATCTCAATTCAGCCTTCGTGTTTTTGTATGAAGCGATTACTTAGGTTTGTTGAAAACTTGGCCGCATCGAAGGTTAACACCAACCCCACTATGTGTTCGAAAGTGATTTATGCTAACCATGGTAATACTAATTTATTAACCAGAGTGATATGATTCATATTGTTTTTCATTGTTTGTATCTTTACTTTCCAATTTTCCTAGATGATTATTACTTTTCAAAAGTGTTAATAGTTCACATCACGAACCGATTTTCCTTAGACTAACATTGAAACTTACTGTGTTAGTATATCACTATATATATATATAATAGCGTGTTACCGTTACTTAACTAGACATTTAAGAAGAATAAATACATGAAAGCTAAACAAATACTTGTGAGTAAAATTAAGCGTAGTTTCTAGTCAGAACTACAATAAATAAAGACTAAGCATTAGAGCATATTAGAACATGATTCTGCATACATGACAAATAGAGAAGAGAATAATATTAGATTTATAGGTTGTATTCATCGCAGATTGATCTTTGTTACTGTAACATTATAGTCCATAGGTCAGCGAACATTTGCCTGGTTTTCATATAAACTTCTCAACAGTAAGGTATCCACGACAACACCAGGGATCGAACCCAAGACATTATGTTCTTGTGATGAACGTATAATCATTAGGGCCACTAGGTTGGGGTCCGACTATAAACATTTTCAACTTTAACCAGAATGTTGTATATCATTATGATCATTCAATGCCATTAGCAATAACTGTTTCACTGCTAATAAGTCTGAACTAAATTCATACATGCAACAAAGTATACGCATACACATATCATTTGTGAAAACTTTGTCATAATTTTACAATGAATGATGATAAAATCAGACATAGACAAGACATGTTTTCCCATTGTTTAAATGAATCAGTTACCTGATGTAATGGACGTCCAGCGGCTGACATTGATCTTTGTTGTTCAAAATGACTACTACGCGACATAAAACCACTATTACTACTCGGTTGTGAATATTGAATAGGCTGATGTTGAAGATTACGACGTGGATCTACGGCCAATGGAGTAGGAGCAGCATATTGAGGAATGGATCGTTCAGATTCTTTACTAACTACCACAGATGATAATACTGACGATGATGCATTTCGATTAGGATTATTAAAACTACCACTGAAAGAATCACTAGAAATACCACCGAATGGTGTTGACCTAGAACTTAATGGTGATGGTGGAGGTGACCAACCAGTTGGACCAAAATTAGGTAATAAACTTGGCATAACATTATTCGCATTAAGACGTCCATCTTGATTTGTATAATAATATGCTTCGTTTGTATCATTGCCGCGTTGTTGACTGTAATAATCATCGATTAATTGTCCCTGTGAACTGCCATTACGATTTGTACCAGTACAACCAACACGTAGTTCTAGTTCTTCAGCTAACTGTTCAGCAGTTTGTTTCTCTTCCTAAATAAAATAACACAAGTAAATGTTGGAAAGTCAGTTGAATAAAAAGCCTTATGAAGTAAACAATTAAACTTGTACTTCAGTCAAGTAATTACATTAACGCTCACAAATGCAAGAAATTAATAGGTAAACTTAGTAGTAATGAAACTTCTGGAGACATCTTAAATCTAGTAACAAGATAGGTAGTTAACAAATCAGAGTAGAGTGTAACAAAGTTCATCGTTTTTCTTTTGTTAAGTAATATAGGGACTGTTTGAATTCAGTTAAACACGTAAATACGCGAAAAATGCATAAAACATTATATATATAACCTGTTATCTACTCCTTATTTATCAATATTTATTAACGATTGTTCTATCACCTTACAGTTTAATATCAATAAGATATAAATTCGAAAATTTCTCAAGCTCAGATGAATTATTGTATGTAGCTAATTTTCTTGTACAAAAAAGTAACTAATTTTAAAGAAATAGTAATACAACTTTCTAGTCAGTGAATTTATGATCGCACAATTTTTTGAAATTCTGTATAAATGGTTCACTGAAATCAATTTGAGTTAATCAGTCATGTGTAAAAATCTGTTGAGCTATTTAGTATAAACTTTTTATATATTTATTGGTTTTTTAGGATTAAAATATTTTGTCACCAACTTCGAGCACTGAATTCATGAGTTACTGACCAGGAAGCCAGAACAAATAAGAAGTCAAAACACGATTGAAGTTTCGAGTGCCAGTCAGATAAAATACATAATTCAATGTTTCTATACAATGGTTATGTATAACCTTGGAGTTATGAGAACTTCTAGCAGAGATAAAAATTTCCTTCATTGAAATCATGGACCGAACAATGTTAGGCTACGATGGGAAACCTGGAAGCATTGAAAGGCTGTTTCATCCTAGAATAGAACTCCGGCAGTGCGCATCTACGATCCCAAACGCAGAAATCGAACACGGGATCTTCGATCTTCGGTTTATTCAGCCACTTAGCATTACTGGACCCACTAACAAAAACTATGGCCCAGAAACAGATACACGAACCCATACTTTGTTACTAATCTACATCACATAGAAGATCAGACGTTAACTTTACCTGTATCATTTTGATCTCTTTATTTATTGCATCCAATTGATTTTGAATCAACAATGCTAATCTTTGAGCATCTGTATTACTAGTCCCAATCTCGGATTGACCTCTGCTTACTGGACTTGTTGTTGTATCACCATCTGAATCAACCCAATCAGAACCACCAATTTTTCGTTGGATTCTTTTGAGAGAACTACTGTTATTTTCCAGTTCATCTAAATTCACTTCTTCATTATCAAGAAGAGTCTTATAAAAATTAAAAAACAAAAACAAAAAGATAAATAGACACTGTTGCATATTTAAATAATTAAAAACGGTTCATAATTAAAATAACAATAAGAAATATATTATTTACTGAAATACAAGCGATTCATTAGACTAAGAACCAGACAACTGTGTTGTATCACCTCATTTCAGACTTATAAACATAAGATTCATGTCACTCGATATAAGGGTTCTGCTACTAACCAAATCGAAGAGATATATAAAAGTTCACAGTCTGTTTTCAGCCAAAGACAAAACTTCGACGAAAATCCAACTTCAAACAAACTATTTATATCTTGTGGTGTTAAATATCAACATCTGACCACAGTCTAACCTAGCTTCACAGAATGATATTTACTGATACAGACAGATGACTGACATAAACATATCGACTGATATTTCAGTCTTATATGACTGAAAACACTAGTATTAGGATTAAACAAACATATTGAAAAGTGATATTCATAAATACAAATCGAGTAATCATTATGCAAACGAGATTGTTTATTTGACCCAATTGTCATGTACTTGAATAAAAAGTACATACGAGCTTGGTAATAACAATTATAGACAATAATATTTGTCTTCTATTATATTATAAATGAAGTATTGTCTAAACAATCAATTACGTAGAAAATTAATAATAAACTAGTAACTAGTAGCATTACAGCTTATAAATGTGTTCAGAGAGCAATAAAAAGTTATTTTAACAGGGAAGTGGAACGAGTATTTCTCCACTGGTGAAGATACTGAGTAGTACACGATTCAGTAGTCCTCAAGTTGTTTTTCCATACAACCAAGAAAACATACCAACAGCTTGCATACTTCCTTGAATTACAATATACGGTACAAAATGGATAACCTCAAAAGCGATCTAATAATAAAGCACATCAACGAAAACAAGATATGGACTAGTGTTGATGCATTATTTCGTACTTGTCATGTCTTAATTTATACAAAATAATTAGCAAGTAGTACATATTATGAAGCGGTAATATGTAACAATGGGGTACACTGTTCATAATCATTACCATAACAATAGATAATATCTAATTGAATGTAAATAATAATTCAATTGAATTACAACATCATTTGTACTGTACACCAATATTATCAATACATCAACTTCATTGCACATATATAAAACAAAAGTGATAATGAGATACTACTTGGATAGTAATGCAACACTTGGAAGTAATAGTTTTACTTTAACAGAAAAATGACTTATATTACACTTGAGATAACAATAACAATAATGCTAATAGTAAATGCTTTATTTGAGCTGCAACTGGTGATTCAATATGTGAACGTTAGTTTGAAATCAGAGATAAGCCCAGGGAGAATGTCAGATTGCAAAAAAGAGGGGTAATCTCATCAAACATAAACGCTGTGAAGCATTTGGTTTTAAAAAAAACTAAGTAATATTATTATTATTATTATTATTATTATTATTATTATTATAAAATCAACATTAGTAACCCTTAAATGATCTTGTTGTTGTTATTGAGGACCGAAACCTCGTTAATAAGGGTATAAAAACCATATACATGCACAAGCTAGTAATTATCTGGGCAAACAAGCTCAGTGAACAATGGGTGGGTATTTGAAGCAAAACTTACTGGATATGAATCTTAGTGTAAGCATCAACACCCAGATGCGGCAGGCATATCCAGCTGATGATTTCCGAATAGGACGGGAAGCGCGTCCTAGATTCTACTGCCAGACACAATCCACTATTATTACTACCAATCACTGTTTCGGATTTTATATAAATAGCAGTCAATCATGAACAACGTAAAATTGGAAAAGGTATACATTTGCAGAATAATAGTATAAATGACACCGAATAAAATTAAATATGGCTAAGATAGTTTCAAAAGGAATGAATTTTATCCCGGTGAAGATGACCACAATTAAAAAGTAGCAGAAGTTATTGTTTATTGGTAGGTGATAAAAACTTAAGGCATATAAGTAACTACCAAAAATATTGAACGACATTAAATTAAAATATTCATCTACGGATTCAATCAATTACCTTATATAGAATTCAAACAAGACGGTATTATTGAACTTCACGATATGACTCAATTCAACACAGCCAAAGATTTCACTGAACCGAAATCAGACTAATGTTTGACTACTAATGATTAAAAAGTTGCAATATAGCCACTAATCTAAATAACACGACATCACGTGTATTATGTCAGGGTGTTAGTTAACTGATTGACTGACTAAAACGTTTGTTTTCTTAGGATTAATTTTCACATTAAAATTAAGATTGAACCGTTACAGCTTGAAGAATATCAAACTAGGAAATGACATTCATGATACCTATACACTTTCTTCCCGAGTATGACCACTCAATAAATTAATATCTTTAAAAAAAATAGTAGCAAATTAATTTTAAGAATTAAATTTGCTATACCATAATTATATGCCTAGGAATGATGAAATACATAATCAAAATGAATAACAACACTACCAATCACTGGAAAACTAATGTTCAATATTATTAGATATCAGAACATTTTTGAAGAAAAAAATACCATATTACTCAACATTATATATATATATATATATGGAGAGAGAGACTACGTAACTAACTGTATGCTGACAGTTAAGAAAGTGGATATTGTTGGATAAAGATCGATGAAACATTAGTTACAGAGATACAACATAAACATGATTAAAGCTTTATGATCAACACTACTAATAAGTTCAACTCATCTTGTATTGGTTGTTTGAATCTTCCCACTGATGTTTAGGACTGGTCTCGATCACCAATCACCCCAGTCTATATTGAAGGACAAGAAACCTCTCATGACGAATACAAATAAATCAGTTAAACTAATATAGTGTCTAAAGTATTAGTGTCAATAATACTTCGACGTCTAACTGGAGCTCGTGAAGAGCAAACCCGACAAAATCAGCCTGTTTTAACACCTGGTCATGGATGTATAGACCAAATATTCACCATTCGGCGGGTTCTACAACATAGATGCACTATAGTTGTATTCCTTGACCTTAAGGCGGTATTCGACTCCATTGATCGTAAGGTTCTGTGGCAGTGTCTATCATTAAAAGGTGTAGCAAGCAAGTACATTAACATTGTACAGGCTCTCCACTCGAACACTATTGATCGAGTCAAAGCTTATGGCCAACTGTCATCAGAATCGCCTACTTCAAGTGATGTTTGTCAGGGTTGTTCGATTAGTCCATTTTTATTTAGCGTTATAATATACATGCAACTTCATCGTTTGACTATCCCGGGATTGATCTTCAAACAAGAGATTAAAGTACTGACTTAAAATACGCAGATTATATAGTTCTATTTAGTGGAGACATTGTAAAATGTAGTCTTCTGACCACCTTCAGCAACAATGCATGTTTAGTATGCGTTTCTCTTCCTCCGAATGTGAAATGTTGTTTGAGGATTGACCTGTATCAACCTCTGAATTAATTACAGGGAGTGAAGTTGCTGAAAGCATCGATCGCTTCACTGACCTCGAGTCTCATAAGTACTGATGTGTTGGTGTCTGACGAAATCTCGGTATGGATTTAGAAGGCTGGACTGGCTTATGCCAACTTGCGTCACTTGTGGCGTAGGCGAAATATCTGTCCCCCAACCAAAGGGAGAGTTCACTGCAAAACAGTTCACTACGTTCTACTTTATAAGCGTGAAAAATGGCTATTAGGAATAGAAGACAACTGCAGGTTACTAGTATTCGATTATAGTTGTCTAATAAAAATTGCTTGTGTATTTTTTGGACCGCGGAGTAAGTAATGCATGGGTTAGGAATCAAGTACTAGGTAGAGATGAGAAATCGATTGATGAAGTAGTAAATCTTCATCAACTGAGGTGGACGAGACATATGTTACGCATGAACAACCACTTCCTGTCTCGACGGGTGATGTTGTCTGATACAAGAGTAAGCTAGGAGAAAGCTAGGGTCGGCCAAACCAAAACATGGCATCAATCCATAAGTCAATGATTATCGTAATCAATGGTTAGTGATTTTGAAAAACATGGTTCACAATCGTTTTTAATGGCGCACGTGCATCCGTTCCTTGTCTTATAAATTACTCATAACGTGTTTTGTGTTTATTTCACTGATTTTTCTTTTCTTTTAGAATCGTAGCTTCGAAATCTAATCTTTCCAACTACCACTGATACTGATGGTGCTACTAAATCCAGTATTGTGGGATTTGGCCTGACAATTTCATTTCTCTGTGCTAATGTGGTATGGCAACTTGAACCGATATACATAGGCACAGGTTCCACGTTGAGACTGATTGAATGATTAGAACTGCGATTGATCAGTCTCTTATTGGTATATATGCATCCTGTGTGGATTGTCATAATATTGCCTTAAGTCACAAGCATTATAGGCAGAGATGGATGGTGGCCAGCAGTTGAATACAGGATGTAAGTTACATCTTAAATGCAACTGGTCAGTTGAATGTACCTGCATCCTAAAGTTGATGTCCACTTCGGGTATCGAAACCAGTACCGTCTGCTTCAAACGCCATAGCGTTATCCACTTAGCTGCCGAAAATACATCCAGCTGATGAGTCTCAAATAGAACGGAACGCGTGCCCTAGATTCCGATGCTAGCCACCATCTATCACTACTATTAACGTTTTTTCTCTCGAAAATGTTGCATGATAAAAGCCAACCTTGATAGAAACAGAATATATAAATAAATTTTGTTTCTAAACTATCCACTACTCACGATGTTCACTTGAAATTTACAAAAATTTATGTTACCACTTTATCACCTTTCTGTTTGGTTAATTACTATTATTTCCAAAATGGTAAAATTTATATTAATTTATGCCGTAAAAGTCTAACATCATTTACAATTGAATTTCTATTTATAATCATCCACTTGGAAAATTGAAAAATTAGTATAGATTGTTTTAGTGAGATAAGAAAAAAACGGTTGATTATTTTAAAATTAGTATATTAATGTGACTAGTTCAATATTCAGATAAATGTTCTATGATAGGTTAATGAACAATTTGCCGAATAATGATATATACATACTGCTTTGGTGATTTCAATAGTCTGTGTTAAATTTCTCTGTACAAAGGATTATTAGACATAGTTAAAAGGATGCTTTATATGTGAGAAAATTGCATGACCCAATAATGTATACACAAATAAGTAGTTGGAATGCGATTCCAGATGTATTACGTAATATCTTACATGTACTTTTAAATACTCCCGAATAAGTAGAAAACGTTGATTGCTCACTGGGCATAGAAACAATATCTGAGAACTCATAACCCTTAGAATATCCCGTATTGTTGTCTGTTATTCTTATTATTAGCGAAACTGCAAGTGATTAATAGATTGGCACATATTGTACTCTTAATTACAGAGCTCTACTATTAAATGATCTGTACTATAAAACGTAAATAAGATGTGAATTCATAACACTTATTAATGCAGGTTTATAGAAAACAACTGATGTTATCTCTTCTGCATACTGTTATAAACCGATAACATTTTTTAATTAACAATAAACCCTACCCTCTCTACTAGCACTCTGCAAAGTAGTCATACTAAGTCTTTATGATAATTATATTAAGTAGAATATGAATGAATATGAACTCGATATATGGATGCATCAGTATGATGTAATTCATAATGATGAGAAATCCTGTGTATAGATCAATGCTGGTGATAAACAAATACACTCAGTAAACAAAATACGTTTATTTTCACTGTTGAAATCATAAATTGTTCTTAGATGAACCATAATTGAAAACCTCAAAGCTCCCGATGGATGTTTCGTCCTAGTATGGAACACCCCAGTAATGTGCACCTGTCATCCCGAACGCGCAAAGCGAACACAGGGCCTTTGGTTTCGCACACGGACACCTAACAATTAGACTCTTGAGTCGGCATTCAACGGTGTTAATATCTAACTTCAATCAATCTGCAATCCTGAGTAATCCTTCATCTATTACCTACGGTCGACAACTGTCTCACACTCGACATGGATCGAACTCCGTTAGTAACGGCTTATCAATAGAAAAGAATTTGTAACATATAGGAGCTAGTCACTAGTGAGAATATGATTGTTATTAGTATCGGAGATTTGTGGAGATTGCAATATTTTCAGAGTTGGCCTAGCCAAAATCACTTCGTCATTTAAACTGTAAAAATACAACAGTTTCCACAAATCCCCAATAATAATAAAATACAATTATCATGAGTTATTACCCAAAGAGGGAAACAAAAAATAGTTTTAATGAAGATATAGTAATATGGTTCAAATTTCATGCTAATATGGAAAAACGTAACGTAACGTTTCATTTCTTGTGTAACGTGACAATGAAAAAATAGCAAAACAGACATCCTACATAACCACAATATTGTAAGATATTTATTATTATCATTATTAAGATGATTATTATTACCACAGAGGACGCTAAAGAACGAAACTCCCTCAGTAACGTAATTAATTCGTCATTTTTTCCTATCTAAATGTTTGTACACGAAAGACTGTGTCGGAAAAATGTTCATTTTAGTAGTAGTAGTAGAACTAAGCACTAAAAAAGCAATTCATTATATATATATATATCTGCATGAATATATTGTTAACAAAAGTACGTTTATTATTACTACGATCTGACATATAAAACAAACTTGATATTAAATAAACACGCTAACAACAACAGATTTTATATAAATAAAAAGTCAATAATTATTACATCAAAGTGGAAAAAAGGAAAGTGTATTGAATAAAAGTGCATATGAACTGAAAGATAATAATAATAATAATTTAAATAACCCTAAATATTCTAAACCTGATTGATTAAATGACAATACCAATGAAAGAGTCAGTGTACTTTCTTTCATCTTGTGTAAAAGTATACATATACTGTAGTATAGTGTTACAATATGTGATTTAGATTAATCTTCTTAACTACATTTCAAATAATTTTACCCGTAGGAGTTATAAAATGTATCATTTGCAAAAATCAGTGTTATGGATTAATGGTTTAAGCAATCAAATTTCAGAGATTAAGTCATCCACCCACATACAAACACACACAATTCATAGTACTATTTTATCTACCCTAGATTGAACAGATACATAATTCCTGTACAAAGCACAAAGTCTAGTATTAAAAAACTTGTATTAAATGATGTAGGGTGATGATTGCAGATAGTTGACGTGCTATTTGGCACTCATAGGCAAGATGTACTACCATCTTGAAGGGACTGATGTCCTTGGAAGACTCGATCAAGTGTCACCAAGCTTCACTATCAGAGACGTTACGGTTGAGCTATCTGGGCCGCAACTGAACTCCTGGAGAACTGAGTGGTATTTACAATTGATTGATCACTGGGTAGGGACTAATGTCACGTGTCTCAGGTCCTTCTTAGTGCAGGTAAAATTCCATTGATATTTTAAGTGGTGGTTACTAGAAATTCAGTCTCGTTTGAAATTTTTATTAGCTATATTTAATCTGCAAGCCAGTAAGTTGTTGTGCATACTGAAACTGACCGCTCCAAAAGTTAAAGTATTATCTATTGGGTCACCGAATCGAAATATTGAACAACTTATTTAAAATGAAAGGTCCTTATAATTATTTATGAAGTATGGAAATTTTACTGTTGCCAAAACAAGCTGATTGAATTTAGTTAGGAATTTCGACAACGTGAAAGTACGAGTACTTTAATAATAATAATCGCAATAATAATAATAATAATAATAATAATAATAATAATAATAATAAAACACTGATAGTTGACTAGTAGACTGAATAAAAATTAATAGCTCAACATAACTTTTCACCACGCTTCACACTGGTAGATAAGTAAATAACAAATACCACTGAATATTTTCATACCTTAAGATAGTTTCAATTACAACTTGATGAAATCTTTAAACATTGTGAAATCGAAAGAAAATTGTCAGACATGAAATCTTCGGATTTAATTCTAGGACATAGATGAGTATGCATAAGCTGAGAAGTCTCATGACTAAAATGAAACAGCTATCCAAATCTCTTTACTTTCAATGCCATTTCAGTTGATACTGATCCATAACAAATACTATCTAAACGTTTTTGTGAGTTGTACGTAGTTGCTGGCAAAAATAAATACTGAGAATAACTAAAGTTTCACCATATACATTTAGTTCAGTCAGTCAGTCAGTAACAACGTAGAACTTCGTACATACGTACATCAGTTCCACCACATTAGCAAAGAGATACAGTTATCGATTCAAATCCCGTAGTGGTGAGGCAGTAAGACTATAAGCAGTAATCGGTAAAATCACGGTTTGAAGATGTTATTCAAGGAGTATGATCCAGTGAAATAAATTTGGAAAGAGAAAAAAAGGAGACAAGGAGGATTCAGGAGATTAGAATTTGGGAGAACACAAAGAGTGTATGCACCTGCACCATTGAAAACGATTTTGAGCCATGTCATTCAGGGTCTCTAACCATCGGTTGCTATCATCTCGCGGATCCCAACCAGGTAGTCTACACCTACCAACATGGCTCAGTTCACTTGTCAATGACTTCGTGGATTTGTGCCATGTTTTGGTCTGACCGCCCCTAGCTTCCTTCCAACCTACTCCAACACTAGAAAACATCGCACGTCGGGGCAGTCGATGGTTGGGCATACGTAACACATGTCCCAGCTAACTCAACTGATGAAGTTGAAAAGCAATGAAAACCTTCAGATTCAATTTCCGGTAGGATCACTGATACTGAAGTGTATCGGACTTGGACAAAACAGCTTTCTAGTGCTTTCATATTTTTCAGTGATGAAAACCATAAAGTTTAAAAATCTCTACAAATTAATTACTATGCTTTATCCAGTCATCTTACATCAGGTTCTTTAGTAATTCACTAACCAAGACTATGCAGATAGAATGCTTAGTCAAATAACAAGCAACTTAACGCTATCTAATATCATCTTGAAATCATTTAACCGGTAACTTAATTATTGAAATGAAATAAGCTAAATGAAGTTAGAAAAAGCAGATATAAATTAACGTTTACTGAATTGGCTTTGTTATATAATTATAGATTTGAAATGAAAAAAAATTGTTTGATCAAATTTTATTTACAAAAAAATATTGCACATGTGAATGTGTTCACCGGAAATTTACAATTTTCAGTAGTTACAACATTTCATAGAAGATAATTGTTGGTATCTTAAAATGTAATCACTTTTGGATGTTGTCTCAGTTCACAACAAACACTTGCAGTTTATAATATCTGTTTAGGTTATAGAAATTTTTATTAAAGGGTTCTGTGGAGGCTGTTGAATTTTATAGTTTATTTCAGTGAATGGTGTGAATTAGACAACGATTGGAAACAATGATCAGTACACATTGCTGAAATCATCGAACTTAGAATCCTCAAGGCAAAAGGAAAACGGGTATACTAAGAAATACACTGAGCCAGGAACTGCCAGCATACATCAAAAGAATGAACAACACTTGAGAGCGATTGGACAGGAGAGCCCATGACAGAGTTGGTTGGAGATTGTTCCACGATGGGTAATAGGCGTAAGTAATGGTACTCCCTAATGGTGTGCTTCCAACCATGACCTCGTCAGAGATTGATGGTTTATATTGTCTAACTTTAAATGATCCGAGATTGTACAGTATTTTAGCAAATTACAATGTCTATTGTTCAAGGTTATTTTTCGTGAAATAAAAAAATATAAACTAGTAGTTACGGTCACATAGATCTATAATTGTATGTCATCTATTGAAACATTGGAAGTGATAAATTACAGTTTAATTTACATGGAAAATTAATGTATTATTTAGTTAATGTTTTTATCGGTTATTAATAACTCGAAATCTGGCACTTATGTACATCTATTCAAGTTGCTGTACGCCATATTGGCATAGTGGGACAAAATTATCATAAAAATCTCAGTAGTAAAAAACGATTGGGCGTAGATGTGATTCGACAAAGAATGAATTTGTGGAACAGTAAAAAGAAATTACAAGGTAATTTAGAAACTTATGGTCTAGGGGAAGATAAAACATGACAGTCAACATCGAGAAAAAAAGTAGAGACACAACGAGTGGATTATTATCATTATTATTATTATTACACTTAATCGTAAACATATGTAAAAGTGAATACACGAAAAGTATGTTTCATAGCTTAACAGAATGTATTTTGTTTGTGGACTTACATTACTTTCTGGTTGTGCAACCTAAAATTTGTGGAACTGTGTAACACAGATAAGACAGTATGATGGAAAACTTTCATAGCTCGAAAGCAGTAGCTTGCAATATTCTGTTCTTGATTTCCAGTTACAGAATGTATAAAGTAGCTTTTCATCCTCACTTTGTATCGATTAGAAATAAAGTAAATGAAGAAGGACCATTTAATTGTTTTGAAAGAATCTCCATTGCTAAATCAAGTAGATTTAAGCTTATAGTACCATTAATACCAGCATTAAAGTATTGAGACAACACCTGTAAATCAGCTGATGAGGCTGTAAATCCTTATCGAAAAACAATGCGGTTATATGTACTATATTCAGCTAAGAGCTTTAGGTAAATCTAAGAACAATTTTCACCTTTAGATAGCATTATTAAAAAAACAGATACAGTATGACAGAAAGTAACTACAAAACTTTATATTACAAGGCAAAAGGCCTGCAAAACAAACTTATAATACCTTTTCCAAGCAAATATGGAACTTAGACACATAAAAGCACATTCGATTAGTTTGATACCACTAATTACAATCTTTTGTTATTTAGTCAACTTTTGACATAAAACAACTGATCTTTTCCAAAGTTTTCACTTAAAAACGGATAGTGAGTACTGAAGAGACCTACTAAAGTAGTGGAACCTTTAACACGTGGTTTTCAACGTAATCGAGTTATCAAGTAATCGATATGTGATATAAATTATCATCAGATATAAAATAAATAAACAAGGAAACACATTCAATCTTTAGATGCGATAATATATAGTAAATTAACTGGAGCTTCTTACATTTTGGAAATACTGAGTCTAGCATTCTTTTGATTTATGTGGCATTTTTTAATTTTTTGTGTATGATGAGTATATCTCTAAGGTTAATTATGTACGAGCTTTCAGCTATCTAATCAGTGATTTATATATATATATATATATATATATATATATATATATATATATATATATATATATATATATATATATATATATATATATATATATATATAAATCATACAATTTATGATTGATCTTTGAGCAATTGTAAAGTGGTCTTGACAAACCTAACTACTTATTGAGATCAAAATAAAATTATAATTTAGTGTGGGACATTAAGTTTAGTAGTCAGAAGTTAGGGGAAAAAAGAATTAAAGTTTTCATAACAATCACATATCAGTTTTAATGCCGAAATACTATTTAACTACATTTATAAATGAATTTTGCGCCGAAATTCAATGTTGCTATCTCAAACTTGATTGGTTTATCCACTAATTATGACTAAACCGTAGAATAATTACAGGAACATACAATAACTATTTATAAGAAACGATTTTAAAATATAACAGATCTGATAAAGGTATATTACAGGGAGTGTTCACTGGTATAAGTAGTCAAAAAAGAACACAATAATACTCCCGCTTCTAAATACTTGTCACATATTAAACATACATTGCCTAATTAATATTTATTCACAAATTAATTGACTTAAGACAACGGTCTACTGACGATACATACAAATACCAACACACTATTTTTTAACCCTCCATCATTTCCTTCACCATTTCTACATTTTGCAAGAAGTAGAAACTAACACTTTTCAACCCACCAGTAATACGTATGCGTACGAAGAACATGAAGTTGTTATGTATTATAACTATGAATCCTTACATTTACATTTGTATGATCTAAGTGTAGTGATGAGCAATTTAATAAAAATATTTATAAGACTGTACACTTGTAATCAAGATTCACAAGACGATTAAGCAGTATTAAAAACGATGTATGCTGATTTATTTCCAGATAGATGGTGGGAAGCTATAGTTAGAAGATCTAAGCTAAAAAGTGAGGGGAAGATATGAGTGAAAAAGACCGTTTACTAATGACCTTAATCGAGGATTCTTCTAAATTGTCCAAAGACTAATGCTGAAAAATGTAAGTAGTTGAATTTTGACAATATTGTCAGATTTTAGATTAACACTTGTATAGAATTGCGAGAGAGAATTGTCTAAATCAGTAATAATTAAAGAGAAGTATGCGTATTCGATAGAGAAAAAACTGGTTCCAGGTTTTCAATGGTGGTCTAGCTTAGATTGACCCATGAATTCAACTATTAAAATAATAATAACAATAAACGAAAAAAACCCAGAATATATGGTGGTGGTGATCTCGAAAGCTAATATTTGGTTTATATATATACTATATGATAGCTAACTACATAATCATTTACACATACACAGACTCAAATACTCGTCAATCGATCGACCCATTTACTGTAAGACCCCTTGATAATTGTGATAAAATTTGTTTCTTTTAAGAACACATATATCCATGCTGCAATCTGTGTGTTAAAGTGGTAATAGATGTTTTTGTTCATCGCTCTGCATTCTTCAATTACTTCTTATGCCTTAAGCTACTACTCTAAGTTGTATGATCATCATTCAAAATACGGAATACATCGATAGATAGCTAGGTTAAAACCGATTCCATTTTACCTCATAATTAAATGATATAGAAAAAGGGATTATGTACCGATGAAGATTTTCAGCACAAGTGAATGAGAAGTCGACATAATGGTAAGCTTTGATTACACTGTTCATAAAGACCATGAAAGCTCCTCAGTTAAACTAATCAGCTAAGAGAACTCAACAAAAAAACATATTAACAGTTACTTGTTCCTTTCTTAGCATATAAGATAATTCACTTGGTTAACACACGAAGCAAGACGAAACATCCATTGGGAGCTTTGAGGTTTTCAATTATGGTTCATCTAAGAACAATTTATGATTTCAACAGTGAAAATAAACGTATTTTGTTTACCGAGTGTATTTGTTTATCATCAGTATTGATCTATACACAGGATTTCTCATCATTATGAATTACATCATACTGGTGCATCCATATATCGAGTTCATATTCATTCATATTCTACTTAATATAATTATCATAAAGACTTAGTATGACTACTTTGCAGAGTGCTAGTAGAGAGGGTAGGGTTTATTATTAACTAAAAAATGTTATCGGTTTATAACAATACACAAATGGGACGAAACAGCCATCGAGTGCCTCCAGGCTTTCAATTATTGTCCAGTTAAGATCAATTCATGATCTCAACTGTTAAAAGATGTAAAATGTGTCTAATATTTTCATAAAGCATTTTTGCCGAAACAACAAAGCATTCTTAAACCTTAGTACTAGTTGGAATGTGATTATTAAGTGAGTATAAAGATGAGTGACTTTTCTGTTTTCAGTAAGAAGTTATAAACACAAAGTAACATTGTACATGATAATTTGTTGATATGGTCTTATTTGTACAGTTAAAAAACTGTAGCACCAATCATGAACAACATACGTACATTGATGACCATTGATTTCTTCAAATGTTTTGTAAAACTACAGTTAACAGTTTATACTATACTGTTTAATAAATGATTAACAAATATTTATTTCCCTAAACGAATAGGCTTTTTGTAAAAGTTTAAAAGAGAGTATTAGTATTTCTTTTCGTCAATAATCACCATTATGCGTAAAATCAAAACACGGTATATACCACAGAGTATGCTTAACTATCTACATACACACTGACCCTATTATGCACATAGGTATATACATATAAAAATGTTAGTAATTTCACTTGATGATTCATTACAAAAATTGAACTAGTCCAAAGGTTAAAGAAAAACTGAGTAACAATAATTGGTAACCAGTTCAATACGGTAAACAGACATGCAGCAAACAAACATCAATTAGAGAGCAAAATAAACAACAATAAAATACGCAGATAGATTCGATGTTTTTCAAAAGAAAATGTGTGTTATAGATGTTTTCTTTTAAAAAAATGTATCTATGAAAACATGAAACAACTGTAGAATAAAACTTAGAAACAGAAAAACAAAATTCGAGATAACAAATCAATAAATTCGACTGTGTTATGCATTTTATCATAACTGTTCTATATAAAGAGAATAAACTTCTTCGGTACCCAACTCTTCGATTAAACACATAAATACATATGTATACATACACACCTGTGCAGGTAAACGAAAAAGCATAGAATGGAAAAAATGAAGAAACAGTACTAGTATAATCATCATAAAAATTATCTTGACCCGAATTATTGAGGATAAAATTATATATTGAAAATATACACATAAAATTTATTAATTTTATGGAAAATCATAAAATCTTATTTTAAAAAGTGTATTTTTTTCCCTTTATTAGTAAATACCGGCAACATAATAATATGTATTTCGTCAGTTAATTGGACAACGTTCAGGTTTAAGATTTTTCGGAAGAAAGATATAGATTTACAAATTTTTTTATAATCTATATAATGGAAACGAATTCAAATAAGAAAATATTTATTCATGATAGAAAGTTAAGGAATTCTTGACTATAGAATGTTTTACTTGACTAAATTGATATAAAATCTATTTAAAAGGATATAGAATCATATATTAATTGGTTTTGAACTTATACACTTCAGTGTTAAGCTGAATGATCGGTACAAAAGTAATTCATCGTGGTTAAAACACTCTATCTCAAATCGACACATTGTACCCGTATCTGTTTAGACAGTTAAGGAATAGTACTAGCCTATTCTTGCGTCGCCTGTGGCGATATGTTCATCTACTATGGTGTACCCCATTCATTTATAATTTATGGCTGTGAAACGTGGTCTTTAAATTAGAGAATATTCGCACGTTAGTAATAATCGATTATAGATGCCTTCAATCCACTACTCATCTATCTTGGGTCCAACGAGTGAGGAACACTGAGGTTAGATAGAAAATTAGGTAAAGATATCGAAGTTTGTAGTGAAGCAGTGATTTGTTATCGATTGCAATGCTTGGAACACAATATTACATATTCGCTCAGTGGTGACTAGTAATAGAGACGGATGGAAGTTAGATGAGGTGGCCAAACCAAAACGTGGCATCAGTTTACAAAGTCACTAACTTCTGGTCTGAGCCATGTCGGTATATGTAGACTCCTTGGTTATGGTCTAGGCGACTATCACAACCAGTGGTTGAAGACTGTGTGACATGGCTCAGAATCGATCACAATGACGTAGGTGTATACACTCTTTGTCCTCCCCTAAACTGTGAGATTAAAAATACTTTGTACATTTCTTTCTACGAACCAATCCATCCTCACTGTATCATATCCTTATATACAGTCTTTTTTATATATACTATTCCCACTGAAGTAACTGCTTAAATGAATTCGGTATTCATCTTGTCGTGCTAATGAAGTATGGCAACTTGAACCGATGCATATATGTAACTAGTCCTACATTGTAGATTACTGACCGATGCTCAGTCATCCCTTAAATAAACGAACAGTGCCGATCGAGTTAAGAGTAGGGTGGGAGAATAACGATGAGTGGACAAACTAAAACGTCGCATAATTGCATGAAGCCACCGACTTTTGAATCAAGCCGTGCTGGTAGGTGAAGACTACCTGGTTACAGTAAGCGTGATTATTGTTATTAAACGGTTGGGAACTTCAGTTGTCATGACTCAGAATATCCTCTCAAATTTTGAGTTTTAAAATAATTTTATACCTTTCTGTTCCATGAATTCATACTTTCTTTTCGAACCATGTTATCTATGCCCAATTAATGCGTTACATTCAAAAAGTAATATACAAAAAATGAAAAAACTAGAAATTAAAGTAATAACTAGGACTTTCCTAGTAAAATATTGGTTAAATACGAAAAGACGTAAATGTGATTTAGTTAGCGAACAGGCATAAGACTGATCACTAGACTGTAGGCTTCATAATATACCATAGACATACAACTATCTAGTTATCGAAATTGATGTAGGAATTAAAAGCCAATGAATTTTATTCAAGGTGAAAAATGAATAAATAAATGATCATTAAAACCATTTGCAATTACAACTTACACAAACACACTGACCAACATCAAATAATGTCACTATCTCATTCTATTTAGAATCTATGGTTAATTTTAAACTTAAAATACAAATAACACGGTTGTTGAATAAAAGTTAGCACAAAAAGGAATAATATAATAAATGATTCCATAAATTTTGTGAATTGCTTAAAATGCCTATATGACAGTGTATTTTATTCCTTTCGTAATGTGTTGTAAGATGTATGGGATATTTTTATCGATAAAGTTTTTATTATTATCATAACCAACGATCAGTATCTATAAGATTGAAAATTTGCTACGAAAAAAACACTAAAAGAAAGTCAACATATGGAAGCGTTTATTAGAAAGATAATTGGCAGTATTTATAATAATTAATGAGCATATTTAAAAATAAACGTTCAAAATGTTAATATGAAAATAAAATTTTACTACCTAATTAAACAGAAATTTATGTTAACGATTTAATTATGATGTTTTAGTAGGAGTTGAATACTGGCCAGAGCAGTAGAGTTCAAGACGCGTGCTCCATTCTATTTTGGATTCCTCAGATGAACTTACATACCGTATCCCAATGTTAACGTTCAGTCTGGGGCTCGATTAATTTATTTGAACACAAATATCGGTACAAAGGGGTACTGAATACATATACACCACACAAGTCACTTGATTTGTGTGTGGGCTGTGATATTATCCGAGAGCCCAAATCGAAGCACGTTGTTTTCTTAGAGAACCACACCTGGAGCCTTTGACATGAAGTTCTAATCCACAAGGCAGTGGAGCAACGTTAGGAGATGCAGTCCCATGGTAGCCGGTGACCAACTATATGTTCATACTCCATTTGTTCCCTCTGAATCCTGAAGCCCATGTGCACCATTGGTTTGAAATCAGGGTTTTTCAACTCCGCTATGTGAACCCTCTATGTCCACCAGCCATTCAAAGCACCGGACATTCTCTTTTCGTCCTTCCAATTTCGTAAGCAACACACTCACCGTACGAAGGCGGTGAGCAGAACTTTCCTGTCAGTGGATGTATACGCGTGGCCATGTGAGAGCATTTCGAGAGAGAGAGAGCGGACTCGCCCATTCTTCGATCTTACCAGGGCATTTAGAGGCCTGGGGCTCGAACTCATTATTTTTACCAAAGGTGTTATTCACAGAGTTAATGAGTCCAGATAGGTGGTGGCTTGTGCATAGGGGGTGAAATTTGATTTCCGTTTTAAGGGTAACAATCTTCTTGTTATTGATGTTATGGGCTTCAATCGACCAATTTATATATATATATATATATATATATATATATATATATATATATATATATATATATATATATATATATATATATATATATATATCCTGACTCCATTGCCTTGAGAGTTCAATTTGAGTCATAAACATTTAATCATAATTTAATTGAAATCATAAACTGATTTAACTTAAGCAACCAATGAAAACCTGGAAGAACTCAATGGCTATTCTGTTCGAGTATGGAAATCCGCAACAAAGTGATCTATGGACCCCACTACCTGACACATAGAGATTGCTTAAATGAGATCGATTTGTGATTTCAATAATCAACAATCTCCACAATCCCATAATAATAATTACTACAATGCGTTTGTCCAGTTAAGTTCAAAAGATATATTACAAGGGCATGACAGTTTCTATTATCGACAAATTATAATTTAAATTTTATTTATTTATTTCATATTGTAACGTTTAAAAATGTTACTATTCCTTTTCAATAAAATATCAGTGTATGTATTCAAATGAATTAACTGGTATTCATTAAGCATAAAGTAATGATTCGTTTTTATTGCAGAAAAATAATCATATTGGTAATGTTATTCTCTTTTTGACAATCATTAGTTAAACAAGAAATAATACTTTCTTTATTCTCAATTTCGTAACAATAGAAAACTGAGTATATATAGATTAATACACGAGATAAGCATAGAACTATTGGATACCTAACTATCAACCATAGTAAACAAAATCACTTCAAATATTTACCAAATAATAAAATTAGTGGTGGTTGTAAAAAATTACTTTAATAGTCTGTTGTTTTTCAGTCGCTATGATTTATTGATATAAATAAATGGATGAACAATATGATATGTCTGATACTCGGAAGGATCTTAATGTCCTCTGATAACAGCTTACTAGTTTCCCAGAACTTTCTCTACTTCAACCTCAAGTGGAAAACAGAAAGTGGGGAGTATGAACAGAAGCTTTACTTCTAATGTTCCTTTATGTACAGGGGTTACGTATAGGAAGAAAGGGTATTTATAGGCTAACTAGCGATTAAGAATTTCTAGGAGCTTCTGAGAACACATTTGATCTGATAACAAATAAGGTAACATACAATCCATTATATTGCTAGAAATCTCTGATAATTTCCCACTGGGGATTCATTGCATGAAGTATTTTCAGTCTTTTTCCACTTTCAGAAAAATTATTCGAACAATTGTCTAGAACTGCCAACGTAACACAAATGAAGTTGAAGTGATTACGGGGGTATTATTCAAACTAAAGTTTACTAAACATTTATCGAAGCCTTCATCATACTGATAATATTGACATACCTGGTTTAAAAAAGCCCATACACCAACAAGGATTGAACAAACTCAATCGAGAACGTCAACAAGAAAAATATAAATCCTTACAGCTCGTTAAATATGCTAAATACTACATTGATTTATTAAGAAAGCATTTTGCATTTTATACGTCTGAGTATAGGAACAATGACGAAAATTAACGGTGATCTGCTTGTAAATCAAGCTGACAAAAAAGCCGTTTAAATGATCCATATCGATGCAAGTGCAAAATCTAATTTTTAAAATGTTAGAACTCTCGATCCCAAATATAATTCTTAACTTGTGAAATATCCTCGTTTTGTGAAGGAGAGTTTATCATAGATTAAAAACAAATTTAGAAATCTCGAAGTACACAAATTTGACTAATTAATATACAATTAATAGATTCACTGTGTATATATTATAACTAAACAACATTATCTACTGTAGCTTAAGATCATTAAATTAAGTGACCTTTTTAAATCCGAACTTTGACCGCTTTTAGAGAGTGAACACTAAAGATGAAAGCCTGAAATTTATTTTAATCATTAGTAAACATAACATAACCTAACACAAATAAACAGAAATTTAACCGGCAAAGCTAGTCTATCTATGCTCGTTTAGACAGTCACATACGGCCATTTTTTGCATTGTGTTACCTTCAACTTGTCTGCCAGGTTACATGTTCGGGGCGAAACAAATATATTGAAAGATCAAGAAGAAGTATTAATATCAAAATCTACAAGAAAATTTCCAAAAACGTGGTCACTGAAAGGACAGTATGCTTTCAGTGATACAACCAATCCCTTGTCACCACTTGATAGTGGAAAGGATGTTGATGATGTTTGAATGTCTTTTACGATAAACAATAAGTAAACAACCTCGAATTTACTAACATTTTGACTACAAGACTTACACCTAGTGTATTAATAGAAAAAGAACACTGTAGTCAGTCTAAATCTTATGCATTCAGTTGTGATAATTAACTGACTATGAAATTTCATCTAAGGTTTAATTTTGCAAACCTCAGGTTGCTAGCTTATTACCATGTTGTTGAATTGACAATTCACTATTTATTTTATTTATGCTGGTTATTTGGATCTTCATATTGATGTTTAGGACTGCGATTGATCCGTCTCTAATTCACGTATGTGCATCCTGTGCGAATCACCTCTGCCTAAAAATTCTTAGGATTTAATGGAAATATCGAGACAATCTATATAGGGTGAACATATGCCAATAAGAGACCGATCAATCTCAGTACCAAGCATCAATAAGAGGATTCAAATAAACAATTTATCCCATCTCATAAGCCAGTGGTTTTCTAGAGTTAGTAGCTAAGTGAGTCACACAATAACGTTTGAAGTCAACGGACCTGGGTTTGAGTCCCGGAGTGAACATCTAGGATGCTGGTACACCAAACTGGTAAGACCCAAATAGAACGAAACAAACGTCCCCTGTTAGCCACCATTCATCTCCGCTTAAAAATATTTAATTGATATAGATTTTATACTTAAACGTAAAAACCTACATTTACTACTGTTTTGATAAAGAACTAATTGAAAATATAAGTATTTCTTGAGTCAACTTGTATTTTGAATGTATCAACAGTAACATTAAATCCACTGGACTTTCGGATTAGCTAAATACCAACCTCTTTTATTACATGCCTTAAATTCTAATTTTCTCTATTCTCTTTTGTTTTATATCTAAGTTTTACTCTTCACGTTTATATTGTTTCTCTCATTTATTATTACATAGCCTATGAGATTATTCTGTTGTATCTAAAATTTTGATTCAATGTTATGGTTTAATTTTTATCTAGTAATTTTTTAGATTAAAAATCGAACGAACAACATTTTTTTTTAAATCTCTCAATAACTAGTTTCCATTATCCAAAATTCTCTATAGTTCTAATGTAATTTAACCGCTATATATTTGATACAAAATAAGTGTAAATTTGTTTTATTTTTAATGATTTATACTATTTTGTGCTTAGGTTGTAAGTATTTGAAAGATAAATGAGAATTCATGATTTATTTTGCTGTGACTATTGTTGTTCTCAATAGCATTTTTTTTCTTATAGACCGCCCGAATTTATCTGTAGATTACGAGTGTATAAAAATCAAAAGTCTACAATTTTGCATTTAATCATGAAATTTACCTTTCTTCCAAATATTCTTATTAATTGTCAAAATATACGAAGGAAAAGATTATTCCTAGTCACGAAATATTGTGAATTGACTGAAGTGAGAAATGTAAACTATTGTGTGTCAAACTAATGGTTTATAAAATTAGTGCTCTCCGCGATACCTCGAGGTCCTGGGTTCGATTCTTGGTGAGATCGTGAAAACACACTGCTGAGGAGCCTCGTGCTGGAGCGAAACAGTCGTCAAAGGCTTCCTGGTTCTCAGTAGTTCTCTAACTACGACCAGTTTGTGATGTAAACTATAGAATTTAAGAATCTCTACGAACCTATTCATTAATACCCATTGTCAGTTAGATTATTTAAAAATATATGCCAATCAAATACGCCTATTAGACATAGTTCAATAAAAATAATTGATAATGAATTTTCTCATTCCTCTGGAAACACATTTACTATCAATAATGCGTATCACATGACAATTAAATTCATAATGATAATTGTACTATACTAGTAAAATAATGGATTATTCATTAATTAATTTAATGCACCATTATCGCGTTATTGTACATTAGAATTTCAGTGGAAATAGCTAAATAGCAAGAAAACCTGTCAAGCAACACACCGTAATTGCGTTACAAAGAGGAATCACACGACTTTATAGTCAGAGATGTTAAAGTTAGCTTTCTAAAGTGTGTAAAGCATCGATAAAATGTCAAGAACCACACAACCTAGAGGGCTACAGTTTCTACCTGAATTCCTAAGGGCAACACGATTTTCCATAAGCCTACAACTAGCAGATAAGAGGTTCATACAATAAACATAATTAGTGTAGATAAAGATCATTTACCAATTAACTTAGAAAAACGAAACATACATGTGACTAAATACAGAATGATAAATATGAAAAAGTAATCGACAACTAGTTTGATTCATTATAATGGTATTGCAACTTATTTTTTCCACGATTTAAACTAGATGTAACTAAACTGAGCAATGCGTCAATGCTTCAGTAATTGATGTGGCTCTATCCGATTGTCTTCAGTTGTATGTATTCTAGAAAATAGATTCATTTCTAGGAGTGAAAGGTTATACAATCGACAGATAATTGATCAAGAAATGGCTTTAATTTTGAAAGAATTATACAGACGTCTGAAACGAAAATAGTTTGAAGTGAATACTACAATATTATAACTCAATGGATTTAAGACTTTACTGTTAGTCAGTATATAAAGATTTGATTTCTACTCAAGCACCACAATATAACCGTCCAAATACGAAGATAATATAGTTTAACTTATCATATGTAACAAAATTACATCCAGTTACTAATCCATTAAATAGCTAGCCTATCTGATCTAATAGTAAAGATAACAATAAGCATAAAAATTAAACCTCTTTCCAACCTTCATGCTTAATATCATGAGAGCAATTAAAGTATCAAAATGTAATATACTTATGAATCATTATAGCTGACAACTGTTTAAAAATATAGTATTGAAAATCACACTTATTCAAAGTACGGATGGTAATTTATTCAACCACAGTTTGTGACGCTTATAAAACAATAAAATAACGATATTCGTAAATAACTACTATATAAATATATGACAATATATTGACTAAAAACATAGATGTTTAATAGTATTAGAATAGTACATAAAATGCATACAAAAAATGTATGATGAGTACAATGCTTAGTTTCATAGAAAGAATATAATTATTTTCTAATTAAAAACAACCACAATTCCAATGAATTAGATCTCAAATGTAATAAAATAAATTTCGCCAGAATTCCACCCACACGAAAATGGTAGAATTTTCAAATATAGAATTAATAAATGCATACAATTCTTTAATATGCAAAGTACCTATTTAGTCCCCGTTATTTATATTATAAACACTAAAATCTCATCTCTAATAATAAAAAGCATAGAACATCCACATTTTGTGAGTTAAAATGCTACAAAGAACTTACGAAAGATGATTTTAAAATATCACAAAATGTATTAAACAAAAGAATATACATATATTCTGCCATAGATTACAATGCTACTTGACTAAAATACTATGTGTATTTAGTATTCAAACTTTTACAGTCAGTCATAATCACAATAGAGATTGACATAAACATTTCATGATATCGAAAACTATTTGATAAGTCGTTTCTTTAGTGTTGATGAGTAAAATGTATTGGATATATGTTTCTTAACTAAATATAGATAACAAAAAAAATTATCTCTAAAATTTGTGTTCTCTCATATTTTTTATTTGATTTTGAAGACGCTATTACTCAGTTCTCTAACGTAAAACATTCTTGCTAATCGAGTTAAGTGAAAGTTTGTGTTCTATACATGATTTTATCAAGTAAACAAAATCAGCTTCCAGATGATGACATATTATAGTTTAAACCTGAAAACTTAATCGATTTTGTCAATAACCAGTGATTAAAAGGCAATAATAAACGTCGAAAACCTAATTTTGGAAATCATTGTAAGTTTATTATTACTGATAATTAGATAAAATAGAACCATTAAAAAAGATAAATGCTGTTGAATTGCATATTTGATGTTCTGTACATAATATTCGAAAAATAAAACAATGACATACTTGATCTGTTCTACTGCTGGAAGCATTGCGTGGCATTCTACGAAGACTATGAGAACCACTGGAATACGAGTCACCTGACATTGAAAAGAAAATAACATCAATAAAACCGATTTATTCGAAAGGATTTTGTGGAGATTGATTTAATTTATAAATAGTATTCATCAAAAGTCGACCACATTTAGGTTATCGTAAAAAATTAAGGTTCATTGGACATCTATTTTGTCGTAGTACGGGACTCTAAGATGTCCTGAATTCCTAGTGAGATATTTCAATTTGTAGAGTTCAGTTAGGTCGAGAGATAGACAGTTATTTTCAAGAGTATTGGGGAACCATCAAGTTAAATAACAAGTTGACTGAAATTGAAACGGCATAGCTGGATCTTGACCCAATGGTTCTAATGACTAAGCGTTGACAGAAAAATATCTGAAGATCCTGTGTCCGATCCCTAGTGATTTCGTAGGTGGACACCGCTGAGGAGTTCCATAATAAAACAAGACATATTCACTTTTGTCTGGTTTTCAATGGTACGCAAAATAAGATCAACCTGTGATGAATACTACCTGGAGATTAAACCAATGAAAAGAACTTTATTATTGGTAAAGTAAAATCACCGAGTGATACAATAAGAAAAATTTCATTTGCATATTCATATTTTAGTAGCAGGATAAAACTAGAAGTTTTCAAATAATTTCTCCAAGTTTAACTATTTTGATGTGTCTTTACACAATAACACATATTTCCATCTTGTATTTTTCTAAATTCCTTATTAGGGTTAATGAAACTCTATTAAGATCAATATGGCATAATCCCATCGCTCTCTCAGTATGGAGATTGATGTCGATATGATTTCTCTAATACTCCACAGTACCAAAAAATAATCATGTGGTGTACATTTCTTTTACTGTTTTTTCTCTCAAACGATCAATTATTTCAGTTCCATAATTCTCTATCTTACTACCAGAGATGCTTGAAAAAATTGCAAACTTAGTGACTTGGGAAAATTGTATCACGAAACCACTTTTTAAATCATTGATCCAATCTTAGAAAGACGAACGTGAATAGTGGTACGATCTACTTTTTTTTCTTGTTACATAATTGATAAAACTAAGTTCACTGTCTAATGTTAGTTATCAGCAATAACTAAAATAATCATGACGTAAGCGTGATAGTTAATCTGTACCTTGTAAAGCAAGTGCGGTTGGCGTTGTTGTAGCGGAACTACGTCTTAATCGTTCCATATCGGCTAGAGCTCGATCTCGTTCTGTTTGACTTGTTTCTAGAAGACGTCTAAGACGATCTAACTCTGTATGTAATTGATTTTTCTCTTCTAATGCTGCCATTTTTTCACGTAAATGCGTCTGTAATCGTTCATTAGATTCCAATAATAATTTGTCAACCTTTTAAAAGATAAAACAAATTATATATAAAAAACAATCAGAATACAAAAAATTCTGAGGAAATTATAGTAAGTGATATATCTCCAACCTTAAATTTTCTTACAAGCGATTTTTCAGATAAATAAAGGGTTACTTCATTAAAATCGCTAATAAAAGGCGTGCCTTACATTTTTTTCAAACATTGTAGATCTTTTATAACAGATTAATAATTTCCATTATTTATAAAGTAACGTTATATCTATTCTTTGAATCGTTTCAAACCATCTCGTCTTGGTAGTAAGCGGTGCTAATATATGTATGGCGTATGTTTTTATAAAATACGTAGTTTGAGGTATTATTATATTTCCTTTATTGTAGGCTTTTATTTCAATTATTCAATGTTGTTTTATGTTTTACTGTTTCCTAATTATGGTTAAATAATTATACATTTGTGGTGAATGTGAACTTAGGCGGAAATAACCAATTAATTGTTTAATCCAAAATTATCGAGTGCTTTCGTAAAGTATAAAAATTATACATTAAATTCATTATTTGCACAACTTCCTTCAGTTGTCTTTTACATGCTGCATGATTATTTCAGTTCTGTTATTATTAAGATTGCTCTCTGATTCCTAGGCATTCCACTTGTTACTGATGATACATACCACTAATATCTGTAAACATAAGTAGCATATACCACACATCTAATGCTCAGTATTTTTATGCACAAATTAGGATTTTTCTTGTTTGTAGTAACTTGTGATCATTTAAATGATGTATGTAATCCTTAAAGATTTTTCACTCAAGATGACAATATACACAGTAATAAGAGGTAAATCTGTTTGGTATCTTAGTGTTCTGATTGGCTACTAGAGACTAAAGAAATTGTGTGAGTTAATTGGTGTTTGAATCTTTAATCACTGTTCATGGTTATTGGTGTTATTAATTAAGGAGAAGATAATCATTAGTTCGATCGGTTAAAAATGAAAATATCATTAATAGACTTGATAGTCCAGTAGATCCAATTATGTAGGGTATATAAATGGTTGAAATTAAATCTATACCATGATTCCTATATATGTTATAATAAATTCAAACATACCGTCGCAGTTAAACGTGAACTATGATCCTCATTTAATTGTTCACGTTGTCTAGCTCTTTGTAATTCTGACTGGATTTCATTCATTTCAACTTCCATATCTTTAATACGTTCTTCAGCTGTAGATAATTGTACACGTAATTCATCAACAACTGTTACGTTAGGATTATTGTTGTTACTGTTATTATCATTAATTAAATGAGAACTTTTGTCGTTTTTAATAGTTTTTTCATCATTAGAAATAGTTTCATTTTCACCACCATTTTCCATAGCTGTATGCATTATAGTTGATGTTGTTGTAGGTGTATTTACTTTTTCATTTTGTTGCATTGTATTCACTTTGACAATGGCTAATTCGTTTTGTACTGTTTCTAATTCGCTAACCAAATGATTTGCATGATCTTTTGCCTTTATTATTATTGTATAATTGAAGTGATAGAAAAAGAATAAACATAGAATGGTTATAGCAATGAAAAGATATTGCTATGACAACTATACAGTAAATGATGACGAAATTATTAGATTTGTCAATTAAGAAATTGTACAGTAGCTTTTTCTCTCTCTTGCTCGCTCACTTACCCATTCGCTCAGTTTTGATTACTCAATTATGATCAATTAGTACGCTCCACAACAGTGTACACTATAAACAATGAAGATATGATTTGATTGTGAACGAAGAATTTTCAAGTAACGTTAAGGGTATGAGGCCAGTTGTCCTTTTGAGTTTGTACATACAGTTGAAAGATACTTAATCTTGAGGTACGTTAAAAAAGAATCATGAAGTGATTTTAAAGACGTAGGAGAGTGGATAAAGTGCCCAAACGACAGTTGAGAATCTATGGAGTAACGTATAGTGTACTGTCTTTAGGGTCGATCTATTCTAAGCCCACTTCACTTGTTGTCAGAAAGCAGAGTACATGGAGATGCTGCGACTCTTATGTTTTCGACTCTATTTCTCATTAACCAACCTGCTTATCACGTTAAGACTTAGAGGAACGAATGTTCCAGGTAATATAGGTCAATTGACTCATCACGATATCCAAGACTGACCAGCACGTTAAGGTAGCAGCCATTGTCATACGTAAATTCATTTAATTTCTACCATTCTCTAAATCCACAGTTCTATAATCCCTTGATACATACCTTTTCATCCCGATTTTTCAAAACCACAATCTCAGTGACGAATCTCTCTCGCTACCATAGCCACCAAATTATTTCAATTCATTTACTATCCATAATGTTAATTTCACCCAGTCGTGCTAATGTACTGTGGAAACTTGGGCCGACTCAAACTTGTTTAAGGCACTTCATTGATTATGACTGACTGAATGACTGAGTATACACTATTCATCAGATTAATGACGTGATAATGTAAAAGGTCAATAAATGTGGACAAATGATAAGCAAGAATTCGACAGAGAAAATGTTAAAATTAAGATTTGAGGGTAATCTGGAAATACTATTATCAACTCTTAGAAGGCTTGGCAGTCAGATTATTCTGCAATAAATAGATACATTGATATTGATATGATCTATTACCATGTAAGGTAAAAGTCAAGAAAATAGCCAATAAGAATGCAAATATGCACGAAGATAACAAAACTTCTAGGAACAACCGGTCACAAACAAAATCAATAAACCGAAATAAGTTGATACCTATGAGATAAACCGTAACACTTATGAAATAAACGCAGTTAATGAAAGCATCTCAATATGAAATATCCAGCTCAGAAGGTCTAACGCCACCAAAAGATTCACTATGAGATTTATCGTATCATCAATCTATTTTTCAATAATTAACCAGAAAACAATTTAAAGACGAAAGATTTAAGTCTTGGTAAGACACTCACAACAAATCATCTACAACGAAACTATATTAAGACTATCATTTATACAGGTTCATTTGCATGACTAAACAGTACAATAAACACTAATGGCTCACAACAGTTTAATTGGACCAAATTCAAGACATGCATCATGGGATTCGACCTAAACGTTGTACAGTTAAACTAAACCACAAATCATTTCATAGATATATAGCTAAAAAGTAGACCAGACATATTCACGTGATAAAGAATTATATAAAAATATAAACAGACCATATATCTTGTCATACATGCACAATATCCTTTTTTGGAAATATGTTATCCTAGCTAGTTAATATACCATACATCGATTAGAAAAAGGAATTAGCTATAACTAGTGCCTAAACAACCATTACAGTCAAAATCAATGAATTTAAGTTTATCATTGCATTCTTCCGGAACTTAAAAAAAAGGTTAAAAATGTTATACTCACAGTCTGTATTGAAACTTTTCTTCTCTCATGAACACAGAGACAAGATAGTTTTAATACAAAAAACAGTTCTACTGTTACAAACATTTAACTAAAAATTTCATCCGACCCGATAATATTAAATAGAAACTACATAGAAAATGTCAAGCAGTAGAAGAAAATAATTTTTTATGGGAAAGCAGATTTCCTTATATCTCTCTCCCCGAATATATATCTATAAACATTCTCACTCGAATATTATCGACCAAGTCGGAGTTTGTGTAGAACTGCGGTATGACTTCTTCATCATAACTGGAGTTCGTCATTATTACCCCTTTCATGTTTTATATAATCTTGCCATAAATACGTTACTTTAGGTGGCTATCGAATCACCTAACCTTTAAAAGACTGACCACCAATCGGCAGATCCTCACATTGCCTTATAAAGTATAAAAATAGTTTATCATTGTCCGGCGAATACGCTAGCAAGAGAGATGAGTGATCGACAGACCTAGAAAAAGTATTGATCGATGAGGCCAACAGTGGCACAATTCCGACACGTTAAGAATTTCTAATATTTAAGTAAGTTTCAGAGCAGTAAGAATAAACTCTAGTTAGAAATAAACGGCTAAAAAATCAGTTATAGTGAAGCAAGTAAATTCATATTTTCTAAATTTTTTTATAAAGCACCTGGCTAAATATATTATTCGTTTATTTGACTGATTAGAGGTATTTCAGAGTGTGAAACAGAATGACATGAATATAAACCGAACAGAAAGCAGAATGACTCTTAAGAATGGCGATAAGATGCTGATAAATCCCAATCAGTTGGAAACCAAGTTCCAAGTCCACTCATAACCCTCTTAACACGTCATAATACTTGTTATTCGTTGTAAGTTTTTGATATCGACTACATTTAAAATTTATTCTACATCCTATTCACTCAAAGTCATCACATGATACATACTTGGGTGTCGTTAACTACATCCTAAGTGGAACTGAACAATAACTAAACTTGAAAAAAGTAAAATAATAAAATAAAACATTATTCAATCGTATAACTTAAAGAATGAACCAGATGAGAAGATAAGGACCAAACCAAAATAAATATCACATTTAGAGTAATCATGGTTTGAGGTTGAGATCGAAAAAAGTTACACGAATAAAGGTGATATTGTATTTAGAGTAATAAACAGTTATATACTAGTTCCAAATTGTTTTTCACATTCCTTGTACACTTGAAGAATGTGATATCAACAACAAACTGCCATAGAGGCCCTTTTAAGCATACTGCCGGTGTCAAGCCCGAAAAAGGGAGGTTAGAGCATGGAGTTGGGAATCTCTTTTCGTAAAAACGAGAACTACTAAAAAAACGCAAACCAGATCATTGACAATGAACTAAAATATCGTTAAAAATTAAACTAAGTTAGCATATTCACAAACTGTTTGTTCTCCCTTACTTGTTTTAATTCAATTTCACGTGTAATCAATTCTGACTGAGCTCGACTAAGTCTGTCCAACGTGCCAGTAGCTTCACGTTGTGTAGCAAGATAACGTTGTTCCAAAGTTGCAATACGAGCTTCTTGATCTTCACGTTGAGCTTCCAATTCTCTTAATTCTCTTTGTAAACGAGAAATCTGAAAGAAAAAGGCAATATACTTCTTTAATTTTGGTGAAAAAAAATGTTGGTAACCTTATCACTAAATAATCATACAGACGCGTTTTTCTCACAAAAAATATAGTACTTATTTCCAATTGAATGGGTAAAGTGGTGCCCACAAATGTCAATAATTTTTCTAGTCTAGACTCTTGAATATTAGCTGTTACGTTAAGTGTTCAAACAAATACTAAAATTATTCAGTTTGCAAAATTTAATACTAACGGCAATCCATCGACGTATGAACTGTACATACATGAGGAACTATCCTGCCACTAATTGTGAGTATTTGAGTAAAGAAAGCCTTGAATAGAGAGGAACGATGGTTGAAATATGCAACAGTTGTGTTTACCTGATGACTTATATGGTGTTAACTGTTAGTTTTAGAAAATATATGTTACCGAAAGTATCCGAATAGTCACACGACGAGGCTGAGATAGCTTAAAGCTTTACAGAGTAATTCACGCTTTTCGTTAACAGTTTCAGTGATGCACTGATTGGATAGATATAAACATTCAGTTACACGGCTTCAAAATCGATTCTACTCACAGATTTACCCAGTGATGACCTTTTAAACCCTAAGAACTTACTTGACATACACTAAATTTTCATTACTTCACATATTGTACGATCTTTTTTTCATATTTATGTATTTCTACCATACCAGTGTTATATGTAATAGTACAAATATGACCTATACACTGTTTAAAACAACAAAATTCGTAAGTGGAACTTTCTGAATTTAAAGAGAAAAAACTCAGTTTAAGGTTTAGAAAGAATTTTAATGGGAAACCTAATAAATCCACTGTGAATAGAGACATTGCATAACTTGCTAAACAACGAACGTACAAAAAAGTAAGAACCAGATGTCCAGTTACGTTGAAATCCCATAATAAACTGAAAATAAAAACCTGAACTACTAATCCGAAGGCTACAACTGTACGATAAAGCATTACAAGAAAACGAATAATACACTCGTGAAAACAATCTAAATTTGTGTGAAAACCAATGAATAATACTTTCTAAGTGATGAATTATTGATACTACATATCCCTTAAAAATTCTAGTAGACGGAGACAACTTCGAAAATATGATTAACTCATGTAAGGTCAGTAATCTAAGCTAATTAACCAAACACACATATACAAAAAGGACCTAAAAAGCTCTAGCAAAGTTGTTGATCATCGATATAACATATAACTTTTAGAAATTCATCAAAATTAGTTGTTTTCACTCCTAATTCACTCGTTTATTTTTCTTTTTGATCAGAATGGGGTTTGTGGAGATTGTAGTGAATTTAATCGTTAAGTTCATGAGTCGTTGTAAGCTAAACCACCATTGAAAACCTGGTAGCACTGAACGGCCGTTTTGTCCTTCACTCGCGCGCGCGGACGCTTAACCTCATGACTGGGTTCAAGTCCCGCATGCGGGATCGTGGATGCGCACTGTTCAGGAGTCCCATCCTAGAGCAAAACGGCCAATCAGCTTATAGCGACCTATGAATTCAACTTTTTTTTCTCTTCATTAAACAAGTCGCTTACTGTAAATGTAGTTAACTTTAATAATAAGAACACATTACGCCGGGGAATGGAGACAGATACGAGAAAAATGAACAAGAACTGGATGGAATTATAAGGAAGGCCCAGGACAGAGTGGGTTGGAGAATTCTGGTCGGCGGCCTATGCTCCGTTAGGAGTAACAGGTGCAAGTAAGTAAGTTAACAATAAGAATTTACAAAACCCGATTCTGAGCAACAATTTAAACCCAGCAACTCGTGATACTATCCAACTGCCCATACCAAAGTAGGCATTGCATAGTCCATATGTACGACGATGAAACAACCGCTCAATTTCACCTTAATTTCAACTTACAAAGAAGTTAAGCTTACAGTTCAAATACGTCAATAGTACGGCAAACATCATTATTGTTAATGGATTGTCATTACACAATATTGCGAAAATGTGCAACACAGGTTATCAATTTAATGACATGAAAGCATCATAGTTTTCACAAACCCTGAAGGTTCAAGATTCAGAGTTATGAGAACACGCTATTTGGGGAGTTTAAAACTACAAAAAAACAACCACATAATACTTCCTAATTTCCAAAAATACTTCAGTTGATATTGGTTCAAGACGAAAAATTTAAGGTATTTCGAAATCAGTTTCTGAGATATATATAAGAAATATATTCATAAAGTGAACCGAATAAAAAACAATGATACTATTATAAAATATATAAAGACGGCTCCTGATGAACTCAGGGAAGCTCTGAAAGAGCCGAAGACATTTCATCCAATCATCGTTTACAATAACATTCCATAATCACGACATGTACCTTCTCGATTGGACAAATGCTAAACACCACTGCATGCTGATTGGATGATTGTAATGATGATGACGTTTTTAATAAAAATTATAAATACTCGAGTGTCTTTGTATCATATTTGACACTGTATAGAATAAGATTCCTTCCCACTCATTTTACCTGCAACTTGGAGGGTTTGAGCGTTCGAGTGCTCAAGTTTTACGCGGTATAGCAAAATTTCAAGTTCTATATAACAGAATAGACAGATTATAACTAATGGTGGGGTATCCTGGAGGCATGCTCCGTTCAATTTACAGCTCGTCATCTGAATGTATCTTCCATATTCCAGTGTTCATACTCACATTGAAATTCAAACCCAGAAACTTTCGTATCAAACAAATGATCAACTGCGACGCTATTAAGCTCTAATGACCTCTAACTTATCTAACGAGTATACTATTTATATCATCAATAAATGAGAGTTTGAATGATTCCATTATTTTGATTCACGAGTGACTATCTATGCAATTTATTTATTTCAATCAAACTTATTAAAATTAAAATTTTCATACATTGCAAAAAGTAATACCCATCATTAAATTGAATAATTTCATCATGGATGAAATAAAATATTAACGGGATGAGAATAAACATAAAAATATCTTTTTACTCATTATCGTTGCTGTTTCATGCTTTATTATTACCATTATTACTATTACTATTATTATTATTATTATTATTATTATTATTATTATTATTATTATTATTAGTTCAGTTAATATTTTGACAAGTTAACAACAGTTCATCGATAGTTTCGATAATTATTTTTAAAAACTAGTTTAGTCTAGGTTGTTTAATATTAGGCCAGAGAATATATATATATATATATATAGCACTGTTGCTTATTCACGTTAATGCTCATATTTCATCTAATGATAATTTAGCATTGTTAAAACAGTAATCAGAAATTATTAAACTGTTCAGAATAATGTTAGTTTGTAGAAAGTGTAAATAACAATAAAAGACAGATTGAGACAGGTGCTGGAGTTCAACTAATGTGATTTTATGACATGGAGCCATTTATCTCCATTCAAATCGAATTTAAGTATATCCAAAATGGTTGGTAAGTAACTGGATGATTTAGATTAACTTCTTGAACGATAATAATTATTAAGTTCAGATGTAAACACAATTAGAAGCTATCGTCACATAATTCAGTCATAAAAAAATTATAATGAAGTAATACTGTGTAAATCATCATTTAGAATTTGACTTCGTTATATCCTAACGAAGATTAAGTTATGGGTAACTTCAGATAACTATGTGTGGACTAATATTATACATATATTCTCATTATTTAAACTAAACTAAACTATAAATATTTATATTCCTTTTATTATTTGACTCATTGGTTACTGTTATGATTTATTATTCCCAGGTTATTCTTAATCTATTAATCACGCTTGCTCACAATCACAGCCACTGTTGGCTTGATCTTGTACAAATGTTATTTCCTATTTTATGGTGTTATGTGGTCTGATTTTGCTTATATATAAACCAGGAACATCAAGTTGACGAGCCCCATATAAGACGAAACGCCCGTCCTGGATTCCACTACTAGCCACTATCCATCTTTGCTTAAAAACCTTGTGACTTAAGGTTATATCAAGGAAATCTGCCCAGGATGCACATATGCCGAAATGAGACTGGTCAATTTCAGTCCTAAATAACAATAGGAAGATACAAGTAAAAAACAAGTGAATTTAAACCAAGTACGTTTGACATATATTATTCGATATAACGCAGGTTGATATATGCGTTCTGGATTCAACCGGCCGGTTAGGCGAGAAGCTACAACCACTAGGATCAATAAGAATTCTAGGCTGCTAGTACTGGTTTATGCGTCATTGGTCCGGTCAATAAGTCAGTGACTCTAATTAGCGATCGTATCGCGTTATATATTAACTGGGTACAAAGGCCACAATTTATAACAGGCTTCAAGCGTGAAAAATTTTCACTAAACATTAAATTCTAAAAGATAAAAGTATAGCAAACAAGCAAGCAAAACGAAAAAAATACAAGTCACATTTACCTGATCATGAGCACGTGATAATTCTTTTTGTAATGTTGTATTAGATGCTTCTAAATCTCTAGATTTTGTAGTGACTTCAACAAGTTTACGTTCAACAGCTACAGCACTCGCAGCAGCAGCCGCTGCAGCTGCAGCAACGGATGCAACTGTTTTTACACCGGAATTTTCTGAAGAATTCACTGCTGATGAACTTTCATCATTTGAATCTTTTGATGTGATTGGTGGTCCACCTGGAGGTAATGAGGCTAGTTTATTGCCTACATCATTTCCATCAAGATCATCTTTACTGATTTGTGTGGTATGATTAGAATCAACTGATTTAAAGACAAAAAGAAATTACAAACCATATGAACTTTATGAACATTTAATATTAGACAACATAGGTATTTAATGAATTTTAGTAGATACTGACGAAAAAACTAGACTCATTCATTAGTGTTATAATTTATTAGAACTTTAATAAAAGGCAAAACTAGTGAGTCACATTCATCTACTTCCTTTCTATCTTCTCTACAAACATTTTAGCAGCAAACTGATTTGTTTTCGTTTCCCTATGATGCTCCTCATTACAGATCATCTGAATTTCAACACTTCGTCGTATTACGCTGAGACTTCTATTTTTTCCAGTTATAATTTCTTTATTCATCTTCATAATGAACATTCAAGCTCCTAACAATAATTATTATTGGTTTCCTGAATAAAAATAACGTTTTTTATACTTTTCTTTATGTTACTTTACTATTAGCATGTTTATGATGAATATAATTGTTACTACTATCATTTCGAAAAAAAAGTTAAGTAGACATTCGCGATTGTACAGTTTTGAAAATAAATTCGTCGCAAAGAGAATTCTTAGTTGAACCAATCTTTGTTATTTGATATCTCAATGGGTATATTCTGTTTACACTAATAATTGTCATTTTTCTTTTTTTTGAGCTCTACTAACTGTAATGTAATTTTATGGGAATTAAGAATGAAATTGATATGTCTTCTTTTTCAACGTCAGATCCGGCTCCTAAGCTCTGCCAGTAACCCCGAAACACAAAAACGACGACCATAGTCGAAAGTATACTCATTTTGATTAATAATTAGGATGAAATCACATATATGAAAAATACTCGAAGTTATAATAAATCATATGCTACATCTCATGCTGAGCATAGTACATGTTAACTTAATGCAAGAATATCGTATTTATTGCAGAATAGAATGTTATACCAGAAAACAAAAAAATACTACATTAAGTAATCATCACATCAAATTAAAACGGAAGTAATGTTGAACAAAGATCATAATGAGCGATTCAATCTAATTTTGACTTTTCATCCCGTTATATCAATTATTTATACCAACTGAGTGATATGATGTTTGAAAATTAGGCTTAACAGTCAGGTTTTGAACAAAATGAAGAATGAGTGACCTACATGTTACTTCTTTCCAACTACCTACAACATTTTATATTGTAAACAAACATTTTTACACATAAGTCCTATTCATCTGAACTCTGGTTTTCTTGATTTTTAGTCACTCAAGTATTTGTTTCAATACTACAGTTTAGTAAATATCCATCATTCAGTCACATCATCCAAAGACTAACATTCCACTCACTGATTATAACAATAGAGGAATTTCGTATTATCAATTGTTAAAAAGACTCCTTCACAACACCAAGCCACCAACTACTTCATTGTGTTATATCTCCAGGAGTAGAAGTGAGATATTAAAAAAAGATCAGCCTTCTAAACTATGCATATTTTTTTCAATTACCAATTGTCATTGATTCTTTTAACTTGCTCTTTACTGCTTCTTCTACTTTACACTACTAACAGCATTACTACTTAATTTTATTTTTCACTCCGTTAATTCAAATTATAACAATTTTCACTAATTCATTTACCTCTCAGGACTTTAAGTTTATCTTCCTATCATGGGCATGTCTTATTTATAGTAGATTAAGTTAGAAGGTAAAAAGTTTATAAGTAACATTTTTATTTCATAACAGAAAACAAATGCCTAAATGATAATTACTCAGGTACTCAAAATGGAAATATTCAACTTCTAATAATGAATAAAGGAATAATGATGGAAAGAAATAAACAATGATAATGAGCCAAAATTAAATATTTTTAAGAATAAAACTTACCATTCCCATTCCCATTCACAGTTGATACAATTTGTTGTTGTTGTCTTTGTTGAACTGCTGTTGCAGCAGCAGCTACACCAGCTAATGCTGCAGCTAATTGTTCTCTTAATGCAGCACGATCAGCAGCAGATGAACGCACTTCTTCTTCTAGTTGTGCACCACGTTCTAATGCTGTACGTAAACGTTCACGTACACGTTCATCTAATGCTTTATGATGTTCAAATAATGATTTTAATGCTTTTAATACTTCGACTTCAGAACTAACACCACCAGGACTATTTACTTGTCGTTTTACAACTGTCATTCTTAATGAACGTTCATGTCTAGCAACTAAACATTCTAAATGTTCTAAAAGAAGCTGAGATAAATCAATTAAAAAACAACAATAAAAAAGGAAAGAGATTTTATTTTGTCAATAAAATAAGGAATAGCACATATTTGATTAAAGTATTTTATACATTACAATATGATAAATCCACCTTAGTTAAACAACCATTAAAAACCAAGAAGCACTGTAGAGTTGTTTTATACAAGTACAGAAATCCTCAACACATAAGACCATCTCACAAACTATTAAGTCCAGAACTTGCAGCCTGTATTGCATGAGCCTAACATCCATACCAGTGAGTTGGTGAATTAATTTAAACCAAATATACAAACTATTAAACCCTGACTCAATGATCTAAAGAGCTCAACAGGAAATTCAAACGTCCAGAGTTCGATCCAAAGTAGAAATATGTATGTGTGCTAGTGAGGAGTCCCAGATTAGGACAAACGTTATTCATTGCTCTCTGGTTTTCAGTAGCTGCCTAACTAAGATCATTCCGTGATATAGACTTTAAAAACCTAAAAGTCTCCAAAAACTCCTTAAAATAATAAAATAAATATGATTTAAAGATTCATCTTATATTAAAAGTAGCAAAATTCATTCACCATACAAAAATTTAAGAAAGTGATCTACCACCTAAGAAGTTGTTATTAACAATAAAACGACAAACTGGATTATTTATTTAACACAATAAAAATAACCAAACAGTTTATCGACTTTGTTGTCTTGTTCTCATGATCATCATTATCATTTATCTACTTCTCCATAACATACAATTTTACACTATTCATAAATTGAATTTAAATGAAATTAAACACACACTACCTTAATCGAGTTACAGTTTGTTCAATGATCTCATACAAAAATAGTATTAACAAACAATTGGTAATGATAACATTCTTTTTAGAGAGATACTAGTTATCTTTCAGATGAAGATTGGTTATTTTACACATTCATAAAGTTCAGTGAACTGGTAAAATCAGTGGAAAATTAAGATATATGGTTTCTTGTTTTTACTCCTAATGCTTAAATGTAACACATGAGTATGAAGCAATGAATCTGAGAGTAACTGAAATTAATTTTTAAAGAAGGTTTACACATATATAAGTGTCAAAAATTTTAATAATTATGATTTGAAAATATGATTAAATATTATACACATAAAATTTTGAAAATTGATCGCTGGAGGAGTCTGGAAAAACAACAGGTCAGTGTAACAATCAGACACAGTATATCAGTCAGGTGCATTCGATCATTTAGGATATATAGCATTAAGATTTTATTCTGCTTTACACTTTTTAGTGTTGCACGTGAATGTGCGTGTGAGTGAGAAACGATTGATTGTTTGCTTTGCTGTCAAACAAACTTTCACCTGAAACCACGACAATCGTTTGCTAATCCATAGATGCCCAGATTACTCGAAAATTTTAAGTATCTTTCCTCTAAAATGTATGTTCCAGAAAGTAGCTCATACAGTTATAATGTGGTTAGAAGTTTGATAAGTCTTAAGCGGCGTAGAACCTGGTGCATATCTGGATCTTTCCAAGTTCTTATGCTAGAAAAGAGCCACTGAAACTATCAGGATTAATCCAAGAATAGTAGAGCTGTAGTGAACAGAACACGGGTGTAGACAATCGGATGTATTTAACACAAAATTACTGGACTTGTTAATAAAATCTAACAATCATATAGTAAATGCTTAATTTGCAAAATGTCCATCAATTGTCTCAAAATGACTCAGACTTCATTGTTCTTGGATTTTCATGGAAATTGCATTTTGTTTCCATTCTTTACTGTTCGATCCTCTTATCTCTCTGTGACCAGACCTTCTATTCACGACTAACATTATATACTACTTATGTCCATATAAGTAGCGCACACCATAGAGTTAGTGACAATATCAGTTTTGTGAGAAAGAATTAAACGAAAACAATATGATTCGAAAAGAATGAATTCGCTGAAAAAGTATGGGACAAGTTTAAAACCTAGGACTTAAAGGAAGATAGGGAGTGAACGCATCTACATCACTCATCATCAACAATCACTAGCTAGAAGTTAAATTTAATAGATTAAGTTTAAGCTGATGAAAATATAAAAATACAACTAAATAAATTTGAGAAACAACATACCCTTGTATTATTTCTTTCCGATTTCAACTCAACAATTTCTTCTTCTCGTTCAGAAATTTGATCACGTAAACGATGTACTTCTTTGGCCAGTAAAGATAAATCCTACAAGTGAATAAACATAAAGCACAATAAAAAATTTTCGAAAACTAGAACCAAGAGTGAAATCTTGAAATTTGTATAGAAGTGTCTTAAACACTACATATATCTAGAAGGCTAATGTACTCATTACCGATCGGATATGCACGGAAGATACCATCGGACGCTCTAATTTCAAAACCAGTATACTAGAAAAATCTAATCTGTGTAGTAATAAATATACTTTTATGATATCCAAATGAGTAGAAAATTGTATTTCTGACGTTTCGTGAATCAATGTAAGTCACTCTGAAGAAGTTTCTTACATTAAGTTACAAAACATGCGAAATAAAATTTCCTACTCATTGAAATATGACAAAGAGTGTATTAATTAATAACTTTCTACTCGATGTTCAATTTATTTGAAACTAATCTATGTAGATTGAAACTAATAAGAAATTCATGAATTACTTAGGCGAATATAGTGTTTCACAGAATGGACAGAGAATATAACTATTGTCAAACATATATAAATTGATAGGTGCTTGTTGAGAGTTTGTATAAAGCCGGCCAAAAGATACCTAAAAAATTTGTAACAACTTGGAGTGACATAAGCGTATCAATCAAAATTGACTCATCTAAAAACAGAACAATAGTGAGTACATTATTTTTAATAATCCATATGAATTCAGTAAACAATTATTTCTAGTTCCTCAATATGATCTTGTTATTTTAAATGCTAGTACCATAAATTTTGATCTGAAAAGTTTGTAATTTGTTTCAACCAAAGTCTAAATATTATCAACCATTTTTAAAGCATGTATGCACATCATATGATGAGTCAATGTATTTGATTATTCAAGTACACAACTTCATTAACTGATCTATACCAAATTTCACCACAACTCCATTTATAACCCCAGGAATCACATATTAAGAGAATCTACAGTGGGTAAGCAATAGTGAAGATTACTGTCTTTCATATATAAACTATCCACTTTCCCACGACGAATCTGTCAACTGTATATTAGCATAATCACTTCAAACTTTTGCATACCATTTAAAATGCACATCACAGAGAGTGAATAAAAACGTTCGTTGTAAGAATTTTCGGTTGACAACAATGTATTGATATAAATATCCTGTTCGTTTTTGATCAGCTGAAAAGTGATGAGACTTCGGTATGCATACTACAAACTAAATTGATTACCATTGTGGTGCACACTGAGTGTAGTAGATATCAATTATCATCTACGTTATAAAATATATAAATGTTAAGTATAGCACTGTCCATTTAAACGCCATATAAATAGTTGTTAGAAATAAATGAAGAAAAGTCCATACATGCAGTAAACTGTCTTTCCCACACCACCTATTATAATTGACGCAGTAATAGGAATGATACCAAAGTTCGAATAACACTTTAAAATTTTAAAAAAATATTCTAGAGATTGTAAATGTTCCTCATACATTTTCGTGTTCATTGTTAATTTCACTTGAAGAATTAAAATGACAGTGTATAAAATCCTTAAAATGCCCGGATTAAATCTGCCCAACTAACGGCAAACTTAATAATTATTAATCTTCAAAAAAAACGTTTTCCAATAAAAATTCACTGATTTATCACATTCTTTGGTGTTAACAAAAACTTACATTTTACATTTTTCTGTACACTATGGAAGAACTAGTTGTGCAAAACCTCTCAATGATGATTTACTTCTTCCTGATGAAAAGCTTTTAAGGATACAATTCTAATATCATCAACTTATCAGATTTAGTTAATAGAGATGGTACAAAATCTTAATATGTAATGTTATTTCAAACGTGACTATCTATTATCAACGAATGATGAAAACTTTAAAAAAATTCATGTTATATTGATCAATCACAGATTTTCAGTTGAAAACAAGCATTGAGTTACATGAATGACGTTCTTACATCAATTTTTGGATTATAAACAAACATCATATTGTATTTTAATCTTGGCTCTTAACAGAATACATACAATAAAATAATGGTTTCCTATGTTTAAGGTTACATATTTGAAGATATTTGATTGAAAGTTTATTAAAAGTCGATATCATGTATTTGAAAAAGTTTTAGCAGTATTAATAAAATATGAAAACAGAATTAGGAAAAAACCAAACAATTAATTTTGTTTTGAATAAATTTGTTAAATCTAGAACATACGAAATATTAAAAACAACTTTTAATTATTGAAGTAGATACTTTATAGATTGAACTGAGTATTTACAGAGATTGTATTCAGAGGCAAGATTGACATAACAAAATAGTGCTACTATATATCATGAATAATTAAAGAGGGTGACACCAATAACTAGGTGTTAGCGGGACATAAACTGGATTAAAGCATGCTCAATGCATGATTGCTTTGGTACACGCTGATTGGCTAATTCTTATCCAATCAGCACTAGTCGATAGTTGGAGAATACTCTAGAATCTTCTCATGTAAAAAACTATAAATATACTGACGTTTTTCCCTATTGTGCTTCTTACTGGCATCTTACTTCCATCTAACCTTGTTATTCGGAATATAATCTCTTTCCTGTTCAACCGTGTTCTGATTTGGGGACTTGTCGAGTGAATCGGTGTCCGAGAATACTAAGCAATAGGAATAGCTGGGTCATAACCGTAAGAAAAGATTATAACACTAGGATTCATTGGTCAAGTTTCAGATAACAAAGTATCTATTCAGTATCCTACAAGCTCATCATTAGTTCAGTCTTACTATGAAAGTTATTACAAGTCACACAGATGATAACCACGATTATAAACCGTAACATCTAGTAAATAAATTAAAATACTTGTAATATCCCAATGAGTAAAAAATCTAATTTTTCTACTCATTAGAATATTACAAATAAATTAATTTATTTATAACAATCTTCCTAATGCTCAATTTATTCGAAATTAACAATTCAAAACTTGGTAATGATACCTGCGGTATCTAGTGTTTACCTAAGCAGTGGACTGCTATTCAACACTATTGGGTGCCGTTAATACACACCAATAAGTATTACCATATGTTAACGAAACCGGGAGACGTTTACTCTAAAGATATTAGTATGATACACATATAAATTCAGAACACTACAATTGGATAAAGTTCAAAGGATTTATAGTTAAACAAAAATAAAAACAATAAACACGACTGAATATTTCAAGAACTACCATGCTACTATGTATCATTATCAAGGTTCGATTTGATAATTTCGAATAAATTCAGCACTGGGTAGATTGTAATAAATAAATAATATATTTGTAATATCCCAATGAGTAGAAAATTTAATATATTATTATTTATTCATTTATTTATACCATACTACTATTTCACTTTGCCACATCTATGTGTATCTACGAATTCAGCTGCTCCTATGGAGAAAGGCATTGATAAGTCCTCTAATTGAACGCTAGATTCGGTTCCTAAGCTCTTCTAGTAACCCCCAGGCTAAATCTACACAGCAACTTGAACACGAGAAAAAAGGCGCGAAATATGGAAGAAACGCCTTACTCCCTTCGTTGTTAACAAACGATACCGTCAAAACAAAACGTAGCTCTATTCTACCACACTTGATCGATAGCAGTCATGTAGTAAACAGAAATAGATCATTTAAAGTGATTTGTGGTTCGATTTCGTCTCTTACACATAGAAGAAGCTTCAGGGATTCCAGCTAACAGTCCAAGTCTTTGCATTCACAAGAAATGTAACACCTTTATCTCTTCCTTGGCCTTAATAAATGATTTTATTTATTATTATTTTCCATACTCTTCGTTTATTTTTCTCCAACCCCTCCCACCTATTTTCCCCCCAAATATACGCTTCATTGTCCAATTATCTGAACAGCTCTTATTACATAACATTATAGTTTTTATGAATGTTATCTCAGCATCTATATTTTTTGACCTAATTCCCACTATGAAACATGGATACAAGCCTTTATTATTCTTACCACAACTAGTACACAAGTCATTACACTATCAATTTGTAATTTTTATTTATGTTTATTTATGTAATCTATTCCACTATCATCACTGAATCACAAACTGCCTTGATTGATTTAATAACTTCGTATATGCATACAAATACTACTGTATATTAGAGTACAGCCTGATGAGGATCTAATCGAAAACAATATTATTCGCTCATATACATTGTTCTAATAACAGAGATGTCAATAAAATAGTCTTACAGTAAGATTGCATTTTCTTTCTTGTAAATAATAAAAACTTATCAAATCAGTTTGCATTAGAAGTGATTATGGATGACGGTCATGTGATGTATAAGAACAGAGTCAATTTAATGCCGTATTCGCCTCTCATTACCAGCCTACCATATATTTTGATAAATAACATCAGTCAGTTCTGACTATGCATATAAGAATTACAATTGTTGAAGAATCAAATTTCAAAAATCCTAAAATATTCCTGTTAAGAAGAAAAGGAGGAAGAAAGAAAACAGATAGACAAAACAACAAGAGAAACCGAAAACAAAAACTTCGCAAAACCAGGGTGTGGGAAGTACTCACAAGCAATAAAAAGTTCAATCACTGTCAGAAGTGGAAAAAGGGATTTCAAAACTGGTTTTTCGTTTTATCCCATATATATATATATATATATATACATATATATTGCGTATTAAACACCTGTTGTATGTTGTGAACAATAAGCAAATTAAATATCAATAATTAGATTTGGCAGAAGTAACAGTTGTGAAATGCAATTGTCAATATACATTGCTTCAAATCAATCATTAAATTTATCTGTAATACTACTTTAATTAGTTATATGTTATTCACTAATTCATCTTGAAATCGACATTAAATTGAAGTAATTTTCAATGAGAACAAACTTTTAATTATATAATTTCGTAAATAATCATCTGGAATTTTGCAAACTATAAGACCACTTCATTTATTATCAGCTCATGTGGACCGTTGGCTTAATGAACAATCCACTAGGCTTTCAATTAAAAAACTCCAAAAGTCCAAATATTATTTCATTGACCTTAGTTTGAACAAATGAACTGTATCACTAGCCCTCACATATATGCACACATATGGATTTCGAACTAGAATATACGACCCCATACCTTGTATACAAATGTAAATCATTACTAGCAATAGTGGGTGTAACCTAGTACAATATGTCCATAGACAAACACAATTGATCAGTAATTGTTAGATATCAAAGACCTAACGATGAAATTAACGGGTAAATTTGATAGTCTACTAATTCAAAAAATTGTACTAAGAATTTAGATCTCACCTACTGAAAAAAACGAAACTTTTAATCTTGATATCATATTTATCAAAGAATTGAAAATATTTAGGTCATATTTTGGAATTAATTGATAAAGAAACGAGAAATATTATTTGATGATATCAATAAAACAATCTGGCGATAGTATATATATATATATGTCTCACTAAAAACCCTGTGAAATGTGACATAAGCAAGTAATGAGAAAAATATGCTGTATATCAATATCAACAGTAACCATTTTCTAAACACATGAGTATATGCACAGACAAACGCTTCAATATAATAAACTTAAAAGAAGAAAATATAACAGTCACTTTTCAAATGAACTCATATTAAGTAATATAACCTAAATGGTGTTTTTCCTAAACCGTATCTCAACGACAAATAGTTCACATGATTTGTATAAATAATACAGACTACTTGATATAAATATTAATACAGTTATTATTATTATCAAACAAATTACCAGGTACAGACTAGTGCATTTGACATTGAGCCATACTTTAAGTGTGAGAGTTAGTGACAGCAGCCAGTTGCCCGAATTAAAGTAGGTGGAACAGGGTTCGCAACTATGACTTAGTTGACGAAAGTTGAACGTCTTAACCACTGAACTACCTCACTATATTGTATTATATGATAAATTGATGTCATGATAATGACTAAATTTGTCAGGAACAAAAAACGTATCACTCTGATATTTTGAAAACAATTATAGTTCTCTTTAATATGCATTTCTTCTCTTCCGTAGTCTATATTACTAAAGTAAGTAGCCACTGAACTTGTTAGTGTCAATAATGAATAAACGCTTTATTCAGAAAGCACTGCTTGTTATTAGATTCGACTATTGTGCAAATTTCCTTGTCGGAGCCCACTTTTTCTATTGCAATGAATACTACATTGTTGAACTAAATATAAATTTAATGTGAGTATTTGCAATAATTCATACTAGTACGATGTCGTCTATGAATATGATGGGATAAACCATCCAGTAATCCTTGATTTCGACTGGTCAGAGAAAACATTTACAACAAAGACACGATAACAGTATCAGTTTAAGTCGGCACTGTTTGGAAATAAATCGAGAAAAATAAAAGCAAATCAATCGAAAACGTAAATAATAATAATAATAAATACTTAATGACACCAATAGCAAACAACCAAAAAAAATGTCTTAGATAAAAAGTTAGAATAGAAAATAAATGGCCTAAAGTTGAAGGTGATTAGTAAGGAGGATAATGAATAAACTCATTGATGCTACTGCACGCCTAAGACATTGACTCTTTTTGCCTTATGCACTCGTAATCACAAAGTTCACAGATCATGTACACTTGAAAAAATTTAATAGTTGAATGAACAAAGAATTAGTTTTTTTTATAACACCGATCAAGCGTTCTCTCATATCCATTCGAAAATATCAGCTAATATTTAAACTAAAGTGAAAATCTCACAATTACATAGATCTGATCATAATCGATTACAACCACATTTCTAACCATAATTAATATTTCGAAAATGAAGCAAAATTATAAAGGAAAATAAAAAAGTGATTAAGGCAAATGATCTTCAATATCAACTTATTCTATTGTGAAGTTTAATTATTAAAATATTCAGTCAGTTTATTATTGAATACTGCAGCATCCATCCATACATAACACATACAAACTAAGAGAAAGCGAAACATTATGCGGTATAACAGCAATAAAGGATATAACACAGTTTATAACAGATGTTGAATCCATTCTCTTTTAATCGTATTGCTACTGATGTGGCGTGTGCTACTTATATCGACATAAGTAGTATATGATGTTAGTCGTGAATAGGTCTGGCAACAGAGAGTCAAGAGGATCGAACAGTAAAGAATGGAAACAGAATGCAATTTCCATGAAAATCCAAGAACAATGAAGTCTGAGTCATTTTGAGACAATTGATGGACATTTTGTAAATTAAGCATTTACTATATGATTGTTAGATTTTATTAACAAGTCCAGTAATTTTGTGTTAAATACATCCGATTGTCTACACCCGTGTTCTGTGTACTACTTACTTACTTACTTACGCCTGTTACCTGCACTGGAGCATAGGCCACCGACCAGCATTCCCCAACCCACTCTGTCCTGGGCCTTCTTTTCTAGTTCTATCCAATTCTTGTTCATTTTTCTCATGTCTGTCTCCATTTCCCGGCGTAATGTGTTCTTTGGTCTTCCTCTTTTCCTTGGGCCTTGAGGATTCCAAGTGAGGGCTTGTCTTGTGACACAGTTGGGTGCTTTCCTCAATGTTTGTCCTATCCACTTCCAGCACTTCTTCCTGATTTCATCCTCCACTGGGATCTGGCTTGTTCTTTCCCACAGTTGGTTGTTGCTAACAGTGTCCGGCAAACGGATCCGAAGTATTTTGCGTAGACAACTGTTAATAAACGCTTGTATCTTCTGAATGATGGCTTTTGTAGTTATCCAGATTTCCGCCCCAAACAGTAGAACTGTCTTGACATTGGTATTGAAAATCCTGACCTTGATGTTGATTGACAGTTGTTTTGATTTCCAGATGTCGTTTAGTAAACAGAGGTTTGAAAAACGCTAACCAGAAAAAATTATTAAAACCGCTGTTTACTACACTACCACTAAAATTAGAGTAGAGTACTGATGAATGGACAGCATGTTTAAATAGCTTTCCTAATCTTCAGTATAGGGTCGCGTAATGTAGTGGATTGATTGGAGTTAGATATTAACAACGTTGGATGCCAGCTCAGTGATTTAGAAGTTAAGTGTTTGTGCAAAAGATCGAAGGTCTTATGTTTGATCCCCGAGCGCAGAATCGTTAATGAGCATTGCTAGAGAATCCCATACTAAGACAAAACAGCTTTCAGGTTTTTGAAATTGTTCAGTTCATGATTTCAATGAGTTTTTTTTAGCCGATTGATTAATAAGTTAAAGTAGTAAAAATAAAAGTAAGGAAAAATCTAATAATGTACTTGAAGAAATTATGTATATTAGTCAGAGCCATAGCGTATCAGTGAATAAGTTCATGTATTTGCACCATTTTCATCCCAAACGATGAATTATTGGTGGAATAGCTTTGACATATTTTCGCTTTCATTAACCTACACACATATGAAATGATCAAAAGGTTTCTCCGATTCAATAATCAAAGATCACAAAACGAGATAGCCGACTTCCATACTTTACGTCAGAAATTAATCTTAATTAGATAATCAGTGAAAAGTAACAAACACTGAGAAGCTGTTTCGGCTTGGTATGTAGTTCCTCAGCAGTGAGTCAACGACCCTACGAGGAATGGAATCCGGAACTTCCAGATCACCTAACCTTTACAATTCCGAGTGTGGGCATTCCCAGTACTCTAGAAAGAAGCCGTGGCCGTTCCATACCGGCTCAGTGGTCTAGAGGTTAAACATTAGCGCGTTAGACTGAATGTCCTGTGTTTGATTCTAACTTGTGGATGCACTACCGAGGAATCTCATACTAGGACAAAACGGCTATCTAGTGCTTCCACGTTTGCAATGGTTATCCAAATTGTATTGATTCGTGATTTCAATGAAGTTCAGCAATCTCCACAATCCCATACTGGCAAAGATATGACAGTTTACTTGAACAAATCTCATAACACAAATGACCAGCATTATAATCATGAAAGATTTTGTGTGTTGATATGAATTCAATTCTTTATCTTCTAAGATAATATATTAAATAAATCTTTATTTTCATTTTCATACCGATTTCGTGATTAATTGAAAAATCATTAAGCCAAAAATTTCAGTTTCCACGTTGAATTGCTTATCATGTGCGAAAACAACTCTACCAAAACTTAAAACGAACTTGACTGTACGCTTACTCATCAGCTCCTACTTGAGAACATCAAGACGAAATTTATTCTCATTCGAACAAAAGATATATCGTTTTATGAAATTTTAAACTCACAATAGGAACTGGAAAATAGATTTTAACAAAATATCTCTGTGTAAAATCAAGTGCGCTATAACACAAATCTTATTGCACTCAATAGCCTTCCCAATTTTAAAACTCCGGATAATAAGGATGAACGGTATTTATTTTAAAATTTCTACTGAAACAAACGTCCAATAAGAACGAGCTTTTCTTTTAAAAAATTTGATTGGCACATTTACTAAAAATAGGAAGTTTGTGAAAATTACTGAATTTTCGAAGTTTCCATTCCTGAATGATCTTAGTTAGACAACTTTTAAAAGCCCGGAAGTAGTGAACAGCTATTTCGTTCTGGTATGAGAATCCTGGATAGCGTGTACCCACAACCACATCAGGGGTTGAGTCCAGGACCTTTTATCTAGTGAAGAGCATTTAATCCTTAGATCTCTAAGCCATTCTAACTACAATTAATTCATGATACTGAGTAAACTTCATCCATTGCCTGGGTGGAAAACTGTAACATACCCGATGTGGTTGAACTTTACTGGTCCCTAGTTATCACTAGAACTCCATGAGTTACATTTTGTATTCGTTTAGCACAAAAACAGAATCGACATAAATACGTTTTACTGAAGCAAAGTAACGAGTCTTATTGTTTTCTTTAGTTTACAATATACAATCAAAAGTAAAGGTCAGAGAAAAATTATGTTTATAACCCTTCACCCCATATATATATATATATATATATATATATATATATATATATATATATATATATATATATATATATATATATATATATATATATATATATATATATCTTTGAACATAATTCTCAAATATTCCGGATTTAAGAGAGAAAAAACAAAGAAAAAAGTCAAATAACTTGGATCTCAAATAAACTGTTATTGTAATTTTTTAGTACTATATAGGATAGATGCAAACTAAGGTTTATCATGTACGCAAAAGATAAAAAAAAGCATGATACATAAAGAAAGACATACGAGATAATTTCTTAGACAAATTATTATACCGGGAGAGAGAAACAAACTTCGGAAAATAAACGAAACGAGGCTATAATAGAGGGAAGAACTGGGTAAAAAGCAAGAAGATATTTGTTTATATTTCCCAAAACTGTCATGTTCACCGATAAACAGATGGAAAAGAGGATATATATATATATATATATATATATATATATATATATATATATATATATACACGCTTGTGTAACACCAAGGATGTATTATAATAAAACAAATAAATAAAAAACAAAAAGAGCAAAACACAACTAAATCATGATCTTAAAAACAGGTTAATTCGCACAAAAAAGTGGATATGAATATATTTTAAAAAATCCCTTAGTTATGTAAAGATGTATCCTGACATTTTGAAATTTGTCAATAGTTACTGACCAATTTATTATAGTAGTACTAGCATTATTATCAGCACCGACAGATAATCGAGTGACTCTGAAAAGCACTTTTCCATGATCTTGATATATCAATATATAAGCTTATTCCAATTCATTCCAATCCTGAATACCACATAGTATTGTCCACTTTTGCTAAAGAAAACATAGTAGCCTATTGTTTTGTTTAGATCATAATTTAGTTTCTTAAGTACCTGGTGATCAGTCAACGAATTATCGGTCCAATACACAACTGTAGCAGAGAAGTTTATTAGACTTGTAGGAAGATTTACAGATTCATTAGCATTTCTAATTTCGAATAAAGGGCACCTACCGCAAAGTATCAGATTAATCTTAATCACTTATTAGATATTATTCACGTTGACAAATGACATATGTCAATGTATATTTACGCATATGGATTGGCAACAATCATTTTAGCATCACAGTCGATTTAACAAATATTAGGTAAAATGTTAAGTAGTTAGAGGCAGTGAACGGGAAGCCCTGAACATATGCTGCATGCTATTTATCTCCTGCCAACAAGATCTACTTGTAATCTGGAGAGACTTGGTGCTCCCTTTGCGGATTTAATCTCGGGTCACTGAGTTTTACAATTTGGGACGTTATCACTGAGCTATTCAAAGCAGCACCAAACGCGTTGAAAACTTCACTTATCTTTGAAGTCTGATCAGCCCTAATGGGTTGGTGTTTGACGAAATCTCAGCACGGATTCGAAAAGCTCGTTTGGCTTTTGCCAACTTACGTCACCTTTGGCGAAGGCAAGATATCCGTCTATCAATAAAAAAACGAGTATACTGAGCGGCAGTCCGTTCTGTTTTAATTTACGGCACCGAAACATGGCCTTTAAGAGTAAAAGACACCCGTAAGCTACTAGTATTTGACCACAGATACCCTAGAAATATTGCTGGCGTCTGCTGGGATCACCGGGTAAGTAATAGTGAGGTTAAACGCAGGGTATTAGGGAATGATGATAAATCAGTTGATGAGGTTGTGAATCTTCATCGACCGAGATGGTTAGGCCACGTGTTACGTATGCCTGAACACCGATTACCACGACGTGCAATGCTAACCGGTGTTGGAGATGGTTGGAAGAAAGTAAGGAGCGGCCAAACCAAAACGTGGCATCAGTGCTTGAAGTCACTAACTTCTAGTCTGAGCCATGTTGGTAGATGCAGACTACTTGGTTGAGGTCCGCGTGAATTTCGTAACCAATGATTGGAGACTCTTAGTGACATGGCTCAAAATCGATCACAATGGCGTCGGTGTGTACACTGTCTTCCCTTAAACTAAGAGATTAAAATCACTTCATATCTTTCTTTCTAATAACTAATTCTTTCTTCCTATACTATATCCTTATTGCAATCTTTCTCCTATATATTACCATCTTTGACCTAACCACTTCTATGAATCCGGTGTTCACCTTGCTGTGCTAATGAGGTATGGCAACCTGGACCGATGCACACATGTGCCTGGTCCTACGCTATAGCTGACTGACTGACAAATTATTTGTAGATTGGTACATCTTAAATGGTGAAAACGCATGACAGAAAACTAGTAGGTTCCAACTTAAAACTTCATTTCAACTACTCCAATTTAAATTATTGGATATTATCAATAGATATTACAACACAAAAACAATATATATGCCTCAAAGACAATCCGTTCAGTAAATGGATGAAATATGTTCAAGTCATCTTTCAAAGCGAATTAATGCAAAGTTGTTTGCCCCAAATACCCTGTTACAATTGAGGGTGAGGAGAGTCCACTCTCCCTCTCAAAATGCTCTCACATGGCCACGCGTATACCACCCACTGCCAGGGAAGTCCTATTCACCACCTCACGGTGGATGTGTTGTTGAAAGAACGAAAAGAGAATGTCTGGTGCTTTGACTGACTGGTGAACACGGAGGGTTCACCGAGAGGATTTGAAAAACCCTGATTTCAAACCAATGGTGCACATGGGCTTCAGGATCCAGAGGGAACAAATGGAATATGAACATATAGTTGGTCACCGGCTACCATGGGACTGCATCTCCTAACGTTGCTCCACTGCCTTGTGGATTAGAACTTCATCTCAAAGGCTCCAGGTGTGGCCTCCTAAGAAAACAACGTGCTTCGATTTGGGCTCTCGGATAATATCACAGTCCTCACACAAATCAATGACAACTACTACTGGCCTCATTGTTATTAAGTGGTGCATAAGTATTTGGTGCCCCCTTGTACAAATGTTTGTGCTCAAGTAAATAATAAATAATGCTTGTACTAAACTATAATCTTACGATTCTGAAAACTAATTTTGATTTATTTCAACAATTTTGACAAAACTATTCTCTGATGCATATATATGCTATTAATCAAGGTTGCTAATTTTAAGATTGATGTGTATTGTGTAAAAGAAAATTTTGAAGACTAGTAAACACTAGCAACTAATTGAAATTATCATAATAGGATAAAGTCTTTTTATAGCTTAAGAGAAATATATTAGTGGTTCTAAGAAGTTTCGATTATTTCTGAAAAGTACCGTAAGGACAAGAGACTTTGTACACAATCGAAGAATGAGAAAAGATGCATATGCGCGCGTGTGTTTGTGCAGACATATACACTGACTTATATTGGTAATAAGCGTGTTATATGCACATATTTATACTGTAGTAAGCACAAGCATATATATATATATATATATAAGCACAAATTAACTTGCACAGCCATAGTTTATAAATCCAATGGTCACAAATCAATAAGTTAATAAACGCTAAAAGATGTGAGAATGTAGCTTACATACAATAAGTTCACAATCGTTTTTTCTCTTACTATTTAAGAATGTGCCGGTGTGCATAGAAAAATACCAGACTGATGAAAGAAACAAGGAATGTAAAACTACTGACTTCATCAGTATATATATATATATATATATATATATATATATATATATATATATATATATGCTTGAATAGGTCATTTTCAAGTGTACTGAATAGCTGCCACTAATCAATGATTAAAAAAATAAAACTTATTGTGTAATATATACTTATAGGTTTACTTATTTATTCGTAATAGTTTTCAGGTTTTCTTTTTGGTGTATTATCGATCAAATGAAATATTGCTAAGTTACTGAATAAATTACTGATACTAATCAATCGTATAGATCAAAGTAAACAGAATAAAAATTAATCAAGATCTATAAATAAACGAAATTTCGGTCTCATAATTTATAACACGTTATGACTTTAGACACTTAACGAAAACTAGACAACGTTGTACAGTTGATTCATCTTATTATAAGACTGATTAACAATGTCCATCTACAATCGAACCAGAGGTCGAACCTAAAGCTTTTATGTTTAGTGGAATGCGTCTAACCTCCAGACTATTGAGTTGATATCAAATAGTTTACTTGTCGAAAACTCAATCAATTCATGACATTGTGTAACCACTTTAAATGCCTCATACCCGACATGGCTGAACTCAAATAGTCCCAACTTTATACTAGAACTCCTGAAATTACCTCTCAAAATTCCAGTTGTAAGCCAGGAAGATTGATCCGAATAACTGAGATCTCATCTAGCTAGTCAGTCTACATAGTGTGGAACCTAGTTCATATGTGCATTGGTTCACGTTGTCATGGCACATCAGGACAGAGACATGCTAGAATAGAAATAGTAATAGTATTTACAAAGTTTTAAATATTCGTTGAAAAAAATAACGAAGCTGGAAATTTTACTCACTTCAGGAAGTTTTTCAGATAACTGTCTATTTAAAACATCTCTTTCTCTTTCAGCTTCCGCAAGTCTATTCTGTGTAAATACCAATTGATCTTGTGCATCATGTAGACTTTCCATTAGTCTATCACGTTCATCCAATATACTCAATAACATATCTTCAACATTAGTTCCCTCTCCACTTGCTTGTGAGTCTCGATCTCCTTGACTTGAATTACCGTCCTCCGATATAGTGGGCATAACATCACACATTTTCGAAAGGTGAACCTACATATTTTTTTAAACGAAAAAGATTGAAGAAATGATATTAATTTCTTGATAAAGGTATAATAAAGTAACCCAAGAGGAATAAGAAACCAATTACCAACACCTGTACCTGTGTAAACCTTATGCATTTCAAGATGATACAAAGTACAAGTAACTTAAACATTACAATTCGTATCTGTCTGAGTATACCTGAATAACTAAATACATTATTTATATGATGATGCTTATAATTTTGAAAACATATTTGAGCCAAAAATGTCACTTAAAAATAAGTGTTTAATAGAATAAAAACTATTTTTAGCGACGAAAGTATCCTAAATATCTCAAAATAATTAAAATGAAAAGGCATTAAAAATTTCAAATAATGAAGCATAATAGCAACTGTCCCATCGAGCACAAAAAAAGTGACTCATTAACTGTACTTTACATTGACTATATCATAAAATACATCGCACTGGTGGGACTCGCGTCATATATATCTTAAACAAAACGTGATAAGCGAGTAGTAAATATCTAATAGTTAATTAAGTTTATAAAGTTTGAAGTAATCGTGACTAAAAAAAGTCGTCAGAAGAATCATAAAAGTAACTTGGGAAAAACCCGAACCGATTTCTGCATTAATCAACTGCACATATGTTAAGTCACTGCTAATGATTAAGTAACAAAACAGAGAATCCCTAACTTTATGGTGTACCACAAATTTTATCTTTCAGTACACTTTTGACAGATACCTACATAAAACATATTTTGACAGGACTGTCTTACTCAGATATCCGGATACCTAGTTCGTTGTAATTAATGTTCAAAGAGGTTATCTTACTAAACTTTAAAAATCCTGAGTGACAAATCTCTATTTTGCAAGGATAAACTAGCCTCATCACCATAGAACATGATATTTTGACTTATGCCAAGCATTTTCATGGGATAGAAAATATTCCAATTTGAACAAAAAAAGTTCTTTAATTACATTCCATAAATCTAGTTAGATTAGCATAATTTAACCAAAAATTTGGATTAATAGAGATTAATACGGATCATCAGTCCGTATTCTGATGTCCAATTATATTCTTTCCTGAAGATGAATGTTAAACAGTTAAACTGAGAACATGTGATCAACTGTACCGAGTCTATGCAATCAGAATGGAAATCTATAAAAAGCAAGCATACTTCAAGTCGTAGACTAGTAGTTTGTGTACATGACTCCTGGTTAACAAATCTAAATCCTAATCTATATTTAAAGGTGTGGAAAGCCTTAATTGGTTGTACGTCTCCGATGAAAAGGCGTTACCTAAAAACTAGTACACAAAACGGTATATATGATCAAGTAACATTTGGTTTTTATCCCAGCAAATAGAATTATTCAACAGAATACTTTCCAGATATTTAGATTTAAGGTGCTAAATGTCTCAATCTCTTATAATCGTACTAAATTTCACTAGCAACTTATACCACGCCAACCAATATTCAACAAACTCGTGATAAAAGTGAGAGGATAGTTTAAATGAAGTGATAATGCATAACAAAACAAAGCAGAAGCAAAACAAATTATTTAGGTGTTTGCAGTCAGGAACAAAAATATCCCACATCTTTTAATATCGTATTTTCAACTCCATATTAGACATTATACGTTTCGCAATAGACACTCAGTGAGTAATAACTTGTAAACTGACACGTCGCACATCAAGTTTTCATACAACATCAGTACAGTGAGATGACATTATCAAGACAAATATCAGAATAGTGGCAGTATCAGTGGTAACAGAAAAGACTAGGTTTGAACATAATGACTTAAGAAAAACAAACTCGCTAAAGGAAAAGTAAATATAATACACGAAATGCATCGGCGTCATTGTGGCTGATTCTAACCAAAGTTATATAACATCTATCACTGGTAACGAGAATCGCACGGACCCTAACGAAGTAGTCTGGACCTATGAAACGGGCTCAGTTCAACAATCAATCATTTTATGGTTTATCCGTCACTAGCTTTCTCCCAACCTAATCCCATACCATCAAGCATAGCAATATGGTGAATCTGATAATAGCCTTAAGTAACTAACATATTGAAATCATTTAAAATGAATCTTTTAATTCCGCGACAACTACATTATGTAATGTAATGTAATAAATAATTAGATAAATAAATATCGGTCAGAGTTGCCACATAAAGTATGGGCTTTTACTCAGAACTTATTGGATAACAAAAACTGGTGACGACTTGTTGAAATCACTTGCAGTAACATCTAGATCCTTATTTTCTTTCCATAAGTGATACGTATTTATATCACTAGGAATTGGAAACGTCAGCTTCCAGATCAGTTATGAAGTTAGTTATAACTAATACAAAGCCTGGCACAAGCATGCATCAAAACAACTCATAGGAAATTACAACAATAAGAAATTAACATAAAGGATGGCGAATAATTCGAAATAATAGTAGTATCAAGGTTGGATAAAAAGATTAAACACTGGGAAATATTGTTTTAAAAGACGGAATGTATTTGAAGAATAAATACAATAAAATAATATTGAAGCTCAGATCTTGGGGGGAGACTGAATGAATCGGCCACATTGCAACCGATTCTGAGACATGTTCCTCAGTGTCTTCAAGCATTGATCATGGTTATCTCTCGAATCCCAACCACAATTATCATTCAGTCTAATAGTCACTGATCTCATGTCTTCATTAAGCCGTCCCTAATTCTATTCCAACCTATCCTTACTCCAGCCAATATTGCGTCTCGAGGTCGGCGGGACCCGGGCATGCGTTACACATTTCCCATACACCTCAGTTTGTGATTTTCAACTGCCTCACCGACAGATTTCTCATGTGTGTCTACTATTACTTCAGGATTTCTCCGCCAGCTGTTCCATCATACCCGAGCTATTCTTTGAAAAAACCTATGATCAAACCCTGCGGCTTACGCACGTCTTCTATTTTCAAGGATCATATCTGACAAGCATATAGTAATACAGTCTAGGTTGCTAGACAGAATACTCACTCCCTGATCGACAGGTAAATATATCTATACTGAGCCACAAGTGGCACATGATGGTATAACCCAAGCTCAATTTTTGAACCCAACTCCAGACCATGTTCAACACTGAAGTAGAAAGCCATCCACGATAAATATAAACGGATTGACGCTCAACTATTTTAATCACTATGACCAGTCCAGCCGTTCACTCAGAATTACAAATGCTAAAACTTTTAGCATACTAACCAGATACTCAGTCGGAATTTCTGAACAATACTATTAGAAATCTGTCCGTCTTTTTCTTTTTCATGCCTTTACCACTTGTTTTACTCCTTTTTTCTATTAGTTCTTTACTACAAAATTAGTGACATTTGTGTGCCCTAAAGTTTCACTTCGTTCATCTTTATTAAGTTGATGTAGAGTGTAACAATGTGGAAAGGCTAATGTTTGTGCCATATCCTCCCTATCTTTTGTGATGCCCTTCCAGCCAAACATAGTTAATGAGACCAGTAGGCCCTTCTGGAGAAGAGGCATACATGGAAGCGTGGCACAACTATCAGGGCGCAATATGTTTCTGCTATAGATTTTTTAGTGGTACGGAGTTTGCTTTCAAATTCAATCACCATCCTCAAATACAAGCATCAGTCAACCAAAAAAAAATTGAATTTAGCTGCCCGTTGGACTGAGACATGTGGGCAGGCGCACGCTACCTGACTGGGTTTCGTGTGATTACCATAACCAATCGTTAAATACCTTGGATGACACGACTCAAAACCGTTCGGCATAGTTCAGGTGCTTTCACTCTTTATCTCCTCCTAGATCATGTGTTTCTCAGTATTCTACCAATCTATGTTTACTTCTCGAATCATATCTTTTATGCCTAATCTTTTATACACACAAACATTTGTACAAGGGGGCACCAAATACTTATGCACCACTTAATAACAATGAGACCAGTAGTAGTTATCATTTATTTGTGTGAGGGCTGTGATATTATCCGAGAGCCCAAATCGAAGCAGATTGTTTTCTTAGGAGGCCACACCTGGAGCCTTTGACATGAAGTTCTAATCCACAAGGCAGTGGAGCAACGTTAGGAGATGTAGTCCCATGGTAGCCGGTGACCAACTATATGTTCATATTCCATTTGTTTCCTCTGGATCCTGAAGCCCATGTGCACCATTGGTTTGAAATCAGGGTTTTTCAAATCCTCTCGGTGAACCCTCCGTGTTCACCAGTCAGTCAAAGCACCAGACATTCTCTTTTCGTTCTTTCAACAACACATCCACCGTGAGGTGGTGAGTAGGACTTCCCTGGCAGTGGGTGGTATACGCGTGGCCATGTGAGAGCATTTTGAGAGGGAGAGTGGACTCTCCTCACCCTCAATTGTAACAGGGCATTTAGGGGCCTAATCTCACTGTTACTATCCCTACTACTCTAAGATCTTCGCTAACACTTCCGTCTCACTGTTCCAACAGTGTATGGTAACTTGAACGGATGCACACATGTGCTATGTTGTACATCGCATGTGAATGACTAATTCTAATTCAACTATTATTTATTGCAATCGTTAGGTTTTGTCTTTAAAAAGAATATTACCCACAAGTTGCGGTCATGAAGAAACAATTATCCCCGTCAAGGTAATGAAAGAGATACAGTACAATAGTTTGTCGACTTCTTTGCAACGATACGTTTCCTTATATGAGCGAAACTCAGACTTCCTACGATTCATTGTAACATTCAAAACAGAAATTGCAATCTGATCAACCCTTATAAAATACACTATGTATCCCAAACAAGTATTTCCAGATAACGGTGAAATCATTAATTACAACTTCAGTAGTGCAATGCCATAAAAGTGTTGGTTTACACGAACGTTAGGTAAATGCCATGTCCTAAAATCCCTACCTACGAAGTAAACTATCTTCAATAATGACCTTTATAGTACATAGGTGTCCACAAGTTTTCCACAAATAGTTTGAAGAATTAACGAATCAAAAAGTGAGCAGATTTGCACCGATATATTATCGTTTAATTTAAATACAACATAACTATAACCTAAATAGTAACAGAGATTACAAAATTATATAAAGAAAGAAATTTACTCATCGCAAAATATTTAATAGACATCTGGAGAGTAAACATCAAGATTGAAACTTAATACGATAAACAGCCAGCACCAAATATTTCGTCTTCCACTAAGAAAACTAATTATGGAAATCAAGATAGTCTTACATTATCACTTCAAGAGGCATCGAATGGAGAGGCTGGAGATAATTCTATGAAAGCCTATATTTAAGTGTATAGTTTCAAGGCGTTTGAACAGTTTCGTAACGACTAGACTGCCCTTTGTAGGATATTCGTCAGGACAAAAATATTCCAATGAATACTTCCGAAAATATCCATAGAGCACAGAAGTTAATAAATAGTACAATTCTGAACAAAATCAAGAATGGTAGCTTTCCTTTCGAAACAAAAAGCCTGCTATAATAAAACCATTAGGTGAGTTGAAATGCTATTAAACTAAGGACCAAATATATAAGCGCTAACGGCAGCTAGTTGAGGCATAACCCCCTGTGGTTTTCTAATGCTTCATAACAACGAACTACAGCATGACCAACAATGACTTTTACTTTGAGTCATATTCGACGTTTCAAGTTACTAATTGGACTATTGCTTAAGATGAAAACGAATGAAAATCTACCGGGAGGTTTTTACGTCGGAACAAATACTCTGTTACTAGGCACTAACCAATAAAGGAAAATAATTAATTTCCAATAATAAAAAGCTATGAACATGAAATATGACCAATTTATCGAAAACCATACTAGAACATTAGTTCACTGACTAATTACCGATCTCCACAACAGCATCAAAGAGTGCTCTCTTAGTTTAAAAGAGATGACATGAAGACAACGATAACCTAAAAGTCGCCAAGTAATAAACATTTGGACATGCTTAAGAAGACTCATAGTTGACTAACATGTGACTGTAAGTTGAAATATGAAGATGGTTGTGTCACTAAATGATTTTACTACGTGTCTCAGTCAGCCTTACAGGCATAGTGGTTAAAATAATAAAATCAATTGTTATTGATTCTGTGGTACTTGTTTGATGAACGTTTCCGGCACTAAAAACCGAAATGCAGTAAACGATGTAATGTTATCTAAACACACTCTTTGAAAATTATTTTAAAGCTAATTGGTGAGGTCTTTTATTACAATATACAAGTAGATATACGGCGAATAATCCAAAGGTTACCAAAGTTTGTTCAGAATATAAAATCCAAAACGTGATTCAATATTTCAACCAAAAACTACACCTTTCTAACATGTATATTAGTTACGTTTGCACCACTGCTACAGCTCCATAAGAAAGGATGGCTGAAATGTGTTGTTAATTGCTACATACTGTTATAAATTAAGTTAACAGTATTGTATTTAGGAATGAAAACACTTCTCGTGCTTGAAACTTAAACAATATAAGTTCGTCACCAATCTGATGCATAAAAAACTCCGATTTTACAGGCCAAAGTCGGAAAACTTATAAAATTTAGATTTCCACAGAGTATAGGTGGGTATCGTTTAGTTTGACGAGATAGTGTTTGTCCATGATTGGCTAAAGCGAAATTCCAACATAGCTATTTCTGAGAAACGTGCAACGATCGATATGGTGCATTCTAAAGTCGAAAAGTGTGTGAATACATTATACGCCTCATTTTTCTAAAATGGTAAACTTGCGTGCAAAACTATCAAATAAATTTACACAAAAACCACTATATTATATCAAATAATTTCACAATTTCGCGCGCGGCGTAGGTTTTCAAGACACGAGTATAGAAAAATTTTGAAGACTTACCCCTAGCTCCAAAAACTGATTCGAATTCTTTTATATATCCGTACAATAGTGGAAACCCATTTTGTTCAATGTGAGTTTTCAAATTTGCGCCAGTTCAGACGCCATGAGGTGCTGTTGTATAATGGCTCACCTGAACTTTATAACTAGTTGACTTGTAATGATTAACTGATACCTAAACTTTCAGACAAATACACTGCATGATTGTAGTGGTTTGCGTCTAGCACGAGGGTCCTGTGAGAGCATGTAGAGCAACGGTTGTTAACTGTTTGGAAGATAAAGAAAAGGTCAGTCGGCAACCTAGAAAGCGTTGATAACGCACTTGTATCTAATTAGGAAGGCAATAAACAATAATAAACAACAACACAAGCCCCAAATTAAGAAAATCTTGAAAAACCAGTGTGGTGTATGAATGAACTAATGATTCTATTGTACTTGTTTGATGATTGATTTCGAATTCTAAATACAGTACATTCGTTCGTGTTTTTCTAGTACTTCTTGATCCGATTACGTTATGTCTGGGATTCTTAGTTCATACTATGAGTCAAATACTTCTATTTATCACAACCAGGTACACGCCGTGCGATCAAATTATTTTTAATAATCAAGCCGAAAATTCTATAGTGGATGAGTTAACTGTATGAATTAAATGAAGCAAGACTGGTTTCGCGTCATTTTCAGTTTCAGTTTCAGTTTGGGGAGGATAGGAGGCTTGATGGCCTATGTTAGTCCCGGCAATGGTGGTCTCTCAGTTGATCCAACTTTCTTTTGAAAGTGTCGACGGATGAAGCCTCAACCACGTGCTGAAGTGGTGAATTCCACTCGTTGATGATTCGATGGGAAAGTCGATAGTCAGCTGACAAGTAATTTGTTCTCGGCTTGTGAAATTTTTGGAGTGTCCTCGTAAATTCTCTGCTTTGGAAGCTATGAAAAATGAGGGCATATTAGGTGCAAATTTATCCCTAAGCAATTTGTAGACTGTAATCAAGTCGCCTTTAGTTCTGCGATATGACAGCGGGAAGAGGTTCAGCTTGACCAATCGAACTTCATACGGACGATTCGCTATTCCAAGAATCAGCTTAGTCGCCGTTCTCTGAACCTTTTCCAGAAGCTCACTGTCTATTTTTAAGCAGGTGCGAATATCCAACTTCTTAAAATGACTTCGCGAACAGGAAAGAAATGACAGGAAAACACGGATAATTGTAAACTGTCGAAATCAAGTCTGAACTGCAGAAATCAGAAAATGTTAGCCGATTGAACGTATAACAGTCTAGAAGTAAGTACATAGCAAAGATTTTTAAAACCAAGAAGAAGGTATGAGAGCATTCTTACTTTGTGTTGTAGCAGTAAATATATCCCCAAAATAAATAGCTCTGTAAAATTTCGACATTGGACGCTGACCACATTAGTTTTAATGGACCCACCTAGCTGAAGGAGCTCGGTCATGCACCCGCACCAGATCACGGGTGGGAACGCCGTGCTCAACAACCCCTGCAATCGCTAGCTAGGTTAGACCAGACGATTCTCGATATATTGATAGCCTTTCAAATAAATCTTCGAACCTCGTCGCTTCTGTCTTTTGGTTTCGCTTGGTGGGGAAGATTCATATTGGAAGGTGTTGCTGGTTACTGCGTTGTCAAACTCCGAATACCTGTGGCATCTTCAATATAAATTTCTATCGATTTCGAGAATCTATATAAACTCACATCAAAAGTTTCCCGTTATTCGCTAGCCATGTGGAAAGAAATATCAGCAAGCCACCGTTGCAGTGAAACTAACTCAGTTTAGAAGTCCCCTTGATGACTTTTTTATGAAAGTGGACTTAGCAACTTATTAAATTTACTGAAAACACAACTGGACGAATGCATCATCGTATTTCTGGACAACAACTTTCATGTTTGACCAAAGAGCAAAAGAAATTATTGAGAAGCTCTGTCATGACGCATCTAGTCGATAATCGTCACTACATAGACAAAACTTCAGAGTTGACATTTATCTACAAAATTCCGCCGAATTCGCCTCATGGTTCGACAATCCCACTTTTCATATAGCAGAAGCCAATAGGAATAAACACCAAGAAACCTAACCCTTGTGTACAGAAAATGTTTAAACAACCTTTGAATCCTCCCTAGCTTTCCATTTAGATACCTTTACAAGTTTTAAAAAGTTTCCCTTGTCTTAATAGTTTCAAGAACGCAATTGACAGCACCACACTCTACTGCAGATATATGGATGAGACGTTCCTTGTCTGTAAAAATCACCAACAATCCATGTACCTACTTAGTCTGTTCAGTAAAGTACACAAAGATATAGAATTTACCATGGAACATGAAGTTGATGATAAATTCCATTTCCTAGATATTGGAATTAGGCGAACATCAGATGGCACACTACAAAGACACATTCACCACAAAAATACTTAGAGCGGAGTTTATCTCAATTTTAACAGCTTCTGTCCAATGAGTTATAAAAAGGGTATTGTATGAAACCTTTTTGACCGCGCACGAAAAATCTGCTCAAAAGAATGCCTCGAAGAAGAAATTACTACAATCATCAAATGCCTACGTGAAAATGCATATCCGGATAATTTCATCCACAAATATGCCAATACAAACCCTCCGATTAATCATGATACAGTTCAAAAGAAAACCTGCTTCCTATCCTTGCGCTTCAAAGGAGATGAAGTCGCCGGAATTATCAATCACAGAATTAATTCCGCTTTAAAAGTAACCTACCCGGCAGCCAAACTGACTACGTTATGAAAAACATACTGCTCATTGAAACAAACGAAGATCGACAAGTTTTCTCCCCTCAGTTGCTCCAACTGCATTTACCAATTCACATGTACGTGCCGTAACACATACATTGGAAGAACTGAGAGAAGAATACAGGTTCGCATTTCTGAGCATATTCCGAAGAACTTGACGCTGGGAGGGACTAAAGCTTTTAACAGTGTAATTGCTCGGCATCTACTTGACACCGGGCATACCATCGATATTATACACGCGTTTAAAATTATCAATAGACAAAGAACTACTACCACTCTCCGCTTTGCTGAAGCCATTACAATTAAGAAACTGAAACCGGCCTTATGCATCCAAAAAGAGACTTTAATAAACTTATCACTACCCTGGTAATATATTTGTTTCTGTTTGTTTTGTGTTTTGGTTATTTTATTCATTTACTTATTCTAAGATATTTTATGCTCCCCCCTATTACCTAATTCTTAAAATTTTATTCACACATTTCCACCACCTGATTCTCTTAAATTATCTAAACTTTCCAAATTCTATTTAATTATTATTACGTAATTTCTACAATTATCACACAATTTATGTACTTCACTAAATTATTACACCATCCCCTCTTTTGACCTCTGACCTGTTTCTAGCATATATATATAGTTATTATTGTAATCCAGTTATTTACACTCATTTATGTCAATTGTTTTCACACTATCTCCATGTAAAAAAAATTCTATCACAATTTTGGTTTGTAAGCAGCTGACGAGAAACCTCGAAATAATATGAATTCATACTACTCTGCATCAATGTTTGTTCTTGCTCTATTTAAGATCATATCTATCCCAATTTTACAGTCAAATTGAATCGGATAAGTATTTTATATTGTTTTCGAACCTACCATAATGATGCAACATAGTTTTGTACCGAATACTTCAGAATTCCATTCATAATCTTGTGTTGTCTGAATTGTAGACAAATTCGTTATATTATTTCAAATTCACAGGCTCCTCTACAGCATTTATGCACCAATAAACCATTTGTAAACAACAATGATACCTAGCTATCAGTGCCATCTGAATGTGACTGATTTTCCCTGGCTCATATCTCCTTCGAGCTTGTCACATTCTGATTGATCACAAATATCAAGAGATTCATAAGGTAGAAGGCATAGTTTCTAGCTCAAAAATATCTCCCGACTGTCTGACAAAATGGTCCAACATCTGACTAATGCCTATTTATGAAATGTGATGCATATCTTGCATGCGCTTCTTCTTCATTCACTTCAAAACGCTACATATACTTCCAACAGCCCACAAAGCCTTTTGAATCGGCTTTTAAATAAGTGAAGCCTTCATCAACTCAGATCCCAAGTCATTTGTCATGGATTCGATGCGATGGAGTTTTGGACGCTATCCGAATGGAAGCCAGTCAAAAGTGGTGTACTAAAAAGCACCATCTTAAGCCCTCTACATTTCCTTCTCTACATTATTGAAATACCGTTGTTGCTTGATTCATTAACATTATTGTTCGCGGATGATGTCAAAATCTGGAGAACAGTAGGAATTAAGGATGATCATTTTGATGTCCAAGCTGACTTAGGCGAATTAGTAAGATAGACTCGACGAGGGGATTTAGAAGTTAATTCTAGGATAGTGTGCTCATGCACATCGGACACGGTAATAGTTACCGTTATACCATTGATGGTCCCTTCCACGTGTTCAAGAACATAAAGACTTAGAAGTAATAACAACTACGCATTGCAAAGCAGTTGTTGTCAAAGATTTTCGTGCGTTATGATCACTTCGTCGAGCATTCAAATGTTTTGACGAGGAAATATTTCGAATTTTATAACCACTTATGTAAGACTACATTAAGAGTACTGTATCCAATCTGTCAGGATTGACACAGATTCACCCACCTACTATCCTTATCACTGAAGATTAAAGTAGGAGCTCAGCTGAGCGGTTACTGTTACCTTCTGTGGTGAGTTATATAAGCAATGGACTCAATATATTATAGGAATTAAGTCATACTCATACGCTAAAAATTCGGATACGTGTAGCTTTAACCAGGAACTAATCAAACGTCTCACTGTTACTACTTCTTGTATGGATTTTCTACTTTTAAGTTACCGATGTCCTTGCAAAGAAAGTCAGTAGAAGAAATAAGTACTAGAAAACTCATTGAAATTAATGATTTTTTAACCGAAGTCACTAAGTACATTGAAATTCAGTTTCAATTTGGAAACGACAGATTGTTTAATGGACTGTGTTTGTCTTGGCAATAAGGGTCTCTCAGTTTATCAAAATTTCTTTTGGAAGAGTCGGCAGATGGAGCCTCAACCACGTGCTAAGGTAATGAGTTCCACTCTATAATCTATAGTCAGCTGACAAGTAATTTGTCCTGAGCTTGTGAACTTTTTTAGAGTGTCCTTGTAAATTTTCTTTTGTTTTGGAAAACAAGAAAAATGAGGGCATATCAGGTGTAAATTTATCACTAGGCAATTTGGAAACTGAAATCAAGCCGCCTCCAGTTCTGCGATATGACAACAGGTATAGATTTACCTTGACCAGTCGAGCATCATGCGTGATCTTTGCTACTCCGGGAATCAGCTTAGTTGCTGTTCTCTGAACGCTTCTCCAAAAGCTCACTGTCCCTTTGTAAGCAGGGAACAGCCGTTTGTTTGCAGCAGTCAAGTTTAAGACTCACAAACACTGTACACAATGCCAAAATCGTTTTAGCGTCGACATGACTAAATGCTCTACGTACTTACCATAAAGTTCTAAAACCTTTGTCGACTACTTCACGGCAGTGTGTAGTAGTCTTTAAGTATTAACTAACGACAACTCCCAAGTCACTGTGAGTCTGAACAACAGGTATCTCAGTGTTATTCATCGTGTATGTATCTGTAGCTTGATGACCAATATTCATCACAATACACTTGGGAGTATTTATCGGCAACTGCCAGGCTTGAGACCATTCAGATAATTTCTTCAGGTCATTTTGAAGTTCTAATTTATCACTCTTAATTCCAATCGCTCTCCATATCTTGAAATCGTCGGTATATAGCAAAGACGATGATGATGGGACACGAGGACTGCCATTTACACATAAGAAGGATAAAATTGACCACAAAACTATACTCTGAGGCACTCAGAAAAACAGAAATTAAGTATGAAATGGAACTGAATATCAAAGACAGGTCGCAGTTGATTGAAATAATCTAGGCCAGGATAATTGTTTTATCATTGAAATTCACAAGATTTCACAACCAAATATTGAACTTATGAACACTGGCTTCTCTATAACACCAGAATACACAAACTATGGATCGGTCACTGAAAAAAGAATTGTGTACATTGGCATACACTTGTCTAGTTTACCGCACATGTTTATTTTATTACTTCACTAACCGTTTATTTACCTTGTTGGCCAACTCTTGACAATTATGTGAAGTTTGTTCTTTTCATTTACGAAGCGAAAAAAGTGTAATGTTTGCACAAGACGTGATAAAATATACAGCGTCTGCACACTCAGTAGGAAGTTTATATTCACATTGCTGTAAATAGTTACTAATACAACGTAAAGTTTCCATTTACTACAGTATTGTTTTGCGTAACTAGGGTATGTGATGGTCAACGATGGAACTGTTTCCGAAAATTTACATACATGCACTTGAAATGGCAAATAAATCCCCAAAAACATTAGCTCTGTAAGTCTTCGACAATTGATGCCAACCTCATAAGTTTTAATGGACTTAACTAGCTGATGGCACTCAGTCACGCATTCACACCGGATCGCGAGTATGTGCGCCTTGTTACTCATCCCTTTTAACTACTATCTAGCTTAAACCAAAAGTTCCCTCGACATACCGATAACTTTTCAGATAACACTTTGAACTCCTTCAATCCTGATTTTTGATGTGACTGGGTTGACGTGTTTTGGTTATATGTGTTACTGGCTAAACCTCTCTCTAACTCCGAATACTTGTGGCATCTTTATGCTGAATACATGTTGTAACAACAAGAAGACGCCGAAAATCCCTCCATAGTATTTTTTGTTGGACAGTACTATCATTTACTTGTTCCTTCTCCCTGTCGTGTATATTAACCTTTGTTCAGATCTCTTTTGGTCACACTTTGTTTTCTTCAGTCTTCCTCATCTGAGCTTTTATTAAGTGATTTTGATTAAAGACTTACCTTTTGTTACCCAATTTTCTGTTGCATATGGCCAGACAGTAAGGTCGTGTTTGGCTAAGCTCAAGGTCACGGCGTGATTCAGTGTGTGACCGTTGACCTTCGACCATCTGCTTTGGAAGATTGCCGGAATCCCTGCAGATAGATATCTGATCCCATCTTGCTCGAAATAGTTTCATTGATCCTCAGGTATTGAACTTGTTTGTATTAACTGTTTGTTTTGTTGTTAAAGAAACTTTTCACTGTATAGCACAGGTTGTACCGTTTGAAGTATATTGTATTTTGATATAGTTCGTTCTGTTTCTTAAATCAGAACCATGTAACTTGAGCACAAAGTTTGTGTTTTGGTATAATTTAATAATAGAAACTCAAAAACGCTTCGTACGCTATACAAAGGAACGTAGTCTGGTCTAGTCGGGTAAATTCTGGCTCGTTAGTTCTGCGTTCAAACCAAATATTGGCAGTACGGTCATCACAGTTCTCAAACGAACAGTAATCGCAAGTGATAAATACTAGAATGCCTGACAAGATAAACGAAAACCTGCTGTTTGGCCAAGAGAAAATGCAATCATATACGCCTCCAGATGCACGGCAAGTCCCTTCAGTTGCATTTTCATGTCACAGCTCTAATGTGAGTTTAGTAAGTCGACATAGCAAAATAAGCTCTAGGATCACCTTAGCAGAATTAAAAGATAGTTGAGGGAATAGAAATTATTAGAAATTAGAGACTTGAAAGATAGGCAGTGGAAACAACTACTGTGCCTTCAGATAGAGTTCGGGTCGCTTAGGATAAAAGAAAACATGTGTAGTAAAGTATCTTCCGCTTCCAAGTGAGATGATAGAGGACAGGAGTATGTTCACAGTTTCGTAAGCCATTTTCATGACTTTGGAAACATGTCCTCAGAAAAGTCAAAACTATCGTCTTTTAGTGTGTCTCTTGAGCTACCAAATGTAGAACTAAGTAGTTTTGATAGGCAACTAGCAAAATACTAGAAATTTATCAGACAGTTCGTGTTATATGTGGTATCCAAGGTCGAAGACGATGGCCAACGGCTATTGTTCTCGTTACATTATTGTAAAGGAAAGGCTCGAGAGGCCACAGAAGAATGCATAATCCTTCCACCATCATTAGAATATCGTTAAGCATGCGATATACTGAAACGGTTGTTTAGTAGAACACACGAAGTAACTCGAGATTTGCTAAATGATTTGACTGAATGTCCCAATATAGAGCACAATGAAGGAGATAGTATGTCTAGGCTAGCAATAAAGATGGATAATTGTTCTATAGCCTTAAAAGAAATGAATTATTCGGTGGATCTCGACTCTGTAGAATTTATAGAAAGCATAGTAAAGAAGTTACGGATGAAATAAGCTGAAACAGTCAAAAAGTTAACAGCAAATGGAAGAGAACCTACTTTTGCCGAGTTAGTAGAATTCGCATCATCTAGGGCAGAAATTTTACTCAGCAGATTCGGGCAGATTGCAACAACTAGTAAACGTATTGTAAGCAAGGTAGCCTGTTCCACACAAGGGTTGTCGTGTGGTCAAATCGTTAACAAGTCACCTTGTGTTATATGCGGGGAAAATCATATTATTGATAAATGTCCCCAATTCTTCACATTAGCAGGCAATAATGCGTGGGCGATAGCGAGAGAAAATGGTTCCTGTTTTTGTAGTCTTAGAAGGGTCCACAGATCAATAGATTGTAAAGATCGTGTTGTGTTTACAATAAAAGGCTACCGGGATCTGTGCCACCCATTGTTGCATTAACACATTCGAGTTGATAGTGGCTCGAGTAAGTGGTTAAAAGAAAGTCATTGTGGGTACACAGTCACTAAAAGAGGATATGTTTCTTAGTTTAATCCCTTTACGTCCGAGTATATATTATGGATCTGTGTTAATGAATGTAGGTACATGCAATAGATTTCTGATTTCTACTAGTTATTCAAGTAAAGAAATATATTTCTAAACTCATTACATTAATATACCTGTAGAAGTGAAGGAAGGGTTGTTAGGTTGCGGGTAGCAAACCACTAAGAGCAAAGAACAAATGAGACTCTGATCCTTGACGAAAGAGAACAAATAAAAATCGTGAGTCAATGCTTTTTCCAATAATAAAACTAGTTGATGTCTGACGCCCAGTCTTACTAGTGTATACCGAAACAAAAGCCTAGCAAATCAACCTAATGACTGTAAAAAGTAACTGCTGTATGATTTCTAAGAGGCAAATAATGTAGAAATTTAAAATACTAAGCTGCGGTATTTTGTGAATTGTCCAGACGACTAATTGCATGAGCGTCAACCTGTTAATCGTTACACAACAGCGCGAACCAACATTCCCCATGTTTCATAGCCACACAGTAACACAACACTGCACAATACACTCTCTCTGCCATAACGCTGCGAGAAAATATTGATGACCACATAAATGAACCTACGTAAAACTGAAAAAAATTACAGGATTAAATGTCTTGTTATCAAGAAGCACAGTTATGGTCTTTGGGAATAAAGGAAACTGACGACGTAGGTTCTTCATTACCGTCAATTTTGCTCATAACTAGTACACACGTGTCTTCCGATGCTTCAAAACTGGCCAGCGATTCACTGAGGGCTTATATTTTATGGTCGTTACTATTAAACTTTCCAAACAGAACTTCATTGTCTTCAGAGCTTGACATGATATTCAACCCACGAAGGACCAAGTGGATTATGTAGTTCTTTGTCTATTAACTTATGTAACGAAATAAATCTATGATGACAGACGTTGCCTTCTTTGCCTAAGTTGTGATGGCGAGTTAGGTGTTTTTTCCCCAGAAGAATGGTGATCACAACCACCATTTACATCCCGAAGACAAGCGTCTGATTCCGATGCAGTGCTTTTACGTTCACAAGTACAAACATATCTGACGAAGAATACTTTAGAGTTAGGTCAACTGTATTCTTTTTACATACTTATATGATATACTTACTGTGTGTACACTGTAAAAAGTATTGTCAATCACAGAAGTCCGATTACCTAATGTACTTCCTTCAGGCAGGTCTCCAAATTGTCCCGACTGATAAATAGTCTCAATAAAATAATATCATTGAAGACTTGTCTTACATCATTCATCGCTACCATGGCATTAATTTTGTTACTAAAGGATGAACATTGTTGAACATAGGGTGGCTGAACTTAAATCAAATTTAAAACTGTCTTGACTGTACTGCTTCTGCAAAATCTCACGAATTTTTGAGATAAGTTGAAGTTTTTAAATGTCAGTGCAAGTTTTGAAGGTACAATAAAGGAGTAGGAAATTCCAGATCGAACGTTTTATTTACCCACCATTGTAGGCCGCTTCCTATCACCGTGTCGGATGAACTTATGGCAATAATATTGTGTTCTGGCGTGTTGTTGTGGTCAAGCTTAGTTGACTTGGTGGTAAACACTTAAAGTGCATTTCCACAAACTAGATCCGTTGCTGATCAAATAAAAGACACCCAGTTCTATATGTACTGTCGATAAACATTAAATAATCCTATGAACGTTTCAGTAGCCTGGTTACGGCCTGTTTTATGCAGTCCAGAATATCAGCCATTCTGTTTTCTAAAGTGGGAGTATCTTGAGTATCGATTATATGGCCGACAGGTTTGAGAATCCGGTCCATTTTGAGATTTCTAAATGTTAACATCAATTCCACGTTTCGTAAGTCATTGAAAATCAATGTCCAAATGCTGGGAATGAATTTTCATATTCTTGCTTGCTATAAGACCACTGTTAACATATCTTCCTCAGATACACTTCGACCACATGGATTTGGGAAAAGACAGCCATAAGTCTCAAAGTAGCTGTCAGATACTGTATGTGAGGTTACAGATAACTATCAGGAGTGATTTTCGTATTGCTTCACCAATATAATTAAATCTTTGATGGCAATTCTTTCTGGGTTTTTTTATCGGAACCATATGAGATGGGGTAACCCATGGGTTGTTTGGTAGTTGGGTTATTATTGAAAATGTCATATGAAAGGAAACTTTATTCGCCAATCTTTGATTTTTAGGAGCGATTATCCCAACTCTCAAAATACAGGTTGTCCTCTAGTCATCATGTGAAACGTAACATTGCTAGTCAAACAGTAATTCGTCTGTGGTTTGTGAAACTCGGATTTCCTACCGGGCATAGGTAGAAATATGAACCGAATGTATGTTTAACTAAAAGAGAGAATAGTTTGAAACCAGAAAATGAATTTCCACAAAAGTATTAGGTAGTCTTATCGTCCATCAACCATTGTTTAGTATAGTCGACGAGTGGGTTAAAATGTACATTCAGGTTCTGGCTCAGTGTTGATATTTCCACTTCTTCATCAACATAGATCTAGTGTATGCGTCTGCATAAACTGTGGTAATCAAGAGTATCTGAATAATAGTACAAACTGAGAATCCCAGAAATAACTCAATTTAACCAAGAAGTATTAGTTGAGCACGAACAATCATATTGTATTTGGATATCGAAATCAAGCATTCAACAAGTACAAAGGAATCGTTAGCTCATACAAACACCACAAAAACCCACGTTAAAAGTATCTTTACGGAATTCAGTATTCAGTTTTCCGTTTTTTGCTTATAGACTGAACACCAAATTTTGAAGATGATCGTTTGAATTTGCAGAAAGTCTGAACCTACGTTACGTGCTATTTGGCTCTTGTCAAAAATATTTATTTGTAATCTTTATTGGACTAACGCCACCTGTTGGATTTGATCCCATGTTACTCAGCTGCAGTGACGGAGACGTTACTACCGAACATTCTGGGCAGTAACTTCTACAAGACTGAGATGTATTTACAGTTCCATCAAGACTACTGCCGGATATCCTAAAACCAATTCCAGAACTTTTTGTCAAGTACTCCTAACTGCCTCCTTACATCTCAACATAGTCCACGCGACGTCCAGCCCTCTAGGCTAGTAGCCAAATTACAACTAAGCCGAGAGAATTAGATCTGCATTATGAGGGGAACAAGAAGCACGACATAAGCCATTATACAGTGATCAATCGCTTTTAAGCACACATTAAACATTACAACAAGGAACAGGTTCTCAGTTCATGGCTTCCTATACCAGATCACGTCAAAACTCATCTATGTAGATCTTTTCATTTGTCGATTCGGCGACTGAACGCTGTTGTTGGTATCACGCCCAAGCGTTGAAGCTTATCAATTATAGTTTACAGCTGCTTCCTAAAAAGGCAGTATTTTGTTACATACTGTGGAACATTTGCATCTAATCGGTAGTAAAAGCTTGTCCACTAAATAAGAAGGACATCCTGCAAGCACATTAATTGGACGGCACGAGATGGTTCACTTATATCTTCAAGTATTCGGGTTTTGAGTCCTAGTAATTTAACAGCTCTTGAAGGCCAATACACTAGTTGACAATTTGTATTTCCGTTCTTAAATTATTTCACGGTTTCGATCAACTATTTTCATGCGATAAGAATAACAGACACTTTTCACTTACGTCATCAACATATAAGATCATCACCCTTCAGTAATTTAGCAAAGCTACAACAATTTTAATAAAACAAATCAGCCACTCACAGAAAATAAATTCAATAGCTAAATAACATTCGTACCAAGACCAGATTCTAGATGATATTCCCCACCTCTCTGACGGTTTAAAAATCCATGAGACTTAATGCTTATCTTTAAATTCTGAACCGTAAATTATCAGCTGCAAATCTTGACTTTGAAACCAAACCATGAATCATTTCTTAAACCTAAATATTAAGTATAAATCCTAGTAATCACATCATAAATAGTTCATTCATATTTGCTGTATTATGATCGGCCATGTTAACATATTGCCAGGGTCACTCACAGATTCCTTAAAGCTCACCCTTTTAGTTCAGCTCTATTCGTCTAAGAGATTGGACATTGACTATGTGTAAACACCGTGTTGCTTATTCCCATTGATTTCAACAAATATCATGGCATTATGTGAAATCCACGGAAACGCCTGTAGGCGACTTACAAAACATGCTAAAATACAGAGTTCTCACCCTCGTTTATGCTTATCAAGGTTGTGGAAAAGGGAGATATTTTAGACCACGTCATCTGATATTTGGAACGAACAATATTGGAGAGTATGTTAAATTATATCCACATTTATTACTGAACTCGTTTAAAATGTATCAATTCAATGTACAGAAAAACACATCTTCCTAATATCACTAGACTTTTGATTGAGAAGTCTATTAACATTGTAGTGACCTATTTTTATGACGAGAACGCGATTGGTATAATGGAAGCAATTATTATTACAACTAACTGAACCAGTGATTGTTTTACTGCACCTGTTTGTTTACGTGTACCTAAAAACACTCGCTTGTTTGTGACCTTGCGCGGACTCTCATACGCTCGGTAGTCTCGCTTGTAGACTTTGGCACAATCTCGGCATTATTTCGATGCCACGAGATCGCCAAAAAATCACATCTTAACTACAGCTTTCTGATACTTGGCCTACGGAGATGTCTAACCCGGTAACTGGCACGTAGTCGAACTGTAGTGGTGATCATAGTCAACCACGAATCGACGCCGACTACAACATACTAAAATCTCACACGGCAGAGCTTAACGACTACGTTATGGGTTTTACCATAAGATATAATTAATTTTCATCTATGAATTTTCCACCATTTCGTCTTATATACAATATATAGTAACTGATAATTATTCAACGACCTGATTTTTAGCTTTAAATATCGATTTTGAGAACATTTCAATACATAACAACGCAATATTGTGTATCCTTGCCTTACATAGATATGCACGAAATCATATTATTGTTACGCCACCTGAATGCCATTTCAGCTCAAACTAAAGTGAATGAGTCTTGTTGAAATCCCAGTCCAGAAAATTTGTCTCTTAAGGAAGAATAAACAAAAAATACCTAGTCAACTGCTTCTTCGAACATAATACCTCCTCATGTTATTAGTTTATTCTCTCTCTGCAGTCTCCATCACTGTCATTTTTTGGACATAACTTACTACCGGCTCTGATAACAACGAAACCAAACTAGTGATTTTCATTTCACTAATTTATTTAGTCATTTCGAAACGAGGTTATTAGCATTAAACAACTGGGGTTCGCTTCAGTTTAACCACAATTCCTACGTATACAACAGATGACAAGTATGACAAACATTTATGAAGAAGCCAACATTCTATAACTCAGATTCGAAATTCACCCTAGTTACTTAATTACATTGAGTTCCTGTTTAATTTGTTTGATATTACAAAATATATTTACATAGCTTTTATCGCCTACCTCCTTCCAATTTCTCAACCAGCTTCCTACTACTTACGAAAGCAAAATTTTGTAATCTGCATAAATGTTCCAGCCAAGTTGTATCATTGATCAACCCCCCCTTGACGTTTACGATTAGGATTTATAAAACAACAGTCTCTACTTAATCATATTGTCAATATTCTCTGGGTAACTGATTAAACAACCGCTAGGTCCCAAATAACTGCTCTTTTGATGTACAATGCACTACGGTTATAAATCGTTGAACTAATTACTTTCTATTATGTTCTTTTTACCATTTTGAGTACTACCTGACCACTTTCAAATAAACAAAACATTTGATTACATTCTGATAGTGTACTACACTTTAAAAATAATCTAAAAATGTCATACTAATGACAGACATATGGTACCAAAGACTGTTTTGCAAAATTTTTCTGGATGACATCAGTTGTAAGTCAGCTGAGAAAACTACTTTTGAATTACATTACTAATGGATTTTTTTTTAGACACGGTAGTATTGACATTTATCTAGCGAAACAAGACCTACATAAAAGGTTCATTTACAACAATATATATATATATATATATATATATATATATATATATATATATATATATATATATATATGCAATAGAAAATTGAAGGATAGAGTATCTCCGGTTAAAAATTTTTTTTAGAATAAGACGATTTATTTACAATCCGCAAATGACTTAAGCATAAAGTATAATTTAGTGTACTGCTCCTGATTTACTATATATTTCATAATCAAAGACTTCATTCTGTTGTTCATCAAAATATAAACCGATATAGTCCAACTCCAAACTAAACGGCCCCTCAATATCATCCATTAAAGTAAATGAAAGAAGACGCATATTTCCTAGATTCGCAGGAAATTGTCTATTATGTATAATATTTGAACTACTGTGATAAAATTTAGATAATGGGATTTTAGCTATTTGCCAATATGGTCCACCTCGAGTGTACAATGTAAATTGGTGTGTATTAAAACGGTTAAAATCCCATCGTGCACGAGGTAGCACAACAATTTGATATTTTCGACCATCTCCACGATATCTAAAATGGGATGTTTGAAAAAGCTGCAAGGTATTCTAATTTAAAATGTATGAAAAGAAAAAATCCAACGTAATGATGATAATATAAGAGTCAACAAACTATACTATTCGTAAAAACATTGCTAGTTTTCTCCGTAATTAAACAACTAACCGATCAATAGTACTTTAACGCCTGTCAGTCAGATTCAATGTGATCATGATACTTCGTGTACCTGTTTGATTTTCAGTCAATGAACATAATAATAAGCCTAGAAGTTACTTATAATTCGTTCATCAAGACTTTTACTACTGTTAAATACGTGAATTTTGCACAGTATTTTTATCATTATGAAGTCAGTTCCTTTCTTCATCTTTTACTAAGTAGAAACGTTTACGTAGCTAATACCAGTTAAAAAATCAGTGGAATACTGATATATGGGTGAAGAAGGTCCTGGGTTCGAATCTCACGTGCGGGATTATGGATGAGCACTGTTCACTAGTCCTATAAGAGAAAGAAATGGCTGTCCAGTGCTTCTAAGATTTCAATGGTGGTATAACATTGATCGAGTCATGATCTCAATAAAAAATCCTTTGTATTATTTAAACTTGGATTAATTGTGGTTTGGTTATTTATCCTCTGAAGAAGTGGCTTACACTAAGTCACGAAATGTCAGAGAATTTAATTTTTCTACTCATTGGGATATTATAAATATATTAACTTATTTACATTATATATTAGTTATTTTTAATTTAAACAAAAGTTAACAAAAACATTTTCCATGCAAATGATACGAAATTTGACTATATATATACAGTAAACCAGTTAACGACTAGGTGGAATATCTGTCACAATGAAGGGATGTGGTGAAAATTAAACCAATTAACACAAGTATCACCTATTGTAGAACAATGAAAACGTTGGTATTCAAGTAGCAATAGGTTGGGTAAAATAAATAACATGGGATATAATTAAAATGACATTAAAAACAATAATTTCAATCATTCAGCTGAAATAAATATCAAAAACGTAGGTTAACCGAAATTTAATTTGTTCATTTTTTTATTTTAAAAAATGTATTTTTCTATTTCTATTATTATGTGCAAAATCACACAGTTTATCTGTAAGATGTGAAAACCATACACTAAATACATTATTTGCGCATCTTTCTTCAGTTGTCTTGCCTATACTTCTTCATTCTTTAAATTTCGTTTTTATTTCAATTTTTCTCTGTTTCCTTTTCTGTTCTATTCAATTTAACTTTCTCAATCTTCTGCTGGCAGGCATTTTACCTCCTACTGGAGCTACGTTCTACTTATATCTGTCAACATAAGTAGCCTACACCACATATAATAATTAAATACTACTTAGTTGGTTTCTTCACCACTTTTAATGAATTTCTTCTCGATGCATGTAAAATCCTTCAATCATCTTTACTATGACTAAAAATGAAACAATGCTAAAAATTTTGTTTAGTAATTTCACTGAAGTTTCAGTTTTTTTTTAGAAAGAAATAGCTTTTAACAACCACTATATAGGTAAACAAGTTAGCAGTGTCAAATATTATCTAGCTATTGTAGGATATTGTTTTGCAAAAATAAATTTAGATCATGAAACAACAATACATTAAACTGCCCTCTCAAAAGGTTTAGTCAGTTATGCACTCTGATTCAAGTATTTAAAAGGCGATATTGACCGATATTTCTTGAATAATAACATAAAATGATAAGAAAGTAATATTGGGAATGCTAATGAAACAGAGTATACCCGAACAATGTATTCTCTGACAGGTAGAACCACAAAGTACAATAACTATTAACTTTTTTATCTGTTACACATTAAACGGTTAGAAAATAAGGATAGGATACAACTAATTCATAGGGCAAAAATGTGTTCCCTGAAAGTTAGAAGCAAAGTCCAGCCAAAAGGCGATAAGATTAAGTTAGCTCAATGATTTTCAAGAACAAACAGTCACTAAAATGTAACCATCATGTGTATAATTAATTACCTATTCGAAACATTTTTTCTCCACAATTAGGAAAATAGATTTTATCTTTAATGGAACAAAACTGTACTGTTTTTATTTTAATGTTGAAAAAGCAAAGCTAAACAGGATACTGAAGGTTGTGTGCTATTGGATCCGTCTGCACGATATCACAGAGCCCATGAAATTGTGAAGCGACTAATTTGAAGGGCAAATGTTGTGGCTCGTCAGATGATTGATAATCTGGTTGAGAGAAACAACTTAAATTATAACGATGGGGAGGCTTTCTTCCACTTAGCTATTAGGACCGAAAACTGTACCATCAAACCGGAAGTACACCTCAGATATGAATTCTTTAGGAGTAGCGAAGCCTTTGAAACTCTAAATGCAAGATAAATGTGCTGAGACAGTTGGTAAGATGACAGACAATGAGAGGTGACTTTCCCTGAATTGAATAAGTTCATTTCGTCACAATCTATAATCGCTAAAAGCCGCTTCGTAAATGAGAGATGATGATAATCAAGAAAACTATTTTCAAGGATTTCGGACAAAAGTAAGAAATCAATAGCTTTTGCCTTTCTTTGATCACACAATATATGCAATAGAAATGCCTTCATATGGTCTTCAAAACACTTAAACGTTTTCAGAACATTCCTTTTCGTCATCAAAGCGTAATAATAACGATATCAAGAGTGTCAGTTTTTCACTTTTCTATTCAGATTTCATACAACACCGAATCAATCAGTTTTGAGTAATACTAATTTATTTATGGTAAACTGTCAAGGGTAATGTTTTATGAGTGATTCACTAAATAATGGGCGAACTGGTGAAGTAGAAATGCTACATTAAATAATGATTTTTATAGGTGAATTCGTCGTATCAATGTGGTGATAATGATCCCATCTCCCTTACTTCTCAGAAAATTAATTAATAAAGATTTCGCAGACAATCATGAATAGTTTTATGGCTATGTGAGAGATTCAAAAATAAAACACTGAAAGGAATAAATTCCGACTCAAATAAATTTCGTTATATAGATGTACATAAATATATTTCTAAACAATATTAAGATCAGGAAGTTGTTAATAAGCCATAAAAAAACCAATGAAATTCATAACACTTTTGATTTCTACGAACTCCCTGTTGAATGACTGAAAAGGAACTTCGAAAGAAATCAAATGGTCATTTCAGGGATAGCTGAAGTTCGGCTAGGTACAATGTATTAACCGTTTGGTTTAATTTATAGGTGGTTTCTTTATAATGAATTAACAAAAAAATTGCGGTATCATAAAAAATGAAATCAATTAGACAACTATCTTCAGTCCTACCACAAAACTCTTTAATTTTCTAGAGTATAGCCCCCTTGGTTTTTATTGATGACCCATCTTATGTCACAATTTGTGACAAAAACTGTTGGCATTATTCTTTCATATTACTTGACATGCATACATACTGAAATATATATGAACACCTACCTGATAATTAAATGTGAGTAAGCTTCAAAACCATAAGGCATAACACATCCAAATAAGTGACTTTCTGGACTGCGTAGATTTGCAAAACCTGCACGAACAAGATCACCTCGTTTAGGCACACGTGTACTAATGAAACCACGAAAATGACCGTAACCTTTAAACTTTGGATCAGAGGATGTCATGACAATAGCTGCTGAACTCGCCTGTTTACCACCAGGTCGATATAAGAATTTTGGACTGAAGATAAATGGTACCACCAATAGATTCAAGATATATATATATATATATATATATATATTAAATAAGTACAGGGTAAAGAATATATATTTAGGATAATGGTTACTAATTTATTTACATTAAGATTAGTCTTCATTTACCAATTTTTCTGTGTTCTATGATTAAAAACAGTAATTTTAACATTTTAGTTTTCAGTATTAATCAAAACAGAATCGAAAAATATAATCATGAAACTATAAAACTTTTGTAATACAACATGAAGCGCTGTTGTAATTGGGGTATATATTTGGGACAGTTGTAGATAATCAGGGAAGATTGGTTCATAGAAACAATTAAACCTATCAATTGTAATTTATCAAAAAATCATATTGATAATTCAGAAGAAAATGTTCCATAAGATAGCTTGAAGCTTTCAGTAATTTAGAGAAGTGTAGCTGAAAGTCTTAGTTATACTGTTACGAATAACATTGACCACAGTGGAAGCTGTAATGCATGAGTGCCTATAGTATTTTGTATATGGAAAATTTATAAATTATGAAAATTTTAAGTCGATAGTGTTTATCGTATAATATCCATTCATAGTGCTACCTAATAGTAATAGTCCTATTCAATGTTTTAGTGTTAAGTACTGCTTACGATAGTCACACGGACCCCAACCAAGCAGTATGTATCAATCAATATGGCTCAGATCAGAAGTAAGTGACTTCAAGGACTGATGACACGTTTTCTTTTAGCCGCCCCTAAATCCCTTCCAAACATCTCCAACACCAGTCAGCATTGCGCGTCATGGTAATCCGTGGTTGGGCTGCGTGGCCCATTATTGCTTAGTGATACCAAAAGACTGCATTTTATGAGCCTCTTCTCCAAACAGGACTATGTCATCTGCGTATTCTCAGTCGATAAGTGAACCTCTTGGAAGGAGATAAATTCCCAAAAAATCAGTCGACGAGAACGTTCTTTACAGCAGTAGGTCTAAGATCAAATTGAACGAAATGGAAATAGTGGATAGTCCTGAAGGACACCATTTGAGTTGCAAAATCAGATGATAGTTTGCCATAAGCTCTGACTCGACTGTTAGTGTTCGAGTAAAGAGTCCTCACGAGGTTTATGTACTTCTGAGGTACACCTTTCAATGACAGACACCTAAAACTAGACCACAACACTTAAAGACCTCTGGAGCTAATCCATTGGACCAGCTGCTCTTCCTCGTTTCAGATTAGCCATAGCTATTTGAACTTTAATTAGAGTCGGGGGTCTACTTGAATGTTCCATTCAGGCTATTTGGGAATGGTGGGTAGCTGTAGAGTAGTTGAAGGCCGGCTGAACTGCTTCTAAACGTCTGGACTGATAGAAGATAAGTGTCGTCTTCTGAGATCGTCCCACTTACACATGACTTCTTAATTCCAGTTTCTTTTATTAGTCTGAAAAGCTGTATTGTGCTACCTACAACCGCTGCTTTTTCCATAACTCACAGTCGTTCTTAAACTTTTGGTTAGCCTAGATTTGATTTGTTTTCGTTCATTATCGTGCTTAGAGCCTGATAGGATAAGTTTAAAAGAGTCTACCACTGCAATAGATGTCGCAGAAATCCACTGGTTTTTCGTAATCCTTTGGTTCAAATCACTAATGGATATGACTGTTTCCACAGCTGTTCGTATATCTTTCCAAACAACATCGGGGCTAGCCCCGTTTTCAGAACTGCCAAAGTGTGACCTTAGTTGTTCCTGGAATCTACTTTTGTCACTGAGTTCGACTCTGATCGCTCTTCTTAATGTGGTTTTTCTACATCCAGTGAGGTGCAAGTAAATATGTGCTCATATGGGAGCATGATTGGAGTCCAAACAAGTATTTCAGAACCAGCGACAGCCTTCTATCGAGTCTCTCCAATGATGACTGATGAGAATATGGTCTAGTTGAGTTCATCGTTGGTTTGGTGCAGGGGGCCGCCATGTTTAGCGATGCCTCTCCTTAAGCTTAAAGTTAGTGCTTGCTAAAAATAACCGATCATCTGAGCACACTTGCAGCAGACGGTCATCATTATCTGCTCTTTCAGCTGGAATACTAAAATACCCACCTAAATGTCTTTCTGTTTGATTTAAGCTACTTACCTGGGCGTTAAAGCCGCCTGCTACGAGTACTATGTCAGAGTGTTTAGCATTTTAAGAAGTTTAGAAAGCTTTATGTAAAATTCATCTTTCACTTTATCCGAGGAAAAGGCAATAACGTGTGAACTGACGAAGTGATCGCAGTGCCCAAGGAACAACACACAACTTTTTTATGAGTAATTTTCGTGTTAGCTCTGTACTTGTTGAGACCTTACCACCGAAGACGGATATCCGTGGGACAAGGCGAGGTGTGCATTTTTAGAGTCGACCTTTTCTAACCCCACCTTTATGGGAAAGCAGCATCGGTGTTATACTGGTTGTCTGAAGGAAACATCTTACTGCCATCACACCTCTGTACAGTCAGTTGTACGACTTTAGCCTCGGACATTGAGGTTGCTGCTTTTAGTCTTACCGCTATTCAACCAAACTGTCTGGCATGGTAGGACCTTGAGGAATGATTGTTCCGACCAGTATAGCCTGATTGGTTCATCACGACAGGCAAGCCCGACCACCATGTCAGGGTAGCAGCAACGGTCAGGCATCTGATTGTAGAATTAACTATGGATGGAATTAACTTGATAGTATGATAGAACTTGACAAACAATTGTATTTATGATGATACCCTACACCAGAATAGAAACATTTACACATGAAAGTTGGAGTGAAACAAAACTCACTATGAAGCTGGGTGGGTATAACCAAATTCATGATCTTTGTTTGGGTCGTCAAATGATGATATTATCGAGGTTGTTATTTTTTCTCCTGCTTCATTACTGTTTCCTGATGTTGTTGCACTATCTGGATAAACACTTTCATTTAAGCCCAAAGCATTAGCACACCCCGCAGCTGTTCTAGACGACCGCACAAATTCAGCCCATGAATAACCCTCACCATGGCTACTGTCACAAGTAACTAACCACTTCGAAAATTCTTCATCTGTTAAAAATGGAAATCTAACAAAATAACGTGTTCTTGAATGAACTTTTGTCTGATGTAAAAAAGAAGGAAAAAATTCCAAGAGAAATCACAGTGAGTTAGGAACTCAGAATTATTTTCATTCAGAAAAGAAATGATGAATAATTTGAAATAAATTGATAAAAATAGAGGCTTTACATGGTGGTCACTCGATTCCAATACTATTGGAATTTATTAAACTATTGGTGGAGTTAGATTCTCTGAGCTAGACGGTTAAAATGAAATTCTTTTCATTTTCATTCTGAACACTAATATCAGAGCCTACTAATTCATGTAGACGCAAGTTTATTCAATCACTTCACAAGTGCCAAATCATTTTGTTCTGATAACCTGATTTGGTTATATTCATAGATCCTTGAAATCTCGTTTTACGTTTTGTTCAAATGACCTGTGATTACATAAGTGATTAATTGATGTTTTCCGTGTATATTGGTAAATTGGTTCAATACTGTTAAGCCTATTGATCGTATATTGACCTGAATCCTCTGATGATTTATTATGTAGGAAACAGTCAATCAATCTAGTAGCGTACTGCTAAGGTAATGTCATTTTCTTATACATATATCCCATATTCTGGAGAATGTAATATTTGTTCAAAGATTAATGCATAATAGCACCATATGATGAAATTTCAAAAGAAAAAAATGTGTTAGGTCCTTTCCTTTTTCAAAAGTGACAAAAAACGGATATTTGACCCTGCACAAACGTACTGAAATTAACTGAGCTACTTAAGAAAGAAATATATAACTAATAATAAAACATAAACAGTAAATATGAGTATTTATTAGTAGTATGAATTACTAGTAGTCGGAAAAATTTTGAAAAGAAAAACTGTTACGAGATTGTGAAAAGATGACGACAAAATTCTCAAATACAAAATCTAAAAAAATATATCAGTAAAATAGAAGACAAATTGTGTTGAAAAAAGGATGAAAATAGAGCTGAAATCAATAACTTTAAAAAAAATACCTCACACAAGTACACACCGAAAAAAGTTCAATATGAACAATCGAGAACCATTTAAAAGGGGAAAATGTTATCAGTAAAGTGACGTTGTGTTTAGCAGTGGAATTTAGGACACATGGTATATGCCGGTGTTGTATGTTCCCATTAAACATTTTATTTAAAGTCGTATTTAGTGATAATACTTATGGCCTTTTAAATAACTATTGACAAAACAATTAAAACTTCCTAATAATAACTTATGCCAAATAAGTAGTGAATCCTAAGACCCCTTCATATCCAATCCACAATTCCCATAGATTTTTAGAGATTTCAGAAAATGTGACGATTATAGACTGAATTTAAGTCCGTCTGTAGCTCTTCTAGGGTTATTGCCGATCCGAAGTTCGAGTAAAGGAGGGCAGGGCATAGAGTTAGCAACACCATCCCGTAGAAAAAAACCTTGCCAAAAATACGCTAACCAGAATAAGTAAATTAAACCTGGGAGTTGAAGCAAGAAATATGACAACTCATGATGAAAGACAAGATTTTTCGGAAGTCACGAGGTTGATGCCCTCTGTAACAGCCAGAGCAACAATCATGACAGGTACATGGAACTTCCGGACAAATGTGGAAGACCGGGAGAACTAATCAAACACAAAAATGAGGAGATACAACTTGATAGTGATCGGATTCGGTGAAACCCATTAGATCCAAGCTGGATAGATTTGGAAGAGATGTTGCCGTACTCTGGTCATGAAGAAGAAAATGCTCCACATACTCAAAGGGTTACTCTGATGCTGTCCAAAGAAACACGAAAACCACTTCTAAGATGGAAATCCCATGAATCCATAATCTTCAAAACATCCTTGAAAATAAAGAAGGAGGGGACCAGAATGAATGTTATCCAGTGCTATGCACCCACCAATGATAGCAGTGGGGACCATAAAGATCAGTTTTATGAGAGGTTGGAATCGCTCATAGCGTAGTGATCAGGAAAGGACCTGACCATTCTGATAAAAGACCTAATTCATTCGAAGAACTACACTGCAAAGTCGTGCATAAAGGACAGCTGGTAGGTGTATTCCAAGTGAAAAAAATGGAAACTTTGATATATCTTAGCAGGACCATCGATAAAAAATTAGGATCTGCTGAAGATGTGAAGTCAATGATTGTCAAAGCAAGGGAATCATTTCTACACCCGAAGAAAATATGCAACTCAAAACAATTATCAGCCAACATCAAAGTCACAATCTTCAATACGAATGTTAAAACAGTTTTACTATACCGACATGAAACTTGGAGAACTACTACAACCATCATCAAAAAAGTACAAGTATTTCTAAACTGTCTACGCAAGATACTCAATGTTCGTTGGCCGGATACAATCAGGAACAACCTACTGTAGGAAAGAAAAGAACCAAATTCCTGTTGAAGAGGAAATTAAGAAAAGACGTTGGACATGGATAGTACAGACATTTCGGAAATCATCAAACTGCATCAAGAGACAAGCGCTAATTTGGAATCCTGAATGGAAACGAAAAAGAGGAAGACCAAAGAACGAACTGCTTCGGGAGTTGGAAGCAGACATCAAAAGTATGAAAAACAACTGGAAAGGATTGCCCATGACAGAGTTGGATGGAGAATGCTGGTGGGTGGCCTATGCTTCTCTATGAAGGGTAACAGACGTAAGTAAACCACTAGGTCCCGACCACAAAACTATGGAAGTAAACTAATGCCACCAGGCCTGAGAGTCCAAGTTTCAATCCTTGGTGGAGTCATCATCAACATCCACATATATTTCAGGACTGTTACATTTTAATCACAGTATTTCGCTTGCATAGTTAAAAAACATGATGTTCTGCTTAAACACATTACCATAATTTTATCATAATCACCGTTTGCTTGAAATGCTAAAACTAGACTTTGATATCATGTTAAGCTACAATCTAACACAGCTATTAAAAGTAGCAGAATTTATGTACGACAGAGCGATTCAGACTAAATAGAAACACGAGCAGTTACTATTCACACAAACAAGATGTTTTACGAGATAATAACTAAATGTGACTCAGTAACCACATAAATCCTACTGCAGAAGACTTTAAGCACAATCCAAGATCCCACATATTAAGCAGAGTTGAATAGTGGCTATCAGTGGAATTTAGGACGCGCATTTCGTCTTATTTGGTACTCGTCACTTGGATGTACCTACACCACAGTGTTGAAGTCCACTATTGATCTCTAGTAAGATGAAACTACAAAACTACTTTGTTTTTCATTGTATTGTATAAGCTAAATATTGCTCCTCCAACTCTCTCTAGTTTTCTTTCTATCGTTTCTCTATTGTTACTTACTTGCTCATAACCATACTATAACAATAATAATAATAATAACCAGAAACAACGAACAGCTGCGAAAACTGGCTCATATTCGAATTTTGTTTGTTAGTCCTACTTTTTTTCAATATTGATTGTTCACTTAATGGTCAGTAGGAGGAAGAAACCTAAGAGAAGAATGGAATAGAGAAAAAGAGAGACAAATAAAAGGCAACCCCTCTATGGATATACTTCTCTCTCTAATGATGTATATATCCTCTATTTGGAATTACTTTATTCTGAGCAAAAAAAATCAAAACACACAGATACACTCAACATGGAGAGAGTTGGAGAGACACAAAGAAAGAGATGGCTATATCAAAACAAATAATGAAATATAAACAATGATCTAAGTAATGCGATAACTAATTAAGGCAAGTTAAAAACAGCAACAGATGATTAAGCACGAATAATTCACTTGACAGTAGAAGTCGTTCATTATCAACGTAAAGACTGGCACCGATATGTATTGGCCCGAATTATCATACCATATTAGAACAACGAGGTAAAAATAGCAAGATGTATAATATAAGGAATGTAGTAACAGTGATAATCTGAAAGACTGAACATTGAGAATATGGTTCGAAAGAACAAAGAGAAAAGATATGGTATTAAGGAATACTGGAAATGAATATCGAGAGAAATATAAAGAGTGGATCCATCTGAGCCATTGTAAACGATTTTAGGCTATTTCACTTAGAGCTAAAAGCCACTGTTTATGGACCTCAACCAACTAGTCTTTATCCATCTACATAACTCAGTTCAAGTTATTAGATTTATGTATTGATATCATATCTTGATTTAACCACTACTAGCTTCCTTTCAACATACATATACACTAGTAAACATCATCCGTTGTGGTAGGCAGTGGTTACGCTTAACTCTACAACCTTTTTTTTAACATCTAACAATACAAAGAAAATAGTTAAAGTATAATGTAAAGTGAATAATTACTACTGATTGGAAGATTGACTGAGGTTAATATACGATAAGTTGTTTTAATAAGCTTATTTTTTAGCCAAACGAAACAGACACTGTAAGTATCAAGGGAAATCATTAAAATGCACTTCATATTCATTAAATTCTTTCGTAAATGTAACAAATTGATGGATAAGAAATTGTTTTATAGAATGTACTGAAATAAGCAATGTGTACATTCATTTAATAGTAATAAACAATCAGAAATATTCCTATCTGAAGTATGTGACGATAATACCACCCGGAATAACAATGAAAGCTTTGCAAATAAGCCATCCAACACAATGGATACAACATCATCAAAAGAATCTAGCTGGACGACAAATCTTCCCCAACATTTCACAATCATAAACAATGTTGATAATAATAAAAGTATGAGTTATATCAGAAAATGATAAGTGGAATTTTTTAACATAATCATCTTGAAAGAACATGTCCAAGTCGTTATGTAGATGCAATAATAATGATGAAGTATATCACTGTTTTATTCCTATTTTAATCTGGATATTCACATCAATACAAACACCCTCGTTCGTCAATATATTGAAGACAGAAATGTGAATAACACGAGCTGTCATGACAAAACTTACAGGATTAAAGATCGTACATATCATACAATTAATTATTTCTTTTTTGATAAAATACACATATGTATGTGTTTCCATTTAAAATATCCAGTAAAGTGATTGTGATTGAAAAAAGTGAAATGACAACCTCCCAATCAATTTGTACACTAAAAACAATATATCCACTAGCTTCACAACAGTATTTTCTTCATATGGTCAGTGAAGTTTGGAAATCCTTCCTTTCTTAAACTCTAACTAGTACAGAATAGACACAAATATAAAGAAAATTTGTAGCTCAGCTGGATGCTTTTGATAGTGTTGAGTTTTCCGAGCTTCTATGATAACTAATAATTTCAGAAAAAGTCTACAATCAGGATTACATGGAGAAAAGTACTATAAAACTATTGTATCCTGGATTTCACTTTCATAATATATCACTTAATTCGCTAAGCAATAAGTACTAATGTTCTATAGTTTCTTTATTCACTTCTTCAAAACAATGGTAACTTAAATAATAACGGTAATAATCATGATAATAGTAATGATGATAATACTGTTAATAAACGAAGGCGAAACAAAACTTTTAAAAAATATTTGCAAATCGATACTACTAAGGCGTTAGGAAGTCAATGAAGAAAATAAACAACGCTAGTAATAGGGTAATAGGTAAAAATGGAGAACTGATTGATGAGGTAGTAAATTTTCATCAACTGAAGTGATTCAAACATGTGTTATGCATGCCAAACCACCGCCTACCTCGATGCGTGATGTCTGGTATAAGAGTAAGTTGCGAAAAAGCTAGTGATGATCAAACCAAGAAAGCAAAAGTTTAATCGACTTATTTAACTAAAATGAACAATGGTTACTACTTGTCTTTTCAAATATTATTTATATTTCTGTTTTCTTGTTAATTTTTTCAAAGTTATTATTGATAAGTTTCTGTTAATGTTATAAATGATTTGAAAGAATGTGTCAATATTACTTGTATATTCATCTTGATTATTAACGCATTTATGTTTTCACATAAATCCCAAGTTCTGAATATTAATTCATATTATTAGAAATCCCTTGCCCGAGTACGCATATAAAGCCAATCACAATTCACTTACCAAAAATAATTTCAATGGTTGAGATCATGAGTCCATTGAAGTTAAACCACCATGGAAAACCTGGAAGCACTGGACGGTCGTTTCGTCTTAGTATGGGACTCCTTAGCAGTGCGCATCCACGATCCCGCCCCTGGCGAGATTCGAACCCAGGAACTATCACTCTCGCGCGCGAGGGCTTAACCACTAGACTAAGGAGCCAGCATCCAACAGTGTTAATGTTTAACTTCAACCAATCTACGAAATCGAGAGACACATCCATTGAAATTACTATAATATCCACAAAACCCTTCTGATATGAATTACCAAAATTAGTTTAACATAAGTTAGATTTTTCTATAAAACAAGCGAAAACAAACATTGTCAAGTATCGAGTAAAAATTCACTATACTTAATTTCACACATTCTAGATTTCTAGATAAATTAAACAAATGTATAAATAAGATGTAATTTTGTGAGAATAAATTTCTTCATAGATATGAATACTAGCCGATATCACTAATTATTTCACAATATACACTCCTATAATGTTTGAGTTAGTCACAATCTACATAAGATCTAGTAAAAATTTCATCTAAATCAACGAGTTAAAATTATATCACAGATTTCTAAAGGAATGAAAAGAAAAAAACGAGAAGTTTTTGTATACATGTACCGCCATGAATTATTCATATCAGTTGGTAACTATTCATAAAGTATTCGGTTAATTTATTATTTTCATCTAGTATTTCATACGTGTTAGTTAGTTAGTCACCTTATTTCTTATTTTATTTTTACTATCTAAATTTAATTTATAACTTGTTCTCTTTGTTATGATTTACAAAGTATTTACTTAATGAATATATCAAATTTATTTAAAATGTTTACTATAAAAAGAAATTAATGTGTATAATGAATTGCTAGATAGTTTCTGTAACGAAAGAGTCTTAATCCTACCTTAATGTAGGGCATAAACAATTTTCAATGCATACATAATGGATATGATAGTAATTTCAATGGTTAAGATCACAAGTCAGTTGGAGCTAGACCACCATGGAAAACCTGGAAACACTGGACGGCCGTTTCGTTCTAGTACGGAACTCCTCAGCAGTGCGCATCCACGACCTCGCACCCTGCAAGATTCGGACGCAGAACCTACTGGTTTCGCGCGCGAGCACTTAACGACCAGACCACTGAGCCGATATCCAACGGTGTTAATGTATAACTTCAACTAATCGACGAAATTCAGTGTCACCTCCATCATTGTCTTCAATGAGTTACTATCTTACAACAGACCTGGTTGAACTCCACTGGTCACTACTTCTCACTAGAACTCCAGGATATACCTCGTGAAGCCAGTCACTAGTGAGCATATGTTGATTAATATCAGATGGGTTTTGTATATATATATATATATGTAAAAAAATTCCCATGATATTTCTCTTAATAATGCATCAGATCTTTTGTAAAGACATTAATTTATACAATAAATAATATGTTATGAACGATTGAATACCATTGAAATTTTTTTAGCAACATTAATTCATTAACGAAGATTCGGATTGGGCACTCGGACAGTATCACAGCCCATACATACAAATCAAATGACGTGTGTGATGCATATGTATTCGGTGCCCCTTTGTACCAATGTTTATGTGTTCAAATAAATAAGTAAATAAATAACGAAGCATTTCTCAAAGCTGCGAAAACGTTTTTTTCTTTTTGAGTAAGTACTTAGATGACTAATCTTTAATCTAGAAAAGTAATGTACTTCACAAGTTAATATTAACTGGATAGACACTGGGAATCATCTGTTGTATTGTACTTTCAAAACTAATAATGGTGTTAACTCACAATTTCACATATCAATCACAAATATCAATGAACTAAAAGATATTCAAGTCAGATAAAGAAAAATGATGAATTTAGAATAATGAATTATAATTCAATCATTTACATTTCTAAATTTAATCAGATTGACATACACATCAGTACGATTATACAATGCTATTTGTAGTATTTATCTATCTTAACACAAGGATTAAGTCTACCAATCGCACGATTCTTTCAGAAGGACTTAAAGAATATATTTTAAGGCCAAACACACTAGTGAGTATGCGATTATTGTTCAACTGGATAATTTATAGATATTTTAGAGAATTTTAAGATTGAGGATTGTTAAACAATTAAATAAACAATACTCGAGATCATGAATCAATTGAAGCTAGATCACTATAGAAAACCCAGAAGCACTGGATGGCCGTTTCGTCTTAGTATGGGACTCCTCAGCAGTGCGCATCCACGATCCCGCCCCCCGCGAGATTCGAAACCAGGACCTATTAGTCTCGCGCGCGAGCGCTTAACCATTCGACCACTGAGCTGGCCGGCATCCAATTAAATAAACAATTAAGTGTTAAGTATGCTTTGATAGACAGAATAAGAACAATATATTCCTAGAAAGTGATACAGTTACAATTACTGCCAACAGTTTTCATTTAAATGTAATATCTCCTCACTTATATCAATACACGTGAACAACTGCGGACACTCATTCGATTGGAAAAATGTGGAAATTTTAAAGGAAACTTCAAAAACATCAGAGAATTTTTAGAAGCCTGGAATTCAGGTCGATCAGCAATCAACAAGCATATTGAAATCTGTTGTGACTTTAAGTTGGGTCGATTTTTACCTTGTGCTAACTGTGGTGTCCTTGACTGAAAAAAACTAGAGAACAGCGTATCTATCGATCGATTCAATGACACGTAAACACGTACCAACGTAATGGGCGACCTAGAGTTCCGATTGGTCCCGCTTCCCTGACTATCCCAGCCAGTTGAGTCAAGAACGCAAGTCACAGCCTCTGAGTTATGAATCCTTTATATTTCAAACACACTCTGCTTATATACCAATCAAGCATACCACATCGTACCATAAAATCGAAAACAACATTTTGTACAATATTCAACAAGTGAACAGATATCGACCAATAGGAAATGTCCATTTAAAGTCCACGGACACCATTGGACTTAACATGATAATTATTGGTCTATTCCTCCGCATCCACAACAAAATCAATCCAATTTACCAACCAATCAGGAAAATCATGCACAAATATAAGAACAAAAATCAAACCAATGGGAGACGCAACCAAAACAAAGAAGTAAACAATGACAAATTTAAGGTCAATAAAAACCATTTAACATCGAAGTGCACAGAACAAGCTGTGAAACACATATGGTGAAATTCGAACACTTCACTTCTATCTGAAGTTTGTGTTGATGATGTCATTCAGAAGAACGATGAAAGCTCCACGACCAAACCATCCAGCTCAGAGAACTAAATTCCACCAAAATCATCCACCTGAGCTACAAATCTTCTCCACCATCTCAGATATTATTTTGTACAGAGATGTGATGAATTTCATTTGATTAACAGTTAATCCTTTGGTTTCCGGATCACAACAGATTATTTCATCATATATCCAACTAACTATTTACCTAAAATTAATTTCTGCAAAACATGCAAATTTCGTCGAACTCATTAATCAAAGAATGTTAGATTATCACTTCATTCTAGTACAAGCCTTCTCAGCAGTAAGCATCCACAATCGCATACGCAAGAATGAAACCCAGGACCTACGGCGTTGCACGCGAACGCTTAACCTCTAGACTACTGAACCAGTATCCAATGGTGTTAATGTTTAAATTCAATCAATTCTACGACATTGCGCAACTATCTTCCATTGTCTTCGGTGGATAAATGTTTCATGACCGACACGGTTTACCTCCAGTGGTCACAAATATTCACTAGAACTCAAAAATTTCCTCTCGAAACTAGTGAACACGTGATAACTGTCAGTATGGAGTTTTGGAGACTGTTGAATTTCATTGAAATTATGAACCTATTTAAGTCAGACCAAATTTGAAAACATGCAAATCTAATCTATGAAATCTTCACGTACCACTATTCTAACATAAATATATTTATGACTAATATACAAAACATTACGCTAACGACACCCGAATATTGCTTGTTGTACAATACAAGATTGAGAATTAGAACAATAACAGTGACAATGATTCAGTAGTCGATATTGGTAAACACAATAATAAAAAGCAACAATCCTATGATGCACTGAAATAATTTAGTTGGAGCTTTGTTTTCTGAGCTAAATGGTTTGATCATGGAGCTTTCATCGTTCTTCTGAACAACATCAGCACAAACTTCAGGTAGAAATCTCCAAAACCAAATCACCCAGCTCAGAGAATAAAACTACACCTGAACAACAAATCTTCTTCAACAATGAAATAACAAATAAACAATACCTACCCACTGTTTGATCATTAAGTTATAGTAATCTACATTATATTTATTTAACCCGATCTAGATAACTGAATCTAATTGTCCTATCATATTGTTTAAATAAAATAGAAATAAAAATACAAACTATTTTAAAAATTGACACTAGAATATAAAGTTCCTGATTACCCCCCCTCTAACATCTTTGTGATCCGAATACGTCGATAAAACAAAATATCAAATAATAACGGGATAAATACAAACGTTTTTAGTACTGAACTACATATTCAAACATAAAAATAGCATCATACGTTTATTTTACTGTGACATTCTATTTAAAAAGTTGGAAATATACTCAACTCCCGAAAGAAGAATAAGACTGGTCGAAGCACGAGTATAAATAAATATACAATTACGCTGATTAAAGTGAAAATTTTGACATCAAGTAAAGCTATTAATGAGTGTAACAACAACATATTATGAAGATGGGAATAAACTAAACAAGTATTAGTTCTCTTAATAAAACAGTATTTGTAGGAAATAAAAGTTATTTCATTTTTATCAGTATAGGGTTGTGTAGATTGTTGAGTACAGAATGATATCATGAATGCATACTGGTTCAATAGTCTAGAGGTTAAGCGTCCGCGTGAGACCGAATGTCCTGGGTTCGAGTCTCATGTGCAGGATTGTGGATGTGAAATGCTCACTAGTTCCATACTAGGACAAAACGGTTGTCCAGTGCTTCCAGGTTTTCAATAGTGGTCTAACATTGACCCATTCGTGATATCAATCTATTTCATTTTTATTCCAATACGTCTTTTGTCAGTTGCATAGGATTGATAAAAGGGTATAAATTGTATATAAAACATTCAGGTTGAGTCTTCTTTCCATAGGATAAACAAAACACATATATATGCATAAATTACTGAATACGAATTAATGACGAAAGTCATCACATCGTCACCATCGTTCAGCAAAAAAACAACATAGATTACGTGATATTGCCTGAAACGGATATGAATTTGAGAAGTACGATAATTTTGAAATTCTAGATCAAAGTAACTTAAGCACCAAGATATTTAAGTTCTCTTGTTATTGTGGTGCGCGCTACTGGTGGCGGCAGATATACGTAGTATGTATCACCAGTCGAAAGTGGAATGCATGGAAGCAGAAGGTTGGGAAGATAAAATAAAAGAGAACAGAGAGTGATTGGTGTGAAAGCAAAGGAACAACCAAGTCTGAAACAATTGATTGACATTTTGCAAATAAAATATTTACTGTATGGTTCTTGCATTTCACTAAAATATTCTGTAATTTTGTATTCAAATACGTTTCATTGTACACACTGGTGTTCTCGTTCACTGCACTGTCAACAGATTTGTCAGCATCAACCTTATCTATCAACATCAGCGGACACGATATCAATCAATAATATGGTAAAAACTTAAACTGATAAAAGTCAACGAAAATGCAATGATACATGAATAGCAACAACAGATTAATTAACACTTGTAAGATGATATTTAAGTATTGGCCTTTGTTTGAAATAAACGCTGATAATGAAATTCAGAATAAAAATGAGCATTTTGCAATAAAACTATTATTATAGTACTTTTAAATAATTATGTAACATCTCTTAACATTGAAATTTATTACAAAAATAAGTGGACGTACATCAAATCCTTCTTTATTACGTAGAACACGACGATGAAGATCTGCTAGTTCTACTTTAAAAGGTCTTATTTTAGACCACCATTTTACTAATGAATATATAGGACCTGGCAGTTTAGCTTCCAGTTCTTCCACATATCGTACATTCATTAAACGACCAAATAAACGACGAGATCTAGTAGTATATAATGCATTTGACTGTGTATGTAGAGAAACACCATGTCTGGTTGTTAAGGAAATTGGAAGAATAGTCGATCGCGTAGTTAACAAATTTTTCATTTTGTAGAGTAACAGTAATACCTAAAGGAAATAAAGTAGTCAAGGTTATAATGAATAACTACTAAATGAGGAAAGACTTTATTTCCTTAAAAGTGAAACTGCCCGAAGCAAAATATATAACAATTGAACAGGAAAAAATAAGTTTATTATAACATCAGTGTACTGTATTGTATGAGAAAAAAGATTACGAATAACACACATCTTTAGTATGTAAAGAGATTGTTAACAGTCATTATATATAAGGACAATAAAATAAATAGTAGCAAAAATGTGAACAAAGCCATTTAGGTCTATTAAGTTGTATAGTGAAAATATGAAAAGTATAACCTGTGAATATTTACAAACGCATTACTCTATGAATAACTCAGTTACATCAACGAATCTATGGATTTTGTATACCGAATGAACCAATCTATATTTTCTACGATTTTTAACGGCCAGTGTAATGAGTAGACGTAATGAAAGTCATGAAAACAGAGAAAATTCGTAATCTTACCAACAGTACTACGTAATTTCATATTATTTATTGGGATATAACCATATATGAGCAATGATAAAATCCAGAGCCTGAATAAAATATTAAGCGATCGAAATAATATTAATGTTGACTTAAGATACACCAGTTCTGTTCTTTAGTATTTCATCACCTTTTTTATAAAATAACCTACCAAATAACTAGCACTATTTAAGTCAATACTTATCAACTTGATAGACCAATGCCATAGTGTGGTGTATACATTTTGTGGATTACACTACTTCGCTTTGATTTCAGCCAGTAATTGTCAAAAGAAACAATGACATGTTATGGACAAAATACCTCAGCTAATGATGTTGATCTTGATACCTATCTACCTAAACTAAATTCATCATATAAAAAAAGATTCTAAACACCATAGATAACATTTTAAAAAATCATGAAAAACCCTATCTATATTCATAATTAGGAAGCAATACTGAAGTTCTTGGATCATGATAAATAAAACTGTTTTCGAGAGCACCAAGAACTGAAGTTGATAGTTTACCTTGTGTTAATACACCTTTATTGTGATGAATATAAAACAGAGTATGGTACTATTGGCTTTATCCATATCTATTTTGTCTGAGTCAACTTTCACGATATTACATGAAATCGACCCATTTAACTCCATATATGTTATCCTTTGTCTTAATGACATTTTTCTAATTATTCATTAATGTGGGAAATTATAAACGTAAAGTCATTACAAAGTTGCATGTCATGGTTAGCATTTTTGCAAAGATCCGTATAAACCAACATCGTATTAACTCCTTACAATGTAAGTGATTATCCCAATTCTAATGAAAAATAGAGAAACTGAATAAAACCTCTTCTATTAGCTTTTAGAAATTGATCAGACTTTTATTATAACAGTTAAGCAACTGAATTTTTCCAAAAGCTTGCTTTTTCCATTATTATTGTGAATCATAATAATGATTTTATATTTTCGTGATATTTTCACATTACGATCAACATGGATAAAGATTCTCAAGAAGTAAACTCAATTTTTTAAACTGTCCTTCATATCTCAATATAAATAATTTTCTTAGAATAGTTGATGGAGATAAATGAAGTATAGTTTGTTTGTAACACAGTTTTAAAGTATCGGACATACAGTAATCAGTTTAAGCATAGTTTCTTACAAGTCTATTTTATTAGTCCGATGAAAACATTTGAAATACCACGTTTTAATGGTGAGAAAATCTCTTCCATAGGAAAGTTGACAAATTCAGTATGCACCTGATGCCTTATGTATAACTTATTGTGATAATCGCTTTGTGAAATGCCTTCAGTGCATAGCTATCCAACCTGAAAAAATTAGGTTGCCGTTCAGATACATGTTAGAAACTGTAAGTATTGATACACATGCTCTACTATGTTAGATTGAATATTTTAACACCCCATTGTTACCTAAATACAAAAAAAGATAATTGTGATCCATCAAAAAACTTAGAATTCATGAATATTTAGGACTGTCCATGAAAACAATATTGTGCCCAATAAGTGGATTAGGCAGTTCGGTGAGGGCTATGACAATTACGAGAATCATGCAATACCAAGACAACTATCGACATCCTTTGTTTGCAAAACACGAATGGAATGCTGTCTTCCATGCATTTCGGATCATTACTGATGAAAAAAGTCTTGGAAAAGTCTATCCACACTGTACTAATAGAATATTTAAAGTTCAGGAATGATGAGATCCTCAAAAAGTGTAACTTTCGAGGAGTAACAGAGATTTTTCGAATGATGGGAATTTAAACGAGATAAGTGTATTACTACAAAAAGGAAGTATTGAGAGTGGTAAGATTGCCACACCCTGAATTTTTTAAAAATAATTGTATGACAGTCTACTACAGTCCTTAGTTGATTTATTGTATGTGAATGAAACTAGATTCGTTTTTTTAGGTCCTATCAAATAATTTGTAGTACCCAATCAATTTAGTTTAATTTTTTACATAAAAGGAATTGTTCAGTACAAAACTGTGTATTGACATGTACAAGTCAGCTGCTATGAAGACTTTAAATTACCTAATTTTTCATTGATAAACTATAGCTACTACAGATAAAGGTAATTAGGATAACATTTTTCCATTCGATATTTTCGCGAAGACCTTTGTTGTTATTTGATAGGTTGTTCTTGATAAATCTTCTGACTGAACGTTTGAATCGGTTTTCCAAGCTCTTCTAATAACTCCAGGCTAACTCTACACCACAACTTGAACACGGGAGAAAAGGTGCGTAATGCGGGAAGAACGCTTTACTCCATGGTTAGTTTATGTACAGAAAATCGAGTGTATTTATAACATATCAGATTGTCTTGGGCTTATGGAAAGTTATAGAACCCTTCTAAACATAGTAAAGCAGAGTAAACAATCATCTAATCAGAAATGTAACACGTGACTCTTAACTTTCTACACGTTTCCGAGAAGCTTCTAATCAATGCTGATTGAATAAATTGTTTCCCAGCATTTTCAGGACACATGTGGGTTATTTTTGACGAATTTTCTGGGTCTCCCCAACAGTTCTTGTGTTTAGCCTGTTAATTTTACTAAGCTCCAGAGTCATTGCAAATTATTAGATATGCTGACCAATTCCATTAGAAACTTGATTTCTTGAACAACAAGATTCTTTTTTGTCTGCCTAACTCCCCTCTGTTTTCTATTGCATTGAGGATTATTGTTGAAGAGTTATGCATGTTAGTCATCTAATCTATCAAGTTTACATAGATTCTGTGTATTATATTAGGAAAATATCTCAATCGTTAATAATCAGGAATTAGCGTAGGTGATCGTAAAGCATAACATTTACTCGCATTTAACAATCAAATGAAAAAAATAAAAGCAGTAGCAACCAAACACATTATGAAATTATTGATGATCAGAAATGAACTAACAATCGCATAATTTTATTTGTTAATCACCAACACGGGAAAGAAAAAAAACACGGATTTTAATAATACAAGATGCTAATCACTAGCATTTATAGTTTTATTAACACTTCATCTTGATTGTCAGCGAGAAATATTCTTTGTAAAAATACATGAATCGAAAAGATAAGAGCAGAAGAGAGACAGAAAGAATAACTATGGTAAAAAATTCGAATAAAAAAAGTAGATAAGCGCATTGAATCGTATCAACAACCACATACACGGAAGAACATAAAATATACGAGAAAGAAAAGCCAAAAAGAAAACGTTAATGTGATTGATTACCACACAGAAATAAATAACAATAGACTTGACAATATAAGTTATTAGCACCAGCATTTAAAATAACACAAACAACTCTGTTAAAAGAGAACTAACTACATGACAACAATAACCAAGACTTAAAAAACAACTTCAAGTATAGTAAGTGAATAAAGAAAACAGTTAATGACAAACTGATGAACACTTTTCCCTTTGAAGATCTCTAATCTAAGAAAATCAAGGAAAACTCCGAAAAAAGATAATTTTGTACAGGAAATATGATAAAAACAATAACTAATTATATGCAATTCAAAATTATCCTCAGCTTAGAGTACACATTCATGAAGATAGTTTCTCCGCTCAATAAAGGGAAAAAACCAAAACATTCAATACGAATCTACGATGACAATGATGTTGTTACTTCAAAATGGTCAATTATTAGAGAAGACAAAACCGAAACAAGAGAGAAATAAAATGAAGTTGAGTGTTTCATTTTTTTTCGAAAAGAAAACAGGAAGAAAACAAGAAGCTACACACCTATACATGAATAAACGAAGAGTTGGTCATAATGACACATTTCGAAAATCTACAAGAATCATCATGTCAAATGAAAAATGAGAAAACAGAAGTTATTAATAAACAAATAAAAATAACCAATTGCATTTTCGAAGTTTAAAAAAATTTGATAACAGAAGTACAATGAAACCCGTGCACATACATTAAAACATTATTAAAGTTTATATATACGCCATACATAAGTAAATATACACAAACAGATACTAATAATGGGAAGAAGTAAACAAAACAAAAAAGAACAATGAGCAGTAATTATCTATTTTCTTGTTTAATCAATTAATTTTGGCATGAAATTTTGCAATGTCATTTCGAGTAATTTCCAAAAATAAACAAACTGAATTTGAATAGTCACACTACAAGGATAGAGACAAGGTAATATAGGATTCTATAAAAGAAATTATACAAATACTATGATTAAAGCTTTATGTATACACATACACAAATACACAAACTAAGTCTAATTAGCGACCGTCCAGTCATGAAGAAAGTGTATTCGACGATATATGAAAACTGAATAGTGGAATTCAGCAATAATCTTGATATGATACTAAACAATTTAAAGAAAAAATTTAGTAGGCATTATTCAGATTAGAAACAAAGGAAAATTTAAAATGTATAACAAATTATTTATTGAAAAAAAGAATTATCATTACACTAACACGAATTTTATAAGTATAACAATGAGAGATTGATTCCTAGTTAAGTCATGGATGCACAGTGCTAAAAAATCTCATACCAGGACGAAACGGCTCATCAATACTTCCTGATTTATAATTCAACAGAGAGAAAAAAACAAACACCGAATTACTTAAACTGACTGCTACTAAGCTCACAGGACAGACCCCAAATCCCAAGCAAATAAATAGATTATTAAAAACAGAACCACTCGCCGAGCGAGGTTTTGAATACAATAAACAATAAATTAGGGTTATAATTTATAAATAAACTATTTAACCGAAATAGTATAACCATGAGTTACTTGTAACGTGGCAAATTTTTAATTAATGATAACTAATTATATGTAGTTGTGTACAATGAATGATTACCAAAAGCTTCTGTGTATATCATTGTAAATAATGACATACAGGATGCAGTATTTTGTTCTACTCGAAGTAAGGAAATCGAGCATTTAATCCAAGATAGCAAGATAATACACAGTATATAAAAAAAATTAGAAAACATTAAACATTTACATATATGACTCAAATAAGTCTACTTTGCAAATACTGGTAACTACAATACTCCAAAAGGATTTAGTTAAATTGAAAATTTTTAGGAAGCTGAACATGAATCCAACTAATCACGGTCACTTTTATACCAACTAAAATTTTCAAATATCAGTAGGGATCATTAATAGCGGCATCCTACTATGAAAGCGGTTATTTCACTACACTGTTCATAATTACTAATTTCACAAGATGATAGTATAGCATAGGTTAAATAATTACAATGTTTGCTAACAGATACCACATTATGACGAGAGAATTTGATCTTAACCTGTGGTGCATGATACTTATGTTGAAAGATATAAGTAATATGCAACACCAATCAGAAGTGGAATGCCTGATAGCAGAAGAATGAAAAGATCGAATTGAAGTCAACAGGAATGTAAATAGAGAAAAATTGTAATGACAACAGGAATTAAGGAATGTAATTAATACATGGTTTTCATATTTTACAGAGACACTGTAATTTGCATTAAACAATAAATTGATTATCCCCACCAAGTTTGCGTTCACCACAATCCAACACCAAATTCATAATTATGATGAACAAGTATTAGTTGTTTCTCCACTATAATGATGAACACGGAGTGAAGTGGATCTACAGATCAAGTTTACAGTTAAAGCATATGTTATTTCATACACATAATTACGATTCATAGAAAAATGGAGCTCTATGCGTGTACGTGACATCTTAATGAAGTGAAACCAAATACTGCTGCCATCATACATATAATTATGAACAATACTACAATAGACGGAAACTTTCTGAAAAATTTTTCTAATAAAAAATATATAACTGACTACCGAGTGAAAAAATTAATCAGTGGTAAATAGGTTTGTACCATAAGGCTACTACAGCATTCCTACGTACATAACCAGACAAACAAACACACAAATACGCAAGAGAAAACGAGAGATGGTTTAAAAAAAAATAACGATCGAAATGATAATCACAATTATTGCGTTTTTCTAAATAGCTTTTTGGTGTGAATGGTTATACAAAATACTAGAACATTGACAGATGGCGGTAAAAAGGCACTCTATTGTTAATAACAAACACTTTAATTTAACGCTTAGAAATCATATTTTAATAATAAGCATAGGAAATCAGCTTGTAAACTAATTTCGGACACATGCAAACAGCAAGTCAAAATTATATATATAATGTCATGAACAACCTCTGTTAATTTAATCAGACAACACACATACATGTTACTTTCACATGTACGTGTGATAAGCAAACGAGGAAAATGTAGTACGTCGAATAAAAAAAACGTCGACAGGTCCACACTAACACATTTGTTACAACATAGCACAGCTTCATACATGACACGATCTCAAAATAACATTGATACACATTTACGGAACTATTGTTTTTTTTTAACTTTTAACTCAGTCATATTCACCTGACAACGAACAATAAAGAAAAACCATGAAATTTATTATTAATTGTCATTGAAAATTCTCTTTTTTAGATGCATATATACAGTCCCCGCAGTGGGGTCAATACATTTTGGTTTAGAGAAGTAATTTACATACTAACAGATAGGAGATCTAATAAATTCAGTGACAAAAAATCGATGGACGTTTACCAGCTATAAAATTGATGAATACGAATTCATGCTAAAAGTAACTAATGCAACATAGCATAGAACAAACTGATAACTGAATATAAAAAAACCAATAGTTCAAACACTAAAATATACCAAAGCTCAGCTTTATTCAGTCGAGCATTGAATAGAATGAAGCGGAAGATGTTAGAATTACACGAAAGCGGCAACATATAATATAAGGAAATGGTAGATGCATCGATTACACTTCCTTGGAATTCTTAAGTAATTCATCGTTTTTCGGCATACATAGTGAACTATTTTATTGGATTTACTTTTTCCCTTAAATTTAGCCCAAAATATATTCGACATATATATTTAAACCATTATTTTTGTAGCATTAGTATACCAAATATGCACCTATACTAAAAGACAGTTTTAGTACAAAAAATAACATTAAAACTTCCTTATATGGTGAAAGCATATAATTCACCAACGAGAAACATCTTTACATTAGACAATACAAACCGAAAAACCTGTATCAACTGAATCCTACTCGACATTATATGATTCCTGTTGGTCTTTGGAGGTCAATACACATCAACAATATATACTAACATAAATTTAACTTTTATTTGTCGCTTTTCCAAATGACTATCAAAGAGGTCAAAAACAAAGTATAATTTCATGCAGTCGTCGTTGAACTTAAATTTTTTGTATATAGACTAATGATACTACCGGACTGCTCGTGCTGAACAGGACAGTTGGCCAATGCAGGTACTAATACTGATTCACAATTTAAAAAAGTGTTAATATTGTCCAGAGTAATGTTATAAACAATGATCAAAGGAAATGATTAAAAAGGAACTGAAACTACTAAGCAAATTGAATTTATATAAAAGTAAATGAAAATATTGCCAAGAATGTCAATTATGATCTAATACTTAGTACTAGAATTAAGGTCCTTCGCATTATTACTGATGAATGTCTTGTTTTCTATACAAGTTCTAGTGTAAGCTTATAAAAACCTGCAATATTATTAGTGGTATTGTAGTGCATGCCACTTATGTTGAAAGATATAAGTAATATGCAACACCAATCAGAAGTGGAATGCCTGATAGCAGAAGAATAAAAAGATCGAATTGAAGTCAACAGGAATGTAAATAGAGAAAAATTGTAATGATAACAGGAATTAAGGAATGATGAAATTTGTAGGATACAAGTGATGGAAGATGTGCAAATAATGTATTTAATACATTGTTTTCATATTTTACAAAGACACTGTAATTTGCATTAAGCAATAAATTGGTTTTCCCCACTAGACTTCTTCGTTCACAACAGTATGATTACAAGTCTTCGTACATATATACTCACTATATCACAATTGAATAACATGAAGACATAACACTATCTTTTGTCATGGCAAACCTATAATTCAGTGTTTTGAATTTCAGCATTCATATTACTGGTACTACTACAAACAAATAAGTTAAATATGATTCTCCTATCATACTTAGACCTAGTAATAAAAAAATCTTGTCAACAAGATTCAACCATGTTTATATATATATATATATATATATATATATATATATATATAGAGAGAGAGAGAGAGAGTTAATAAACATACTAGCGTTGGCAACAAGGAAACTTCCGAATTATGTGAATAACATCGAACAATATTCAAAACGATTTTGATATGTGGTCGACAGTCACTAGAATACGTAGAAAAATGGTAACTAAGTTTAATAATGGTAATAATAGTAATAATAAGCATGAGGAAAAAATAAACCCATCTATATATAGAAATACCCCTTACTTTAAACGAACGAAAATAGGAAGAACGAGACGGAAAAACAGACAAACCGTTATCACATAAACAGCATCAAACAAAAACAAGCTACGTAACTAATAAAAGGAGAGAAGTCAAATAAGCCTAAAATAATAATGTATGAATACAAAAAAGGATACAGTAAAAACAAAAAACAGATATGTTCTTTTTGTCAAATCGGTAAAAGTATAACATTGACGATATTGGGTGACTTGTCAGCCACTCAGAGAACGCTGCCTAGTTATAAAAGAAGTAACGATACAAAGTAATGAAATAACAGTGGGATTAGGGTGCATACTAATTACGCTGACAGATATATGTAGTATATAGCAGCAATGGGATGTGGAATGCCCGGCAGCAGAAACGTGAATTGAAGAGAACAGAAAGGGTAACAGAATAATTGGAATAAGAACAGAATTGAAAGAATCATGAAGAATGTAAAATATAACTGTAGGAAGATGTGAAAATAATGCATAGTTTTCATATTTTACTAAAACTGTGTAATTTCGCATTAAACGATAAATCAGTTATCCTCACCAAGTCTTCGTGCACCACAGAATAACTGCTTTGATGGAATAATTAACCCTCATATGTCAAATTATCCCATGTAGTAAAGAAAAAGTCATGCTTGCAAATCTACATGCATATTGGGAGTTGTGCTAGTGTTGTCACCGTATGGAGTTTTCGTCATTAACTGACACTAGTTATGACACAAAAGGGTTAGGGTTAGGTACTAAAAGCCAAACTGAGGTTTTGAGTTAGGCTTAAAAATAAGGGTCGGAGTTTTCAACACGAACTGACATCAGCTATAATACAAAGCTTTGCCATCTTTCTATTTACAAACTTGAGAAACTTTGGGTTGGGATTCGGAGTAAGAGTAAAAAAAGGAGAATATTATCTAGCTTTATTCAACACTTTTCGTTATGCTATGAACGGAATCAAGTACCTTACCATACAATTTGCCTTAGTACCAGGTATGTTATGTAATTTAGTTGGAGAACCAACATTTCTAGTTGCATAATAGATATTTATATAGATTTCAAGTATTTTAAGAATCAAATACTGTCAAATTTCACTTAGTTAATAATAAGTTATTCATCGCTGCACTGTACATTTCCCTCAGAATACATGAGCCATTAACCTTATTCTGATTGCTTAAACCAATTACAATTTTACCGTCAAATCTTTAAGTTATATTCTTTTCCATTTAAAAAAAGAATGAAGAATATGACTCAATGCTTATCGTCCATACATTATGCAATATCAACTGATGAACATTAATAATAAAAAAGAATATAGGGAAAATGAAAAATATATACTAGAAATCAAAAAGGATATGACGTAGCTAAGAAAAGAAAGAGGGCGACATCTCTAATATTTATGTATATAACCATACATATATTTCATAAATAGATTAAAAAAGTAAAATTAATTCAGAGGCAATTTGAATTATTTCTTGATATGACGAGTACAAAGAAGAGGTGTTAATTGATTAGAAATTGAGTGACTTAAAAACTAATTTTTTCTCAGGTCATTTTATCATGTTGATTTTGTGTTAATGTCTTGTATGTTATTTTACCATCTAAAAATAAACCTATTCTTTTTGCTAGTGGTTTTATATATGATTTCAATCTAATCGGGGACTTATTCAAAAACTCGTTCTTGCGAGTAACCAACACTACCACATTGTATCATTGAGTTTATTTATGGACACATGTTTTCCTTCATATTAACGGTCGAAAAGACTCGCTCACCAAATAATGAAAGCGTTCTCATCATAACTTATATGGTTTGAACTATTCGGTCAACAAAATTGACGTATATCAACAAACAATAATCGATATTCATATCTCAATATCAACAAAATAGTTCCAACCTTATTAATCATAATTTCTAGGAACAAGTTAAACTATTTACATACAGCAGGAAAACAACGTATTCAGAATAAAACGTACAATGAAAGACCAATCAAGCAATATAAAAAGAAGCATAAACGTGTATCAATTTACGTTGCCATATTACAGCAGAAGGAAGATAAAATGTTAGAAAACAAAGTAGACAAAATGATAAAACCAAAAATAGTAGAAAACCGGATATGAAAATATTTTTTCAAAGAAACAGAATAAAAATAAGTTTCAGAGAAAGATAAAAAATAAATGAATTTTTAACATGAATACTGATTCGTAGCTGCTCAAAAATTCTAGGTAGTTAGTAGATCGGTAAAATGTTCTGAAGCTAAGCTTCTTGTTAAATGTCACTCTTCAAAAAACCATACTCACGTATCGAAAAACCAGATCAATATCAAAGAATTACACTACCACTACTACTATTAAGTGCTCAGTCAGTGAAGAACTATATTTTTTGAAAATCTCTAAGAAATCTGCTAACATGGTATCATTTGATAATTATTGTAGCATATAAAAAAACGGACAGATAAATTTACAATTTGAATAACAATATTATTATTATCATTACTAAAATACCTATATTAATTGTTCACAAATCTGAACGAGCTTCAGTGAATCGGTTGCGCACTAGAAATCTAGCCAGGCATTCCGCAACCTAAATAAAATGAAAATTATTTTATTTAAAAAATACTATAAATTACGATGAAATAATTGTTTTAATCGATCATATAAATTATTGGAATATATCTTCGACTGTATTTTATTAAAACGTGAAACATAACGACTCAGACGAGACAAAAAATAAACAATTATCTGCATTGAAATCATGAACCGATCGATGTTAGATCACCATTGAAAACCTGCAAGCACTGGACTGCGCAAGATCGTGGATTGGTTGAAGTCAAACATTAACACTATTGACCACGAGTCAGTGATAAAACAAAGTAAATACATCAGTCACGACCCAGACAGCTTATTAGAAATGTTTTAGTACAACAGGGAGTGCCGGTTCCTTTAGTATTATAGGAACGCTTTGTTAACTAATGCCAGCTATCACGAAACCTATCTCCACAATTTCTTGTTCACTACCTCCAACTAACAAACATCAAATCATAGTACATATCATATGGAGTCCCTTAGACTGTTGGTCATATTTTAACTTGATCAATGAAATTCGATCAGTGCTAAAGGACTACACAAACACAATGTTGGCCACTGCTCAGTGATAAAGCAATCTAACCTAAATATAGAATTCTAAGAAATATGACTATGGTATTCCGATTTATTTGCTCCAAGGATAAGATGTTCGATACAAATACGAATGATTGGACTATGGTTGCATATTTAATTTCAGTGTCAAACCAAGACCAAAAACGAATCTAGTTACTTTTCTATAAAGGCATTTTAGCATTTGACATGAACAATGCTCACTAGGATGTTAAGTTGCATACTCTTTGTTGTTTTAAGTGTACGTGCAATAGTTTTTTCCCGAAAAAACAACCTATGTTTAAACATTTCTAGGTACATACTTTTATCTAAGGAAAGGAATACAAATAAACAAAACGATACACATATAAGTGTATAAATGTGATCATTAACTAAATGGTAAGAAATTAGAATAGAATACAAGAGTGACACTGATATAACATCCATAGATTTGGAAAGCATCTGTCAAAATGACATAATATATTTGGCTATACAAGACAAAAAGTGAACGATAGTGGATTTGTAGTTGAAAACTGAGGTAAACTAATAAGTCGACTTGTTTGGGGTGAGGTGTGATAATCCAGATGAACAGTTCACTTCACTTTCGATTTTTAAAATTAATTTTTTACAAAAAATCTACATAATACGGATCAATGTACCAAGAGTTGTGTAACAGTCAATAATACTTTATGGTTGGCTAAACACGTGCAACCACAGTGTAGGTAGAATTTGTGACCATGAGATAGAAAATCAGATGTATTGACTACTAGATATACAGACAACTAATGTCACAACACAAATGTAAACGGTCACTAGACAACATACATCATTATGTCAACACAAAAATAGGAAAACAATGAAAAAGATACACAACAACTGTCAAATACTTTTCCATACATCAACAAGCACCTAATGAGTAAGACAAAAAGAAACCATGACTTACTCTATCTGGAGTATCCTCTTGAACAGCATGACCAGCACGAGGGAACAGCTGAACCTGAAATTTACCTAAACAAAACTGCATTGTATGAATATAAATTGTATAAAGTATACTTGAGGGATGAACCAAACAATTGAGAATTTGACTTAGAGTACAGATCAAATATCACGTATAACGAGTAGTAGAAATACATTTCTAGACTCCTCAAAATATTTAAAGTGATAGCCAAAAATAGGTTTTTGTCACTACAGAGTAAGAATGATGGCGTTGAATGAATTAAAAATTCAGTTCTTTCTCTGTAAATTGTATGCGACATACAAATCGACACTGTCTCTAAATTCTAATCTTAAACATCCAATACAGAAATAAGTCTTGAACTGGTGACACTAAATTTCATGGACAAACTAGTCAGACAGTACGTCTTATATTTTTGCATTAAAATTCATTCACCCATATAACTATAGAGCACTTTCGTGTTATGCCTGATGTCAGTTTGTGTTGAAAAAACTAACCCTAAATACTTAATCCTAACCAGGGACGATGTGTGGACTCTTAACAATCTGTTTGGATCTCTATAAGTGTTCGAGAACAAGTATAATCTACATTCGTACGAACGAGTTTTTATGTATCCGTTTTCTTTCGATTTACAGAAAGAGTAACGTACCTGTGGTAGAGGTTAATAAATTAAAAAATTATATCAAATCTGTTTGCGCTTAGTTATATTATTGTCTTCTTCTCCACAAACTATCCATTTACAAAACAATTTTCTGAATGGTTGAGAACTGACTGGAGTTATTTTTAGCTCGTTCCTATAATATACTGTCTCCACATAAACCAATCAAGAGTACACAAGTTGGCCAATACTTTTGTATTCAACGACTTTAAAAACCACAATCGAATATGTCAAATGTAAAAAAATAACTAAAAACACTGATGCAGATAAAAAAAGTATTAAATACACACTGATAAATGATACAATGAATGAAATACTAGGATAAACAACGCTGTGTTTATATGGTGAGACAGTTATCTTCAAATATAGGCTAGGATAATCACCTGAGTATCAATCAGGTAATAGTCAGTACCTACCTACACGGCTCGTACAACCTGAATATCAATATTGATGACAATAATACATATCAGTAATATTACTAAGTAAATATTAGTGTACTTATCAATTCATTATTCATAACTCAACCATTAATAAAAAGTAGGTATATGTCCAAGAAATCAAGTAGCATTTTGTCTTTATATCCTTCCGAAAGACATACTGCAGCATATACATATAAACTAACAGATATAAGTTTAATAAAAATATGTAAATATTTGATTTCAGATATACGTTTTATACAGTGGGATTAATTTACCATACGGGATGTTGGTTATTAGTGTGGTGCTTATTCTTCGATTTGCACTGTTCACCATATCATTATTCATAAAGAAAGAGATGATTTATGCTTATTTTAGTATTTCAGTTATAAACTTATCCATAAACTTCAGAGAATAGCTCTTTTCGTTTGAGCATCGTTTTTTAGACGACACAAAAGTCTCTTATTGTGGTTTCTTTCAACTAAAATGTCTTAACTCAGAAGAACATAAACTTGTTTATCACTAAAGAAAATATTAAAACTAGGATATTAATTAGTGCGGTTGATTTTTAGAAAAAAAATATTATTTATGATCCTTAGCTTTAGAAATATACAAGATACAGTCAAAAGAAATTCATGACACAAAAAATAAATCTTAACATTCCATATACAATGTGGTTCATGCGTTAACTCATCAACATACACCTAATATTTAATCAACATGAACAGAATAAATGAACGAATCGTGCAAGATGAAATGATACAAAGTGATATTAACGTTAATGCTATTAAGCATATTAATTTTATTACCTGCCCCAGCTAATCTCCAAACCTTAAGCACTAAATATGACTTGAAGCTAGAATAAGAATCCATATATCTTGTTTGTATTTTTTTTTTACTTGAACACATAAATATTGGTACAAAGGGACACCGAATAAATATGCGCCACACAAGTCACTTGATTTGTGTGTGGGCTGTGATACTGTCTGTACTGTATTTAAATCATAATAATCATAGAAATTCACTGGTATATTTTGCTAAAATAACGACAATAATAAGATTTAATAACATTTAATACAAACCTTGCATTTGTCCAATGGTTAAATCTTTATCCAATCGATCAGCATCAGCTAACAGAAGTAATTTTGGTTCAGGTATTGATAGAAATAGTTTAGACAAACCAGAAAACCATCCTTGCCAAAATGGTTGTGTTTTAATTAAATCTATTCTCCAAGTATACTGTGGACGATTCGATTGACATGTTACCAAACCAGAATGTTTTGAAATAGTAGAAGAGTCAGTAAAAGAAGGAAGTGTACTACCACTTATTGAATTAATAGATTCTCCAATAGACTGACTGGAAAATTTAGATGAATCCACCGATACATTTTCTGTATTGTATTGTAAACTGTCAGCATCATTATGACAGCTAGGAAGCTATAAAAGTATGTTTAAGCAAAACACGATCTAAACAGAATATGACACATAACTTAATGAACAATACGCAAAGATCTGAGAAACGTTTAATAAAATCAATCGCATAGAGTCAAGTCTTTACCAACTAAGAGTAATAATAAACTTTAAAAACTATACCATTTTTACGAACGGAATGGCATCATACCTTCTAGCTTACAAAGAAGTCTCTAAAATAAAGAACCATAATTGTGACAAAATTCCGATCGATTCCATGACATTATAGGTAGTGTCTCGGCGACATTTCCAATAAACTAATAACCCATGTAAGACTTTTATTATACGTCTATAATATAATTTAACGTATTAAATTAGTCCTATTGCACAACAAAGATTAAATTGTACTAAAATACTTAAAATTGATATGCATCTTAGTCTCACCGATTGATCTAGGTAAAATGTACCAAATGTAAGTAGTTTTCGTGAATATCCCTGTTTCCTGATATTTTAAAGACAATAAGTAAGATAAATAACTTATTTAGTCCAATATATTCATAATAGAATTTTGACGATTCAGACTATTTAAGGTAAAGTTGCCAGTACAATATTTTGATATTAACTTGTTGATTCATTGATTTCTTTGTCTGAATTGATGGATATTAAGTACGCCATGAATCACATAAATCACAATATGTTATGTACAAAAAACCCGCTAATTAATTGAATAAAAGTATTACGGCAGAATCTCTTCACTGATTATTCTAGCTTTGCATTGTGACGGAGTTGAACTATAATATCGATGGCATATATAAGATTATTTCTCATCAGTTTTGAAACGGTGCTTTTCCTATAACTATAAACATAAAGGTAACCTAGACCCATCCTTCCTAAAGCTATTCAATCGTTACTAAGCCTAAGCTCAAGCCACTGAAGGCCTCTAAACAGGAAAACCGCGGATTATTTGTTCCCTATAGTATCTATTGACGAGACAATCAATTACAGCTGTTAGAAAGATGTGAGTAGCAATGAAATAAGTTTTAACCAATTATCGAACTCGTTATATCCAACAACGAATGAACTATTCCAGCACAAATGATGACAAAGAAACTCGGAATTTCAACACAAATTTTCCATTGACAACGAATAGAAGCCAAAACAGTTTCTCAAGATGTACTATTTTTTCTTATCTTGCATATAATCTGTACAACAAGGGTCAGATGCTCCTGATAACTATAAGGAAAACTCCATCTTATGTATCAACTTAATTTTAACCATTGAAATCTTTATTAAAATGCTGACATCATTTGTTCTTCTTGACACAAGCCTGTTAGGAGGATAGTTTCTTTGATTAGTGAATGCTTGCGTCGATATCAGGTAGGGGCACGTTGATCGGCACATTTTCAATCAATCAGCTCTAGCGAGTGCATTGAGAAAACAATAAATTCCAGTGTTAATTTTACATAAATTTTAATGTTCGTACTACATTATTTTTTGCAATCCAAATTTCTGAGGTATGCCTTCGTTCGCTACGAACCTATGTTCTGACTCGCTACTGGTCGAGTGAAGTAACGTGTCCAAAAAAATATTAGGCAGTAGAAAATACAACAATCGTAAGTCATAAAAATGACTGGTGACAGAAACAGATCCCGTTATAATATCTTCATACCAGTCGCAAACCTCAATAGAACCCCCCTTTCTATAGTAAAACAATATTTGGAAACAGAGGTCTAATTCGAAATTTCTTTTTCTAGCCCTACGAAATATTAAATCAGCAAGTAAGTGTTTATTTTGACCGAAGACGTAACTTCGATAATCCTCACCTCAATGTGTGAGTAACGAACAAAAGTGAGAGTGGTTAATGACGTCGATATTCCCATGAAGACCCCAGAATCAAGGTAAGTGTCGAGAGTTCTGTCAACATTAATACAGTTATATTGATCACTTATCTTCTTCGGAGTACGAAATTCAATGTAAGATTTCGTACTTTTCATTCTTCAAACACATTCGATTCTTTTTATACGTTATACCTTTTATTACATTTCTAATTGTTTTCCCGCCCTTATTTATTTCATCATCCACTCAGTGTAAACGTGGAATGTAACGGCGTGAACTGATACATATTCATGTCAAGTCGCACACGACGTCGATGACTGACTGACACAAAATAAGTTTGTAATTAACAAAATAAGCTACAAAACAGAATACAATCTTGTACAACTTTAGCCAGGGATGGATGTGAATTATCAAAAGGGGGAAATACACATAAATTGCTGGACAACGTTTCTTATTAACTAAAATCAACCAGTTGATGAGTAAAAGAACGGAAGTATTTAAGATGAAAGCAAAAAAAATTAATTACCAATAAGAGAGCTATACACAATGAGCAAAAAACGACAACCGAAGTAAACTCAACACGCCCACAACCACAATAGCACCAAATTTATTCTCACTGAAAATACAAAAGACGATTGAACGTATACTTTACCAATAAATATCTATTAGGAACGAAAACATTTCTAGTTATATAACTCGATAAATGAAATGGTGACGTACATAAAAATGAGAAATAAATATAACTCACACTTGTTGAATTTTGATCAACTTCTAAATTATTTTCAGAATTGATTTCTGAACTTCTAGAGTTATCTATTTCTGAATCTTCAACCAATGGCTGACTTGATAATCGACTTACAGAAGAGGCTCTATCATCTAGCGTTGAAGTTACAGAAGGAACAGACGGAACAGTTTTAGAAAGAACTGCGATCCCTGAATCTAGTTCGCTTGTTGCAGTCTGACCACTTGTGATACGCTTTAACTGACCAGGGAAAGACACACGAGCTGAATTTACATTACGTATTTGCGAACTCCGAACGCTTGAAAATAAATGAAAAATAATTACATAATTACTGCCAGCAGCTTTATACTGGTGAAGATTATCCAATCGATAACATAATCACCTGGAAGTTTACTTTACCACGACAACTAACTTAACAGGATGAGATTAGACAAAACTCGGCAAGCATTTGAAGATATGGCACCGAAAAAACAGTTGGTTGGAAAACCATATTAATGAACACGTAACTCGAATTATCATATTTTAAAACTGTACAGTGAGAAGACTGTATAAACACCGAATAAACACTTTCGGTGATAATTGGAGAAGCAGTTGATATCATCCGCCTCGATTTGATTTATTTTGGAGACCATAGTTATCAAGTTGAGACATAACAACGAATCATATGCAGACCAGCAAGTCTTATAGCATTGATAAGTGACCGCATAATACAAGTATATTAAACAGAAATCTCTCCATATGGTATGAATAAAAACACTTTCGATTCCAATTTAACTGTATGTAAAAAATTCTAGCCGATAATATTTTTCCAGTTTATGCCTTTCTTTGAAATATTTTATTCCTGAAGTTAGTTAAATTTTGCTTTCTTATATTAGTGTAACAACCGGTAGAAGAGCACTGCTATATCACATTTCAATCAGTCATTTATATCGTAGACAAAAATAAATTTTACGAAAACTGTGTTAAACGTTCGTCTGTAGCAAAGAAGGTTTCCGAAGGTTAATTAAAACTTATGAACGAAATTTTAAAAAAAAATAATAATTTCAGAAAATAGATCTTTCAAAAAGAGAAACGAACATAGACGAATTTAAAATAACTGTGATGACTTTCCAGTCAGTTCTCAACCATTCAGAAAATTGTTTTGTAAATGGATAGTTTGTGGAGAAGAAAACAATAATATAACTAAGCGCAAACAGATTTGATATAATTTTTGAATTTATTAACGTCTGTCACAGGTACGTTACTCTTTCTGTAAATCGAAAGAAAACGGATACATAAAAACTCGTTCATACGAATGTATATTATATTTGTTCTCGAACACTTATAGAGATCCAAACAGATTGTTAAGAGTCCACACATCGTCCCTGGTTATGATTAAGTATTTAGGGTTAGTTTTTTCAACACAAACTGACATCAGGCATAACACGAAAGTGCTCTATAGTTATATGGGTGAACGAATTTTGATTAGTGAACGAATTCTGACTAGTTTGTCCATGAAATTTAGTGTCACCAGTTCAAGACTTATTTCTGTATTGGATGTTTAAGATTAGAATTTAGAGACAGTGTCGATTTGTATGTCGCATACAATTTACAGAGAAAGAACTGAATTTTTAATTCATTCAACGCCATCATTCTTACTCTGTGGTGACAAAAACCTATTTTTGGCTATCACTTTAAATATTTTGAGGAATCTAGAAATGTATTTCCCTTGCTCGCGGAATTCTCGATCCTGATTAGCTTATTTTCTCACTATACTTTTACCGAGTTTTATTCGCAACGAACAGATATAACTTTTCCTGTAGTGGCGATGGCAAACAGTAAGAATAAATGTTCAAATACTGAACAGGAGTCAACATGTATATGCAATATGATTAAAACCAAGAATATTACTAACTTATTTAAAATAATACCCTTGAAATTCATAAAAACAAAGATCATGAACAAAATGTAATAACGTCATATAGAATTTGATTTTATACAATTTAACACCACATATAATTGATATAGTGTGAAAGTAGATTATGTGCTTTATTGAAATTTTGATATAAGGTTGACTCAATTGTTCTAAAAACAACAAATGCTAAACATAAGCAATAATAGTGTTGTATCTCTGAGCAAAATAATATACGTTCAATAAGTGTTAATCAGTAGTTTCAAATGAATTTATATTATCGTTACAACTTAGTAACCAAGGAAAAGGAGTGAATAATTTACAACAACATTTGCAACTAAAATGTTAAAAGTTCTAGATCCTTAATCTGATGTACGCAAATCCCCATCTAAAGTGATTGTCATACTGAATTAAAATAATATATCTGAGCGAAAATTGTTTATACGCTCACCAATAATAATAGTACATCAGAAATCACCACAAATAAAAGGCTGAAGTAACTTAAAATATATCAACAAAAAACAGTAAACAAAGAAAAGATTATATTTAACACTGAAAGAATGAACACCATTCAGAAAGTCACTATTAAGGGGTGGAAAACTGTGCAGTTGACATAATTGCGGAATATGTTACTTAATAATGAATAAGTAATTAACTAGAGACTAAAGTTTTAACAACAGTTCAATGTGAACATTCAGCTTTCGAGCTACAAAAATCCAATTACTAAGTTCACAATAACATTACTACTTCAGCTGAACGTTTGTTGAAAAACTATGAATGTGGAACTCAATCAATCATCTCATTATCAAAGCAATTTTGCAACAGTAAAGAGCAGGAACTTAAAAAAAACGATTAGAAGTACACGTTTATGTCACTTGATCACATGGATATACCAAATGATGGTGTATGCAATCAATCGGATATTTAAAGCTTAAAAGTACGCCCTTACATGGAGATGTACTTTATACTATGAAGAAAAATCCTTTTTAAAGCAAAAATGTATCACCTTTACAAATTATAAAAATAAAAACATAAATAAGTATATTATGAACACTATTTTGTAGAACTTTACCGCGTGTTTTTTCCTATAACAATGTTCAACTAACCTCCACTCAATTGCTTGAGGTAAAGAAAGAAAACTTTGAGGACGACCACGTAAGAAAGCTGTCATGCCACGTAATGAGCTCAAAGCAGATCCTAAAAACATTTTAAAAAATTGATTCTCATGATTAAAACCAATATATGTACTAAGGATACATGTGAACCGTATGCATTAGTTGTAAAACGGATGTTAAATACATTTAGGTGAATGCTATGTTTACTGTTACGTGGTATATAACCAGAAAGAAATCAAGTCAACCGACAGTTTCGAAATTCTTAAGATTGATAACAATACAGCAAATAATTGAAGCACAGCAACAGAGAACTACTTGCGTTAAATAAATGGTGGTACAAGTACCATTTATCTGTCCCTTACACCAGAATTTGAATGTACGCACACTTGCTAGTACTCCATAATAATTATGGTTTTTGACCTAAAGACGATATTTCGACTACCTCTCTCCCCGATTATCCTTTTACGACTTGTTTTGCTTGTTAAACCTAATTATGTAAATAACACTAAGGCGAATAATAATATCATCGAGTTTAGATATGCTAGAATTGTTGATAAGATCAAGTCATTTTTAAACAACAAATTAGACTTTGTTGTTAGCTACATATTTCTGTCATGTAGTAAAAGCACACATAATTCAATAATTTTAAAGGTTTATAAATGGATACGAGCTTTAAAAACTACTGTTTATTATTTATTATTATCTTAAGCTTAACTAACTTCCTGATTAGTTCAGTTGGATTTACCCTGCATTAGCCATCCTGATCCTGTCTCGGGGTCAAGGCATGGATGTCAACATGGCATTAAGTTTTTAAGAGTTGACTCCTAACTTATAACACCTATATAATACAGTCCTTGTAGGTGAGAAGAGTAAATCCCCTGTTGTTTGAAAATGCGTTACATTTGTGATTAAACAGTCCCACAAGTTTAGTCAATCAGACTCAAAGTAAATGTAAAGAAATAATTGTACAATAACCGTATATATATGGAAAATTTCTATTACCTTCAACCACATCAATAACAACAAGACCAGCCAAAGAAGGGATAGTTCGCTTGCATGCCACATGTACTGCTACAGCTCCACCCATACTAAAATAAGAAAAAACAATATAGTTTTTTTCAGATTAGTAACTAATACCACCGAAGATCTGAAAAATATATACCGACCATGAGCTATGTACATCGAAAGCTATTTACTTTTGTAGAAATATTGATGTCTGCTTCGACTACCATGCAGTAAACAATAAAACTTGGTCAAATAGGTAACGAAACTTAAAATTAAAAAACGGAGTTTGAATACATTGACCATTTTATAACTGTTTGGGAAACGATCTATGTAAAACAGATCCACCAGAAAATTTCCAGTGTTTGATGACCAGAAGATGTGGCTTAATGATTCAGACATTCAAATTTTGGACACTAAGTCTCTGGTCCGAACGCAGCTCCACTTACTATTGTTTGTGTAATTTTGTAGCATCCTTAGCCCCTACTTGATGAATGAGTTAATTACTTAGTCGAAATCGGGAGTGATTTTTGAATATCCAAAGATTGATAGGGTGAAACTAAGAGCAATCCTAACCCTTACATGCTGAGATGATATATATTACAAGGATTTATAATACTTTACCAGTATTTTTACAACTATATGTACTGAACAAATCATAAAAAAACAAATTAAAAGTGATTAGCGCTGAAAATGTTTGCAACAAAGCACCAACGTGCTTTTAGGCAATGTAACATACAAATCTGTTGCACTGTAAACAGAGAACCGATTCAGAAGACGGAATTCTGAGTTACAACCACATGTCACGGAGACTATATTATAAATTACTGAGCATTGCTTTCGTAAAGAAATATAGAATTACTTTAACGTGAGTAATTGAATGAGAACGATTAACCCGAGTGTGATCCTACAGGTTTCTAAAGACAAAACACTGGGGCATGAAAAGAATACCGTATCCCTACACATTACTTTAATGAGATGTATAATACACACTATATTTCTAAACTTCAACAAACTTGAAAGCCAGAAAACCTGACGAGGGTACACTGAACTAACGTATTACGCTACTTCAAGTCTCTACTTACACCTAAACAGTTGGTCACGTAATTTTTGGTGCAAACTTTAGTAAAAAAAAACACGACATGTCGATGGAGTCGAATACTCCCCTTCAGATTACAAAAGACTATAACATCTATAAATTAAGAAATTCTCTATTATTAATCAAATGGAAGTTAAGCTAAGTTTCAGCAGTCTATTCCACTTAGTTACAAGATGAACCCATACTATTTTAGCTAATATTGTTCGCATCTTCCTTGGTTCTATAGACACACGAGGACAGTTGCATTGTTTTATATTGTTATTTACGTCACAGAAACTGGAGTGACCATTCAAAATACAGCCTAAAGATAAAATACGAGGAGCAAGTAAGATTAAGACGATGAACCAAAGTGTAAAAAGCCTGAAAAACTCCCAACTACATGAAGTTACACAGTGACGTGAACGGAATGCACTATAATACAAATAAATTATTCCCAAATATTAAAATATTATCAAACACCAGGACCATAAGCCGTCGTTTTGAACAAAAAAAGTATCCTCTACATCGCTAAACAAAATACCAAAAATCTACGCAGTCACGTTCCCTCCTGGCAACCACAATATTTTAAGTTAATAGCCCACAAACATTTTATCAAGCTTATTAGTTGAAGATGTTAAAACCCTATAAGTACAACTAATTTTCCAATTTATACTGGTTGAATGATTTCTAGAATGGCATGACTATAGCAGCTCAGAGATATTAAAAACCATACGGAAGACGAGTTTGGCAGGAAAAGAACCGAAAGCAACACAAATCTTTTCCCGTAATTTTACATAAAAATTATTCAATAGCTAAACTAACAGACATACGTGGTACAGACCACGATTAAAACACCTTTATTGTTGGAAGTGGTGCAGACCAGTTATTATAGGGAAATTTTTTAATTGATTTCGATTCAAATGGACTGCTAAATAAACAGTAAAACTGGGAGCAGGTAATATAAAGAATTTTATGGCTGACACATCGCACAAATGGCCATAATATAAAAAAAATCGCACTTCTGAACAAAAGCTACTAAGTATTATGTCAATGAACATGCATTAGTCTTTTTATCTAAGGATAGCTTAAAAATACTAAATATTAGGTGGAAGAGAACAAAACAATACGGTTCATCCTTAAATAACAAAGTTTACATGGAATCAGTAGTGATTGGTTAGCACTGTATTCATATACATTGTAAATTATGTCTAAAGAAATTTACCGGAATACCTTGAGAATGTGCTAAATATGGTGCACAGCACATATATACTACCATATCCCGCAAATATAAACTGGATTTCTAGCGATAACAATACATAACGTTGACAACAAATCTTTAGCGTCTAAAAATGGTACACACAACTCATAAGTGACTAAGGGCAAATGGTTATAATCTTTAGTTATATAAAAAATGTGTTACCAAACAGCAAAAACAGCTACAACAGGTAAGGCTAATATACAGTGACAAAAACTAATCCGAAAAATCAAAGCAATTTTCAAATCTCAAACATCAACACAAGTTTTTGAGTCGCTCACCTGTGGCCCACAAGGATAATTGGCGGAGCCTCCATTGGATACATAGCAAATATTATTTTTATTATATCCCTTAAATAAAATATAATTCTAGAAACGAGCGTACTTCGAGAGAGTGTCGATAGATAGGTCATCATCATTGAGGCACTTTGTATCACCGTGACCTCTCATATCTACTGCCAAACATTGGCACTTAACTTGATCAGTAATAAGAGTCTAAGCAAGTAACGTAGTAGCAAGAATACATACACTTAGGACCGCCCATGTTAAAGCTGAGAAACCACCACCATGTAAAAAGAAGAGGAGAGGCCCTTCGACACCTCGACGATAGATTCGAAATGTCTAGAAGGACGAAAATTATAATGCATATCCTTACACCCCCCTCGAGTTCTATATCATCCCGTATGTTAAAATATTCACTCCACCTCACAGGATCATAGCTTCCACCATTTCGTTCACTACAACGGAAAAATAGCGGTTACATTTGCACTTATGTTATTTATAAAAAATAATAATGTCAAGCAGGAATCACCTATTACATCGCTCTTTACATTTCCCATCAGAAGGGAGGACAGTAGGACCACCTGACATTTTGTATCTCCCACAACTCTATCATACACCACAAAACATCTCCAAACCTGTTCACTCTCGTTTCAGATGCTTTTTTAAATGTGTCACCAAAAAACGACGCTTTTTATTGTTCTAATTTTTTTGTTTAAATCGTTTAGCCAACACTTAAAATCAATTGTCATACTTGTTATCGCGCAAAACGTTTTTACAATGTATGTTACAATTCGTAGTGCGTAGAATGCTGTGTTCAAACTCCTCAATGAATAATCACATTTTTAATGTTTGCTGTCTTGTGTATATTAAATTTAAAATACTTGACATCCACGTACAACATTGCCGACTTACACCTTCCTGGATAAAACTGCATCATACTGCTTAATTTTAGTAAGGATTGGAATAAACTTGGGGCTTACAGTACCAATTTTTTGTAACAAGGGTAGCTTTAGCTGTGAAAAAAGATGTTTATGTGATTGTAACTTTTCAAACGGTTCAAGTTGTTCTGGACAGAATAGAATAACCTTTCGTTTAACGGCCTTTGGTATCTAGTAGCCCGAGAAAGAGAATCTAATGTCATTGAATATTACTGTGAGTAAATTGCTGGGTCAAATGACCCTGGCCCCAAAATTAGACACGCGCATGTCTAAGAGAAGCTAGGAGAACATATATTCGTTGTATCTTATTATATAACTCTAAAGGAGTTCAGGTTAAAAAGCTGGTCAGAATAGGTAAGAGAACGGGGATACCGTTGAACCCCGACCATGCAGACTCCTTAAGTTAATCCTAGGATACGAGAAGCAATGTGATCTCCTGTTAAGTAGCGCTCGTAGTCACGACTATTCCGACATCCGAGTTAGATATGTCTCTTGAAGATATAATAAAAAGGAAGAAAGCACCAGCTGAACTAGAAACCCGTTGACAAAACGGTGAGGAAAAGTTCCGGTTAGTGGGTTTTCGGATAGTCAGGTCTTTGAAGCGAACGCTACCAAGGCCTGTGTTGATAGGCCGTTCTACCTAGGAGTTTTATATGCTAACGCTCGTAGTCTAAGAAATAAGCTCTATGAACTATAAGCATTAGTGGAAAAATTAAGGCCAGTCATTGAGCATTGACAGAAACTTGGTTAGTCCATGACATAGACATTACTACAGAATTATCCGGATACCAATACCTAAGGAGTGACAGACACCAATATAGAAAAGGAGGTGGTGCCTTTTATATATAGCCAATAATATAAATATAAGCTTCTCTGCTAGAGAATCCTATGATAGCGTTAATTGTGAAGTCATTAGCTGTGATTTGGCTATCGGATATGGTACATTTATGCTTGGTGTCATCTGTCGCAGTCTAATCTGCTTAGCTGACGACTTTATTTTAGGGTACATTCAACTATGAAGCGCAAATAACAGATGCTTGATAATAAAAGACTTTAACGCACCTGATATTAGTTGGACTGAGATGACCACGGAAGGAACTATAAACTCCCTTGATAGCAGTTTCCTGATAACAATAATGGAGCATGCATTAGTGCAGCATGTATCCAAACCCACACGTTTTGATGCTAACTAAGGTTCTACTCTGTTGGACTTGGTAATCAGTCATGAAACTGAGGATGCTGACGACCTAAATATTCTTCCACAGTTAGTGAACAGCGATCATGCTGTTTCGTCATCCATGTTTAGAACTAGGGACATGATATACGGTTAGGTTACACCCCGCCCAAATGTATGGAAAGCTAACATATCAGTCATTCAGAAATGCTCTGCTAAGACAGATTGGTTTGTAGACACTAGCTTATCAGTTGAAGAAGCATGGTCTGTATTTAAAGGTAAGTTTATTTTAGTTACGTCCTCGTTCATACCATATCTGGTACCACGAAGACCGAATAACAGTCCACCATGGATTACCAAACCAGTCAGGAAACTTCTTAAAAGAAGGAAGAAGCACAGGAATATGTCCATCTCTACTGGCTTAGAACAATACAGGTCCAGATATCGTAAGATTAGGAGTGTTTGTAAAGCGCTAATAAGTAAGCCTAGAAGGTCATATGAAAAACAATTGGTTAAGGATTCTAGAAATAGTCCGAAACGGTTATTCTCGTATTTAAAAAGGCGAATTCAGAAAAACGATGGAATTCCATCACTTTTGATATAAGATTATCCGTTAATCTTGGCAAGAAATGATACCAAAAAAAAGTTGAAGTTTTATCGGAATATTTTAGTGAAGTGTTTTATATCAGTAATGAGGAACGACCAACTATTCATTGTGATTGTGGCGGCTCACTGATGAACTCTGTAATCATTGAGAAAGGTACTGTCTTAAGGCTACTTCAGCATCTCAAACCTGATAAGTCCAGTGGTTTTGATAATGTTCATCCTAGGATTATGAAAGCCATATCAGATGTAATTGATGAACCATTAGCGATACCGTTTGACATGTCCCTGAGGCAGTCCAAACTGCCCAGAGACTGGAAAGACTCAATAATACGTTCATTTTATAAGGCTGAGAGTAGGGATTTAGTTAGTAACTATAGACCCGTTAGCTTAACTAGTGCGGCTTTTGGAGAGGCTTATCATGCTTGACAAATTTCATTGCAATGAGAGATTGGGCTGCGGCAAAAGATTGGAATATTTCTGTAGATGTGATCTTCATAAGTCTAAGTAAGGCCTCCGATAAGGTCTCCCATCCTGCTCCTAAATTCATATTGGAACGTTTTGGAATCCATTAGACAGTCGTAGATTGAATCAGTAACTTTATCCATGATAGGAGACAAAGGGTAAGGGTTAATGGAGCTCTTTCCTCGTGGATACCTGTAAAATGTGGAGTTCTCTGATACAATACTCTGTCCTCTTCTCTTTCTACTTTATGTAAATGAACTAACAACTGCAGCAAAATCATCCGTTCTACTCTTTGCTGATGACATAAAAATTTGGCAATCCATACACAGTGTGTCAAATAGAATAGTATTACAGGATGATCTTAGCTGATTGGTGGCATGGTTGGACAGGTTGTCACTAGAGGTAAACCCTAATAAGAGTACGGTGATGATTCGTATCACTACACAATATGTGGATTCGTGCTACCCAAAGTAAGAAACTATAAAGATTTATGAGTCGTAATAAGCAATGATCTTAAAACCACTAGTCATTGTAAGGTTGCTGCTGCGAAAGACTACAGGGTGTAATGGTCTATTCGTAGGTCTTTCCAGTATTTAGATAATGAAATGTTTGAATTATTATACCCGATTTACGTGCGGCCACATTTAGAATATGGGATTCAAGCAGCGAGTCCTTGTTTCACGTATGAAACAGATATGCTGTAAAGAGTCCAGCGACGAGGTACTAAGGCGATAAAAGGTCTATCTGGCCAGACTGAGACACCTTAACTTATTTCCGTTATCTTACCGTAGAATACCGGGTGATCTAATATTGGCTTATCGTATACTGAACGATGACCTTGGTATTAACAGGTATTATCTTTTACTTCTCTCTAGGACTGATCATGTGAGAGGACATTTGAAGAAAGTTGAAAAACCGAAATCAAATCGTTTACGTCTGGAGTCTCTTTTCTCGCACCGGATAGTAGATTATTGGAATTCTCTACCGGAACACGTAATATCAGCACCTTTTGTTGATATATTCAGAACGAGATTGGACCTTCACAGTATTACAAACTGCAAGGATTAATATAGGTCGATAAACCTCCTATCCTTATTACTGAGGACTGAAGACAGAAGACTGAGTGTTACTCCTGGGGTTTGTGCACGGACTGAACTTGACTGGGTATTTAAGACGGTCCTCAGGAGTAGTTAGGATACTATAAGTCATTATAAGGTCACTTCTGAAACACCCATACTCCTCCCTAGACGTTTTAAATTTCAGTCCCCAAGCTATTTCCATGACTCACCTTTAGATACATTCCAATATATTCTTATCCTTTTGGAGTGAGGGGAGAAACACTATGTTTTTATACTCTAGGAGGTGATGAGTGAAACTTCTAAATTGAGTAAGATGTTCCGTCGCTAAACTGGCTAAAAGTACTCTTCCAAAATGCTAGTAGAAGGTTTTCTCAAAAATCATTTTCGTCGCAGTTAGCGTGAGACCTTAGATCATAAGCTACCAAGACTCATAGATCTTTCGCAACCAGAGATATCTCTAAAGCGGAGTGACCTGGATTGTATGCTTGGCCTGCACCATTTTCTAAATGGACTGCTTAACGCTATGAAATGTCGAAACAAGTCCGATAAAACAAACTCCCTCCGAGTATAAATGAAGTCCGAACCCCTGTCCCACCAGACCAGTCCACGAGCCAGTGAATTATAGAAGAATGTCCCAAACACATCAAAGAGGACTCCACTTATGTTTTTCATGAGTATACGTTTTCACTTACTCGCGTAGAGTGGAAGCTCTGGAAGAATTTGTAGTCCATTGACGCTATAGAGTATCCAACCAACCCTAAAACATACTCAGTGCCCTAACTTGGACTCCATGGTGTAGTGGCTGGTATTATGTTAAGCCCAAACAGGCTATTATAACTCCTGGACTGACTAATTTCTTCCCGAGCCATATTTTGACTTTTTCACTTATTCGCTTAAGGTCGTATGTGTGTTAATCACTCACCCAAATCATCATGTGTCTGTAGCTTACTTGTAGTTGACCATAAATATCGATTCACGCTTGACTAAATGAAGTTAGTTCACATGCCCTCTCCGATCCGTTTCGCTTCGCTCTTTCTTGTTCGCTTCATTTCTCTGATCGTCTTAGTGAATCAAAGTTTGTTTGAAATATATGTTTTTAAAATTCATTTTCATATTTCATTAATTTTATTCTGTTATTCACTAGCGCAACTTAAGTCGATGGAAATATACGAGGGTCGGGAGCCTGTATATTTCAATAATAATCACTTATTCTATCAAAATGGAGTCAGGTACCGAGCCATAACAGTGATGGGCCCCTAGATAGCATTATCATACGACCCAATTAAAGCCAGATAATGGACCACTCAAACGGTGCCGATGCACCCTCTCTCTCTCTAAAGGAGATATAAATCTCTTAGACCAAGTACAGCGAAGAACAATCAAGTGGGTAATAGGGCTAAAAAACAAAGCTTACGAGGATAGACTCCAACACCTGAGATTATTGTCGTTGAGCTGTAGGAGAATAAGAGGTTGATCTAATAATAGCATATAATGTATTAAGTACGCCAAGTCAACCCAACACGAACATATTACGAGAACATCATCACCATGCTCCTCGAGGTAATCCACGGAAAATTGTACATCAAAGAGCAAACAGCCAGGTACGCTCTCACTTTCCCTCATTAAGAGTTGCCTCCAATTGTAATCGTCATCTAATAAAAGTAACCATAGCCACGTCAGTGGATAGAGGATAACTGACAAACACGTACCCACCCATGGATTACCATCTCCCTCTTTTACTAGCTTTGTCTGATGCATATCTCATAAATTATCACGGTTACAACTACCGCATATTAATAACTGCTTTCTATATCTCTTATCATAATCCGCGTTTTCCACATTATTCCTTCGCTTGCGTCTTCTTAGACATTAATAATCAAGTAACTCATTTATTAATTTATCACTTCATTATTTTCCCATTACAACAAGCCAACCTCCTGCCTAGTGATGTGGTAGCTTTTGACATCTAGAATCCCTACTAGCCTGAGACAAACGCACTCCCTCAAACTATAAGATATCCAAATCCACAAATAGCTACTAGACTAAATAGAATTATTGCAATCGAGTGGCTAAACTGCCACCCACTTGACATTATCACATACCTTTAACCGTACCAAAACAACAAGAAGTGAACTCAAAGAAATCAGTCGGTTTATACAAGCTTGTGACAAAGATAATGAATAGGAAATATCATAACCCTTTCAGATATTTTTGTGGTGAACGTGTATGGACCGATTGTTTACCCTGTGGTAAATTATTAAGGCTACGATGCAGTTCCATGAAGTCGCAAGTTTCTGGTTTTGTTCAGTGTGAGGAGTCTAGCCACTTGCCTGAAACTATTCTAGCGCTTTATCAGTTAATTGATGGTTAATATGTCCTGAGTTTAAACTAATACGTTTATTATTGGGCAGCAGAGGTGCTAGGAATGACAGTTATCACATCTTCAGGCCAGACTTTGGTTTGTTGCAATATGCAGAATCATAATTTAAAATGTAGAGGAATAAAGAGAAGATAACAGCCAGAATTAGCGAACGAATAGTTTACACAAATAATGTCAATAGGAAAATCTTTAACAGTAACAAATAGATGTAAGTAATAAGAGGTGGGTGAGCAGAGATGGGCTAGTAATAGTCCAAAGGAATAGTATTGGTAGTAACAAACATTCTTAACTGCTTGTTAGCATAGTAGTTGTTATGCCATACCAATGAAAATGATATTCTCTGCGTTTACAAAACTCTACATCTTGTACTAATGTCAAATACTGTTGAACAATTCTCATTACATGCTTTCACACAAAGAGATTCACAACACCCACCTCTCTCAAGATTTCCCGATTACGCACGTGTACGTAATGTGATTGCGTATTTATAAGAAAGCTGTTTATCTGATTTAACGATTTTACTTAAATTAATGACTCTGGAACTTAATCGACTAATAATAATTTGTTTAAAAGTTACAGTTGTCCGCAGAATCCTTCACTGAACTTACCAACACTTCGTCTTATATTTCAAATAAATGTAATCAGCTAACAGAAAATGATGTTTCACTAAAACACTTTTTCTACTATGCTTATCCAAATCGTTGTATTACCCTGTTAGAATAAGATAAACTGAATTAAGGTGGTTTTAACTCTGTTATCAGTCATGTCCATCAGCTTTAATTGCCTTCCTTGTAACAAACAAATTATTATACATTAATCTCTGTAGATTTTTATTCACTACATCAACAGATAATTTTTCCTATCTTCTAACATTCTTTCAAGTAAGGCCTTTTATTATCTCGACAGGGTGATTGAATTATTCCATATTTCTGATCAATTATAAGTTGATTATTATATCGTAACATAATTATTCTAGATCAACTGGTAAACATTCGATTAACGTTCATTTCTTCATTTAATTATCTCATGCTATAATCCTACTTAGACATAAGCATATTTACTATTGCAGTTACGTTACTTATTTTGTTGATTTGTTGCTACAAGTGTATTTTAAGTTATCTATGGTATTCGTCAAAACGAGAACTACAAGATTTAGAAAACAAAAAGGATCTATTCTATTTAGATGTTTTACTCCAGCTACAAATTACCCAAAGTAATAATTATCAATATTATTAATCCCGTCTGACGTACCTTAATCAATGAAGTTGTTCACGAAACGGGAAACAACCTCATGAAAACAGGCGATGTAAATATTTAAAATAATGATTAAGACTAAAAAGTATTTATACGTTGAAAATGTATTAGATCCATACCCCAAAGCCCGAATAGCTATCTCTTTTAAATGTGACATATATCAGCTTCGATAGTCAACCAGTATTGTAATACCAATACAAACGATTAGTATCACAAAGATGATGCTAAAGAGTATGATGCATCCTACTTACACAACCATCACAAATAATGAACGCTACAAGTAACATTTTTTTAAAATTGTGTTTGTCATCAGTTTAAAGGTGTGACTCATTTTTGATTCTCTGTTGTATCGAATAATTTTGCGAGATAATAATAAGCTTGATATTTAAATAACTCGCAAATATTTAAATAGATTCCTTGTATTTTGGTAGACTTAAGTTTAATAGTGAATGAATGATATTTGTCCCCATGAATCTTGACGCTTAATAAGTCAGGAAAGAAGTATATTAGTTAATTTTGTCATTAAATAATTTGGAAAACCTCTTTAAATAATCTATTCCGAAAAAGAACGCATAGTTTTAGCACAATAAAATAACTGTATACACTGAACCTAAGTTTACTTAGTGATCAATGGTTATGAAATTCAGGATTTATGGCTCATTTTGTTTGTAACAGATTAGATTGCTGTTCTCACTGAAACTTAAACTGTTTAAACACCTACAGTGTAAGTCACTTATCCATCTGAGAAATAACAAGAATTTGAACGTCAAGGTTGACCTAAAGATTCAGCTCGTTCAAATCAAAACTGGACATCCGGTTTTAGAATTTCATATAAAGATCAAACACCAAAATAACATCGTAAAAATACATTTTTCAAATGTTTTGTACATTCCATTAATAATAATAATAATAATAATAATAATAATAATAATAATAATAATAATAATAATGAATACAAAGAAAACAAGAAAAACATTGTACATTATTCATTTTTAAATTTGCTATAAAATTTTCTTCTTTTCTATTCAAAAACTGATTAATTTATTATGTATACAAAATAACTATTTGTATTTAAGTGTTTAAAAAATTAACTGGTAGACTATAATGCAACTGTAGTTGTTCGTTTCCTAGATTTCTCATAAATTCTCTCGAGTCTCAGCAAAAATCAATAAATATCCTGAAGCATTTAAAATAACATCTCTTTTAAATTTCTATCGAAAATATCCTCAATGAAGAAGATGCAAATAAATAAATTAACAATAAACACTTCATTTATTTCATATTATCTTTCTACTCTCTTCAATTATATTTCTCTAATCTTTCATAATTTTTATTTTATTTTTGCTATTTTAAAAATGATTATGAAATAAGTGAAATGATTTTAAATATTACAAAATATCACAAAACATAGAGTAGAAAAGAAACGGATAGATAGTAATATAGAAGAAAAAATAGAATGTTATTTATAGTTAGTTAATACATTAATTAATTCATTGTAATGGTTATTAAATTTCAGTATAAGTAAATCGACATTGACTTACATATATATCGTGATTTTTGTATCTTTAACAGTAATACTTATTAGAATTATTTTATTGTTAGTATTAATAATAATAATATTTATTCTGTTCCAGTAGCCAAATTCCAATTAACTGGTGAGACAATTACATCAACTTCAATGAGAATAGCAATTGTTACAAATACTAAATAGATAATTATTAAAACAATACCATAATAACGATAAAAGTGAAATCTTCCTATTAAGGCTGTTAATATATTTAATGTGAGTACTGCTAACAGAGAGGAGAATAGTAAAGCTTGAGTAAGTGTAAATGACAACTGTAGCATATTTGACAACATTTTTTTTTAATGTTTCCAAAGTTAATTGTTTTCGTTTATACCCATACAAGAAAGTAAAAGAAAAAAAAGTGTAAAAATTATTAATTTTCCCAACTAATACATCTATTTGGAATTTATTATAAATATGAAAGTTTATTGTACCAAGATATATGACAGGATAATATTGATTTTCGAGATACCGTAACTAATTTAAATCATCTATAGATTTATTGGAACTTATTTAATTCGACAAGGTTATTTGTAAGGATAAACTTTATCAGGATGAATATCATCCAGAGGATGAATAAAATTCAGTAGGAATTGTATAGTTGTTTCGAATTATTAATGAACTCTATACTGCCTTATCCACTACAGTACATAGAATCAGGTTAAGTGGTTACTTTGGTCAATTTTGTTAAATATTTTGGTTTGAATTTTATGTAAAACTTGTTCATGATAAAAACTATTTTCATATATTGATAGATTTCTTAAAATATTTATTATTTCTAATTTATGAAATATTTGACTAATGTAATACCAAATATACTGGCTGTAAATCCCGTCAAAACTTTGAAAATTAATATTAGTTTATTTTTTCAGTGCATTTAACATATAACTCTGCAATTAGTTCCAATATGTGTGTACATTGCCTAAAAAATTACAAAATTCATCTCTTTCTCAAAGTTGACTCCGTTGTATTCATTTATAACTTGGATAGTATTTAGTTGTGGAATGCAAGACCTACACCTTATCCTATTTGATACAAGTCAGCTGAATAGGTCGTATTTCAGTAATACCCGAGCTTTATCCCCATCGTTTTAAGAGACGAAATGTTAACCACTAGGTCAATGAACAATAATGGTTACCACCTTGCTCAAAAGATATGATATTATTAACCAGAAGAGTTTGTACTTTTATTTAGTTGGTATTCACGGTAATGCTCAGATACTTGAACCCATAGCTACTAAATTCAAGTCACAGTTTTGATAATAAATCGAGAATTCATGTATATTTAACCGACAGAACTCGGAAAAGAACACAAGAGGCAAAGTGGAGTTAGCTGATGGTCACTATTTAAATACCAACTCGAAAAAATACATAAAATCGAAGCATTCCTTCAGTTAACCTGTAAATCAATATCAACTAAATATTAACCACTGGAAAATGCAAACCCATGCAATCACTTCACTACATTACAGACATATGAAACGTTGTAGGTCAGCTATTACATCTAGGAATAATCCACTCATTTATAAACATCATGAAGTACAAGATATCTGTCTGCTGCTTGTAAATGACTAACATCAAGTGAAATCTATTGTTCTGTCATAATACTCGATTTAACTATCTGATTCCATTTTCTAATTGAGATTTTTCTATGAAAACTATAAACTAGGGTATTACATAATTTGACTGCTTTTTAGAAAATATATACTACCACTTTGACAAAAATAAACACTTATCTTAATTATTTACCATATTACTACTACTTACATATGCATATCCAACTTCTGCTCTGCTAATTTTGACAGTATATGAAAGACCAGCACCAAGTAGCAAATTAAACAATGGTGAACCTAGACAAGCTGCATATGCGATTCTAGGGTAGCCATTTCGAGCCAACAAACAATTCGACATTATGTCTAATTTGTCATTATTCCAATAATAAGAATAAAATAATAATTTCAAAATCTTGAGTAACTTGTGTAAATATGCACAAAATTTAGTATTACCAAACTGCAACATACTATAGCTCATCTATCTCTTGACAGCCAAGTTAACAAGAGTTTTCACTACCGTTATGAATTATGACCGCTGACTAATAGCACATGACAAAACTATTACTCGGCATATCGATTTCTATGACTTAGTCCCTGAGCCAACCAGTAACATGCCTGCCAGCACTAGTAGTCTTGATTTACTGCTAAGCCCTTATTGATCTTCGATACAGTAGCTTCTCACCCCGCCTATCGAGTCCAGAACATAATAATCAGCATCCAATATACGAATATTATATTCTAGACATTGGTAGTTTGCATCCAGATACACCAAACCACATTACTCCATAAAATGAAAAATATCAAATATACATCATCAAGCCAAAAAGTGGCTGTGAGTAATGAAAGACTGGCAACAGATTAAGAATAGTAAATCATATAACAGTTAGTGAATCAAATGGAAGCGCATGGTTAATATATATAATCTAGTTACTTAGTGATTATACAATAGGAATATGTACAATAATAGTCCATAAACGAATCCTGGCAGTTACCATTCTTCTCGTATTCGTCGGATATAACGACTACACTTTTTCAGTTATCAGTTTCAGCTCATAACAACTTTCATATAGTTTATTCATAATAACATTATTAGGACTTTGAAAGCATATTTATCACCTTTCAAGAGAAACCCCCATTAATTGAAAAGCAGTGGTAAACCAGGGAGTAGTTATGAACAAACATTAATTCCTGGTCTGAATCTGTTTAATATGGAGCACTGCTAATATCATACAACTGCAAAAGATTTAGCTTTACTCTTGGAACTCCTTAAGACATTGTTAATCGTTTCGGAAATACTTCTATATCTATTTCACGTTTATTTTTGAAAACAAACATTCTTCCATGTATATTTTCTTTTGACATAGATTAATCTGTACACAAAAGTTCTTTATTACGAAGAATGTCTTTCAGAGATTTTCATGCTTACGGTGAGCATACGTAGTTTTCCTATAACAAGAGACTGGTGACAAGAGAAACCTCAAATATGGCTACATGACAACTATAAACTAAAAACATTATTATTAACAGAATGATTTGAATTGAGTAAATCATACTGTTTTCAAGATTCCTGTTCAAGATACGAATCTAATAAGTAATTCAAGGTTGGATGAACAATTCTATGCTGTTTATGTTGCCACATCAAAAGTTTAGACAACAATATGTCAAGGACGTTAACATAATGTTATAGTTAAAGAGAATTCTAAATAATTGATAGCATTCACTAACAAAAGAGAAATATCTGTTTTTAAAATTCAGAGATTCGACTTGTACATCCTAAAGCTGATTATAAATACTTTCAGACCTTCAAAAGTACTAATCACAATTAAGTCGTTTGAATGCTTAACATACTTGATTTAAATCATTCTTAAATACAACTTTGATGATCTTCATATCAAATCGGCTGAAAGCCTATCATTTGTAAAAGGTGATTAACTGAGATAAATTTTCTCGAATTTATCAATCAAAATGACTCATCAAGATTTTATGGACATTCAAAATCATAGATCATTAAACACAGCAACATCACCGGAAGGTATCATTTAATCTCATACAAGAAAAAAACTATTATCTCATCATATCCATCAACTTAAAATGAAATTATACAACTGACCTCCAATTGAACTAGCCAATGCCATAACACTAAGTCCCAGAATAGCTTCACTGATTTCCCATACTATACCTAAAGTTTCTAATGAATTCACTAATTCATGAGCTAATGCATATATCCATATAATTGATGTAATAAAGCCAAGTGTAGCAAAAAATGGTCTATGATAATGCCGAGGTGGTTGATTCCATTTTGAGGTGAAAAACACCGTCAGTGCAATAATGAATCCACTAGCTAGAAATGGACAAAATATTGGTATTGGAGTTTTTCCAATAGGTGATAATCCAATGCATTTGCCATTAGCTGGATATGTTTTTTTTAAAAAGTAAAAGAATAAGTGGATTACAGTGAGAAAAGGAATAAAAAAATGAAATTAGAAAATTGAGAAAATCATAGTTAACAGACCACACGTATATGTTTAAATAAAATAATTTAGTTGGATAGATAAGCTTATAAAAATCAGATATTCACATGTATATTATCCATCTATTGATTGAAATAAATAATTTTAAAACAAATCGAACTGAATTCACGGTCTCGTTTCGTTTGTTTACTCTTCGAATACAGTCATTAAGGTATTATGACAGTCAATTTCAGGACAGCTGGCATTCAGATTGTTTGTTGACTATACTCACTAGTATCATAAAGATGAATCGAAACAAAAAGATCAATGAAGCAATCGTGAAGTTCAGTCACTCTATGAACTATGTGGTCAATTTTAACAATCATGCTAAGCTAACCAAAGTACGGGTTATTTACAGTACTAAAAATGATGTACTCTAGTGGTGACAAATTATGAAGAGTAACAAAGGCATTTCGTATTTACCAATTCTACTACTCATGAGAAGAAAGTCACACTGGTCAACAGTCATGGACAGCTAAGATGTAGTTTACCATCAGTTAAGGTAAAAACAAAAGAAATATTTATTATTAAGCGATAAGAGGATTCGGATGTACTGACCAAAAACTATTTACTGGAAGTAAAGTTTATTAAATGACAGAAAAATTGACAAAACCATAATCGTTGAATTAAATTGATCAGGGTGGTGTAATTAATTAGGCGTAAAGTAACTAACTCTAAGTTTAACCATTCTTTATCAAGTTTGAAATCTGCTAGCATCATTTTAGATTATCTGCTTATTTCATTTAGTTATTATTACGACAAAGATCCAGATTCTTTATTGTACTTTACCTGTCAATAACATAGGCCATAAAGCTGGTACTAATAGACATTGAAAAACATTTAATGGTTTACACCATCCATGCATTAACTCTAAATTCACTGCAACAGGTTCATGATCAGTATTCTCTGGCACAAAGTCATTACTTTGATTCAATTCAGGTTGGCTAGAATTCAAAGTAAATTTATTCTCTTCCGGAATTGTACTTATTTCTCGAGATGGTTCATTAATTTTCTGTTCAATATTTGATTGTTGAGCAGAACCCTTCGTTTCTGTATCGTCTGCCAGTTCTTCTATTACAGTTGGTATTGTTAATCGAAAGACCAGAAAGATTGGTGTTTGTAAAATCTGTAAGAACCGACTAAATACTGATTGTTGAGGCCATGATTCTACATCAATTGGTATCATATAATAAGCAAAATGATGCCATACGCCTTTCATAGCCCATTTTTCCAACCAAGATATTTCCTCTTCCTCAATCTCTTCATCTTCTTCATCGTTCTCCCCTACTCCTTCTCTTCTGACTGTCGTCTCTTTTTCATCATCATGTTCTTTGAGACTTCCTTCTTGATGATTGAACTTTGGTAAGGTACTCGAAAATTTGATGTCATTTTCACCAACACCTGGTATTTGTTGTTTACCTGTTTCCAAGTCAGATGGTAGAACATTTAATTTTATCTTTCTTAGTGAAAGAGATGATTTAGGCAGTGTATCCTCTTCAAGTGAATAGGCAGATAATGTCGGTGACTGCATATAATTTGGTGTATTTGTTAGATTCAATGTGTGGTGTGATCCTTTCCGGCCAAATAAATCTTAAAAAAAGAGTAGGGAAGAATTGGAACGGACAATAGTAAGTTATTAAAATGACCCTAAATATGTTACTTTTGCACAACCACAAAAAACCTAGATCAGTCTTCTGTTGATTAATCCATTTTATCAACGTGAAATTCAAAAAATGTCAGAGGCTCAAGTTAACAAGATCAAGGACCATTTTATCTCACACATCAGAGAAAGGATGAAGAAGGATAATTAATTTTCAAGTTGCCCCTTCTCTACAAATAAGTCTATTCATGTGCACTCAAACAAAAGGGAAAAGAATCAAAATATATAATACAGTAATTTTGTTATATTGGTTAGTTAAAACAGTTAATCTACTGATACAGATTATAAACATTGAACTATTGATTAATTACAGTTAACTATTATCAGTTCAATATATCCAAATTTACCTATTAAACAGATATTTAAAACGATATATATTTCATTGTACATTTTGATATCGTATTGTTCAGTTGTAGTTCAGTGTTTGAATCCGTGTTTTAATCTATCAATAAATCTTCATCTACAGTAGCGGATCCTTCTTTGTATCGAGTTATATAGATCTTATTCTATTGAACAAGTAGAAATTTATTCCTCAGTCACAAAATAAACAACATTAATCAGGTTTTTTTGTTAAGACATGACATAAATCATCTAAAGATTTCTAATATTTTAAATAGATTATCTATTTATTTCAAATTTCAAACTCATGAACAAAATCTATGAAATGGAGAGCTACATTTTAAATCTGTTCAAAGTACTAAAAATACTGTTCCTTAAAAAACTAACCTAATAAATAAAAAATTCAGTTTAATCAAAGTAAGATTTATTTTCAGAAGGGGTTTGTGGAGGTTTTAGAAATTTCACAGATTGAAATCATTAGTCAATGGAAAACCTGGAATCACTGCACGGCCGTTTCGTCCTAGTATGAAACTCCTCAGCAGTGCGTATTCCAACCCATGACCTATCAGTTTCTCGCTAGGCGCTTAACCAACTAAACCACTGAGTCAGCATCCAATGGTGTTAATGGCTAACTTCAACCAATCCACGAAGTTGCACCACCGTACACCATTGTATTCAGTGAGTGGATATCTCACAACAGACCTGGTTAAACTCCACTGGTAACGGCTTCTCATTAGAACTCCAGGAAATGACTGGTAGGTCAAGGGTTCGAATCTCGCGCGGGGCGGGATCGTGGATGCGCACTGCTGAGGAGTCCCATACTAAGACAAAACGGCCGTCCAGTGTTTTCAGGTTTTCCATAGTGGTCTAGCTTCAATTGACTCATGATTTCACTCTGTAAGATTTATTTATTGACTGCAGACGAAATAAAACTTGAAACACACATTTGTTCAATATTTTTATAATGCTATATATAGTACTCACAAGTAGTTCATGAATTTATTTACTTGAGTTATGGTAATTCATTCAATTTTCAAGATAACTTTCCACACAAACTGACATCTACTGAAAACTTGTCAAACCTAGGTAGCATTGAATAACAATTTATTTTTGGTTGAAATCCTTTTAGAATGACACATTCACTAACATATATTACCAGAGGATCTATAGGTTTAGGCTGTTTTCAATATTATCATATTATACAAAATATGGAATAGAGGTGTATTTATTTATCATGAACCAGTTAAATGAACAGTAAAAAGGTTCCAATAATAAGTCTATATATATTCATATAATTAACTAACTATTCCCAGAAGTTACATTCTCATTAGTTTGTTCTTCAGGATCATATTGTGAAGATTTCTGTGATCTCCGTGTTTCTCCATCTCCTAGAATACAGAGAAAATTTATTTGTTTATAATCTGTTAAATTAATATTGATAATTAATCTGAGGACTGAAATAGTCAGATTTAACATATTCTTCGAAAATGATACTATACCTTAGACACGTATGATTACAGATAGATCACAAAATTTTGTATCATGTTGAATTATTCAACTGATTTCTGAAACTCTTTGCTTTCGCTTAAATTCCTCTGTGTTAGTTTAGTTTTTAAGAATACACTTTTTCTTTCTGTATTGAAGCATACTCATTAAGTAATAAACCGTTGGATGAAGGCTCAGTGGTCTAGTTCGTTAAGCGCCGAGTGCGAGACTGGTGGGTCCTGGGTCCGAATCCCACGAGGCGGGGTTGTTGGATGCGCACTGCTGAGGAGTCCCACAATGGGGCGAAACGGCTGTCCAGTGCTTCCAGGTTTTCCATGGTGGTCTAGCTTCAGTTGACTCATCATCTCAACTATTGAAATTATTACAATCTCCACAAAACCCTTTCTGATTAGAAAAATTACTAATTAGTCTATTTGTAGTCATTTTTTATCAAATAGACAGAGTACTGTATCTAATTCGGGTTCTTTAAACTAACAGAAATATAAGTCACTATTCATTTCAATTTTCTCATAATTCACAAATACTTCCAATAATAATACAATTCTAATTTATGTAAAAATAGATAGGATAAGTAAAAGAATTTATAATATAATCAGCCGCATGAAATATGTAGTAACTGTGATTATTTCTCTCACCCTTTAAATCATTTAAATTATCTGCTTAGGCTATTTTTTGAAATCATGTTTTTTTTTAATTATTTGTCAATTCTAAAACGTTTCCGCAAGGAACGTTTCCAAATTCCGGATAATACGAAGTACAATTAACTGATCACTAAGTAGTGACTAATGTCATGCTTGTCTAGTATTTTTAATGCCGATTGAACTCGATCGATCAAGTTGCAATCTGACCATTACATTGGATAACTCGAAATCGCGTGCTCTATGCTGAGATGTTAGATAGTTACAGATAGTCGATAGGAGACTGTGAGACTAAGTTTAGCACCATTTACACTCGTCAGAAAGGTGTGCTGCACGGCAACCTGATCAACAGAATTCGATAAGTACCAAAAGGACTAGACAAATATGATACTAGTCACAACTCACAGACTAATCGACCGTAAATACCTGAGTCGCAGATGAGGTTAGTGGCTGCTTGAGTAGCTCAATAGTAATGTTTCAAATTGGGAGACTGGGTGATCCATGTACGATTTTACAGCTGGTATCAGTTCCCCTTCCCTTGCAGGTACGCCTTGTAGACGAGTTCCTACTAGCACAAAACTTAGATCCAGTGTTTCATGAAGACCACCTCCAACCACCCAACAAATATCAATTAATTTGTATTTATTACTTGTCGTTGTTCAAGTTCAATAGTGTTGTGTACTTCCAAATAAACATCTTACAATTTTGATGTTATTTAGTATCCGTTAATTCATCATTAGGTTAATATCCTTGATGGACTGTATATACTTTATCAATAAAAAACATATTACATGTTGATAAATAAAAATCTTAGTAATACAACTTACGTGAACCCATAGATTTCTCCTTTAATTCTCGATTTGCTACAAAGAAAATTGAACAATTGAAAAGAAATTTAAAAAGATTTTCAGCTAGAAAATTAGATATTCCACATACCATTGAATGTCGAACAAGTTTTTTTGATAAAAATATGTCATGAATATACGTATAGTCATTTAGGAAACAAAACATGGCTCAAATTTTATGCAACTGTCAGGCGATCGTCAAGAATTCGTCAATCGAGGTTTTCTTCGAGATAGCTATATTTACAGTCTTAATAATTCAATAAAAATTAGTAAAACCATACTTCGGCGACGAACAAACCAGTTTCGAGATAATGACTTCATATTCATTGTACACTTATGGTTCTAAAGTATAATGATTGAAGAGATGTGTAAGAAATGCTTTTCATCGAACTAATAGGTTTTTAGTATATGGGGCAGATGTCTGCGAAATAATATTACCAACACATTTCGACTCTAACGTCTTCTATATTAATCCTTATTAGTGTTAACAAGCATAATTTTGTTAACTCTCTAACGAATGCACACACCAACAATATAGAAGCTGTACAGTAATGATCAAAAAACTACCTACTTCTGTTGTAAATTACCCATTAAATTCACTCGAATCCTGATTGACAAATAAGAGAGGTAGTAAAATTTTCCACTCAGGTTTATTTTTGAAGTATGGTTTTATGAGAAAAAGTTCTGAACTATTATTCCTTCTATCAGTTCAGAGAATTATAAAGTTAGAAATTCATCATTTTTTACTTCACTGTTAAATGGATTTTTTAGTAAATTCTCACAAATATTAGCGCCTTTTTATTTAAACTAATTATAGATAAATCTCTGTCTGACGATCTAACTCCACGTTATATTTTTGTAATTACTAATGTCCTAAGCTTTTTATTTCTGAGATGATAAGAACATGTACGAGAGATTTCTTGTGAAATTTCTTATAAAATATGACTAAGTATTAAAGTATGTATATGTGTCAAGCTCGTGAAAATCTATTCAATTTAAGAAATAGTTTCTATCACAGAATAACATTCTCTGAAGAATCATAGAAAAGAATTCTCTCATATTCTAATATGCATTTATTATCAAAGACATAAGTTATGCTAGAAGTTGGTCAGACACTCACAAGTGACACTGAATGGGTACAGATGTATATTATCAACAGATCTAAATTAAAAATGTCAAACAATTGTATTTTGCTCAGTTCGCTACCTAAAGGCTATGGATTTGATTCTATATAGAGTAGTGGCTATAAATTGTTGAGGAGCTCCAAATACAGATTAGATGTCTTCAAGTACTGTTTCATTCACAATTTTTATCTGTTATAAAAAGTATATTGTTTTTCACAAGTTTTTTTTAATAATACATTTTTTGTTATTGTGCTAGAGAAAATAATAAAAAAGCGAGTAACAAATCAATTAGATGATAGAAAAATACTGACGGGAAATAATCCAGTTAGATTACCTGTACCAGATTTTGTACATAGTGACGATAACCCCAAATATATATTAAATGGATTCATTCCGTGTTATGAACTTATAAAGTTAGTTTTTCTGCTGACAGCCTATCGTTACAAGTTTAATCTAAACGTAACACTTTATGCTTTTAGGCAAAATGTATACAAAATAGTCATTTAACGAGACCACTAGGTTTGTGAATAGATTTTATCGGTGACATCCTATTTCTTACTATATAGTATTAAACTATGAAAATATCAATTCCAAGGACAATTCAAATTTCGGTGTTGTACAAGATTACGGGAAAACGTAGTTTACACCTTTTCGTACAAACAAAAACTAACTGATTACAACTTTTTTCATACAAATCATTGGAAAAAAATTAACATCAATTTACCTATAATCCATCGTACCATATAAGATAACTCATATCCTGTTGTACTCATTCTAGAACTAGGTCTTCGTCTAAATACTGATTGTGCTCTACGACAGCGTCCACGACTTAAACCAGAATTTTCAGTTGATAAACGTCTATCACTTGACACTGGTTCAGTTGAAATTAATGAAGATGCTCGTTTTTTAGCACCATCAGGTGGATTTAAATAGTTTTTAAAATCGTGTGAGTCAGATGACAAACGTGGACTTTCATCTCCATGTAGATATGATGAATGATCCAAATGTGAATTGAAATCGTCGATATCTTGTGGTGAAGTTATTTCAATTTTCGGTGCATTTATTTGTCGACTATTTATTCGTTTATCACTGACATGAATATTAGGAATTGTAACTTTTTCTCGATCTATATTTTTTGTAGTCAACAAAAAACTGTTGGTATAATAAATTTAATGGCGTTTTATGAGAAAAATGTACTTTTTTATTCTTTCAATGTGATTTTCATCACGACTACAGGTCAAGTGGTAAATTTATGAAAACCTAAAAATACGAGCTCTTCATGAGTGCTTACTCAAAACCTCATAAGGAAGAAAACTTAAGTCTATCGAATCTTGCAATGTGTATATTAGTTTCAGGTCACTAATTACAAATCTGAATTATTCAGATTTTTAATATCAATCGGTTAACTATAATGAGTGATCCATATTTAATATAACAGAGAAATTATTACCTTACACCCGACCTGCTTCATTCGATAGATTATAGTCTCCAACTAAATGCTTGATGATTCCATTATTAAACTTAAATATAAATGAAATGAAATATCGAGCATCATTACCAAGGTTTGACTTGAAAATTCCAAATAAATTGAGCATCGCGTAGATCGTTATAAATAAAAATAATATATTTGTAATATCTTAATGAGTAGAAAAACTAGATTTTCTGACGTTTCGTGACCCAGTGTAGATAACTTCTCCAGGAAATAAGTAACCTAACTAAACTTGGGTTAATCTTGATTTGATTACTTATTCTCTAAAGAAGTGGCTTACACTGAGTCACGAAACGTCAGGAAATCTAATTTTTCTGTTCATTGGAATATCTCAAATGTATTATTTTTACTTGTGAAATAAAACAGTTTACAAATTTATTATCATAAAGATTTAGTAAGATAATTTATCTTTCCAGTTCACGTTTATCGACTCAAATTAAAACTGCACCTTCTTATACAGATGTTGGTGGTACTATTCGGCTTTCTAGACAGAAGTATATGGAGCAGGGTTCTAACCTGTAACCCATTAGCCGAAATCTGAGCATTTTACAATAGCTGGATCACCTGTACATATTATTTTATGGCATAAAATAATAGTTCAATGGTCCAATTACAAATCTACAACTTTTTAAACTTATGACTTTTAAGTCGCATTATGTATAGCATTAAAGTATGAGTCAAGTGATATAGTGAAATATTCGAAAAAATGTGTTTCTTATTGAGACGTGGCTTAATTAGAGATTATCGAAAGCAATCAACATTGAAAAAAGTAGTGAGAATCATTTCTTGAGCGCCAATTAAAAAAAACACAACCGAAACCGTTGCATAACATCTTTCATGAAAACCTTTGTAAGATTTTTATGTTATGATTCTCTAAGATAATTTAAAATTACCGAATCTGGTATGTTTTATGTACATCTCTTCATGATATCGAATACTCTATGGAATCCATTTCCAGAAATAGTCTAGTTACCTCTAATATGGTCTATAAAACTAATCGGACTCTAGCTATCAAGTTGAACAGTGGTTATCCATCCATAAAACTGGACACCGTGCTCACTATATATATTGCAAATCACCTGAACGTCAAAGCCCGAATAGCTTGTAATCTAAGTTCACGTTTCCTGTCATGCATCACCAATCAACTAAGAGACATCCTTTTTTTCTCTTTGTAATTTGAGTTAGCAATGATGTCTAGAAATATAATGACAGCTTTATTTTCAAATTACTAAGCTCAAAGAATTCAACACCTTCAACATATTTTTATACAAACAAAATAATTGTCTGTGTTATCCACATATGCACTCGACAATGTAAATAACTTTGGCGTTAGAAATGAAGCAACCACCATAAAAAAAGATTGAACTATTATCCTAAACATGGATTAATTGTTATCACGTTTTTTTAGTAGTACAGTAATCAACTATATAACATAGTAACTCCTCAAAATCCGGTCACCATTACAGTACCTGACTGTTGAAAGAAACGTTATATTCATGAGTAATTTGCATAACGTCATAAATCCATGTCACTTTCATGTAAAACCTTATCTGTTTAACATCATACAAATCATTAGAAACAAAAAACTTTTCACTTAAAATCCATCTGATAACAAAAGTTTTAATCACTAATTGACTTATCTTAATAAATTATATCATTGTTCCATTGTCACAACAATACAAAATGCTTCTTTTTTTCACTTACCTCTCAATTCAACATTTCCATTTAATTTAGCATTTGCTGACAAAACTGTCTTTTCAAGTAAAACTTTCTCGGAAACAACATTTGAATACAGATTTTTCATTCCATCTTCAATAATTACATGATTTTGCAATGATTTCGATTTCTTAAACTGATAAAAATTTATTTTCTTTCGAATTCTTTTCAAAATCATAAATTGAGGACAAGTGCGTTTACATGTTTGTAATAAATTTTGTCGTTTACGACTTAATGTATTTAATGGCTTTGAAAGAATATTTTGTAAAAACAATGGAATGATACTATGTGTTCCATTTTTTCTTTGACGATGCATATAAGTACTACTAACCCATGTAGTTAATACATAGATTAAGTAGAATACTAAAAATCCTACATAGGAAAATTAATTATTTTTCAACAAATTAAATATTAAGATCAGAAATGTTAATTTTAAAGAAAATAATAACAATCATTAATCATTAACATTGAATGAGAGCAAATCAATGAATTATTCTAAATCAATGGCACAAAAGGTATTATGTTCCTCTGTAGATTTTTGTAGTCATACATTTGACCCCTAGTAAGGTTATGAATATGCACCACATGAATTGCTTAGAATAGGACAAAATAGTTGTTTGATAATTCTTAGTTTTCAATACCACTACACTTGTTTTCTGTTTGTGATACATAAAAAAAGAATAGTTATTATGTCATTTATCGATCAGATAAGAAACAGATGATTGAAAACTAGTTATTATGTTTATAATATAGTTTAAGATTTATATGTTATTAAAGTCGTTGTATACTACTAAGTTATTCATTTAGTATCGAGTAAGCAACCAAAAATTTAGAAGTCAATTTCTCGATTGTTGTTATATATTTAAAACTTTATTCTATGTATAATTTTTGTAATTTTTATAGCCAAATTGTCTTGACTCAATGCTCTTATTTGCTTCTACTTGTTCCTTATAATTATCTGATCGAAAAAACTAGAATGTTAAATGATTTATGCAAGGGAATATTTGATAAGACTACATTTTTATCCTTAACCATTTTTTACAAAAAAAAGTAAATAGATTCTACAATCTCGTAACTGACGTTAATGAGCAATGCTTTTGGAAATGTATCGAATACATTATTCATTTTTAACGATATCAATGACAAACTATTGAATGTAATTTACTTCATATCACTAAGTCATACAATACCACATTTTTTACATTAACATTAGGAAATTTCAGACTATTTATGATAGATATTAGTATTTGTGAACAAATTACATTTGCCTAGATCTTCAATTTACAGACATGCTTTACATATATGTATATTGATAATAAAATATCTTTATTCATTTTCCATCAATCAAAAGAATTAAAACATAATTTTCATTAATTTGTTAAAAAAACTTATTCATCTTATTTAGCTAAGGAAATTTCAAACTGGTGAATAAACATAATCAACTGACCAATAGCATCTGCGAAATAAATTTTCCGACGGATCAAAATTGATGCAGCCCAACTGACAGCAATCATATAAAATATGGTATCTTTTAAAAATGGTCTACGACTGAGTTTAAATGGCTTTAAAAAGATAACCAATCCAGCTGTAACTGTATTTACCAGAAGACCAGATCCTAAATTAAAATAAATAAATAAATAAAATCAATATCCATGGTAATGATGATGATGACGATGATGTCTACTTTACATTACTAGTAGTATTATGGTGTGTTATTTTCCAACGTATAAATGGGCAACAGTCTTTACTATTCTTAATATCATGTTTTAAATTTAATTTCACTTGTTATGATCTTCAGTTCCGCTTCATGTACCAACGTTAACTTGACTAAATAAAATATGCCCAGCATTTGTTTCTAAAATCAAATTACTGTTTGTAACTTTAGGCCATTTGCAGCTAATATGAAACTTCGATATAGAATTCATTCATTTAATTCTGTAAATGTTATTATTATCAAGAAATCAAGTTGTATGACATCTTAATATTCAAATGAATGTTTTGACAAAGTTTTAAATACCATGAAATAAATCCATTCTATAAGAATATACATAATTGGACGGATAATAATAACCGTTCATATAAACTTTAATGTTATTTCAGTCACCAGAAGTTCTTTGAACTTCATATATTGAATATATTTGGAAATAAAGTTGACTTTCAATATTAAAAATGCAATTCATATTTACAAATCATACAATTAAACTTAAATTAACTTTTGAACTTCACTGATTTATATTTCGAATTAAAGATTGTACAATAGATTGAAATCATGAGTCAATTGAAGCTGGGCCATCATGGAAAACCTTGAAGCACTGGACAGCCGTTTCGTCCTAGTATGGGACTCCTCAGCAGTGCGCATCCACGATCCCGCACCCCACAAGATTCGAACCCAGGACCTATCAGTCTGGCGCCAGGCGCCTAAACAACTAGACTATTGAGCCGGCATCCAATGGTGTTAATGTTTAACTTCAACCAATCCACGAAAGATCAGGATAATTTGGAGTAAAGTGTTGTGAAATATTATAATTATGAACTTATAACTGTAGAGCCTGATGATGAATTTATTGAAAACAACTGTTCGCTCAAATATTCTTCATTTTTGACTATACAATAGTTTGTTTGATTTGAATTTTCAATAATTTATTCGAATAGTTTGATTAGCACATTGTCGATTCAAATATGAAGTTTACCGGGAATATGACAGATGATATTATTATTTCAATAAACAGCTTAACTCTAAATTTAATTTATCATTTCAATCATTCTAACTTATCTTTAAGTTTTAGTTGAATATGAAAACTCTTGTGTATAGTATCGAGTACTTAGTAAAATATTTGTAGAAGATGTTGAATGGAATATGTTATATCCGAGCGAAGATTAAATCACGAGTAACTTCTGAGACATTAATTGACTAATATTATCTATACATTCTTATGATATAGCTATTCAATAATTAGATTATGTATATTTATATTCCTCTTATTATAAGTTTTATTTTGACCCATAATTTATTATTGTACGATTTGCTATTCTTAAGATATCTTCAGTTTATTGACTACTGCCTCCCACGTTCACAGTCACTTTTTGGCTTTATTGTGTACAAAGGTTATTGACAGATAATTCCCATTTAAACATTAAAATTAAAACACGAATTTCACCGAAGGGATCTCTTTTCAACGAATTTATTATCAAACTATACAATCGTATATATATGAAAATCTTGTTTTTGTAAAAGTACTAATTCCGTGAGGAAATGTCAACACAATTAACAAAAAGGTTATAATACTAGATTACGTAATATGAATAATAATAATAACAATAGATTTAGTGATTATAAAAAGATGATTAAAATGTTTTTGTTATAATAATAATTAAAGGTTATAGAGGTGTAAAAATAAATAAATATGGTGACATGATGAGTATTCACTAATAAAACAATGAGAATATAAGATATAAGTAAAGGGGAGAATGCAGTAATAATAATAATAATAATAATAATAATGATAATAATAATAATACTAATAATAATAATTGGATAATCAAAATAATTAAGGTCAAGGTAACGATAACGATAAGACGTACTTCTTTTGTACGCATAGTTCTCGTCTAAGCTCCTGGATGGTAAGAGCTTCGGCTATTTTTAAAAGTTGGATGCGAAGAAATCTGGGTAGATTTGAACGAATCATATAAACAACCTTAAATTCATTTCTTGGATCTGTGGAATGGTTACAGTCGATTAGGTGTTCAAGTATAGAACTCCTAACTGCTTTGCTTTCCCCCTTATAGAACCAAGCTGGAATATGTTCCCGTATCCGAGTTGAAAGCGAGCGCTGGCTACGGCCAATGTACCTTACTCCACAAGAGCAGGTGAACTGGTAGATGCACATAGAGGCAACCAGACGCGGAAGCTTGTCTTTTATGGACACGGAAAATAAGTTCCTACTAGTGAAGGTTATTCGCAATTTAGCTGCATTAAATGTTCTTCTAATAGTTGTTGTTAGACGATTTTTGATTACTTCTGATGTTCGATCACCTTTAAATTCCAGACTTATATAAAGGTTTTTCTTCGTAACGGAGCAACTAGGTTTCTTGTCACAACTACTTCTATTCATATTCGTTTCTATGAACTGTTCTGGGTAGCCATTTTCCATCAGGGTTTTCTTGAGGAATTCAAGTTCTTCGTTAATGCATTCCTTACTGCATATCTGACGTATTCTATAACATAAAGAGTGGATGAGATTTCTCTTTCTACTTAACGGAACCCAGCTATAGAAATTAGTTAGCTGTCCATTCCATGTTTGTTTTCTGAAGATTGATCGTTTTAAAGAACCATTACTCCTTCTCATCAGACGTACATCGAGAAAAGGAATTGATTGGTCTCGTTTCCTTTCTAACGTGAAGTCTATAGAAGTGTGGCATGAGTTAAAGGTGTTTAAAATATCCTCTAAATCAATATTATTGTCACAAACGATAAACGTGTCGTCCATATATCTAACGGATAGGTGAAATTGACTGATCATTGAGCTTAGATGGTCGTTTTCTAGTTTTGGCATGAAGCAATCTGCTAAAATCGGACCCAATGGAGACCCCATTGCGATCCCATCCCTCTGTCTATATATTTCACTATTGAAACTAAACTGGACATTAAAAGTACAGCGTAACAATAGTTCTTTCAAGTGTTCAGTCGGCAAACCCAGATTTATTAACTGTGTTCACATTTCCTCACGGAATTAGTACCTTTACAAAAACAAAATTTTCATATATATATATATATATATATATATATATATATATATATATATATATATATATATATATATATATATATATATATATATATATATATATATATATATACGATTGTATAGTTTGATAATAAATTCGTTGAAAAGAGATCCCTTCGCTGACAAATGTTATTCCCTATTTTATGGTGCGTTGCTGTCTGTTTGTTTGATATAATTAACACAGTATGTTTGAAATATATGATTCGCATAGTGGAAGCTGGTATTGGTGTTATGGACTCAAGTGGACGGGCTAGGCGGACATAGGATCAATAAGGACGCTAGGCTGCTCACACCGGTCGAACGTGATTGGTTTGGCACAGTGCGAAGATTGTATAAGTCGTATTTTGATTGGTGGATAAATCACATGATAAAAAGCCGGACATAAAATCATAACAGAATCATTTCAAGAGATTGATTTTATTTATTGTTTTCAATAGAAATATTTTAAAGGTTTAATAGTAGATATTTTGTAATTTGAATCGTGAAATGCGAATCATAACGTGACGAACATCATATAATGTAAAATGAAATCCTATGTTTTCGACAAATTTAAAAAGCTAATTACGATAAAACGTAATATCTGTAATAAACAGTAATAAATATTTATGTATTTATGAAAATGTACTTACCTAATAAAAATCCTAATCCAAGTCCTTCATCTGGTGCGTCAGGATCTCCAGTTGTAATGGCTGTGACTGCACTAAAAACATCTGGAGCCCCATTGCCAAATGCTAAAAGTGTAACTCCCTAAAATTTCATTAAAGAAATTAGTTTTAAAAGTATATTTCAATAATTTTTGACAAATAGTCTCAAATAAGTAGTACATAAATCGATCATTTCTGACGTAATCAACTGGCATAAATTATATGACCTTAAAAGTGAAAAGAAAATTCATTTTTGAATATAACTAACAATGGAATTCAGGAAACGTATTACATCACATCTAGGACTCATTTCTTGGATATATACATATGTGTTCATGAATATATTCTTACTAAATAATTATTTTCTAATGATCCCCCAGTAAGCTGTTATATTTTTCTCGACAGTTCTTGAAATAAAATTAATTATGTACAAAGTTATTTGAATTCCAATAGTTCATTAATTTCAGTCACTACCTTCATTAATCTCAATGTCAATAAAACACAAATACGAAAGTTGCGATCGTTGTAGACCCAAGTCAATAATTAGTATGAATACTACCATCTATAATTAACCTGGTTAGAAATCCAGGTCTTCCAATATTTTTTTTCGTTATCAAAATTATTTTAAAATCCAAACACAACCCATAATTTTTGAATGGATGGAAATCTTATGATCCTATAGTCGATCGATACTATGCTTTATTCCTCTAACTTGCTTAAGCTTATGTAAATGTCCATAAACAGTTTTTATTTTTACTGATTAAAACTGTGTATAAAATAATGAAACATTAATATCGACTCAACGTTTTATTTATTCTACTTCTTGCGGCAATACATACAGTATTCAATGGTTGCAAATAGTCATTAGGAAGCCCTAGACCAAGATTTCGTGCTATTTAACACGTATCAGTAAGGTAGATCTGCAATCTTGATGAAGCTGATCCTCATACATCATTCAGTGTCATATTTAAAAACATTACAATTGTACTATCCAGTGTACTTCTGATCATTTGTAGAACTGAGATTTTTATACTAGGAGATAACCAATTGGTAAATAATATCATTATTGACTAGGCATTATTGTTGATCGAATTCCATCACCGATAGAATACACCAGAATATATTTTTGACTCAAATATCAAAAAGCAATAAATTTAGACTTAATGTTTTGTACTAAATATTCACCATTGATATATCTACACTCGTTATGAAATTCAAGTACTATGTGAGGGAGGGATGGTCACATTCCGATGAATAAATTTGATTCACCACTGGAAAAACAACAATAAGTTACTTTTATCGCAGTTGCATATATTAAGACATACGACTTTTAATCTACATTTCTATATCATATTTTAAACTATATATTAGATCAAAATGACGTTCTAAAAATGCCTATGATCATAAATGCAAATTTCTACTATTTACAGTTTTATAGAAGTTGATTTTTCTAAATTTTATGTAAATTTAAATGTACTCTTTGAATAGATCGCTTCGAGATAGTTCTTGTATTCAATAACCGAGGTACAATGAATGCACTCAGTGAATTGAAACTGAATTCGTTTCCTAAAAGTTCTATTAATCTCTCCTTATACAATCAATTTATGTGAACAAACAGCTATTCAAGCGTATATTTTATTCATATGAAATTATCGGAATGAATCTTAGTCAACGGCTCTAATGCAACCAAATCAAATAAAATATGATGGGCTGGTAAGAGATCATTTCCTGTTATCAGTTCATTGTGATCCTATCGATCAATGAATGAGCACACATTTATGAGCTATATAAGTGACTAATAATATTTCTATTTTACAACAATTGCTTTCCTACCTTCTTTGTAACTTGATGATTGAGTAAAATTTAATCTAATTCATTTCTACAGTATGTTCTGTTCATTGTTATTCATTAGATTCAATCAAGCTCTAAATAATGAATCATGTGATAACTCTTATCGAATCCACCTCTATCTTCTGACTTGCCAAGTACATACAATGACAGTAATTAAGCATATTCAGCTTAGATAATTATTTAAACTAGATAGAACATATTTAAACTAGAATATAAAAATTTGCACAATTTAGTTGTTTATAACTATTTACATTTAAAGTTTTTCTTACTTAAAATACAAGGAATTAAAGCATTAAACTTACCGCTAAATTTTGACTCATCCGTAAACTTCGAGCCAAAGCAATAAGAGAGGTACTAAAGCTATGAGAATGTATTTTTATGAGAGAAAAGAAAGACTATACTAAATTTGATCTATTAAAACCTATTATTATATAATGAAATGAATGATAAATAGGAAATATTTGTCCCGTCTTATATAGTGTATGTACAAGCTATCATATGTAGATTTAAGTAAAAGTGAGAATGCAGTAATAATAATAATAATTGGATAATCAAAATAATTAAGGTCAAGGTAACGATAACGATAAGACGTACTTCTTTTGTACGCATAGTTCTGGTTTGAGCTCCTGGATGGTAAGAGCTTCGGCTATTTTTAAAAGTTGGATGCAAAGAAATCTGGGTAGATTTGAACGAATCATATAAACAACCTTAAATTCATTTCTTGGATCTGTGGAATGGTTACAGTCGATTAGGTGTTCAAGTATAGAACTTCTAACTGCTTTCCTTTCCCCCTTATAGAACCAAGCTGGAATATGTTCCCGTATCCGAGTTGAAAGCATTCTCCCATTTACTTATGTCTTATATTCTCATTGTTTTATTCGTGAATACTCATCATATCACCATATTTATTTATTTTTACACCTATATGTAGATTTCACTAATGAAATTTAGTTGCAAAGTATTTAAAATTAAATAATCAGTTCTTCTCATTAATAAACATTGTTTCTATTAGTTATATACTACTCAAAAGTAGCTTCATTTGTTCTTCAAAATATTGTTGCTCCTAGATGGTATTTCATGGAATATTAGGCTGATATGAGAGGATATTTAAATGGTACAAAAACAATCACCGTTCTTATATATACCATGCGACTTGTTTAAGTTTCAGTATGAAATTCCTCAATTTATTCAACAAATATGAGATTTTACAAAATGTGAAATCTGCACACTTTAAGAATGTATCTAATTAAATATTTTCTTAAAAACATTAAATGAATAAAAATGATTGCTTACAATGAGTCAGATATTGTTGCAAATGCCCCCAATAATACAATAAGCCAAAATATCTGTAAAAATAAATAAGCAAGTCAAACTGTTACTAATTCATGACTCAAAATTAACAGATACAATGTCTACATTATAAGCAAATAGTGATCAAACAAATATACGAGAATATATTTTATGTATACATATCACGAGGTAAATTTTCTAATAAACAGATATCAGACAAACAGTTGATGAGAAAATATCAAGAAGTACTAAAGGACTGTGTTTGAATAGTTTAGAATTCCTCGACCAGTATATAATAGATGTTGTTACTCACGACCGTAAGATAATCGTTCGGGAATTTTTTTTCCAGAATATATCAAGTTTAAAATCAAATCCAATGGTATCAGAAATATTTGAAAGTTTTAAATGTTGGTATAGTTAGACATTGTTTGTAACATCATTTATTTGATCACATATTATTATCAAAATTAAAATATACGTCTTAATAAGATCAACTGAAGCAATCTATAATATATACGTTTGACTTAAAGTATTTACATAGTACTCAGAAACCGTTTAATAACAAAATAGTTGATCTAGTGTTGTACCACCTGAAACATTATGAACTCATATGTTCACAGTTAAAATCACGAGTCGATCTAAGCTGAACCACCGTTGAAAATATAAACACAAGATCATGGATTAATTGAACTTAGAAATTAACTCCACTGGATTCCATTTTAGTGGTCTAGTGGTTAAGAATACGCGCGCTAGACTAAAGATCCTGGGTTTGAGTCCTGCGTGCACTGCTGAGGAGTTCCAAACTAGGACGAAACAAACGTCCAGTGCTTCCAGGTTTACAATGGTGATCTAGCTTAGATTGACTCTTGATTCCAATTTTGAAAATACTACAATCTCTACAAATCCCCAATACTGATCTTATCAATATAGTGAAGTGTTTTTCTTAAGATATATCAGTTAAACTAGAACATAGAGGGTTTGAGAAAAAGATATTGCATTCTATTCTGGAATATTTCTGTCGTTGGTAGTATCAATAGATAAAATGATTTGTTTCTTTATGTGTTTTTATTACTGATTATCAAACTAGGCATAAATCACTATTCGATATATTTAAACTCTATAATATTTGGTAATTGTTTTAGTAATTAGTAATTATTTATGGAGCTAATTAAATATTATCTTAGAATAAATACTTGTTAATGGTAATAATACTTAGTTGTTCTACATTATAAACTAGAAATACTTTAAAACCATTATTCTATCAATTCATTCACATCCTTGACATAAGCTTAGAGTCCTAACTCAGCTTATACTATGTTTTAAAACCATTTATTTTGACGTGATAAATGAACCTTTCAGAGCTTACTGAAATAATAAAAATCTATAAGAAGGTTCACTATCTCAACTGATTTACAGAGTGTATGGTGTATAACTTTGTTGAAACCAAAAAGATGATCAGGTGATTCAATTTTTAACTGATACTGAATAAATTAAAAGAATATAAATCTATCCATCTACTGAAATTCACAGCAATCTATGCAAATAAGCTCAAGGATTATTCACATGAGATATATTTTGGAGAAGTATTGCTAAGAAGTTTTAAACTCTAAAAAGTAAACAATTGTCCATAACTTTTGGATTTTTATAGTTTACTTCACAAACTGACTTTATTTAGATAACCATAACTTCCAAAAGTTTCCTCACATGCTTTTAATTACCCTGTGTTTATTAGCGATTAATCTCCAAGATTAATCCTAAGGGTTCTGCTGAGAAGCCGTTACTATTGGAGTTTAACCATGTCGATGTGAGGTCGTTGCACACTAACGGTTTAGGAAGATAGTTGTGCAATATCAGGAAATGATTAAAGTCAGAAACGTAAACCAATGAACTCCGTCTCTGTTGTTTTTCACGAGACACGACGGTCCTGCATTTGACCCCTTGTGTGACTAGTGATGTGAGTAGTCCGATACTAGGACAAGCAGCTATTTAGTGATTACTGGCTTTGACTGGTTGCTTAATTAAGGTCAGTTCGTAATATTATCCATAAAACTTGACAATTTTCACCAAAGTCTATCTCTTCTGTTTGTCCAACGAAAGTTGAATTGTAATGAAAAGTATCGTTATAAATTCCCTAAGTATTTCTTAAATATAAACGTACTCATCGTTTGTATTAAAAAGGTAATCGAAAAGTAATTAACACATGACTATTTAGAGAAATACAGTAACAAATAGAACAAAACAGTATCATTTTGTCTACAGTTCATAAATTAATGTAAAATACGATATCTTCATCATCACTGGTCACAAGTTCTTTTTTTATAAAAAATTAATTTATGAATATTTATCAGTTTCTGCATAATCAACACACCTATTTACAAATTCTTTATTTGTATGTATAATACAAAGTGAATTTGAACAAAAACATAACTAACACATATTTGATAAGATAACTATACTTTGTTAACACATCCTATACAATCTAGTTCAGTTCAATTCTTGTCTTTCACATTATTGTCTACTTATTTTTTTTTCTATCTGATAGGCCTATTTAGGTACTTTTTTTATCAAGTCTCATTACAAATGCACACACCAGCTTTTTTTTTTCTTTAAAATAACAGTTAGATGTAAACAAATGATAAACTTCATTTTCACTTTGTTTACTAACTTAATTTTGTACTTGTTTATTTGTTTGTTTGCCTGTCTTCGGCTACTTTAGTCGAGAATAATCCTTGGATATATTATGCAATAAATTATCAGTTACTTGTGCCAATTTTCACTTTACCACTTACTGTTCAACATATACAAATACATATATTATATTTATTTAATTATCAATCTGAAGTCTCATGAATTTTAGTTTAGATATAGTTTTGATATGAAATACACATTTAGAAATTCATACATAGAAATAATTTTTGTATAAAACATAAAGATCTACTGTCGTTCAACACTTTTTTTAGAGAATGTCATATTACATCGAATCCCGCGAGCAGGATCGTGGATGCGCACTACTGAGGAGTCCTACAATGGGACGAAATGGCCATCCAGTGCTTCCAGGTTTTCAATAGTAGTCTAACATCAACCGGTTCATGATCTCAATCAAAAATATTCTTTTTAATTGTCATTAAAATAATAAGCATTTTCACTGAATTAAAACACTAATTTAACAAATCTCATAGTTCTAGAAAATATTGTGATAGTGCTAAGATTACTCACCATTGTTCAATTTTATATATTTAAATGTTGTCATAAAATGTGTTCAAAGTTATTAACTATTTCAATATAGCAAAAATTAATAAACAATATGGGTAGTTATCAAGTATACATAACAATTAGTAATAACTACTAGTCAGATAGATGTATCCTAACCAAAACTATTCAGCTTAATTGTTTGACTGAGTTCTTTAGCTGTACACACGCGTCCAGGATTCCAATGCTAGCCACCATCCATCTCTGCTTATAATGCTAGTGGCTTAAGGTAACATCGAGGCAGTCCTCACAGGATGCACCTAAATACTGTTTACGTTTAATTTAACTTTATCATTATATTTCTTCATATTACTTCCATTGGGAGTCATAAAACTTTAATTTGTTTTGAAACTATAAACTATGGCATTTTAATTTAATCGACAAATGATTTATTTTAGTTTAAGCATAGGATTAATTTTTAATGTTAGTCAGTAATATGTGTTGTTTCATACAAAAACCGCTTTTATTACACAGTAATGAAATCTATTCTAAAATCTTTTTTTGGAATCCTAAACCATTCCCTACCAAATGAGCGATGAAACTAAATTCCTAGATAAATATAGATATCACTTTATATTCAGATGTTTCACGAATCGAAAAGTACAGCATGTTCTGCACTTTACTAAATTTGCAGTCAAATCAAATTGTCTTAGTTTCATACTTAAATAAGATACCGTAGATACCATCAATCACTGATTGGCAATGGATTGAACATTCTGAAATGAAAATTACGCTTTTTATATTATATAAAAATTAATTAAGTTAATGTACATAGATGAAGTTCACCAAATGCTTGGTTTCAACACACTTTCATTTTTTTTTAACTTATGAAAAACTAGTTTACAAACTAATCGTAGACCATTTATTCTGAATTAGCTCATATTGGGAATTCTAGTCATTGCTAGGGTTTAACAAGATAAGAATTCAATCAACTAACTTGCATCCACGCATATGTTATAACTTAGTGTAAGACCAGTGAAACTAATCTAAACCACTCCTAGGTTCAAACAAGTCAGATCAGTTCCAGACACCTTATGTATCACTTGCGTTTGCAATGAATATAATTTAAACAAAAAATTGATGACACAATAGTCTTATCTACTTAGATATTTTTATTCGAATATCTCAATGATGATCGACTGGATCATGAAAACGTCAACATCTGAAGAGAAACACGGGATACAGTGGACATCTAGAATGCAGCTGGACGATCTAGACTTCGCAGATGATCTGGTTCTACTATCGCAATTACAACAACAAATGCAGGAGAAAACGACCAGAGTAGCAGCAGCCTCAGCAGCAGTAGGTCTCAATATACACAAAGAGAAAAGCAAGATTCTCCAATATAACACAGCATACACCAATCCAATCACAACTGACAGAGAAAATTTGGAAGATGTAAAAACCTTTGCATATTTGGGCAGCATCATTGATGAACAAGGTGGATCTGATGCAGATGGGAAAGCGTGGGTCGGTTAAGCAAGAGCAGTATATTTACAACTGAAAAACATTTGGAACTCAAAACAATTGTCAACCAACATCAAGGTCAGGATTTTCAATATAAATGTCAAGACAGTTCTACTGTATGGGGCAGAAACCTAGAGAACTATAAAAGCCATCAACCAGAAAATACAGGTGTTTATTAACAGTTGTCTACGTAAAATACTTCGGATCTGTTGGCCTGACACTATTAGCAACAACGTACTGTGGGAGAGAACAAACCAGATCCCAGCGGAGGAAGAAATCAGAAAGAAGCGCTGGAAGTGGATTGGACACACACTGAGGAAAGCACCCAACTGCGTCACACGACAAGCCCTCACATGGAATCCTCAAGGCCAAAGGAGGAGAAGATGAAGACCAAAGAACACATTACGCCGGGAAATGGAGATAGACATGAAAAAAATGAACAAGAATTGGATGGAACTTGAAACGAAGGCCCAGGACAGAGTGGGTTGGAGAATGCTGGTCGGCGGCCTATGCTCCATTAGGAGTAACAGGCGTAAGTAAGTAATCAAGTCTATAACTCTGTAATGATGTCTACAAATGATCCTCTACAGGGTTAAACTCATGACCTTCCAGTCTTTAGGCAAGCACGATAACATTAGGTGCTTATGTTGGATCCCAGTTGTTTAAAATATTCAAAGTACTTAGCTTTATTTCATGTAAATGGTATATTAATATCTCATATATCTGGTTGACTCCATGAGTAAAATTTTCTCTTTACAAGTTGAATAAATTTAGCAACATGAATCATCGAATTCCAACCCAATAGCTTAAAATTTAGTACCTCTGGAGACACTTTGCGGTCCTGGGCTTGATTCACTATGGATTCCTTGGTCTGTGCCACTGATATACTATCAAACCAAATCGATGTTCAATGTACTTTAGTTCTTAGTAGTTTCCCAAATGATATATATGTTTGAAATTAAAATCAAATCATTTGCATTGTTAAAAAGTTACCTTTAATAACACTTAGCTTAATTTTAACGTGTAAGCGCAGTCATCCCGTCTTAGTGTTCGATAAAAGTACAATATCTATCATTTTTCCTTCCATTTAATATGTCAGTTCTCTATTATATTGATAATGTTGAACTGCTGAATGTAGCCAGACAGAAAACCGTATATCTAGATTTTGCGCCATTTGGCACTTGTCAGAAAGGTGTACTGATGCTCTCTTTAAGATCTAAACCGTCTTCACTTAACTTCACAATCTGAGACGAACCTTAGTCTAAGGTATCCAATCGATTTCCTTCAATCACCTAACATAGTACACGTGATACCAAGTCACTTAGATTAGTGGTCTTACTTCAACTTCGTCTATAGAATTTGATCAACATTAAAGGATTAAACAAACATGACACTAGTCATTACTCAATGATTAGTCAATCGTAAACAGTAATAATAAGTAGTCATTGATTTGTATAGTGAGATTATATACTGTTTTAATAATCCTTTATATAATTATACTTATTTTAAAGGCCAAAACATCAAGTCAAACACCAAAAGAACGTATAATTAATCAGATGACAAGCTAATACAGATTAAAAATTATGACTAAAAAATGACTAATATGGCTCAATACAAAGGTAAAATCAAAGAAAACGGATAAACACATTTTATACAATAATGATATCAGAGAAATTATGTCTGTTGACACTAAGTCTTGTACATTCTACTTATATTCATCAATAGTAAAAATTAAACAAGCTAAATTACGTAGTACTAGACATTAATTAATCAATAACTTCACGTATGTATACAGTTTACAATATAACATAACTAATAAATATAATTAGATCAGTGATTAATATTATTATCCTTTTCTAACAAAAGCTCTTGCTGGTTGAATATAATGTAGAAGAGACACTTCATTCAGAGTTATCATTTATTAAAACCTGACGCAAACATAACATTTATATAAGGGGATTTGTGGAGATTGTAGAGATTTCATAGTTCAAATTGTACCTAAACCACCATTGAAAACCTGTAGTAGTGAATGTACACTGTTGAATAATCTAATACTAGAATGAGATGGCCGTCTGATGCCTCCAGGTTTCCAATGTTTTTCTAGCTAATATAAGTTTGTAAATTAAACTAAGAAATATTTATATTCCATCCTAAATAGTCTAATGTTTCATTTGAGATCAAAGACTGCTTCATTAAAAACAACAATCTATCTGATTGATCCACTTAGTAAAAGCGAGTGTATTTCTAAGTTCGTTATAAGTCTTAGAAAGAAAGTCCATCAGAAATAAAACTCAGATTAAAAGAAACTAACTCCCAGTTGTTTTCAATGATGGAATTACTTACTTTAATGACACCATTCGTAAACTTAGTATGAAAACCTAGATTATTACTTTTGAAAACCAGTATTTCGATATTTTCTTTATTAAAGAACTGATAACTAGCAAGAGAGGCAATGTCACATTTGTTTAATGTATTAGAAACAAACACTTCTACCTTAGTGTTGGTTTAACCCAACCAAAACCTTTCTTCTTAGTAAATATACTACTATTAAGTCATTGAAATTAAAATTGGAAAGTTAACATTCTCTTATCATATTTAACTCAAAATAAAAAATTTGTAACTCATATGCCAATAGGACTCTGTTTTTTTTTATCATCGTTGAATGACCTAATGAGTTTCGGTTAAATGATATAATATTAGGAAACTAGATATTATTCTAGAACAAGTCAACATTGAGTACTTGATATCAATCTTAAAATATAAGAATGATCATTGATGTTGGTTTTCAGTTTAGTTTCTTGGTTATGTTAAGTAATATGGGGTACCTAGACTATCGTAAGCTCTGATGTTCAACTCTTGACATTCAAGTTGCCTGATCTGCCAAGGGCGATAGGACAGTGCATATAACATATAGAAAGGGAATGAATAGCATTTTACCTCTGACGTCGACTCAATAATGCAACATGTTTGTTCCAGGAGTAGAAGATTCTAGCTTTAATTGAATATAAATTGTTTTACTGTTTTGATGCCCAAGATGATATAATGTATTTATTTTAAAACACTAGGTTTCTACCGGAAAATTGACTACAAAATTTAATACATAACAAACTATCAAGCAAAATCAACGAATAGATAGATAGATAGATAGATAGATAGATAGATAGATAGATAGATAGATGGATAGATAGATGGATAGATAGATGGATAGATAGATGAGATGGATAGATAGATAGATAGATGGATAGATAGATAGATAGATAGATAGATAGATAGATAGATAGATAGATAGATAGATAGATAGATAGATAGATAGATAGATAGATAGATAAGTTCCCACAAACTTTATAGGTAATAACAGCCTCAATGATATACAGTAGTGACCTTTTTTTATATAACATAATATGCATAAAATTATTTTCGAATGAATGTGAAAAATAAAGCATTGAAAAATTGAAAGTGTTCAGGTTTGATTAAATTAAATATGCCAAATCTGAACTGTGTATTGTATGTACGAAAACATATACATACGCATATACAACGATCTTTTATATATTCAAATTGGTTTAAACAACAAAAGATTATTTACAGGAATACAAATAAACAAATAAATGGTACAGGGTCAAATGTGAATTAAATTTATTCCTTTACAATTTACGTTCTTGTCAACTGAATCAAAGTGAGAAATATTTATTAATTCCGCTACCTCTATATGAATAGATACACTAAATAAATAAATATTTTTGCACAGAAATACTAGTTGCTTTACATATAACTTATAGAAAAGAAAGCATATACATTAAAATACATAAAGTTTCTCTATATTTGTCAACCAATAAAAGAAAGAGTAATGATTACCCACTCATGTGAGATTTACATGGATATACACTTATCAGTCAATACAACTTGTTTAAGAACCTCCTAAAATTATATTGATGATTAAAGCACTTCACAGGAAACCGTTTAATATTCCCCTCAAGTTTGGTTAATGAAAATATCTTTGCATAACATTATTATTAACACAGTGTCGACTATTTCATTGTGTATTACAAAGTAATAGACTTGGGAAGGAATTGGTTGACCTTAAAAACGAATCTTATATAAAGTTATAAACATTATACAAATTTATAACTAATAACAACTGTAACTGTCTAAAATCAGTCTGTCATGTAAATTTTGAAATCCAGTAATCTCTGCTAACCCCCTTTAGTAATGATAATAATGTACTCGATAATAATAGGTAAGCCTTGGCTATTGGATTCTGATTCAGGAGTTCTGATGGTCGAAATTTCTTTACGAGACTTGAAAATCTTTGTTTGTTTGACAGTTAGTCTATAATGTAAAATTTGAAAATATGTAAATTAGACTACTTTAAGTATGTTCGTTATTTTCGGTAGAACGATGATGGAAAATGGTTTACACACGTGGTCAAAATATCCAACAGTTTGATTTGAGAAAATAATTAAAACAGCATAATCATAGCAGAATTTCATAGGTCATGTGAAGACAAGACTGACATGATTAATGCATTTTACATCAGTCTAATTGGAGCACATAATGACAACCATTTAATACAGGGGAGAGTAGTAAAGCAGTGAACCAGTTGAAGTAGTAGTAATGATATTTATATTATCACAAGTGGTTGTAAAGTTTAACTCATTAACAGTATGGGGATGTCGAGGTTATTCAGTTTTATATTGAGGTCATGAACCGATCAATGTTAGACCACCAGTGAAAACATGGGAGCACTGGACGTCCGTTTCTTCCTGAAATCGTACTCCTTAGTAGTGCGCATCCACTATCCTATGAACGGGACTTGAACCCAAAAAGCCGCGAGACTGACGGTCCTGGGTTTGCGCGACAGTGGATACACATAACTAGGGAGTCCAGTACTTGTACGAAACAAACTTCTACTGCTTCAGTGTTTTCACTGGCGGTCTAACATTGATCGGTTCATAATCTTACTTGAGCAACATGAGTAGATTTTATTTCTATAAATGTAAATCATAACATATCTGATTATTTTTTAGCCACTGAACAAAACTTTCTAGAGTACTAAACTTATTGCTATACTTCACAGGTTATCTACGATAAATTATTTTTGGGAATAAATCTTTTCAAAACGTTTTCATTTAAAGCGATTCATTCATCCAAAGTTAAAGTATTGATATAGATTCCCTTATTCAAAGCTGAGAAAGCAATAGTTTTCTTTATCAATAATATTTTTCTAGGCACCTAACTAGAAGTAAATGAAAATTACTTGATCAAGGTTATTATCAGATTGAGGGTGTTGCCCGAAACAATGATAAATAATTTACAATCAACCACAAAACTCAACAAAACGCTACCACATATTTTTAACATTATATCTTCTTTGATTGAAGGAATTTCGAGTATAATAGTTTAATGTGTAGGTTGGGTTTGCCATAGATTGATCTTACTTTCTCTACCAACCCAGAGGGGATGAGAAATTTGCTACATCCTACTGCAGAACTTCTCAACAATGTGTATACACAACTCCAACAGAGATCGAATAGTTAAAACTACTGGGTAGGTATCCAATGGTACAATCCAACTTCAGCCAATTTTCGAAGAAGTACAACAACCATTCACTGTCAACAGTAATCACTATTTCACTATTAACAAATATAAACTCTACTAGTCACAACTTCTTATCAGAATTTCAAAAAACATCATAAAGTAAATCATTAATTAGTTGGCTATTTGGTATTGTTTGGCGATTGATATAATACGTCGATTTAAATTGTTTTAATGAATAGATTCATATCAACGTTCGTTTCTCAAGTTTCGTTTATTGAACTAATTTTATGAATATCACAGTGTGTACCTCTAGATAATACAAACCTTACATAGGTTATTAATATATATATATGCCCATTACTTTAAAATTAAAGGTTAGTAAGAAACTACTAACATAAATTAATACATTACTATCTCTTAATTCAATGAATTTAGGTTGATTCATCTAAGATTAATAACATAACTCACTCATATATATTTATATATCGACATGTATATAGTAATACTCAGTTGAATATATGTTCACAAATCCATGAACACACGTAATTTCGATTAAGTTTCTTTCAATAAAAATGATTTACTTATCAAATTTAAGATTTTTTTACAAACTGCTCTCTACTATCTTACATGCATCTATGCTTGAAATCTCATGCTTACATTAACATTGTACATATATATCTACATATATGTACAGTTCAATACTTCAGACCATAAACATTTAAATCTTTATTACTGTATACAAATAAATAATAAGAAAATGCATAATTTTAATTTGATTTATATCCAGTAATGTGAATAAACACAGAAAAAGTGTATTCCTTTATTCAATTCGAAAGGTCATGCTATATCTCTAGATTTTGTTTTTATTAAATAAATAAAAAGTAGTATCTATTCTGTGTCATATCAACTAAACATTCTAATTTCTATATTCAAATCAATATGACTTTAGTTAATAATGTTTTTTGTAAGTACATATAAACAGTATCGGTTAACTCATCATTGCCAAATTCTAAGAAGAAATGGAAATAACTAGTTTAAGTCAAGTAAATGCATAATAAGATAAAGTATATTTTTTTTGAAAATATGTTATCAGGACAAATGTTTTATGTCGTCTGAAATTTTTCAGTTGAGTGTAATTTCATCTCAGTTTTATTGTTAACAGCAAGACTCGAACCCCGTACCCTAAGTTTCAGAGGTGACTAACTTTTGCAAAGCGTATGTAACTTATGTTTGTGGTTTATACGAGTTTATCTTTTCTTTGAAAAACGTTATTGTTTATTTGTCTTACAGTTTCAAGACTCAATATGCCCAATAGCAATATTAAGTGTTTACTTTTTTTTAAAATAATTTTCAGTGTTTCAGACTTTCTTCATTCCCATCCTTCACAATTTCTTTTTTTCAAAATATCAAAACGTCCTCCAAGTTTTCAATTTTTTTAACAAACCATCAAAGCAATATTTATTTTTTTGAAAAAAAATTCTATTTAGATGATGGTAAGGATGTTGATTAATTAAGATATTACAATGGTTACAACATATCACGCAAAGTCAATAAATTAATTTCTCAGAATGGGTTTTTGTGGAGAGTTTAAGAAATTTCACAAGTTGAAATCATAAGTCAGTTGAAGCTAGACCACCATTGAAAACCTGGAAGCACTGGACGGCCGTTTCGTCCTGGTATGGGACTCCTCAGCAGTGCGCATCCACGATCCTGAACCACGTGTACGGTGGCGCAACTTCGTGGATTGGTTGAAGTTAGACATTAACACCGTTGGATGCCGGCTCAGTGGTCTAGTGGTTAAGTGCTTGCGCGCGAAGCCAGTAGGTCCTGGGTTCGAGCCCCGCGTGGTGCGGGATCGTGGATGCGCACTGCTGAGGAGTCCCATACCAGGACGAAACGGCCGTCCGGTGCTTCCAGGTTTTCAATGGTGGTCTAGCTTCAACTGACTCATGATTTCAACTTGTGAAATTAATTTCTATTATGTGTGTGTGTGGATTACAAATATTATCTAGTTTTACTATCATATGTTGAACACCTATGATTTCAGCGCGCGATATTATTTCAAATAACTTTACCCAACTATGACCAATCCTAATGCAATTTTTATTTGACAAAATCGATTGACTAGATGAAATGTGAAGTTTAACAAATGCTGTTACATTTTTTTGACAGTGTCTTCATCATTACTATGAGAATTTGGACTTTGCCAACGATATGAACCTTCTATTTCATGAACAATGGTAAATACAGACGAAGACTGACAGATTAATACCTGTCATCTCAAAAGTGGGTCTCAACATTTACTAGAGAAAATGTATGATCTTAAAATACGATATAGTGATCATCAACCAAATCACACTTAATGATCAAGTTCTGGAGGGGGTAAAAACCGTTACATACCCAAACAGTACCATTGATAAACAAGGAGGATCTGATGCAGATGTGGAGGTAGGAATAGACAAAGCAAAGACAACATTCCTGCTAATGAAGTACATTTGGAACTCGAAAGAATTGTTGCACAAGATCAAAGTCGATGTTTTCGACACTAACGTTAAAGTAATCATAGTGCGTGGAGCTGAAACTTGTAGAAATGCTACACCAACACCAAAAGTGTACAGGTATTCATAAACTGTTATCTACATGAGACATTCTAGTTCCTTTGCTCAAAGACCATCGGTAATAATCTACTGTGACAGGGAACAAACAAGCTACTAGCAGAGGCGAAAGTTGGGAAGTAACTCTGAAGGTGGATAGAACTCGCTATAAAGAAATCATCAAATTGGATTACAAGATAAACTCTATCCTTGTATCCTCAAAGTTGGAGGTAGACATTAAGACTATAAACCTTGACTAGTAATCAATAAACAAGTCAAATTAGACCCGATTTATCAACCTGTTCGATGAAGGTTGATTAACAATCAGAGAGAAGGTAAACGTTACAAAATGGTAGACTTGAATAAAAGAACGGCTGAAGAAAATAAAATTTACAGGGATAATCAATCATCATCAGGGCTACAAGAACGGATTCATGTGATAGTCATGGAATAAATAAAAAGTTTACTTCTACACTAAGTACGTGCTGATGATTTTTTCTAGAATGACAATAAAACCATGCAGCTCAGAGAACTTAACACTATCAAACCAGTAATGCCACTCTGTAGCAGCTAGAAAGGGAATCCCAGAACTGAACTACTCGGAGATTCTTGGCCACTTTTCTACACACAGAGAGAGGAAGTTAACCTAAATCAATAGGCTTGTCACCATAAATTGGTGTTACTTCCAGAACGATAATTTAAAAAATGAGAATTAAAGGCCATCAGACACCTGTTTTGTTCCAGAATGGGACTATTATGACTGAACAAGAACTGTCATAACTCGACGTAATGAAGAAGAATGCAAAAATGACAGATATGACTCTATCATCTAACAAAAATAAACAATATATATAATCTTTCAAACATATACACCATTGGATCTCTCTGAGTAGGCTAAAGGTTAAGTATTCGGGTGTGGGACCTAGTATCCGGGGTTTAATCCCAAATCGATTTAAGGATCTACGCTGTTGAGGCGTAACGTACTAGGAAAAAACAGCTATCTAATGCTTCCTGGTTTTTAACAAACGACTAACAAAGATAAAACCTTGGTGTAAATTATGAAAATATACTGTTTGTTAACCGAAATTATCTTTTGTACAAATATAATCAATTCCTGATAATAAGCAACTATTCACCGTAAATATTGATCATCATTTCATTTATTTTAATTTACCAAGGCCTTTTTAAATAAATAAGTAACGATCAACTGTAAAACTGTTAACATTGTCAAAGGTGAATTAATATAGTGGCTTTTTTCCTTGTTTCAGTTTATTCTGGTTAAGATAACTTCATTACTGTGAATTAACTATCATAATGAGTGCTTATTATAATGGTTCTTGATAGTAACGACTAACAATGGAATGTAGAAATTAATTTAAAAAAGCTACTGGAATAAAATTAAATGTACAATGAGAAAATTTACCTACTACTATCATTCCTTCCTAGCTTATTTCATAATATCGTGATAATTGAAGATTTGGTTAGATACAGCTTACTTATATCAAATTAGATTAAACATACACGTTTTGGATTCAACCATTGAATCACCAATTATTATCAGGAAAACAGTGTTTCCTTTGTAAATTGCCTTTAGGCAATCTGAAGTTTTAAATAAAAATAAAAAGTTATCCAGTGTATTGTATTTTTCAATGACCCTTCTCTTTAAGTTAGTTCATAACAAAAGCAGACTTTAAACTGTACGATTTATAACATGGACTAATTTTTGTTAAACAATCATTGAAAAGCTGAAAGCACTGTACATCTGTTACATTCTACCATAGGATATTTCAACAGTATGCATTCATGAACACAGTGAAGATCGTGCCCAGGAGATCCCTTGACCAGTGAGTCAGCATCCAATCGTTTGCATTTGTTACTAACTTACTTACGCCTGTTTCTCCTCGTGAAGAAACATAGGCCGCTAACCAGCCTTCGCCATCCAACCCTGTCCTGGACAATCCTTTCCAGCTCCTTCCATTTCCTATTCATCTTTTCCATATCTGCTTTTACTTCCCGACGTAATGTGTTCTTTGGCCTTCCTCTTTTCCGCCTTCCTTTAGGATTCCAAGTTAGGGCTTGTCTCGTGATGCAGTTTGACGATTTGTGTAGTGTATGTCCTATCCATTTCCATCGTCTTTTCCTAATTTCTTCTTCAGCTGGAAGCTGATTTGTTCTCTCCCACAAAAGGCTATTGCTGATTGTATCCGGCCAATGGATGTCTAGTATCTTGCGTAGACAGCTATTTATAAATACTTGCACCGTCTTGATGATGGTTGTTGTAGTTCTCCAAGTTTCAGCTCCGTAGAGTAGGACTGCCTTGACATTCGTATTGAAGATTCTCACTTTGATATTCGTTGTAGGAATGCTGTCCTTGCTTTGCCAATCCTTGCCTTTACGTCTGCATCTGAACCTCCTTGTTCATCAATGATGCTTCCCAGGTAAGTGAAGGAATCTACATCTTCCAGAGTTTCTCCATCAAGAGTGATTGGATTGTTGTTTTCCGCTATGAATTTGAGGACTTTGGTTTTCCCTTTGTGTATGCTGAGGCCTACTGATGCAGAGACTGCTGCCACACTGGTTGTCTTCATCTGCATCTGTTCGTGTGTACGTGATAGGAGGGCTAGTTCATCTGCGAAGTCCAAATCGTCTAATTGATTCTGAGCTGTCCATTATATGCCGTGTTTTCCCTCAGATGTCGAGGTCTTCATAATCCAGTTGACCACCAGAAGAAAGAGGAAGGGAGAGAGTAAACGGCCTTTTCTGACTCCAGTCCTTACTTGGAATGCATCTGTCAGCTGTCCTCCACGCACGACCTTGCACTGTAGTCCGTCGTATGAGTTCCGGATAATATTGACAATCTTCTCAGGAACTCCGTAGTGTCGAAGAAGTTTCCATAACGTTCTTTTATCTACACTGTCAAATGCCTTTTCATAATCAATGAAATTGATGTACAGCGATGTCCGCTCAATTGATTGTTCGACGATGATCCGAAGTGTAGCAATTTGGTCTGTACACGACCGATCCTTATGGAATCCAGCTTGTTGATCTCGAAGTTGGGCGTCTACTGCATCTTTCATCCGATTCAGCAAAACTCCGTTAAAGACTTTTCCTGGTACTGACAGTAGTGTAATGCCTCTATAGTTTTCACATTTGCTCAGGTCTCCTTTCTTTGGAATCTTGACGAGGTGTCCTTCTTTCCAGTCCATCAGCACTTGTTCCTCCTCCCAAATCTTTTTGAATTGGAGGTAAAGCATATTTGTAGTTACTTCGATGTCTGACTTCAGTGCTTCAGCTGGTATATTGTCGGGTCCTGCTGCATTCCCGCTCTTGATTTGTCTGATGGCTATTCTGATTTCTTCCGTCGTTGGTGGATTGATATCTATAGGAAGATCTGGTTTGCATTTGTAGTTTAAGACTAATCAGTTCCTAATTAATCTCTTACTACAACAGTGATCACATTCTCACCAGAGATTTTATTTGGGCTAAATTCATAAAGTTCTAATAAGAACTGTTAAATGTTGGTGTTGTACCATACCTGTAGTGAGATATCTATCACTGAAAACTATGGATAACGCTTTCTCAATCAGCTTATTTTTGTAAATGAGAACCACTTGATTTCAACTCATTGATTTTAAAGTAACGTGTTGCAAGTAAAATTTAAATTCCTTAACTCAATCTCCCGCAAACTTGTGGGCGCCAAAAACTGACGACAAATATGTCCGATGCTTTTTGGCTTTCATTAGCTTTTCAGGTGACCTCAGTTAACTTTGATATCTCACCATATTTCACGATTCCCAATAAACCACCTAGCCTAAAGGGGATTAGATACAAATGAAGGCAACTAACTAATGAGGCGTTCATTCGCAATATAACATCATAGATCACCTCCTCACTACTGTCAGCAAATTCATTAATTTGTATCATTTGGTCTTTCTCCATGTTTTAGACTTTTAAATATTTAAAACTCCACTTTTTTCTTATCCTGTTCTCGAATCGCTTATACTTTTTTCAAGACGCTCAGGTGTGCATCTTTCATTGACATACAACAGAGAGTTATGAAAGTTATTGAATGTTCTGTAACTTCTCACCTCCTAGAATATTCAGATATTATTTATTTACTAAGTCTTAATTATGCTATTCTGATTGAATATGTACATGTTGATAAGTGACAGTTTTATTTGTCCCAATAACAAATTCTGTCGGTTGTCCAGTGATTCCGTCTATTTACATTAACTTAGATTAGGATTTGCAAAATAAGTCCTGTGAATAAATCTTTCAATCTAATCACCTCGGTCATTCTTCCTAGACTATTACAAAATAACTCGGTTGTTAATAAATATATTGATTTAAGCAAAACATAACTTTCAATAGCGATATAAACTAAATTAGGACGAAAACACTTTTATCCGAATTCAATTAGGCAACATTTAAAGTATACCTTCAAATAATAGTTATATATAAAAAAACTCTCCCCACCTCAAAAAAATACGTTTACCTTTAGTAAGTGATTAGAAGAACTACTCAAATAGAAAGTGGCTTAGAACTGTGGTAATATTAAAAGTGATAAACATTTATTGATAAACTAATCAAAGACACTTGTGTATTCAACAGTTAATTCATTAATCAAACTTTACAAGTACATAGTCTCTTCATTGCAATGCCTAAAGTGAGATTACAACAAATTTATTTTACAAGGTTAAGAGTACATTAATCTTATCATTTACGCAATACTCCCAATTTGTAACAGTATATTTCTTTCACCTTTCTTTACAATGTTGCAAATATACCTAGAAGTTTACAAAAGTCAGATTTCTAATATCTAATTATTTTATATTTTGCTAGAATCTTACAAACGATTTTCTTAAATTTGGTTCATCAATGACTATCAGAATAATGAATTACCTATCGAAAACAATATGGTAATATGTATGCTTGGTTTGACCATTAGCGTATACAGTAAACGATCATATTGGGTTTGCATCATTCTTGTAGCCTTCATAATCATCACTGAGACTTTTGATGCTCCTTTACTCTTCAGATGAATTATTTTCTTTAATAAGTTATCTACATAAAAATTCCTCAACATTACATTAATTCCCAAAGAGAGAGATTTCCTATCTTCATCATAACATTCAATACTTCAGTTAGCACACTCATTGAACAAATTATGTAGGTTAAAACGCGAGATAATCAAACAAATATGAAATGTTTTACAATAAATGAAATCAAAAAGTCTTGTTTATTGGTTAACATAAATAATCATTTGGTTTAAGTTAACTCTCCAAAAGATTAGTTATTTCAAGATTAGAACAGACTGACATTTGTTACAAATATATTTTGAATGGAATAACTTGGATGTAAATATTTCGTTTCATGTTCAAACACTAACATCAGAGTGACTAAGTCATTTTTAATTCAATTGAAAGAACTACCTTACAGATTGATTAATTCTTACTCATCTAAGTTTGACAATATGCATTCTAACTCTTTATAACTGATATGATGGAAAGAAAAATCAGTCTTTGATTGAATTACTCATTGAGTTTTCACAGGCTGAAATCATGAGTCAGTTGAAGCTAGACCACCAATGAAAACCTGGAAGCACTGGACGGCCGTTTCGTCCAGTGCTTCCAGGTTTTCATTGGTGGTCTAGCTTCAAATGACTTATGATTTCAACCTGTAAAATTTCTAAAACTCTTCACAAAACCCATTCTGATCATTGAGTTTTATTCAACATTACATCCATTTCGATTCAACGTGAGGCTCATTCAATGTAATATTTGATTGTTTTCACAGTATGATATTTTCTTCTGTATAATATACGATATTCTTGTATTCACTTGACATGAACTATGCTCAGTAAGTAATTTTTTATAACTAAGTATGTGATTTAATCCTAATTACTAATCAAAATGGGTGTACAATCAATATATAAACCAGTGTATTTTAGACTATTTTGATTCGTCGTCGTCATAGTGTTTTGGAGCTAATAAATCTTCACTTATACCAGTCTTCTGTGTTCTTACTTTCGCATCGTGGGAATTGCAGAGGTCTCTCGTTCCAAGTATAAGTGATCAGCATTTTTCCAGCACAACAATCAGCGACGACCTAATATAACAATAACCATGAAAATCAAAGTATATTTAGTAAGAAAAATATATTTTTATTTGTTTTTCACTAAAACTTACCATAAATACTGTTGGAGCTATACGTTCATCAAAATTACAATATTGAAATACTAAATATTGAAAAAATCCTGAATCAAATTGACATCCAGGAAAATGTTTAGCAATTAAACAACGAATTTCTGGTTCTGTAAAATTACTAAACATACGTCGACATATTGATGAATTTGGTGCATCACCTTCAATTTCAGCAAATATATTACTATCAACTGGACCACGAAAACCAATCTCATTAGTTGGTAGTAAAAATGTACAAAATATGACAATTAAATTAATTGAATGCAAATTTGTCAATAATGAATAAATTGAAAATTTATACAAATTCATTGGTATTTAAATTAATCTTCTATACCGTTGTAATAGGGATAATTGATAAAAATGAAGGAATAAATTGTAGGAATAATTTTCTGTAATGAATGATTCAACTGAATTTCCTAGAAAGTAAAATAAAAATAAATCGTAAAGTAACAAACAATTTACAAAAGTAAGATAAACTATGACTTTCTGATAAACCCATATATCAAGCTTAAGATAGCGATTTAATGGTCATGATCTCTATAACAAAGCAGATGTGTATTATCGATCCAGTTGTGAGTAGTTTTAAAGATGACGTTGTAATAAACTAAGAACTAACGGCCAAATAATGAATAACCAACGGAAGAGAATGGAACGTATAAGCAAAATAATTCGTTAGTTTGCTATTCTAATTGAAGCAGGTCTTTGAAATATAAGATAAAACGGTTCATAAAGGTCAGCTTATGAAAGTTCTTAACTAGGAATTGTCCAAGAAGCATGTTTAACTGGAAAAACCTTTGTATGAGAACAACTGAAAAGTGTACAAATAACCTCACAGATTTAGATATTATCACAAAGTAGTTATTTATAGACATCATTTTGAATATCTTATTGAAAAGTTTACACTGAAAACATGTATACATGTATAATATAACGGTTCACAAATAATTCACAACCATAAGAATCAATTTCTATACATAACATTTTGAGAGAGAGGAATGTAATAAGTGTACCGAAACTGTGCATATTATCCTATTTTATTTGTTTTCTAACAACAAGTAATAACTTTCATCACCTGTTTCTGACTAAGCAAAAGTGATCTAATAGATTCTCAAGACCATCTTAAGTCATTTAAACCAATCTCTACAGATTTATGCAAAGATGAATGGTGGCTGGCAATAGAATCCAGGACGGACGTTTCATCCTATTTAGGACTCGTCAGATGGATGTACCTACAAGCCACAGTTGATGTTCACTCCGAGACTCGGACCCAGTACCGTTCACTTCAACCTCCATTACACTCTCCACTTAGCTACCTAGTTCAGATAATTGCTTATAATGCTTTTGACTTGAAGCAACATCGAGGTAATCCATACTGGATGCGCAGACATCAATAAGAGACTGATCTATTACAGTCCTAAACACCAATGGGAAGATTAAAACAAACAATAAAACAATCAATAATCTCTATAGCATAAGTTATGTTACAAATAATAGACAAATTTTTACTATCAACCGGCATTTAAAATTACCATATGAAATTCCTATGTTTCGTGAAGCTAGACTAGACACTAGCTATACTATTAAGAGTTCTATTGCGAATCTGTGATTAGTCCAGTTTAACTATATCGGGAATGAGATAACCACGCACCATTAACATTGGAAGAAGGTGGTGTTTTATCATGAGTTGATTGGATTTAAACATATAAAAAATTAGATGATGACCGAATGATCTGAAGGTTAAGCTCTTACCATTAAAACAATTAGTCCATTTGATAAATTTAAATAGTGCAATAAGAAAACAAAAATTATCGGAACTATGTGATATATTAGCGTAATACATTTCGAACAATCTGATCACATATATACTTGTTAAGAACATTTATATATAAAAATAAAATATCACATAGTTCTAATAATCTTCGTCTTCTTATTACACTATCTTAACAGTAAGCCTAAAATGTCCCAGTTTCTATTCCCTTATAAGGTTGTGAATGCTCATGGTTGAACAGTCTCATGTTCGAAAGAGAAAAAACATCTGTACAGTCTTTCTTTATTTTTAATAGTTATCTATGACCAATACGCGGTAAAAACTACTTAAACTAATTGATACCATAACAATTAGAGCAAGTATAAATTAAAACAATAACAGACTGATCAATTGCAGTTTTAAACCTCAATGGGAAGATACAAGCCAAACAATACCAAGTGAATGAGTTCATTTTCGTTATATAAAAGAAAATAGTAAACTTCCATTAAAGTTTTATACCCTTGATATTGTTAAATATTTATAAATAAATAAATAAAATTAATAATAGAATCCATTCTTATGTAATACTTCAACTAATTTCCCTTCCTTTTTAAAATTACAAAAAAAAAATATTTCATTTATTGTACACATATTATGGTGTGAGTTACTTATATCTACATAAGTAGTATATAACGGTAGTCAGGTATAGAATGTATTTCAATAGAAGATCAATAAGGAAAGAACGGTAACGGAACGCAATTGGTATGAAAATGCATGAACAATGAAATCTAAGACAATGGACTGATATTTGCAAAAGGAACAGTCAAGTTTGAGATGACAAATCGATATTTTGCAAATTAACTATTTACTATATGATTCTCAGATTGTAATGAGATGCTCTGTAATTTCATGTCAAATACATTTGATTGTCCCCGTTTGTGTTCTTGTTCACTACAATATCTCTTAATATATCTTCTTGTAAACTAATTTTCCTAAAATTAAATTCATGTCCGATATTTAACTACTGAAATAAGAAAATAAGAGATTCTATGATTGAAAAAAAGACTGAAAGTTCAAAAAAATAAATAAATAAAATAATCTTATCCTACAATTTAATCAAGTAGACTCTAACATTGAGTTTATTCATCCATTTCATTGGATAAAAACAAACTTATAAAGTTCAAATTCACTTGGTGTTGTTTTACTTTTATCTTCCTATTGTTATTTAGGACTGCAGTTAGTCTGTCTCATGTTGGCATATATGCATCTTGTGCGGATGGCCTCGATATTACCTTAAGTCACAAGCTTTTTAAGCAAAGATGAATAGTGGCTAGCAGTGGAATCCAAGACGCGTGTTTCGTTCTATTTGGGACTCATCAGCTAGATGTGTCTGCATCGCAGAGTTGATGTTCACTCCGCTGCTAGTCAGTTTCCATATTTTAGAATCAATACAAAGACTGTATTAATTTATCTTGTTCGTAGAAGTTTTATTTAATTTAAAATTGAATGTTAATGTAAAGTGACTACAGATTTTAACTGCTCTGACGAAATAATAAACATTTTATTTTACAATATTCCTCAAGGGAAAATATTATTAATATCATACAAAATCAGGCTCGTAGTCTTGTAGCGAGCAGGACGCAATTTTTCCATTAAATTGTAACCCATCTTTTTAAGCAGAGTCGGATTTTGGCTAACAGTGGAATTTAAAGTGTACGTCTAGTCTGCTATATATACATACCTCCATCTCACTGTTGATGTTCACATAAGGACTCAAAACCAGTATATTTCCATTCAAATCCAAAGCATTATTCACTCAGTTATCGCGTCCACACTGATGATAATATCAAGCCAATCTGTTCAGGATGCATAATTTTTAAAAGTGACGGATTAATCTCAGTCTTTAACGTCAACAACTGAAAAATCTAAACCCTTGCAGTTGGATTTGTGCTAATCTACAGTTTTGAACTTTTGTTAGTTCGTCTAATTGGCCAATGATTATCCTATTCCATCGGTGGATAGCTAACTTACTTTCTAATCTATGGACTCTGCAAGTCACAACAAGTCGTGAAACCTAAAGTCTTCACGTCAATGTTTTGAAGGATTATACATCTTTATGTTTAAGAAGTCTCATACGAGAACTAAATCCCACTGTGGCACTCAGTTTCAATACTTTTATATTTCTTTATACAAATAATCTCCAAAAAAATTATTTCAAAAGGTGCTAACTAATAAGCAAACAGAACTTCTTAGTTTCGTAATTTTTCAAAGTCAAAACCCATAGGTATTAGACAACAAAAATCTTGAAAATTTAAGCCACTAACTTTACTGGTCTGTGTATTTATTCTATACTACTGACATATGATATCAAGTAGTCAAGACTAATTAAATACAAACTCTAGTATGATGAAACTTGGATCATAACTGTGATCATAATAATATGTTAATTGTTACTTATAGTATCACTATGAGTTTCACGTTTATTTGAAATTACACTACCTGAGCTCTAAAGAGCTACTAACATCCATATTACAGGATGTTAAAAATGTTTTTATTATTAGTAAATCCACTCAATCCTAACAGTTTGAATTCAGCCTTATCTGTTTTGATTCTAGCTCATAGGCAGCATCTACAATCTACACAGATAAAAACTGTATCAGAAGTTCAATTACATAAGCCTATATTTGATGAATTACATTATTGTCCTTAAAATTCGCTTCAATTCACATTGGGAAACGAGATATTAAAAATGATAAGTAAACTTAGGAAGTATCATCGAGTCTGTTAATACGCCTAAAATAAATAACATTAATTACTAATTCTTCAATAATAAATTTTCTGTCAATATCAAAAGGGGTTTTGTGGAGATTGTAGTAATTTCAATAGTTGAGATCATGAGTCAATTGAAGATAGACCAAAATGGAAAATCTGGAAACACTGAACGGCCGTTTCGTCCTATTGTGGGACTCCTCAGCAGTGCACGTCCACGATCCCGCCCCCAACGAGATTCGGACCTAGGACCTATCAGTCTCGCGTCAGGTGTTTAACCAACTAGACCACTGAGATGGCATCCAACGATGTTAATGTCTAATTTCAACCAATCCACCAAATTGAGCGACACATCCACCATTGTCATCAGTGAGTTACTACCTCACAACTGACCCAGTTGAACTCCACTGGTCACTGCTTCTCACGAGAACTCCAGGATATATCTTTTGAAGCCAGTCACTAGTGAGCATATGTTGATTAGTATCAGAAAGGTTTTTGTGGATGCGCACTGCTGAGGAGTCCCACAATAGGACGAAACGTCCGTCCAGTGCTTCCAGGTTTTCCATGCTGGTTTAGCTTCAATCGACTCATGATCTCTGTCAATATGTAAAACATTTACGAGATTTTTATAAGTAATGTGTTTGGTATCACTCACTGTTATTTCGTTATTTCGAAACTATCTTGAAGGTAGCCAACAAGATTTTTACAGAATTTCACTCTACAGTTATGCAATTATCGATAAGATTGTGATGTATTGCTCATAGAAACCAATCAAGTTAACAGATTTATATGTAATAAGAGGTCAACCTCCTTTTTACAATAGTCAACCTTCACAAATGAAAATACTCAATTCAAGAGTAAGAAATAGGGAAAACTAAGCAAATCTTTCAGCATATATTTTCTAATTAACGGGTTTTTCTAAAAATTAGTCTAATTTGTAGATTGTATTCATGATATATCCATTTTTTAAAGTCAAAAATTGAATTTTCAGATATAAATATAATTAAAGGAAAAATCTCCCAATTAACATAACGCAGAATAAAGTCAGAAACTATAAAGGGAAAAACTTCATGAGCATTTGTCAAACTAAATCAACTTATAGTTAACATGACTATTAATTCATTAAGTCTGTAGAAAGCAACTTAGCATAACTCTTTTTCACATAAAACTTTGATTTATTATTATATTCAAATAGCTATTGTTTCTTCCATTTGAAGGACATTGAATTAAACAAATTTTCTAGAACTATTACTAACACTATGAAAAAAAGCTATTGTAAACAACTGACTCATTCTAATAGAATGACCCTTTTGAACTAAATAATGGAAGTATTGAACTATTTTACTGTCTTGATTACACTTTGCTTTGATATACAAATAATACACATTTCCCTCTTTAATAAAATCTAAGATTTATTTAACTTTAGCATCAAATTATCATAATGCTGGTTCAAGTTTTATCTTTCTCTAGTGAATAGTTCTATTCTACTTAAATGATTTCAATATTATAATGTTGTAAACTATAAAATAAATTTTACGACAATATGAAAACAAATCAACAGGAAATGGACACATTTTACACTAACAGTAAACGTTTTCTGAAAAGCAACATAAAAATGAGATATGTATTTCCTTTCTTCATTCTTTCTCACCTTTCAACATTTCAAAAAATGCACAAATGTTTATTTTTTTTTCCTATTTTTGAAGTTACTTACCCTGAAAAGAGAATGTTAAAAGTAATATGAAAATGTACAAAAATAGTTATTTTACATTGAAAAAATAGTTCATATCATCCAAATCAATTTATAAGAAGAGATGGATGATGGCTGGCAGTGTAATCCAAGATGCACATTTCATCTTATTTGTTACTCGTCAGCGGGATATACCTGTATTCTACAATGGATGTTCACTCCAATACTCAAACTCCATCACGTTATTTACTTATCTGTCGAGTTCAGATAGTTTCGCCGTGAATATTAACTGTGGGATACGGATACATTTAATTGATGAGTTCCAAATAGGACGAAATGCATGTCTTGGATTCCACTCACAGCCACCATCCATCTTTGGTTATAATGCTTATGACTTCAGACAACACCAAGGCAATCCGCACAAGATGCACATATGCCAATAAGAGGCTGATCGATTGCAGTCTCAAACACCAATTGGAAGATTTAAACAAACAATATAAAAACGAATTAAAATCAATTTTTTTCCAACAAAATCACAAAAATTGTAATTCCATTTATTTGATTTCTTATTGTTACAGTATGATGTAATCAACTAAAAATAAATTAAATTAATTACTCCATTAGTACTTTAAAGCTTACTAACAACAACAGCTCATTATTTGTGATTATAAAATAAGTATAGTAAACTATGAGGTTCAAAAATATTCACAAACCCCTTATAGTAATAATAATAGTGCACTCATTGCTAAAAAAATCCTGGAAATCAATTCCCCGAGTATCTAATGAAAAACTGTGACCGATGGGGTTCAACTATATCGGATGCGTGACAGTAGCCATCTCAAAGGCACCGAAAGATGATTGATCTATTTGTCGAACTCACTCAAGTTAAATCTGAAAAATTCTGATTTTGATTCTTAGTGAGTTTTTAGATATCTACTGGTGTGGATTCTCATAATGTGAAGAAATATCCCTTCAGTGCTTCCTGATTTTCAGCAATTTTCTATCCGAGATCAGCCCATGGTTTAAACTATGAAAAATAATTATTGTTTAGCAAAAAATCACATTTTTCATACACTTCCAACTAAAATGATATGACAGGGTTAAAATGATTGATTAATTTACGTTTAACTGTCCAACAGTAAAATGAGTTATCCACTGAAATTATTCAGACCGTGAAGCAGTATGAAATAATATGTAACGTAGAGGAATTTCTAACTTACAAGTGACAGTCTAAGCCAGCACAACTCAGTCAAATTACTTGCTTTCACCCTATGTAAATAATTTTTGGTGGGATTTCATTTTCTGAGCTGGATTAAGCCATCCAGCTAAATCATCAGCCTGAGTTACAAATCTCCACTATCTCAAAAATATATAAATATCTTTTAATTACTGAAAATTAGTAAATTACTAAATATATATTACTCTTAAGTTATGTTATTTGTCGTTCCATGAATAAGAAACAGAAAAAAGTCATTAATTGTATTAAAATAAACAGTGTCAAGAGATAAGCAAAGATGGATGGTGGCTAACAGTGGAATCCAGGGCGCGTGTTTCGTCCTATTTTGAACTTGTCAGCTAAGTGCACCTGCACCTCAGGATTGATGTTCACTCCGAGACTAATCAACTACAATCCTAAACATCAATGAGAAGATTCAAACAAAATGTGAATTTAAGTTTCAGGATATATTAAGCTTTAGAAGTTTCTGTTCACTTTGCTATGAAATGAAAAACTAATCAATATTGATTAGCGTATTCCGTTTACAATGCACGGGATGAATATTTTTTTGTAATTTTTTAAATGACTGAAAGATTGGTAAAAAGTGGGAAGTTACTTTTGTTTTATTTTTAACTTCAACCAGCTAGTTTTGTCGATGACTTTAAGTGACTGAAGGTATTCGATAGGCCACTAATGTACATTGAAACTGTAAAATATTACTTTGAAAGTATCTATTAGTTTTTTTTAGTCTGTATGGTAATCAGGTGCTAGAAATAACTCAGCGTCAAATCTTTTTTTTTATTCAGAAAAAAGAACGAACTTTAGTAATTGTCTTACAAAGACCTGGTGATATTAAAGCCACAATTTAGACAACAGAAAGTCTGTATAAGTCAAAATTCTTTTAAAATAAAATTAAAATAACTTGTTAGGAGTTAGCAGTGTTAGTAAAATTTATTGATTTTTCAACGTGTAAAAATACCACTACATAGCAACACTTATCTAAATGGAAATTTACTCATAATGTAAAGGGTTTATATATTTGAATTTCTCTTATAGCCACAATAAGTTTTATAGAAAATTTATCATTTTCTACAAAAATTTGTAGAAATAAATCATTGTCCCATATTGATATGAGAAGATATTACATGAAAATCAATATGTGTTTTAGCCTTCCTACTTCATCAGTTGGTTAAATATTCAATGAACCATCAATAAACAATTTCTTTACTACTTTACTACTATGAACAAAATAGACTGAAACTAAACTGATCGATTTACATGTTACATGAAATTTACATTGAAATAAGTAAACATTTTGTAAGTTCAATATAGTCACTTTTTGTCTATGATGATAAAAGATCCCTTTTTCTAATCATTTTAAATGTTGTAAACACTATACAAAGTTATATGGGATAAAAGACGAACGTCAGTTATTTCCAAATTTCGTTCAACTTCAATTCCTTTTCCTCAATTCTGATTAGCTCATCTTTATACCAAACGTTGACTTAAATTTCAATTCGTAAATTTGTACAGTTTTTAAATGAAATAGATTGATAAAAAAAATAACTTTTTTTTTAAAGAGAAATCTATAAACCAGACTGATTATTGATTTTCAACCAGGAAATACTAAATAATGGTCTCATTTATTTATAGAGTAATCTCTTGTTAATTAACACTAATAAACAGTCTCATAGTGTAAAACGAAGTTATTAGACAATAGAAATAGTAACTTTGAATTTTGAATAACTGACCCTAATTCCAATTTTTTTTTCTAAGTTCGGTTGGTCTTTTTTTTTCTCAATTTAATATTAGGCACCTTTATGTTGCATTCATACAACTAACAGCATGATAAGATCGATTCATGGTATTAAGAAATACGGTCAATAAAATGTATTAAAGTGAAACACGTTTCTTAAGTTCGAAAAGTGATCTAATTCATAACTACAACCATATAAATGATAAAACAAATTTATTGAATACAAATCGTTGCTTGATTCGATCGAAAAAATAAAAAAAACGAATATACAGTATGAAAATGAGTAAAAATTCTTACTAATCATAATTAGTAAAAATTTGAATTATCCAGTCAGTTAATAAACCTCAAACTAGATGAAATGTGCTTGCTGGATTCCACTACAAGTAACAATCATTCTATACTACAAATACTTAATAACCAGTTCACATATCATATATGTTCAATATGATTTGTAATAGAAGGGATAACATTGTCAAAAATAAATTGTGAATTGACTTAGAAATTCAATCTTTTCAGTTATTTTCATCATAAGGTGATATTGACTAGAGAACGTAACATAAACTGGGTAAATTTTCTCTCCTAGTATTGATATAATTAGTGAAAGCATTGGATCCAGAATAAATAGTTGTCCAGTGTCTTTTAGGTTCAATGATTCATTAATATATGTAAATTTAAGACGAAATTTCAAATTATGTAGAAAAGTTTCAAAAAGCCACTTTAAAAAATTTCTACAGTTTGTTCACTTTCCAGGCATTCTATAAATACACAAATTATACTTGTATCAGCAAAATTTTGTACAAATTTTATGACATATTAAAGTTGTATTCATTGAAATAAATCCCATTTGTAGCAATATACTTTCCCTATCTTCGTTTCTATTTTTTAAAACATCCATGGAACTCCCCTAAGAAATCAGAATCTTCAGATGTCTCGTCGCTTTTCAACCATAAATGTTTGACTAGAGTAGTGCACATTGACAATTCTTAAAAATAATGTTCTTTATCATCTAGAGAGTGGAATGACAATCGGTAAACACAAAAAACTTCATCCGTCTAACATTTTCATCAATACAATGTATTCTCCGTCATCTTGGCCACGCGTGATTATTGTGGCATTCACAGACTTGACTAAAATGCCTAGTTGATTTCAATAAAAATACTTTCTTCAATACCTTATCGTTATAAATATTTCTCAAGCTTTTCGAATTTCCAGAGAGTTTTCCTTAAGTTACAAGTAAAACCGCAGTAGCTCCCTTTGTGTATTTATCAGGCAGAGAATATATGTATCCGCATTAACAAGGTAAATAGATGAATATATATTGGATAAATGAATCAAAGTATAATTACAAAGTTACTATATCCATTCAAAATGAAGTTATTTCTTACACAAGGTTTCTTTCTCCATCATTCAGTGCCTACTCCAGAACTCAATAAAATGTACAATCAACGAGTGAAATATTTTATATCTGTTCATCATGAGTATAAATTGCGTCGAAATGATGATATATTCCCATTCTCAATGTCCAACGTTCTACCGATACATAAATCACTATCAGAATAGGTTTTGTGGAGAGTTTAAGAAATTTCACAAGTTGAAATCATGTGAAATTTCTTAAACTCTCCACAAAACCCATTCTGATAATAATCAACTGCTCACTAGTGACTGACTTCATGAAAAACTCCTGGATTTCTAGTGAGAAGCCGTTACCAGTGGAGTTCAACCGGTCTGTTGTGAGATAACAACTCACTGAAGACAATGGTGTACGATGGCGCAACTTCGTGGATTGGTTGAAGTTAGACATTAACACCGTTGGATGCCGGTTCAGTGGTCTAGTGGTTAAGTGCTCGCGCGCGAAGCCAGTAGGTCCTGGGCTCGAGCCCCGTGTGGTGCGGGATCGTGGATGCGCACTGCTGAGGAGTCCCATACCAGGACGAAACGGCCGTCCAGTGCTTCCAGGTTTTCAATGGTGGTCTAGCTTCAACTGAATCATGATTTCAACTTGTGAAATTACATAAATCACTATTCATCAGGATGCCAAAATGTCAACAGACCATAAAATATTTATTATTACTATGTTTTGTATTCTATCAGTAATAAGCAAATTCATTTCAATGATTATAAAGGACATATTTCCGAGTAAGAATTAAATACAATCTACAGTTTAGTATTTACGATGATAATACACTTACTAAATATCAATAATACATCGAATAACATCATAGTATATGCATTTAATTACCAAGATCATCAACCAATAAATGTTAACACGGTTATTTGTTAGTTAATATCCAGTTCCCAAAGTTAATTCTAACGACCTTCATTTGATATGCACTTATTTCCGCTTGATTGCGTAATATATAGAGTTTGTTTGTTTGCTTTTAAACTAACATGATACATATATCTATCAAAGAAATACTCTTATAAATAAAGATTAAAACGTCACGGTAAACTAAATTAAAGAGTGTGATATTTTCAGAAATTATAAATTTGTAGATCATGCCAGTTGAAGACAATACAGTTGTACACTGATAAACATATATGACTTTTAACTACAAACTCAAGTATATATAGATATATATGTAAATTTCTCAATTATTCTCTTAACTGAATGAAACAATAACAGTGTAACTAAGAATATTCTTATTTACTGGAAAGTTATTTTTGCATAAATTAATTTATATTATGTGAAATTTCTCAGTTTTTTTTTTGTAATCGTCGGTTACTTTTAAAGAAAACAATTCAACCTCATATGAATAAATTGGTCAGTTGATAATAATTTACAAAATTTCTTTAGATATTTGTAACCATGACAGTTATTCATGCCAAGAACTTCAGTTGATTCATGACTAAATTGATCGAGGTGGAAGATATCAGCTGTTGATTGACAAGTAACACTCTCACAGCGATGTCAGAATCTGGTACATTCGATTTCTTAAGAGAATACACTCCTACTGAGTCGTATAACAGGGTGAAATAGTTGTCCAGTGCTCGTTGGTTTTTATCTAACTGATACTCAATGATTTAAACTAAAAATTAAACAACAAACTCCACAAATCCTCATGCTTATAAATATCATGTGCTCAATAATGACTTACAAAGGAAATTCTTTTAGTTTTAATAAAAAAACCATAACCAGTGAAGTTCAACCATTTCAGGCATAAGATAGTTTCTCACCGAAGACAATGATGGATGGTTGTACAATACCATGAATTGGTTGAAGTCAGATATGTAAAACACTAAATGTCAACTCATTTACATGCTAACAACAAGAACTTAAATTTCCTGACTAAAATCTCAGGGAATAACATCGTCGAAAAGTCCAATAATGAAACGATACCATTATCGAATCCTTTCTGGTCTTTAATGATTGTTTAACTGAAGTTGATTTGTGATTCCAATTACAAATTGGATCATTTATAATCTCTCTATAGTATGAATTATTTTAAATGTTCTAAATGAATATTATCTTTATACTTGAACTATATTAAGACTATAACAATTTGAAATAAACTAACTTTAATAATCATATCTTTTATCGAACATCATATACATTGATCATTGTGAACATTTTAGATAATGTTCACTATCTCTATGCATAGTATTTGATAAACTTATAATTTGAAATTAACTATGAACTACAATATCATCTATTCATCACAACTTCATTAGTAACTACCTTAGAGATGATAATATCCTAAAGTCTCAGTGTGATAAGTTATGACCGATTAAATTCAAACCTATCAGAAATAAAAGAACTACTTATTCATGTTATTATATTAGGACTTAATAATGAATAAGTGAACTCCGCCTGGAGTCCCTCCGGGGGCTACTGCCGGTCCAATGCCCGAATAAAGGAGGAGGGTTAAGCATGGGGTTGACGACCCCATCCCATAGAAAACTAAATCGCTAAAAAAACGCTAACCAGTAAAAAAGTAATGAATAAGTGAACACTGATCAACTTATATAGAAGTAACTTACTTTTAAACTTAAAAATCATGTGTTCAAGCTCATGTGATATTATAAGCATTTAATTACTATGAAGGCCTAGACAATAACAAAACAGTAATTTAATACTCAACTTCTCTTAAACAATTCTCTAACTTAAAATCATTTCATAATTAAAACTATCTTCAAATAATCAATAAAATAATGAATTAGATTCTAATTTAAGTATCCAGAAATAGGCTTTTCTAATTGTATATTATTTTAGTTTAGCTTTCAGTTAATATTTTAGCGGTGATAATTTCAATTATTTAGTTGGATTCTTTTTTTCTTTATTCGATCAAGTATACTTGAATAAATTCTCAAATTCATTGAAAATATTGTCTTTAATAATTAATTAATTTCAACAGTTGAGATCATGAATCAAAACCTGGAAGCACTGGACGGCCATTTCGTCCTACTGTGGGACTCCTCAGCAGTGTGCGTCCACGAACCCAACCCATGAGATTTAAACCCAGGACTTACTGGTCTTGCGCCTGAGCACTTAACCACCAGACCACTGAGCTGGCATTCAACGATGTTAATGTCTAATTTCAACTAATCCATGAATTAATTATTTAATTAATTAACAAGGTCAAAACTTTATTATTGCAGTGTATAAGAGGACTATGTTATGTAAAAACACTTCTCTTTTTCTATAGAAATTGAGTCGATTTACTAATATATTTTCTGGAGGGATTTTTTATACGTTAATCAATGATTTTCATTATAAACTGATAACAATTAGAGAATTAATTAAGAATAGGAAAAAGTGAACAAGTGTTTCATTCTAGTTTGAGATTCATCAACACTATACACCCATAGCCATATATATATATATATATATATATATAACTTAACTCAATAGGAATCAGTTAGCTTGAGAGTAAGATATTACCTTACCATTGATGTTAATCGATCAATGTTTTTGATAATGTGTACCAATGGGTAAATCAATTCACTGATTTAAATGAATAGTTCTAGTTGAAAAATCTAAATTTCTTAAGTTGAATCTTATTTTCAACCGATATTATACATGCAATTAGTTTATGACATGATCATTTTCTGATGGCCATTTTTCCCAAACGTAGTTTTCAAATAATCCTTTTATTACATAATTTAATCAAATTTAGTGTTAAAGTATCTTAAAAGTGATATTTTCTATATTTCTGAAACTCAGTTACATACTACTTATTAAAAATAACTAGTCTACACTGATGTATAGGATTATATTGATAACCTACTTGTGAAACATTTATATAACTATAACACATAGGCATTCTATCTTCATGTACTGATAGTAACTAAGCTTTTAAAATTTTTTAAACCTGATATACAAAATAATAATAAAAATAATCTCCCTTTGATAATATTTATTCCCAAAACTAAACTGAAATAGTTTAAATCACAAGTTGATCTTAGTTAGACAACCATGGAAAACCATAAAACACCAGACGATTATCTCGTCTTATTGTAGAGCTCCTCATCAATAAATATCCACCATTCCACCATAGTGAATCGAATACATTATCTAAAGATTTTAAGTTTAACTCTTAAACCACTGTACCGGAATCTAAGGGTCGTTAGAATATAGATTATTCTCAATGCATAGAATAACAAACACTATACGATTAAAGTTAATTAAACTACAGACCAATCAATAATAACAATAATACAGTATTATCTAGACTTATTTTTGCAACTTACTTATATAAACTAACCGATCCAATAATTCATTAAAATAATCATTGTTTAGTAATTATTCAATTTTACATGAGAAATTAAACATTGTTTGAGTGTATTAGTATTAGTATTTCAATAGTCCATATGTTAAAAAAAGAAACCAATTTCTATGCCTCTAATATATATATAGATATAACTATAGTATTAAATTACTATTCAGATGTAAAATATTCAATTATGCATTTGACTTCTTTGATAATTTTATTGGTAGACTTTTAATTTTACTCAGCTTCATTATGATTGGTGCTTCAAACGATTCTCTGAACACATTTGATTGGTCAAAATAGTATAATAATGGAAGTGTATCATGAATAAATTATGATTTCACAAAAATGCTACTGATTCTAGATTCATCTGCAAAAAAAGAATATTTCTGAAATAATATTTTTAATAGTTTCTCCTCCGGAAGATATATATACATATTACTTACTTATTCACGACTGTTACCTTTCGTGGAGAAACATAGGCCGCCTACCAGGATTTCCTATCGAACAGAGAGAAAGAGACAGAGAGGTAGATAGATAGATAGATAGATAGATAGATAGATAGATAGATAGATAGATAGATAGATAGATAGATAGATAGATAGATAGATAAAATATATGGATTTCCATATTGTCCCATCAAACTTACGCTGGCGAATAATAATATTCATTTTGGTATGGAATTTTGCGTAACAATGTTGTTACTGTGTGTACACAAACTCTAAAATGTCATACATTTAACGACATTGATATTATGCAATCTTTTGTCGACGAATAGAATGAAATGTCGCACAAAGACAATATTTTATGTGTAAACAATTATTTGATTCAAGCATGTAGTCTGTGGATTGTATTAATAAGCTGATTTCAAGTAGATCTGCTAATCCAAACTGAAATTCAGTAGAAATTCCTAAAACTTTTTGAAAATTACCTGAATATCTATTCAGTAATAAACAATACACTGATCCAACGTGAAATATTATCTTTTAGCTTGGGCTATTGTATATTTTATCCAGTACTCCATAGTCAAATTTAGTTTGAAAGCATATTCAACCATATATATAAAATGTTTTAGAAAATCCAAAACTTTTCAACGTATTTCTAATTATCAGAAGGGATTTTTGTGGAGATTTTAGAAATTTCAATAGTTGAAATCATAAGTCAATTGAGAAACCATGACCAGAGGAGTTCAACTATTTATATTTCTAATTAAACACACTGGTTATAATTATATGCAATAATATCCATGATTATATAATGAATTCAAGGAAAGATATCAGTGGTTGTCATGAATACTGATCCTCTTCAGTTACTATGCACTATCTTGAAACCTAGACATAACCCAACCTTGAGGACTGAGAAAACAAATACCGACCATAAATCTAGATTAGAGTTGAATAAGGAACTAACAGCTTATGTGTCCAGAATGTCTTAGACAATACAATAAGCTACCATAATCTTTCACCATCTAGCGATGATTTTGACATCTATTTTCCTGTCTCCTTCATTTATTCTTCCATATGGTTATTCGTTTACTCATTTGTCTTATTTTCTAGGACTAACTTCCCTTCCTGGATTCTGAAGCTATGTGAAGATTATATAATTTTCTCAGAGGAAAAATAGTTTTGAACATAAAACAAGGTACCTATTAGCCAAATAAAGTACAGATTGGGTTACAAACCTACAAACGATTTGTTTGGATTTCTTATATGTTGCTCTCCAGTTCCAATTTGGTGGGTTGGTAAATATATTTTACTATTTCACACAAAACTACTTAATTAAGTACTTAAGTAACACAAAGCAAACAGTTAAATTGGTATAAAAAACATGGTCGCATTTTAAAAATCCTGGAATAACAATACTCACTCTAAGATTGCTCCTTGGGAAACAAAGTAAAATTTCAGAAGCAGTTTTGCGGAGACTTATTTTTAGTCTCCTCGATAAATGATTCTCAAAAGTGTGTTATGATAGGAGATATCCTGATTAAAATAACACTAACAATTAGATAGTGAGCGTTGAAATTGTAATCTCATGTAAATAAAGCTCATCAACATGGTGAAAAATATATCCGACGAATTTCCTATAGGTTTACTTTGAACTTTTATAAGTCCATTTTTGAGGGTTAATGTTCGCTGTTGTTGATGTGAATCAGTTTATCAGTCTCTAGTGACTCAGATGCATTTACAGAAGATCGCCCCGATATTACCATTTACTTGCAAGTTGTTATTAAGTCGGATGGTACCTATTAGAGGAATACAGAAATCCCATTTGTCCTGCTTTGGACTCATCACTCGGATTTTTCTGATTCCCTTTTTCAGTATCCACACTTAAAGTCGAACTCAGTACCTTTTAGCTCAAATAACAATGTGTTATCTAATGAACTACTGAGTGTAAATAGCCACTAGCTTGTGCAATATATATGAATTTCGTTCGTCGTATGGATTTGTGTTTTTCAGTCGTTAATATTTAGATCTGCTAGTGATCAATCCCTATCGCCACATTTATATCCTGATTCGATTGCCTCAATACTGTCATTTAACTGGTACATCTAAATAACGAATCACAAATAGGATGAAACGCGCTTTCTGGATTCCACTACTAATAAATACTCAGATTTCGGTTGTTTTTTTTTATTTTTAACAATAATCAGATAGGTATTTGTTTTTATTAAAAGTTGGATTCCATATTATCAGAAATATCTATCTATTGATTCAATATGGCCCTTGTAATCTTATACAAAATTCGATGATGAAATAACTTCGTAATGTGAGCTAATCAAAAATCCTGTGTTGATTAACTAGGAAATTTTCATAGACTTTAGTACTCAATATACCCGCTCTTTTTAGATCACTTTACTTTATTAAAACTAGAATTTTTATTTTTCCCATTATTGAAATAAGTTCTCAAAAAAATGGTGCTTAACAATTTCGGAAATGAAACAAACATAATAACATATGTTTAAACCTTATATAATGCAAGTAATATCAATCATCATAATGAGGAACAAAATAGATGCTCACCCATGTCATCACGTGATGATGATGTTAATCGCACTGGTTAACCAAGTAATAAAAGTTTTGAAAGTATGAATCGTTATAGTTTTTGATATTAGATGATTGGAAGTGAATGCGGCCCGAATTAACGCCTTGAACTGTGAATCTAACTAACTTAGGTTCAAATCCACCAAGGAGCATCAATTCCCTCAAGATTATAGGTGGCGACAATTGCCAGCCAACAAGAGACACCTAAAATAGTGGTATATTGTTACTTATTCAACTATCAGTCCAACCTAAATGTCACATCAATCCATAAAATCACTGAATGTGAGCCTGAGTCATTTTGATAAATGGAAACTACCTAGTTGAATTCCTCGTGATAACCGTGATCATTGTTTGGAGACCTTGGATGAAATGATTCAGATTTGATCACAGTGGCGCAGATGTCTTCACTCTTTATTTTTCTCTAAGTTATGATTTCTAGTATTCCATAATCTATATATCGATATATATATATATATATATATATATATATATATATATATATATATATATATATATCGATATATATATATATATATCCTTTTATTCTGTCTTTTTGAACCATATTCTTGATGTTTAGTTTTGCCTAATACATATGCTACTACATTATTTCGACTCCTTTGTTATTCGTCTGATCTGACCATCATCTGTATCGTTTGTGTATTTATTTGTCTATGAAATATTGAACCTATATATTTTACTCTTTATTAACGATGCTCATTTCATTCTCATTTTTGTTTGTCCATCTTTTCCCAGTAAATTCTGGGAATGTTTTGATGAATATGTCTGCTATTCTTTTCGGTGTCGGACAATTAGAGACAACTAATATATAGTCTTTGATTCAAATCTCATATATCTTAGCAACTAATTCCAACAGGCGTTTAATCTTACAATGGAAAATATACTTAATCAAATCAACATCACTCAGTCTGATGATAGCTGTTTATTCTCATTCCGACTATGAATGCTATTACTTTAATCCTTTTAACAATATCATTTTAGAAGTTACCATACATAAAATGAATAATTCAGGGTAACCTTTTTAACTGTCCTGGATGAAATATAAACATTATTATACTTAATATAATGGTTACCTTCAGAATTTCATTAATGGCTGCTACGGTTAGGTGATTAGTCTACAATTTGTTAAACTTCCACCTTAATTGAAACAAACAATTTTTTTCAGAATTCACAAATTTATTTGTGGTTAGAGATAAAATATTAGTAATGGAAAGCTGTAATGCTAGGGCTATAACGACGTGTTAATATAACGTTGGTTGTATTGTTTAAACAATATTATTCGAAGTTGTCGTATGTATTTACTTCTACCTGACAGCGTTAAGCTAAAAAAAATAGTATTTAAAAGATATAAACAGTAGTGGCCAAGTAAAACCCCGGTTTCATCAAATTACCCATATCTTATGATTTCTTGTTATTACTAGGGCCATGTTTACCTGACTTTCAACTACATTTTTCAATATTTATGGTGGCTACTTAAATACATATCAGTAGTTGAAAAGTAGTGAATTTGTAGACCCGAGTAAGAAAAAAATTCAGATAAAATATAGTCGTAAGATAAGGTAAAAATTCAGTTTGACCACCCAACAATGTTTATTAATGACATACGTGGCATTAACAAAATGCTTAAGTTCGTGAATCCATAGGATTTTAATACTTAACAAACATACAAATATCAAAGACTAAATAGAATTATGTCAATATAAAATCAATTTCATTTAAATCATGAACCGATCTATGTTTGGACACCATTGAAAAGCTAAAGGCACTGAACGGACGTTTTCCCTAGTATCAAACGCCTGAGCAATGCGCATCTAAGAAGTTATACATTAACGTCGTCGGATGCCGGCTCAATGATATAGAGTTTACGAACAAGACTGAAGGTCCTGGGTTAGATTCTCCCGCACATAGTGGTAGATGTGCACTCCTAGGTCCCATACTAGGAAAAAACAGTCATTAAGTGCTTCCAGATTTTTAACGATGTTCTAATTTAAACCGGTTCATGGTTTTAATGAAACACAACAATCTCCGCAACCCAATAATGTTAACAATTATTTCATAACACAGTGAAACAATTTATTTTACACTATTTCTCAGTCGGAAGTAATCGGTAGTATCAGAGAACCTGAATAAACTAAGAGTAGCCAAGAGTTGATTTCGGTCAGTTTTGAAGGTTACTGGTTATTACCACAAGTTATAATCAGTTTTAAAATCAATGAAACCTAAGCATCACCAAACATGCTTCATTCTATGTTATGATAACTCGAAAATCTACATTTATGACCACACCTATGATGAAGGATCGCCATGTCCCATAAAAATCGTGATCCCTTTAGGTCACTAAAATAGAGTAGCTCATATTTCTGGATTCACTTTGTTCGCGATACTGTGTGACTATTATCGAAAGCCTAATATTTACATATGAATTCCACCAAAGAGTAAATGATCTGTCAATGCCAAATACTTCAGTCGTTTTTATGTTACATGACTTTTTCAATATTTTGTATGTGAGCAGGTTATTTTGTTATTAACCCGTTAAGGTTAATAATTTTGTCCGTCACTTCATACCACTGTATACTATCAACTGATCGAAACATTTTGTTAAGTCTTCTGATTGGACACTAGACTCGGTTCCTAAGCTCTTCTAGTAACCCCCAGGCTAGATCTACACAGCAGTTCGAATACGAAAGAAAAGGCACGAAATATGGAAGAAACCCTTTACTCCATGGTGCGTTTATGTACAGAAAACCGAGGGTATTTATAGCATTTTCGATGGCCTTGGGCTTCTGGAAAATTCCGGAACGCTGCTAAATATATTAGCGGTATAGGTAATCATCCAATCCGAAACGTGACATGTGGCTTTCCAATTTCTAGATGTTTCTGGCAAGACATCTATTGACTGCTAATTGGATAAGGAGTTTTCTCAGCACTTTCAGAACCCTCTTTGGCTTTTTTTTGAGGAATTTCCTAGATCTCCCCAGCATATTGTATATCATGACTAGTTCAATTCATTATAAAACCCTTCTCTAATATCGGTTTTAATGTAAAAATCATTAAAATATTGCTGAATACATGAGTCTTAGGTCACTGGTTCGATTCTATGTGTAGTAGTTAATATGCACTCCTAAAACGTCCCAAACTGGTACAATACACCTAGTCAACGTTTCCTGACTAACTCAAGTTCTTCAGCTAATGTCATTCAGTGATTTAAAAAGTAAGAAAGATTAGTTTAGCGAAGAGTTCTCTTTTCGGCGAATTCATTTTCAAAGCTGTACAATTGCAAATACATATACTTATTTTTACAAGATGAAGTCTTCCTAAGACAATTAGACATCTTCTCAGCATCGCCGAAGCAATAGCCATACATCTGGAAAAACCAGAATTGTGTATGAAAAAGAGACTAATACAACCTCTTCTTCTACCATAGTCTTAATGCATTAAAATTTTTCTATTTTTTTCATACTCTTGTTCCTTTACAGCCATCTGCTTCATCTTCCATCTTCCCTTTAAATCTTCTACCCCCAAGTGGTTTGTTTTTATTTCCACGATCAATCCGATTACATTTCATCTCTGTTTCAACATTTTATTTTATTATGGTAAGTCATCCTTTCCCAATCATAATTTCCCTATCTATCTTTTAATGAATACATAAGCCATTAACAATCAAACGATTATTAAACCTTCCTTGCTTTATAAATTTTTTTAATACTGTTGTTTATTCAATCAATTGTGATTACATCTCAGTCCTACAGGAGGTCAGTCACGGCTCGGTTAGCTCAGTGGTAACGTCTCTGACTGTGAAGCTGGGTGACACGAGATCGAATCCGCCAGGGAGCACCAGTTACCTCAAGGTTACAGGTACACCTTGCTGACGAGTGCCAAGTGGCACGAAACCCGGGTCCAGGGTTTCCTGTTGACTACCTCCAACCACCATCTAAATCTTAATACTGTTGTCTATTTTACTTCACTGTCACCATGTCTAACAGAAGTTTATTATTAGTATTATTATCATCCTGTAAAAATAAGTATATGTATATTTGCGATTGTACAACTTTGAAAATGAATTCGCCTTAAAAGAGGAGAACCCTTCGCTGAACTAATCATTCTTATTTAATGTCTTAGTGGATGTATTCCGTTGATTACCAAAAAAAAAGCGAATTTAAACTGTACAATTAGACTGGATTATAATCCTGCACTAAACTTTCTATCCTAAGTCCATAATATACATAAAACAATGAGAAAAAGTCATTCAATTCGTTAATTTATTATAGATATACATATTTATAGCATTAATAATCTTAGATTATAAAAGTAAAAATTTTAAAATATACACTACTAACAACAATCATAATAGTAGTAGTATTAGTAAATAGTATGATACAATAAAAAAAGAAAAACAGTTTCCTTATAAAATCACCGAAGTGATAAATAAATATCTAAACTAAATAATAAACTACAATGTAGTAAAACAAAACAAAACAAAACAAACAAACAAAATATATTTGAATCTCAATACAAAATAAACAATTCTGTTGTTTATTTTCATTCGAATACCCCTCCCTATATAGTAACGTTTATTGATTATTCATGAGATTAAAAAAATGTCTCTAACACGGAAACTTAATGCATTTGAAAAAAGGGAAATAAAAATAGTCAATAATTTCATAGTTCCATTACAAAAAAATACAAAAAAAAAATTCATAAATAAAATAGATGGTTACCAAATATTGATCTAGGAAAATTACATAATATGTGTATAGAAATAGACTAAAATGTACTTGTCCATTATATATATATATATATATATCTTCACCATGTATTGAAGGCGCAATTAAAGTCATTTGGTTAACTATTTAATAAATATAGTTATAATCTTAATTTATTTAAAATTTGTTTTATGAATACGTTGACGTTTATATGGATTAGGTAAATTAGGATGTGAATTAGTAAAATGTCGACCTAAATCCCAACTCCATTTATAACTAGTTGTACATACACAACAAATAAATGGTCGTGAATTTGCATGAACCATAACATGTTTTTGTAATTCTGTTGGCCATTTAGCTATATAATTACATTTTGGACATGGATAACTTTTAATTTGTTGATTTGATTGATCAATTGATTTATTTATAGAATGATTAATAGTTGAATTAATTGATGAAATATTAAAATGATTTTCTTTATATGTTGTTAATGAGATTGATGTTGTTGGGATAAAATTCTTTTCATTAGTAGTAGATGTTAACGAATTATTTTGTAATTCTTTTTCAGATATTAAAAGATCAAGTTGAGCCTAAAAATCAAAAATGTAAAAAAAATTAATTGATACTTTAAGTGAGTCAATTAAATACTGATCACTGGAACTGCCTAAATTGAATTATATAAAGTGGGTAAGAACCAATGAATGATTTAACGAGACCCTATTGCATTCATTACTAAGTCATATGCTTCATAAATATGAATGATTTATGAACCTTTTTTAATCGAAACACCGACTACAATCTACGGATCATAAAATTTTCTCCTTCTTTTTTTAATTTACCATTGTTTCCTTATGACAAATTCATTTATTACACTTCCATGTAACGTAAACAGTTGAAAAAACATGTGACTGATAGATTGGTTCCTGGCATATTTTCATTCTCATACTGTTATAACGGGAAATTAATTAGTGAAACTTGAAAATTTATTTGATGATTATTATTCATTCAATCATATATGGTGAACTTTTTAAAGATCAACAGAAGGTAATCTATGAACTAAACAAGTGACATATACACACCTTATTATGTGATTTTATTCATGAGCTATTATAAAAAGCTGGATAGACTTATCTAAAACTATCCATTTTTGTATGTTTATCTACTTACAAATATTTAAATGAATAATCTTTCATAAAAGCATCAAAAGATGAGACACTATAAATTAAAACTTTGCTCACTTGAAATAGTAATTTAGATGTTTTACTATTTGAATATTGTGCAAAAGTGCATTCTGATTCTAGAAGACTTCCATGTACATGTGAATAATGCGTGTTAAGTTGATTCATTCCTTCAAACATTAACCCACATGCTGCACATATTGTTGTTCCACGCCAACCTACACGACGTCTCCTACAAATTGATCTAGTATTTGTACGACATGTGATAATACCATTGTCTTTAGTATCATTAGCATCTTCATCGTTAATTAGGTTTTTCTGTATATTATTACTATCAGAATGATTTTTTAATTTTCGATGAATTTTTCGTTGTGTATGTACAATTTTATTACGTGAATAATATAAACGATTAATTTGTCGTGAATATTTTCTCCATTTCATTTTCTCAACTTCATTTATTGATGTTTCCTTTTCGTTCTGTTGTTCTCTAAGATTTTCTTGTTCAATTTTTACTGTTTCTATATCATCTGTAGGCCTATTACGCCATACTGGTGTAGATGTTAAAAATTCATTATCAAAATGAGATTGTTGAACTGTTGGCGAAGGTGTACGTATTATAGAATACATTGAACTACCTTGGATATTATTACTATTATTATTATCAATAACAGTAGTACTAGTACTAGTACTAATAATATTAGCAGAATTATAATCAAAATTATGTTGTATATTATTATAATTCATCATAAGAAATTGGTTTAAACTGTCTGGTAATAATTTCAACTCTGCTGACATCATTTTATTGGTTGTAGCATATAAATTCATATTCATTTTATTAGTTAAATCCGTAAGATAAAATGAATTATTATTATTATTATTATTATAATTGTCATTTATATTATTACCATTAAAATGATTCATACCAAAATAATCGATATTATTCCGATTAGGATTATGAATATTATTAGCACAATATATATTACTAATAATTTTCATTTTATTAGTATATTGCATTAAATCTAATTTAAATTGATCACGAATACATAAATTGATTGGTTCATTTTGTTCATTCATTAATGATAAATCTTTATTAAAATGAATCAAATTTGTTTCAATACTACTATTTTCATTAAAAGTAGTATTATCATTCATTTTTGTTGTAATAGTAGTAGTAGTAGTCGGTGTTGTTGTTGTTGTGGAATTTGAATTAAAACATAATTGACTATCAGTTGATTCAGATAATGTTGTACACTTTGATAAACTATTCATAATTGAATAATAATTTTGTAAACTATTATGATAAATTTGATTGAATGTTTCATCAAATTTCTATATAAATTTAATAATATAAACAAATAGGTTATTAATATGAATTAGATGCTTTAGTATTATTCAAAGCATAATAATGAAAACAGTCTGTTAGACTAAATATCATAATCAGTTAACTAAGCGAATGTACGTAATATGAGATTTGAACCCGTAAATTGGATCTTAAACAGTGAATAAATTAACCTTTAAATACACAGATTACTATCCTGTTGAGCTGTTTTGCCAATAAATACACATCTTTTTTTCTAATTCACTTTATAGAATTAAGCAAGCTAGTTTGGGAAATATTTGTTCATAGAATAATTCAAAGTAAAGTGGGTAAATTAAGGAACATTCTAATGTATAATACTGAGTTTAGGTGTAGATTAAAGTAAAAAAAATTGATTAGTGAAGGTGTGAATAAGACCTATATTACTTGTCTGCTATCATTACCTACTCTGATGTGACTTAAGAATATGTTGAAAGAAAGTTTGGAGTTACCAAACTAACACCTGGTTTGAATTAATTGATATCAATCATGTCGGCAGACGGAAAACATCATTATGGTGTTCATGATCTTTTGTAATTAGTGTGAAATGGATTAAAATCAATTATATGTTCCTCTAGATCTTAAATTGTTTAAAATGTATAGTCTTTAATTTAATTTTATTCTTTCTTCTAAAATCATATTCTTTATAGTTAGTTCTTTACTGTTAAACCAACCTAATGTTAACTGTTGTGAAATTTATTTTTTTTAGTTTTCTTCCATTTTACTGAGATGATACATGGTATAACTGTATACTGATGAAAGTTTATAATAAGTTTATACTTAATAAATTAGTTGGAAATTTAGGTAGAATATCAAAAAAATCCCTGAGATTCAGTTATTGACTTGAATTATACTACTGAATGACTTATTGAATAAGTTACTTTATTCAATAGTAAATAGTGTGATACGAAAAATACATAGTTAAGCCTGCAACACACTTGTTTTTTTTATTAATAATGAACGACCCTACTTGGTGTTACATGTAATCAGCTTAACATAATACTTTTTTGCGTGATGATCAGTGATACATCATGTATGTCAGGACCAATTCAGGTAGAACGTATAACTTAACTAATTATATTATTTCAACAGTTGTTTAATAAACATAAAGCTACCCATAAAAACAATACAAAATCATAGAGATTATAGAATATATAGATCATTACTAGCAGTGATGACAAACATATGTACATTGTTCTATATGAGATTCATCAAATGCATGTATCTACATCCCAGTTTGTTGTTGTTATTATTCACATTATATAACATAAAAATATAGAGATTGTATAATTAAACTACTCACTTGTTGATCAAACTCAATTAAATTAACATATTTAAAATAGGTGTGCAGATATATAAGCTACACCTTGAATACAAACATAATATCCCGAAAGTTTAAATAAAAATTTAATTAAATTTCTGATTTTAAATTAAGATCATATTGAGTAGCAGTAGTAGTGTTAGTCATGACATATATTCTATTTATACAATAATTTGCATAATATTAATGAATTTTACAGATTTTCAATTTGCATATTACTTTGTATTAACTTTAAGATTTACAGTTCATATAAATGAGAGCACATCAACATACATAGGTTTTAATATTTATGTAAATATATACAGCCTCTTTAAAACCAATTATTGTCAACATTATTTTATACATATTTTTAAGCTACTTAAATATTATTCAGTAGGCTTCAATGTCTGCTGAGAATAAAAATTACATGGTTAGTAAGGTGGTTGTAGAGATTGCTGAATTTGATTGAAATCATGAATCGATCTAAGTTGAAACACCGTTGAAAACCTTCAAGTACTGAAGGGCTGTTTATTCCAAGTAAGGGACTACTCAGAAGCGCTCATCCACCACCACACATGAGGGAGTCGAACCCAGAAACTTCGGTCTCCCGAGTGAACGCTTACCCTCTAGGCTACTAAACCATGTCGAACTTCGTGAATGCGCACCGTTAAGTGGACCCATACTAGGACAGAATGTACACCTTTGGCTTCCATGTTTCTCAACATCTTTCTAAATTAGGTCGGTTCATTGATTCAATAATATTATATAATAGTTTTCATACAGGAATAAGGGATTTCAAATTTTTTCCTAACTGAGAAAAATACACCATTAAAATAGATAAACCACATTCATAAATTTAAATTTAATGGAAGGAAATATATTAGTTGCTAAATATAAACCAAAATCTTTTGTAATACATCAATATTTAAATCAATACATAATGGCCTATACATATAATCTTAGCTGATATGAGATTCATGATACCCAGTTGTGATCAGGTAGAACACTTAAGTGAAGGAGAAACTACTTAGTGCACATTATTAACAAATTCCAGTTTACTGTATATTTTGTTAGTAACTAATGCTGGAATTCAGGATGTCCGATTATCCCTATTTGGGACTCGTCAGCTGGATGTACTTGTATCCCTGTGTTATTTTCACAATCGGATTCGAACACATTATCCTTTGATTCAAATCATAATGTAGTGCCCAACAAGCCTGTATGTTAACCAATAATTTAAACTATAGTAATAGATACATAACTCTGTCAACCATATCCAGATAAAAACTGGGTTTAATCTAGCATTTAGACAAAATACCCAATCCTTCATTTTTCCTAAATATCAATGGATATCGTTAAATACTTTAAAAAAAAAAATTTTTGATCTCTCATTAAATGCTTAATTTCCTATTTAAAAAATGGTTATCATCCAGTTTATCCATAACTATCGCTATTGGATGTTTATGGATATTAATAAAATTCATAACTAATATCACAGATTGATCTTAATTATGCAAACATGTGTTCACCACTGACCAATTTCGAGGAATTCTGATGAAAAACCGAAATCAGTAAAATACAACCACATCGAGTATATGAGGCACTTTGTGTTTAGGTTTGCATAATATTGTGAATGGATTGAAATTAAAAATATAAACAGTTAAATTTCTACTTAGTAATATAAAAGTTGATCGCCCGCCAATAGATTTGAAATGTTCTGGGTTCGACAGATGAGTGTACACTTGCGAGGAACCCCATACTAGAAAAGCGCACCTAGCGATTTTTAGTTTAAAATGGTTGTCTAACTGAAAAAAGTCCTTTATGTGACCAATCAATTGTGAGTATGAATTTATCAATATTTTTCCGTTTATATATACATATATATATATATATATATATATATATATATATATATATATATATATATATATATATATATATATATATATATAAGGGTTGGAATCCCTCATGTGGGGTGATGGATGAGCACTTCTGAGTAGTCCCTTACTTGGAATAAACAGCCCTTCAGTACTTGAAGGTTTTCAACGGTGTTTCAACTTAGATCGATCCATGATTTCAATCAAATTCAGCAATCTCTACAACCACCTTACTAACCATGTAATTTTTATTCCCAGATGACATTGAAGCCTACTACTAGTCTCCTTAAAAGAATATGTGCATTAAAATATAGATACACTCATCTGATGAGTTCCAAACAGGATGAAACACGATGTATAGTTTTTTTTCTTAGTTTATTAAAATTTAAAACATGGATACATATTTACTAACACTACTCCATTTGTTTATAAATATAACAAATACTGTAAGAACTTGACTAAGAAAGAAACTCTATAGTTACATTTTCCTTTTTATTTAAACATCTCCAAAACAACAACAATAATAGTTCTCTAGAACTGATCTCAATTTTCCTAATCCGCTAGGGAGCACCAGTTCCCTCAAGATTACAGGTACACCTTACTGACGAGTGCCAAGTAGCACAAAACCCGGGTTCAGGGTTTCCTGTTGACTACCTCCAACCACCATCTAAACTAATTAATAAATAAGTCAGTGTGTGTGTGTTTATATGTAGGTGCGTTTATGTGTTTATAATTACCAGAAAAGTGATTAATAATCAAATCTAATTATTACATCATCATTACATTAAATATCACTTTATTATTTAAAATATCAGTGATGAAAACATACTATTGACACTGATTACTATTCATTTTAGAAATAAAGTCGTTTATAATGCATAAGTCAATCAGTAGCGTAAATAAAAGCTACACAAATAGACAATCATCAAGAAATACAAATAGATTACGTAATAGTGTCGAAGATTTTGATATTGAATATATCGAAGTGAAATTTAAGTTACTTTAATCACCTAGGTGATATGAAAAATTTTCTAAGTGGAAAAAAATGAAATCTTTAGAAATTCTTTCATTAAATAATCTTAAGTTCAACTATGATTTTGAAGAAAATGAAGAACTCAATTAGTAATATTTATTAAGATCATGAACCGATCCTGTAAGCATTGGGTGATCATGTCTTTCCTATTATTAAGATACTCAGAAATGTGTACCATCTTCCTTATCCAAGAATCAAACCTAGTACTTTCAATTTCATGTGTGAACATGGGATCCATAAGTACACAAGCCCAGTGCTTTCAGGTTTACAATGTTTGTCTAACTTAGACTGATTGGTGTGATCTCGATAAAATTCAACAATTATCCACAGCACGATATTGATAATATATTTATATATTTATAAATGATTTTCATTGACTAACTGATGAATTCAAAATAAACAAGTTCTATAACTTAGAAGGTTTACAATATGAGCAAAGCTTGAACTGAATGAACTAAAATATTCGAATGATATAGCATATACAGATTTTCATTTATATCAATCATTACTGTGCCATAAATTGATAAATTATTTTATTAACATTTGAATTAGTATTTCACTTTAAATCTATGTTGAAAAGAATTAAATTGCAAAAGAGATGAAGGTAAATGATTGTTTAATGAACTAAAATGAATAATTATATATCGATCATTGGTTTTCAGTGGTTCTCCAACTGATATCGGATCATCAGAAGTAGCCTGATATTGACACAAAATATAACACAGTAAAATATGGTAAATCAATAATATTACCAACAAGTTAGTGAACATCCTGACTCAGTATTTCAGTGTACAATTAACGCATTATGTGTTTGATGTGAAAGGCACTGGATTGGAGTCTCAGTGTAAACATCCTTATAGGTATGCTCGTACATTCAACTGACTAGTGCCAAATAGAACAAAACAAACATGCTGAATTCTACTCCCAGCCACATAAAAAACAAATTATGTCAGGTAAAGACTGGTTCCTATAGATATTATTTAAAATAATAATTTCAACACTAACCCCTAACTAATATACCGATGGAGAGTAGTGGCGATAATTACATCAAATATAACATGAGTTTCATAGATACATTTTCTTATAGGTTGTGCTTGTCAAAGATTTTTCTTAGTCGAGGTAAGACGTAAAAACAGGCAATACTGCTTGGATGATTCATCTTAATATGGAACTCTGTAGCAGCTCGCCACCCTGATCTCAGTAACAATAGAACCAGAGGACCTCCAGGCGTTGTGGCGGTCACCTTATCATTAAAACCACTGTCCATCCTTTCAAACTCATATTCATGAAAACTATTAAATCCACCATTAACATACTGTTTCAGTTATCAGTATTATTGAATATTTAGGTGCAATTTAATAAAAATTACTTAACTATACATTTGTCAATAAATCGAAAGATCCCCGAAAGACCAGATTTCAGCTGCACCGTCTACTATCAATGATAGTCGAAATAAAGGAACATCAATTGTCTTAATTTTCGAAAGTTTGGATTAATTCAGTGAGAATATCAATTCATATAAAAATTTAGTAACATTTGGTAATTTTAATAGTTGAGATCATGAGTCATTGAAGCTAGCTCACCATGGAAATCCTCAACCAAATCCGCTTCTAGCTCTTCTAGGGCTACTGCCGGTCCCAAGCCCTGTTTAAGAAGGAGGGTTGGGCATGGAGTTAACGACGATCGAAATAGATAGGTCATACATTACGCAAATATTAAAACTGTATCATGAAGCAAGCTCTAACTTGGAATCCTGAAGGGAAGCAGAAAAGTGGAAGGTCAAAGAATACATTACGTCGGGAAATAGAATTAGATATGAAAAGAGGAATAACAACTGGAAAGAGCTGGAAAGGATTGCCCAGGACAGGGTTGGATGGAGAATGTTGGTGGGCGGTCTATTCTCCTTCACGAGGGGTAACAGGCGTAAGTAAGTAAGCTACAAAACCACTTCTGACAATGAAATTTGGTAGATTTAAAAATTAACTAAGATAGGAATACTAATATTTGAAAAAAATAAACTTGATTAACATAAAATAGACCATTGTGTAATTCAAACGAGGATATTGTTCATATATATCTTAGATCAAATAATGTATATTTTAATTTTAAATTTTTTTACCAAAATAAATAAATGTTTTATCAAATGAATTAATTCTATCAGTGCATACGTAGTACATAATTTGTCAACATTGTGGATATTCTTCTAACAGTTGGATTGATGTGTCGATCTAAGCTAGACCTTGAAGGACTGAAAGACCGTTTCGTTTTAGTATGGGGGTACTCAGTAGTGCACATCCGGGATCCCACATGCCTGACTCGAACCTCGGACCTTCGATGTCACGCGAAAGGACCTAACCTCTAGACCACTGAGCCGACATCCTTAATCTGATATACATTTCTACTCATATGAACAATAAATTGAAACGTTTAATCCAAAACTATTCCATATCTTATATAAAAATATTGAGATAAAAAATACATAATCATTAGAATTGAAACTGAGGTAAAAGTTGAACAAGACTAATATGATGTTAAATAATAATTGAACACCAATCATTATGGAAATATTAAGCCTGCAGGTCTGCTTTAATGTTTTGGTTTAAATTAAGTCACGAAACGTCAGGAATATAATTTTCCTAACCATTGGGAAGTAACAAAAAGATATTTATTACTAAAGGAGATTAGTTACGGCCCAAATCGCTAAATTATACGGTAGATACAATATTTAACAAAGTGTTTTTAATTTCTCAGTAAAAATACACATACAGATGAACATGGTTTTCATCAAGTTATCCCATATACGGTTTAGAGATACTCTGTGGTTATAAAAACTGAAATATCATAGAGCTAGATTAATATTTATGATTTAACGATTGGACGTTGAATGCTTTATATTCCAAGTCATTCTTTTATACAATAACTGTCCATACTTTCAAATATAAAATTCCTCAATATTTCCTAATTAATTTAGAGCCTAAATAATGACAATCATAATATTTTTTGTTTATATGTTAATAAGGATAAGATTTTTTTAGAGAGAAATCTCTCGGCCCCTATAATCTCACAATTAAATGGGATTGCGAATATAAATCATAATGATGTCCCTCCCCACCCTCTAGTGGATATGAATAACTCACTTGCCAAATAGTTTATAGGAATTCTATAGTTTCTCAGAAATACATTTAGTAAGCATATCATTCTTGATTGTTTTATATTTGTCGATTGTTTTGAAGAGATAATATATTTTCTTTAGATATCAAATCCTTCTCAATATAACTTTACCTCTCACAGAGACAATCTGTTGCCTTTTTTAATTTCAAAATTTTTCTTTCAATTATCAAAGCATCACTTACATAGAAAATTGTTTAAACTGCCTAATTATTACTAAACACTAATTTTATCTTCACTATACTACTAAAACGAATTAATAATCCGTATTATTTTGTAATTCAGTTAAAATATATCAAGTAAAAATTAAATAAATCTTGATTATTTTGTAACTAATGACAGTTATTCATTATAAATAAGATCTTCGATGGAATAGAGGTCAAAATAAATAAACAAATTATTCACTGATTGGAATCGTGAGTCAATTGAAGCTAGACCACCATGGAAAACCTAAAAGCACTGGACGGCCGTTTCGTCCTAGTATGGGACTCCTCAGTTTTCCATGGTGGTCTAGCTTCAATTGACTCATGATTTCAATCAGTGAAATTTCTAAAATCTCCACAAAACCCCTTCTGAACATAAATTATTCCTTTGAAATACTTTCATGCAGAGAAAATTACGCTATCATATTATCATAATTAACATTGTTTAATCACTGAGTAATGTTAAAGCTCATATTAGCTTATTCCTTACTGCTAGTCGAGTTCGAATTGACCATGGTGGACGAGGAAGGAGGCATCATATTCCTTAAGATTCTAGGTATGTCATACTGATGACTGCTGACTGCTAACCTGCACGAAACCTAGATACATAGATTGCTGTCAACCATATTCAACTGCCTAATATCACGATTAACTTATTCACATTAAACTCTCTTATCACATAGTCTCTAAATATGCTGTATCAAGGAAATATTTGTTATTTGAATGAGTTTTAACAACTAAAGTATTTAAAATTTCAATTTGACAAACTGGACTTTATCATTAAGTTTAATATAATTAGGAATTGAAAACAAATTCATCTATTGATAATTTATATGTACTTGAGTTCTATAGTTATACCAGTAATAAAAACCAATGAGTACTGAACAGTTTCATAAGACTAACATAGGACATGTCATCAGTGTGCACCTATGACCATTTCTAAGAACAAACATATAAATTTCATGTATCATAGCAAATAACTGAATTTCAGAACATTAAAATAGTGTCCAACCATTCTTACCATTTCTACATTAATCAAGATCTAAGTGTAACTGTGTTAAAGTCACTCATTTATACATGATTTATAGTTTAGTTCTATAAAAGATACATTTCATTTTGAAAATTATTTTATAAAATAAACTAATTATTTAATCTGGAGTTTAAGGATACAATCCAATATCTTTTACTTATTGATAGATTAATTACAAACGCTTGTATGCGTAGGCACAACATTTCAATTTTACAAGTAGCAATATTGTGACTGTCTTCCAAGAAGTATATAATCACTTCCTTTGATTAGATCAATCTACATATACTATTAAATGTACACTGAATTTCCAACAATAAAACGTAAGCAGCAAAGTTCATATGGTTTTTATTTTAAAAATGTATATTTTAATAGCAGTAATATGTTGGATTAAAAGATATTTTAGTCATTAAATTGTCAGCATTTCAACTATACTAATCACCATGTTAATAAGCAAATTTCGTACATGTTAAATGGTTGCAGGAAATCGACAGAAGTTATGGAAATTGATATATATGACATTGTTAACTATTCAGTGATCTGTCATTCACGAGATCAATTACTATCTCAATAGCTCAATAGTAACGTCTCAGAATCTGAAACTGGATAATCTATGTTCAAATCCCCAAGAAGCATTAGTCCCCCAATACTTACAAGTACATCATTTTGACAAATGCCAACTAACACAGAGATTCCTCCAACTATTTAACATGAAAAAAAACTGTCTTCTATTGTCTAAAGCATGTGAATTTAACCCAATAAATCTTTATATTGACCAAAATTATTTAATAAATTGTAAGTGTAAATTTATAACAGAGTATCTAGATTTACAATCAACAATACCCATTAAAATATTAACTAAACGATTAATTGAAGTTACTTACTTGATCCAGTCCAGTCCAACCGAAAGATGGAACTTTTAAGAAATCCATTTAATGAAGAAAAATGTATTCCTCAATTTGTATATGGTAAGTCAAATTGAGTCTATTTATATGTCAGAATACATGAAGTAACAAACATTAACTCTATGCACACATACATAATCGAGAATATTACAACTCTTCTGTTGAATATTTAGTGTGTATTTGTGTGGATGTATGTGCGTGTATACAGAAGAGTATATATTTAATATCATTTCACTACCTCTCCCCATCCTTCTATTTTTAATTTTAAATAGGCTGTTAAAATTCATAATTCGTGAGCAGCAACCATTATTCATTACTTCTCACATTTCTTCTCTCTCTTATCTATTCTGTTCAAGTAAAATATAAATTACAAAGGGGGTGGTAAAGAAAACCTATCACAAACCAATCAGTTGTTGATTTAATAATAATGAGAAAAACTCTTAGCCGAATCAACCAATCATAAATGAGAATTACGTAAATTGTGCGTAAAATATAATAAACCTGTAAGATATACATCCCTGTTTGTCAATTTATGTAAATATGTCTTATAAGATAATAGAAAGAATACTGTTGATTGAAATCACACATTCATTTATTGCTTTAATTTATCATAAATAGTGTTTGTAAATCAATAGTTAACGACTGTTATTCATTGACAGAAAAGCTGCAATGAAACAGATTCATTTGGTTATGTTTGGCTTGTATCTTCGCATTGAGGTCTAAGACTGCAACTGACCAGACTGTTATTGGCATATGTGCATACTGTGTGTATGCTTCGATATTGCATTAATTCACAAGGTTTTTGTAAGCAATGATAGATATTGACTAACAGTGGAATCCAGGACGCACGTTTTATCCTATTTGAGACTCGTCAGCTGGATGTACCTGCATCTTAAAGTTGATGTTCACTCTGGGACTCGAAAAGATTACTTATTAAATAAGAACTTTCGTCTAAATTTGATTAAATAGTTTCACATTATTTGGTCGCCGTATTAATGTGAGACATTAAAGAGGAAGAATGTAGTTGTAATATCAAGGAAATATTTCCTTGAAAAAGCTTGGATCAGATTACAAGGCGAAACGTTGGATTTACTTCATAATACATTACCTGAGAATTTACAAATACATTCTTCCTCTTTAGGATATTTATTAGTAATTGGTATAATAAAATAGAATTTATTATATTGTCCAAATGGAATTATGCCAAATTAAACTCTCTAGGACATTCAAGCATTGTACATGTAAAATTATTATTAAGATATATACTTTATGTGCATTTTGAAGATAATTCTCATTTCAGTAGAATGTTATTCAATATCCCCTGAATATTCGTAGATTTTTCAGGTGCTTTCAACTTTTTGATGTAAACCAACTTTTAAGTGCATAAAATATTATGAAAAAGACGAACTTAGACATCGATTTCAGTGGTTAGCATCAAAGTAGACTGATTAAAGGTCTTGAAGGAGTTCATTACTTACATTAATAAACACATTGAAAGTAATCAACCAACAATATTATGTAATGCATCTCGGTAGCCTATTGGGGTCAGTTTTCCTAAATGAATATTGAAGGTTCAAGCCACTCCCTAAATATCAAGCTTTATACATTATACTAGTTCATCAAGTCTATTAAATCATCGACTACTGGATTGAGACATGTCGATATTTGTAGACTATCTGGTTAGAATCCATGCAATTACGGTAACGATGTTCGGAAAGTTTGATAGACTTGGATCACAAGTCAAAACAGCACAGATTCATTTATTCTTCGTCTTTCCTTAGTTCTTCACTTTCAAAATTATTTTTTACATTTTAGTTGGCAAATTCTTTTTTTATGGAGAATAATGTTTATGCCTAATAATTTCTAATATCAGTGATATTTTTACTAATCCTACTATTCTGGCAGTTTTCTTGATAATTTCATCTTGCTTTGTTAATACGATGTGGTGAATTTAACAGATACATATATGTTCCACGTTCTATTTTATGCGTGACTGGTTAGATAACGACAGTATCATAATAAAAACTGATCGAACTCAAAACATGTTTTCCTCATAGAAAATAAATTTTCCTTGATTGACCACAAATTTTTTCAACATATGCACTGAAAAATACCAAAACAAAAACGAGACAGCTGTTCATGATTTTCAATGGTTTTGAGACCAACGTTCCATAATGAAAATTACATTCACAATAATAAGGAATAATCCAGTGTTCTAATTATCTATTGATTAATAATATGAGGAAGTATCAAATACCTATCACTACTGCGAAATTTCAATTAATTCATGTAAACGATTTAGGTTAAACAACTATTTAAAACCTGGAAGAACTGGAAGCCTGTTCCATTCTAGAATGAGACTCCCCAAAAATGCACACCTACGAACATGCAACCAATAATCGATTCCAGAACATTCGGTCTCGTTCAGGAAAGCTTAATCTCCAAACCACTCACCCGGAAGATGGTTGTACGATATTGCGGATTGATTGAAACTAGATTTTTATATAAATGAGTTTCAGCTCAGTAATTTACAGGTTGTGTTCACGCGCGCAAAGCGGAATATTCTGGGTCGGGAATACGCAATTCCGAGGATTCTCATACTAGAATGAAACGACCTTACAGTGAATTCGGTTATTCAACATGTGTTTTTTTACGTAAATCAGGTTGTTATTACAATGAAATTCAATAAACTCAACAAATCTCATACTAGAAGGATTTTTGTGTGGATATTATAGTAATTTCAATGGTTAAGATCATGAGTCCAGTGCTTACAGGTTTCCATGGTGGTCTAGCTTCAATTTACTCATGGTCTCAACTGTTGAAATTACAATATTATCCACAAAAAAGCCTTCTGATATAAATTAACATATGCTCACTAGTGACTGACTTCAAGAGGTATTTCCTGGAGTTCTAGTGATAAGCAGTGAGCAGTGGATTTCAACCAGGTCTGGTATGAGATAGTAACTCATTAAAGACAATGGTGGATGTGTCGCTCAATTTGGTGGATTGGTTGAAGTTAGACATTAACATCGTTGGATGCCGACTCAGTGGTCTAGTGGTTAAGTGCTTGCGTGAGAGACTGATAGGTCTTAGGTTCGAATTTCGCAGGGGGGTCGTGGCTGTGCACTGCTGAGGAGTCCCACACGTAGGACGAAACGTTCGTCCAGTGCTTCCAGGTTTTCCATGGTGGTTTAGCTTCAATTGACTCATGATCCCAACTATTGAAAATCTCATACTAATATAAATAATTGTTGAAATTCACATGTTCATTCGCTGAATGTATTTAGGTATTTATACATGAAGTACATCTTTTTATTGATAAATATTTTTAAAATTTATTTCTAGAAAATTTATCTATCAAAATTCTACAATGACTACTATTCCTCCCCCTCCACAATCATTATAGATATAAATCTTATTGAGCTTGTTAACTATATAAACCTTAAAATAAAGCACTAGTTAGGAAAGAAGAGATTTTCTGTAAAAACATCAAAACTCAGTAATGTCGTGAATGCACAATACTCACAATTTTCACATTAAGACAAGACACATATCTAGGACTGTCTAGTTTCATTGGTTGTCTAACTAAAGTCAGTTTGTGCTGTAAAACTACCAGGAAGAAATATTGCATTATATTAACTTTTCTTTCTCTTTAGTGTGATTAACTAATTTGCTCGTTCTTTTGACACGACTTTTCATTCATCTATAATATTAGCATAAATGTCATAGGATTTAGTTGGATGGTTTTTTGATCAATCAATCACCGGTAGAAAACCCAATAAAAACCGACTATTTGGTTTAGTTTAACTCTGCTTGTCACATATTACATCCAATGATTCTAGGTAGCATTGAGCATAGGAATTCCGAATATCGGAGACGACTAAGTTCAGTTAGTCAATTTAATGATATGGAATGACAATAATTCGATGTTAATGGTGATTGACTGTGTTCATAGCCAACATTGCTGAAGTTCACTAGTTAGTCTGTTCCCTAAATTTTTGAACAGTTGATTTGTGAAAATATCCCAATAACCATTAATCCATATATATAATATAATATAATGCAGGGAGGTCACAATTAAAATCTTATTCAAAAAATGTTCGTCATTATGTATGACCACGTTGATTGCTCTGATATACATTTACCTATTGAGTTATAATTAAATTCTTAAGTACTTTTCAAACAGGATCTGATCATTGTTGTAAGATGCAGACTACCTACTTGATTGAATTCAGTGGTTGGAGACGTTCAGTTATATAGCTCAGTCATAGTGATGCATATGCATTTGCTCTTTACCGTACTTTAGATCATGAATTCCAGTCTTTCTTAATACATACCGTTTTATGAATTATGAATTGGTCTTTCTGTTCATCATTGTTCATACTTTATATAGATTCCTTCGCTAGTTATTTTGCTAGTTTCTAAATATTAAGCTAGTGGGACGTGGCTAACCGACTTACTTCCTGATGATGATATGCATTCAATACACCCTATTCTTTATCAGCTTACTGAATGATACCAAATATGGGAAAGATTACTTGAAATTCTTAATGTTACTCAAATGACAATGGAAACTTGTTGCTGTTCAAATAAAAAGTAATATGATCTCTTCTAAATAACAAAATTAATTTTAAGCTTGAATAACAATTAAAATTTATCTTTACGCTTTAATTTCCAAAAAAAATAATAATCTATTCTAAGGCAATTATACAAGACACGTAGATGAACTCAAGTCATTTAATAAGACCTGATTACAAATCACTGAGTGAATAATATTCACTTAGTGTTGGTTAATTACATAATTAATTGACCACGCAGGTAATCGATGTATTCACTTTAGTTACAATGAGAGAAATTATTATTATTATTATTATTATTATTATTATTATTATTATTATTACTGTACTATTTCTACCTAATTTCACTCAACCTTACTTTCTGCTCACCCTCCCCATCATCCTTGTTTATGAATATCATTTATATAACTGGTGCAAATTACATAACGATAATTTGGTTCATTTCAGACAATGTATGTGTATGTATTTAAATGTATGTGTGTCTGTAAGCTTTTTAATTCAAATTCAGTTTAAGTAAATATGATTGATATAAAGTGTATGCACATATAATCAGGTATTACATCATTAAACATTGACAAGATCGGAGTAAACTGATCACATAACAGAAGAAACTAATGAATAATAACAATAATAATAATTTGATTGATTTTCTGCTTTCAATCAAACAAGCCTGTCAACAGGTAAATTAAAATGAATTTTTGTTACATCACTATAACCATGGATGTGAATATACATAAATTGGCGTTGAACATAGCTCAATAACCCATTATTCCAGCGTATGAACACATACATACACAAATAAACACGAACAAATGGATTTAAGAAATGTAATCTTAGATAACCACTTAATCTTTTAGCAAATATTTTGTTTACATTTTAGTGTTGGTCAAATTCTATCGATCATGTAAATTCAGAGCCTCTGTTACTTAGGTTGGAGAGCCGATTGGCTCAACACTCCTGTTGATAAAGTAGAACGACTAAATTGTTGTTGTCACATTAGAGAACAACAACGTTTATATGAATACGTTACATGGATATTTGAAATACACTATTTGAATACCTGTTCATTCCATAGTACGCACATATGCATGGATGCAGTAAAGTTGATTACCAGACCGAACTCCAGTAGTTAAGACCAATGAACAATAGATATACTCCCCACAATACATTAAGGCTGTTAGAGTCATGGTGTAGAAATGTTCATCCGAACACTTGTATATTCTTAAAATGATGATGAGTCGTTTATAAACCACATGGTATCCTCACCTTCATACCATAATGAAATATTGTGTCAACCCTTGTTCCTCAATTTGTAGATTACGGTTTATGGTTATCGATCAGGTATTGCACTAGATCAAATTTTCCTTTCAGACTTAGGCAACAAAAGGAATACCCATATCGTTTTTAGCCACATTTTAGATACGAAAAGTGTAGAATCATTAAAAAAGGATAGAGCCAGTCGTGAACCATCAACGACTATACGTTACATGCATTAATGAAATATACGAGAAAGGGACGTTTGTATTACACAGTATGTACATAGGTATAGATGCTTATTACCGCACGGGCATATTACCTACATATATATGATGCTCATGCCAAAGAAATTTATGCTCCATAACATCTTCAAAGACGCAAATGTAATCCACTATTTTGCTTTTACAAAACACGCCCATAGTACCATTACATTATCTAGTGGGTTCTTTAGCATTCAAATTACAAAACAAAGTGGTAAACTAGCCAAGTCTTCATCCACCGCTTATATTCGTTCATGGAGCACAGCCTCACTGTCTCCAAGACACCACACAGAGGTCTAGGTTAGAGTCTGTCTTCGACCAACTAGATAACTATTTGCTCAATAATGGTTTAAATGACTCGAAATTCCTATGAAACTTGCTTAGTATTAAATGGCAACAAAAAATAAGCCTAAAGTTGTAAGTTTCAAATACTAATAAGAAACGGCCGTCCATTGCTTCCGTATTCTCGTTGATTGTCTAGCTTAGACCGACTCATGAATCCAACTATAAAATTATATAATAGTTGTCTTCTTAAAAAGATAAACTGTTTAATTCTTTGAAATGTATTGATACATTTCTAGTGTCATCAACAAATGTCTATTTATATTTATGTTTTGACAGATTGATGACAGAATACTTCTGTATATCAGAAAATTTAAGAAATTTCTATTATATTCAAATTAAATCTTCAGATAACTGAAGTAATTTCACAGTTGTATTTACTAGATTTTAAAGTCTTACTATTCATTTTATGGGAGTTTGTAATACTGTACTACTGTGACAAAAGCCTTTTAGAACTTCTAAGCATTAAAGTATTATTTTTGAGTTTTATTGGAGTTTTATTTGAGTTTATTCATTCACTGTGTATCCAGGTGAAAATTGATATTGATAAGTATATTCTCCTGACAATAATTAAGTATATTAATACCATTCAATTATGATAATTCCAAATGAATAGTCAATTGTCCATTGTGGTTTGTAGTTATTTTCCGTAATGTAATTTAATACATATAACTGCTGTTCACGTACAATTTGTAATTCCATATATATTTAGTTTATTAATGAATAGGATAACTCGGTATGTATAAATCAATTAAAACTTTTTTTATTTTTTACATAACAGTAACAAAGAGGAAATAATTTAGAAAATTATAATCAATTTGTGTGAGATTTATACCTTGAGACATTAACAAAATCCTTCAAATCAACCCAACAGAAATGAAATTAACTCAATATTTTGGTCTGGTGTGGACTCAGGGGTGATTGTAAACCAGAGAATACTTAATATATCTGTTCGCTCTAGTTTATTAATTCTTCTCAATTTACAATGATGAGGTTGAGAACAGATCGTCTTTCAAACTCATAGTGATCATGGTATATATATAAAATATCAAGCTTGAACCCAGTATTTGATATTAACCGCTTCAGTTAATCATTAGATGTGTAGGGAGTAGCACCCACATGTGCTATTCTAGCTTTCTGAAAATTCAGTTAATTTATTCGTCTTGAGTCACATTTTTTACCTTGTCAGTTATTCGCCAATAATCTTGAGTGTTTTCATTTGAGAATATGTATTTATCGCTTACTCCATTCATCATGTCTTCAGCTTATTCTTCTATCTGACTATAAACAGTTAGTCATGCTTTATCAGATGGAATTGGCAAGCTTGTCCTGTCCTGTCCATTTCGCTTCACTTCCCCGTTTATCTAAATGCCTATCTGATTTAATGAGCACATGAAATACATTCACCCAACCTAATCCGTATCTATCATTTTATCACCACCGTCACTCAGATGGAATTAACCCAAGTGTACGGAGTTATATGGAATGTTTATATTCATAGTATGTTGGTTCATCCAAATCGAAGTCAGACCTCGGGCCTATAAAGGAGTGAGCCACAACAGCTCCGCACCGTCAGTGCCTTTCAAATTAGATTTATACATATATCTGTTCACTCTTTACTGGTTTCCATTCTCTATCCCAGTTAATAGCAGTCTGTAAAGGAAAATAATTTCGAAATATCTTTGCCGTCATAGAAAAATTAATCAGGGTAATCTATCCATAAGACAGATTGATAAAAATGATTAAGTTTAAAAGTATACTGGAACAACTGTTCGATAATAACTTTTTTCATTGAATTTCAACTTTTAGTAGTCATGGTCACTTAGAAACCTTGTCCAAACTGGATGAAAACTCAATTTGAATAGATTCGTAGGTTTTATTCATCATGGATCGATCTCATTTGGCGTGGCATTGAATAACATGGACACCTGCTATGTTCTACTATAGAACCACTAGACGGTGGGCACTCATGATTCTGTCGGAGATCAAACCAGGACTTACAGGTTTAGAGATGATTGTCTAAATATTTCACTCTCAGCATGTTTGAATGTCACCAATCACGTTTCCTTACCATGAACTTCAGGAACTCATGAAGCAAGTTACAAGTAAGCTGAGATCGGTACGTGACTTACACTAAATAAACCAATCTCCATAAATATTGTTCAACTAACCTGTGGTGGTTTTCTAAGTATTGCATATACTCAAGGGTTGATGTTAAACAAGTAGAATGTTTGCCATACACTACTTTTTATTTAAACAGCTTGTGGAGGTTTGTTCAACTTTTAGTTATCAAAAGATACATTAATTGTCATTTCAAACTTTACTTATTCTTTTCTAACCAAATTTGATTAAATTTAATGATAGGTTTTCATTAGGTTCTTCATACTTCTTCAACAGAACAACTATCATATATTCATCTGGCTTGATTATTTAAAATACTGTAATCTTATTGTACTAACTTTTAGGAAAGCCTATAATAGACATTACTCTCATGCATACATCACCTGTTTATTAGACTTAACCAATGGGAAAGTTAACTGGTATGGTGTAGCTGAATAACTTATGCACATTTAAGGGGGATATCAAATACTTCAACAACTACTTTGTTTGTCCTATCTTAAACTAGTGAGTAGACCAACCTGGATACTCCTAAACTATACTTTTATCGAAATGTCCTCATACAGCCTTTAGAACATTTAAAATTCATAAAAAATTTTTTTGGTCATAACAGTCAAAATGACAGTATTGAATATAAAAAATGTTACTTTTTTTAAACAAATTGTGCACAAGATCTAAAGTAGCTAGTCTCTGTCTCAATTTACTTTTTAAATAAATAAACCTTCAAAAATATAGTTTTTTTTCCATAATTAATTGAATAATAGACGCGCCAGTGAAGTAGGAATGTTAAAATAGGCAACGATTTTCCCGCATAACTCTCTTATATCGAAATAAGCCAATGATGATTTGCTTAAAACTCTATCTCCCTGACTATTCAGTGGATGACGATTTTCCTATAAAAACTTATTGTAACTATGAGCAAGATTCAGTAATGAACCCTTCATTGTGAATACAGTTCCGCTTAGATATGTATGGTTAGACAATGGTATTTTTATACGGTGGTAATTATCAGAAAAAATTGAGTTAACCGATTGTTGATATGGTCAGTCTTGATTGACATTAAAACATCCTATTGAGTAACTGTCTGAACTTATTAGTTAAAAATGTATAATATAATAATGTTTTCAACAACAGATACATGATTCCAGCCTCGGTACAAATATCGACATGAATGCAGATACATTCAGCTGACATTGTTGGGTGTGCTACTTATATTGACATAAGTAGTATATGATGTTAGTCGTGAACAGAAGGTCTGGCAGCAGTTAGGCAAGAGGATCGAACAGTAAAGAATGGAAACAAAATTTAATTTGTATGAAAATGCAAGAACAATGAAATCTGAGTCATTTTGAGACAATCGATGAACATTTTGCAAATTAAGCATTTACTTTATGATTGTTAAATTTTATTAGCAAGTCCTATAATTTTGTGTTAAATACATTCGATTGTCCCCACTGGTGTTCTTGATTCACTACATGTTCTAAATGAAATGAAGTACATATCTTTTATTCTATTTCTATCCACAAATCATTCGTTTATTTTGTTTTTGAATATATTTACATTGAAAATGTTTTGCATAATAGAAAATTTATATTCTCCACTTTGATAATGAGCACTAACTTTCCGCCTAATAGAAATTTAAATATACCGTTACCTGTATATTATTTAAACAACTGATCCATTTCAATGTTACTTGTCCTTTTATTATACATTATAAATGTTAATAGTGTTTACATTATCAATACATGTAAATTATTTACTTATTTCTTTAATGAAAAATAAAGATTTTAATTATATTATCATTAAATGTTAAGTTACTGATTTAAAAATTTGCATTTTTTTATTCAACCTTATTAACAACCTTGTTAACTTTCTTAATTTCAGATTTATTTATATTCTATCTTAGAAGAAAGAAAGAAAAACTTATAAGAGTTTTGTAGTTTATATGTTTATATCAGCTAAATAGATTTAGCCGCCATCTCTCCCCTCCCCCGAGAAAGTAAGGTTTATATAGTATAGATTACTGAAGTATGCTATTTAAGTAAAAATAGACTATTTTTCCTGTTGTATAAAGCAGGTTTAATTCATTGAAATGTTGATAGGGTGTAAAACGGTAAGTCAACGGTTAAAACATTCAACTTTTCATAAATAGGTTGTAAAATCGAATAATATTTTATCTACCCTGGGTTTTTTTCCTCCTTCAGTTAATATTAGTAGTTCTGATATTTCAAAAATTACTGTTTCTTCGAAATTCTCGTTTTTGATTCTAATGGTTCATATTCTCACAGTGTTGATATTACGAACTGTAATTGGCTAGTTCCTGTTGACATACGTATGCCCTAAGTAAACTTCTTCCGTATTATTACTAAATCATAAGTTTTTAATAAGGTTAGACTGTGGCTATTAGTAGAATCTTAGGCGTTCATTTCTTCCCGTAATTTCTGAGATAATTTAGAATAAACATATCTTGAGATGAGGAGGTTGGAAGTGTTTTGGTCATAAGGCAGTTTCCAGTCTCTACATAACTGCCTCGGTAATTAATAAGGATGTCAATGATTCCATTGGAGTCGCTTTTATTTGTTTATATATTTTGCAATTGAATCGAAAATATAGTGTCAGACACAAGCAGATGAGATCAGTCAGGTTTTGCGTCTGAATTTGGGTTTATTCCGAAAGATTTGAATTATTGGCGATGAGTATGAATATAATGTTCTTTCCTAGAGTGTGGTTCGATGAATATGTTTTAAACTATAACACTGAAGGATGAAATCATTTAGTCATTGATCTTATTACCTTTGATTTTATCTAACGACTTTACATTTGGTCAAGTGATCATATGAGTCTACCAGGTATTTCAACATCTCGAATATCTTATGTTGTAAGACTATATTTGAGGTCCCTGGGAATGTAGTGACTAGTCGTAAAACAATATTTAGCTTGTGTAATTTTGATCTTCTATAGAAATGAAGAATAATTGGTCCATTAGACTTGATTCGCAAAAAAATAGCATAATTTAACCATCTAGCTTTGAGATGCAACATCTTCATGGTTGTTTTCAAATTTATGCTCACTCTATAATCCATTCACTAGATATCATTCATATTTTACAAGTGAAAAACTTAATTGACTGTTATGTTTCCCCCACCCACCCCCTCCCATATAAATATAAATATTAACATTGATGAATGAAACCAGGCGTGCAGGTTAGTTAGTTAGTTCATTGAATCAATTCTCTGATAAATTCAACTGAAAATTCATCTTTTCTTTTTTGGAGGGGCACAAAATAATCCTTAAAAATGAGAAAAGAAAATGGATATTATTATCCTTCCTTTAACAAAAAAAATTAATTTGTCTAGACGAATTTAAATTATCTTATAACGAGCTTGAACACTTGTCGAATAACTTCTTCTTACATCAAATGATGGATCTCTTTCTTAATTTTCATATCATTATTAGTCTTCAAATGAACGACACCCTGGCACAGACACACACGAGCGCTCACTCACTCACACACACATAACTTCATTACTATTGTACACTCGTTTATGTTCTTCACGAATGTTATATCTCTTCGCAAGATATTGTATATCATGGTATAAAGGAAATGCAATGATTATTTGAGTCGTAAACCAGCACATTCTATAGTTATATTCTTCCTTGATATTGATGACAACTCATCTCAATTGAATGAAATGAGTGATGACATAACAATGAATGAATTAAACAAAAACAAACTTTAATCATTCCAATCATTCTTATACAAACAAACTATATTTATCTGCATACTCATACAAATACAGTGTATGTATGTGTGTGTGAGAGAGAGAGAAATACATTAAAAAAGGTGTCCTGAACAGGACATTATTTCTGTTAAAATGATTTGAAAAACATGTTTCACTATATAATTCTGACTACTTACAAACAGTTGGAACTGATTATAACAAATTTTCTATCGAGCTTTTCCAAACTCAATATAGAATGCAATTACAATGCATTACATAGGTGTTAATACATAATAAGTAGACTAATTAATGTTTTATAGATTATATGAAAGTATTCATTAACAATATACCGAAAAATGTTGTTATAAACTACATTATGAACAAACTTTATCTAAACAAATATTTAAAATCAGATAGGTTTTGTGGATATCATAGTAATTTTAATGGGTAAGATCATGAGTTCAGTGCTTACAGGTTTTCCATGGTGGTCTAGTTTCAATTTACTAATGATCTCAACTATTGAAATTACTATAATATCCATAAAAAGCCTTCTGATATGAATTGACATATGCTCACTAATGACTGGCTTCGAGAGTTATTTCCTGGAATTCGAGTGAGAAGCAGTAACCAGTGGATTTCAGCCAGGTCTGGTATGAGATAGTAACTCATTAAAGACAATGGTGGATGTATCGCTCAATTTGGTGGATTGGTTGAAGTTAGACATTAACATCGTTGGATGCCGACTCAGTGGTCTAGTGGTTAAGTGCTTGAGTGAGAGACTGATAGGTCCTAGGTTCGAATCTCGCCGGGGGTGTCGTGGATGTGCACCACTGAGGAGTCCCACAATAACACGAGACGTTCGTCCAGTGCTTCCAGGTTTTTCATGATGGTCTAGCTTCAATTGACTCATGATCTTAACCACTGAAATTATTTTGGACATGGAAACACAAACACAGTTATTTCTTCCTAGCATGGAATTCCTCAACAGTTGTCTAGTACTTTATTATTCATGGTTTAACTATAATTAATCGATCATTTAAGCAATTAAAATTATTATCATTTTCATTTTACTTCTGTTATAATTGAAAAAGTCACTTTTAAGATTTATAATCTTTTAAAATAGACGTAGCCATGGTTGTTTTTGTTGTCTTATCTTTCATTAACATAATAAAAATTAATTAATTTTTTTAGTGTCATCAGTTGTATGCTGTTTCGTTTCAACGTTTTTCTCCGAGTTATAACTAAACAAATTGACTGAAAAAAAGCACTGCTTCATTTGTTCTTCACTAATAATAGTAATAATAATAACCATGACATACTGGACACAGTGTAGAAAAATGAAACAAACAATTGTGATTACATAATCTAACGAATGAAGAAATATGATTAGTATAATACTAATGGTAATTATTATTGTCATCATCATCTTCGCCATCTATTATTATTTTTTTTTGGTGAAATTTGCATTTTAACTCATTTTTCTGAGTGTATGAAGTTCAACGTTTTATGAATTTGATGCATTCATTTCAGTCTGCGTATGTGTGTATGAGAGAGAGAGAGAGAATGAGATGGCGTCAATGTATCCAGGTATGTATGTGTATAATTGTATGTGTGTGTACGTGCTCCGAACGAATCAATATAAGCATAACCATGCAAAGAGGCATAACTAATGACACATTATTTACATGTACGAGAAGGTGAAAGTATAAAGTGAAAAATTAGAGGTATATAGATTTAACGCGACTTACTGTAGATTTTTGTACTTTTTCAGAATACAGTTTTCACTACTTACCGATCTTAGCTCGTAAATCATTGAAAATCAAGTACTAAATAAAAGTCATATCTCATTTTAAGATAAATTAATATAGTGTACTCACGATTTCACGTAATAGAATCCAGAATTACAGCATATTTAATATATTCCCACTAATTAGTCAATATCCATAAGTCTATAATTCAATTTAAATCGATTCATAGTTATTATAAATGTAATCAGTGATAAATAATACATACTTCTCATTTAGTATAATTATATAATTTCATATAATGTCTATTGTATGATATATTCCCTCATTCCACTTTTCAAATGTATATACACATGTTATCAGTTCGTTCATAGATACTAAACATCAACAATATTTATCTTACAAAACCTCGTTTGACTCTATTGACCAAATCTAAGTATACAATAATAACTGTATAGTGTTTTATAGATAGATGGCATCTAAGTAGATCATCAAATATTGGGGATCGATGATTAGGTTTTAACAAATAATAATGTTTTGATATACTTCAACGAACTCTCACAATAAATATATGTGTAAAAAATAAACTGATTGTCAAGACGGAGTCGTAATGAAATTTTTCAAAAATTTGGATATACACCATGTTAGTCAATGACCGAAGCAAGGACAATCTCTCATTATCATTAATTCATTGGATATGGAAACTGATCATGCGATCTTTATTTCAAATCCTGATATGTTTCACACTGGAATATGGCAGCTGTCCTGTAGTTTTTTGGATTTTCCATGGTTCTTTCCAACTCATGTCGATTACTGACAAAGATAATCTTCACATTGAACTAATTTTCTTAACCTACCCAGTTAAATTAATGGATCTCTTGTACACAAAATAATTTTGCTATCAATTCGAACATATTTGTTAAATATCACAAATTTTTACTCATTTGTCTAATATGTAGACACAAATATGATTAAGTGAATATAAAAGTAAATTTTCGTTGCAAGAATTAGAACGATAAATGAGCTAAATTGATTAATTGTATGCTATAAGTGTGCATGAGATCTGTTAGGTTCCGATAAACATAATGAATGGTAATTCTTGGGATCCATTTATGGACCAATGCTAAATGTATATTTTTATCGTATAATTGTTGAATAACTAAACTATTCATATTCATGTTCCTCTTATTATAAACTTTATTTTGATCTTTGAACCATTAATATACGTTTTACCATTCTTGAATTATACCCTGTCTATTAGTTACTGCCTCCCACATTCACAGCCATATTTGGCCAAATTTTGTACAAATGTTATTTTCTATTTCATGCCACGTTGTGGTCTGTTTGATTAATGTATAAACTCAGTATGTTTGAAATATAAGGATTCATATTACAGAAGCTGAAACTGGTGTTCTGGACTTAACTGGCTGGGCTAGGCGGAAAGCAGGATCAATCAGGATTCTAGGCTGCTCGCACTTGTTTTACGCGTCCTTGGTATGATCGATAATTCGCTGCTTCTGATTGGTGACTTTGGGCTATAACAAGATCAATGCCTGCCACGTAAGTAGTAACTGGAACAGTAGTGATATAAAAATGCTCATGAGATATATGATTAGTAGTAGTCGTAGTTGTAGTGCGGTATATTCTACTGATGTCGACAAATATAAGTAGCATGCATCACCAGTTGAAAGTGAAATACAAGGGGACAGAAGAGAATGAGGACAAAGAGTGATTAGTATCGAAACGAAGAAACAATGAAATCTGAGACAATTGACTGACATTTTACAAATGAAGTATTTGATATATGGTTCTCAGATTTTACCATGATATTTTGTAATATTGTATCAAGATGCATTTACTTGTCCCTACTCTATATGTTCTCGCTCACCATAGTAATGGTGGTAGTAGTGTAGTGAACAAAACACGAGTGGGGGACAACCGGATGTAACTAACATGAAATTACAGGACTTGTCAATAAAATCTAACAGTCATAAAGTAAATGCTTAATTTTCAAAATATCCACCAGTTGTTTCAAAATGACTCAGACTTCATTGTTCTTGCATTTTCATACAAATTGCATTCTGTTTCCATTTTTTACTGTTCGATCCTCTTATCTCTCTGCTGCCAGACCTTCTGTTCACGGCTAACATCATGTACTACTTATATCAATATAAGTAACACACACCACAGTAGTAGTAGTAGTAGTAGTTGTTGTTGTAGCGAAAAGATTGTGTGAAGTTTTTTTATAAAAAAACAGAACCATGGAAAAATTTGTGTAAAAACTATGTTTATGTGTATACTGGAGAGATGTTTCAAGGATTGACATCATGAAATGTACTAAATAAATGAATATTTTTTAATGAATTAAATATGTAGTGTTTTCTTGTTTGAATCATTATTATTATTATTTTCGTTATCATCTTTAAAAATTGAATTTCTCTGATGTTTAGTTCAATGGATAAGTTTGAAACAATGATGATTAATGTAAAAATTTAATTGATATATAAATTTTTTGCAACTTGTCACTCCCCCTCCCCTACTCTTCTACTTCCTGTACTCTTACTTTAAACCATTGTTAGTAATTCAGTCTCATCAAACATAAATTACTTTACTGACACTCTAAATATACTCATAAGTAATAAACTGTAGGTAAATATCGGTTCAATATTTTGTAGCTAGACAAGTGTTTGTGTACACATGTACGTGTATGTATATTTATATACAACACAAAACTTACAGTATGTAGCGATCTAAGAAGTCATGTTCACTTATTAGTTTAATCTTAATTTAATTCAAATTAAACGTTTACTACTATTACTACTAGTTAATGAGTAAAAGCTTATCAGTTTTTGCTTCTTAGCTTAAAAATAAAACTGAATCAATGTACACGAGTCACTTGAAAAAGTGTTTGTTTGTTTATTTCTAGAAAGAAATATGCACATATATGGATACAATCGTATATCATTAATTATAAAATGGATTGTATTTCTTTCTGAACCAGTGGAGTGAAAAGAAACTTTAAAAAAACAAAGTATGTATAAAAAGAAACAGAAGCTAATGAATGTTTATTAAATTCGAATTTTCTTACATTCACATACATGTGTGTACAAAGTTAATGAGATTAATAGCATAATGTTATATTTAGTGCTATAGTTTGAACATTGATCAAAAGTATCTATACATCATGTGTCTACAGATATATGCTTATATTGTCCAACATACAATGTGTTGTCATGCACTCATTGCTCTTCTAATATAATTCAATAGTGAATTAGAATAACATTTTTGATTGTCATTTCATATGAATAAATTAAGTATTCACTACTTTCTATACTCTTTAAGATAAAAAACAAACAAACAGTCGACTGAATTAATTCTCTGTTAAATTTACTTGAAAATTAATGTGATCACCTATATATATTTTTTTTCGGAAAAATTACATGTGTCCATAAAATACACATGAATGTACTTAATAGTGAACGATGTACACATTAATGATACTTAACTTAATTTGACTATTAAAATCTGCTTTATATTCAAGTTTTTTTTCTAATTTAAAACTAAACTGTATGATCATTTCAGGAAAATAGATTAAAATAATTTCACTATGAATTTTATGTTTTTATTTAAATAACGTAAAAATAAAGTGTTAACTTGTTCAACTACTGAAAAGTGAAAAAAGTAGTCCGAATAATAATGCGAAAACTTGTAAATCTTTTATGTTTTCATGTGATTAGCGTAACACATAAATACAACTTTTATAGCATTATTGTAATTGTATTTCCATATACCACTATGTTATAACAGCACTACAATTTCCTGTAATAAAATTCGGAATATTTGGAATTTTCAGACAGCGTTGTTCTGAGCACCACCACCACAACAACAACTACTACTGCTTTTATCCTACTTTTATCTTCACAAATTATCCATGTACATTAATATAAATGAGTCTAAATATTCGCTTCAATGGACATACTCTAATGTTCTTTGATATCGTTTCCAAAGGTTCATTGACTATTTGTAAACATCATTTTTATCAAAATGCTAAAATAAACTCAACATACGTGATTGATATATCTACTCACATGATATATACTATAAACTAAATTCAACTAAATAGTTATTGCAAACCAGCATATACTGGTTACGGTTGTTTTTTTCATTGCTTAGAACTCCTTGGGTTTGTCGAAACACTAACTCACCAAAGACAGAATTAATCAACTTCAGATTTTGTGAGGAATGTGAGATTTCGCTCTAATAGTTCAGGTTTCTAAAATTCAATCACTTCAACCAACCAATTATGAACGACACACGAGTGAAATTTATACAAAATTAGTGTTCATTAATTATAAGGTTATTGCCAGTCATGAGCAGGGTAAAGGACGAGCGCCGGGCATACGATCAGCATCCTATCCTGTAAAAAACAACCATACATAAAAATCATTGAAGCCATTTGAACTCTGACCTGAGAGCTGAAGGGTTCTCATTCAGAACAATCATGACGTCCAATGGTGAAAGAAGAGATTCTTCGAAAATCACAAGGACGATGCATCCTTTAACAACCACAGCAACAATTAATATAGGGACATGGATTGTCCGGACAATATGAAACATTTGAACGATCAGTCAATTAGCTGCGAAAGTGAGAAGAAACAACTTGACTGTGTTCGTAATCAGTGAAACCATCGAATCTAACCTGCTGTTGTATTCTAGTTATAAAGAGGAAGATGCTTCGCATACACACAAGGAGTTGCACTGATGCTGTCTAAACAAGCACATAAAACACTTATACAATGGAAATCTCATGGACCCATGATCATTCAAGCATCGTTCAAACCAGAAGGAGGAGGGAATCACAATGAATGCTATCCAGTGTTACTCAACCACCAACGATAAAGATCAGTATTGGATTGTCGAGAAATGCTCTTGAATATACCTCACCTTGCTGATAGGATATCTCAATGACGAAGTCGGAATGGATAACACTGTGTATGAAGATATCATGAGACGACATGGATAGAGTGGGAGAAGGGAACGATAATGGTAACAGATTTTCAAATTTATGTGTTTTCAACAAAATAGTTATAGGTGGCACTTCTTCGGAAGAAGTGACTTATAGTAAGTCACGAAACGTCGGAAAATTTTTCTGCTCATTGGAATATTACAAATATATCATTTTTATTTACAATAATCTATTTAATATTCATTTTATTTGAGATTATCAAGTCAAACCTTGCTAACGACAAGTACAATCTTACAATTTATAGTGAAAGAAATAAATTTATAGTATATTCTACATAACAAAAACTTTTTTAATGATTTTATACTATCGACTTAGATGGTTGGGTCACGTGTTATGTATACCTGAACACCGATAACCACGACGCGCAATTCTTATTGGTGTTGGGGTGTTGTGGATGCGGAGAAATAGACCAATAATTATCATGTTAAGTCCAATGGTGTCCTTGGACTTTAAATGGACATTTCCTATTGGTCGATATCTGTTCACTTGTTGAATATTGTACAAAATGTTGTTTCCTATTTTTATGGTACGATGTGGTATGTTTGGTTAGTATATAAATAGAGTATGTCTGAAATACAGTGATTCATAACTCAGAGGCTGAGATTTGTGTTCTAGACTCAACTGGCTGGGATAGACAGGGAGGCGGGACCTAATCGGGACTCTAGGTCGCCCATTACGTTCATACGTGTTTACGTATCATTGGATCTATCGATAAATACGCTGCTCTCTAATTTTCCAGTCAGAGACAACAATTAGCACAGGGTATAAATCGACCCAAGTTTAAAGTCACAACGTGGGGATAGTTGGAAGAAAGTTAGGAGCGGCCATACCAAAAGGTGGTATCAGTCCATAAAGTCATTAACCTCTGGTCTGATCCATGTTGGTAGATACAGACTAATTGTTTGGGGTCCAAGTGACTATCGTAACTAATGGTTGGAGACTCTGGGTGGTGTAGTGGCTGTGCTTCATTAACTAATCACCCTCTTAACCGTTACCATATAATCCTCAACGGTGTTTGAAATTAGAAGGCAAAGAGAAGCAGCGACTACAGTTTTATTAGCAGATAACACAGACCACAAAGCAGAAAGGCAAAATGAATGAGTCAGCGAACCGAGAGTGTAGAGTGTAAATGTACATGTATATATATATATATATATATAGGGAAATGAATGGATCATTGAATCAATTAAGCAGCTAATAATAAGGCTAGCAGAATGAATATATGCGTAGGTGGTAAGCAATCTTTAAGCATACATATTTCATATAAGCACAACAATAATAAAGGTACAATGAGTTGTTATAGTACGAACGACTTTTTCCGCTAAATAAGTTAACAAAAGGGCTTAACCGAGTTAAATGAAAGCAAACTCAATTACACGTGAGTTGCTATATTGACATGGCTCAGAATCGATCACAATGGCGTAGGTGCATACATACTTCGTCTTCCCTTAAACCATAAGAGTCTTTCTACGAACTAATTCTTTCTTCCTGTGCTATGTCCTTACATGCAATCTTTCTTTTATATATTACCACCATTGGATTAACTACTTCTATGAATTCGGTGTTCATCTTGTTGTGTTAATGAGGTGTGGCAACTTGTACCGATGTACATATATGCCTGGTTCTACGTTGTATCTGACTGTCTATATTCTATTGATAGTTATCAACTTGGACCGATGCATAAATGTGCCTGGTCCTACGTTGTAGCTGACTGACTGACTTTTTAATTATTTTAAGGCAAAAAAAGTAATGATAAAGCTTAACTGATATTTAGAGAATGATATCGAATAAAAATAATTTGATTCATAATCTTATCTGACAGATTAAATATACTCATATGTTTTTCGTCAACGCTTAATTACTTCAGTAGTGTGTAAAATAACTCTACAAAAAGTACTCCCTTTTCAAATATGATGCCATTTATGTACTATTAGTACGTATCTGAAAGAAAATAATATTTCTTATTTCGAAGGGTTCTGGACATGATTTCCATATGCCACAAGAGACTGATCAATTATTGCTCTTAACACTAGGAATATTCAAACAACAATTATAAATGAATTAAGGCTCTGAATTTTAGTGTGTAAACCAAAAAGTCAATTGGGAAAATAAATAATACTGTAAGTAAGCAGACGAAATGAAACAATTGAAATAAATGTAAGACCGTTAATATGGTAACGAATACCCTTTGAAGCAAAGAAGTTTTAAGTCATACCAAACATGTCATACAATTGATTGGTTAAACTCAAACTACTTACAATCAGTAAGTAATATACTACGAAACAAAAAAAGACAATAAAATGACCAACGAAATTGACATTAACTGAGCACCAGTTATGTCATCCATCTTCTAATTTATTAATCTACCTTATTTTGTCTACCTCAAACCTACTATCATGAGTTTTTTAATTTAAAATACAGGAATGATGGATTATATAACATAGTTCTGGTAAGGTTCTTGGAAAAATGCAGCCTACATTTGTGACACAGTACAGTGAATTAGTTTGGATATTATCAGTCGTTAAGTTATTGTTTCTCAGTCTCATAAAACTAAATGATACAAGTCAATGATCAAACATAACGGTGATTTTGATACTCTGTAATATTAACATGGCACTATTTGTTTTACTAAATAGTGAACAATTAAATTGTTGAACACAGTTATTTAGTTCCCAAAAAACAAATATTAGAAAATCTTTATTTCTCGAAGTATGTAATAGTTTACAGTTTTCAAAGACTGATTGTATTAATTACATTCTACTAAAAAAAGCAAATAAACCATAAAGTCGGACTCAGTTTATTATTTGTTTACTAATGAGTAAACTCTAGGAGTTCCTAATCGAATAATACTTTACATTACGGACCGATCTTAGGCAACCAATGAAGACCAGGGAGTACTAGACAGATATTTCGTTCTAGAGTGAGAATCGTTGACAGTGTACTTTCATAGGTTCTAGTAAGAATCTGTGATCAGCGAGATTCATTTATATAGGGCAATGTAAGATGGTCTCATAGTGTCGTGAATTAATTGAAACCAGACCTATACTATAGTGATATAATCTGTAGACGCTCTTTACAAGACAGAACGTCGTAGACTTAGTGAGGTTACCGGTACTCACTTCCAAGGAGTCCCATACTATAATGAAAAAAGCTTTTCAGTAATTCTTGATTTATAATGGTTTTCTAATATTGGTCAGTAACGTAAAATACGATAACTCAATAATCTTCACAGACTTTCTATATCAAAAAAGAAAGAATCACCAATGTCGTAACTTGAAATAAATTTACTTCACTATGATTACTCGTGAAGATTAGATATTACAAGATATATAAGTGTAAGTATATGGTTGTGAAGATTGTTGAGTTCCACTGGAGTCATAAATTAATGAATATTGAACAACTAGTGCTTTCAGATTTTCATGGATGTTCTAACGTTGATTGATTCATGATTTAAATGAAGTAGTATATAAATGTTAGTGTATATTTGAGTAGAATGATTGTCAGGATGACGATCATCATACTTTCGAGAAAATAATTAAAAAAACGAAAATTCGAATTAAGCAGAAAAATTTCGACTCAATTAGTTTTGTATAATGACGTTTTTTTCTTTCCTCTCCTCTCCTCTCTCTCTCTCCCTATATATATATATATATATATATATATATATATATATATATATATATATATATATATATATATATATATATATATATATATATATATATATATATATATGGTGCCACCCATGTTACAGTTTCCTTTTAAGTAAAAGCTGGATTTGTTATAATTCGTACACAGAAGAAATTCCGAAGAACATCAGTATCATTTTAATGGTCAGACTATTCTGCATAAACTTGTCTGATTAGTTCAAGTATTTAAAAGTTGACAACAACATATTACTATTGTATCATCCCTACGTGATTAACTTTCAGACAAATGAATTATTCTGATCTTTCTAGTCATTCTGTATGTAGCGTTGAGCATACGTGTATAGCAGTACATATATATTTATATGCATTCTTGTACCTTTCATTTCCATAAATATTGAATTACATAACTAAAATAAATAAGCGTTTTTTCGTCACTCTGTAGTGACCTAATTTTACCAAGAGAACGCGATAGGTTTAATGGAAACAATCATTATTATAACCAATTGTACCACTGATTGTTTTACTGTGCTCGTTTGTTTAACTGTGCTAAAGACAGCCATATTACTGCTCCATTATCTTTCGATTTTGACCTCGCACGAATTCGGTTACGCTCAGTAACCACACTTGTACTCCTTTGGCACGTTCTCGGTATCCTTTCGATACCACGAGATCGCCAACAAATACGTCTCGACTACAGCCATCAACTGCCTTCTGATATTTGGCTTACGGGGGATTTTATCGGTTAACTGGTACGTAGTCTTCTTGTAGTGGTGTTCATAGTCAATCGCCACTCGACTCCACGCTAAAACTCTAGTTCATGTGATATTTTCCTTCGTCTCTTATCGTTCACCGGTATTATCGAATTTCGAAAACATATGTTCCGCAAGTACTTTCTAATTCTACTTTCTATGTATATGATGTTATTGACATGATTTTTTTTGACAGAAAATATACGAAAACAATTGGGATCTATATTTCATTGATATCAATATCCCCCGATAGTTACTAGTCAGACAATGGGCCTAAAATATACGAAATTGAATCTAAGCTTATATTCGCCATTTACCAATTGTTTTCATTTTAGTCATTTGACTTGTAGCGGTAAATAAATCCCCAAAATAAATAACTCTGTAAGTTTTCGATATTGAATGCTGACCACATGTTTTAATGGACTCATCTAGCTGAAGGCGCTCGGTCATGCATCCGCACCAGATCACAAGTGGGAACGCCGTGCTCAACATCTACTGCAATCGCTAGCCAGATTAGATCAGTCGATCCACGATATATTGATAGTCATCAAATATATCTTCGAACCTCCTCGATTCTGTCTTTTGATTTCACTTGATGGGTACGATTGATATTGGGTGTTACTGGTTAAAGCATTGTCAAACACTGAATATTTGTGGCATCTTCAGACTTTTACTATTACTTATGATATGACTAATCTTTTTTTTAAAAAACAACCTCACATTTAAAAAAAAAGCATTTACACAGTGTTCACAAGCTGAACAGTAGTTTAAACATAAGATTGAACTATTTTTCAGATTATGAGCTCATCACGTGATTTATCACTATGACATTGTCATTTGATGTTTGTCAATCCAATATGAAATGACCTTAAAATATAACCGAACTATATCTACTCTGATAATTATCACATGATTGGTGAAAAATTGATTTATTTCCCATAAATCTTCACTTTGTGTATGACTAACTTAGTAGTGTGTTTGTCTTTCTCTCATGTTATATGTAATCTTGGTGTTAAGATTCTAAATTTTTATTTATGTGCAAGTTACTATTCATAGGATGAGTTAAACACCGTATCAACCTTCTACAATTTTAGTCTTTACTCACTACTTTATACAGTTTGTGTGTATTTGATTACGACTCATGATTTCAGGAAATAATCAATTGTAAATCTGATTCGAGTTATTAGTCGACATAGGTTACACACATTGTAAGTGTAATAGTTTCCTGATTATAATATGCTTAAATATCCTAACAATGATCGCAGTATTTATGTACACTACAACTATTTCATTTTACTGTCATGTAATTTTAAAGCTTCATTTCTATTTGGAGCAAATACTTCCAATTGGATATTAACACTTTTACATAAAAACAGGAATACAATGTTATTTGTGCGTTACGGGCGTTGACAATTGGATCCAATGTTATAGGCTTTAATCTAATTCATACACTCATCATTTTACTTTCAATATACATTTTAGGGTTTGGATATTCACTGTACTTGTACTTGTACAAACTGTCAAGAGAAAAATGTGCTGTTCAACATACTAAAAAAAAATCATGACATTTGGCAGTAAATAGATTATAATCATGAAACTTAATTAAATTCAAACAAAATCACTACACCACTATAGAAATAAAGAACTACGGACAGGACCACAATTTATGAAAGGACCAATCAGACTTAAAGTGGCGAGTTTTGTATTTTGATGTGAAGTTCATCCATTCCTATGGCTAAAGAAGAGATGGGATACGTGTCTGTGGTCTTATTACATATCCATTTTCCAATGTTCAGTATATATAAGGCATTAAGTGTTTTCAAACGATTATCTGCTAGTTTAGTGCGTAAGCGCTACATGCCACAACATCATTTTCATCGAAAATTTCGTTTCTAGCTCTAACTTTCACTTTAAACATCATTTTGCCACCATAGTTGATGTCCGTTCGTGATGAAAACCATAAATCTAATTCAGTCCTAATTCCTCACACTAATTTATGACCTTACTTTGAATCTAGAAAGTGGTTGAGGTTTCCCAAGGCAACTGTCATATCGCTCAATGGTCGCTCATAATTTATAATCTCGCCGAACTTCGAATTCTGAAATTCATAAAAACTGTACATTGTGTTTATGTGTTGTGTATGAAACAATTAATAGCGAATTGTTCCAAAACTATACAGTTTTTCTTGAATTTGCTACATTAGTATTCATTCCTGTGCACCAAGTGTATCAATAATATAGAACTCATAAATGTTTACATTGATTGATCAAGGACTAGCGGTGAATATATTTGTCTAGTCCTTTGCGCTTGTCGAATTCTATTAATCAAATAGCAATTTTGGTCACGAGCCTAAGTGACTTGATGTTGTATACACTAGGTTCCGATATCAGTTGGTTGGAGGCAGTTAGGAGAACCTGGATTTAGGTTTCACACTAGTTGACTCTTGTCGGGAATGAGTACCTGCAGTCTTGAGGGAACTAATTAGCCCTGATGAATCCGAAGATAGACCACCCAGTTTGTGACGGTTGCTAACTAGTACGAAATTGAAGTCCAAGATTCTCACCCGAAGCATTGTAGCTACTCACTAAACATTTAGCTATCAAAGACTGGATTTTAGAGTATTTAATAAACACGCAAAAAACTAAAGCTGGAATAAATTAATTATAAAAGTCCGACTAAGTAGTTTTGTGGTAAAAGTTACCTCAAAATTAATAAACATCATGTAGATTTCTGTAAAGGACCGGTAGTGCACACTACCAAAAAGCTGTTGTAGCCTCATATCGTATATCCTAAACATTTTATTGAACTCTGAACAGTCATCAAGTGATTAAGCTATCAGTATAGAGTTGTCGAAATTTTCAGTGAAATAATAAACTGATCAATGTTAGACTACTATTAAGAACCTAGAGACACTGAAAAGCCTTTTCGTCCTATTATGGGACTCCTCAGCAGTACGCACACGCGGTCCTGCGCCCGGGAATCGAACACATGAACTTCGATCTCTCGCAGGATGCCGGCCCAGCGGTCTAGAGGGTAATCGATTGAGGATGAGGCAAATACTCAATATACATACATACTTTAGAAAGCTTGAAATGACTTTAACAGTATGAAGATACAGCAACTGGAGTTAGTTGAATCCAGGATTGCTAACTATTAATTTCTAAGACTTTTCAATCTACACACTCGCTAATGCCCAACTCAGAATGGGTTATGCCACCACTTCGCCGTATAGCTAACCAAACCTCAAGATATCAGGGGCACTTAATCTTGATGTTGACTGATTGCGAACCACCGACAACATAACAGGCTGTCACTTTAATGGAAATATATATAAGCCCAGTTCGGGTTGGTGACAACTCAATACGTGGCAAGTTGACATCCCTCGCGAGTCTTTACAGAATACCTAGAATACGAGGGCAGGCTAGCCGGTTGACGGGACAACCAATGGCAAATTGTCCTTGATTCTGGGATGTCCGAGTGTCGCCTGTTGGGTATAAACCGCAGTCGCCGCACCTGATGACTCGAAACCACTCTTTTTGCCATGGATACTGTCAACTATTAATTTCGTTATGGTCCTCCTCCCCTGCACTATACGGCGGTAATCTAAGTCTCTGCCTCAAATGGGCAGGGACGACCGGAACTAAAAATGCCTTTGTTGCGTCTCTTTCAAGCACCGGGTCGCCACACCAGGATTGGCATCCTCTGCAAGCTCAAAACAACCATCGGTAAATGTGAGGTCCTAATGCAGACAACTAAGAACGCCTACCGAACCAATAAGTGAGTCATCTCTACCCTACACAAGATGTTCTCACAAGAAACCGTAAACAAAATCTTGAGCTGTACTCACTTTGTCGGGAATATTAGTTTAGACGCAATAGATTAAAATCTCACATAACACGGCAGTGTTGCGTAAGTGGACAGACAATAGTTGCCATAGTGACAGCCTACAACCTGAGGCGCCTCAATTGAAATCAAGAGCCGAGCGGCCATTGGTGTTAGCTACAACCACTGACCATACGAGAAAGTTCACACAGTTACTACTCCCACCTGTGCATTAATACGACCAGTATGTGAACATCACTCACAATGCTTACTAACTAATCATAATTAAATCCACCTCCCCCACGCTAATGAGCACTAAGGATGATAAGCCCACTCCCGCAATCACTTGCATTGATCATACACACTAGTTACCAAGTATATGGTTGTCACTTAACATTTCCTCACGTAATTAGCACTTTAACAAAGAAAACCCGATATATATACGGTTGTACAGCCTGATAATGAACCCAGTGAAGAGATCCCTTCGCTGATCTTCGTATTTTTAATGACTAAGACAGATTACCAAGAAAACAGGACAGGCATCTTAGAGTATTACGACTGACACCTTATCCTATCAAGTTGAAGAAATTCAACGGTCAAGCGCAATATAGTCGTAAAACATCGTTTCATCCATATACGCTATATTCAGTAACAGCTCCAAAAATGACCATTTTGCAAACAATCAACGAGGGAGTCATAGAACCATCCACAACGACAAATGATAAGAGAACACGAGTGGATGTAACTTGATTTATTAGGACATAATAAGCATAAATCCATATTAAGATGTATAAAAATAAAGTCAAAAATCTAAGTAATAAAGTAACATAATGACAATCATACGTAAACAATAATAAAACAGTGGATGTTTAAAAGGATCAGTACAGAACTAAAGTTGCCTAGGGTACGGGCAATATCTGATTGTATGAGCATGATCACCGGTCGCATGGCAGTTGGGACATGAGAGTACACGTAGCACCGGACACGTCACCCGACCATCTTGATCCCTAACCTGAAATAACCAATATTGACCACAAATAGTAAACGGTACAATAGTAATGAAAACATTTGTAATGAATAGGTACACGTAGGAAACAGCATCACTTACTTCATGAGTTATGTATATTTCAGGTAACTCGCCATTGTTCCGGCAAAATGCGCATAGAACATAATCTTCCTCCAACTTTCTGCGAACTGACAGGAATATTTGTTTAAGAGAAGCAGGCATTTCTAACAGGCAAAAATAGTTGAACCTGCGGACAATGAAGCTTTGTCAAATCACATCCTTACCAAGAGTGAAGTTTTAACGTCTCACGATCCCATTTCTTATTTCTATGGGAAGAACGGGACATTACTCGACGACATCCAGATGCCTTTGATTTACTAGAAAGTATAACAAGAGCTGCCCCAATTGCATCGCGCAGCGGGAAGTCATTCCAGGCACCTAAGTTAGGAAGTGGAGTAAATAAAGTTCGTCTCAATTCGATAAAGAAAATATGTCAAGGTTAGAGGCGTGATGCCTCGTCCAAATTAGACCCACCTCCATCGATAACCGGATTTGCAGGATACTTCTCACATAGAAGAGGGCAATCAACTTTTCTAACCGAAATCGACTGGTTGATTTTGTTTGTGAATGGAGTCTTGTTTACATCACCGCAGGCGATAGGACTATCTACAAAAATAGGATATCCTATAGTCACAATTCCAAATAACTAGGAATACAGTATTAAAGTAAAATACTTACGATTGAGAATGCCATCTGATTTCGGTAACTGGATTCCAGATTGAGTACTGTGTCCACGTTCGCATAGTTTCTCAAAAGTCTCCATGCAGTTTGATGAACTGCCATATGAATTTAATCTAGCAGTATCAAAATCGCGATCTGAAAACAGATGTGGTGGTTAGTACTAAGACTACTAAGTGAGCATATTCGAACGGAAATAGTAGAGGAAGTTAGGAACTTACGTGTCGATTTAGTTGTCTTCGGGTACACGGCATGCGAATCTGGACTACGAACAACAGCCGTAATGTTATCTCCAATATGATATCCGCTACCAGAAAGACGATCTGGAGACTCCGGGCTTATTGATAGTTTGTTCAATCCATCCAAGAGTGGGTCACAAAGGGATGGGATGTAACCGGCTATAATAAATTAGTGTTATTGGTTTCGAATCACAGGAGTAACGAATGAATAGAAATCACGGCAACAAGACTCACCACAACCAACATACGTAACATCTGCGTCTAAGACTTCAGACTTCTGTGTAGACCACAGGTCATAGCAAGGTGTCCTGCGGAAGTCCAACATCTCTATAGATGTCCCAAACTGCATACCCTAATATATGGTTATACTAACCAATAAGATGGAAGCATACTGAAATATTTTCAAGGGAAAAAGCATACATTTAAGCCAATTAAAAATAAAAATTAATCCTGAAGTATTTAGCCAATAAGGATTAAGGATTAGGGCTGGAATTCTAATACTGAACAATTTTAGTTTGTGGTTGCATGTTGATTGGTCAATTTGGTTTCTTTCTGATCTGATGCCTTGACAACAAACCTGCTTGTTGATGGATTTTTAAAAATGACTCAGTTTTACACCACTAAATTGTGATCTGACGCCGTATGATCCATTTTCTTAACAAAGTAATATGTTTAGTAGATTCACCTGATAATATAAAAATACCAACTCAAGTATCACATGGAACTAGTTGATTTGATTTTAAGGGCGTAAATTTAAGGTCTACCGAATGAAGTGCATATGATGTAAAGTCTGATACCTTTGGTTGTTCTAATTTTATTTGCATAATGGTGACTAATAGTTGTCTGTTTCTCACGAAATGCCAGCACCTGCATTTGTTAATGTTTTTGGTAGGAATTGGACCCAAAACTTCGTCTCATAAATTACGATGTAGTTAAGCTAGTATGTTTACCCATAATAAGTTTAAAATAAATTCATCAGTTTAGTTTTAATTGACAAGTGGGAAATCCGACTAAAATTCTATGTAATCGTTCCATTTTCTTTCCATTGACACCAAACTGACGTGCTTACAAAAAACAGAACAGTCTTCTAGTGTAGAATATATTACTATGACAAAATTATAAATATATGATATGTAATAAAAGTTATTGACAATTTAAGTAACTCGTACTTCGTAAATTGGCCTCGTAAGGTCACTCGGTGTCAATTATACTTCTGGACCTAAATATTCTTCAACCTCATTAAATAAAATCTTATAATCCTGTTATGCTCAGCATTTCAGAAGTTTATGTCTAACTTGGAAATATACTATGCCCTAAAAGGATGATTGTACGGAGGCAATAAAAAAAATAAGAAAAGTGAACTAATGAATCGGTAAATACATAGGATGCACTCACAGTGAATCATTAAACCAATCGGTTACAATAAATACTGAAATAGTCTAATAATCGAAACTTAGAATCCACAGAGTACAGTTCCAAATTCATAAAAATTTCGAGGTTGTGGAGAATATTTGTAGCTCAGGTGAGTGATTTTGATGGAGTTTTGTTTTCTGAGCTGGATGGTTTAGTCGTAGAGCTTCTTCTACCCGACGTTTGTGCTGACGATATCGTCCAGAAGAACAATTAGAGCTCCACGACTAAACCATCCAGCTCAGTGAACAAAACTCCATCAAAAACATAAAACTTTCACTCTTTGGTTCTCTGATACATCTCTGTTCGATCATATGAATATTCAATTCAAAAAATACAAATAATCAAACATTTTGTAAACGGCACATATAAAATACAGAACACAGTTCTTTAAATAATGAAGTTATCAATTAATGAAATTATTATTTACTGACACAATCGTCAAAATTGTGAATACTATTTCATTTATGGAGTACATGTGTAGTGACCTACTTTTATCAAGAGAACGCGATTGATGTAATCAATTGTACCAGGGATTGTTTTACTGTACTTGTTTGTTTATCTGTACCAAAATACATACTTTCCTCCGTTGATTGTGACCTTGCACGAATTCGGTTGCGCTCAGTAACAACACTTGTAACCAAGCACGATCTCGGTATCCTTTTCGATACCACGAGATAACCAACAAATACATATCGACGCCATCCAACAAATGAAAAACTCCCATGATTTCTCATTATTACTTCATCGTAATCAATATTCAATGTTACTCATCGTTATATCTAATATTGACTTGATCATCTTGTGTTTATGAATTAAAATCTAAATTTTGTATTGATTAAGTGAAGACTTGAAAATATTTCAAATGTTTTAATTGCAAATTTTATTTTATTTTTTACTTTAAATGATCAAATTCATCAGTAATAAATGTTACATTTCAATTTATATTCTGATATTATTCTTCTTAATGCATACTTCTTACTGATTTTGTAAGTAGTACATTTTTCCCCATTCTTAAATTCAACATAAGGCAATTGGAATATTACTGATTGTACGACATTAAATAATGATATTCAGTTTCAGGATAATGATGTAACAACCTTACAATACATCAAACGGAACGAATAATAATTCAGTATGATACAGAGATAATATTTAAATATATTTAATTAGTAGATTAATTAACCTAATTATTAACGATTGTATAAAATTCACTGGTTGAAATCATGAGTCAAGTGAAGCTAGACCACCATGGAAAATCTTGGAGCACTGGACGGTTGCTTCGTCCTAGTATGGGACTCCTCAGCAGTCCGCATCCACGATCATGCACTCCGCGGGATTCGAACCCAAGGCCTACTGACTCCGCGCACGAGCACTTAACCATTAGACCACTGATCCAGCATCCAATGGTGTTAATGTCTAATTTCAACCAATCCACGAAGTTGCGCCACCGTACACTATTGTCTTCAGTGAGTTCCGATCTCACAACAGACCTGGTTGAACTCCACTGGTAACGACTTCTCACTAGAACTCCAGGAGTTTTTCCTGAAGTCAGTCACTAGTGATCAGGTGATTATTATTATCAGAATAGGTTTTGTGGAGATTTTTTAGAAATTCCAGTGGTTGAAATCATGAGTCAACATTTAAAATAATCAATGTGCTCATTTCATACTACTAATTATCCTAATTCAGTAGATAGGGAATACTTCATATTTGTGTGTTAAAAATAATGCTTTAGTATTTTAATCCAGAATTAGCTTTCATACAATATTAATAGAATTTAAATACTTTTTTTATTTAACAATTGGTAGTTAGAGGATGGGAATGTACTTTACTCAACAATGAAGTATTCTTTTCAAACTATTGTATTAATTAATTATAGAGTATCATGTTTTGTTCTGTTTTATGTTATAATTTTTATTTTATTTTAATACAATGTCATTGTGTGCTCAACTGATCTTAAACAACTCCCTTCATTGATATATATATATATATATATATATATATATATATATATATATATATATATATATACATATTTGTTTCTATCAGTTGTAGTATATATATATATGCTTATTGTTCTGAAGTTTATATTGATAATAATAAACATAATAACTTGTTAAAAATCTTGTTTTTACAAGATAGTTCAATGTTTAATCTTTTCTCGATCCTGTTCACTCTTGTTTGAGATTCTATTATGTTCACTAGTTATGATTAAAATGTTAATAGTCATTGTTTAATTAGTTTACATTTAGCCGTGTGTATACTTACTACATACGCAAATAATGATGAATGAAATGAAACGATAAATATGTTGTTTTATTATTATTATTATTATTATTATTATTATTATTATTATTATTATTATTATTATTATTATTATTTCCTTATTGTATTGATTCTTTAACAACGTTGAGTTTTTGTTTAGAATTTTTGAAGAAATTTGAATGGAAAAGGTTATCTTTTTACTCATTTGTCTACATGTGTGTGACAAGCACAGAAGAGTAGAGAACGTAATATGGTTCAAAAGACGTCAACAGTGTCCTGGATTTTGATATTATTAACACATCTAACTAGATTCAAACCAAGTTGTAACGGATTAGTGTTTGTGTATATCTATGTTTTATACCACATGAAATCAAACAATTTAATTTGTTTCATTTCTCAAACCATTAAAAATTAATTAATCACAAAGCATTGATGAATGATTCAGTATAAATATGTATGCGTTTGTTTCTGTTTGAAGTTTTTTAAAGAGTAAAATATGACAAAACTAGTTAAAACATGTACCGCATTTTCCCAAATCCAAATGTCAACATCACATAACAACACATGTAAAAGCTACGAGAGAAAAACTGACGATAGCTACAATTCCAAAGATCACTTTTTTTAGACATATATTGGGATACCTGAGGTTAATAATTTGTCTTTATGGATGATATCAGTAATACAAATATCTGATAAATATGATTAGATCACAGACATACACAACTCAATGTAGTACAAATGAAATTACTTGGTAGCATACAGCTGAAAAACAGCGCACAATATGCAAATTAAACTTGTAGTGATTTCATAATTAAACCGTGATATAAACAAATACTGACATTGTAGGTATCAATCCCAAGGTTGAACATGATAGATTTTCAGCCATCATTTACTAAATATAAGCTAGAGAATTCAGTCAACTAAGTAAATTATTGATAATCGAAGATGCATACCTAACCAACTTTGTATGAGATAATTGAACGAGTAGTTTAAATAAATTCCACTGTATTTTAATAACCTAGTATACATGCGCATATTGACAGACACAAAACTCTAATCTGATTAGATTGGGTTAATTGGAAAATATCTGAATTCTAGTTCATTAACTAATTATGCCAGTTACAAACGTGATTGAATGTAGTTTTAGATATTATACATGTTGTAAAGTCAATGAAATATACTTATGATTCTGTACTCAAACATTAAATGACTGAAACGGATGACCATAATAGCTGATCGTTGCACACTTATGGAGTATTGCGAATTCTGCAAGTAACTACTTGAGAAGTGTCTAGATTTCTTTTCACGTGAACTCTGATTATATTTCAGTGATTTAGCAGTGTGAGCTACGCAAAAAATGATCGTTTTATACTTCTTTACAGAAAAAACTGTCATGATCGATGTTCGATTGTCTGTTATAAATTTTTTGATTGGTAAACTCTCTGACCAGTGCATAACGCGGTCAAATGGAATTTCTATATCGTTTATGATACGACTTTTATTGTATTACTATATGACTATTAGGTTAAAATGGTGCTGTGTAACCCTTTCCAAATTTTATTCACTATTACATTTCTCCTTTTTCTAGACTACATCAAATATATTCCAATACAACAATGAGGAGGTTGAGTTCTATCGAAATTTATAAAAGGGACTAATTGCTATAAATATATTTCAGGAAACAGTAAATTAATCACTAAGTCCATCATATGTGTTATTACTAAATCAGAAATCATTTTTATAAATTTATTTTTAATATAAACATTAAAGACTCAAATAACAAATTTAGATTCTTGTACTTAAAGAACACTAATTATGAGGGCTAGTGATACTACCCGATTGTCCAAACTTAAAGAGATATGTCGAAGTTTGAACACGAGACTGAACAGATAAAAAAATTGAATACTTTGGCCAAACAAATATCGGATTCCCTATCATCTATGGTCGATTTAAACACTTAAGTCTACTCGATGTAAATAACGCACTGATTTTTCATCTATGAACCCATTCTACGTTTTTTTACATATAACTAAACCATAAATATATACTAAAGGGAAAAAAACAGATATACTAATGTAATTTCATCTTGAATATTCGGGCTTGCTTAGTCTAGCCTACATATGTTAAGATAAAATTTATAACAAAGTACATTAATAAGCAACTTAAAATGCGGATGACAAAGCAAAACACGTCAGTGCATAACATATTGTACTTTTTTTGTTGTTGTTAAGGCTATTCCTTTCTTCTCTATGGTATTGCTTTAGGAAAAAAACATATTAAAACGTCCTAATGGGTGTATCGACGGTCTTTTTTTGTTAATATGATGTCTATCCTACTTATTATAACTTATCATAAATCAATTAGTAATTGGAATTTACATATATATACTCTTCTGAATGAATGCCCAAAGTATCTGTTTAAAAAAATTATTAAACCTACTATTTTGAGTAGTATATTGATATAATTTTGATGATTCTAGATGATGACACTATGGGCAACAAGTTTAAACGAACATAGATAGTGTTTGCTTTCCAACGTGATTTTTATCCTCTCTTTTGGTGACGTTACCCAGATAAACAATGACGGAATCACAATTATAAACCACCTAGCTTAAGGAACATTATTTCATCAATAGTTATCGATCTGAGCTACAAAGCTTCTCTTTCATCTCAAAATCATATTTGTATGTTATTATTATCATTAGTATTAGTATTGCGTGTGTGCTACTGATGTCAATAGATGTAAGTAGTATGTATCATCAATCGAAAGTGAAATGCCTGGAGACAGGAGCTTAAGGCGATAGAAGAAAAGAGAACGAGAACAGAGAATGATTGGTGTGGAAACGAAGGAACAATGAAGTCTGAGACAATCGACATATATTTTGCAAATAAGGTATTTACTTTATGGCTCTCAGATTTTACTAGGAGATTCTGTAATTTTGCGTTCATGTACATTTGGTTGTCACCACCTGTGTTCTCCTTCACTACAGTACTGCTGTTGCTCTGTATACTATTTGTAATCCGTACAGCATATAGGAATGTAATTTCCACCTGAGGATTTCATCTCAATTATCTTCAACTATCTAAATATGTCTTCTATGAATAGGATTCTGGAGAGTATTCCAACTTGCCAGATGAAAAAGACAAAAATAAGTGTAATCTGGAGCATTAATTTGCAGTATCCCCTCAATAAATGAACGGAAGATTGTTAGGTATCGCACACGTACTGAACGTTTGGAGGCATGTATCGATGTTCACGCTAACATTCGAACCTAGTGTTATTTATTGCTTTAAACTTCAGTGGGTTATACAGTGAGCTTTCCTAACATTAACAAAGGAAACTAAAAACTCATTTCAATTTTTTATATTCTTTGGTTTAAACTATTTTTTGTCTCAACCTATGTTTGGTTCGCAGTTATCAACTTCAGTACTTTTATTATTTTTTAAAGTTTTCACCGTGAACTGATCTTATCTGAACCATCATTCGAAAACTGAAAACACTGGACGTCTGTTTCGTTTTAGTATAGTACTCTTCAGAAGTGCGTATCCACAAATCTACATACGGGAATCATAATAAAAGCTTTCAGTTTCATGAATGGACGCTTTACTTCGGTTCGATTGACAGATGCAGTATTATGGATGCATGCTACTGAGATGTTTCATACTAGAATGACTTGGTTGTTTAATATATTGTTTGTGACTTTGATTGTATATAATAGTACAATCTCCCCGTATATTACTCTCAATAAAGTTGATCATAATTTTAAATCCCTTTGATTTTCAGCTTGTTCTTGTGTTTTTAAATGATTTTATTCATACTAGCTGTAAAACCAAAGGTCTTGGGTTTGATTTCCGCGTGCATGGCTGTGTACACGTACTGCTGAAGAGCCCTATATTAGTACGAAACAGCTTCCAAATTTTAAAACTTGGCCTAAAACTGTCCGGTTCATGGTTTTTTATATTATTTATACTAGTTAAGAAATATAGATATTTCTTTTAGGTGTGATATGTATGAATCATGGTTTGAAAGTTCATATTCTTAACCCCACTAATCACAATTATTTAATTATAATAATATTGTATTATCTTGTCCTCTCATATAACAAATGTGTGGTCTAATAGTTGAGTTCACAAATCTCTATAGTCGATACATTCTTTATCAAAATTCTGAATCATAAATTGAACTAATTTTCTCTCATATACTCCATATATAGAATTATCATGTCATTCAAAATATACATTATACTTCAATAAGCATATAATCTAATTATATCATTACTACTAAATTATGAATCTAAATACAATTTTTATACTGTACAATGTATCGGAATTCACTATTAAGAAGGATGAGAGAAAACACATGATGAACGATAAACATATATATATATATCCATACAGGCATAGATTCTGTTCAATATTTTAAATACTCTGATAAACACACACAATCCAAAGTATCCCTCTTGGTGATGATGCAGATTTGAATGAATAGTTATCATTATTACATCAAATCACATATCCATCGAGGTCATATCACAACAACAACAACAACAATGAAAAATAACCTGCTGTGTTTAACTTTTAATAAATCGTTTTGTAAATTTTATCATGTTTATATCAATATAATTTTCCATAATCTGAATAGTATTGATACATTGAACACTATTGACAAGTGCTCATTAATGTATAAAATATTGAATTGACTTTCTACTACTATCATTATCAATGTTAGTATTTATTAATATGAAAATAGGAATGTGATTTAGATCGTGTTCTTCACAGATATGAAGTAGGAGAACATTCCTATAACTGAAGGAACATATAGAGAATTCAAAACAACTTTCACAATCTGTAATATAAACATCAAGACAAAACTGTCACAACCATAATCAAAAAGGTACAAATGTTTATAAACAATAGTTTACACAAGATATTCAATATCCATTGACCAGAACAGCATCAGCAACAACCTATTGTGGAAGAGAACAAACAAACTGCCAACTGAGAAGGAAATTAGGAAAAGACGTTGGATAGTCTAGCTATTCGTCCTAAAGCTTCGAAACATTTGGGATGTATTGTAATATAGTCGAAAATTATAGCGAATCGATAACCTGGATACTAATCAGAAATTAAGTCAATATAGTACTACTTTTTACAGGATATGTATGTGTATGTAAGATGTTTGGTTGAGCCCTACATTGTTAACCTAATTAAGCAACTGTTAAGAGTATACAATTCTAAGTCATGTGGTTTAGATATTTCACCGACTTGACGACATGTACAATATCTAAAACTACATTCAATCACGTTTGTATCTGACATAATTAGTTAATGAACTAGAATTCAGATACTTCCCAATTAACTCAATCTAATCAGTTAGAGTTTTGTGTCTGTCAATATGCACATGTATACTAGGTTACTAAAATAAAGTGGAACTTATTTAAACTACTCACTCAATTATCTCATACAAAATAGCTTAGATATGTACCTTCTAATCAAAGCTGCATATCGTCCCGATGACTTTGGATACTGTGTTAAAAACCATCATTTAGGCAGGAGAATAGAGAGCACATCATATCGACCAGGGCAGGCCTTTGTTTCAACTAAGTGTGAGGTGACTCATTTTACTAAGATTGTGAATCTAAAGTGTGCTATGCTATGGATCGCGGCGAAAGTCATGTAGTTCTATGTATTTTTGTTATTTAAGTAGTTCAGTGCGTAATCTTGTGGCTTAGCTGAATAGTCAAACATGGAGCCAAGCACTGTGTTTTTGACAATGTAGTTGTATCAATGTTATGATTTCTGCCCTTATTGTTTGAAAATGATGTAAATATGATCAAAGTCTGACTCAACTGTTGTTTTGTGTATCCAAATACCTCAATATTTGGAGAAGTTATGTTTATCCAAATATTTGTAATTCATTCAACTATGTAAAAACAAGAGTTTAGATCCTATTTGTATTTCTTTATAATTATATTGGGATAACTTCTTCACATGTGGGATATATGTAATACTTGCTGGGAGTTCAAAATGGATATTGAAGCGAAGTAATCCATCCAATTCTTGTTCATCTTTTTCATGTCTATTTCCATTTCTCGGCGTAATGTGTTCTTTGGTCTTCCTCTTTTCTTTTGGCCTTGAGGATTCCATGTGAGGGCTTGTCTTGTGACGCAGTTGGGTGCTTTCCTCAATGTGTGTCCCATCCACTTCCAGCGCTTCTTCCCGATTTCTTCCTCCGCTGGGATCTGGTTTGTTCTCTTCCACAATAGGTTGTTGCTGATGCTGTTCTGGTCAATGGATATTGAATATCTTGTGTAAACTATTGATTATAAACATTTGTACCTTTTTGATTATGGTTGTGACAGTTCTGTCTTGATGTTTATATTACAGATTGTGAAAGTTGTTTTGAATTCTCTATATGTTCCTTCAGTTATAGGAATGTTCTCCTACTTCATATCTGTGAAGAACACGATCTAAATCACATTCCTATTTTCATATTAATAAATACTAACATTGATAATGATAGTAGTAGAAAGTCAATTCAATATTTTATACATTAATGAGCACTTGTCAATAGTGTTCAATGTATCAATACTATTCAGATTATGGAAAATTATATTGATATAAACATGATAAAATTTACAAAACGATTTATTAAAAGTTAAACACAGCAGGTTATTTTTCATTGTTGTTGTTGTTGTTGTGATATGACCTCGATGGATATGTGATTTGATGTAATAATGATAACTATTCATTCAAATCTGCATCATCACCAAGAGGGATACTTTGGATTGTGTGTGTCCGGCCAACGGATCTGAAGTATTTTGCGTAGACAACTGTTAACAAACACCTGTATCTTCTGGATGATGGCTTTCGTACTTCTCCAGGTTTCCGCCCCATACAGTAGAACTGTCTTGACATTTGTATAGAAAATCCTGATCTCGGTGTTGGTTGACAGTTGCTTTGAGTTCCAGATGTTTCTCAGTTGTAAGTATGCTGCTCTTGCTTTGCCGATCCGCGCATTCACATCTGCATCAGATCCACCATGTTCACCACTGATGCTGCCCAAATATGTAAAGGTTTTTGCATCTTCCAAATCTTCTTCGTCAATTGTGATTGGATTGGTGCATGCTGTGTTGTATCGGAGAATCTTGCTTTTCCGTTTGTGTATATTGAGACCTACTGCTGCTGAGGCTGCAGCTACTCTGGTCATTTTCTCCTGCATTTGTTGTTGCGATTGCGATAGGAGGGCCAGATCATCTGCGAAGTCTAGATCGTCCAACTGCATCCTAGATGTCCATTGTATCCCGTGCTTCCCTTCAGATGTTGACGTCTTCATGATCCAGTCGATCACCAGGAGAAAGAGAAAGGGTGAGAGTAAGCAACCTTTCCTGACACCAGTCTTTACCTCGAACGAGTCTGTCAATCGTCCTCTATGCACAATTTTGCAGTTTAATCCATCATAGGAATTCTGTATGATATTAACTATCTTCTGAGGCACGCCGTAGTGTCGAAGAAGCTTCCATAGTGTTGTCCTGTCCACGCTATCAAATGCTTTTTCGTAGTCAATGAAGTTGTTGTAGAGTGATGAATTCCATTCAATTGATTGTTCCACAATGATCCGTAGAGTTGCGATTTGGTCTGTACACGATCTATCCTTACGGAATCCTGCCTGTTGGTCACGAAGTTGGGCGTCTACGCAGTCCTTCATCCTGTTTAACAATACCCTGTTGAAGACTTTTCCTGGTATTGAGAGAAGAGTGATGCTCCTGTAGTTATCACAGTTACTGAGATCGCCTTTCTTCGGTATTTTGATCAGGAGTCCTTCTTTCGAGTCTTTTGGTACTTGTTCCTCATCCCAAATCTTATTGAAGAAAATGTGGAGTATCCTTGCAGTTGCCGCTACGTCTGCTTTTAGTGCCTCTGCTGGAATGTTGTCTGGTCCTGCTACTTTGCCACTCTTGATGTACCTGATGGCCATGCTGATTTCTTCAATGGTTGGTGGGCCAACATTGATTGGGAGGTCCGTGGGTGCTGCTTTGATATTGGGGGGGGGTTCAGTTGGGCTGGTCGATTCAAGAGTTCTTCGAAGTGTTCTACCCGCCTGTTTCGTTGTTCTTCAATGTTGGTGATTACCTTGCATTCCTTGCTTTTCACTGGTCGCTCCGGTTTACGGTTATTTCCATAAAGTTTCTTTGTCATGTTTCCTTCTCTTGCAGCCTTATCCGCCGTCTTTGCTAAACCTTCCACATATTTACGTTTGTCAGTTCTGTTACACCTCTTCACTTGCTTGTTTGCTTCTGTGTATTCAGCTTGTGCATTGGCGTTTTCTGCTCTTGTTCGGCTGGTATTGATCGCCTTGCTTTTTTTAAGGAGGCTTTGATGATCGTTGGTCCATGAGATTCCCATCCTATAAGTGCATTTTGTGCTTGTTTGGACAGCATCGATGCAACTCCTTGTGTATGTGGGTCATTTTCTTCATCATGGCCGGAGTGTAGCAGAAGCTAGTCGTTGTTGTCCAACTTGCATCCAATGTGTTCCACTGATTCCAAGTACCTCTAGGTTGTATCTCCTCATTTCTTCAGCAATTTGGAAGACTCTCCCGGTCTCCCACACTGTACGAGTACTCCATGTACCTAAATAAATGGTTGCTCTGGTTGTCAGAAGGAGCATCGGCCTCGTAACTTACAAAGGAACTCGGCTTTCATCATGAGGCGTCATAATTCTTCTAAATGAAGATCTTCTGACTCCTAGGGCAGATTTCAAAAGGTTTGAATAGTTGTTTCTGGTTAGCGTTTTTTCAGCGAGTGTTTTACGGGATGGGGTCACTAACCCCATCCCCAACCCTCCTCTTTTATCCGGGCATGGGACCGACAGTAGCCCCCCGGGGGGACTCATCCTATCTCCCTTAAATTCTGATTTGCTTGGGTTTATGTTCGTTTTGTAAAACAAGCTTCTCACTGTAATGCTTTCGAACAATATGTATCCATGATATACTTAACTGAGACATAACAGCTTTTCTATACGTTGCTATTTTATTGTTAACACCCTTCATGATCAATTTCAAGATTGTTCACTGTTCATTACTATATTTAAGTAAATAACGCTGATTGATTAGTAATACTTTTCACAGATTGTTTTTAGTCTGGTTGCCATTAGAACCCAAGATGCACTGGACAGTTAATTTATTTTTATATGGCACTGCTCTACGATCCCATTTCAACATTGAAACGATCACCTTCAAGTTCAGCAGAGTAAAGGGTTGGAACTACCGAAGAGTTTAGCACTATGAGAGAACAACTATCCAGCTTTCTCTAGTTTAAAATGGTAATCCAACTTAATCAATAACGAATACAACCTACAAATTTAATCCTAACTGAACAAAACCCCTTCACATAAATTATTTTAAAACTATTTCAATGATTAAAATTAGTTCGCTGTATGAGTACTTGTTATCTCATCAAGTCATATTATCTCTTTTCCAGATTACTTTGTTAACTGATAGAACTAACAATCTCCGTCTTATATACATCTAGATGCTGATATAATAACTGAGATTCTATTGACATAGGTAAACATTTTAAAATAAAATGTATAAAATTTTATTATGATTTTGCTGAAAGGAAATATTGAACTAATAAAACATGGATAGTGGTTAGCAGTGGAATCCAGGACGTGCGTCTCGTCCTATTTGGGACTCGTCAGCAGGATGTACCTGCATCGCGGAGTCGATATTCACTCCGGGACTCGAACCCGGCATCTTTAGCTTCAAACGCTGTCACGTTATCCACTTAGCTACTGAGTCCAGATAGCCACCTGCTTCTGCAATGAGGTGAAGTTTAAATTCACTTGGTTAATATATATACGTACAATTGGTTAGTAAAGAAAGAGTGAATAATGTACTTTATGTTTGTTTGTTCACTGAATCGAATGTGCACAGCGTTCTGCTGATTGGAGACAGCATATGTATTCGTGAATTTCAATGTTTAATGTCTGTACAGTATTAGACATTTTCGAACATCTTTTCATTCACTTGGTGCTGCTTATAACAATACAGTTTTCACTAGAGACCTTACTTCAAGTTTTATCTTTCGCCTTCTTTTTTACCCGGTAAGTTGAGATAAGCTACAGTGGGGTATTCATGGAAGATAAATGTGGATAGCGTCAGATGATTGAAAGGAAATCCCTAGTGAAAAGTCATGCTCTTATATGGAACACTTACCTAATACATGAACTGAATAGTGTTTGAAAACGCTAGATATTACACTTTTGTTTAACACTCAAAAAAGAGTGATCAAACTCACACGTTATTAGATGTGTGAAATAAATTCTCCGACAAAACATCGTATTTGACTATCTGAGAACCTACTATTATAAGTAATTCAATTCAATAACGGTTTGAGCAAAGGAGATATATGAATTTAGTCGTGATCTTTAACTCTTGAACTGGAAATGGTTTCAAACAAAATTCTCAATAAAAGAGTGTTATAAATAGTAAAACAGTAACTGTTATATTTAAGTTCAGATAGTACGTTAGTTGTGTCACAGTTGTCATATAAGAGAGGATGAGACTATTTTTAATTATCCCAAACAGATTGAGATATCAAGCATTTGTAAAAATTAGAATATAGGCAGGTAAGAATGCATTCATATTGATTAGAAATTATAATACGATGACGAGAACAAACCTTGCGAATCGTAAACACACATACTCTTTTTCCGACAAATGAGGTTTTAAACTAGGACAAAACACATCTAAGTGTTTTTTTAATGGCTTGCCAGATATATTACATCAATTACAATTCAAACTGAACAAAATTTACAATTTACTTGATAGAATTGTGACATTCAAGTTTATTACCTATACTCGCATATATTATTAATGTATGATTATAATAAACCAAGAATAAATAGTCATTTTAACAGTAAAGATGCAAAAATTTTTCATGAATAACCTTATATGACTCCCCTTCCTTCAACATCTCATTTAACATTAAGAATTCTATGATTATTTGATACAAATTATAATTAAAGTCTATTTTCGCGTCGTTGAATTAGTTGATGACTTGATCAATTCGACATGTGATAGATGTGAAATCCTACATTAAAAATATCTTATTTTAGTCTTTTTCCCCCCAAAAAAAACCACTGTCAAAAATACACATAAAATATATGAAATAGTAAATATTATATGCTACTTAAATTACTTTTTATTCCTCTTTTTACTGTAGGCTTGACAGACTGGATTGTACACATAGCATGTTAGGTCAAACCGTAATATATATATATATATATATATATATATATATATATATATATATATATATATATATATATATATATGATGAGGACAATACTGTTATCACATGCGTCATTACCCACGTATAGATGAATAGTGTGATATACTGTGATTATGTTTAAACTAAAAATGGTTATGAAATTGGGATATTTAATACAAAGTGTAGTGAGAGATCATGAAAGAGAGAGAGAGATGGGGGAGGACTAATTGATGCAGCTACGAATATTCAAGTAACAAACGAAAAATCCCCAGTATGGAATTAATCATTTATTTGCAAAGCTGTGAAATACAGTTGAATACCATCATCTATTATTTTTGATACTACAACAATCTTACCAGTTGTGATTTAAAAAAAAAGATATTAATTGTTATTAGAATGAATTTCTACTGTCAAAACAAAAGTGTGGTGTCTACATGTCAAGCCCATAGTATAGAAATTGATTATTTTAAATAGTCACAGATTGAAATCATGAGTCAGTTGAAGCTAGACCACCATTGAAAACCTGGAAGCACTGGACGGCCGCTTCGTCCTAGTATGGGACTCCTCAGCAGTGCGCATCCACGACCCCGCACCCCGCGGGATTCGAACTCAGGACTTACTGGCTCCGTGTGCGAGCACTTAACCATTAGACCACCGAGCCGGCATCCAACGGTGTTAATGTCTAACTTCAACCAATCCACGAAGTTGCGCCACCAGTAGGTCCTGAGTTCGAATCCCACGGGGTGTGGGATCGTGGATGCGCACTTCTGAGGAGTCCCATACTAGGACGAAACAGCCTTCCAGTGCTTCCAGTTTTTCAATGGTGGTCTAGCTTCAACTGACTCATGATTTAAATCTATGGAAAATTCTAAAATCTCCACAAACCCCTTCTGATAAAAAAGAATAATAGTATAGTGTATAGACGAACCAATCAGAATCAAGAATGAGACCGAGATTTTCGTTCGAAAAAAATGTTACAACAAAAAAGGCTGAAACGTCACTGTACACCACTCAATTGTTTAAAATGGTAGCATAAAATATTTTTTTCAGCTGTGAAATAAAATGATAGATTTAAACGCACTTTTACCTAGTTACAACTGTCAACGATCGTGAACGAACATAAGCTGCCCACCAGTGTTCTCCATCGAACTCTGTCCTGGGTAATCCTTTCCGGTTTTTTCCAAGTGTTATTCGTTCTTTTGATGCCCGCTTCCAATTCTCGACCAAATGTGTTCCTTGGTCTTCCTCTTTTAGTTTTCCCTTCAGATTTCTAAGTTAGTGCTTGCTTCGTGATGCGGTTTAATGATTTTCTCATTGTATATTTTATCCACCTTCAGAATCTTTTCCTAAATTCCTCTGCACCGGGAAGTTGATTTGTTCTCTCTCACAGTAAATTGTTCCTGATGGTTCCCGGTCAACGGACATTGAGTATCTAGCGTTCTTAATCGCTTAGAAATACATGTATTTTTTTTTATGACGATTGTACCAGGACTCTAAGATTCACTGCCATACAGTAGAACTGTTTTGACGTCCATAGTAAAGATTCTGAATTTGCTGTTGTTTAACAATTGTTTTGGGTTCCATATGTTCTTCATTTTTAGGAATGATGACCTTGCTTTTCCAATCCCTGAGTTCAAATATGCGTCAGATCCTCATTGCTTATCAATGATGCTGTCCAGGTGTGTGAAAGTCTCCACCTCTTTCAGTACTTATCCATCATGTGTGAGTGGCTTGGTGTTCTCCATGCTGTATTTGGGGATCTTGGTTTTTCCTTTATGTATGTTGAGCCCTAATGATGTAGAGGATGCTGCTACACTAGTTGTTATCATCTGCATCTGTTGGTGTGTATGTGATAGAAGGGCTTGGTCATTGGAGAAGTCCAAATCGTTTAGTTGCATCTAATCTGTCCATTGTATTTCGTGATTCCCCTGAGATATGGCTATCTTCATAATCCAGTCAACCACCAGAATAAAGAGAAGGGGGAGAGTAGGCAACCTTGTATGACACCGGCTCACGCATGGAATACATCTGCCATTTGTCTTCGATGCACGACTTTGTACTGTAGTCCATCGAATGAATTTCATATGATGTTGACGATCTTCTCAGGTAAACCGTAGTGTCAAACAAGGTTTCATACAGTTCTCCTATCCACACTGTCAAACGCCTTCTCATAATGAAGGAAGGTGATGTATATTTCTGAGTTACATTCAATCGATCCATAGTGTCTCGATTTTGTCTGTGCACAACCGATCCTTACGGAATCCAACCTGTTTAACTGGGAGTTGGGCACCTACTGAGTCTTTCTTCCGATTCAGCAACACTCTGTTGTAGCTTTCAGAATTATTGTGATCTCATTTCACTGATATGTTGATGAGATATCCTTCTTTCTAGACACTTGTTCTTCATCCCAATTACTTCTGAATAGGATGTAGAGTACCTTTGCAGTTACTTCTATATCTGACTTCAGTGCTTCAATTGGTATGTTGTCAGGTCCTGCTGCTTCCCCACACTTGATTTATTCAATGGTCATGCTAATGTCTTGAATCGATCGTGGAGTGACATCTATAGGAATGTCTGTGGATTCAATGGAGTTGGCCCATTCAAGAGTTTTTCAAATTGTTCTACACACCTGTTCCTCTGTACTTGAATCTTAGTGACTGATTTGCCTTCTTTGTCTACGGCTGGTCGATCTGGTTTACTATATTTCCTTACCAGTTACTTCGTCGTGTCATATAGCTGTCTCATATTTCCTTCTTTTACAGTTGTTCCGCTGTCGTTGCTAGCTCTTTCACGTATTTCTGCTCGTCAGCTCTAATTCACTTCTTTACTTGCTTCTTTACTTCTGCGTATTCAGCTTGTGCCTTGACCTTCTCTGTTCTTGTTCGAGTGTTATTAATTGCTGTGTACTTGTTCTTCCTTTCTTGACTCTTTTCTAGGGTTTCCATAGAGATCTATTCCTTATGATGATGTTTCTTGCGGCCCAGCACCCAATGACAAGTTAAAGTTAATGCTTCTTTGATCACTTCATAGTTATCCTCTATAGTAGATTCTTATTCTTTCAATAGAACATGTAAGGCTTAGAACTAGTTGTTCAGAGTTATCTTGGATTCGTTGAGTTTGTCAGTATCTCGTAGGAAGGTTGTATTGAACCTTTGTACTGCTGTTTCCCAGCTGTACCATGTTTCTTTAGCTTCAGTTTCATCTTGGTAACCACCAGTTGGTAATCTGAAGCTATGTCAGTTCCTCTCCTGGCTCTCAGGTCTTCCATTGTCCTTCTGAATATTTTAGTGATGCAAATATGATCGGTCTGAATATCTGAAGTGTGATCCGATGAGACCTATGTAGCTTTGTGGAGAGATATAGTGCTGTAGTGTGGAGTCGAGTCGCGATTGACACCACTACAAGGAGACTGCATGCCAGTTAACCAATTAAATCCCCTGTAGGCCAAATATCAGAAGGCAGTTGATGGCTGTAGTCGAGATGTATTTGTTGGAGATCTCGTGGTATCAAAAGGATACCGAGATCGTGCCAAAGGAGTACAAGCGTGGTTACTGAGTGTAACCGAGTCTGTGCATGGTCACAATCAATGGAAGGATAATAAGGCTGTCTTTAGCACAGTTAAACAACCGAGCACAGTAAACGCAATCACTGGTACAATTGGTTATAATAATGATTGTTTCCATTAGATCGATCGCGTTCTCTTGGTAAAAGTAGGTCACTACAGTGCCATCTATAACCGTTTTGTTGAAAACACATAAATCTGCAAATCTGTTACCATTGTGGTCCCTTCTCCCACTCTATCCATGTCGTCTCATCATATCTTCATACCCAGTGTTATTCATTCCGACTTTAACACTGAGATCTCCTACCAGCAAGGTGAGGTATATTCAGGAGCATTTCTCTACAATCGAATACTGATCTTTATCGTTTTCATTACTATGTTGGTGGTTGAGTAACACTGGATAGCATTCATTGTGATTCCCTCCTCCCTCCTCCTTCTGTTTTGAGCAATGCTTGAATGATCATGGGTCTATGAGATTCCCACTGTATAAGTGTTTTATGTGCTTGTTTAGACAGCATCGGTGCAACTCCTTGTGTGCATGCGAAGCATCTTCCTCTTTATAACTAGAATACAACAACATCTCTCCGAAATTAAATTTTTGTGCTTGCAGGTTGGATTCGATGGTTTCACTGATGATGAGCACAGTCAAGTTGTTTCTTCTCACTTTCGCAGCTAATTGACTAATCCTTCCAATCTATCATATTGTCCGGTAAATTCATGTCCCTATACTAATTATCGGTGTGGTTGTTAAAGGAGCTATCGTCCTTGTGACCTTCGAAGAATCTCGTCTTTCACCATTGGACGTCATGATTGTTCTGAATGAGAACCCTTCAGCTGGCAGGTCGGAGTTCAAATGGTTTTAATGATTTTCATGTTGATGATTTTTATGTATGGTTGTTTTCTACGGGATAGCGTTGTTGACCCAATTCATATACCTGCTCATTTATTCGGGCTTGAACTATTGGTAACTCTAGAAGAGATATAAGAGGAGCTATATTTGGACGTATCAAGTGCTTAATTCTTTCCATATTAAGTGTATATTAAGGAAAATCCATATTATCTATAAATCCTAACTCTGAACCCTTAACTCCCAAACAAACCTTACCTTGGCGGTACTATATTTTTTGGAAGAACTAATTTGAATGTACCTATTGGATTCTTTGGAAAAATTCATCCACCTGTGTCGATTCAGGACGTTTTGGCCTTATAGCTGATGTTAGTTCGAGATCACATCCCTAACTCTTAAATCATAATCCTTACTTTAAATCTTTAATCTCAACTACGAATAATATAGGGACGCTCAAATATCTGTTTAAATCCTTAAAGCGTTTTGAGAACTCGGATAATCTATATCCATATTGATAAATCTATTTACCGTTGTTTCTTTCAACTTACTGATAGAATAACCTTTGGAAGAAGTTAATGGATCAATTAATAGTAGGAAATATGTTTACGCCTCATAATATTACTGTCTTCTTTTCCATAAACTATTCAGTTATAAAACTGTTTCCTGATTATCTAAGAACTGGCTGAAATATAATTACTATTAATCACTAGACAATCTAACGTTTGTTATTATTCAGTTGTTTTACTTTACAACTGATAGCTGAATTATTCTTATTAAATGGCTATCCTAATTCTTTTTACTTTGATTCATTGTTAAGGTCAATCATTTGACTACACGTGTATCAAATTGTGTCCCAACTTTGTTCACTTGAAATTAGCTATTCACATGAAAAGGTCAGTGATTATATTTCATGATTTCAATCAAACAACATATAACAATCCCTACAAGTTCACACAATTGATGATAGTTCCTTTGATTTTAATTAACAGATCAAATCTCTTATAAGTATAAAGGTTAAATAAATATTTATTCTTCACTTGGTATTGTTTGGCTTGTATCTTCCCATTGAGGTTTAAGACTGCAATTGATCAGTCTGTTATTGGCATATATGCATACTATCGTAGGCCTCGATATTACCTTAATTCACAAGGTATTTGTAAGCAATGATGGATAGTGACTAGCAGTTCGAATTACGTAATCTTAATCATTTTAATGTTAATCAATAAAAGGTAATTGTGATTTTTTTTCCATAATAACTATCATCATCCAATTAGTATAACGGGTGGTCTGATAAAACTTATCAGTCAATACATTACACGTGTTTAATAAATGAATGTTTATTTCCTTCAATAGGTACACAGTAGATAGATAATGAATGTCAAACCTGTTAGTTAATAAGGTGTGAATATGAATTGATTTTTAAATGAGATTTATGAAAAGTCCTATAAAAGTAAATAGTTGTAAAGAGGTGAATGGATTTTTGTTTTCAAGTTTGATAACCAGTACGTTACATTTAAACTAATGAGTTAGGATCTGATCATCTCTATCTATTTCACAATTAAAGAACTTTACTCACATGGCAACTGGGTGATACTAGCTTGATCTCACCAAGGAGCATTAGTTCCTCCAAGAATATCGATATGCCTTTCTAACGAGTATCGGATACGATTTGTAGATCACTAATGTAGATGATTGTGGTGTTTGAATGAATTAATGATACCTTTGTACTTTTTTAATGCTCGATTTCGAATTCTAAATACAATACATTCGTTCGTGCTTGTCTAGTAATTCTTGATCCGACTGCGTTATTTCTGAAATTCCTAGTTCATACTAAAATTCAAATAATCCGAAACATTATAATAATCTATGTCGAATGATTGGGGACCTACTCGAAATCGATGGGAATAGTATGATGAACCAGCTAACTTTTAAGTCATACCTCGCGGTCAACACCTAACGTGGATTAACACTTCGTCGTATCAAGGTACTATGGCTGTTTTGAAGACCTTATAACACAAAGGATGTTATTATGGAAATATATTAGTAAGAATGGGTCCAGAGAAGATAGTGCGAACATCACCTCATGATCCAGTTCATGGTATACAGTTAACTCATGAACGTTGATTGTCCTTCACCTTGATGCGGATCGATGATCTGTTCGGCATTCAGTGACCCAACTGCCGGATGAATTGGTTAGGGCTCAGGACTATTTCACTGGCCCTACGGATTAAACCTAGGTACAATGTTTACTATTGACTATTTCTAACTATCTGATGTCTAAATATTGAAAAGTTGTTTCAACTATGAATTCTCCAGTTCACTGTTCGTGATTTATAGGAATTATTTTTTATAGATAAGATATTAGTGACTAATTCAATTTTTAGAAAACTTGACATTTTGATTCTTTGATTTTAGATAACTGACTAATACTGTTCAGTATTCATTATATTCTGTAAAAAATAAATGATATTTTGATCAGAATCAATTTTTAAATGCAAAAATTGTTTGGATAATCTCAACGATTGAAATTTTAGCTATTCCAAACTTTCTTCAAACAAACTGGAGGGAAGATCCTTGAATATAATGGATTATATTTTCCAGTTTAGCACAAGAAAGCCTGAAATTACTCAAATTTCAATCATTATGATCATTCAAATACAATTTTTACATTCAGTATCTTCTATATACTCCGCATTCAATTTATATCAAAGTATTCATCTAAACTTTGACGAATGTTCACTTAAATAATTCGTTTTATATTAATTTAATAAATGAATTCATGAGTCAATTGAAGCTACACTACCATGGAGAACCTGGAATTACTTAAGGGCCGTTTCATCCTAGTATGGGACGCCTCAGTAGTGCGCATCCACGATCCTATCCCACGAGATTCGAACCCAGGACCAATCAGTCTTGCGTGCGAACGCTTAAACTTTAGACTACTGAGCCAACGATGTTAATGTCTAAATTCAACTAATTCACATACACGTATTATATAAAAATTACCTTGAACTGTAACACTTGTTATAAATTGACCTCATTTTCACACTTAACTATGCATATTCAACTGATATTTCTGAAATGATAATTGTCAAATGATCAAACTATGAATCATTTCATGAAAAAAAAAGAAACTCTCTTCAGTAAGGAATCAACAGGACGTATATAGATTTTCGATGAAATTGTTATCATTGTATTTATGTATGAAGTAAATCTAAGAGAGAATATTGCGCACACACACACACACATACACACTATGATTGCTTTTACTATTATATAGTTTTATGTATCTCAGCTGATTTTTATTTGTTTAATGAAATAATTCTGACGTCATTAGTATTTCACTTATTATTTCTTAATTACTACGTCATATATTACATCATTTCATCGATTGAAGTAAGTGAAAATTATACACTGATAGTTTCTCTAGTGTCATGACAACAATTTTTATATATCAATGTTATTACTTATTACTTTGTACATTTGCATTCAGATGGTAAACAATAATTTAATTAATTTTCACGCACTTCTTAAAATGATAATATAAACATTTTATATCTCAGCAGGTTAATTATTCAGAATTGTATCTCACCGTAATTAGGTGATAATAGTGTTAATGTTTCTGATTCTAATACTGATGTGAAAACAGTAAGTGGAGGGAGGCAAAGTAATTCTTGATTGTCAATAACTTTCTATTTTCAATATTGTAATGTAGATTATGGTTGTACTTTCGTAAATTAAATTTCAGATTTTTTAAAGAACAATAGGTTAACAGTGCTTCTGTTCTTACTGGTGACGAGGTTCTCTTGATCGATTTAACCACTTTTTTAAAGCATGTATTAGGAGTGACGTGTTAATGTAAAGAGTTCAACAAGTTGCCGACTTTATATAAAAGACAGTAATCAGATGACAAGTAATTGATTTAGGACTTATGTACTTTTTATTTGATGACTTGAATTAGCTGTACTGATCGGTAAGAAAATGGGGTTAGGTTAGATTTGAAATCAACATTGAGCAATTTAAAGGTATTGATGAGGCTACTTCAAATCCTTCTGTAAGACATTGGGATAAACTTTAGTCTAGTTAATCCATCGTCTTACAAATGCCTTGCCACTCAAAGGATTCCCTTAGTTATCGTTCTTTGATCACTTGCCCGCTTACAATCTTTTCTGAGGAAGCGATTAGTTACTTATATATGAAATCTGGAAAAAAGGTACAGTAAACAATGTCATAAACAATTTGGTATCTGAATTGTTGAAGGCATTACACTATGTTTCAAGAGTTATAACGCTTCGGTAATTATTCCTTATGGTGTTATGGCTTTCAAGTGTTGATTTATGAATGCTTCCAAGTCATACTGTGTTTAAATAGAGGATAACTCATGATTTTTCAACATTTATTCGTACATCTATGGCTTATAAGCTTAATGGTGCATTCTCAGGCACTTATTAACATTTACCAGGTTAATTTATTTAAATTCTATTTGTGGGGGAGTATTGGTTGAGACTTCAATTTCATCCAATGTTCATAACATCCATGTTTATTACAAAATATAAGTTAGCTTTTAAGAAACATTTTATGGGTAATTTGTTCTTTATTTTATTTTGTTGTTCACTGAAACAATGAAATTTTGATACTGATGTTATTCTTTAGGATGACAATGAAAGCTTGGGTGATATTATCCACAACGCAACTATGTAAGCTTAATGTATCGCCCAGTGTAATAACGGTCACCTGTGCGTTCAAGTAATCATAGAATTTGTCATTTCACAATGTATTTTTTATCAAATAACTAGATTATGTTGTTAATTTTGCTCTGGTTGTAATTTTTATTCGCCACGTCTGACTGCGTTACACTGTACGTTCATTGCACGCTGGGATGATGTCCCAAGTCATAGTGAGTTTAATCACATAGTTGATTGTTTCCAGATAGACCATGAGTGCATAATGTTACTGAAGAAAGGTTTGTTGAAAACCGGAGATTGTTTCCTTTCATTTTGCCGATAACATCATAAAGAACAGTTAGGAACGAACATGCGGACAGTTAGAGTCACAGGCTGCAGCAACAATTATTTTAGCTAAAAAACGATCTTCGGCTTTGGATATCTAGAAAACAAGTCAAAACAAAACCGAATACCATTTTAAAACATAAGACTAGCCAGCTTGGCTGAAGAAATACGTTGACTTCAGTAGCAGCAGCCAAAACCCAGAAAACAAAGCAAAATGAGGAAAAATTTTGCTCCAACATTTAGAGTATTACATTAACTTCTGCATTTTAGCGCACTGAAATATTAAATTCTGTAGCTACACAAAACAAATAGCGGAAAAAGCACAGAACGAAGAAAGCCGGCCACCATTGCATACAAAGATGGCGGATATAATAATTCCTTCTTCATTCTGATTGGTTGCTAAGCAGACTGTCACGTTTACGAAATTGAAAGCTTCACTACTTTTTTGTAAAATATGAGGATAGATTTCTTTAATAACTAATATTAACTAGGTAGCGATTAACAATAAGACAAATGTAAACTATGCTGCTCAACTAACGGTGGTTGTTGGAGTTTTGCTCGAAATTCAGGACGTGATTACTGATACTATATACCTTACTACGTGTTTAGTAAGGATGAAGTAAAACATAGCAATATTTAATTATGAAGAATACTTAAAATTATTAAATAAAGCAAGACTAAAGAATAGGGATGTGTTTGATGAGTCTTCTAAAATAACTTTAAGAAAGTGGTTAAACTTTCATGGCGGAAAAATAATGAAAAAACAAGAAGAATTAAAATGCGCATAACATTTTAACAACATTTATGAGTTTTTCAAGGTAACTCAGATGTTAAATTATTCTCTCGTCATAACCTTGATACTTAAATGTTGTAGTTTTTGATTCACTATAATAGATAATTTAGCAATGCTGAGGCTGGAATCACTGGATGGTCGATTCTTCCTAGTATGGAACCCCATAGCAATGTGCATCTGCGACCTCACACGTGGAGTTTGAACCCATGGACTTCAGCCTCGCACTTGAACGCCTAACCTCTAGGCTACGAAGCCAGTATCCAACTGTGTTAATGTCCAACTTCAATTAATCCGTGAATTCAACTGTTAAAATACTACAATCTCCATAAATCCCCATAATGGTAATATTAAAGCTATTTATCCATTGAAATTGTCTTAAATCACATTACAACGTTAGTCTGTTATTAATTTAAAAAAATTGCACACGGTAATCAATATTAGTTTACTTTGATCATAAATTAAGACGGCAGAACTATTGCTTGAATAGTGAATTCTTACAATCAAATATACAAAACTTGAGGTTTCTTGTTTTAGCTCCATAAAGTTGTATCTGTGCATTGTTGATAGGAGTTCCATCCTAGAATAGACGAATAGCAATTCTTTACTGTTAGATATTCAATGATTTTCCGAATGATGCTCATCTTAATAATGATCTACTTGCTTGCAGATTGATCTATTTTTTCGTATTGCTAAAACTATGATTCACTTCGATACTGTCATTAATCTAAGGGAGTTAGAAATAAATAAAGGAATGAATGAATGTAAACTATTTTATGTGAAAATGTTAATAAAAATTGTAAACTATATTTACCAACAAATTATATCAATAAAAGGATAATATAGATCCAAACTTAACTATTTTTATTCTTAATATCCATTACAAAAGTACCAACTGAATCGATTTGATTCTTATGGTTCTTAAATTTTTACTAGTATATCATTTAATGTACAAGAAATTTCTGTAAATGAATATATTCTTTTTTGGTTTAGTTTAGTTGTTTTTTACTGTTTAAAATGAATGGGAAATCTGTGTGGGAATTCTGATTTAACTAGTTTATGATGGGCTGGGGGAGGAGATACTCAATAAATCTTCGGTATTTCCAAAATTCTTGCGAGAATATTGATATCAAGGACTACTAGTTTTTATTCGAACATTGACAATAGATTAGGTAGTATTGCCATAATGGTATGGACATTTAGAAGCTTCTGTATTGTAAACTGGGAGTGGGTGGTAAGTTACTGAGACGATCAGTTTTTTACATGGATGATCTTATCCAATTGGTACCTATTGGTTTTTGGCGAGTCCACAAGTAGTCTCTCAAAGATTTTACGGTGAATCGATACGTTATCAGACATGAATCAAAATAGAAACTCGTTGCAATCTTCTTGTTGTTTTCCATAATATCCTTTAAGGAACTTAGGATGGACCTTTTGAGTGACCTTAACCTACACCTTTCTTTTGAACTGTTTTTCCAATACATAATATTCAATTAATCACATCACTTTTCTCTTTGTGAAGTGAAGTGGGACAGTTGCTAAAGGGTTTGAATTTCAGGTTTGAGACAGCCTTCATCTTTTATTTTTTCAGCCGGGTAGCACTACAAATACTCACATGTAAAATGTGGCTCAAAAATGAGTACTCGAATCTGTGCATGGTAAATAAATTACTTTTCTTTAATATTTTGTTTACAATAGCTTTATGTAGAGAATTTTTTACATCAAGTAAACTGACTAATGGAGTGGATAAAAGTACATTGGTAGGTTGATTAATGTGATGGTGAAGAAGCCAACTTTGGGTTTAATTGTCGTAACAAGCCTGGGTATCAGCTATGAATACTTTTATTAAATAATCAACACAGCGCAGACTACTACTTTATAATTAGTAGTATAAAACAGACTCGCAAAATATGAGCAAATACTGTAGAAGCGAATTTTACATAAAGAAAATCACTATGTCAATATTAAATTAATTACAGGTTGTTTTTAATCAATTACCCATTCAATTGAGAGACTAGAATCCACCGAAATGATCGATTATGTGATTTATCCATAAGCAATGTTGAATGAGAGAATTATTTACCATGCTAGAAGTTCCTTTTCAGTATAACAACCGCATAATAGAAATAGTATTCACTTTGTTCAGTATAATATATGTAGCTATAGTATATAATTGTCAGGTCAAAATATGCAACATTACAAAAAATTCCTGTCCTTTATGTGTTTAAATTATATATATTAAAGAATATCCCTTAAAATCTTTTGAACTGTAATTAGTTAGAATTCATCTTCGTCCGTTAATATTTTCCAATAATTCTGACACATTGTTTCTATCTTAATATATATATTAGGCATATGATTTACGAAGTAAATAACTCTCATTTGTTATTAGGCATGTCGGTATATGATACAGTTTATTCCCATAATTAATTGGTTGAAACAATAGTAAAACAGTCAAATTTGTTGTAAAATTTACAATGTTGGACAATATGTGACTCAGAGTTTTGATCACTATGCTTTTGTAGTTAACTTTATGAAACGAAAAATGTTATTAAGAAATACTGTTTTGCATTTTCTCAATATTTCGTCTTCAAATTCCTGTGCCTTTTCAGTTGTTATATTGTAATGTTTGTTATATACTGAATGTTGATATATATTAGGTAAAATTAATTTTTAAAAATTGTATTTCTCTATTGAAGAGTAGTTATACATCGCTTAAAAGAAAGAAATGTTTGTAGTTTAAATCACGAATTGATGTTAGTTATGCAATCGCTGAAAACCAAAAAGGCACTAGATATCTGTCATATAGTCGTATGCAATCCCTCAGAAGTCCAACCCCACAACCTTTACGTTTGAAAAGAAGAGATCAGTAGGCTACTAGAGATTCTCGATCATATGTAATCACATTTAGGCGCCATTGTAAGGTAAATACTTCACATACGACATCGTTGGACTCCACTGTGATGAAAAAAAGTGAGATTCAACAATCTCCACAACATGTATACTAAATATTTCTCTTTTTCAACACTAGCTTTGTGATTATTATCATTTTATGTTATTCTAACTAATAATATTATTATGATCATCACATTATTATCGTTTTATAGTATTTGTTGCAACCGGATTATATTGTAGATCACCAACGTAGATGATCTATGTCGAAATTATTGGAGGTCTACTCGAGTTAGACGTGAATGGTGTGACAAACTAGCCAACGTCGAAGTCACACCTCGTGGTCAGCGCTTTACGTGGACTACCCCAGTGATGTATCAAGGTACCATAGGTGTTTTGAACACTGTAAAACACAGAGGACGTTAATACAGAAATATATTAGTTAAAGTAGATACAAGCGAAAGTAAGACCACAGCAGCATGGGCTAGTCCATGGTATACGATTAACTGGCGCGCGTTGGTTGTCCCTGACTTTGACGAGGATTGATGATTTGCTCGATATTCAATGACCCAACTGCCGGATGATTTGGCTAGGGCTTAGTGACATTTCGCTGGCCCTACAATATATGTGTCAAATACTTTAAGATTTCAGTACTTAAGTGGACAACCGGAAAATATTTTGATTATGGTTAACTACTTATAAGTAGCAAGGTTGATTTGCTCAAATTTAATTGGGAAATTTTATTACCAAAGCCCTGAAAATTATTAGGAAAAACAGAAAATAGTGAAATGTCTTTCTTAATTGTATTGAAATACAGGAAATTTCTTGCGGATTTGAATGCAATATTCATAATTAGGAATTTAAAACAATTATATTATTGGATAACGGTACTAATTCGAGACACGGAGTGAACATGAACTCAGATGCAGATACATTCAGCTGACTAGTCTCAAATAAGATGAAACATGTGTCCTGGATTCCACTTCTGGACACTATCCAGCCCTGCTTATAATTATATTGAGCGATTAAACACACACATACGCCCGTTGAGGAGCATAGACCACCCACCAGCATTCTCCATTCAACACTGTCCTGGGCAATGCTTTCCAGTTGTTATTCATCCTTTGCATATGTGCTCCTATTTCTCGATGTAATGTGTTTTTTGGCCTTTCCCTTTTACCTTCAGGACTCCGAGTTAGGGCTTCCTTTGTGATTTCTGTAGTGTATGTCCTATCCACTTTCGACGTCTTTTCCTAATTTCTTCAGATGAAATCTGTCTTCTTTCTCTTCCACAATGGTCTGTTGCGGATGGTTTCCCGCCGACGGACATTAAGTGTCTTGCGTAGACAATTTTTTGTAAATATATGTACTATTTCATTATATTTGTGATAGTTCTGTCTTGATGTTCGTATTGAAAATTGAGAATCTGCTGTTGGCTGACAGCTGTTTTGAGATTCAAATGTTCTTCAACTGTAGGAATACCGACCTTGCTTTGGCAATCCCTGAGTCCACATATGGGTCAGATCCTCAAAGTTCATCGGTGATGCTGTGCAGGTGCGTGAGGTTTCTACCTCTTTATGTACTTCTCCATCATGTGTGATTGGGTTGGTTTATCTACGCGTTGTGTTTGAGGATCCTTCTGTTTCCCTTGTGTACGTCGAGCCTCTGTAGTTCCCACACTTACTGTGATCTCCTTTATTTGGTATGTTGACCAGTTATCCTTCTTTCCAGTCTATCAGTACGTTTTTCCTGCTAAACTCTTCTAAATAGTATGTAGAACATCTTTGCAGTTACTTCTATGCCTGACTTCAGTGCTTCAACTGAATATACCAAGTGTTTAATTCTTTCTCTACAGTGTATAATGCGGAAAATCGATATTATCTATAAATCCTAACTCTGAACCCTTAACTCTCAAACAAATATTACCCTGGTGGTACTATATTTTTTGGAAGAACTAATTTGAATATACCTATTGGATTCTCTAGAAAAATTCATCCATCTGTGTTGATTCAGGACGTTTTGGCCTTATAGCTGATGTTAGTTCGAGATCACATCCCTAACTCTAAAATCATAATCCTTACTTTAAATCTCTAATCTCAACTACGAATAATATAGGGACGCTCAAATATCTGTTTAGATCCTTATACCGCTTTGAAAACTCGGACAGTTCACAGCTTTTTGCATATTATATCAAACTATTTCGGAAAATATCACTTTTACAGTTGACTAACTTGTTCTCTAGTTATTTCTGAAACATATTGTTGACTTTTTCATCATTAAGTTGTGGCTGTATTACATCCAAATACGTGCTAAAACTAGAGCATGATCCGAGTCTAAGCATGTGCTCAAGAATAAGCAAGTCTACAAACGAGCTCCTCCATTGATGGTTAATGGCAATATGAGTCAACTGTGGAGGTCACCGCATGAGACGAAATCTGAATACATTGAACTGGGAAGCACTTGACAAAAGCTAATCAGCAATTTACTGCATGTGTACAACTTATGACATCAGTGAACCAAACTCCATTACTTAAATAATATAACTAAATTTAGTTACATTCTTATTTTTTCCTGACAGCTTCCATCAAGGTTTATGGTTAATTTACTGTACTTGTCCAACTAGTGAAATCATGAGCCGATCATTGTTAAACCATGATTGAAAACCCGGAAGGACTAGACGATCGTTTCTTCCTAGTATGTGACTCGTCAGAAATGCGAATTCATGACCTCGGATGCGGAAATTTAACCCAGGACCTTCGGTCTCGCATGAGAACACTTAACCTCTAGACTACTGAGTCGGCATCCAACAATGCTGATGTTTAACTTTAATCAATCCACGATATTGTGCGACCATCTTGACGATCCTCACGTGGGAGTGTGTGTCCCAACACTGACGAGGAGTCCCATATTAGAACGGAACGGCCGTTCAATGCTTCGTAGTTTTTAACGATTATCTACCATTGCTCGGTTCATCATTTCAATAAAATATATTGTAACGATTATCGACTTAGATAGAAGTTTACAATATTGACAACATAAAGATCACAAGTTAAATATGTTGAATAAAATACAAATTCAGAAAGTACAGAGTGTATCTTCAGAGAGTAATTTCTAAAGTCTTTTTTATTGACAACTTTCTACCCCACAGTTACAAACAGTTATATATAGACACAAGAAGTTGGCAAAACATCTTTATTATTAATAAATAATAATAACTGATCAATTAAAAAAAAGAAGAAACCAATTGAGCATAAATGAATAAAAGGAAGGTAAAATAACGATAAGATTTACGAAAAAGTTATTATTAATAATAATAAATTGTAAAATCTTAATTAAACTGACATTCTAAGCATCATTCACTAAACATTCTACATTATTTTGTTGATCAATGTTTTAATTGATAAAAAATACAACAGAATCTAAGAGGCAATTGAATTTATGATCGGAAATAAGTTTATATATATATATATATCTGTTTATAAATAATATAATATGGAATACAAATAACTAAATAGAATCTGATATAAAAAAAATTGTGATATGTAAATGTTTACATGTTGATCACAATGATAAAAAATAAAAGATTAAACAAACAAATAGTTAAAATGACTTAGACAAGAAAGTATCATATACATATTATGCAAATAATAAAAATCACTGCGACAATAATACTATAACATTATTATGTACTATGATCTTGTTGATGATAACGATTCATTGTAGATAATGATGAATAAGGTAGATGTTGTAAAATTCGATGCGTTATTCCAACTGGTCGAAGATGATAGATTAAATATTCTAAAATGTACATTTTCACTGGCATTAAACCACCGAAACTGATTAGCAGTGGACTTGCCGGTAACTTAATTCAGTTTAATAGATGGTAATGGTGAGTGGGAGAGAAATAAAAAAAAGTAGATTAAAGTAGTTGAGATTATATCTTCTAAATAGAGAATCAATGAGTGAAAAGATGGTAAAATGATGTATTTACTCAAACTTAGATAAAGTTAATGTTTTGACAGCACTCCGCCTGGAGTCCCTCCGGGGGCTACTGCCGGTCCCAAGCCCGGATAAAGGAGGAGGGTTGGGCATGGGGTTAGCGTCCCCATCCCGTAGAAAACTAACTCGCTAAAAAAAACGCTAACCAGGAAAAATTATTCAAACCTTTTAATCTCTGCCCTGGGAGTCAGAAGGTCTTCATTTAGAAGAACTATGACGCCTCATGATGAAAGCCGAATTCCTTCGGAAGTTACGAGGCCGATGCCCCTTCTGACAACCAGAGCGACCATTTATTTAGGTACATGGAATGTTCGTACAATGTGGGACACCGGGAGAGCCTTCCAAATTGCTGCAGAAATGAGAAGATACAACCTAGAGGTACTTGGGATCAGTTAAACACATTGGACGCAAGTTGGACAACAACGACTAACTTCAGGAGAGCTTCTGTTATACTCCGGCCATGAAGAAGAAAATGCCCCACATACACAAGGAGTTGCATTGATGCTGTCCAAACAAGCGCAAAATGCGCTTATAGGATGGGAATCTCATGGACCAAGGATCATCAAAGCCTCGTTCAAAACAAAAAAGGAGGGCATTACAATGAATATTATCTAATGCTATGCGCCTACCAACGATTACAATGAAGACGCTAAAGATCAATTCTACAATAGGCTGCAGTCAATCGTCGAGAAGTGCCAAACAAAGGACCTGACCATTCTGATGGGAGATTTCAACGCCAAGGTTGGAACGGACAACACTGGATATGAAGACATCATGGGACGACATGGACTGGGAGAAAGAAACGAAAATTATGAGAGATTTGCAAACCTATGTGCCTTCAATAAACTGGTCATAGGTGGCACCATATTCCCACATAAACGCATTCACAAAACCACATGGACTTCACCGGATCACACCACGCAAAACCAAATCGACCATATTTGCATCAACTAAACGTTCAGGAGGACTATAGAGGACATAAGAATCAAGAGAGGAGCTGATATAGCATCAGATCATCACTTGCTGGTCGCCAAGATGAAATTGAAACTCAAGAAGCACTGGACAATGGGGCGGACAATATCACAAAAGTTCAATACGGCCTTTCTTCAGGATACTAACAAACTCAACAAATTCAAGATAGCCCTCAGCAACAAGTTCCAGACCTTTCGTGATCTAGTCAGTGGAGAAGGAACTACTATGGAGAGCAACTGGAAGGGGATCAAACAAGCGATCACTTCAACATGCCATGAGGTTCTGGGCCACAAGAAGCACCATCACAAGGAATGGATCACTGTTGATACACTGGATAAGATTCAAGAAAGAAGGAACAAGAAGGCAGCAATCAATACCAGTCGAACAAGAGCAGAAAAAGCCAAGGCACAAGCTGAATACACAGAAGTAAACAAACAAGTGAAGAGGAGTATCAGAATCGACAAACGTAAATATGTGGAAGATTTAGCAACGACGGCGGAAAAGGCTGCAAGAGAAGGAAACATGAGACAACTGTATGACATAACAAAGAAACTCTCTGGAAATCGTCGCAAACCAGAACGACCAGTGAAAAGCAAGGAAGGCGAGGAAATAACCAACATTGAAGAGCAACAAAACAGGTGGGTAGAACACTTCAAAGAACTCTTGAATCGACCAGCCCAACTGAACCCACCCAATATCAAAGCAGCACCCACGGACCTCCCAATCAATGTTAGCCCACCAACAATTGAAGAAAGCAGCATGGCCATCAGACAAATCAAGAGTGGCAAAGCAGCAGGACCAGACAACATTCCAGCAGAGGCACTAAAAGCAGACGTAGCGGCAACTGCAAGGATACTCCACATTCTTTTCAATAAGATTTGGGATGAGGAACAAGTACCAAAAGACTGGAAAGAAGGACTCCTGATCGAAATACCGAAGAAAGGCGATCTCAGCAAGTGTGATAACTACAGGTGCATCACTCATCTTTCAATACCCGGAAAAGTCTTCAACAGGGTGTTGTTAAACAGGACGAAGGACTTCGTAGACGCCCAACTTCGTGACCAACAGGCAGGATTCCGTAAGGATAGATCGTGTACAGACCAAATCGCAACTCTACGGATCATTGTGGAACAATCAATTGAATGGAATTCATCACTCTACACCAACTTCATTGACTACGAAAAGGCATTTGATAGCGTGGACAGGACAACACTATGGAACCTTCTTCGACACTACGGAGTGCCTCAGAAGATAGTCAATATCATACAGAATTCCTATGATGGATTACATTGCAAAATCGTGCATGGAGGACAGTTGACAAAGTCGTTCGAAGTGAAGACTGGTGTTAGGCAAGGTTGCTTACTCTCACCCTTTCTCTTTCTCCTGGTGATCGACTGGATCATGAAGACGTCAACATCTGAAGGGAAGCACGGGATACAATGGACATCTAGGATGCAGTTGGACGATCTGGACTTCGCAGATGATCTGGCCCTCCTATCCCAAACGCAACAACAAATGCAGGAGAAAATGACCAGAGTAGCTGCAGCCTCAGCAGCAGTAGGTCTCAATATACACAAACGGAAAAGCAAGATTCTCCGATACAACACGGAGTGCACCTATCAAATCACAATTGACGAAGAAGATTTGGAAGATGCAAAAACCTTTACATATCTGGGCAGCATCATTGGTGAACATGGTGGATCTGATGCAGATGTGAATGCGCGGATCGGTTAAGCAAGAGCAGCATATTTACAACTGAGGAACATCTGGAACTCAAAACAACTCTCTGTCAACCAACACCAAGGTCAGGATTTTCAATACAAATGTCAAGACAGTTCTAATGTATGGGGCGGAAACCTGGAGAACTACGAAAGCCATCATCCAGAAGATACAGGTGTTTATTAACAGTTGTCTACGCAAAATACTTCAGATCCGTTGGCCGTACACTATTAGCAACAAGGTACTGTGGGAGAGAACAAACCAGATCCAAGCGGAGGAAGAAATCAGAAAGAAGCGCTGGAAGTGGATAGGACACACACTGAGGAAAGCACCCAACTGCGTCACAAGACAAGCCCTCACATGGAATCCTCAAGGCCAAAGGAAAAAAGGAAGACCAAAGAACACATTACGCCGAGAAATGGAAATAGACATGAAAAAGATGAACAAGAATTGGATGGAATTAGAAAAGGAGGCCCAGGACAGAGTGGGTTGGAGAATGCTGGTCGGCGGCCTATGCTCCATTGGGAGTAACAGGCGTAAGTAAGTAAGTAAGTAACTTTTTCTTCATAAATAAACTGTAATAATGGTAGAAATTACTAACCAATCTTAGCTAGACAACCGTTGGAAACCTAGAAGCACCGATGTTGTCACTTTATGTCTGGCTTTTTATCATATGATTTATCCACCAATCAAAATATGACTTACACAATCTTAGCACTGTGCCAAACCAATCACGTTCGACCGGTATGGGCAGCCTAGAGTCCTTATTGGTCCTATGTCCGCCTAGCCCGTCCACTTCAGTCCAGAACACCAATACTAGCTTCCACTATGCGAATCATGTTTTTCAAACATACTGTGTTTATATATTAAACAAACAGACAGCAACGCACCATAAAATAGGAAATAACATTTGTAGTAGGGCAGTAGTCAGTAAACTGAACATAGCTTAAGAACAGTAAATCATACAATAATAAATTATGGGTCAAAATAAAACTTATAATACGAGGAATATAAATATACATAATCTAATTATTGAATAGTCATACCATAAGAATGTACAGATAATATTAGTCAATTGATATGTCTCAGACGTTACCCGTAATGTAATCTTCACTAGGATATAAACAACCGAGACGGCCGTTTCGTCCCAGTATGGAACTCTTCAAAAGGGCACATCCATGACCCCACCACTCGCGATAGAACCCAGAACCTTTATATCACGCGTGAACGCTTAACCTCTAGACCATCGGGACGGGAGTTAATGGTGTATATGTCTAATTTTAATCAATCCGCGATATTACGCGACCATCTTTCATTGTTTTCGGTGGGTACCTTTTTCCCACCCGACACGGTTGGTTGTCTAACTTAAATCAATAAACTTCAACAATCTTATGATCCCCACACCGATATTTGATTTAAGGGTAGATACATAGATAAAGAAAGGATGCTATTTTATGCAAATTTTTTAACGCTTACTTTCTTTAAATCATACACTGCTTGTGTATAATCTGTTTTTATTGGATCCCACTGAATTGTTCCGCTATTATTATTATTACTGCTGTTATTGAATGTTCCAAAAAGATTGTTTATAGTAACATTACTGAATCGTGACATTCCAAACATATCAATACTATCTTTGAATTCTATGCCTAATGCTTTTGCACATTTAGCTAAAATTTTGTTTAAAAAAAACAGGAGATAAAATGAGGACTATATATAATCTGGCCAAACAGCCTTTGGAAAGCCCAGTCGCGATCAATCGCTTAGCACTTTAGGCACCTCTATGTGTCAAGAGAGAGTTGGATTTGTGCATTGACTAGGTGAAGTCACAGTATGCAATCAGAAATTTTTTAGTAAATCAAATAGCTGTGATTTATCAGTACTGATGAACATTATATAAAGCTCGAACAAATTCAACAGATAAAGTTTGACTAGGTGTACGGAAGGACATTGATCTCAAAGATTGGTTCGATGGTCCCGTCTTCTTAAGAGACTGAAATTCGATTATTTCTGCAGAGTATTTGGGAGATATGGCCGAACAAATTGAATTCAAGCAATTGTCTACTAGAACCAAAGCATTTTCTAACCTTTTGTTTCATTACTCAGATTAGATAAAATTACTCAAAGCAGAGACTTAGGTCAGAAAGCTTGTTCAATACTTAAGTCTTCCAATAATGTTGGAAGGGATATTCGTGAGATTTATCATCTGTAAAGTTCGGACTAGCGTCAAGCACTTAGGTTTGAGCAACTTGTGTTGGGGAACAGCTATCGTCAGCAAGGTGATCTCGGGTGATGCTAGATATATGGGGGCGACTGTCGATTCCCAGTTGCGCACGTTGTGAAAGATACTTTGTTTTTGAGGGACCTGGTAAGAAAATTGGACTAGAAGTGGAGTCTTAGCCACTTGGGAGTGAGTGAACAGCCCAAGAGACTACTGCTTGAGATCGATTAAACATAGTAATATTGCGAGCAGATTTCGATTTGTTAGCTCCGTACTTCAAAGGTTTCACCTCTGGAGACGGGATTCCGTAGGATGTGATGAGGCGAGACATTTTCGAGGTCGACACTTATTAACTCTTCCCCCTTATGTTGTGAGGGGGCAGTACCATTGTACATGCCGGCAATCTGGGTGAAAAATCTTACTGCTGGGTTTATTCTGTTACAGGAGCGATCAGAGTAAATCGCTTATCTATTTTAATCTAATGTATATAGAGTGTTATATTTTTGTTAAATTATGATTCTTTACGGTCACATGTAAGTTGTCACTGCGATATTCCTATGGTTCAATGTCACAGGGAGAATTTTGTTGCCTATTGGTGGTTATTCATTTCATGGTGTTTGCTACTTTTGTATGAATCTACTTAGTATCATTAAATTAATTAAAAGATATAGATCAAAATGTACAAACTTTGTGATTAGCACTATGCTAGAGCTCAGTAGTTACCTACGCTTTCCAGCATCTAGTTAGTTAGATTCCATGTAACCGGGGAGTATGAGTTTGCTATTGCTTCCAGCTTAGATAGTCCAGTGGATTGCATTTAATTTTAACTAACTAAATAAAAAACTTACATATTTGAATATCTTCACGAACATGCTGAATTGGTCCACAGTCAGCCAATTTATCTAAACCCTTCAGAACAATTAATTCGAGAGCAGTTCTTGATAGGACGTAGCCAAAACTACCAGATACAGTGAATTCATTTGAACGGATCTTAAATAATTAGATACATGGAGTATTAAAAAACCTTTTTTAAAAAATCAGCATTATTATTATCATTGAAGAGATGAGTTGTAGCTAGCAATGGAATCAAGGACGCGTGTTTCATCCTATTTGCTACCTGTCAGACGGATGTACCTGTGTTCCGGAGTTGATGTTAACTCGGGACTTTCGCTTCAAACGCCCAAAGAGTTATCAATTTAGCTACTAAGACCAAATAGCTACTTGTGCAACGGGTATAGGATTTAATCTGACTTGTGGTGGTTTAGGTCATCTCATTTTCGACATAGTGAGGTGATTTACATAGGATGCACACATACCGTTGAATCCTGGGTCAGTAGTCCACAGGTTAAGGTCCTAGGTCCGATTTCCGCATGCAAGATCATCAATATGCACTTTTGAGTCCCACACTAGGAGAAAAAGGCCGTCTAATGGTTCTACGTTTTCAACTATGGTTTAACAATGATCGGTCCATGGTTTTAATAAAATATTAACGGGACAATGAAAACCATTACAAACTGAACTGTTAGCATTATTATTGCTAAACTAAATACTGACGAAGAAAACACTCAAGTTAAAAAAGAAAGGTTACACTTATACAGCGTAACAGAAAATGAGCATGAAATTAACAGATTAACGAAAATTTCGGAGTTTACTATCAAACTGTAAAACTTGAATGAATGTTAGTTTAACATAGTTATAAAATTTTAAAGTGAAAAATTAAAGAACTTTAAGAATGCTCTGAACAAGCACAAGTCAGTATTCAGAATATACTAGTAATCATAATGTAAATGAGTTAACTTTCATTGAAACATATTTTTATATAGTATCATGTATTATCATTAACAGTATTTAAAATTCAAATAACTGATCCGTCAGGTACTTGGGAATGATTCACATTCTAAATGTGAAGGCTAATGATAAGCGTGATGGGCTAACAAATGGTAGTCTCATACAGCCATCTTTCATAGTAGTTGCATGTCATAAACTAATCGTCTTTCCGCTTTTACCATTCAGTTCTAGTGTTCACGAATAATGTAAGATGTAGAAGTTGCTAAAATGGCACTCATAAAACAAAACCAAGCCCCAGCAATTGGCGCTTCCAGACGGCGGAACTAACTAAATTATCATCACTGAACCAAAAGACACACTGTTGAGCCTCAGCAATGTAAAGCCTGAAGAAGCCCAGTGCTTATAACTGGGGTTTGAGAGGGCTTACGGGGTCCCACACTTAGATGATATAGCTGTTTAATTTACCAAGTGTTACAATGGTCTGCTACATAATAAAAGTAGTATTTAATAGAAATTACTGTCAAATGACTAATTCGCCAATAACTACAAGAATGAAAATAGAGACAATTATTCCTAGTATTACTATTTGCTATAGGTCGGTATTTTCTGATTGGTGTTATTCCAGACTGAATTGGATCGATCTCTATTGGTATATAGACTTTATAGGAAGATACCACGAAACTGTCTATGGTTTAAAATATGATGTCCCGGATTCCACTGCCAGTCAGTATCCAAAAATATGATAAACACTAAAACTATAGGAAATTATAAGACATTTAGTCAAGGGAGTCATATGTCAGCATAGAATGATTAAATCTAGTCCTGAATACCAATTACGGGAAAACAAAGATCATTACAAATACCAACAAATATTATATCTGTTGAATTAGTCGGTGGCTATCATTTCTCAGTAGATTGAATGAGAAAGTGTTGGGCGTTGGTCTAAGTATCAGTGTGAGCACCAACACCAGGGTGTATATTTACTCGACTAACGAGTCCTAAATAGAACGGAACGCGCGATATGGGTGCCACTGCTAGCCACTATTCAAAATATAATTAACCTGTAAATGCAGACAGAAACGAAGTTTCAGTTTAAGTAGTCCATACAGCAAACAGACTTATCGGATTTAGTACTGAATATCAAAGATGGGACAATATGGATATTTACAATGAACATAAATGAAATCCATTGTAAAAACCATATATATATATATATATATATATATATATATATATATATATATATATATATATATATATATATATATATATATATATATATATATATATATATATATAGAGAGAGAGAGAGAGAGAGAGAGAGAGAGAGAGAGAGAATAAGTGTTTCGCTTTAATTTAAACCTGAACCGAAAAACAAACAAACAGTATATCTGTATATGTATTGACTTTAATCAAGCAACTAACAAGATGAACCTTAGCTCATCTAAACACTCGAACTAACACTTAATTATGGGACAAAGTAATGTTTAGATTTGTAACAATAAAGAAATCGTCACAACCATCTAAATACGAAATCAGAACATTATAAAGGTGATATTTTTAAGTGTGACGATGATCACTATAAATTACTATTATTAATTATCATAATTGTATTGAATAAATTTCAAACAAACATATTTCAACAAATAGAAAATGTATAATATACTTTAATTAAATGATAGGTTACGTTTGTATACAATAAGAAACTGACGAATTTTGAACAATTAATTACAACAAGCTTTATATATGTACAAGTAAAGGAATGTAGATAAGGTTGGGGAAATCTGGAACTTTATTATCAAAAGGTAATGAGTGTCGGTTATTCACATTTATCATGAGGAATCTCGATTCAATTTTGATGAATTCCTCATGAGACCTAGATTGATAGCAAAAATAGTCCTTAGAGGTTTTTAGTGAAGCAGAGTAAAATGGTGAATTTTTTTCTAAAAACTTTCTCTTAGGTTTAGAAAGTTATTTAAAAGCTGAAGTGACAAAACATTAACTAACAATGGACTGTGTCGGGGTTGCATCCATAGGCGATATTTAAACACTAATTAGTCTGATTAGTAGTTTGGGAGGAGTATGAACAAACATGTGTAGTTTTATTATTGATAGCTATCCATAATTGTTTCTATCTACAAAAAAACCAAAATGGGAATTCTCTTACAAACCAAAGTCTTCAAACTAGTTATTTAAACTAATGGACCAACAATTAATAATGCAAGTAGTCAAATACAAGTTTGTGTATTCGGCTTTAAGCTATACCACTTTCGTGAAGGCTAACGATACTACGCAGACAGTTAAGCTGTAGTGAGTGAAGTGGGGTTCGAACGTATAACTAAATAGATGAAAGACTAATGTTCAAACCATTAGGGCATTGATCTATGGTGAATGAATTTTAATCTAACAATACACAAGAAAATCACTTTTTTTTCAAAGTAGAGTTGTACTATTGGGTCATGGAAATAAACTATATCAGAAATACTATTTATCCTTCGGAGAAAAGTTCTGCAGAAAATGTGTTTTGTGTAAGTGCAATAACTGTAATGCATTAGGCTGATATATATGTATATATAAAACGAATGCCGCAGCCGGTTCGTTTTAGAGGTTGTCGGTGCTCAAAGTGTTGACTTAACCCGACCACTGTATTAGATCTGTTTGAGTGCATATTACATTCCATAACCTCACTTAGTCATGAAGCTTACCAGACGAAAAATCCTTTGATGAATTGTTGAATTCAACAACATATATAGCCTTACCCAAACCATTAATGTATGGTGATGCACATGTAACTGCTTAAGAACGGGTCGCTACGTCTTGTGAAATCATTATCATTAAAATATCTATTGTAGTGAAGCAACTAGCATTTCCTAATGGACTCATCGCTCAATTAGCCAGATCAGATTTCGAGTTATCGGTATTGCTTTCTTAGAAATTTATATCATTCATCTAAATTTAATTTTACGATACAACTTGGGAGAAGTTCGCGTTGCAGATGGCTCAGTACAATACACGAAGTCTCACAACACATAAGATGTCCTGAGTTGTAGCTTCCCACTCCAAGAACAACTAAAGTTCAATCAGGAGGGGTAAAATTTCTGGCACAACTGCAGGTCTATAATAAGCCTCGTAGACATCAATGGCCGATTTGCATGCTTTACAGAGTGTTCAACCAGCAAGGGCCCAGTGAGACTACTTTATTGCAATCATAAGTCCTTATAAATAACCATGGACCCTTTCAGACACCCAAGTAGGTGTCGAGGTATTTCTGCTTGAGATTCATATCTACCACCATTGTGAAGTATCTCAAGTAACAAATTTTTAAGACTTGCATGAACACAATTTACAACAACAGCAAGATCAATAAAAATCCCTTAATACTGAAAAATAGGTAACAATAAGTTTTTAGGTGACTAACCTTATAGATATGACCCATAATAAATGGTTTACGAGGATCTGTGTATTCTAAAGCATTCCTTAAGTTTTCCATGATCACATAAGTCGTATCATCAGCTTTAAGAAAATATGCTGCTTTGTAAGTTTGTTTATGTAATGCACGAAGTGTTTCACGCATTGAAATCCAAGAATGTTTAACATAATTTTGCGTCCTATCAACATCTATAAGTAAATAAATAGGGAGCTTAATAATTCATTTTATTTAAACACATAAACATTGGTACAAGGGAGCACCAAATACATATGCACCACACAGTAACAATGAAGCCAGCAGCAGCTACTATTATTTGTGTGAGGGCTATGATACTGCCCGCGTGCGGTTTTCTTAGGGGTCAACACCCGAAGCTTTCGACCTGAAGGTCTAATCCACGAGGCAGTGAAGCAACGTTAAGAAATCCGGTCCCATGACAGCTGGTGATCAACAATGGGTCCGCACGCCTTTTGTTCTCTCACGATCCTGGAGTTCATGTGCACCATTGGTTTGGAATCAGGGTTTTCCAACTCCTCTAGGTAGGCCCTCCGTGTCCAACAACCCGGTTAAGGTGCCGGGAATCCGCCTTTCGCCTTCTCAAGTTCGCGAACAGCCGTCTTCTCGAAAACAAAATAATCTAACAATAGTGTGAGACAGTTATACTGAACAATGTTTTTTATGACTAATAAAACCACAGATCAAAGTTATAACGACTTGATACGCATACTCGTCTCAAAGAGTAATGCCTCTAAATGCCCTAGTATGATCAAGGGTCGTTGAACCTATTTTGGCCATCGGCCACTACGAAACTGTAACTCCTAAAATTCCTCCACTGTCTTGTGGATTAGACCTACATATCAAAGGCTCGGGGAGTAGTCTCATAAGAAAAACAATTGCTTAGGTTTTCTAGTCACTGGAATGACTTATAAGCATACTATGTATGGAGGTGAATTCTACGCTACTGAATGACGGATTGCATTTTAATATAAATTCCCTGCTTGATGTAGATCACCGTGCAAAACGAAATGCTATTACACATGAATTCAAGTACTTGGAATATAAACTTCTTATACCTATGAACATTACACATTTTCTTTACTTCATAAAAATGAATTAATAAAACTTTCTAGACAACGACTAAAAAAGATCGCTTTTCTGACTTACCAAGCATTTTCATTAATTTTTCCGCTTTTGAACTAATAAAACTAAAACGAGTACACCTTCGGGCCCAAGTTGTTTGAACATGATAAGCTTTGGTTAGATGTGACTGTGGTTCCGTTAGGATATAACAATATATATTAATCTTATTAGCAAGATTTTGAGCATAACTAACATCAGCTATGGTAGATGAGTTATAAGAAAAATTAGGGAAACATACTTAAAGAAAATATGGAATATTGTTTTGTGCTCTGAAGCACACTGCCATCTGATAAACATTTGAATTTCGGTATCCACGATAAAGTAACAATCCAATTTAATAAAAATACGAACCCTAATCCAATTAAAAATAACTTCACATCATTTAATCGTAACGTAGACTAAAGATATTTATGTGTAATTAAAGACATCTTACCAATGTATGCACTAACCGGTTTAAACCACTGCATTTTTGAACCATATTAGGAACCAGATTAAAAACTCTGCGACAAAATAATAATAGTACGGTTTTAAGCTAAACAAAAGAGTACACACATTAACAAAAAAATGTATGGAATGATTACGGATTACCACTTATCATCTATGATATATGCAATGGAAGAACCAGATATAATTAAGTATGTTAAGTTTGAAAACCAACTGATATCGACTTAAAATCATTTTCTACACGGATAAGAACATAAGTGTTTATTCCCTAATTCGTACATACTGGTTGTTTGGGTCTTCTCACTGATGTTTAGGACCGCAATGGATCAGTCTTCTCTGGTATGTATGTATTATGTGCAGATTACCTCGATATTTTTAGTAAGTCATAGTCATCTTAAGCCAAAACGGATGGCGACTATCAGTAGAAATCAGGATGTGCTTGTGCAATGGCTATCTGGACTCAGTAGCCAAGTGGATAACGCGATGTTAGGAGATAAAATTACTGGATCCAAGTTCGGGATTGAACATCGACTCTGGAATGCAAGTATACCCAACTAATTAGTCCCAAATAGGACGAGACGCGCGTCCTGGATTTTACTGCTAGCCACTATTCACCACTTAAAACAGATATTTACGTTAATTTGATGTGGGGAAATGAAATAGTCTTACTACCATCGTTTTTATTTACGGTTAGTCGGATTTTGTTTGGAACTTCTGACATGTGCTCTTGATAACGCAAATAGCGGACCTCTTCGTTTATCGATGGAGAATAATGAAGTACATACAACTAAATACGTATAAGAGTAGGGACTTGGACGTGCAATCAAGTATTAGGGCATGATCCTTAGGTTAGAAATTACTGGATTATAAGAGGAAAGATTGGATAGTTCCTGAAGTTTACCTCGGAAACTAAACGCACTACTGATATTTCATAATAGGTGCTGACGATGTAGTTTTATCAGGAAGTTAGATGTTAGTAACTTCACCTGATGGGACGTCTTAAACCCGAACTATGGGCAACACGAAGGTGCGTCGGCTAGAAATTCCGCACTTTGAAACGGCACAAAACTAGACTTTATTTATCAGATATTGAAGTAATTAATGGTATAAATACAGAAGGGACAGACCAACAAAGCCATATTCACCGAGATTTTGAAGACAATGGAAATAAATATACGTACCACCATAACCTATTATTCAGTCTGTTCTCGAACTTCATCTTCCTAAACAACACGATCAATGACTTTGTGAATGAGTGTTACACCTTGATCTAGTCACCCTCGAGTTTTCCATAACCTAATTATTCTTCAGTCGGCATTATATATATATATATATATATATATATATATATATAAGACGATGATTTATTATGAACTACGCTGACTACGGTTAGTTTGTCCTCCTTGCTTAAAACTAACCAACTAACAGGAGTACTACTTACTCGGTTTTGCAAGGCTGAGTAGTGTTTTGAAGATGTAATTGGTTACATACCTATAATCCGTATACAGTTTTTACTTGTAATGGCCTGTTTGACAGTAGCAAAGTAGCAAAACAGAGCCATTGAGAGGCTTACTTTTTATTTGATGAGGTGTCAAATATTGATGAGTACCAAAAAAGCCCGCACTAAAACCATTAATATTCAGTCAGAATTCAGTTGGAAATCGAAATTACACTTAAATACATATCACTCACCAACCAAATGGACAGATAGAACTGCTTTGGGAGTAAATCCACTGATGATGTTTGAAGAAAGCCTTCTGAAAACGTCCGAAAAAAGCGAAGACGTAGCCTAGAGGCGAATGTTATAATAACCGCGACAAAATTAATGAGGTTGAAAACTAATCAGAAAATAGTTTACAAGTGGATAGTTTATTGAAATAGTAATATTATAAGGATTCTTCTTACTCAATGAGTCCAATGAGATCTTCAGACTTTCAGGGTTTTATATGGCGGAAAAGACAAATGCATAACGAGTATGATAAACCTACCTAAAGATGCAGATAGGTTTCGGAAGTCTACATATTGTTTCTAATTAAGGGATATAGTTAAATGCTTGGAAAATTCAGTGTAGAGTTGATTTTCATGATTCAGAAAACATTTTAGGCAAAGGGAAGTTTAAGCACTTTGCAGAAATAAATAAATACGGGGTGCATGTGTCAAACTAGTATCGAGGCAGTACATATTAGAACGCTATAAAACCATCAAATAATCTTATAGAGATATTCAGCAGACAGTTTCTAGTGTCAGCTACTGGTGTCCTCTTTTCCTTTCAGATGTCCGAATATTCCATCTGTAATGTTCCCTCAACATTTCGTTTTTCTGTAGCACGCTAAGCACATCAAACAGAGTCCGAAAAGCTTGCAGGTAGTTCACTACACCCTTATTTTGAGTGACTTCGGACTTCGTGTTCTTAACATCGATAACAGTTATTTAGTTTTGAAATTTATCCTTTTACTGCCTGATACAACTTGGAAGACTGTAGGGGTATGAGATTCAATTTGTTTTCATTGTTAGACAAACACCTACTCCGTAGATCAGACACCATAAAGCTGTCAATTGGAGTTTGTAGATAATCCTATACGACCTTATGGTGTGCTCTTCATCGCGTAAGGCTACTCGAAGGACTGGCTCACAGCCAAGAAATGTAGACTTACGCTATTATACATAGTTTGAAAGCCTTACTGTTTACTGCCAACACCGAGTCCTTATGATTTTCTTTCCACAACAGACAAGCAATCGAAGACAACAAACTGGTATTTATAATTCTCTATACGAATCTCTTTACTTCGTAGATGGTTATCGTAAGTACATGTTATTCACACTTATGAGATTTATGCTTTTCCTATGTGTTAGAAACCCATTTAAAACAGTTCCGGGTGCATCCCAGGTCAAGAACCTCAGAGATAGAAATATCTGCCGAAAATTACCTACATATAGCTGTAGTAGATAAGTTTAGATATCCCATGTTTGCCGGACATTCTGTAAGGAGGTAAATGTAATTTGACATGCATTCTAACATTTGTAAGTGGCGAAGATACTACAGGCATTTGAGTTTGACAACGCCTTAACCAGTAACACCCAATATCAATCGTACCCATCAAGTGAAATCAAAAGACATAAGCGAGGAGTTTCGAAGATATATTTGATAGGCTATCAATATGTCGTGGATCGACTGATCTGATCTGGCTAGAAATTGCAGTAGATGTTGAGCACAGCGTTCCCACTCGTGATCTGGTGCGGATGCATGACCGAGCGCCTTCCACCAGGCGGGTCCATTAAAACTAATGTGGTCAGCATCTAATGTCAAAAACTTACAGGGCTATTTATTTTGGGGATTTATTTACCGCTACAGTAAACATCAAACCTCTTGTTAAAATCATACTTTTGTTGACCGATGTAAATGGAACAATTTATTCCTGTTGCACAGCTTTATTCACTACCTGTGTGTTATATTACTAATGACACTATATGTTAAGCAGTGTCTTATAAGATACTCGCTAAACCGCAGACAAATGTGGGCCATTGCGCATAATACACACGCCTGACTGTTGGGCGATTCCACCAACAACAAAGTACAACCATAGCATCGCCAGATTCCTTAAGACTAAGTATCCGTCGCATGTGCTGATGATGAAAGTTTATAGGTGGAACATTCAGGCATCTAAATAGATAAGGCAATATCAATAGCAGTTGCTAGAAACTAACAGGTGATCATTTTTACAAGATTATTTGATGTTTTTAGATATCTCATAGAGCTTCACTCTAACAAAGTTTTGCATCAGTTGAATGCGATTGACTACCTACCTTTTGAATATGAAAAGCTTAGTTATGCTTCTCGCTCATGAACCATCTCATTAAGTGTTTGACTTAACTTTCAGGGTATGCGCCATCAAGACATTCCAGACATTCCGTTACCCATGTTGGCATATGTTGCTTGCTTTTAAGATACGTCTGACTTTTACAGGTACGTGTCGCATCTATAGAAAGTTTCATATCATCAGGTAATTTATCGAGACACGGTAGTTGAGGAAGAAGCGATTTCAGATCCACACAAAATTGTGTATACTGATTAGTTTGTGTCTATTGTGATGGGTCCTATACCGGACAGTCTTCTCATGAAATCTTGAATCATGTCAAGGGATAGTTAAGTTACACAAAAAGACATAACAATGCTGTAGAATTGAAAATTTACAGGTCAAATCAGCAGTAGCATCACGTTCTATTTTTGGTAATCACCGAATTGATATCAAAACAAAATAATTCGGAAAGACTCTTCTAACTGTGAATGGGGGTAAGTAACCGGAGAGTTTCACATAATGTCAGGTCTCCCTGTCCTCAATAGGAGAGAAATCCTGAATATTTATCCAACCTGGACTGTTTATCCAAACAACCACATTTGATCTGAATTATTTTTCAAACGATCTATATGCACACGCACCTAAGTTCATCCCAACTACTTCATTTTACAAATGAATATATTTCTCATACCCATACTCTGATAAACTAATTATATGACAGGTTTAATCTAACCACGTAAAACTTGACATTAACATGTTCAGAATTATTATGATTTTGATTGTAGTAAGAATATCCCGCATTGTTCCTTTACACTATTTAACCGTGTTAATTTAATTCGGCTATTTGTTTACTCTGAAGAAAAGGCTTAAATTAAATCACGAATACAATATTTTGATCATTGGGACATAACAAAAAAATTATTTACTAGTAATAGTATGGATGCATTCCCAAAACCATTGAGGGGGCTGTTGAATAACATGCAGTGTAGATAGTGTGAAATGATTTCAAAAAGATAGGTAAACACTTCGTTCTTTTGCAGCTTATCTTAATTACAAAACCTTACAACCACTGAGTCAATGACAACACACTTGTATAGACAGTAGCTTTCTCAATTTGAAGGCAAGAAGATACAGACAAATAGAGAAAGACTTATATCTAAAAGACTATCTGCTGGATAATAAGATGGTATGCACATATAGATAGTTGTGGCCAGTACGGATTTACGGCTATTGAGTTGTTGTGTTGACCAGCGACAGTACATAGAAACTGAAATTCAGTGTTCGTTGTGTACATTACAGTTTTTCAGCGGATTTGAAATGTATTTGAAAACATTCTGTGACTACTACTTGTGCGGTAGCTTGTAGTGACTCACACTAATTACGAGAACACAACTGGTTTAATAATAACAATTATTATTATAACCAATTATACCAGTGTTTGTTTTAATGTGCTTTTGTTTGACTGTGCTAATGACAGCTATGTTGTGCTTCCATTATTATTCACACACTTCGATTGTAACTTCGCGCGAATTCGGTTACGTTCTGTAACCAAACTTCTATCTTGGCACGATCTCGGTATCCTTTCGATGCCACGAGATCGCCAGCAAATAAACCTCGACTTGGTCCATTAATTGTCTTCTGATATTTCGGTTCTCGGGGATTTTATGGAGTCATTTGGAACGAGCTTCTTGGTAGCGGTATTCATAGTCAATCTCCACTCGACGCCACGCTACAAGCTCATTCCCAGTCTATGAACTACCTTCGTTTTTGTCACTTACACGATCTGCAAAGCAAGAGCGAGTCCTGACTAATTTTTAGGCCGTTTCAAAGGCTTTATTCGATGTTCCCACCTTTTACGAACATTAATATTTTACTTAGCGCATCGTAATACAAGAGCGTACCTGACCACTAACTTTAATTTCAAGTCAACACGATTCGAGTACATGAAAAATGGATCCAATAGTTGACCACATAAGTCTCTACATTTAGATATTTGAACATTTGATTACTTTATTAAACACTCGAAAGAATACTTGCTACTGAGATAAACAAAAGTCAGTCCACCTGTCAGCCTTATTATCGTAAGTTAAAGCAGTGACCTGTAGAATTCGTTGACCCGGTACTAGTTACCAGCCTAGAATATACAGTTGTGAACCGAATAAAACGATTGTTTATATCAGCGATCGCATATCTGTTGAATTATGGCCTACTATGATATTAGTAGTGCACTTGTAGTGGCATTGGACCATAACCACACTATCCTCAAAGCTGAATACGAGATTACTCGGAAAATAGGTATTCAATATTTAACGCGAAGAAATACCTAACGATGGAGAAGGCGCGAATAATGAATTGAATAGACTGGAGTTGATCGAATGGCATGGCTCGGCCATGCAGGCGTGGTCTCTGCTGAATGTTACCTTATATCTTCTATTCATACTAAATATATCGTTCTTTCTCTAGCCTAACCTTGTTCTACATCATGTATTGGTAATTGATACGATACAGTGAGTTGGTGTAGTCGATGGTGTGACTTCCACGTAAAATCTTATAGATTAGGCAGTTATATCATGACATATCTACAAATTTAGGATTAGGTCTATTATTAGAGCAGTACTAATATCATAGTAGACCATAAGTTCTACACACTCATATAAGACCAAATCCTAAAATTGCAGACTTGTCATGATGTAACTGCCTAATCTATAAAATCTCACATCATTATCTACACTGACTCATCGTGCCGTAACAATTACCAATATATGATGGAGAACAAATTCAGGCTGGAGATAGAATAATATATTTAATGTGAGTAAACGTAAGTTGTACAGAGCAATCACGCCTGTGACGCTGAGCCATGCCATCCGGTCAATTCGAATTAATTCAATTAATTCTTCCCTCTTTCCCTATCATTGGTTTGTTCTTCGCGTTAAATATTGAATATTTATTTCCTCAGTTGTCTATTGCTCAGCTTTGAGGATTGTTTGGTTAGGGCCCTGTGCACTACATATCAATAAATAATATTGCCATTGCTCTGAAGACCAAACGAAAGAATAAGGTAGTTTTAAAGAATGTACAGAACATGGTGCGGTTCAATTCCAAACTAACCATGTCTTGTCAGAAAGTCAGCTGGTAAACTGGCCGTACAACACATCCCCAAGATTGTCCAACTAACTAATGGCACATGAACGTGAAAAGCAATCCAATTGAAATTTGAAGATAACCTTTAATACATGAATTAGAAATCGGTTCTTTTGTTATTTGGGGTTGTAAGTTACGATGGGATCAGTCGACAATGCTCCAGTAACGGACCAGAGAAAAGTTTAGACGTAATACTATACTAAAGCTCGGTTCTCGAAGATCCGGGGTTAATTAAAAATGTGAAGCTACAGGTTCGCTGGAGAAATGGCTAGGGACCATTACACTTAGATTAGATATTTAGAAACGAAGATTTATGACTAACAACCTCTCAATTTTGGCTTCCCTGAACGTAAGTGATTATGTAGTCGGACCCTTAAATTTTGTCGGCAAAATCGAGCCAAAAAGTCCTACCGACGACTGGTGTTGGAATTCAAAAAGGTTGGATGAATGAGTTTTGCAGGTCAATCTGCAGCAGGTGGATTTCGCTGCCCACCCTCAACTCGTTCTGAACGCTCATTCGATATTCTCAATGCATACGATATTATGTGCTACAAGAAAGTCTATCCCACAAAAGGTCCCCAAAAGTTGCAAGTAACGTACAATCAGAAAGGATCGCACTGGGCGAAATATAAAGGAACTAGCCATAAAAGCGCATGTATGCATTTCCAAAAATAAGGAACCAATGCACAGAGGCGATATGAGAAGGTGGGCTTCAGTGTCAAATAAGGATAATCGATAAATATATCTCTAATCCAAAAAGCTAATTCCGTCATGCAGACTTTCTTCGACAAGCTGAAACCGTAGTCTCCCAATTGTTGGAGCCCAATGGCTCAACCAGCAACGATGGTTTCGCCGTCGATCTGATAAAACAGTAAATTCAAAAACTCAACCGTTCTATGCCAACCATATCAACAAGAGCTCTACTTGCAACTCAACAAGACACTCAGATGTGATTGTGAACACTGACTTGACGCATCGGAAACTACAGGATCCAAACAAAGATACGTCTTCTCGCCTAGATATGGTTCATCCTGCTATAGCGAGAGAGGCGGGTTCACTCTCGCCAAAACCACTTAGCGTGTTGTTCTCACATTTGCTAGGCTAGAATGTAGTATCAAAAATGCGAGGCTGACTCAAATTACACCGATTCTCAAAGGAGGTCGACGCACAGAACCCTCAGGCTACCGTCCCGTAGTGCTCCTCTCGATGCCTAAAAAAATTACGGAGTCCCCGATATCAGATAATCTACGTGACTACTTGATGTTCATGAACTCCTTTTCAAGCCAACAACACGGTTTCAGGAAGGTTTATTCTCGTTTAACTAACCTGCTGACCGAGTGCTACGTTTGAAGAGATTATGACATAACCTACGGCCAGAGAACGAAACGAAAGTCGGCAACGATAGGACAGGATAAATTATTCCACTGCTTCTTAGCCCTGCTAAATGGACAGAGAAGACCTGGGAAAAGTATATCCCACAAGCACTCGGAAGCACGAACGAATAAGCACACAACTCATGAGTATATGTACAATACGAAAATGTCTTTGGGTAAAAGTCACAAAATAGCGTACTAAAAGAGGAAACGAATCAATGACATTTGAGGTCTTTTCAAGTAAGAAATACAATCCGACCATAAAAATGGGTGCTTTGTACACGAAAACAAGAAATTCGGATTTCCGAAATAAAATTGCAAAACTGAGGCGTTTATCAAGTTATTTCTGGGGATCTAGCATCTCCGACACCTCCAAGTTTAAATGACATATGTTCTTGGCCTTGGCTTGCAATTTGACCGTTTTTCATTCCGTTGGAAAATTTATAACCATCTTTGATCTTGAAGGGAAGACTAATGTCGTATAACGTGATTTCTCAAGAGGTTTCGATGGGGTCAATCATGTGTGTCTTATCAGTAAACTCGAACTGTTGGGCGCTACATCGCCGTTACTTGATCGGCTTACTTCATATCTAAATAATCGAATTTTTAAAGTCATGGTGAATTTCACTTGGGCTAAGAATGTCCTGATGGGATCCGTCAGGGTTCGAAAATAGGACCTCTTTTTTTCTTGATTTATATAAATTGCCTACCACAGAAAGTTTCATCAGATTTATCACTTTTCACTGATGATGAGTAGTAGCATCCTTAACACTCCTGGATATATCCCGACACCAAACTTAGGGGTAACACCCAGGAATTGGGGACACAACATATGGGAACACTTTTCACACTTTACGAGTAGTCAAACGCTGGAATTCGCTTCTGGTTGGGTTCGTTGAAGCGACTTTTCAGAATATCTATAAGAGGAAACTTGATATATTTTCATGGACTAAGGATAGAGTTTCACTATGCTTTAATAGTGTTTTCCTCCCACTTTATTGTCAGTTATGCCTAGATTTCTAACAGGAGGCATCAGAAATACACTGCCACGAGATATGAGAGCCCGTTGAGCGAGAGCTTCTATTCCGTCGAGAATCATTTGAAGGTCGTTGGGGCGGAAGAGGTAACTTCAGTCTCAAGGTGAAATGCTGGTAAAGTGGGTGGTTGTTCTCTTCGTTTCGGTGATGCAGGGTTGATTTCTTATAACCGTTGGCTTTATGATAGTCGTTTCTGTAAGCTATAATTTATGAACGACCTTCAAGCGATTCTCGAGTGACTCTGAAAGTGTCCACAGCATCCTTAACACGTCTGGACATCTCCTTAATCACCTACCTAAGCTTAGTTCCAACACAAACCTTAGAGGTAGCACTCAGAAAATGGAGACACATAACAGCAGAGCGTTCTGTAGACACACCTCCAGCTCCCTTAAGAGTAGTTAAATGTTGGGATTCGCTGCCGACTGAGCTAGTCCTTCGACTTCCTAGGAGTCTTTTAAGAGAAAACTTGACATATTCTTAAGGACTAGGGACAGTGTCCTCATGTTTTACTAACTTCTCATCGTTAATATGCCTAGGTTCCTACCTGGAGGCATCCGTGATCTACTGCTACTAGATGCAGATGTCCGTTAAGCGATAGCTGACTGATGTTCAAATTGAGATTATAACTAAAATTAAGGTTAAGTTAGCGATAAGTTGTCTCAGAACTATTAGTGAGAGCCAATTCCTTTCTTAAAACTATAACATTTGGGAACATGTAGCCAATATAGACAATTTCATTAGTCACGCAAAAATAACGTATTCACGGATTTTATTCAATTTAGTAATGTAATTCATTTTTCTACTGTTTTCTATTCAGTCGAAATTTCTCTGGATTCTCTTGTGCTGAGGACTATAATTAAAATCAACCAATAAGTTTGAGTTGGTCTAAACATAATTTTGTCTCACTGCCGTTAATGTTTATGCCCATACTCTATTTTTTAATAAGTCGAGTTTTCACTTTTCACTTATTTCAGATTTTATTTGAGTATAAAACCAGGTTAGGGTAGTTACTGGTGTTTGGTAGCATTTCATTTAATGGATCTCTATAGTTTGTACTTACAAAAGCGGTGATGTGAATGCCATGAATCTGTTGTTCATCTCTTTCCTTATTTTGTTTGCATAAATGTGTAAAACTTGTGTTCCTCATTAACTAAGATTTACAGTATATGTCTTTTTTTGTAGGACCATCCATTATCTTTAAATATGTACCGATCTGGCTTACTTATTTTGTCACCGCATGTGCACTCTCAGAAGTTGTTCTCTTTGTTAAAATATGTTAGCAATGTGGTGAATGAAAAGCTGTTTTTAGCAATTCCACAAAGTCCTTCTGATTTTATGTTTTGGAAAAAGATGGCTACGTTGTGTTATACAACCGCATGTAGGGTTGGTTTTTTTTGTGTCTAATATGATTTCATTTAATCTACAGGTTTGCCCATCACTAAACGTCTGTCTTCTTCTTCCTACAACCGAGTATACCAAGCCTTCAGTAAAGTTTGATATTGTAATTTCACAAGAAGCAGAATTTAGTCCTGTTTGGATTTTAAATGAAGCCCACAATATCAATCCACTTTACGGTGATCGTGTTATATATGCTACCATAGGCAAGACATTTTAATCTTTTTATAAAATTGAAAGGTATTTTACAAATAAACTTATGGTGGTTTTAGTTATTTTATAATAGGGAGAGTGTACAATGCTGTATCAAGTATTGTAATTAGTTGAGTTTGTTAGCTTACTAACAAAATACCAAGTAATATGCCATCTCAAATGATGGGCGCCATTTGACTATTGATCTAGTAGTCAAATATAATTTGCCAAAGTAGACTTAAATGCAATCTGGTTCAAAGTAAAGTGTCCAGAAAACCGTATCACAGATCTTTAAAAATTGCGAATTCCACCACATTTAATGTAATACAAGCTTGGTGATATATATTTGTCACAGATTGCAATGACGGTTTACATATTACGAGTAAAATGCCGTGCAGTGATTAAAAAATAAACTGTCATTTTGTATTCTGTCACTGATTTTTGGTTCTCATTCTATAAACATACTTGTTGTAAGCTTACTATGAGTTGGTTAGTACATTTCACTCCTTTGATTCACTTGGAAAGTGTGAGAGTCATTGAATTGCGGTTCCACCATCTTAATATGGTTTTCGTTCATTTATTTGTCGGTTTTACGACTAGTGTACCATACCAGCCAAATCGTCACATCTAGTGGAAACTGGTTCATTTAATAAAACTGATGTCCACAGCAAGCCTTAAGTATTAAAACCCTTCAAGATATCTCAAACATATGGTTTTCTTTGAAGTTGTCTTTCAGGATGTAGTTGGTGATTTTCTCAAATTGAGTTGTCTAAATGTGTATGGCCAACTGAAATTTCTGTCACTGTCTTGATACACCAGTCTTCAAAGTAAGATCTTTTATAATATACTTGTTAGTAATCAGGTTATGAGTATATACTGCCTTGCCATAGTCATAGAGTTCATCGTTTGTGTGTGGGCTGTGATACTGCCCGGGTGCCCAAACCGAAGCAGGTGGTTATCTTAGGGGGCCACACCCCGAGCCTTTGACCTAATGGTCTAACCCACAAGGCAGTGGAGCATCGTAAGGAGATGCAATCCCATGGTAGCCGATGACCAACGATTGGTTCATACGCCATTTGTTCCCGCAGGATACTGGAGCCCATGTGCACCATTGGTTTGTGATCCGGTTAAAGCGCCGGACGTTCGCTTTTCGTAAACAACACCCCCGCCACGAGAAGGCAATGAGTAGGACTTCCCTGGCAGGGGCTGTATACGCGCGGCCGTGTGAGAGTATTTCGAGAGGGAGAGCGGACTCTCCCCACTCTCGGCCGTACCAGGGCGTTCGGGGACAAACTCTCCCGCGCCGGGAGTCGAACCCGGGCCGCCTGGGTGAAAGCCAGGAATCCTAACCGCTAGACCACGCCTTCGTGATGTTAGTCTGACTGTAAAAGGCCGGGTCTACAACGCGTCGGTGAGAGCAGTTTTGCTCTATGCTTGTGAAACCTGGCCTCTCCGAGTTGAGGACGTTAGACGACTCTCTGTGTTCGATCATCGCTGTCTCCGAAGGATTGCTGATATTCAGTGGCAACACCATGTCAGTAATGCAGAGGTTCGGCATCATGTGTTTGGGCACAGAGATGATAATTCAATTGGTGTCACCATCTTAAAACACCGACTTCGGTGGCTTGGACATGTTCTACGAATGTCGTCCCAGAGAATTCCACGTCGTGCATTATTTGCCGACTCTGGGACTGGTTGGAAAAAGCGGAGAGGTGGTCAGTGCATGACATGGTGTCGTGGTATGAAAGAAAGCTGCAAAGTACTGGCTTGTGTTGGTCCTTCACGACTCCCTGGTTGGGGTCTGAGAGATGGTGCTACACAGTGGCTAGAGACGTTATCAGATATGGCTCAGAATAGAAGCCAGTGGCGATCCTGCTGTAACCTTCTTTTACTTTCTTCATAAAAAGTGGTTGTGTCTCCCTTACTTGAAAGATTTCTTCTGATTGTACCTTTCCGTTCCATCGTTACGACCACACTACCTTACACCAATCTCTTCGTTATCGTTCTCTTTTTCTTTTGTGCTCCTTAGTTTTTTTTTCTATCTCTCTTCGAGTTTTCATTGTTTTGTGTGGCGCATATATATTGGCGCTCTCTTGTACCAATATTTATGTGTTCAAATAAATAAATATACTGCCTTGTGTTTCCAGAATATAAGGCCCTATCATACTTCCCTCGTGGTGTTTATGCATGCTTCTTTAATTTTTTATGTATATTTGTGAATAACACATTTTTTCCATTTGTGTAGGTAATTCTGAATCAGACCTACCAATTACTGATGATCAGATAACCGTTGCGTCATCAGATGAATCACATGAGGATATCTCCCGTGTATGTCTCGGTGGTACTTTTGATCGGTTACATTATGGACATAAAATTCTACTTACCGTTGGTGCTCTGTTGGCTAAAGAACATTTGCTTGTTGGTGTAACATGCTCTGATTTACTTTCAAGTAAATGTCTTAGCCCATTGATATTTTCTTGGGAGAAGCGCAGTAAAATTGTTCAAACTTTTCTCAGTGATATAGGCGTACAGTCTAGAATTATGAAAATTGTTAAATTATCTGATAAATTTGGTCCACCTGGATATTCTGCAGAATTTGACTGTATTGTGGCCAGCTCCGATTCTTTAGATGTGAGTTGTGTTTGATAAAAAAATTATATAGTTACTCTAAAATACTTTTGTAATGTTTGTCGGTTGTTACCATGATTTAATTTTAAAATCATATTTAGCAAGGAAAATAGTCGAGTTAGATGGAATTAATTTTACATTGTTCACGTATATGCTTTAATCTTTAACAGGCACCACCTAAAACGTATTTGTTGAAATATGTTACTCTATCCAATAAGTACTTTACAAAATCTAAGGTGAATAGATATAATCCCCTTCAAAGTACTCCATCTTTTGTGCTGATAAAGTATTCTAATCTATTTTCTCCTTGTTTAAACGATCTTTGGAAACCCTCAAAAATCAGACTCAGTTACCTCATCGTTCCGATTTTCTCCAGAAACATTTTCTTTAATTATGTACATCAGCAATCTTTCAGACAATGAATAAGCGATCAGAAAGCACAAGAGACCTCAAATGTTCTATTTTTGTATCAATGTAGGATGTTAACGTTTATCTTAGATTTTCATCATTCATGCAGTCTTCACAGCTCTTACTAAAACCCCTAGTCTACATGATACAGTGTTTTTTCAATGTGTTATCTTTACATACAGCCATCAAATGTTTCACGAATTTTCGACTGTTTAACGAGTTTTACTATAAACATCAGAAACTCAGTTCGTATATTTATTAAATGGATCTTATATTTGCTTAAAAATAGCTTGATATTTTCATTACTATGTCAGTGTTTTTTCGTTGACGTTCAGCAAGACAGCTCATTGTATAACGATATGTGCTTGCTAGTGAAAACATTAAAACACACTCGATTATATTTTGTTTGACAAGTAACATTAATAGTAATAACAGTAGATGGAATCTATTGTTTTCATTGAATAACGTAATTCGGTACATATTCAATTACAATTGATTCTTCCAGAACAATTAAACTGTTCCGTTATGGGGAGTAAAATGTTGGAATTTCTTTTGAAAAATAACTTTCTTCAGCAATTAACATTAGGTCACTGATCTAAAGATAATCTACTATCCACCTGACTTGAATGTCTTGAGTTTGGTCTTGTTAAGAGGGCTGTGGTTGTTCATTGTTAAGGAGTCTCAAATGATATAATGAAAAAACCACTCAGCTTTTAATGTCCAATAACTTTCCAGCTGGTGTCAGTCGTTGCAGAAAGAAACCTTGAACTAAACGTTTACAAATCATCTAACTAGAAAAAGTTTTAACCTGGTAGTCAAAAATTTACACATATGTAATTAATTATTTATAACAAGCTTCTCACTGATATTATGCTGAGGATTTTTCAATTTTCATATCATTACTAATAGAATTGTGAAAAATTGAATGAATTACGACGTGCGAATGGATTTAAGCCGTTAAAGATTGAAGTGATCAATTTTATATATTCAGCTAAGTAAGTTAAACATACATTTTAAATGCTTTTTTCCCTCTCCAAATTTTTTCTGCCTACTTATTAAATTCAATGTATTTTTGTTTTTAGCTGTTTAATATACTTGGTTTAGATTTCTGTTTTAACTGTGTGTCTTTTTTTCAATGCTTATAAAATTACAGAAAAGAGTCTTATTCGAATATGTACAACAGTAAATCTCAATAATACATTTAAATTGAATTGATTTAACTTGGACTTGTACATGATCAAATCTTCTCTGATTGGTCTAAAGATTAGGCGTTTACGCACGAGATTGAAGGTTTTAGGTCCGATTTCCTGTCGTAAACGAATGCTGTTGAGGAGTTCTATACTAGGACGAAATGACCATCCAGTACTTACAGGTTTTTAGTCGTTGTCTAGCTGAGATCTGTTCGTGGTCTCGATAAGATTTAAACTAGATGAAGACTTTTTTCAATACTTTTTTTGACCATACACGTTAAAATGCTGGGAACAAAAATTCATTTAATATTATCAGATGTACTTTTAGAGAAAAGATCTATCGGAAATCAATAAAAGTAAATAATAATAATAATAATCAAAAATGAATGATCGAAAACATTTTTATGGAAAGGCTGTCTCTGATTCAAGTCATTTATAAAATGTGACACATGGTTATAAATTTATATAGGAACATGAATCGTAAAATGATAGAAGCCTGCTCTTATAAAATCTCAGCGTAGATTCAGATATAGTTTTTGTTGCTTTCTCATGCAACAAATTCTCATCTGTCGTGTTTATCTCCCATCTTGACCTGTGCAAATCACAGTTTCCCGTTGCAAGTACTGGTTTCTCAGATTCTATCAATCAAAATAGAAAGGGTGGGTTTTGAAATGTAAGTATATTTCACTGAACATTCTCTAAAAACACGGCACTTAGATCTATGATTTTATATTGATCGGCTGCAAAAGTTCAGGTGGAACTTTATTTCAATCAGACTAATGTCTTTGTTGGTTCTTGTGTAGTATCAAGGGAGACTATAGGAAAAAGGGTGAAGCCAAATTGTGCTGACAACCCTGAGGAAATTATTATTAGCTAATAAAAAAACTGTAGCTACAGAACAAAAATTAACTAAATTACGGTGGACAAATATTTTTGATGTGAATTGTAAACCCCATGTTGAATTATTATAGTAAGCGAAAATGGGTTAGGGTTAGAGCTCTGATTATGATTTGGGTGGGTGTTTAGAGTTGGGAAATATTTTTTAGGCTAGACCACCATGGAAAACCTGTAAGCACTGGACGGCCGTTTCGTCGTAGTATGGGACTCCTCAGCAGTATGCATCCATGATCCCGTACGCGGGACTCAGACCCAAGGCCTTAGGTCTCGCACGCGAACTCAACCTCCAGACCACTGGGCCGGAATCTAGTGGTGTTAATGTCTGACGTCAACCAGTCCAGGTTTCCCATGGTGGTCTGACTTAAATCGATACATCAATTTAACCATTAGATTACTGTGATCTCCATAAACCTCTATTCTGAGAAATATTTTTTATCCATAAAAACATCATTGACTCCGCCCTGAATCACAAGTTTGCTAATATACAGCCTACATCAGAAACATGTTTTTATTGTAAGTTTGCTCACTTGTCATGCCGCATTCAACGATGTGGTCACATAAAAGATTTTTTAAAAACGTAAACAATTTTGGGACTAGATTTAGACAATTCTTATTTAGTTTCTAATAAAATAAGTACTACCTCCAGGTGTATCGTGGACTTCGCACAAAAACCTAAGAAGTGCTATCGCAAATCTGATCAGTTTACCTAAGGTTGCCAATATGATTTGATTTTACTCAAATAATTATTGATCTGATGCGGAATTTTAATTTAATTTTATTGAAAATATTTCTGTGTAGTTAGTGCTTCTAAAAAGTCTAATTTTGCATTAATAAAAACACTTTACATCCGTGCTACATTGTTGTATTGGATGAAGGATTAGGTGAGGGGAGGGAGAGCAATGTCAATCCAATTTCAGTTGGTACGTTCTTTTTGGATGCTGTCAGAATATTTTACTCTGGAAATCTAAATCGAGAGTAGTGTTATGGCGTAAAATTCTATAGTTTGATAGATTAATTTTCGATTATTAAAATAAAACAAAAATAATTCTGATCAATAGATAATCTACAATTATACGAATTGACCGAATGATAGTTACAGTGAAAAAACTGAATTATTAACGTAAGCTACCAATTGAACTGATATCCAAAGACAAGACAGCTATCCAGTTGAATCAATCATTTTTATGTAATACAAGAAAACGACTAGATATCATAGATTTCTGGACAAAGTTCATTTTGTAAGTTTCTCATTAATCAATGATTAAGGGCCTAACTGTTAGACTTCTACATAGCATCAAATCGTTGCAGTGCAAATTTCCCATTTTGTTATCGCACCTTTGTAATGTATCTATTATTCTGGTGAAATTACTCAGCAAATTTGGGATTCAGTAGTCTAAAGATTAAGTTGTAATAAATTAAGTAATATTTTTGAGCTCCCTTCGCTTACTCTTGGATTCTAACAGACATATCTTGATTATCAATAAATATGTCTGTGTTACACTGTTGTTATTAAACTGGTATATTTTTATACTATTACTTCCTACTTTTCAACAGGATCTCCAACGAATATAAAGCCTATCCTTTTGACCTGTCGGATTTAAAGTTATGTTCGTCAAAACTTCGTTTCAATGAACTAGGCAGTCTGTTAAAACCTGTTAATAATATAACTGTAAACAATTCTTCATGTAGTCCATATTTAATTGGTTTAACAGGACCATCTGGTTCTGGTAAATCATCATTGGCTAGACGACTCGAACATTTAAGTGACCAAGTTCATGTAATCGATTGTGATCGTCTCGGTCATGAAGCATATATGTAAGTGCTTGTAAATGACATTAATTTTGAATGATTTAAAGAAATTCTTGTACAATACTGAAAAAACTACTCTCTATTTTTTAATTAGGTTGGTTGATAGTGTTTCATAACAGATAATATTCTCTAGTTTCAGTGTACTAATTTTTCGTGAATTGAAACTGGTGATAGTCAGACTTAAAAGGTTCCTAAATTAAAACATTTTAATGTTTAGGTTTGTGATTTTTAGATCAGTTTTTCCCTTACCGCTAATTTTATCTTAACAAAGTATCTCAGCAGAAACTAGGTATAAAGTGTATAATACACTCAAATTTAATAGTGTACTGTTAGAATAAGTTGAGTTCTTGCATCTAGGTAGCTGTTTCATTGCTCAGGCTAATTTGATGGACAAGATCAGGCCGAACGTAGTGAAAGCCATTTTTCTTTTCCATTTTGTGTCACCCCTTGTACCGTCACGACGTTTTTCTATCTGAAAAAGATCAAGTATGCAACACGTGCAGCTTCACCCTGTTTGTGAAACATACCCCCTCTGGGCGCTGATGACTTAGTTTTTTATCGTAGTTGATTTGACGGAATTGCTCAGATGGCGAGATTCAACGTTGTAGTTGGTTAATGTTAAGATTGTGATTAAATGTATTCGTCTTAAAACACGAGGTTCGCTGACTGGGTCGTATTTTACGCATGTCATCTAGCAGACTTCCGCTCTGAGCATCATTTACCGATGTTGTGTATGTAGTCCTGCAGATGATGTTATTCAGTCGTTTGTGAAACATTCACAAAATGGCTGACAATAGATATCTCTTATTCAGTGAACAGCTATCCATTCTGAATGGTAACCATACCTCGTTTAAAATAAAAATGTCAGTCTAATTGAAAGTTCCCAACAGTATTATTTTGTATAGGTTTATTAATCCCCTGAAGAAATTGACTTTTCTATATGAAGTATCAGTGTTTCATTTAGTAGTGACTTTTTTGTTATCGGTACTGTTTATATCATTTCCAAATATTTTGTTTTAAAAAATACCTCAAATAGATATTGCTTTTTTGTCGCTTGAATCTACAGTCCTGGTACTCCTTGTCACCAAGCTCTTTTGTCTCATTTTGGACGAGAAAGAATAGCATCCCCAGTGCCACCCTATGCAATAGACAGAGGCCTACTAGGAAGGCTAGTTTTTTCTGATCCTGCTCAACTGAAAGATCTGAATTCCATAGTTTGGCCTGAAATATTAAAGAAAATTCTAACAGTTGTAAAAGAAATAGAATGTAAAGCATTAGAACAAGATCGGGATCCTAAACGTCCGGTTATTATTATAGATGCAGCGGTGCTTTTACAGGCTAAGTGGGATGAAATGTGCCACGAGGTACGTTCTATTCATTATATTGGTTACTTTTTTTATTAACATTGCACCTTAAACAACTACTAAAGACTAAGGAGGGCTGGACAGCTGTTTCACTCTAGTATGGGACTGACTCCTCAACGGTGTGCACCAAAGACCTCGTCGGGAATCGAAACCGAAGCCTTGAGTTATTTAATTGTAGATATATTTTCGTGTCTTGAATAAATTGTATGTTATTATTGTCTTAACAGTGGCAATAAAGTATTCGTATGCGGAACCATGAAATATGGTAGTAATCAGATAACAGGGACCCTAAGATCTCTTTTCCGAGGATTTATCATGTGAATCATAGTTTTTTTGCAAGAGGCTAACCAAAATGCATGACAATAGAATTAACCAGTTCTTCTACCCTAGATCTACAGTTTAGTTAAACACACATGGGTGTTATATTAGTGGTCTAAATGTGAGTGCTGCTACAGGTACTTAGCACTAAATGTAGTGCAAATGTCAACTTAGTAGTTGATGCTGGAAAACATACGACAGAATCCAAGACACGGTCCGGCCTGCTAGGGGGTCGCCACGTTTATTGACTAATAAACAGATGAACGGCCCATAGTTGACCAAAGACGTTCAGAATGTGTGGAACTATTTCAACCTCAAATTTTTTCAATTTTCAGGTATGGTTAACACTTTTATCCCAAACAGAAGCTCAGCGCCGGCTGTGTGAGAGAAACAATTTAAGTCCGGAAGCAGCATCAGAACGTCTAGCACGACAAGCTTCTGCTGTTGCTGAAGTGACCGGTGGGTACACTTGGTTTGAAGCAGGTCAGTATTGTTCTCAGAAAAGTCCTATCGACTATGCTCATGTAATTCTAAGTACAGAATGGGACCCAGAATGTTCGCAGTACCAAGTTGAAAAGTCCTGGAAAGCGTTACAACAAAGGTTAGAGTTAACTACAACAACCCAATGAGTGTTTGCTATCACGAATTTGCAATTTCTTATCTGCTAATTTGACGCTATGTATTCAATTGGTTGAGTTTTTATAATGAATTTCACTTATGGAACAAACATGATTTCTTAGTTAGTTGGACTTTTTCTATCAGTCGATATTTCTATGACCGTGCATAATAAACCATTATTATTTTCGATTGGTTTTGGTTTAATTGCAAAAGACACTCTACAATCAGGAGGATGTTTTTCACACAATGAGCATTGTTCTAAAAGAGATCGTATTTGTTGAAGGATAATATTGTTTTAGTCGGTTATTGTGAATCTGTTTGAAAAATCAGATACAGTTTTGGTTTCTAGACTAAAATTCCATTCAGCTAAATTTCATGACATGTGGTTATAATTGTCTAACCGAAACTCTTTATCTTGTCGGTGGGAATAACCGTATTTGTCTCTGTAAATCAGTGAAGTTATAGGACACTAGTTTAAGGTCTTACTAGACAGCTAAGTTCGCTTAAAGAATAGGGAACTTACAGGCAACTGTCGTAGGGTTGAGTTATCACGTTTTGATGGGGTCCAAGAATGAGGTCATACTATGGATCGGATATGAATATAGTGCTTTCTCCCGGCAAATGGTAGTCCTAATGGTATTTTCTGATTCTGAAAAAGAGGCGACAAAGACCATCTCGTGGTGTTCGCTTAGATAATCATTTATTCTCAGATAGCGTCAACTCTAAGCACAAAGAAATAGTAGCAACCGAAACCAAGTAATGTCTTAACTCATTTAAATCACATTACTATTAGTGACCATCAGGAGAAAGAGCTACCACTTGGTTTCGAAATAAGGTTAAGTAAGCTAGGTTGGTAGTTATGAGAGTATTGAGTTACTTTGGTCCTGTTGAAGGGTTTAGCACCATTTCTGTGTTAGTTACTGGGCCTTAGGCTTTGCCTGTAGGTTTCAAAATGCTTAGGATTCACACTCGTCAGATATATAGTAGGAGTTTATATAAGTTTGAGGAAACTATGCAAGTTTCAGATGTTATCAGTCAGATTATTGTTGTTTTGTGAGCACAGCTTCGTGTCCTCTACATGGACCATATTTTTCCACATCAAGATGGTATTCCACTTTTTCAGCTGGGAGATGACGTATAAGTGTCTGACTCGAGTGTCGATGAAACATGTGATTCCTAAGTATTCACTCGAACATATGATATAAGGGATGGTTTACAGTATTCTTTTTTCGTACGTATATTACGACAATACGTTCATAAAACTAATCACGTTATATTAGAACCAGGATTCGCGACCTAAACAGAGAACCAGATTAACACCAGAGAATACTTTATTCAATACAATTATAATCAGTCACATACAGTGAGTCCAGAATAGAAACCAACGATCAGAAGAATAATCACATATTTAATAGTCCGTAGGTTATAGCTGTTTGTCCACATTCAACGACCAATCATATGTTACCTTCACCATCACACATCAATATAATGCTAAAATCTGAGCTAACGACAATGAGTAGTAGCAATAAATAAGTTCATTGTTATAATTCGTTTAGATAATCCTGTCAGAGGCGGGTATGTTTGCTTTCAGTTTCGAGGATTTAGATCTTTTAGTTAGAATAATTATCTGTTATACAAAAAAAGCTAAGACAACATAGGGGTTGGCGCGTCGTGAGAAATAATCCGACATATATCCTATACTTGCGAGACGTGGTTTTATCATTCTAACTTACTGATTGAACATTTATTTTGAGATGACATGGTCCAGTTTTTTCGTAATTATTCATTTTCAACATTAAAATCGGATTGCGTTTAAAACATGCTTGTTGAGGATGGATGAAAAACACAAACACTTGAGCACACATGTATTTAAAATACCGTCGCGTGTAGTGGAACTACTCATTTCGAGACGACATACAGTTTTTGTACAATAAGAGTAGATTTCTTGATGTTCAGAGCTTTCTATAACTCAAGTGGTCGTGAAGTGTGTTACGATTGCTGAGTCATTGCTTTTTTAATGTTGCGAAGTGTACTAACACACGCATAATAGCTCGAAGTGCTAAGCCTATATATTGTCTTACTCACTGTACCCTGATGGTTTACGGGAGGAATATTTAAATTTCTTTGAATAGCTTGGCTACATAACTGGACAATAATTCAGAGTGCAGGTATATCTCCCTAAAATATAGAGAAATATGGCGATTTTACATCGAAAAACTAAGGCCAGTAGTATTTGTAAAACAGTTTCTCAATAATGAGGCAATCTTTTAGAATATATTTTTAGAAACTTAATGGATATTACTTCTGGTAGCGAATAAAACATGAACAACCACATACTAAGAAGAAAATTGTCGACTGAGTTTACCATTTATGTTATTAACATGTTAATTTTAGCTGAATGAGATGGCTACGTCAAAATAAATGAAAATAACATGCATTTTTCGTATTAATGCAAAGATTCATTGCGACAGAAAAACTAGTTATACTTATAATAAACGAGGCTTTCCAATTGATATATCTGAGTCAAGATAATTCGGTGAAAAGTAGTAGGTCATTAGATGAAATGAGATATTTAAAATATGTTACACATAGGCATACCTCTTGCGTAGAAACCTAGTGATTGTTTCAACAGTTGTAAACTATGAGAAAATCCAAAAGTTTGACTTAGCCGTTACACAACTCATAACGTGGTTGTATATTTTCTTTAACATTATAAACTGAAAAAAAAGTACTCATAGAGATTCGTACGACAATAGAAGCGGATGATTTGAAACTGACATCATTATAGGGATTCACTATTTATCTAGCTCTAAATCATAAAACTAACAGATCAATTTCTCATAATTAATTTTGCAGTTTTTTTCCAAAATATGTCGAAATGAACCAATACACTTGTTGTGCTGGGTTGTATTTTATTAATTTAGATTAGGAAAAATGACTGGGACCATTAAATAATCAAAAATACATGGAAAGAAAATACTATGGGAGTTTCCGTTTTTGGTAAAATATAAACCTATTTACAAGAGTTTAACAAATTGCATAGGGATTACAAATAAAAACAATTAACAACATTTAAACTATTATTGCGTTACCGAAAGCCACCTCATATATATAGCTGCATCAAAAAAAAGGAAGTGAAGTGATGTTAACATAATTAATAAAGCAAGTTTAAGTAATTTAGCAAAAATATGTTCAATCTAATGTGGATGTAATTTTAATTTGGTAGTTTGGATAGGTTGAAATACACCTTAGCTAGGGTAATCAAGTAAATAGAAAGTAAAGAAATATGAATGGATGCATGCGTTACTGAGTGTTTAAAAACTTATTTGAAATAAATTAATGGTGATTTACTTCATTGTTATTCTTACTATTAGTGATTGGGAAGGTGAGATAAAGTTAAAACTATATCCATTTACCGCTTTACACAGCTGAACACCCAAACACCGACTTGTGTGTATAATAATAAGATTAACAATTAGTTGGAGGCAAATCAGGCCATACTGGATCACTGTCAATATTAGGAACTGAACCCAAACTTGGATCACTTGTTTGTTGTATATTTTGGTATGACAGACCATGCTGAGGTCGTACCGATGGACTACCTGACAGAGTAATGATACCACCCCCTGTAGTTATTTGACCACTTGGATAACGAATTATATGTGACTCATTTCCTGTTATATAGGCAGAAACGTTTGTATCTCTACACGATCTAGGCGTCCCAACATTTTCATCATCTTCTTCTGTGACATCTGTAAAATGTGCTGAAGGTATTCTGCGTCCATCTGAAGGCGTTCTAATTATGCCAGGCTCACAAGATGGTGAGGTGGGGTAAAGAGAACCACGTTCAACTGTATTTCTTGATTCTGGTAGAGTGGCTGAGTTACTAGTAAATGTAGTCGGAGCAAATGAAACATGTGGCAACTGATAACTAGGTAAGTATCCAGATGTAGAGTAAACACCTACACCTAGTGGGTTTGATGACTGTGTAGAGGGAAAAGTTTGATTGTTTCCGGGATCGGCACCAGGAGTACTACCTGTCATACCACGCTGTGAACTATAGCCCCGACTTGAATCGTGGTTCTGTCGTTGTTGCCGTCTTCTATGGAAAAGCTCGTGAATATAAAGAGCACTTACTGACATGTCTGCTGTTAGTACGTCAGTTACTGTACAGCGGCGGCCTCCTACACTTCCAATGAGGCTATTATTAAAACCAGTATGCTGGCTTAAACCATCCTCGATCTGTGAATTATAAGGTTGGTAAAAAGGAAGACCCATATTATCAGCAGAATGCAGTGCTGATGCTGCCATCAAGCTCATGGTTATAGGTGTAGGTCCATCAAGCATAGAATAATTAAATACGGCTGGACCAAGCTGAGATCTAATCATTTCTGAATTAGGTTTCTGTGGCACCACATTAGTTTCTGGAGAAATCTTTGCAACGTTGTAACTGGTACATGATGGTAATGTATTAGTACCACTATCACTATGAGAAACCTTTCTTACATTAGGTTCTGGCACTTGAGGTTCACGGAGATTGGAACCGGAACGATACATTGACTGAGATCCTGAACTTCTCATAGATTCAGCCATAGCTCCTACAATACCATAGGTATTTTCAGATAGTAGTCCAGAACCTGGTAAATGAGAAACATTTTTCAGGACACCTGAACTTTCAATACATGGTGCATTGGGAAGGTGAGGGTGTGTACTTCGATATATACTAGTCATTGCACTTTCTTGTGTTCCATACAGAGTTGAGAACATTCCTGAGGTTGGTTGTGAAGTAATTTTCGAAGTTTGAGTATTATTTTTGCAACTATCTTGGAATTGCTCTAAATGCTGTTGTTGTTGTTGTAAGTCCAATAATGCTTGATTTCTGATTGATTTCAGATAAGCCAAACCATCAGGTGGAAGTCGCCAAGATGGGTTAGTAAGATGGAAATGCATAAGACTAAGTTCAATTTTACCACCAGCAGCACTGTGTTGAATTGAATCACCATGATTAGTTTGTACAGTATTTTCGTTCTGTTCATTAGAGTTATATGCTGGAGTTATCTCTTCTGCCCGTTTACTAGACCTGATAGTTTTCCTCGAACAAGAGTGAATTGCATTTGTATGATCATCATTATCTGTTTCACTTTGATCGTCACCGCTACTTTCTGTATTTGGTTGCCACATTGGATCACCATGACGGCGTATATCCAGCTGTGCAAAGCTGCACACATCTCCAACACCAGGAACTTCAACAGTATAATTTCGAAGAAAATCAACAACTTCGAGAGTATGGTTAGGAAGAATAAAAATAAGAATTAAAGGTGTAATAATTGGTGAAAATAACTCTTCCAATAGACCTACCATACGATACTGAAACAATTGTGAAAATTCCGACCTCACTTGATGCGTGCCAGCTTGTTCTTTCCAATGATCTGGCATGTAATGGATACGCATCAAGGTTGAAACTAATAAATTACGCGGACAATAAACCATATTCTCATCTGGAATCAACGAAAGACATGATCTAGCCAATAAACCACCACCAACTAGTATAGCTAAATATCCAGGCAAATGGATCATTTGTTCACGTATAAGACCAGCAATAAAAAAGGCTACTGAAGCACCACCGAAAATAAAAGCTCCTGACTCAGCTAAAACTGTAAGTGGTCGTGATACAAAACTATCAAGATATCGAGAAGCTGGAATATATGCTTGTTTCAAACGTGTTTCAAATTCATGTTGAAGTTCATTGAAATGTCGTAAATACAAGCGGGCATAATTAGACCAACGACGTCCAAAAAATGTAGATGGTTGATATCGAAAACGTTCTGCATGAGCGCATATAAACGTTACTAATTGAGCAATGAAGATTACAGGAGCCATAAGAAGATTGATCAATCCAAGAATACGTATACGAGTAGCTAGTTCAACAGCTAATTCATGACGTTTAGTAACCCATTTATAATCAGCTCTCAACTGCCAATAATTATGAAAAGGTGACCATGGTGTCCAAAACAAGATAAGTTTCAAATTAAGTAGATAACCATCAGGTAAATAAACTATTTGAGGATTTAAACTAGAAGGTATACGAAATCTGATAGGAATAATATCTTGATTAATCATTGCAATTAAATAATTTTTATGCCGAAGTATACGATTATATATATCTAATTCATCTAAATTAACTTTGTATGCACAAAATTGAAAATCACACTGTGATTGAAGTAAACGTTGTTGTACTTCGGACCATGTTAAATCAGCTAATCCAACATCACTAGATGGCATATTTAATATATAGGTACAAAACCGTCGAATTTCCCAAAATCTACTTAATCGAATACTAACAAATATGATTTGAACTATAATTGTTATCACAGAACCAACAACTAGAAGTGACGCAAAAAATGGTAGTGAGGCCCAACATTGATTCGGTGGTTGAAAGATATCAGTCCAGTTTTGAACAAATATACTGCTATTTGTTAAATAACTCCATCTTGTGCATACAGATAATTCGATTGTGATAAAAATGACAAATATGAATTTAACGAGCCATAATATTTGAGCCAAAAGAATCACCTGAACAAAATAAAGTGATTAATACATATATAATTGACAAATGGCATAGTATTTTAAGAACGTATCGACTATTTACATTATCATATGACTTTAAAAGACTCTAAAGCTTAGTAAAATTAATAGTAAACAATAGGACAAGAAAAAAAGCAATTAGGAATTATTTTCTACTAAACTTCCACTAAATGAATAAAACACATAACAATACATATATACATAGAATTTATTATTGACAAATTGGATTTTAACAATGATAAAGTTTTTACTTAGGCTTATATCAACTAGGTGAATATTGTTGAGGTTAGTTTTTATCATATACAGATATTAGCTGGGGGACCAGTGAAAACTAGGAAGTACTAGATTACAATTTTTATCTCAGTTTATAAGTATCGTACTACAGTGCGCATCTAAGATGCTATTAGGGAAAAAATCTTAAGTATGCCTGTTCTTCATCATTTAACGAAAAGTAAATATGTACTCGAAGCACTTATGTTTCTAGCTGAAATCATTCTGGTTTTTTCAAAACTCAATAAATCTCATTTCTAAACAACCATCCATTTCTATTTATCACTATCGCCTATAACAGGTGAACTAGATCTCTTTATGAGTATATTTAGGCCTAAAATATGGCAAATTACAAATAAGAAACTTTTAGTATCTTAGGGATCACATACCTTTGGAATGAATCAACATCTTTTTCTTATAACGGTGACTTGTTTGAAGCAACACAAGTAGAACAAGAGAATGCTCGACGGATGCCCACCCCGACGAGGGGTAGGCTAGAAGAAAACGAGGGGGTCAAATAAAAAATGACACCAATCCATGAAGTGTACATTACCTGGTTGGTATCTGTGTGGTTCTCGTAACCAGTAGTTAGAGAATTTCAAAGACATGGTTCGAGATCATTTGCAATAGCATAGGTGCATCCGTTCTTTATCTTCCCAGGATTCTGAGCTTCTGAATTTTGCATGATTTTTTTATTTCAATAATTTTTATTTTATTGAATCGCATCTTCGATACCTAATCTTTTCTATCACCACTGATACTATTATTACCTCAACTACTGAGATTTGCCTTAACAATTTGACCTCGCTGTACTAATGGACTATTGGCAACTTGAACCGATGTACATATGTGCAAGGTTCCACATTGAGTTTTACTGACTGAGAACTAGGGTATGAGAAAACGTTCGTAAATTTCATGTCAAGTCTCCCCTCAAAAGTATTCATATAAACACTTTAAATAAACAGAATAACGGATAAAACCTACACATAAAAATTAAGCTCAATATACACTATTAAATGGCGGATCTTCCGATTAATGAACATGACACAGGTACATAAATCGTTAAAGAACAAAATAATCGACGTTAATATAAACATTTTGATTTGAAAATTGAAATGAGAGAAGTTTATTCGAAGTTATCTGTATGAGTATTGAGTCAGTTTGACATTATTCTAATTCGGAACGGGGAATTCAGTTAGGGTACAGTAAAGGTATAATAAGTACAATGATAATGCAAAGTTACGTAGTATGACGATAACTACAAATTATCTCTATAAGTATCACTGCAGTTTATGGTTTTCACAAAGCCTTTATAACAAAATATCCCATTCATAATTAGTCTATCAGAATATACAGGTCATATCACTTTAAATGAAACAAATGAATATAAATAAAAGGTGCTATTGGAGGTAGCCAGAAAACATTGGAATTAACAAATATTAAAAAAGTTAAAGCGCTTGTCATAGGGTAAAGAAAATGCTAAACTCAGTGCGATGTTTAAGTAAGGGTGCAGTAAGATGGCTTTGTGTGTGGAGGTCAAAGTCGAGTATTCTTAAATTTATACTACAAGCTCTACACTGGGGATTTAAAACAGTGCATAATGCTTGACAATAAAAGGTTTTGTATTGATTATAATGATGTTAGGGAAAATGAACTACATAAAGGTGACGTAAACTAAATGATGGACGGTGTGATGAGCTCCAAGCCAGTGAAATTATTAACATAATCTTTTTAGAGATTCCAATAATTTGACGACCTAGATAATTTCGTGGACTTGGAGGCTGGTATTTGTGGGTTTCCTGGAATATCTAACAACTACGTTTCAGGTGGAAGTGATCAATACAGATTTCGAAAAAAAACACGCCGTTAAATTTAATTCTGAGTTATGTCTGATAACATCTAAAATCACTGAGTGGGATGATCTTTAGGACCGCACTTAGGAAGTCATGATATGTCAACAACTGAGAATCCAATACAACTATCGTTTAACCCTCGATGCTACTGTTACCCTACCATTGTTTAGCTTTTCTCACTGTCCTAGTATCACGAAATAATGAACAATAATGAAGTTGATGAAGCTCTGTGTTCAAAATGTATTCAGGACAGTGCGACCAGTTTCAATATTACGTTAATCACTGAATAAGCTGCCACTCAGTCAGTCAGCAACAACGTAGAACTTCGTACGTACATTAGTTCGAGTTGCCATACCACATTAGCACAGAGATGCAGATGTCGATTCAAATCCCATACTAGTAGAGGTAGTAAAAGTATAAGCAGTAATCGGAAACATAAGGGTTTGAAGATGTTATTCAAGAAGTATAATCCAGTGAAATAAAGTTGGAGAGAGAAAAAAGGAACATGAAGAATTCAGAACACTAGAATTTGGGAGAACACAAATAGTGGATGCACCTGCGCCATTGTAAACGATTTTGAGCCATGTCATTCAACGTCTCTAATCATCGGTTGCTATCATCTCGCGGATCCCAACCAGGTCGTCTGCACCTATCAACATGACTCAGTCCACTTGCCAGTGACTTCATGGACTTGTGCCATGTTTTGGTCTGGCCACCCCTAGCTTTCTTCCAACCTACTCTTACACCATAAGACATCGCTCGTCGGGGCATTCGGTGGTTGGGCATACGTAACACATGTCCCAGCCATCTCAACTGGTGAAGTTTCATTACTTCATCAATCGATTTGCCATCCTTACCTAGTACCCGTTTCCTAACAACTGCGTTACTTATCCAGTGGTCCCAGGATATACGAGGGTGACACCAATTGCATTATCTTCTCTGTGCCCAAACACACGATGCCGAACCTCTGCATTGCCCACATGGTGTTGCCACTTTATGTCAGCAATGCTTCAGAGACAACGATGACCAAACACAGAGAGTTGTCTAACATCCTCAACTGGGAGAGGCCAGGTTTCACAAGCATAGAGCAAAACTGCTCTCACCGACGTGCTGTAGATCCGACCTTTTCCGGCCAGACTGACATCACGAAGGCGCCAAAGGTGGCCCAGATTGGCATAAGCCGCTCTGGTTTTCCCTATACGTGAATCGATCTCACCACTCATGCCACCACCAGCACTTATGCAGCTACCTAAATACGCGAACTTATTGACTACTTCTATCTGCTCACCATCCAGGGTAAGCACAGGATTAGAATCCTGCCAGTCTTGTAGAAGTACTTTGCACATCGAAGGTGCAAAGCACATACCATACCTACGGACATTGATTGCCAACTGATTGGGTGCGGATTGCATGGCTTTGGTATTATCGCACAGTAAGCAAATATCATCCGCATACTCAAGGTCGATGAGTCTTTCTTCAGGCAATAGATCCAGACCGCCATTACTTACATCCATCAGAGTTGTTTCCAGAATGTCATCGATGGCAAAGTTGAAGAAGAATGGTGAGATTGGGCAACCCTGTCTAACCCCACTGCTTGAATGGGACAATGGAGAAAGGTGGTTGTATGCCCTCACTCTGCCTGTGGTGTTTGTATATAGGGCTTTTAGGATGTCCTTTCTTATAAACTGGCACAATCATTGATTGAAACCAGTCAGATGGGATTACACCCAGTTCCAAGATTCTACATAAGACATCAGTCAGTCGCACAGTTAATACTGGATCACCATCCTTAAAAATCTCAGCGGTAAACCTGTCAGGGCCTGCTACTCTTCCACGCTTCAGATTTCCTATAGCTTTTTCAACTTCGTAAAGAGCTGGAGGACTTACATCAACTTGACATTCAGGTCGACTGAAGATCGTGGGGAACAGAAGTGTGACTGGAGGCCAGTTGAACTGATCCCTAAAAAGTTCTGTCCATAGTTTTGCTAGCAGTTAGATTCCTAATACCGATTTCCCTCACAAGTCTGAAGAGTTGTTTGCTGTTACCTATTGCCGCAGCCTTTTCCATCTCTTGCTTTCGCTACCCATCACTGCTCGCGACCATTGAGTAGGCTTCTTGTCAGCATGCGCATAAGCTGACTCCGCTCTTCGTCACGTTCACAGCCAGATGGGATGAATTTTCGAGCATCTATCAGTGCAGTAGATGATGCCGAGATTCAGTGTTTCTCCCTGACCTTATGGTTTACCGTACTAGTAGATATCATTGCTGTTTCCACAGCTTTTCGAATATCATTTCACACTGCCTCGGGGTGGGCATCACCCACATGGCTGCCTAACTGTTTTCTAGTTGTTCCTCAAGTACACTCTTAGCTTGACTATCATTAAGTAGGACCCCAAGAGTTTTCCTTGCAGTGTCTTTCCTACGTCCAGTAAGAAGTAGAAAAATACGCGCTTACATAGAGCATGATCTGAATCTAAGCATGTGTTCCAGAACGAGCGACATTCTTCTATCGAGCCCCTTCATCGGTGGCTGATAGTGATGTGATCTATTTGGGTCCAACGTTGTGACGTATTCGATGGTCGCCATGTCGAAAGATCTTTTTCCTTTTGCCTAAAGTTAGTATTTGCAAGAAACAGGCGGTTATCTGAGCATAGCTGTAACAGACGGTCGCCATTATTTGTTTTTTGAGCCACGACACCATAAGATCCATCCAAGTGTCTTTCCTTTTTGCTTAGTTTACCTACTTGAGCATTAAAGTCACCAGCCACTATTACTACATCAGAGCACCTAACATTTTGGAAGAGATCAGAAAGCTTTCTTTAAAACTCATCATCAGCTGCCACTACGTGAAAATATACGCTGTATAACCTCAGTATCAAGTAAATGATATCGACACAGAGTGGAGGTACTTTCTTCGATTCACTGACAAAATACAGAGTTGTAAAACATTCTGTTATTGGAGTTCTCATAAGAACTAAGAAGTACTGCTTGGACTGTAACGATATAATTCAGAATGATATCGCGACAGGGATAGCCACAGTTGGTTTAACTCACTTTGACTTTGTTAAGTGTATTTATTTTGTGTTTCATAATCACTAACAGTCGCAAAAATTATCCAGTTGCACGATCTACTTGAATATTCTCGAATGCTAACCAATAAATATCAGAGCAAGAAGTCTTCTTTTTATTCTGTAGAAAAGCTTTACACTCGGACAGTTCTAAGTGTGTCATATTAACGGATACTTTTAACGGACTAAGTGCAAAGAGGATAGCCTGTGTGATTATACAGCAAAATAAAATAACCCATATACAAAACACTTCCTATTGGGACTTGGATCCAAATTATTACTACCAAATAGTTCCATTAGGGTTGTTTCCAGAACATTGTCCATGAGAAAATGAAAGGGGAATAACGCAAGCGAACAACCCTATCTAGCTTTATAAAGACAGATCATTTAGTCCGGTAGCACTTTAATACATGGACTTACTATTAGACATTTGGTTAGAAAGATAAGTTGATATTACCTATTCATGATGGGTTATTTTTAATGATTGGAGCAATGGATACGCCTTTCTACGTAATAAAGTGCTCCTCTTAGTTCTTCAGATGTTTTTAAAGATTATTAATAAGGGTAACAATAATCGAAGAAATTGCCTGACACGTTTTCTGATGTCAGTGGGTTGAACATACGTTAATGGCTTACGTCAGTTACGACAGGTAACCTTTCCTACTACTTCATTAGCGTTTAGGCCACCGAATTTCGTAGGTTTCGTATAGTGTTTTGTTAGGCGGGATCACGTACATTGTTGCACTCACGATCGACCGAAAAAGACAGGCGGGCGCCAGTACGTTTTAAAAAGCCCACATAAACCAGATTTATGATGAAACTGCAGTTGATGGCCATCTTAAATATAGATAGGCAAATATGTGAATGACTAGTCAGTCACAATTTTAGCATCAATACAATGAATTATAACGAATAGTGAGTTGACGAAATTGGCATCAACGGTAAATGTGAACTTAAACAAGGTAAAACCAAACTTTCTTCAGTATTTATAGGGCATCAGGATGTCAATATAGGTTAACATGCAACAGGGATAGGATGTATAAACTCAATAAAAATAATCTTTGTATAATGGTTCTGATACAATTAGCTGTGAATATAGTGTCAGTTGGTGAAGAGTCGGCTGAGAATATTAACTTCTTATTCTAGCAAACTGATATTTTGCAAAGTCAATGTGAAAAACTGTGTCGTAGAGTATATGAAAATAAGTCAGTTTAAGGTGATGTGACAAGAATAAGTCCCGGAGACTTCATTTTGCTGGCAAAGTTAACGAAAATCAGTAAATTCTGAGAGCATTGATAGTGTTAATATAATCGTTTCAGTTATATCAAGACCAAAACGATAGATCCTTGCATTGAGAATAGATTCAACATGAAGGGATGGATTCTCTTTCCTACTGTTATAGAATACACCAGATATGAGCAAACACTTTGTGATACTTATCGGGATGTACTCAGAAATACAGTAAGACTAATTAAACTTACAGTGAAACCCCCACTCTGATGATATTTGTAAATGTCCGAGAAAAACTGATCCAAATTTTGGATATGATCCCATGCTCCTTTTCTGTTCTGAAAACTCTGAGTTCCTCTTAGATTTGGATCTGGGTGTGAATGGTCATACTCATTAACCAAACACTCATATTTCCCTTGGCCAACGGGAAACATCTTGGCTCAAACTAACATCGTAACAGCGCCAATGGAATTGACAAGGTCGTTTGGGGACAAAATAGTGAGCCTTCGATTTTCAATTTTCAGAGATGTGTAGAGCACGTTAGTATATCATTTTTCCAATCAAATGCCTAACTGATGGAAATTTTGGCACAAGTCTGCTGAACAGAATTTTCGAAAACGTAATATATTTCCGACGGATGAGTACTCATTTACTGACGTATGTTACCCTTCATGGAGGTGCATAGGACACTTAGTAAGATTTCCAATCGAACTATATTTTGGGCAATTTCTCCTAGTTTTAACTAGTTGCCATTCGTTCTATGAATGCTTGCCTCCAATTCCCAACTAAGTATGTTCTTTGCTTTTCCTCTTTTCTTTTTACCTTTAGGATCCCATGTCAGAGCTTGTCTCTCTATGTAGTTTAATGATTTTTAAAACGTATTTCCTATCCACCTCAAGCGACCTCTTCTAATTTACTCTTTACTTTGAAGTTAGTTTGTCCTATCCCACGTTAGGCTGTTGCTGATGGTATCCGACTAACGAACAGTGAGCGCACGCTGTGAAGGAAAGCTTTCTCATCGATGTCAGTAGGTCTTTGGTAAAAATAAAATTACATTGAATCATTAAAAGCAAGGAGGGCAAAGTAACCACCAATATTTACGAACAACGAAACAGGTGGGTAGAACACTTCGAAGAACTCTTGAATCGACGAGCCATACTGAACCCACCCAATATCAAAGCAGCACCCACGGACCTCCCAATCATTGGAGAAATCAGCATGGCCATCAGGTACATCAAGAGTGGCAAAGCAGCAGGACCAGACAACATTCCAGCAGAGGCACTAAAAGCAGACGTAGTGGCAACTGCAAGGATACTCCACATTCTCTTCAATAAGATTTGGGATGAGGAACACGTGCCAACAGATTAGAAAGAAGGACTTCTGATCAAAATAGCGAAGAAAGGTGATCTCAGCAACCGTGATAACTAAAGGGGCATCACTCATCTTTCAATACCGGGAAAAGTCTTCAATAGAGTATTGTTAAACAGGATGAAGGACTGCGTAGACGCCCAACTTCGTGACCAACAGTCAGGATTCCGTAAGGATAGATCGTGTACAGACCAAATCGCAACTCTACGGATCATTGTGGAACAATCGATTGAGTGGCATTCATCACTCTACATCAACTTCATTGACTACGAAAAAGCATTTGATAGCGTGGACAGGACAACATTATGGAAGCTTTTTCGACACTACGGCGTGCCTCAGAAGATAGTCAATATCATACAGAATTCCTATGATGGATTACACTGCAAAATCGTGCATGGAGGACAGTTGACAAAGTCGTTCGAAGTGAAGACTGGTGTTAGGCAAGGTTGCTTACTCTCACCCTTTCTCTTTCTCCTGGTGATCGACTGGAAAATGAAGACGTCAACATCTGAGGGAAGCATGGAATACAGTGGATAGCTAGAATGCATTTGAATGATGATCTGGCTCTTCTATCGCACTCGCAACAACAAATGCAGGAGAAAATGACCAGAGTAGCGGCAGACTCAGCAGCAGTAGGTCTCAATATACACAAAGGGAAAAGCAAGATTCTCCGATACAACACGACATGCACCTATCAAGTCACAATTGACGAAGAAGATTTGGAAGATGCAAAAACCTTTACATATTTGGGCAGCATCATTGGTGAACATGGTGCAGATGTGAATGCGCGGATCGGCAAAGCAAGAGTAGCGTATTTACAATTGAGGAAAATCTGGAACTCAAAGCAACTGTCAACCAACACCAAGGTCAGGATTTCAATACAAACGTCAAGACAGTTCTACTGTATGGGGCGGAAACCTGGAGAACTACGAAATCCATCATCCAGAAGATACAAGTGTTTATTAACAGTTTTCTACGCAAAATACTCCGGATTCATTGGCCAGACACTATTTTCAACAATATACTGTGAGAGAAAACAAACCAGATCTTAGCGGAGGGATGAACCAGGAAGAAGCGCTGGAAGTGGATAGGACACACATTGAGGAAAGCACCCAACTGTGTCACAAGGTAAGCCATCGTCTGGAATCCTCAATGCCAAAGGAGAAGACCAAAGAACACATTACGCCGAGAAATGGAAACAGACATGAGAAAAATGAACTAAAATTGGATAGAACTGGGAAGGAAGGCCCAGGACAAAGGGGGGTTGAAGAATGCTAGTCGGTAGCTCCATTGGGAGTAACAGGCGTAAGTAAGTTATTTTTGGCATGGAAGGAAACACGTTCCACTACTTGTTGCAGTGTATATGTTAATAAACGACAACAAACATTTAAGGGTGCTTAGTATTGCAATAACTAGATTCATGTATCTTAAGAAGTCACTTCGTATGCTAAAACGGTTAAATAAACGAGTCAAGTATTGAGATGAAAATATAGGTAATTGTGGACACAATTTGCCTCTGTATTGGCCGAATAAGCATTCTACAGTGATCAAAACTTGTCCACTCACTAGTTGGACACATTTTTCTGTTTGTATAAAAGAAGTAAAATCTGTCGCACAAGTATTTTTTTAAGTTATTTACTTATTGATAATCGGTAATGTTTGTTGAATACCTTGTTATAGTACTTTAGTTATTATAGTGTTGACTACGACAATAAGTTTTTTACCCCATCAATCCGAGTTCTTCTATTAACATTGGGATATACCAAATTCTTTGCAGTATTTGGAATAATTAAATCCGGCAACTCTTTAGAAACGATTTATTTTAAAGAAAATATTACTGTCTTCTTGTTCTCTTCCTAATAAACAATACAATCTATACATAGTTCATAAAAACAAAAATCAAGAGTTAGGTGATATCAAATAGTCTGCTGTAGATTTTAACAAGTTTCTAAATATATATTTTATTCTTTGATTCATTCTGTCTACTTCATTCAATAATATTCGTGAATTATTTACATTGGTTTGGTATGTTCGTATCTTGTCAATTTGATCATTGATTATTGAGTCATCTTTTAGAGAATCATCTATTTGTAAGTCTATTGGTTGTATGAATCTAAATTGAGCTGCGCTTAAAAAATCTGATTTGTATTCCAAAAGATTTCTTGTGTAGGACAGGATATGATTCTATAAAAAAGGTAGAACTTATAAAAACTTTTCGAAATGTATATATTATCAATTAACGTAAGGAAAAATATATTATTTGAACGGTTTAAAGCATACCACATTTGTTCAGTACATATAAATTAACATTTTAATTGGACACATTTATCTCTATCAGTCGTGTACCATTGTTGTATCGATTCCCACAATTATTTGACCGTATTTAATTTCGGTTAGTAAACATGTTAGCGTACAAGTTCACTCATCGGTAATACAGCGTTGTTAACAGTTGAAGTAAGTTCCCGTCATGGACTTGTATCATTTTGAAGAATCGCTTAAAACTCAAGAGCGCTGAACAGATGTTGTTTTACTTTGGATTTGTTTGTCGTACAAATGACTACACACATATTACTTTTCTAAGGGTTTAACCACGGACCTCCGTGTTATATAGTCGTTCGGCAAAAAGGTAGACTTTAATCATATTATCTGTCATACTGAACGTATATCTATATCGAAAGACTTATCAACGAGCGTCGAATTGTCTATCGAAATCCTTGAAGGTGAACGAATTGGTTTGGCGTGGTCAGCAAAAGATAGAAATCAGTCTCACTCTGTCTGTCATTCATTTTCTTTATTCCCACTTGAATATCACTCAGTCGTCCAAGATTTGGAATGAATTCTACTAAAGTACGTAGTACCTTAAACTGGTGTAGCTATTAGGTTCCAAACTTCCGAGTATTATCAAGTTCCAATTTTACGTTGATAACATCAAAATATGACCGGTATTATCAGAAGATACTGATATAAGGGGACTCCAGGCCGACCTCGATGTCCTGGAAAGCCGATATGAGTTATAGTTTGTGTTTGCTGATGTGTCTGAATGTATCTACATACACATTAGTCACGCAGATGGCAATTACAATAATATTGGGAAAACGTCAGCTCATTTAGTTCTAAATTACTATAATTTACAAATCATAGTTTGTCTTGGCCTTAAGATCACAGATCACTGTCTTTTGGCTGGAGCAAAGGGGTTTGGAGCCGTTTATGATGAAGATTTACTTTGACCGTGCTGCATACATATATAATTAACACCATTCACATAACCCTAGGGATTTTTAAATTGGGAAGTGACTCAGATATCATGAAAAAAGTACAGAAGACATCTACCCGATCAGTTCCGGAGTTGCGTGTCTTACCACGCATATTGCTGCTTGATAATTTAGAACATGGATTAAGAGATGATTTGATTATGATATTTAGGTTACTGAGAAATGATTTTGGGTGAGATATATTCCATCTTTTCCTTCCAGCTAAGTCAATACAATACAGAGGAGACAGCAGCCGATTTCAAAAACCAAGAACAAACAAAGTCTTTACCACGAGCGCTTTTTCCATACCATTATCTTGTCATAGTACTTTATCAGATTCCATATTGAGTAATCACCTAGACTGGATTTTTTTCCCAGTATACAAATTTACTTTTACATTATCTACGACTCTGTAATATATCAATAATTGAAACAATTTTTCTTGAACTAAACGTACCTGCAGATTATCCGACGTTTTGATTAAAACACTACATAATTCATTAATTCGATTGAATAACTCCACATTACAATGTGTAAGATTTTCTGGGAAATTTGGCAATAAACTAATTTTCATTTTATAACGATAGGATCTTTCTAATTTCCAGTTGAAGTTTTCTAAGTAAAATATTATCAAAAGGATATAATATAAATAAATTTAAATAACATTCATTCTCATTTTTTCTTAACAGCTCATTTTTGGTAATAATACTGCAATGATCAGTGTTTACAGAGAACTGGAACATTGAAAATAAAGTTACGTAACAGGTTCAAGTAGTATGATCACAAATACGAAAATATGTTTTTAGGCTAAAATCTAATAATAATTTAAGTCACTTTTCATTACTGGTAAATTGTTCTGTTCTTTTTCAACATTTAGAACCTGTTACTAAGAGTGTTACATCCTTTAAAAAATTTACTCCAAATGGCCGAATTATTCTTTTAAATAAGTTTCTGGATTTGTTTAACAAAGGAGGCTTGATTTTGACCTCATAACTATAATTGTTTGTTCTAATAAAACTGAATACCATTGGAAATGTTTCTTGGTTCACTATTTATGATGAATAGATAGTCATTTAGATTAGTAGTAGCCATATTGCAAATTGATCGATGAAATTCGATCAGTGCTAAATTGACCAGATAAACATGGCATTAGTAATCAATCTGTTCAAGCACAATGCATCGTTATATGAAGTCGTTAATTCTGGTGATTCATACTATATCAGTCGATTGATTACAGTTAGGCTAGTAAACCTTCAAAGCAAAGTAAAGGATCATTCAAATCAACAGTAAAAAAACTCATTTACATATCAAAAATTGTCATTGATATTTATTAAAGTTGGATAGTGACTAGCAGTGAGATTAAGGATGCGATTTTCATCCTTTCAAAAATTATTCAGTTAAAAGTGCTTGCATACCATTAGAATCTACTTCTGGGCATTATTCAATACTAATAAAAAAACATGTGGCTTAAGATAACTATTAAGGTAATCCTCTCTAGATGTATATATACCAACAGAAACTGATCAATTATGGTCCTTAATCTATACAATGGTGTCATATAAACCCATAAAAATATTTATGATATTATTACCAATTAAAATTTAATTGAATGCTTAATATTAACTTACCTAAATCACTTTTCAATTGATAAATTGCCTGATTTAATTTTTCTTCATCATTTTCATATAATGTACACTGGGCAAATTGTTGGTAGATTGAACACATTTCATGTCGAACTCTTCTTAAATTTATTATATTAACGTTAATTTTCTATAAATTGTAATGAATGAAAACTTAGGACGGGTCAACCAATTTGTTATGTTACACAAAACCACACACTGCATTTATGAAATATGAAAACAAGACGTTAACTACACTATTTGTTCATTTTCTTTGAATTGTCCCTTATAAACTTTAACATCCTTTCATTCCTGTCGTTATTTTATTGATTTCTGTTTTCTTTTTTCTTCTATTCTGTTCGTAAGAATTCTACTTTTAATTCCTGATACATACTACTTATATCTGTTCGTACAAGTAGCACATATTACAATATGACATATAAATATTAGTTATCATTAGAAAGTTTCGTTTATGTAAAAGATTGTTAAACTTTATTTTAGAGTTGTAGTTAATTAATTAATTGAATGCCATGTTATCAGAAACTGTTAAATATTTATAGGGCATTACAATATCGAGGCAATCCTCATAGGATGCATATATACCAATAAGAGACTGATCAATCGCAGTCCTAAACATCAATGGGAAGATTCAAACAATCAAAACAAAAATGAATTTATAGAGTAATCCTAATAATCAGTTATTCCTGTTTTAAGTATACGTTAATGATATTATTTAGAAATATAGTTAAAGCTTCATAATTAAATCATTCAGTTCAGAAAACGTGTCATATAGACGACTACTTATCGAGTTTGAATGACTTGTTTTAAGGTCAGTATTCTACAAAGTGATCAAGATTAAGAGTATGTGATTATCAACAAATATAGATGGAGGGTTGATGATATCAAATAAAAACTTTAAGCATGAATATTCAAAATCCTCAATCTATTAATAAATGAATTTATATAATTGGTCTTCATTGTACTTTGATAAATCATGCTAGATGTTATCACACTATTTAAGATACCTTGATGAACGGCCTATGTACCTGGCTCTAAAGTAGCTTTGGATTTCATTTACAATATTCGGCTAAACATTTCAAGAAGTCTAAACATAAAACTATTTCAGAAATTGTGTACGAATTTCGCACTCTATGTTAATATAACTTATCCTTATCTGTGTAAACTACAAGTTTTATTCTGTGACATACCATTTAATTTCAATATGTTTCTTTATTTTGGTACGAAACGTGATTTAGCTTGATACAATAGTAATTGACATTGATTTTAAGTAAATCCCTTTAAAAATAAATCACATCATTTGCATATATCACTTATCCAATGAGACCCTATTGAAAGTGGTTTAGACTCTGGGAAAACCTGTTTATATTACTCAATATTTCCACATTTATTGTTTACAGTTTTGAATTTATCTTCTCACTGTAACAATCTTTCATAGTTCACTTAGTCGAAGACACTTTTCTCTGGATCGACTTGTAGCTCTTTTTAAATACTACTTTTTGTAATACAATATCATTGTACTGATGTGTTTTAGCAATTTGTGCTAACGTACACTTATGGTAAATTTTACGTTGATTATAACTAACTAACCTACACTCAATAATATTGTTGACGTATTTATGTAAGATAGCTATTAGCCTAACCTAATGTTCTTTCTTTTGATCAATAAATCTATCAATGGTTCGATATTTCGATTATCTGAAAAATGTATGAAATTATCTACTCTTATTGTTCACAGGTTATTTCATTGTATTTATCAAGATATATCAGATAGATGTTTACTCAACTGAATTAATAGTACTGTGTTTTACTATAATTTATAATTTTGGTCTATCAAGTGGTATATAGTATGATCATTTAATATTGTATGTCTTTTTTAATCATAAAATTAATAAACTCAGAATATTCATCCTACTATTGAACTGTATCCTTTAATACTACTTTGAGTACTCTCTCTCTCTCTCTCTATATATATATATATATATATATATATATATATATATATATACTATCAGCTTGTAAACTAATACACATGGTTTTGTGTGTTTATCTTTTCAATTGCGTGATCAATAATTTAAAAAAATACCATAAATATATAAAACAAACAAAAATTAACATTGCAGATTGATTGGAACTAGACGTGTACGTCATCGGAACCTGGCTCAGTGATCATAAGAGGAACCAAAGGTTCTGAATACGATTCCTGGCTGTAGGATCTTGGATGTGCTCTAACGAAGAGTTCAATACTAGGAGAGAATGGGCTTCTAGTGTTTCCAGGTTTTCAATGGTGTTTTTTTATATTATATTTGAGATCGTTTCTTGATCTCAATGAAATTCAACAATCTATACAACCCCATACTGACAAAAATCAATCAACTTACTAACCTCACATTCTTCATCAAGTTTTGGTATATTGACTTTTTCTAAGAGTACATTGTCTAAAATGATTATTTACAGAAATAAACAATTTGAATTAATGATCTTAATTTTCTGAAAAATAATATTGTATGTCTATTGTCAAAGCAATATGAACTTCAAAATCAAATACTGTCTATTTTGTTACTAAATAATTCAATGTTAATGCTTTAGTATCTGTGATTTCATTATTAAATCAGAGTACTTTTATAAAGTCTAGAGATTTTAATTAAAATAGCGAGTCATCTTTGTTGATCAGTACTTACTAGTAAAAAACCTAGGTGTTTATTTTTCTATTGATTGATTGTTTCTATCCATTAAGATTATTCTGAAATCAAACAGAAAAATTGTTGGGTATTCTTCTATCTTGAAAATGTTCTTGTATTTCAGGTCAAATGGTAACTGATGAAAGACTTACTATGAAATTTTATTCTAATTTCAGTTTACCTGGTTTGTCTAAAAATCAAACTAGTTTTAAATAATTTACAAACATTTCTAAACTAATATATGAGCGAAAGTGGATAGTGGCTAGCAGTGGAATTCAGGACGCGCGTTTTGTTTTATTTGGGACTCAATCAATTGTAGTCCTAAATAGCAATGGGAAGATAGAAGTAAACGATATCGGGTGAATTTAGATTTTCACCCCATTAGACAAGCAGGTGGCTATCAGGACTCAGTAGCTAAGTGGATAACGCGATGGCGTTTGAATTGGACGGTGCTAGGTTAGAGTCTTAGAGTGAACATCAACTCTGCGATGCAGGTACATCCAGCTGACGAGTCCCAAACAGGACGAAACACGCATCCTGGATTCCACTTCTAGCCACTATCCATCTCTGCTTATAAAGCTTGTGATCTAAGGTAATATCGAAACGGTCCGCACAATATACACATATGCCAATATGAGACTCATCAACTGCAGTCCTAAATAACAATGGGAAGATAAAAGTAAACAAAATCAAGTGAATTTAATATATGAGGTTTGCGGAGATAGTTCAGTTTGTAGTTTCCCTTATGAACTGACTGACTTTAGTTAAAACAACCACTGATGATTAGAACGCACTGAACAATTGTTTTGTTCATTCATTAGCATAGAATTATAATTTCATTGCAGTACATGAAGAATTTAACCTAGATCCTGTCTGGAATCATTAAAAGATAATGATACCAATTCTCAAACTAAAACCAAACAGCTTTCTAGTGATTTCCGGTTTTAAAGTTTCTCTACTTAGCATCAGATTATGATGTAAAACCTCTTCAAAATAAATAAAAATCTAAAATCTAAATTAATGGATTTACTAAGCTTGGTATACGATTTGTGATTCGATTTTCAAACATATTTTATTTTACTTACTTTTGTCATGTTCATATAGGCTGTTGGAATAGGTTCTATAACGTAGACTAACAAGTGGTTTATTGTATTGTGTAGTTTGATAAGTCATTTTCGGTTATAGTTCGTATTTCTAAAAAAGGTGAATTCATCCGCTATTACATTTAAAGTGGAATGATTGTTGAATAACAATGTTAAGTTTGTTCAATGTCTAAGCATGTATATATATATTAATCGTGAAGAGATAATTAACACTATTGGATGCTGGATCAAGGGTCTAGATGTTAAGCGTTCGCGCGCGAAACCGAAGGTCCTGGGTTCGAATCCCGCAAATGGGGCCATGGATGCGCGCTGCTGAGGAGTCCCATACTAGGACGAAACAGCCGTTCAGTGTTTCCAGGTTTTCAATGGTGGTCCAACATCAATCGATTCATGATTGCAATTATGCAACAAAAACATTTACTTTTGGTATTTCAAATAGACCACCGATTTCCGAATATACAAAACCGTATTTTCTGCACAATATATTTCATCTCTGTTTGTAATTTGTTTCAATTGACAATGATCTAATATTGACAGTCACGTGATGTCAGTTAAAATGAGTCAGTGGATCAACGAATTTATACGAAGAATAAACGTGAAATAAACGTTGTCTATTAGTTCATTTGCTATTTCAAAGGTTAGAAAAGACTGACTCGTAAACTGAAATAACTCACATTTATTAACAGTATTGATTTCGTTCGTTATTATTGACTAATATGATCAATAATTGGTATATTCATCAGATGGGTTTTGTGGATATTATAGTAATTTCAAAGGTTAAGATCATGAGTCAGTTGAAGCTAGACCACCATGGAAAACCTGGAAGCACTGGGTGCCGGCTCAGTGGTCTAGTGGTTAAGTACTCGCACGCTAAACCAGTAGGTCCTGGGTTCGAATCTCGCAGGGGGCGAGGTCGTGGGTGAGCACTGCTGAGAAGTCCCACAATAGGACGAAACGGCCGTCCAGTGCTTTCAGGTTTTTCATGATGGTCTAGCTTCAACTGACTCATGATCTTAACCATTGAAATTGGTATATTTGTACTCAGAATTTATTATTCAGTCTTAAAGCTAGAATAGATTGGCTTGTTTAGAAATAAAGCATATGAGTATCAGTCAATCACTATCATCAGTTCCAGTTTCCTTAATTAAACACTTTCGTTGTAGGCTGAGTTCGTCATCCTCAGTTGAAATGAAATATTTGAGACATTGAGATTATAACATGAAATGACATTAGATGAAAATATTGAAATGACTGAAATATTGAGACTGGTAATTTTCCCAACGGAATCAAACTCTAATTACTTGATCAAATAAATCTTAGAAGATTGTATTATTTTCCAAATGGCTAACTAGATTAGTACGTATTTGGCAAATGAAACTGGAATATGTACACAAAATTTTCGATCGTCATGGTGTGATTGTATCAGTTATCGGATAAAATAAGTGAGTAATGGAGGTCACAAAGTAACTTATAGACCTTGGGATATATATAATTTTAACTGTTACAAGATGCCATTTTACGCTGACTGATCTTGATATTAATTGTGATTGGAATAAGACAAATTTACTTTATTCCTTAGACATTGTATCTGTTGTCTCACCCCAAATTATCTCAATAACTGGGCATGCACAATTTTAGATCATGTTTTTTACCTATCGATATGATATCATATATAAATGGTGATTATAATCACCGTTAATCACAAGTACGTTCACCTAAATACACTTGCTGTATCACTTTTGCTCTATCCAAACGGAACAAACACTAATGTACTATCAGTAGCTAAAATTTAAATCATCTACCGAACTTAACTTATTAAAGACTAATAAACATGAAAAAGTAAATGACTAATGAACGGGATGCTGATTTGTACAACAAACTTTGAAGATGTATGTGTTATGCATCAAAATATGCTACATTTTCATCTATGATTTGTCGGACAAAGTTATAACTTTTTGATGTTCTTGATGTTAGATTTCTTTAAACGGGCGTAGGTATAGCATTGAGTCCTAGGGCAGAACTAGCTCTCTTAGACTGGATCCCAGTAGACAGTCGTTTGTGCGCTCCCCGACTTAACGGAACAGTAAGGACTCGGAAAGATAGGGACACTCGTCGTTGCCTCTCCGTCGTATCTGCCTACTCTCCCACTGACTGCAGCTCAGACGATGTAAAAGATGGGTTTTACAGAAAGCTTTCCGATCTTCTCCGAAAAGCTAGGCACTCTGATGTAGTAATAGTGGCTGGTGACTTTAATGCTCAAGTAGGTAAACTAAGCGAAAGGGAAAGACACTTGGGTGGATCATGTGGTGTCGTGGCTCAAAGAACGAATAATAGCGACCGTCTGTTACAGATATGCTCAGATAACCGCCTGTTTCTTGCAAACACTAACTTCAAGCATAAGCAAAAACTGTTATGAGTTTATGTCCGGCTTTTTGTCACGTGATTTATCCACTAATCAAAATACGACTTATAAAATCTTAGTACTATGCCAAGCCAATCACGTTCAACCGGTATGGGCAGCCTAGAGTCCTTATTGGCCCTATGTCCGCCTAGCCCGTTCACTTCAGTCCAGAACACCAATACCAACTTCCACTATGTGAAACATATATTTCAAACACACTGTGTTTATATATTAAACAAACAGACCGCAACGCACCATGAAATATGAAATAACATTTGTACACAATTAAGCCAAAATGTGACTGTGAACGTGGGAGGCTTAAGAACAGTAAATCATACAATAATAAATTATAGGTTAAAATAAAGCTTCTAATAAGAGGAATATAAATTCCCATAATGTAACTATTGAATAGTTATACCATAAGAATCTATAGATAATTTTAGTCAATTAATATGTTTCAGAACAGAAAAGGAGCATGGGATCATATCCAAAATTTGGATCAGTTTTTCTCGGACATTTACAAATATCATCAGAGTGGGGGTTTCACTGTAAGTTTAATTAGTCCTACTGTATTTCTAAGTACATCCTGATAAGTATCACAAAGTGTTTGCTCATATCTGGTGTATCCTATAACAGTAGGAAAGAGAATGCGTCCCTTCACGTTGACTCTATCTTCAATGCAAGGATCTATCGTTTTGGTCTTGATATAACTGAAACGATTATATTAACACTATCAATTCTCTCAGAATTTACTGATTTTCGTTAACTTTGCCAGCAAAATGAAGTCTCCGGGACTTATTCTTGTCACATCACCTTAAACTGACTTATTTTCATATACTCTACGACACAGTTTTTCACATTGACTTTGCAAAATATCAGTTTGCTAGAATAAGAAGTTAATATTCTCAGCCGAATCTTCACTAACTGACACTATATTCATAGCTAATTGTATCAGAACCGCCTGTTTCTTGCAAATACTAACTTTAGGCAAAAGGAAAAAGATCTTTCGACATGGCGACCATCGAATACGTCACAACGTTGGACCCAAATAGATCACATCGCTGTCAGCCACCGATGAAGGGGCTCGATATAAGAATGTCGCTCGTTCTGGAACACATGCTTAGATTCAGATCATGCTCTACTGTAAGCGCGTATTTTTCTACTTCTTACTGGACGTAGGAAAGACACTGCAAGGAAAACTCTTGGGGTCCTACTTATTGATAGTCAAGCCAAGAGTGTATTTGAGGCACAACTAGAAAACAGTTAGGCAACCATGTAGGTGATGCCCACCCCGAGGCAGCGTGAAATGATATTCGAAAAGCTGTGGAAACGGCAATGATATCTACTAGTACGGTAAACCACAAGGTCAGGGAGAAACACTGAATCTCGGCATCATCTACCGCACTGATAGATGCTCGAAAATTCATCCCATCTGGCTGTGAACATGACGAAGTGCGGAGTCAGCTTATGCGCATGCTGACAAGAAGCCTACTCAATGGTCGCGAACAGTGGTGGGTAGCGAAAGCAAGAGAGATGGAAAAGGCTGCGGCAATAGGTAACAGCAAACAACTCTTCAGACCTGTGAGGGAAATCGGTATTAAGAATCCAACTGCTAGCAAAACTATGGACAGAACATTTTAGGAATCAGTTCAACTGGCCTCCAGTCACACTTCTGTTTCCCACGATCTTCAGTTGACCTGAGTGTCAAGTTGATGTAAGTCCTCCAGCTCTTTACGAAGTTGAAAAAGCTATAGGAAATCTGAAGCGTGGAAGAGTAGCAGGCCCTGACAGGTTTACCGCTGAGATTTTTAAGGATGGTGGTTCACTATTAGCTGTGAGACTGACTGATGTCTTATGTAGAATCTTGGAACTGGGCGTAACTCCATCTGACTAGTTTCAATCAATGATTGTGCCAGTCTATAAGAAAAGATAAAAGTCCATTTGTGACAGTCACAGAGGAGTTTGACTAATATAGTGTCTAAGATATTAGCTTCAATAATTCTTCGACGCCTACCAAAAGCTCATGAAGAGCGGACTAGAGAAAATCAGGCTGTTTTTCGACATGGATGTGACTGCATAGACCAGATATTCACACTAGGTCAGGTCTTGGAACATTGACACACATTCAGATGCCTCACAATAGTAGTATTTCTCGACCTTAAGGAGGCGTTTGACTCTGTTCATCGTGAGGTTCAATGGAAGTGTTTGTCACTGGAAGGAGTACCAAACAAGGACATCAACCCTATACAGGCTCTATACTCGAACACAACTGGCCGAGTGAGAGCTAATGGCGAACTGTCATCAGAATTGATTATTTCAAGTAATGTTCATCAGGGCTGTCCACTCTCTCCATTCTTGTTTAACTTTGTCGCTGACGTGCTTTAAGAGATAACACTTTCCTCATCTAAATTTCCAAGAGTTGGACTTCTACCAGGAGGTTCACTTGTTGACTTAGAATATACTGATAACATAGTTCTATTTGGTGAAGACGCTGACAGAATGCAGTCTTCTGACCACTCTAGGCGACAATGCAAACAAGTTCGGGATGCGATTCTCCCCTTGAAATGCAGATTGTTGCTTCAGGATTGGGTTGCATCGACCCTAGAACTAATGATAGGGAGTGAAGTAGTTGAGCGTGTCGAAGTTTCATCAGCCCTTGTGGTCTGGTGTTTGACGAAATCTCAGCAAGGATACAGAAGGCTCGACTTGCTTTTGCCAACTCGCGTCATTTGTGGCGTAGACGAGATATCCGTCTATCAACCAAAGGACGGGTTTACTGTGCAGCAGTACGTCCCGTCCTACTTTATGGGAGTGAAACATGGCCGGTAAGAGTAGAGGATATTCGTAGGTTACTAGTATTCGATCATAGGTGTCTTCGAAACATTGCTCGTATATCCTGGGACCACCGGATAAGTAACGCAGTTGTTAGGAAACGGGTACTAGGTAAGGATTGCAAACCAATTGATGAAGTAATGAAACTTCACCAGTTGAGATGGCTGGGACATGTGTTACGTATGACAACCACCGAATGCCCCGACGAGCGATGTCTTATGGTGTAAGAGTAGGTTGGAAGAAAGCTAGGGGTGGCCAGACCAAAACATGGCACAAATCCATGAAGTCACTGACAAGTGGACTGAGTCATGTTGATAGGTGTAGAATACCTGGTTGGGGACCGCGAGATGATAGCAACCGATGATTAGAGACGTTGAATGACATGGCTCAAAATCGTTTACAATGGCGCAGGTGCATCCACTCTTTGTGTTCTCCCAAATTCTAGTGTTCTGAATTCTTCATGTTCCTTTTTTTCTCTTTCCAACTTTATTTCACTGGATTATACTTCTTGAATAATATCTTCAAACCCTTATGTTTCCGATTACTGCTTATACTTTTACTACCTCTACTGGTATGGGATTTGAATCGACATCTGCATCTCTGTGCTAATGTGATATGGCAACTCGAACTGATGTATGCACGAAGTTCTACGTTGTTACTGACTGACTGACTGATATATATATATATATATATATATATATATATATATATATATATATATATATATATATATATATATATATATATATATATATATATATATATATGGTGATATCAATTTATTTGTTTGTTTTTTCACTGAAGTTAACGATTGATCATGGGCAATTATATTAATTAGCTCATTAAAAGAACAATATAACTAAATGAGGGTAAAAAAGTACAAAATTACAAAGATCAACTTAAGGGACAATGAGTTTGCTTTTTTTTTTCTCTATTTTGAAGTGATTATCTTATTTTTTTTCTTCAACTTATTAAGCAGAAAAAGTACTGCTTTGTTTCACTTCAAAAATTAAAGTTAAACTTATTTTTCGAATTTCCCTCACTCCCTTATTCACTTTGTTTTAACACAAACATTTATCATAGAATTAGATTTATTTTAAAGATCTGTGAATTTTTTTTAAAATTATGAAATCAATAATCCAGTACTCGAATAGAACAATTATTTACAGGGAGTCTTCTTTTATGAAATTTAAAGCAATTAGTCGCTTTGATAAATTTCTATAGTGTAATAAGAAGACGAAGATTATCAGAACCATGTACTATATTGGCACAATACATTTCGAACAATCTCATCACTCATATACTTGTTAAGAACATTTAAATATAAAAATAAAAGCTTAACCGGACTGGAAAAATTCAAACCCCCTTTGTGCATTCAAAAACAGTTGGTTCTCAACTTAAACCTACCCTGGTAATATTGGCTTATTATCCAGAGTGATTAGGTTTCAAATTGTGTTTACATCATTATTATTATTACTCTTATTATTATTCTTGTCTCCTCTTACCCCGTTTCCAGTCTCTCTCTCTCTCTCTCTCTCTCTCTCTCTCTCTATATATATATATATATATATATATATATATATATATATATATATATATATATATATATATATATATATATTCTTAACAAGCATACGTGTGATCAGATTGTTCGAAATGTATTGCGCTAATAAATCACATAGTTCTGACAATCTTCGTCTTATTACATTATCGAAAAAACAATTATTATTATAAGCAAAGATGGATAGTGGCTAGCAGTGGAATCCAGGACGCGCGTTTCGTCCTGTTTGGGACTCGTCAGCTGGATGTACCTGCATCTCAGAGTTGATGTTCACTCTGGGATTCGAACTCAGTACCTTTCGCTTCAAACGCCATCGCGTTATCCACTTAGCTATTATTGTTATTATTATTATTATTAAAGAAGCATTTTATGACTATTTTAAAATTTCTCAGGTTGAAATCATGAGTCAGTTGAAGCTAGACCACCATGGAAAACCTGGAAGCACTGGTGATACAAGTCCAATGGTTAATACAGTATAATCAGTTTTCACACATGTATTTTAGATAAATAATTATCTTCAAAAGTACCGTTGCAAATCAGAGAACATTGGACGAGTATTGCGCACCTGTTTATTACTGAGAAGTATTGCCTATCCATAACTCTGTTCATAAGTCTCCTGAGAAATTTCGCGTTTTAAAGTAAACTCCACATCTTTAAATCACTGAGTTGAAATTTAATGATCCACAATTTAAACTTAAGTCAATTCATGTTAGTTACCATTACACACTCCCTACATGGTTGATTGTATTGGGCACAACTTTCTGTTAAAAGTTCAGCACCTCTGTTTCAAAGCTAATCATGTATTTTATAGAAATATTTGAGTAACTCATCACAAAACCACTCGCAACTAGATAGTAATCTTTACACTTATATAGATCTTTCCATAAATCACCTTAGATGGTCAACTTTCTTTGATTCTTTACCTTTCAAACTTTTTGTTGTTATTAAAACTCATATGTTTACCGTAAAAAAATGTGAACAATTTTAGTAGGAATTGGTTCAGTTGAATAGTTTATCTAAATTCGCATTCCACTACTAATATATGAATGACAATTTCATCTCTTGTAAAAGTTAGTACTGACTGGCCAGAAATTCACAGGACAATTCATTGGATAATAATGAGGCATTTAGTTCGCATATTAAGAGAAACATGGAGATAAAATAACCTTTTTAATTGTTCTGCTTTTGTGAAGAGTAGATAGAAGGGATAAGAATAGGGTAAGAACTTTGATCGGACAGTTCACGTATTTTCCCAGTTTTAAGCCATTCCAGTATATAAATTTTCGATAAAAACACCTAGATCTAGAATAATGGCCATATGCTTTATAGATATGATTCAATATGAAGTAAATGAGTTGTATAATACTCAACAAAAAAATAACCCAATAAACCCAGAAACAAATATGTAGCTATGGATAAGAAATCTCTTTTTAGGATTCTATAACTTAGATGTAACATGTCCAGAGAACTGTTAATTCTGATATTATGCAAAGACATAAGATTTTCAATACTGGAAAACTACAGTTAGTGTTTTCTTTACATCTTTTGATGACGCTAACACTGAAAGATGAATGATTTGACTTGGTCAATTCTTTTTTTACTTGTCAGTTAAATCATTTTAATGTATCCAGTTACCTTAACCGATATTCTAGGAATTTACTTTTCCTTAGCTTAGTCAATGTGTCTTTAAAACTGTGGACATTTAGATGTTAGATTACTTAGTTCAAACTTACCTTAAGGGAATTATTAGCTACTTATTTTCAGCAATCTATAACAAGCTTCAGATTCCTCAGATGGTAAAGGCTAAAAGTGTTTGAATAACAGAGCTAAGACTCTCAATCCAAGTCGTATGAGAAGTAGCGATTCAAGGATTCAGTTCACTTAATGCAATTAAGATGTTGTATAACACCTTAAAGATCCCAACTTCTCATTTGACCTTGGGTTTGTAAACTTAAGCCTCGTTGTCAGTGTGTGTGTGTTGGAACTTAATTTCAGATTGATGGGTCGCTAATTAAATTTCCTCTGATATATATATATATATATATATATATATATATATATATATATATATATATATATATATATATATATATATATATATATATATATAGCTTTATTTTATCTAAAACATTTCACCCTGCCAAGTCTTAATGTCAATAAGCTTCAAGTAATATCTCTGATAATCCATTCGCTTGAATGTTCTAGTTAACTGATCTATGTCAAAATCATAACAAAATTTATCCAAGGTTTTGTTGTCTAAAAAACCAAAACATTGTCTATTCACTAAAAATGTTGACACAAAACAGTGTAAAGTTTCTCTCAGTCTGAGTAAACTGTTCCAGGAACTCAAAATTATGTCATCATATCACAAAAAAAATATCAAAAAAGAATGTTATGTTAAATAACTTACAGCTATCAAGGTCTTTGCAAAATTAATCAAATACAAAACGTTTTTTATGCATGTACTTTACTTATCAGTTCCGTATAGTTAGATGTGATTGTGATTGGTTTATTTGTTATTCACAATTGTCAACACTATTATTTTCTTGGTAAGTAGTAACTAGTCTAGAACAGACCATATATATCGGTTATTTCATGTCTGTTCACATATGTCTATTCTATGTCTCAATGTGCTCAAAATCGGGTTAAATGTTTCAATGTTAGTATTAATGACTATATTTTATATTGTAAATTTCATGTACATGTAGTGTAATCCAGTATATTTAAGTTTTTGTAATCATGTACACATGCATACATGTGGCATAAAGCACGTGGAAATCAATAATGCAAAGTTAAACTCACCTTTATACAAAACACGTTTTACTCCTTTTAAAAAATGATTAATACAAATGAATCTTGAAAAAGGTTGTTTACATACATATTCATTTTAATAGTACAGGCTTTAGTATGTTAAAACAATATGAATTGGCATTGAAGAGAGAAGGATCATAATTTATATTGTGATGATTTAAATTGTAGTGTCGAAGATTATTAGCTTGGGAATCTTAAATTAATAGAAATATACATGAATCTACTTGTTAAAAAGAATGACAGATACGAAACCTTGGATAAATGTTTTAGTTTGTTTCCATTTACCCATTCATCACAATATGAGTTATCAGGTTTGGATATACTATTTAACAATGTCTGCAAACTTTAATTAGAATTCAAATATGGAAATAACGACTTATTCAATAATTATACAATAAAAGTAGATATGATGATTCCTCGTTGAATATTTGTGAAAATATCACTTTTCTCAAATATCCACTTTGATCTAATAGATTACTAGTTAGTGAATTATTTATGCACATTACGCATGTATGCAAATAAATTTACAATTACCAGTTCTTTCAGTAGTGACCGATTTCATGTATGTCAGGTTCTTCTAAGTGCTGATTGAATTCTACCTATCAAGTTGCAATGTAGGCACCTTAAGTAACTAATACTGTGGTGTGAGCTACTTATATTGACATAAGTAGTATATAACGTGCGTTAAAAGGACGTAATGTCTGGCAGCAGAAAATGGAGAAGATCAAGAAAAGAAGAGCAAGAACACAATGGAATTTGTAAGAAATCGCATGAACAATGAAATGGGAGACAATGGATTAGTGTTTGCAACGGGAACAGTACAGTTTGATATGATGCATTGATAATTTGCGAATTGACGATTGACTTTATGGTATTCAGATTTTGTTGAGATAGACTGTAATTGTTGTGCTAAATACATTACTACTATTACTACTTTAAGTGGCTCAACATCACGTGCACTATGTTGAGATGTAAGGTAGTCAACAGTAAACCTCAGACCTAAGTTTCGTTCTATTTGACACTCATCAGTAAGACGTGCCTGTCGATGATGTTATTTCCGGATAGGTCGGTTGTGGTCCCAATAGCTCAGCGGTGTATCTATGAACCGAACAAAATAGGTAAAAAGTACAAATTGGTGGTAAAAACAGTTGAATTCTTTACCTTGATTATGAGTTCAAATAATTATTTTTTGTAGCATCATTTATTATTTATATATTTTTGCAAATAAATATTTCGAGAAGCCATGATAATCTTTTAATCTGTTCAACCTTCGGTGAGTTGTTCCAATAAGTCTCATACTAGGAACCGGTTAGGATATCAGTATAAGACAAATCGGAACCGTAGTTTTAACTTTAATGGAAAGGTAAGAGACTGAAAGTAATTTTCAGCTTTCTAACAGCTGTTAAACAATACAGTGAATAAAATACTAATATAAATGCGAAATACAGACAGTCAATTTGGTACTGTACTGGAAGGTTGACATACAGTTAACCTAGTTAACTATAAACATTGGTAGCACTATTACTGGAACATAAATAAATTTCAACCAACTGACGTTCTCTCAAACCTGTGAATATCTTGTGAAATTTGATAGTTTTAAATACAGTAACAAGATTAAGTAGAACTAGGGATAGAATGAAGATTAGACTTATGAGATAGACATTGTTAAACTTACTTTTTCTTTTCCCAATTAATAATAAATACTGAGCAATGTACTTCATTTGAGTGTCATTAGTTTTAGATTTCGACTATTTCTGTATTTGCGATATTCTAAGCATAATAGTATCGTTATCGACAATAATGTAATAACATTTGCAAAAATCTCAAAGCTTGTAATGATTACTATTGTCCTGGCGACTTTAAGATCGATTGATATCATACACATAACAGAAGGCAATAGGTATCAAAAAATGTTTGCCCTGTAGCATTGGTGATGGTAGTTCTACACGATTTCACTTACAATTCACTCATTTTTATTAGTTTCTTTAATGATACAATTCAATCATGTTGATGTGTAACCAGATTAAAATGAGGTTGTATGATTTATTGACAGTGTATTCCAACCATTCAACAGGAACATGATTACACATACACTGGGAAACTTATTTTGATAATAATAATTTATCATTTATTCAAGTAACTTTTAAACTTGAGAATCGTTATCGTGTGCGATAATTGTCAAAAAGGTCCTGGGTTTCATTCCCGAGTGCGAGATTGTGGATGAGCACTGTTGAGGAGTCCCTTTACTAAGACGAAATGGCCAGCCCGTGCTCCAGCTTTTCAATGATGATCTAACTAAGATTCGTTAGTAATATAAACTATGAAAATTCTATAAACTTCACTAATCCCCTGTATTAAAAATGTAGGTAAATTACTAAGTTGCACATTTGTTTCTTCCTAACATAAATAATTCTTTAAACAAAGGTGCAAACAGATTAACTGAAGAACAGCTAATTAAGCTAGTTAAAATTTTTCCTTTCATATATTTGGAACAATAAAATATACAAAATGAAAACTTTATGTTGGCAGGAATTTATTTATTACTGTAATAAATCCCCAAACCATAAACTAAAAACATTATCTGATACAGTAGTGTACAAAACCTATGTACTTCAGTGTGAGTAAGATGTTACTATAGTTTTTAACAGTAAACAACATGTACAAACGAACTCGAGGTTTAATATATAATATCCACTTTAAAAAAACATTATTGTCTTGTTTACAATTTGTATTCAGTAAATAGGCAGAAAAAATGCGAACAAATGCCAACTATGACATGTCTAACTTTTTGTGAAATATTCTTTTGCTTTGCTATGAAAATTCTATTTGTTCCAGATAAAAACTGACTCACTCTTGAAATTCTTGATGTCCTCAGGCCAATCATATTAGTTATCAACAGCTATTGATCATGTATTCAAATATTCAGAATGCGCAAAAGGATGGCACTGATGAGGACTTCTATGTTAAGGGCGAAACAAGTGTCTAATGGTCATTCTTTTTCAACAGTAGTCTGGTTGATGTCAGTTTAAAATGAGATCTACCAATAAACCACTTACTACTCATATGACTGGAGTTATACGATCTCTAGATACGTTTTTATCAGGTACATGAAAATAGACCATACTACGTATGGTAACAACTTGAGAAATATCAAGGAAGGTGATAGTGAATAGCTACTATCTTCTCTCAGTGTTATGTCTACAAGGCCTATCAAAATAGTGGTTGTTAGACAGTTTTGTACATAATTCTTGTGTCTATTATCAAAATTTTTATTTATAATCTGGCAGTTAATCTTAATTTTAACATTCGGATTAACATAGTGTTGTACTGACATATTGTATGCCTTAGATATGTACATAGTCGATCATATCTCAGTTCTGACGTTGACTAATAGCAAGTACTTATCACGACCAACCTCTATTTTTATTAGATAAAATGAACAAGTTTGTTTGTTGATAGGTCCAATGAATATTCGACTAATTTATATTCAGAGCATTTTTATCATTTTCAACTACTCAATAATCATTTTGTTAAATCTATGTAGATGTCTTTATTTAGAGATGAGGGTCAATGTACGAACAGGAATCTTGATATCTTCAAGACTTGGACCTCTTGGTAAAATGCAAGAAGTTCACCTATTTTTCCTACTGAACTGAACTGAGAGTCATGCCCATTATTCAAAAGATCTAAGTACCTATTCGATGATCTTGAGGTTACCAGTTTTAGATCCAACATATTTTTATCTTTTAGTTCGTCATAGTTTTGTCAAGCGAGTCTGTTTAAATATCATTTTAAAGTGATATGAAATGACTTACGCATTTTATTAAGGGGTTTGTCAAGGAAGTTGCCCTCTTGATCCAATGGGACTTGGATATTTGACGTTCTTAACGTCACTGTGTTTGGACAAGATTATGTGAGTGTTGGAGTAGTGCAAGTTAGAAGTGTCAAGATTATCTATTATCAATATATTGTCATAAGCTTCTAACCAGCTCAGACTGTTGGTGGCTGCGTTTATTATCCTGATGGTGATCAGTCATTTGTCGACAACTGTATTCATGTTGTTGTTGGACGAGAAATCGTCGTGGCCAGTCTAGTGTACTTTACTAACTAGGATTGGGTGTTACTGAGTAATATGACTATCCGGTTAGTTCCACTACATCAGTGATTGGGCTTTCTTGACAGGGTTTGTAAAGTTAATCTAAGGTGAATTCATTTTTCACCAATGACTGCAATCAATTAGAAAACCCTTAAACTTTAGGAAGTGTTGAATATATGTTACAGCTTAAATTAGAACTTCTAAGTAGTGCTGAATTTTTCAACTGAACAGCGTGTACGCACTAGTGACCAACTGTAAGACAGATTTCTATACTTATGGGAAAACCGATTAGCAGTGATGTTAAACCATTTTGAAGTTGAAAATCCCCATAGAATATTCAAAAACGAAGAATATTTGAGCGAACAATTGTTTTCAATAACTTCATCATCAGGCTCTACAGTTATAAGTCCATAATTATAATATTTTTTACAAAGGCCAAAAATAAGGCATGTTTTAATGAGTTTGACAATGTTATGTGTTAAAAATGGTGAACGCTTGCATCTGTTACGACATATATATACTTCAAAAAAATGGTAATATTTGCAAATTAGAAAGGTCATTCAATAAAGGTCAGTAATAATAGTACTATTGCAAAATTGAAAATAATTTTGTCAACTGAGATAATAATAATAATATTGTTGTGTGAATATAATATGTAATAAGGGGGCTGTTATCAAGGTAATTACGGTCAACAAATTGGGAATGATGGATATGAAGATTAAGATATAGATAATGACAAATAATGATAATAAGGAAAATAAATAAAAATGAAGGAAGGGGTAAGAGGTTTATAATATTCAGTCTAGGTATTTGGTGATCCAGTCGTAGGCCAGGGTAAACATAGAGGCTGGATATATTTTTTCTGGATGCATAAATTAGGTCTTCTGGAGTTGATTCAGATGGCTTCGGCTGTGTAAAACAGTCGTAATCTAGCTCCTTGAGGTAGATATTTTGGAACTTGATATAAAACAGAGAAAGCTTCCTCTATTTTGATATGATGTTCACTATCTACCAAGTGAGAAAGAATGGTGCTGTTAATCGATTTGGTAACTCCTTTTCCCAACCATGCTGGTACATGTTCACGAACACGCAAGGATAAAGCCCTCTGAGTACGGCCTATGTAACTAGCTCCACAGGAGCAGTTGAATCGGTATACACACATGGAGGAGCCCATCTTCGGTAACTTATCCTTGATTAGTTGTGTGAGTACTGGTTTAGTCGAGAAAGTTATGTGTAACTTGGCGGCATGAAACGTCCTCTCGATAGATCTTTTGAGTCGACGTGTTAGAATATCACCCGCTATGTCGCCTTTAAAGTCAAGTTTCAGATATAAGGTTTTTTTACTGACTGTGTCGCAATGTCTTCTCTTTTTAATACTTTGTACGAGGTATTTTTTGACGAAATTATTGGGATAGCCATTATTACGTAATGTGTTCTTTAGTATAACTATTTCTTCCTCCGGCTCAGTGGTCTAATGGTTAAGTGCTCGCGCGCGAAGCCAGTAGGTCCTGGGTTCGAGCCCCGGGTGGTGCGGGGTCGTGGATGCGCACTGCTGAGGAGTCCCATACTAGGACGAAACGGCCGTCCAGTGCTTCCAGGTTTTCAATGGTGGTCTAGCTTCAACTGACTCATGATTTCAATCTGTGAAATATTATTATTATTATCTCAGTTGACAAAATTGTTTTCAATTTTGCAATAGTACTATTATCTTATTGTGACTGAACAATTTACTGACCTTTATTGAATGACCTTTCTAATTTGCAAATATTACAATTTTTTGAAGTATATGTATATTTCACAAGTTGAAATCATGAGCCAATGGTGGTCTAGCTTCAAATGGCTCAACTTGTGAAATTTCTAAAAATCTCCACAAAACCCATTCTGATAGTATATATATATCGTAACAGATGCAAACGTTCACCATTTTTAACACATAACATTGTCAAACTCATTAAAATATGCCTTATTTTTGGCCTTTGTAAAAAATATTATAATTATGGACTTATAACTGTAGAGCCTGATGATGAAGTTATTGAAACACAATTGTTCGCTCAAATATTCTTCATTTTGAAGTTGTTAATAATGATCTAGAAGCTTATTCTACTAGGTTAAAGTAATTGCAAACAGTTTTTTGTCATTATGATGATTATTCATACTATGACGGAAAGAAAAGTCAAAATTCGATTGATTTACTCATCATGAGTTATTGTTCAAGATTATTTCCGTTTTGATTCAATGTGCTGATTACTCAATGTAGTATTTGTTTTCTTTTCTCGTATGATATTTTATTCTGTATAATATGCGATATTCTTGTATTCGATTGACATGAACTATGCTCAAGTATATGGTGTGTTATCACTCTAAGTATTTTTTATATCTGTGACTTCATCCTAATTATTAGTCAGAATGGGTGTACAATCAATATATAAATTAGTGTATTTTCGACTAGGGTCGTCGTCATTATGGCTGTGTTTTGGGGTTAGTAAATCTTCACTTATAACCGGTCTTGTTTTCCTACTTTCGCCTTATGGGAATCGCAGAGGTTCGAGTATAAGTGATAAGCGTTTCTGACACAACAATCAGCGACGACTAGATAAAAAAGTAGCATTCAACTGACAATTCATAACAATTCATTTGTCTACTCAATTATTTATGCAGACAAAATTTAAGTCAGTCAAAAGTTTACTATTAGACCTGTAATCTCTTTGTTTAATAATCAAACACACCAAGTACATATATGTTACTGAGAACCTAGAAACAAAATATGCATCTTAACTAACTCGTATTTCCAGCGTCCCGTTTTAAAAATATTTACAATCAATCACTAAACAGTGACTATTATTAGGTGTATCAAATTCATTAATTTTAAATTCATCTCAAGCTTACATGAGGCGAGTTAAGGCTCTAATAGCTCAATGGTAACGTCTCTGACTGTAAACCTGAATGATACAGGATCAAATCCACCAGAGAGTATCAGATTTCTCAAAATTACAGACCCATTTTGTTGATGAGTTCCAACTACCATGAAACCTAAATCTATGGAATCCTACCGACGAACTCTGACCAACAAAAGTCTCAGTAAGCACCAAATGACAGTCATACAAAATTGTTGTAGATCACCAACGTAGATGATCTATGTCGAAAATGATTGGAGGCCTACTCGAGTTAGATGTGAATGGTGTGACAAACTAGCTAACGTCGAAATCACACCTCGTGGTCAGCACCTTACATGGACTACCCCATTGACGTATCAAGGTACCATAGATGCTTTGAAGACTGTACAACACAGAGGACGTTATTACAAAAATATATTAGTTAAAATAGATACAAGCGAAAGTAAGACCACTGACACATGGGCCAGTCCATGGTATACGATTAACTGATGCGCATTGATCGTCCTTGACCTTGACAAGGATCGACGATTTGTTCAATATTCAATGACTCAACTCCCGGATGATTTGGCTAGGGCTTAGTGACATTTCACTAGCCCTACATTGTGAACAGACTAAATTCGATAATGTAAACTATTGAATTTGTAATGACTGATTTGAATTTATCATTCTTAGAGAGAAATTTCAAACCCTATATTTCTTCTGGTTTAAACTCATCAATAATTATTGTTAAAGAATTTCAAATTAGTCTAGTATACTTTGGTATCTAACATTTATTCATTTTGTCATTAAAGAAATAAAGTTATCTATTTTATCTTACAATATCTTCTCCTTTTTAAATGATTTAGGATAAGCATATAAGGTCAAAAATTAAAAAAATAATGCTCAACGGTACACAATAAGTGGAATATATGAAACATGATCAAAGGCGTATGTACATGCATATATTGTTTATGCACTTATAAAATACATTTAATCCATTTCATTGTTATTTGTTAATTGTTATAATCGAAACAACAACAACAACAACAACAAAAGAAGGAACACATTGAAATAAAGAAAACTCAATTTAATTAGCTATTTACATTTCTATCCCCCTATTTCTTGTTTTGTTTTTTTTTCTTTTTAATAATTTCTATATCCTACTTTAACCTTCATTTCGTATTTATGACTGGATACAATTATTTGTATCTCGGGAATAAAAAAAAAACAACAAAATTGATAACAAATCATTCATTCATTTTTGTAGAAGAATAGTATACTACTCCCAAATTCATATATATATATATATATATATATATATATATATATATATATATATATATATATATATATATATATATATATATATAATTTCGTTAATTTCACCATTGTGTTATTGTATTACTTCAAATCTGGTTGAAACTTATCATCCATATGAGTTATTTGTATTCTAGGAAATATTATTGAATAGTTTGGACATTGGATTTAAATCATATTTAAACAAATTCTATGCCATTACACTACATTAACCCTAATTTCATTAAATACTTCATTTATTTTGATATCTTATGTATAGTTTAGATTTTCCATAACAGTGAATGTATCATTATTATTATTATTGATGAATATAGTATCATACTTTATAAAATCCTACGTATATATTCATTCATATGAATATTCCATCATGAATATAATTGAATTAAACTAAACTGTACAAACAGTATTGAATGTTGATTATATCTATCTTATTCAAGAATTGAAGAATCCATATTGTTAACAATATTGGAAAAAAAGAATTATACTTTTCTTTCATAAAGTACAATGTATGGTTTATTGTTAGAAGGATTACGTAATTTTATTATTACTAAATGGTCTACAGAATTATGGATTGAAATATGTAATCAAGCTAATTCGCCTGAGATTCAATTTGAAACACGTAAAATTTATGATGAAGCATTATTACCAAATTTATTTCAAACTAGTTCAAAATTATTAGATATACCTGAAGATGAAATTAAATTTGGTATGGGTACATCATTTGTTGAATATGTTGGTGGTAAAGGTTATCAAGGTATATTACGTGTACTTGGTAGAGAATTACGTGATTTTTTAAATGGTTTAGATAATCTTCATGAATTTCTAAGATCAAGTTATCCAAAAATTCGACCACCATCATTTTTTTGTGTAAATGAAAGTAGAACAGGTATTACATTACAATATCGTTCACATCGTACTGGATTTGTACCATTTTTTTGTGGATGGATGACTGAATTATCAAGAGTTTTATATTCAAAAGAAATGAGAGTTGAAGTAAGTCATTTTCTGAACGATAAAAAAATAATTTACTTACTTACTCACGCCTGTTACTCCTCATGAAGGAACATAGGCCGATCACCAGCACTCCCCATCCAACCCTGTCCTGGGCAATCCTTTCCAGCTCCTTCCAGTTGTTATTCATCCTTACCATATCTGCTTTTATTTTCCGACGTAATGTGTTCTTTGGCCTTCCTTCAGGATTCCAAGTTAGGGCTTGTCTCGTGATGCAGTTTAACGATTTGCGTAGTGTATGTCCTATCCATATAAAAAAAATAACAGCTGAATAATTTATTTAAACTTAAATAACTTCTATTAGTATACTGGTTTGTGTATATAAGTAACTGGAGATTGTTAGTTTAAAACCAAGATAAACATTTTCAATTTCGATAATTTTCTTCACTTGGATTTAAAGTTAGTTTTTTTGTCATGAGCTGACATCATTCCTGAAGTACCAGCTGTTTCTTTGTAATTTGGAACTTCTCAATCATTAACTCATAGAGTATTTAGCTGATAACTTTCAAGTATCACAGTTAGTGTGATAGCTTTACAGTACATTTTCAATATTTTTTTTCATTCATTGGTATATTATGGTCCACATTTAGAAGTATCTCTTAGCGTTACAGTTACACTTTAAACTTAGTTAACTTCATGTGTAATGACGTTCAGCTGGAATTTCAGAAATTCTGTTACAAATTCAGTCAACAACGAATATTTGGTTAGTATTCTTTTTATTTAGGGGGTGGGTTTCGTAAAAGTTCATAGTTTGCATCAAAGATTTAACTCAGCTAAAAAATTCCTAAAAATAATTTTTACAAACTTACTAGGATAATACGAAATTTCGTTTTCACTATCGTTTCTAAGCTCAATAAACTTATTATTTTGAAAAAAGTTCATACTTATTATTCATATAAAATAAAAAACAATATTACGAACCTGATAGCACTGAATAGCTGTATATATATGGAATGCGGTATAAGGTGCAATCCAGGACTCAGATTTTGTCCTATTTGAGAATAATTAGTGGGATGTCTTCACGTCCTAATATTGATACTAACATTGAGACTCACACTCATTACGATTAGCTTTGAATGTCAGAGTATTATCCACTGAAGTATCGAGTCCAGATAACTATTATTTTTGTTTAATGGGTAGGAAGATATAAGTAAGGATTCGTATTATCTTGTTTGTGAAATTTAAAACTAAAGTAAATCAATCTTTCTTGGTATCTGATGTATTTTGAGTTGAATATCTTGACACAGCTTTTTAGCCATAAGTTCTAGTATGTATATGTGTATTCAATAGTATTTGAATGAGACTCTTGATAGTATAGTGCTCAAAGTAAATTTTACCTTATTTTATGTATTTACAGTTGAAGAACGTGTTTTTCACTTCACAGCCATTTTTATTAGAGTTAAGTGGCCAGTCTAAACAATATCGATTATCGCATGTAATTGTGTAAACTAGTATTGTTTATGAATAAGAAATAGTCACAAGATTAAAGTCGGTACTCTTCATAGAGTGATATGAACTATGTAATGAATGAGAATTAGGAAGGATTTGAAAACTGTTTTGTTCTAGCTTGAAAGTCCTCAGCAGTGCGTGCTCACGACCTACTCAGTGCTTTTATGCTTCGCGGTTAAGGCGTAATATTTATACCATTAATCACATATTTACTCTGAGTCTTTAAAACATTGAATTGAAGTAACCCACTAAGCATTAAATATTGATTACTACCAGTAGATGTTCATCACCCACGATGAAAAGCTACAAACTAATAGTTTATTGTGGATTGGGTTTAGAAAAAATGAGTCCGCTATAATAATACCAACCTTGGATCATATCAATCAGTTGACAGAACTGAAAAACCTTATTAACTAATCTACTATAAACGCAGATTCAAGTCTTTTGTTTCGTATACATACTGAACATCTTGAATAATACTCTGTAAAGTTCGAAACGGTTGCAATCTGACAAAATGACCGTCTATACACCGTTGCATTCAGAAGTCTCTTTTCTTGTTTCCGTTTGTGATAAAATTATAATCATGAATTATTGAAAATCATTTTATCAGTGTAATAGATTTAAGAAGTTATGCTACAATTGATATGACTAACAGCCAACAATTGTTGGTTTAATATATAGCAAAACCATTATTCATTTGTAAGTGGAAATAACCAAGTGACTTTATATATGACAGAATAAATACTGTTATATCACAGGCCGAGAAAAAAGAGCAAATTACGTGGTAATAATACTCTTTACTAAGAAGTCTTCGGATTATGATAAAATGGCTGTTCTTCGTTCTATGATTTTTAATAATTCCCTGATCGAAATCAGATCCATGGTGATAGAACTAGTTTATAAATTGTTGACAAAATTGGATTAACATTTGGATAGAACAATAGAGAAGATTTGTAGTCCAAGGTATTACTATTGGTGATGATGAGGTTTTCGAGCTGGATGATTTAATTGTGCACATTTTGTTGTCGTTCTGAAAAAATATTGTCAGTGTCTACTTCAAGTAGAATTAAGTCTTCGGATTATTCTAAAAACATTAAGTCAGTCCATTCTAATGGCTTTATTTCTAATTGATGGTTTTTGCTATCTTCACGTAATCTATTATCTCCATTAAATGCTTTGTCCGGTTTAGATGTATCAGTAAAGACTGTCTGCAACCCTAACACGATCGGTAGTTCTTAGAAAATAGTCCATGCGACGTTGAGTCCTTTAGACAGTTCGTCATACTGTAACTTGATGTGTGATCTTCTTTCAGAACAAAGGACTAGATCAGTACATTTTTGGTTAATATTCAGTGGTCATTCACAGTGATCATTTAGTAATGTAAATACAGTCACAGGTTTTTCGTGAATGTTCATCGATTAATTTTATACGTGTATGCTTATTTTAGTTGTAAAACATTATTTCCAGAAAAGATCAAACATGACATTAATCACTACTCAGTGATGCATCGTTTATAATTTATGGCTGAAATAGCTCAGTGGTAATGTTTCACATTTTGAGGTTAGGGGACGTGAGCTAAAATCTTACAGGTAATGTTAGTCCACTTAAAATTACAGGTGGGACTTTTTGACAAATGTCAACTAGAATGAAACCTAGGTTCATAGTTTCCGATCGACTACGTCCAACCAAATAACACCTGAGTTTTTACTATGAAAAAAAGGTAAATGAATTCTCCTTGAAGAGATAGACTAACTCGAAATATATGGAATAATCCATGATTTCAGTTTTAAGGGGAATCTTACATAAGTTTACTGGGAACGAAATACAAATGTCTTATGAATATCACTCAAACTAGAGAGATTTGTTTTCAGTAATCTGTTTAATGAATTGATTGGGAACGTATTCTACAGATATATAATAATAAGATTTAATACAAAGGAATGAAGGACAATATATATAGGATATATATATAACTCATCCTTTTCATATCTGATTCTATTTCCCGACGTAATGTATTCTTTGGCCTTCCTCTTTTCGGCTTCACTTCAGGATTGCAAGTTAGAACTTGCCTCGTAGTGCAGTTTGATGATTTGCGCAATGTATGTCCTATTCCTTTCCATTGTCTTTTCCTAATTTTCTCTTCAGCTGGAAGCTGGTTTGTTTTCTTTCACAGTAGGCTGTTACTGATGGTATCCGGCCAATAGATGTTGATAATATTCACAAAGTCATGAAAACCTAGTGGATTGAAATTTTTCAATACTTGATTCAGGAAAAAACTAACCAGTATCAGCTGTCTTACTCTAATTCTTCACTTAGGTTATTTATAAACACTAAAATAAAATTACAAAAAATTTTTTTCAGGAAATTTTTAAAAGTATGAAATTAAGAAATGCAGCTGATTAAAATAAATCTAGAGGAAAATCGTAAAATAATTCCAAGTAAATATTGGTGCAAAGGGGCACTGAATACATGTGCGCCACACAAGGCACTTGATTTGTGTGTGGGCTATGATACTGCACGGGTGCCCAAACCGAAGCAGGTGGTTTTCTTAGGAGGTCACACCCGGAGCCTTCAACCTAAAGGTCTGATCCATAAGGCAGTGGAGCAACGTAAGGAGATGCAGTCCCATGGTAGCCGGTGATCAAAAATTGGTTCATACGCCATTTGTGCACCACGGGTTTGGAATTAGGGTTTTGCAACTCCCCTTGACGGATCCTCCATACCCACCAACCTAGTTTAAGCGCCGGACATTTGCTCTTTGTAAAAAGACACCCCCGCCACGAGAGGGAAGTGAGTAGGACTTCCCTGGAAGTGACTATACTCATGACCATATGAGAGCACTTCGAGAGGGAGAGCTGAATCTCCACACCCTCGGTCGTACCAGAGCATTATCAGTATAGAGTTGTGGAGATTGTTGAATTTAGATTGATATCATGAAGGGATGAATGTTATACGAAGAATCCCATGCTAGGACAAAACGTCTGTCCAGTGATTCCATGTTTTCAATGGTGGTCTAATATTCTTCTATTCATGATGTCAATCTAAAAATATGATAGAAATATCAAAAGTTAAATAATGATACATTTTCATTCTATTTATCAGATAATAAACAACAGGGAGATGGCAATTTTCAATATGTTACTTAATGATCAAAAGTTTCTAACTTCAAAAGTGATAAATTAAAAGAAACTAATGATGATTACGTTTTATAAAGCACGAAAAAAAAACACATTCAGATCAAGCTGGTATAAGTATGAAAATATTTTTATTCGTTAAGTGATTGTTTATTTAGTTAGAGCCAGTAGTCATTTAAACTACATTTTTATTATTAAATTAATTACGAAACCAAATAATTACTTGTGGAGAATATTGCTATATCCGGACAAGAATAAATGAATAGTAAACATTATGAATTAGTTATGGATTAATATTATACATACATTCTTAGTGTATGACTATTTACTGACTATTTTACATGTATATTCATATTCCTTTCATTATAAGCTTTTATTTGACCTATTAGTTATTGTTATATGACTTACTATTCTCAAGTTATTCTCAGTTTATTAGTCACAGTTCCTCAGTGCTAGTTATTTTTGGATTGATCTTTTATAGATATTATTTTGTATTTTATGGTGTGATGTAGTCTGATTTTGCTTATGTATAAACCAAATATGTTTGAAATATAGGATTGGTATTGAGGAGGCTGATATTGGTGTTCTAAACTTAACAGGCAGGGCTAGGTGGAAAAAGGACTAATCGGGACTCTAGGCTGATCGTCTCATTAGTTTAATCGTATAAGTCAGCGTATCCAAATTAGCAAACGTATTTCGCGATAACCGTATAGCTAAGAACATAGCAAATATGATATATATATTTTTTAGACATTCGAGTTGAAATCTTATATTTCAATCCCAGCTAGTTCATCATATAGCGAGGATATTATTCAGTATCATGAGTAATGCATAGTTTACTCCTAACAAATCTGAACTGTATCAGTCACTAAAACCTTTAATTTTACCATAAATGTTATGAATTATGTTAGGACATTTTATATTTGTTATAACTTGTGAACCTGCGTGCCCTATTATTGTATAACACAACAATACCGCCAACCAGAGAGCAGCGAATTATCGATCGAACCAGTGATACTAACGCACGTGCTACCAGCCTAGAGTCCTGACTGGTCTCGCTTCCTGTTTAGCCCAGCCAGTTAAGCCCAGAACACCAATCTCAGCCCCTGCAATATAAATCATTTATTTCAAACATACGGGGTCTATATATCAACCAGACTGATCACAACGTACCATAAAATAGAAAATAACATTTGTACAATATTTGGCCAAAAGTGGCTATGAATGAGGGAGATACTAATTAATAGACAGGCCATAACTCAAGAATGGTAAACCGTATAGTAATAGTCTATGAGTCAAATTAAAGCTTATAATAAGAGGGACATGAATATGAACAGTTTAATTACATAACAATTATACGATAAAAAGTATACTCATAATCCATAAATGGATCCCAAAAATCACCATTCATTATTCTTATCGAAATATAACAATATTACTGCTTTATTTGGATAAATTTCAATTTTATTCAATCAAATGACAATTAAACTGGGTGTAACTTTCATTGAAATTAATGTAAAATAAATGAATTAGTTAACTTTATTGATTTTCTTCTAATAAACTGTGCTTCTCTGATTGGTTTTTAAATAAAAATGTATATAGTTTTTTTATATCTCCTATTCCATGTTCAATGGCCTATACTTCAAGATGGATAACAGGCTTAAGTAAGTAATAAATATTTCATAGGACATATTGTGAATAGTTTTCGTTGGAAGATCTTGAAAAAGTGAACAGTTGGGATAACTTAGATATATAATGAAAATATTCTTCTGTTTGTATACTTCTTTTTACAGATTTAGACATAACATTGAATGGGAGTTAGATAGGGTCAGTTATTCTATCTATCTATCTATCTATCTATCTATCTATCTATCTATCTATCTATCTATCTATCTATCTATCTATCTATCTATCTATCTATCTATCTATCTATCTATCTATCTATCTATATGTCTATGTATATGATAAATTTATAGTATGATTAAAGAAGACAATTCACAGCTTATTTATTCTGTAAAAATAGGTCAAAAAAGGTCCTGGGTTCTAAACTCACGAGGCTGGATCGTGGTTGTGCACTACTGAGGAGTTCCACAATAGGATGAAACGGCCGTCCAGTGCTTTCAGGTTTTCCATGGTGATCTAGCTTCAATTGACTCATGATTTCAACTATTAAAATTACTATAATATCCACAAAACCCCTTCTAATAAGAAATTTTTGTTGATAATAATTCATAATTTTTCTATGATAATGTATGGGTCCATTTTGCAGAGATTTGTCCAGTTTGAAGATGATTTTCTTTACAAATTTATATCAGCTGAAGAGAAATAGAAAATTAAGATAAACATGACAGCTTGATAGTCTCATTTTGCCATTTCATATGAAACAAAGTCAAGAACATTCAGATCGCACATAAATCTTGATACTTAAAGATTACTGTGTAGGAGGTCTTATAAATGTAAGAGCAACGGAACATGTGTATCACTAACGATTGTTCAAGTCGAAGTCAGTCTGTGATGAAAGTTATTTTCGAACCAATAAAACTGTGTCGTAGCATTTTTAAAAGAGAAAAAAACGAAGATTCTAGCAGAATAGCATGAATTCATTTTATTTCGTTGGTTCTCCTCGGCTACTTACAACCTGTAATATTTAAAACATAAATACGAAGTGGGTTTTAATCACTTACATGAAAGAGTTTAGTTGGAATTTATGCTGTAGGCACATTAGTATAGTACAGCAAGGGTGTGAATAAGTTTAATAGACTCGATATTGTAAATATATACCTTATGTAAAAGAAAATTCTACAACATTGATTGTGACAACAGCTCAAAGGGTCAGAAACAAGTGATTACATAATGAGTAAATGCTGATAAGAATAAAATAAAAGCTCAGTTAATCAAATTTTATTACTAACCTGGAAGATAGTCGAAATAAAAACTCAATAATGTAATAAATACAAGGAAGAGTTTAAAATAATGTTTTAAGATGCAACGAAGGGATGTTTGTCACCAAGGTAAAAAAAGATTAATAACTGTCTCCTTTTGAACATATAAGTTAGGTTTTTGACACCTGATAACAATGGCTTCAGCAAACTTCAAAAGACTCAAGTTTGGCTTATTATTAATCACCTTGAAAGATTGCAAATTATCGACCTGATATCCTGTATCCAAGAGATGTCTGGTAATTGCACTATTTAGAGTCTTTCTTTCTTTTGTTCTAAGGCTTTTTAGAACATGCTCATTTTTTAGTGTACTTATTCAGAATATGTTGTTTGTGTGTATAAATTATTTATCACAGGAACATTTATGTGACTAAAGTGAATGATTGTACACTGAAACTGAAATATTTCGATCTAAGTTATCTATTGGTGAGATATGAAAGATAAGTTCGATTGAATTCAGTTTCAAATCACCAGTCTTTAGATCAAGTAAATCAGTTATTAGAGTGTTAAATCAGTAGACGAGAAGCAGGTAATTTGAAACTTCGATTTACGCTTCTTTCAATATCGAAATAATGACATACTAGATAGTGTAGTTATTAATTTGGGACTTTGGTTTAATCATTTAAAAATTTGTGATGTACTGCGTTGGTTATTATTTTAAGATAACTGACCTGGATACAACATAATTGCTAGAATTTAAGAATGATTAGTTATAATTCATATTCATTAACTACTGAATAGTTTACAGGCATCTTCATTGTATAGTTATAAAGTATGCAGATAAGATGGAGAGTTTTGCTGTTTTATTGATTTTATTTTTTATGAACAGTCATCACATGAATATTTTATTCATCCATTTAATTATTCAGTTTATTTTCATCATTAAACGTGTTAACAACTAAATGATTCCATTGAGAATGAAGTTGAGTTACATAGAAACAATTCTATTATGTAATAACTTTGTAATTGACTTAGTTTTTAAAAGAACTAAATTAGTTCTCAGTCTCGTACATAATGTCACCGATGAATTGTGCAAACGATAACTTTTCAAAATAAAATTTTATATGAATGAAGTTACTATACACATTGTAAAACTATATGATGCCGCTAACCTATAGCTTCATTAAAATGACAGTGTTATTTTTATACTATTTTCCTTAGCCAATGATCGCATGATTAATTTAAATTAATATCAGAAGAGGTTTTTGTGAATATTATAGTAATTTCAATAGTTGAGATCATGAAGCTAGACCACTATGCAAAACCTGAAAGCACTAGACGGCTGTTTCGTCCTATTATGGGACTCCTCAGTGGTGCGCATCCACGATCTCGTATCGCGAGATTCGAACAAATTCAAGTTTCGATAATGCATTGCGAAGACGAAGTTCATCAGAATTATGTGATATATTTGCGCAATACAATTCGAACGATCTGATCACACGTATATTTAATAAGATATTTTCATATGAAAATTAAAAGGTCAGCTAGACATTTTAAAGGTAAACCGTAACAAAGAAAAAAATAATAATAAAATACACGAAAAACAGTGTAATAACCACTCTGGATAATAAATCAGTATTACCAGGGTAGGTTAAGGATAAGAAGAAATTGTTTTTAAACACATGAAGGGAGTTTCTGTTTTCGTATAGCTAAGGCTTCAATAAACCTTAGTACACGTCCTTGAAGGCTTTTGTACAACACTACAAATGCCAACTTTATGACCAGTCTCAATCAAAACACAATGGACGATGATGTCTGTCTATCCTGTGATCTTATTTGACCACTGGAATTCACATAGTTCTGATAAACTTCGTCTTCTCAGTGCATTATCGAAATTTATCAAAGGGACTAATTGTTTTCAATTTAAGTTAGTAAAACGTTATTTTTTTTTACAAAAAACTACGAAATTTCTGGGGTTTACAACGGATTCTTAAAAATCTTATAATAAAAGAGGTATTCGATAATGTATACTCTTCCTGATGAATATAGATCTTCCTTGATTCTTTATAAAGTAACTGCTAGCTAATCAATATAGTTATCATAACTTTTGTTAGTAGATGAGCCTAAGGGTTGATAGAATGACATTTAGAGTCAAAGATCGGGGGACCAAATATATGACTATCCTGTTTAAGTTTATTTACGCTAGAACATTGCTGATTACGCAGCACATCATCATCATTAAAGAACCATTCATAATTGGAAAACGTTTCGAATTTAAGCTTTTGGTTCTCATTTATGTTAATATAATTTCATTTATGCCAATTAATGGCAAAAAGTAAACATCTAATCAATTAAGAAGGTTTTCAGTAATATAGAAATACATTCACTGCAAAACTTACTTATTAGTTGACTGGTGGAGAGTGAAGTTATCTTCAACGCTTTCATTATTCAACGAACCAATTCTATCGGGAACTTATGGTCATTTTCCGTTCATTTTATGGGCAAATGCCACAGATTGGAGTTTAATTTTTATTAGAAACTTCATTTCAGACTTCTAGAGCTATCCGAAAATATCTACTGTAAACATGTTAGTGTAGCGCAACCAGACATTCCAGATGGGAAACACAAAATAGTTATTATCGACTGTGTTATATATTTTTACTGTGTAATTATTAAGTAGCTAAACTATACATACTCATGTTCCTCTTGTTATAAGCTTTATTTTGACCTATAGACTCTTATTATAAGATTTACTGTTCTTGATTTATGCCCAGTCTATTAATTACAGCCCCCCCACATTCGTAACCACTTTTGCCTAGATCTTATACAAATGTTGTTTCTTATGTTGTGGTGCGATGTGGTTTTTTTGGTTTGTATATAAACCCAGTATGTTCGAAATACATTATTCATATCGTAGAGGCTGAGATTGGTGTTCCGATGTTCGATAAGGACTCTAGACTGCTCCTTCAGGTTTACGTGTTATTGGTCCGGTCGATAAATCACTGTTCTCTAAATGGCGGTATCATTACGTTATATATTAATAGGGCACAAGGCCATAAATTATAACGGATTATTGAATAGTGCTTAGTTCACTAGTTCAAATCTTGTTCTATACTTTCACTACACTAGTGATGAAAATAAGTACGAAATGAACCAGAATAAGATAAAATTATCGCTCTACACTAGATACTTCGTAATTTTATTTAAAAATTAATGTAAACGTGTAATATACATCACTTTTTAATGTTTAATTTAATTTACTAATACTACATCTAATCCAAATTAAATAAATCATGCTACGTATATCAAGATTATATTAGTAAATGCGATCTGCTTGTATTTAATGATACATAATATACGTTATACTTTAAGTAGGCTTAACTAACGTTTAAAACTAGATCATTTCATTCATTTGTACTAGTTGTATAAAATCTCATTCATAAATTGATCAGTTTTAAATCATTACGTTGATATAAACTACTAATGAAATAGATTATTTATATGACTTTAGATTTAATTCAACTGACTATATGCACATCTATACTTAGCCAACTTAACTATTTAGGAAAAGAAAACGAAGGAAGGCACTGAATATTAAGGTGAATAGTTACTTACAGTTTATGTGTACCGAAAGATATAGTAGTCAAGATAGTGAATTTATGATCGGTAATCATGTTTAAACAAACGATCTAAATATGTATTAGAGTTTAACTAATCTTACTTCTCACTTGTTATGAAATCATGACTTGGAATATCCTGTCTAGTTCATTCGGAGTATGAATTATTGCAATAATAGTTAGATTTGAGTAGTCAAATAACATCTAACAGTTAATAGGTCTCACTAATCATACAGCCTTAATCCGAACATCTGGTAGTCTTTGTTTTTGTTTTTTGTTAAGTTTAACTTATCAACGAATAACGTGAGAGAAAGTTAAATCAAAAGATTGAACTCGTTGAGTGAAATATTGGTGTAGATTAGTATGTTCACTTTCATAAAAATTACAATTAGAATAATTTTTTAGGAAACTTAAGCAGAGAAGTATCGTTGATTCATTACATTCTATTAAAATTACTTCTCTTTAAGTCGAAGTTATTATTTCGTGGATTGGTTGAAGTTAGACATTAACACCGTTGGATACCGGTTTAGTGGTCTAGAGGTTAAGTGTTCACACGCAAGACCGATAGGTATTGGGTTCGTGGATATGCATTGCTGAGGAGTCCCATACTAAGACAAAACGACCATCCAGTGCTTGCAGGTTTTCCATGGTTGTCTGGCTTTAATTGACTCATGCATTCAACTATTAAATTTTATCATAGTTGACTGGTGAATTAATGTTTTTTTATTTTACTGTTAACCCCATCTTTATATATAAAAATATTACAAATGATTGTAAGCATCAATTACCAAAAAAATCAGTGTACAAAATGACTTCTATTGTAAAACGAAATGCCTAAAAATTGTTGAATTATTAGAATAAATAGTGGTTTTGATGTGCATACAACAGAAATTTGAGATGATGGAGTAGATTTGTAGCTCAGGTGGATGATTTTGATGGATTTTTGTTCTCTGAGCTGGATGGTTTGGTCGAGCTTTCATCGTTCTTCTGAACGACATCAGCAGCACAAACGTCTATCTGAAATTCCCTAATCTGTTCAAAACATAATCTGTTCAGCGAGAATGAACCAGGTTTCAAAGAAAGGAAAACATTGTGAATACATGTTAAGGGATTTGTTATATGATTAAAACCAACATGTAATTACAAGAAAAGTGATTATCTACTTATTTTCTTGGTGTGGCAAATAAAACAAGGGATCTCTTCATGTGTGTATGTGTGTATTTGTGAACATCAGCATTTTAACACTCCACGGCCTACTCTGTTTCGGATAAATGTAAAAAATGTTCGATTTTGATTGTTATTACGAGATAAAAAAATGTACTGCATTATAATAAAGTTCTCCAAGGGAACTACTTAAATGAACAATAGTTGTATGTTTATTCGTGATTAGCCCCATAATATGTTTCCTGAACGTTTAGTGATTAGATGTGACATATGAAATAAACAGTAATTCACCTAACATGACAGTGTCATATTGCAAACTGATGGAATTAAAAAGTGTTGATCACTGAATTCCAATAAATCGAGTTTAAAATGCCGTGCTCTTTAAAACATTTAAATATCCTAGTTTCACTGTTGTTTGAACTTGTGAATGTGTGATGTTGAACTGTTTGAAACATAGAAGAAACAACTGTCTGTTGTCCTTCCTTTCTAGTTTTCAATGGTTCTTTATTTGACATTAGTTTGTTGTGAGAATCGTCTTTGAAAATTTCTGCCATATCGTTGAACTCCAAATTAAAATATTTGATAAAGATGTGGATGTTTGACTATAGTTGATTTATTGGAGTTTACTTACTTACTTATGCCTGTTACTCCTCGTGGAGGAGCATAGGCCGCCCACCAGCATTCTCCATCCGACCCTGTCCTGGGCAATCCTTTCCAGCTCTTACTTACATTATATAATTAACACTTTGTATCATTTAGAGTTTGATGGGAATGATGTGGCTACTTAGCTTACCTAATTTTACTTCAAAGTCACACCATTTAATGATTTACTGGTTTATCTCATTTCAACATGATGGCCAGAAATCCCTGCTTTCTTAATTCGAGAGAAGAAACGAGAACTTACAAGAGACAACATATATTTGTTCATCACATCAAAGAAAGTTTATGCATACGAGGCAGCCAATCTGCTCTGAGTGTTTATTCCATGGGATAGTTTAGTATGTCTATACTCGTTTTCCGTGACCTGGATCATTTATCATCAGCTATTTAACGTTCATTGATCAGTCTTCTAAAGTAGAGAGCTAGATGGATAATCTAACTAGCTTTCAATGTTATTTTACTGACCCTAAAAAAGTTAAAATTATTACGAAACTGTAAGTTTTACCGATATGTTCTTACTCTATGATTATATAACATATTGTCAAAATTCCCCGTTCCATAATCTCCTTCATTGCATTTATCCAAATAAATGGTTTTTTCTTACTTTTTATAACACTTTTTCTTTATAGATTGTCGGTCAAAAAGATCGTGGTAAACAAATTGAAACAATTCTACGTTTACATTTTCATAATCATTCATTTACTGAAATAGATGAAGAACTACCTGTTCCAGCGATTGTATTCTTTGAAGCATTTCCTTTCAATTTCGTATTTAATCGTGGTATGAAGTTATTGAATATCGGTAGAAGTATGGCCAATGCGCTACCAAACATAGTTGGAAAAAATGTGACAGATATATTTCTTTTATGTAGACCCGTTATACCATTCACTTGGGATGATGTAAGTGTGACTGATATTTCAGTACATTATTCTAGCTGTTTTTTTCTCGTTTTTTTCCTGAAACAATAATTTAGAATTGATGATCTGTGACCAATAATAGAATTCGGGAAACTCTTTTCATCACATATCGGACTTTTAAATGGTTGCGCCTGTATTCTAGTATTGATTTTCACACCTAAACTCTAACCCATTACCTTTCGTTTCAAACGTTAACGCGTTATTTACTGGGTCACTAAATCCTAGCCGCAATATATATATATATATATATATATATATATATATATATATATATATATATATATATATATATATATTCCGTTTACAATAGATATATTCCTCATAACTTATGTCATAATGGTTATATTGGAGCATTCGACACAAAACGCATATATACCAACAAAGACTGATCAAAATTAGGTCGTAGTATCGAAAACGGTTTACAGCAAAATCTTACTAGTTTTAAATCAGTTGTTTTGCACAAAATACTTTGAATTTCATTTTTATAGTTTTCTGTGTTTACTATTCTTTCACAGTAAGAGTAGAAAGTCAAATTATTTATAAGTTAAGCCTTGCAATACTGTGGAGATCTAATATTAACTCGGTATCAAAAGAAGGCGATGACATTATATGATGTGATGGAGATTTCAATTTGTTGAAATAAACTAAACTCCAGACTTAAAACTAGTTTGTTTTAGGTTTTTGAGTTTTCTAAAAATGTTTTTTTAGGCGAGCGGTTCTTTATGGAAGGCACACGTAAGATATAGTAATACTGTAGTGAACGTGAACACAAGCGGGGACAATCGAATGTTGTTGAACACAAAATTACAGGATCTATTAGTGAAATTTAAGAACCATACAGTCAATACTTCAGTTGGAAAATGTCAGTCAATCGTCTCAGACTTCATTGTTCCTTTGTTTCCACAGCAATCATTCTCTGTTCTCGTTCTCCTTTCTTCGATCTTCTTAACCTTCTGCCTCCAGGCATTTCACTTTCAACTGATCGTACATACTACTTATATCTGTCAGTAGCACATACCACAATACTAATGCAGAAAGCAGTTAAAAAATCACCATTTAACTGCTGTAAGACATTTTAAAGAAACTAAGATATTTCAGGCTTTTTTCTCAGGAGAAATCTCTCACTTTTTTACTGGTTTTGCTCCAGCCCATTGAACTATTTCTAGTATACATGCATTATGTTTGGGATATCCATTTGTTGATCGAATCGATGTACCGAGTTAGTCATCGAACGCTGCACACATGCCAACAAGACTGATCAAAATTCAATTATGAATATCAATAGCAAGATAGCTCAAACCTTTAATAATAATGATATTAATACCTGATATAGTTTATAGGATGGAATAATCTGTAATGATGCAGGAGTTATGTTACCTCTGTAGGCTGTTCAGTTTCTTTGCATGTCTAAATTTCAAGTTAACAGTTTATCATCAAGAGATTGAAGGTAAGACTATTCAAAATTGACCATCATTTACTGAATACTAATAGTCCTTTAATTTAAAGGTAATTACAATAGGAAGAAACTTACATACATGTAGTACGATCGTCTTCATACCTAAAGTGTTTTTAGCAGAAGATTACAGATCATATAGGAAAAAAGGAGAAGAAATAAAGAGAAAATACAACTACATGAGGTCAGTCAACTTTGGTTAGTAATGGAATTGAACGCTCTTTTTCATAATATGGTATACTATTGTCTTACATAAAAGTAGGACCATAGTCATTTAGTTCTCTGTTTCGCTGTGTTTACATTAGTAAACTTATCTAATAACAAAAACATTGGAACAGAGTCAAATTTCAGATACTTAACCTAAGAAAGTGAATTAAATGTAATTGACACATTTTTGTAGACTGAACACAGTCTTGTAATGTAGGGACATTCCAAGTACTTCTTGGAAATTAATATACAATTCGGTATCTGTTAATATAGTCCTTTTGTGAAGGTTCATATGCGAATAATAACAGAATAAAATAGGTAATTGTTACAAGTTTGAATTGAAAATATTCATAATTCGTATCAGAACGGGGTTTTATGGATATTATAGTAATTTTATTGGTTGAGATCATGAGTCAATTGAAGCTCGGCCACCATGGAAAAGCTGAAAGCACTGGATAGCCGTTTTTTCCTAGTATGGAACTTCTAAGCAGTGAGCATCCACGATCCCTCATGCGGAATTCGAACCCAGTACCTATCAGTCTCGCGCGCGAACACTTAACGTCTAAACCATACTTAAATATATACTTCTTTATTAGAACGAAATATTTACTAATCATTATTGTCAAGTGTCATATATTAATATTTTAAATAACTGTAATACGAAATAGGTATAAAGAGGAATTTCATGCGACATTTTATTCCTTGTGCTTATAATTGATTGATCACTGGGTGGCGATCAATGTCATGCGTGTCTAGTCCTCATTAGTGCAGATCGAATGCTATCGATTATGTTGCAATGTGGCCACCAGTCTAGGTGACTCGACACTGTTGACTACCTCCAACCACCATCTGATTCCTTATGCTTGAAATTTCATTTTGTGATCCAAATGTACAATTAGTATAGTATTATTCACAATTGTAACTAATATTTATTCACAACTTCAGTCATTAAACTATCATTTCATTGAATAGATTAATTGAGAATATATATGTATACTTCCCAGTAATTTTATTATCTGACTGATTATCTTGATGAAACTAGTAAGGATAGAAAATTACTGAATCATTTATCATCAAATTAATTTGTATATGTTCATAGAAATTTATTTGATGAGTAGATGTTTGATCGCCAGCTAGCGAGTGAACGAGCGAGCGAGTGAGCTAGAGATGGACAAACAGATTTACTTTGAGGTGTAAGAAAAATTAATTCTTAAATAATGGAAATCTGTATATTTCAATAACAAAAGTTTGACCACGCCCACTAAATTGTCATTAAACAATCGTTACATAAATAAGTGTAATATAACATTTTTTTTTGAAAAGAAGGCAAATTTTACAATGTGATATCAAATTTACTTCGGTTCGAAATATTGTTTAGATGTATAAATGTGAAGTGGTCAAATATGGCATAATTATTCTTGTGCGTATGTGTGTGATTTATGAATTTTAATAGAGTAAATAAGATATAGTGGTTACTATGACAACCAAGTTCGAAATGGGCAATAACATTCCAGCTAATATTTAATGGATATATAGAAAAAACTCCAGACCAACCTTGACAATAGATTTGATAAAACGTAGAACGAAATGTTTATCAAGGAGAAAAAAAAAGAATTCGATTAACTCTAAATGAATAACGTTAGGAAGTTAGCACCCATCACGAAAGAATGACAACTGGTGACACTGAGGTGTCATTTCTCTTTTAATTATACAAACTGAAATAGTAACATAATGAAACTGAGATTTACTAAATATAAGAAACAAAACAAACTCTGATGGCAAATGAACGTATCTTATTCACTACAATACGAACACACGACAACTTTCGTGACCAAATATGCATTTTTTTTTGTAAACATATTCAACTGTTAATCAAGTAGTAACATATTGAACTAAAATAGCGGCAATATTATTGGATTTTACACTGAAATGATCTGAACATTAAATTAAAAATGAAAAGGATAACATATTGTTTAAATATCATATTTAAACAGCAATATGACATTGTATCATATCATAAATGAAGTTGAACCTTGAAACTTCAGGTCACTTAGCAATAAGTTTGAAGTCAATGGTTATCATTTACGAGTTCATTATATTTTTACGATTTTAACACAATGTCATCGGTTCCACTTTCCGCTTAGTTTATTGTTATTAAGATCATCAGTATTTATTGGAACCTCAGAAAAAGTACATTTCGAAACTATTCATTGATAACTTAGATACTAACAAATATTGTAAAGTTAAGTCATAGACTTTTGTAATGTGAATTAATAAAACGTTAAGTTAAACTGAATTGAAATAAAATAAAATTCATTTTTCATTTTCAATCGAGTCACTTTTGAAAGTCATCAAAACTGCTAAGTGATAACTAATGTTTCCTAAAGATATTTCATTTTTCTACATGTTCAAGAAACTATGGTTTAGTAGTAGAAACAGTAGATTCTTCAATAATGACTTCATCTATTCTAATCTGAACAGCCAAGTAGTAAAACTAGGCTTTATATAAAGTGTGACTTAAACTACAATATTCAGGAATCTGCATCAAGTCGCTGGATTTCATGATCAAATTATTGACGTTAATGTTGGAACTCTAGAAGTAAAAAAAGTATACCTTAGAGAATATTCAACAAGGATTATGCTAACTTGAATATACTTTACTTTTTGTATTTGTGGGTTCTAACTGCGGAAACTGAACGTTAAACAGGTGTAAACTCATAAGTGAATAACAAGAGGAAGAAGACAAAAACAGGTAACGGATGAAGATCTCACTCATCCTCCAAAAAACATGATAAATTTTTCTGACGATATATGCATATTTTTAAATAAATTTTACTAGGATTTGATGATTTATCGATAAATACTTTACGTAAATGAAATAGTGAGAATGTGAAATGAAATTTATACTGAGTTGATATGAGCGAATTGTTATGTTCGGTACTTGATTAACACAGAATACAGTATAGAACTACGGCACTCAAATGTATAGAACCCCACAATTGCAAAATCAGAAAACAGAAGAAAGCTGGAGAAGTGTTTGTTGGGTAAGAATGAAAATGCACAGAAAATCATGGGTATTTATAGGTATTAGCGCTCGTTGTAACATTGTTTTAATTCAGTCAATCCATAAACAGGAAAGTTATACTACTGTCCAATAGTAGCATGCCACGTTGATATTCCAGAAAGCTCCACCACGTTCTGATTGGATGGAAACTCTTCGGCTCCTTAAGGTTCTTAAGAGACGCCGTCGTAATTCTCGGAAGCTGACTCAACATGAACGTGACATGTTATACTGAACAAAATGCAGACTAAATTTATGAACATTATCCACTAAATTATATCATGATCTCACTTTTATTCTGTTCTAACATATCTGCCTTGTTTATAAATTTCTTATTTCGATTAATCTTACTTAATTTATTTGTTGATAGTATAACACAAACGTGTTTAATTTTCGTCTGATTTCAGATAATGCTGCATACAAATATCATATTTGAACTAACAAGTAATGAAGTAAACAAAGGTAATTATAAATTTAATTCATATATTACAGTCCTTTTTATTAATATGTTCCATTTATGCAAACATCATTACCTAGAATAGTGTATTATTTCTAAGACGATTAACATCACTGATCAAGATCAGCTGGAGAACCTTTGAAAACCAAGTAGGATTGAACAGTATTTTTTCTCTACTTGAGACAGATCAGTAGTGTATGCCCAAAACACCACCAGAAATCGAACTTACAACCATAATATATCGTTAGTAAGAAATTCTCAACTTGTATAGTTAGCTTAATAAGGAGTAGTAAAAGACATTCATTGATAGTGTTTAATAACAAATAAATTATGTAATGAAATGATTATTCCGAATTCATGTTCTAAATTAAGTATGTACCTATTTCGACTTGAAGGTTTCTGAGCAGGCGTCAAGTTAGTGTATATTACGAGCTTAGGGTATTGTCATCTCGAGACGAATTAATCAACTAATACTTACAATTATTCAATAGTTGTTCAGCTTACATCCAATCCATACATACATACAAACAAATTAGCAAATAAAAATTCTGATTGAGAAATTCAGTTTTCATGGTTAGTTTAAATAATACCTAAAATTAACATACATTTTATTAACTAAGGTGTAGATTGAATTTTCATCATAAGGAAAACTATAACGAAGGGAACAAAAAAATGTTATAACTTGTCAATTGAATGCTGATTGTCTTAGCTTTTTTTAACGCTACATTTTATATCTGGTCGCCGCTGATTGTTGTGTCGGAAACGCTTATTACTTATACTCGGAACGAGGGACCTCCGAAATTCATTTAATTACCTGCAATCGGACTTTTTTTACACATTGGAACAAAGCAAGAATAACACATATTTGAAGAATACCAAGAATTCATTGTGCTTCGTTCAATTCTCTTCAACTACATACAACCTAATAGGTTCAGTTATTTCAAATTAACATTGATTAGTATTAGAAAGAAATCTAAACATTTCCAGATTTTCCATGGTGATCTAATTTCAATTGACTCATGATCTCAACTATTGAAATTACTTATAAAAACCTTATTGAAACTTTAACTCTTAGCTAAATTCACATTCTGAAATAACGTACTCGTTATTTATTGGGTATTATGATTTCTTTCTAAATCTCTGTTGTAACGGGTGACTGCAGGTTTTGATAAGCAGCGTTTTATATCGATCGACTCAGTGTGACGTAAACACGTAGTGAACGACCTAGAGTCCCGATTGGCCCTGCTTCCCTGTCTATCCCAGCCAGTTGAGTCCAGAACGAAAGTCACAGCCTCTGAGATATGAATCATTGTATTTCAGACATACTCTATTTATATACTAACCAAACATACCACATCGTACCATAAAAGTAGAAAACAACATTTTGTACAATATTCAACAAGTGAACAGATATCGACCAATAGGAAATGTCCATTTAAAGTCGGAGGACACCATTGGACTTAACATGATAATTATTGGTCTATTCTTCCGCATCCACAACAATCTCAAATTATGTCAGTGAATTAAAATAACTAAACTAATTAGCTTGTATACAACTTAAGAGAACGTAGACTAATAGTTGAACGAAGAATATTCCTTTCGATAAATTCTCTTCAGGTTCTACAATGCACATATCCAAATTAATAATCCGAACAATGGCCTGGTTAAGGGTAAGGTGCATCGTTTAAGGCATCTGAATTTAGGAATGTTAATCAAAATACAATAAAATTGTTCATGTTGATATGACATATATAGAATGTTAACATGAATCTGCATATATGTTAAGTGAAATTCAAGATCCATGATCAGAATAAATATGGGTCAGATAGGGTGAGAGAAATATATATTCTGAAAATGTTATCGTTCTTGCCTAATTTGTTTGATATTCTTAACAAGATAAAATGAGTTTCATTTATAGAAAGTAGGTAGTAATCACAAACTGATTTGATCAATTCTAATCTTATACTTTTTAGCAATCAACACTTTTGACAAGGTATGTGGTTAACTATGAAACTTCAGCTCCTATAGTAAACAATCAAATCAAGATTCTATGGTTCACAGAGTATCACTTTTACTCTCACTTGTTGATAATAATTTCTGTATAAATTCAAGATGGCATTTAATTAAGCAGTACTAAATAATTTTTAGATAGAATCACATAATTATCAAGCTTATCTTTGAGTTAAAAGTAGTCCCTCAGTTCTTATAGTTTTTTGTTGTTGACTTAATTAAGCGTAGTTATTGAGATATCAACTAAACGTATGTTAAACAATCAAAAAAATCTCTATCACTATCTAACTTTATTACATTAAAGAAATTGATACCAATGAAGAACAGAACAACACAGGAGATCAGTCAGATACAAATCGAGGTAAATTAAAACTTCGCGGTCAAATGAAATATATGAGTGAATGGGATGCTATCGTATTTCTTGGAACACCAATGTAAGTTGACTTTATTTTATTAAGACAGTATTCAACTTGTATTTTAACATATTATATTTTTCTCTAAAACGTCTGTTGATGTCATCAAAGTCGGTTAAGTTACAGCATGGGATCTAGGTTGGTCCAAAGGTTCGGTATGAAATTTTTAAGTTAGAAGCGAAATGCTCTTGTTAAACTGCATATATGAAATAAATGCAGCAACTACTTAACGGATTTTTCAATCATAAATAATACCAAATGTAGTTAGGAAATGGATCAGAACAATGGTGTTTACTACTATGGAGATAAGTAATAATACCTGGATATCAGAACAAAAAATAGGTGGATATGGTTTGATCACAATTGATTGATCACTGGGTGATAATCAGTGTCATGCTTATCTAGTCCTTATTAGTGCATATCGAATGCTATCGATCATGTTGCAATGTGGCCACCAAGATTACAGGTACACCTTGCTGACGAGTGCCAAGTAGCACGAAACCCGGGTCCAGGGTTTCCTGTTGACTACTTCCAACCACCATCTAAATCTGGATATTGGTTGAGTCCATGATCTGGTGAATAAAGTTAAACAACTTGGCCATCACCTTAGAAGACGGAACGGCTGATTGGCCAACTATAACTGACTGGTAGTATGAGTACTCTAAAATAATCGTTTTTATTTAACGAAGGATAGTATAACTTATAGGTAAATCAATAAATAAACAAAAACGAAAATAAAATTCGGTCAGAACAGTTAATCAGTCTTCACTTCTACTACATTGTATTAACTGCTGTATCAGTTAAGTGAGTTGTTTGATCATCTTTAAATTGAAGAATCATGTGTGAAGGATTGATGAATACAAAGATGCTTCATCTACCTAAAGCAGACATGGAATGTTCAGCTAACTTAATTCTATAGCTGATGACTACTAGACAGAGAAAGAGAAATATGAATCATACGGATTATGTTTCCAAATACTTTATTTGTGGGGCAGAATGTATCAATGAAATTCAGAACAAGCGTTTCGTCCTATTTGGGACTCGCTAGTTGGATGTACTTACATACCACAGTTGATGCTCACCCCGGAACTCGAAAACAGTATCATTCGTTTCAAACTCTATCACGTTATCCACTTAGCTACTCAATCAAGATAGACATTTCACCCCATTGTACATGCTAATGAAAGACTTTATGTACGAAAAAAAAATACTTTGGAAATAATTTCGACATTCCTATTTTTGGATAAATCGATCTTAAAATTAAAATGGTTTTAATTTCATAGACTTGATATTGATAAAATAGGCAAGACTATATTTTATAAACAAACCAATGAAACTAAAGATAACAAGTTAAGCATTTTGAAGTGAACTTCATTCATCTCTCTAGTTAAATAGCATTTTGGCTAACTAATATCAATTCATAATGAAAGACTTTACTATATTTCATAACTTTTAATTCTAACTCTAAATCCTAATCCTGATTTCTTATATTAATTTATAACCCTCTTTAAACCCTAGTAAGTTAGTGAAATATATTAAGGTGACTTTAGTATTGTTCAAATATCATTCATAAATTATTGTTTCACCATTAACTATTTGTCACAGTTTAACTACTTTGGTTTAATTTTTATCATTTTTAACTTAATAATAAAAAGACTCATGATCTCAACTGTTGAAGTTACTACAATCTTCACAAAAAAGCCTTCTGATATGAATCAACATATCCTCACTAGTGACTGGTTTCAAGATATATATCATGGAGTTCTGGCGAGAAGCAGTGACCAGTGGAGTTCAACTGGGTCTGTCGTGAGGTAGTAACTCACTAGTGACAATGGTGGATATGTCGTTCAATTTCGTGAATTAATTGAAGTTCGACACTAACACCGTTGGATGCTGATCGGCTCAGTGGTCTAGTTGGTTAAGCGCCCGGCGCGAGACTAATACGTCCTGGGTTCGAATCCCACGAGGTGGGGTCGTGGATACGCGCTGCTGAGGAGTCCCACAATAGGACGAAACGGCCGTGTAGTGTTTCCAGGTTTTCCATGTTGGTCTGTCTTCAATTGATTCATGATCTCAACTTTTGAAAAAGATTATTGTTTAGTACTAGTGAACAATATATTAATACGTTCAAATGACATATTGTTAAATGCCACTTTTAAATTTTACATTATGTCATAGAATTTGTTTTATTATAGAAAACTTAAGTTATTTATAGATACCGCTAAATCATTTCTATACTAATTTTTTTTAAAAAGTATGTTCAATATTTAAGTATAGAATCAATAAAAGAAGTAAAATGGATCATTTTAATAATCATTTCTATGATTTTGTTATGTTAGTTTTTAAATATTGATCATGTTCAATGTTATTGAATGGAACATTGAAGAACTATGTACTTCCTTATATAATTATACATAGTTTCTTATACTTAAAATATATTTGTGTTAGAAATTTAAGTAATATATAATAATATAATATAATATTTAAGTAATATATTTAAATTAATTATCATGTTTTTTCACTGTTACGTCAAAAACTACTTATATTAATAGGTTACCTGGGTTGTGTTTTTTGTTTTTTTCATGTGTGTTCAACATTACAAAATAGATTTATATGAAATATTAGCTTGTCAAATGAATCTTGAAACTAGGAAGAAGTTTCAATGTATTTCTTATCATAAGTTAATACAAAATAAACAATTACTAGTAATTTTTTTAGTGTTGAATAACTATACATACCAACTAAAACAAAATCATAGATCTTGTCATGAATACACAAAGTTGTTAAATAAAGAGATTCCATTTCAAATAACTTGATCATATTGGTTAGTGATTAGTGATATGGTTTTAAATTGTAAGAGAAAGATAGATTCTTTGAAGAATTCAGCCTAAATGATAGGTTTCAATGAACACGAAACCTCGGTTTAATCAGGGATTCCTACTGACTGGCATATTCTATCAACATAAAAAAACTATCACGTAACGAGTTGTTGAAACTGCTGACTACATTACGATTAATTCAGTAGAATGTAATTAGTAATGAGTAAACAAATACAATGTTAGTGTAAGACTTCACTCATACAAGGGAGTGTTTGAGAGACAATTAGCTTAGTCGTAAGATATTCGGCTGTGACATTAGGTGATGAATTATGATAAAGCCTGATCCAAATCTTCTTGGTAATTTTCTTGAACTACTTGACATCAAATTTGACTTTAATGACTAAGATTATTGATCATATCAGATCAGGATATACTTAGTTGCTAATCACACTTGGTTGGTACCATTTACACATATCAACAGGTATCGGCATATAGTAATCGGAACATTTAAATCTAAATTTTTATTTATTCTTTGAAGAAGTGGCTTACACTAAGTCACGAAACGTCAGAAAATCTAATTTTTATGCTCATTAAGATATTATAAATACATTATTTATTTAGATTATTGCTTTGTTTTTCTCTTACACAACGTATTCCCAGTAAAATACATTTTCTAGTAGACCACTGAAAGACTTGTGTTGAATATCATATGGGAGGTAGGCTATACACTGCTAAGGTGCTTGAAACTTGGAAGAAGTAACTGCGAAACTGTGAGCTGCATATTGTTGAATGATTCTTTATCAAATATCATATATCGATAAAAACCGTCTGCAAAGATTATTATTTATTATTATTAGCTTTGTTCAGTATTATACTTTTGGTACAATATAGAATTCTCACCAAAAAGTATTTCAACAATTTTCCGTTTCTTATTTCTTGATCGATCCTGACGATAACTGTTGAGTGGTTGTCAGTTAGAAGTTAGCAATTCAGGAATCGACATATGAATAATGCATATTATTTTCGATGCATAATGCCAGCAACCATCATGTTTCTGATTGGGCTTTTTTGTAACTTGTACAATGAAAGGTCGTAAGCTTTTTACAAATGCACCTGAATAGTTTATGTGATTAATAAACATAATGGTTTGTTAAAACACGAAAAAAATAACTTGTTGAAATATCTAGAGGGCAGAAACAGGTGTTCAAGCAGGCCGCTAAATATATTGGGTTAGGAATAATAACAATAACGGGGCGGATTCGCATGCATACAGCATACAATTCTCTTTGAACCTAGCACACAACAATAGCATCATGAACTGTCCCATCGCCCTTGGCAGATCAGGCAACCCGAAAGTTACGAGAACACCATCATGGCATACGACAGGCTATCTATATATCTGTTAAATTGAGTTTGTAATGTGTTAGTACCCTTGTGACATATTTAAGTGGAAGGAAAATGTTTTGCCTTAAATTAATATTGGCTAATTAAATAAATAAAATATTTGGTGGTTGATCAGTGTTTTTCTTCAGAAATTCGATTTTTGTTCATTCAGTTTATTTCACACCGAAACTTATTATCTTTAGGTATTTTAATAAATACTTATATTGTAAAACTGTTGAATAAGAATTTAGTCTTTAGCATGTTTCACCCTGTGGTGTGTGCTACTTATATTGACATAAGTAGTAGATGATGATAGTCGTGAAAGAATGTCTGAGTGTGGTGTGAGCTACTTATATTGATATGAGTAGTATATGACGCGAGTTAAAACGTAATGTCTGGCAGCAGAAGATGAGGGGAAGATCAAGAAAAGAAGAGCGAAAACACAAATGGAATTTATAAGAAAACGCATGAACAATGGAATGGGAGACAATGGATTAGTGTTTGCAACAGAAACAGTCCAGTTTGATTTGATGCATGAATATTTTGCAAATTGACGATTTACTATATGGTACTCAGATTTTATTGAGATAGTCTGTAATTGTTGTTCTAAATACATTCGATTGTCCCCACCCGCGTTCTTGTTCACTACAGCAGCAGAGAGACAGGAGGATCGAACAGTAAAGAATGGAAGCAGAATGCAATTTGTGTGAAAATACAAGAACAATGAAGTCTGAGTTATTATGAGACAATTGATGGGCATTTTGCAAATTAAGCATTTACTTTATGATTGTTAGATTTTATTAACAAGTCCTGTAATTTTGTGTTAAATACATTCGATCGTTCCCATCTGTGTTCTGTTCACTACAACCCTACTTTCAGTATCCGTAGGCTAGTGTTTGTTCTTATTCTAAACATTGACACATACTTATATCAGGGCTTATAAATGTCAAACAAATTGTTAGCTAAGCCAATGTCACTTGACTACCAGAGTTTGCTAATAAGTATTTTATTACATATCCACTATTATTGATTTTGGTTTTTTCTAATAGTTCGTAAAACTTAACTTTAGTTTTGATAAAGGAATAGAGTAGGACATAGTTATCAATTTTCACAAGGAAACATGATATAAATATTTAAGTCCAATTTGTTTGAGCATCAATATTGTTTAACATGGTCAATAACGAATGAAATTTAGTTTTTACTTATTTGGACAGATTATTCATTATAAATATCGTTGTAAGGGTGGTAAGTGAAATAGGAAGAGAAATTGTATCTTAGGAGAACTCTGACTGGCATTCACTATACGACTGGTTTAGTATCCCATCAGTTAAGCAAATAAATTCAAAACTTTTCCAGGTTTCAGTCTTATTGTAGTCCCCGAATGTTTTATCAAACCTCCTTTTGATCTATAAGCGTGTTACTAACTAGCTTTTTAGGAGTAGTAGATTAGCCATTAATGTATTAAACTTTTTACTCGATATCTATTCATAGTAGTCCTGTTCTGGATGAGGTATTCACCTTGGTTATTTGAATATTTGGTAACAATATCTTGGTTTAATTGCATATACAGATATATTGGTTCAGTTTTATTTATGGTATTTATTCATAAGACTATATGTTGTCCAGCTGGCAATATTGAGACAATCTACTCAAAATGTATATATACGAATCTAAAGTCTAATCCAAGATCAATTTTAAATATTACTGACAAGTTAGTATAAACTCGGACAAATAAATGAAGAAAAGATTTATGTGACATAAATAGATGATTCGTTTATTAGGATAAATGTAGTAACATAAAACAATATTCATTTCAATTTGTTTAGATGGTAATTATACAAAATATGCATAGATTTTTTAGGAAATTCTAGCTTAGTCTTATTCGATATTGTCAAAGTTGGAAATTCATGACTAGATATCATGAATCTACTATATGTTACATAATAATAAAATGTGATTAAGTTGTATTGTCTATTTTTAAGTTATTCTAAAAAAAAACTATTTCTATTCCTTCATTTGCTTTGATTGTTCAGATCTTCTTATTGATATTTAGGTCTGCAATTGATCCGTCTTTTTAGGCGCTTATATATCCTGTACAAATTGGCTCAATATCGCCATTAATTCATAAGCATAATAGTTAGAGATGGATAGTGGCTAAGAGTGGAATCCAGTACATACTTTTCACCTTATTTGAAACTCATTAGCTGGATGGAGATGCATCACAGAGTTGATGTTCTCCCCAGACCTCATACTTTAACTTCAAATCCCATCATATAATCCACTTAGCAACAAACTTATATAATCTCAACAATATACCTTAGATTTTTTTTAAGTGTAAGTATATTACATAACATACTTTTTCTCTTCTATATATAAAATACAAAATTCAACTCATCTTATTTCACACTCTACATTAATATAAAGTAAATTTATATATTTCATAACATACTACAAATTTATGATAATGTCATGTGCTAGAAAAAGAAGAGAGAAAAATGTTTACTGGGAATGATAAAGGTTAAAGTAAACAAGTAAATAATAAGATTATTTATTTGTTAATTAAACCATAGAAATTGAATTTCATATTTATTTATTTATTTTCGTTGTTCTTTGTGTGTGTGTGTGTGTTCCTTTCACTTTTTTCCCCAGTTTTTCATTGTATTTTTGATTTACTCTTCAAATGAATACCTGTTAGATTATTCTATTAAACTCTGTATTATATTCACTTGGTATAGTTTACTTGAATCTTCACATTGATGGTAAGAACTATAATGGATCAATCTTTTATTAGCTGAGGAGTTGTAAATAGGACGAAACGTACGTCCTGGATTTCACTGCTAAACACTATCCATCTTTGGTATTATATTGTTTTAATTTTAATGATAAACATAGTTAACATTATGAATACTAACTGATTTTATTTATAGAATATAACAAGTATACACACATCATATATGGACATAAAATTAATATTTCTGATGTTTTGGATTAGTTAAGTTTTAGCATTAACAAAACGTACCTTATAAGTGTAACAGGGAAGAAGATTTATGTCATATGCACTTTTCAATTACATACAATATTCATTTTTGGTTGAAAACACAAATTGGGTGAAATTAATTGTGTGAACATGTTTCGTATTTTGTTGTTGTTGTTGAAGAGAATAATGAATAAATATTAGTATTCAGAATTTTTGCTAGATCGAAGGTCATGACTTTGAATCCTGCAGTCTAAGAGGTAGATGTGCACTTCTGGGGAGTCTCATGGTAAAACAAAACGACCTATGAGTGCTTCTCAAGTTTTCAGTGGTGGTCTAGCTACAATCAATTTGTGACTTAGTATTGTGGGAATAACGAATTAGTCAGTCTTTTGATATCTATCAGTTATGAGCTGTTCTATCTATCTATCTATCTATCTATCTATCTATCTATCTATCTATCTATCTACCGCATTAAATTGAATAATCTTCGCGAACCATATGGCTTGATATTTCCATTGGTATAGTGAAAATATTACATTTGAAAGTTTTAGATTTTCAATACTACATAAATAAGATAAAATGTTTTGATTTTAAAATAGTTGGCAACGGTTATAACTTTAAAAAAACAAAAACAAACATACTCCTTTGTTTGTTTTAAAGTTAATATCATTCTCTTCTTCTTTCATCTTTCCTGTTTTACAGTATGCGTGATGTAGATTCAATGCTAGAACTAGGTTTATATTTAAATGATTTGAGTATGCATGATTCTAGCCGTGATATGGTATTGGCTGGTGAACAACAGTCGGCTGAACTGAAATTAGCACTGGAACAGGTAAATTAAAATTATGTCGTTTTGATAAATGCTTAAATATAATTGCTACCACTACTACTACTACTACTACTACTACTACTACTACTACTACTACTACTACTACTACTACTACTACTACTACTACTACTACTACTACTACTACTACTACTACTACTACTACTACTACTACTACTACTACTACTACTACTACTACTACTACTACTACTACTACTACTACTACTACTACTACTACTACTACTACTACTACTACTACTACTACTACTACTACTACTACTACTACTACTACTGTGATATGTGTTATTGATGTCGACAGACATAAGTAGTATGTATCACCAATCGAAAGTGGAATACCTGGAGGCAGAATGTTGAGAAAATCGAAAGGAAGAGAACAAGAACAAAGTGTTATTGGTGTTGAAACGAAGGAACAACAAAGTCTGACACAACTGATGGGTATTTTGCAAATGAATTATTTGTTGTACAGTCTTCAGATTTTACTATGAAATTCTATAATGTTGCATATGGTTGTCTCATCCTTTGTTCTCGTTCACTACACTACTACTGTTACTGTTATTACTGTTAGCTGAATAATTTTCGCTTAGTGTGAAGAAAGGGGAAAATATCTGTTAAACCAGAAATGCCCAGAAATAAAATGGGTCTAATTATATCTACCTAGTAATTTGCATAAATCAGAAATACTACTTATTTGTTTACTGTAATGAACAGTAACATTTTTAAAAGTATCATATATGTTGGTTATTCGGAAAAAATAATATTTTATTTCCGTTTTTGTTTTAAAAAGACTGTTATGCAACCTTACCATTAGTAGTTTGGGTTGTTTTGGTAGTTCAACAGTTAAATACTTAATTTTCAACCGCTAAGTCCCAAGTTTGAAACCCGACTCACTGAATTCACTTTAGTCAGCTGAATAGTATCATTGTATCTAACCCCATAAAAGTGTGACCTGTAATCATGTACACATAAATTTGTACTTGGTAAATGAATCATTTTAATACGATGTGTATTAGTTATACTTTTATGGTGATGATATCTGAAAGCATATTCGTTATCAATATTTTACCAAAATATCAGTCATCAAAGTTATGACAATCTGTAAACTGAATGATTTGAACTAAAAGTCAAATTTCTTCAAAAGTCATCAATAGAATTAAACAAACTAGTGTTGTATCTGTCTGTCTTATTACAGATGGTAATTTTAATACTAATTACAGAAGTTGAATACGTTTCATCAATCAACTGAAAAATTAGTATATATCGGAGATCTGATGATATAACTCATTCGTATTAATAAATTGTTTTATGAAACATTAACAAAAGTTCAAATCAGCTTTCAGCATACAATATGTGACTCTTCACTGAATGTTCATATTTGATATATTTCACTATCGAAATCAGGCTCTTTATACATCAAAATGAAAAAGTTTGATTAGAACTACTGCTATAGTTCCTACTGACATATATTTCAGCTATGAATAAGATCGTAGTCTAGTACTATTTTGCTGTTACCAAGAATTTTTAATTTCCCGTTGTTGATATTTATGGTTGAAATTGACCAGTCTCTGATGTCATACGTTTAATCTGAGCGGATTGGCTCGACTTCATCATTTACTTGTGAGTTTTTAAAATATTTGATATATAATTATCGGTGGGTGTTTGGAATTAACAGTTGGAGTTCGAGTCTCAATGTGGATAATAACACTGGTATATAGTTACATTCAAACAATAAGTCCTGAACAGGAAGAAAGGTGCCTCCCGATTTCCACTGGTATCCAGATACCAAATTTATTAATAGACTGTTCACTTTCTATCTCACTCTGTGATTTTAATTGTTAATAAAAATTAAAATGAACTATTTTTAATCTATTAAAATACGGAGATCTGAAAGTTTTTAAGTGTTAATTATATCCAGTTATTGAGTGTTTAACGAATAAACATAATACATATTCTTTGTTTCGTGTGATTTATACCATAGAGATACTTAAGGACAACATTTTAATTGTTTTTTGTTTATAGGAAAATGAGAAAAGTAAACGTTTGGAAGAAAGTTTAAGAAGATTAGACGAAGAAATGAGAAGAACTGACGAATTATTATATCAAATGATACCACGTTCTGTAGCTGAAAGGCTTAGAGCTGGTGAAGCTGCAGTAGATACTTGTGAAGTATGTGGTTCTGAAACGCGTTTGCATTTATATTATTAAATAGCCTGTGTTACATAATTACAAGCCCTTTCGGAAGTTCACGCTGAGTGTCTTGATAAATACTCAATTTAGATTTTGAGCGTTGATGAAAAAAATACAAATGGAATGATCCAGAGATCGCTTTCAATAATTGAAGAAACCAATTCATTTTTTAGTACACAATCACACAGCGATTTAATGAACTTTGAAAACCACACATTAAACATCATTTAAACGTCTTCGAATCCTCTCTTATAAACCTCATTGTTACATCATTCCTGTTGTTATCGTGATTACTTGCAGTTTCTTCTCTCTTCGTGGGGTCGTGGATGCGTATTTCTGGGGAGTCCCACGATAGGAAGAAACCGCCGTATAGTGTTTCTAGGTTTTCCATGGTGGTCTATCTTCAATTGACATGTGATCTCAACTATTGAAATTACTATAATATCCACAAAACTCCTTCATATATTTTAGGCAATAAATTTAATTGATGATTATTTAACGATTCCGAACAGATGTAAAAATTAAAATATCCAGATTGGGTAAACCACATGGTGTAATTTTTATTGCATGTGGTTTAATTATTTAAATTTGGGAAAACGATTTCACTAAGAATTTTTGTGATATCATGTGACTTTTGAAATCATAATGCGTTTATTATGGTGTAATTTATTCTCCATTAGATTTCTATTCAGAGTAATGTACGAATATTTGTTTACTAAGTGTACTCTTTGTATCAGTTTCATAAGAGCAAGTGAATTTATAAATGTAACATGAGAGGGTTCAAAATGTTAGTTAATTCATAATACTTCCTTGAATAAGGAATTGGAGCTTTGTTGAATAAAACGTTTTTCTCAGAAATCTATTCTTTAGTATCTCAATAGTTATATCCTTCTTGAATTCAATGTTTATGAATAAAACTTTATTCACAATTACGGGAGTACTTACAACTTGATGTTTTGATTTTATGTAATTAGGATTGTTTTAATGTTGCTTCTTTTCTCGAAAATAAAATTTGTAGATGTTTCATTGAGATTGTTTATTTTATTAATTATTTCGTCTGTTTTTTTTTTCATTTGTAATGTAGACATTCGATAATGTCACCTTGTTATTAAGTGATGTAGTTGGATTTACAACAATATGCAGTGGTCTTGCACCATTGGAAGTTGTAAGTCTACTTAATAAACTTTATTCAGTATTCGATGGACTTACAGAAAAACATAAAGTTTACAAGGTAAGAATTATTTTATAAATAATAACTCTAGGAGATAGTTTTGATTTATAAAGACTAATGAAATAGTGAATTTTTTTGCGCTGGAACTATAACAATAGTTTTGAGTTTCTTTAATGCTTTTTGTTCTTGTGAAGTCAGCTGAATATTGTCTTTCTTCCGTTGAGTAAGCAATACTATGGTTTTATTTTATTCTGGCAGTTTTGAAGCGTCACTTGTATTGTAATTTAATCCTTTTAGGAGTAGGTGTTGTTCTATGTTTGTTACCACTGACGTTATCACTGTGATTACATCTCAGTCCTACAAGATGTCGGTCGCGGCTCGGATAGCTCAGTGGTAACGTCTCTGACTGTGAAGCTGGGTGACACGAGATCGAATCCGTCAGGGAGCACCGGTTTTCTCAAGATTACAGGTAAACCTTGCTGACGAGTGCCAAGTAGAACGAAACCCGGGTCCAGGGTTTTCTGTCGACTAACAACAACCACCATCGAATATACATGAATTGTTGTAAAAAGAGCCATGACTTGCAGAGTTAAACGTTCAGATGGTTTTTAGTTTTAGTTTTCAAATATTTTGTTTTAAAATTTGATTTTTGGGTTATGTAGTGTAGGTTTAACTAGCTGAGTTGTAAATATAGCCTTTACACTATGAATATAACTCGAATTCATATAAATAAGTTTATAGTTAGATATTGAATTGAATCATCAACCTTATACTATGGTATCTAATCCATATAATCACCTATTGATAAGTGTTCAAATAGAATACAAGGAATCGATTAGGTATTAATGCTTCATGTAACAAGATAAATATTAAAATAGACACTTTTAATTAGATTAATGTCAAATTTTATGTTCATTGCAATTCTTACTTAAAGAATTATTAAATTATATGTATCTAAGGATTAGTATCAGAAGGGGGTTTTGTGGAGATTGTAGTAATTTAAACAGTTGAGATCATGAGTCAATTCAAGCTAGACCACCATGAAAAATCTGGAAGCATTGCATGGCTGTTTCGTCCTATTGTGGGACTCCTCGGCGGTGCGAATCCACGACCCCATCTCGCGGGATTCGAACCCGGGACCTATCAGTCTCGCGCCAAGCGCATAATCAACTAGACCACTGAACCGACCGGCATCCAATGGTGTTAATGTTTAACTTCAAATAATTCACGAAAATGAGCGACACATTCACCATTGTTATCAGTGAGTTACAATCTCATGACAGACCTGGTTGAACTCCACTGGTCACTGCTTCTCACTAAAATTCCATGATATATATCTTGAAGCCAGTCACTAGTGAGCATATGTTGATTAATATCAGAAGAGGTTTTGTGGAGATTGTAGTAATTTCAACAGTTGAGATCATGAGTTAATTGAAACTAGACAATTTATTGTTATCCCGGTAAACTATTGAAAACTGAAGAACATTAAACAGTTATATCTTTTTCTAGTTTGGGATTTTCAGCTTTACTTACATACTAATTAACAAATCATATTATGAATTGACTGAAAATCTTTAAATCTCGTACTTTTGAAAAACGTCTCAAACTATAACAAAAACATCTAGCTATCTATTGATAACTAGTTTTTTTTGAATTCAATGAAGAAACTATGGTAACTCACTTATCGATATGTTTACACGTACTAATTAATAATACATTTAAAAATAGGTTCCTATGATAAATCATTGGATTACTTATTGTAAGTTAAGTGGTACTTAGAAACTATTTATTTTACGAATATTTTGTAATATAAAACAATGGAAGTCATTTAAATTAAAGAGCCATGGAGTTTTATAGATGAGAATTTTTATATTTTGAATGCACTAATGTTATCCTATGGTGTTCATCAATCAATTAGTGTGAAATTAGTTCTTCCTAAATGTTAGTATCTAAACTTATGATAAGCTATACAGCTCAACAATATCCGTTTCTGTAATTAATAGAATATTAAGAGAGATGATAACAATACATTACTTTAAGTTAACTGAAAATAAAAGAACTTTCAGACCTAAAATAATCCAGTATAATGGTCAAGTAAAATCATTGTGAAACCGCAAGTTTATAGGTAAATGTATCCAAATTGAGAAATCATATAATAAAATAAAAATTATTTGATATTAATTATCTAAAAAGATGAAAGTAAGATAAGTAGGAAACTTGAATTAATTATCTTTCAAATGTTTTATGAATTGATGAACTCAAGGGACGTTTGAGAACTGTTCATACTAGAGAATTGTGATTTACTATTTAGAAGAATAAATGAACATGACATTAGTCTCTATTCAGTGATCAGTCAATTGTAGATAAATTTCAGTCTTACAGAAGGTCGATTAATGTCCAGATAACTCAGGAGTAACATATTTGACTGTGAAGCTGGATGACGAGGATTTGGATCTCACAGTGAGAATTAGTTCTTTCAAGATTACGGGTACGTCATGTTGGTTAGTGCCAAACAGCAAGAAAACTAAATTAGGCTGGTTTCTCTCTTGACTACTGTCAGCCAACTAACGTCACTATCTTCTGTCTTGTACACTTTTATTTAAGTTTTTTTAATTATCCATTTAGTGTATTTTTTAGAGTGAATTTTGTTTTATAAAATGTTGTACTGTCCGTCTATCAGTAAAAAAGCTTATATCCCCATACTATTTTTATCAGATATGGGAGAAAGCAACATCAGAATAAGGAAGTACTACTAAAAAGATATTTTGTAAGAATTCCGTTAAAAAACAAACAAACATAGGAATGTTTGTTAGAAGGGTAGTGAATTTTTCAAACATGAAATCACCAGGCACTTGATAGATGATTAATAGACAGAATACGAACATCTGTAAAAGATTTAAAATAATTGACAAGCAGTTATTGCCAATTTTACTTCATTTTACATAGGGAATAAAAAACTATAACAATCATTGCCGACTTGATCTATGTATACGGAAAAGAAACGAGAAAAACCATTCTTTTTTTATCATGAGGATAATGATTAAAATCACTTAATGTTTTATTTCAACCATAAATTTATTGATGTTCAGTTATTGACTTGATTTTGTTTCTAGCTTATTTTCATCTATTATAAACCCGTTTTATTGGTAACAAATAGGAAGTGATTTTTTTCATCATAGTCACTATTAGGAATTACAACACTACCCCTATTATGTAATATTGTTTTCTTAAGAGATAAATAACTCATTGATGACAATGGTGAATGTGTCGCTCAATTTCATGGATTGGTTGAAGTTAGACATTAACACCGTTGGATGCCGGTCGGTTCAGTGGTCTAGTGGTCAAGGGATCACGCGCGAAACTGATAGGTCCTGGGTCTGAATCTCGCGGATGTGGGATCGTGGATGCGCACTGATGGGGAGTCCCACAATAGGACGAAACGGCCGTGCAGTGCTTGTAGATTTTCCATGGTGGTCAATCTTCAATTGACTCATGATCTCAACTATTGAAATTACTACAATCTCCACAAAACCCCATCTGATAAATATGCATCAATCCTAACAGTGTTTAATCAATACATTTTGTGTCTTATTCTTTCATTATGACTTCTAATCCTGTTTCAAACATCTAGTTCAATCGTACTAACTAAATTATATCAAATCCTTGTAATTTTTGATTGAATAGCTCGTTGTAATTCTAAACTGTTTTATACCTTATGTAAAGCTTTGAAATATAATGAATTTATTCTATTCAGTAAATCCTGTTACAATGTTAAGGATTTAATAATCAATCAGCTTATAAATAAATTATATCCCAAGTAATATCCCAATGAGTACAAAAATTAAATTTTCTGACGTTTCATGAATTGATGTAAGCCATTTCTTCAGAGAATAAATAATTAAATCATGATTCATTGAAGTTTGAATAGTACAACGGAACAACAAGAATATTATATGATCAGCCCTGTTTTTTTAATTATTTATTTTAACTTTAACACATAGATATTGGTACAGGGAGGCACCAAATACATATGCGCCACACAAATCTCATTTGATATGTGTGAGGGCTGTGATACTGCCCAGGTGCCCAAAGCAAAGCAGGTGGTTTTCTTAGGGGGTCACACCCGGAGCTTTCGACATGAAGGTTTGATCCACAAGTCAGTGGAGCAACGTCAGGAGATGCATTCCCATGGTAGCCAGTGACCAACGATTGGTTCATACGCCATTTGTTCCTTCAGGATACTGGAGCCCATATGCTTTGGAATGAAGGTTTTCCAACTCCCTTAAGTGGACTCACCATGTCCACCAACCCGGTTAAAGCACCGGACATTCGCTTTTTGTTCTTTCAATTTCGTAAACAATACCGCTGCCACGAGAAGGCAGTGAGTAAAACTTCTCTGGTAGAGGCTATGGAAGTCATACTCGCATACTATTCTTGTTGTTTCGTTGTACTATTTAAACTTGGATTAATTTTGATTTAGTTATTTATTCTCTGAAGAAGTGACTTACACTGAGTTACGAAACATCATAAAATCTAATTTCTCTACTCATTAGGATATTATAAATATATTAATTAATTTATAACAATCTATCCAATGCTCAATTTATTCGAAATTATCAAATCAAACCTTAATAACGGATACCTACAAAAATCGGTCAAATTATATGAAATATACAATCTGTTAGTTATTATTATTTTAACATTGAGAGATGTAAAGTATAGAAAATGAATCATTTTTCCTCTTCTTTAAGAAAACCATTAAAACTACCTTATATTTTGAAAGGCATCTTTTTCTCTTTTTTAGTGTTCATCAGTTGTTTTTAGATGATTTCAATAGAAATTGACATTTATGATTAGTGTATGTGAAAATATACATATTTAATGAATGACTTATATTGTCTATGTTAAATATAGTTTTCAATATCTTTCACGTAATTTTCTATCAGAATATAATGATTAGCTTAGATTGGGTGATACTGTTTATATTTTATTCTATTGACTACAAATTGAAGTCAATATATATATATATATATATATATATATATATATATATATATATATATATATATAGCACGGGACTCCTCAGCAGTGCGCATCCACGACCCCGCCCCCCGTGAGATTCGAATTTAGGACCTATCAGTCTCACGCGTGATCACTTAACCATTAGACCACCGAACCGACCGGCATCCAACGATGTTAATGTCTAACTTCAACCAATCCACGAAGTTACGCCACCGTACACCATTGTCTTCAGTGAGTTGGTATCTCACAACAGACCTGGTTGAACTCCACTGGTCATGGCTTCTCACTAGCACTGCTGAGGAGTCCCATATTGGGACGAGACGGCCGTCCAGTGCTTCCAGGTCTTTCACGGTGGTCAAACTTCAATTGACTCACGATTTCAATCAGTGAAATTTCTAAAATTTCCACAAAACTCCTTCTGGTAATTAATTACTTAGTTAATGAATAAAATTTAAACTAGAAACTATGATGTTCTTTGATATTTATGTAGTTATTTCTTGTAATGTTCTTCTTGAAGATAACAATTAGTTTATTAGTGAAATGTTTATTATCGATGTTCACGTTTGAATAAGTGTCACGATAAGAATTTAAACAGCTGATTGATTTTCAGTTAGTCTGTGAAAGCGATATCATTTGAACATTGAACTATTTTATAGGGAATGTAGGAAAAGTCAGTTGATGATGGTTTTGTAGTAAGAGGGATAAATATGTTTTTAGTTATAATTTTTATTAACATATTCAAGTTATTTGTTAGACTTCACTTGGAAAACATTTTGGTTCTGGACTGAAATCTACTTTGTAAGTATTAAGAGAAGGTGATTAGTAAAATAAACATTCCATACTAGTTTAACAATCTATGGTAATATTAAACATTTATTTCCGTAAAGAGAAATGTCAGTTCTTCCAGTCATTATTATATTATCGATTCAATAAAGTGGAAAGAGTGATCTACCTTTTGAATCGTAACTAATTTTTAATATAAATTGATTGTCAAGAAATATTTTAATAAGTTATTGTCTTACTTCATAGGTCTTAGCTTCCAACAAGAGGTCTGAGAAATCCTCGTGACATGTGATTTTTACTGGGAGTAGCAAACATCAGCTCGTGATTCACATACAAATGTATTAAAAAACCCATTTGTCTTGATATTATTTATTAAGTGAATGATCATTTCTTAAAATTAGGTTGAAACAATTGGTGACGCTTACATGATAGCATCAGGATGCCCATCACGTACAGATTATCATGCTCCATTTATTGCTGAGATGGCACTCGATATGGTTGAATCAGTTCAAACAGTTAAAGATGAATCTAAAGAACCACCAGAAAGTTTACGAATACGTGTTGGTAAGTCAAATAACTGGATTATCTTTCAGTGGGTTTTTTTCTCAAACAATTTGATTTTTAATTAGTGAAAGAAAATCAATTTTTATTAATTATGGTTCTATTTTTTTACCGTTCAGATTTATTGTTACACTGATCGATAGAAAAATGTAACCATTGTACCATTTGTACAATTTTGTATCCTAGAATGCAAAAATGTAACAGTATTTACCATTGAATTAGCAGACTTATTTTTGATACGGTTGGAGGGATTTTATAGAAGGTATTATATCTCATATATATATTACTACTTGAAATCCATCAGAAATGGTGTGTCTATCAGCATCAAGTCCATTCCGTTTAATGTTCAATTCAGTGATTTTATCACTGTACCATTCGGCTAGTTTTTAGTATCTTGTGTAGATAAGATATACTTACTAATTGATTGCTTAGTAGTAAATAGTTCCGCATTGTTTAGTTAGTAATGTTGGTCAAAATCTTTCGTCAATGAAGTTATGATAGAATCACTGAAATAAATTCATAATAAATATACTTTTCATAATTCAAATGTAAATAATAACATTAAATAGTTCATTCTATTTGTTTTGAATTTCTTAAATAAAATAGGAAATATAACCAGCATATAATACAATATTATTAAATAATTGGCCGAAATTATTATTTGATTTAACTTATCGATTTGCTATTGTAATCATGATCTGAACTAAGTAAGACTGTCAATGGAAATAAAAAATCACTGGACGGCCGTTTCGTCCATACATGGGGTTCCTCAGCAGTGGACATCCATGTCTCCGTACGGGAGAATCAAACACATGACCTTCAGTTTTCCGCTCAAACGCTTAATCTCCACGGTAATGAGTTGGTATCTAATGGTGTTAGTGTCTAGCTTCAATCAGTCCACGACATTGCGCAACCATCTTTCATTGTCCTTGGTAGGTAACCGCCTCACATCCATCACGGATTGACTTCCCTGACCACGGCTTATTACTATAACTATGAAACTTTCCTCTTAAATCTAGTCACTAGTAAGCATACTATAGGTCTAACTTAAATCAGTTCATTATTTCAATGAAGTTCAACAAATTTCATGTCTTACTGACAATTATCAGTTTTTGATAGTGTGTAGTGATCATTGGTACACTTAAATAACTAAACAACATCATTACAATAAAAAAGAAATCTCTATAAATTACTGTATTCACTTGAAAAAAAGTAGATTGTTAGGATAAAATAATAATATGAATACTAAGTGGTACTGAATTTCTTTATGATCACTTAATGAATGAAAGAATAAATAACATAATATACAATTTGAAAGATATTTAACAAAATAAATGGAATGAACAACAACTGCATAAACAATAACAAGAAAGAAAGAACGTAGGAACAACAAGGAAACTATAAAAATAAGCTTTTGTGTGTGTGTGTGTAGTTCACTAATTAATTTGGATTTTTTCCATTAACTACCAGGGTAGTTTCATTAAATTGAAACTGAAAATTATACATTTTATTCTTTTAACTCTTTCCATTAACAAATACATATTCTATGTAAACTTTTTAAATTGAATAAGCTTTCTGTTCATTTGAATCTAAGTAAGTTATTTCTACGAGCTTATTAGTTTACGAAGTGTCATTATACAACAATATTAAACAATAGTTAAGATTCTGTTCTAAATATCATTGGTTCATCATTTAAAAATCCTTATTAATGTTGATATAGAAACTATACCAGTTAAGTACGTTAATGGGTATCTGAACTTAAAAGCTCAATAGATACTGAGTTGAATGTTGCAATCAAAGTATAATGAATTCAAGTCATAATCTGAACATTTATGTATTTCCAGTTGATGAGCTCTAAGTGGGACGAAACGCAATCATAATTTGTGTATGTTTAACAGACTCTGTTGTAAAATTAATTAATGCAAATGAACGAAGAAAATTCTTTTCAATAATTTCTCATCAGTTTCTACAATTATCTCATATCCAAATTAATAATCCTAAAAATTGGCCAGATTTAAAGCAGACTGCATCATTTAAAATTATAACATGTGAATTAAGGATTGTTGTTTGTCATATAATACCTACATACTGTCGAATCTGTATTGAAATTAATGCGGAACAATCGTATATCCATGGAGGTTTTGCAAATCTTTGAAATCTATCCTATATGATGAGAATTGGTTGGTTAAATCTATGCTATCTTCAAAAGAATTTATTTATTTTACTAGACATTGTACAGTATAGATGATTCGCATTAAAACACAATTGTATGCGCGAAGAATGTTCTTCCCAATAATTTCTCATCAGGTTCTTCAATTAGAAATCCAAATTAATAATCCATAAAATTGGCCACATTTAAGGCAGACTACTTCATTTAAAATTATAACATGTGAATTAAGGATTGTTGTTTGTCATATAAAATCAAATCAAATCGCTAATATTGAGACTGATTAATATGAAGCGTTAATTTGAATCAGTTTATAAGTTAAATGGAATTGGGATGTTGATAGGGACGAAACGGCCATCCAGTGCTTTCAGGTTTTCCATGGTGGTCTAGCTTCAATTGGCTCATGATTTCAACTATTGAAATTTCTAAAAATCTCCACAAAACCCCTTCTGGTATTGTTTTTATTTTTAAAAAATATTCATCTATTTATGTATTTAGGTGTACATTCAGGTCCAGCCGTTGCTGGTGTTGTAGGTGTAAAAATGCCACGTTATTGTTTATTCGGTAGTACAGTTACAACATCGGAACTAATGGAACAAACTAGTTCAGTAAGTTATTATATTTTCTTACACAAAATGAGTAAAGAGATAAAAGTATATGCACTTGTATGCATGTATGTACGCACATAGTTTACGATTTACTGACTTCATTTACGACTGTTAAGCCTCATGGAAGAGCATACGTTGTCCACCACGATTCTGCAACAAACTCTGTCCTGGGATCTCATTTCAAGTTGTTTTCAGTTGGTATTCATTCTTTTAATGTCTGCCTCCCATTCTCATTACGGTATATATATATATATATATATATATATATATATATATATATATATATATATATATATATATATATATATATATATATATATATATATATATATATGGGATCAGTGACAAAGACTGATTATAAATATAGATAAAATTAAGCTTTGATATCCTTAGTGTAAAGTAAAAATTTTGTTAACACGAGCTGATATATTAGAAGAATTTTATTCGCAAGGCAGTTGGACGCAACATTAAACCACCAAAACAATAATGAGATCTTGTCAAAACCTGGGTTATAAGGTTATGGTGAAGGATTGCTCTGATCAGCAGTCTGAAGGTCGCTCGTCCACATTCAAGTTCAAGCTTAGCTTTTCGTTTTACCTTCAATTATTATCATAGTATCAGTTCTGTAGATGATTTAAAAATATTCTTTCAACTTCCTATTTACAATTTTGCGATGCACATTATTCAATGTTAAAACTCAGTACAACTTACAGTGTTTGCATATTGTTATTAATAAATAATTATAAAAGGCAAAAGGAATGGTATGTTTTTTTTTCAATACTAAAGGTTTATATAAGATAGATTCTGATTTAAGTATCATTCAGTCTTTGAGATTCAAAGTTCTTAGATTCGATCCCATTGTGGAATTCTGCTTGCACAGTATTTTGGAGTGCTTGTATATATACAATTCATTTAAATCAGTAAAGACTGTAAATACTAAAAACAAAAGGGTTTGCGATCTAATAGTGCGTAGTACACTAAATCTGTAAAATGCAGAAACTCTGAACTGATATATTGTACATTTGTAAATGCATACTTACGTAGATAATTTCACTTTTTGATGTAAGAACAAGAATAGGTGTATTTTTAGAAAAGAAGAATCAATTCATCAAGATTAATGTTTGGTGGCTTTTTTACCACTGATAATTACCACATCCTATTTCTTTCTCTTGTTTAACGGAATAAGGAAGTAAAAGACAACTTGATTTCTATGTTATGACACTAATGGTATTTTAATCAATTACATTCCATTATCATAAACAATACATAACAGCAATAAATATAATTTCAAATCAGATTATATTTGATAAATGTTTCATCTTGTGCTAGACTAAATTTATTTATTTCATAAAAAAGGGTGAAAAGAAAACTGTTGTGTCGCGGTAGAACTTTAAATACTCAATAATAAGTGTAAAACATTCAGCAGTCAACTAGAATGATAAGAAATAACTATACTACTACTGTTAATATGAGGGAAGAAACCTTATGACAACCCCCCCCCCAAGCGAATAAATATACGAAAACAATGCAGGTGATCGACAGGCGTTTGTAAAGCGGATTAGTGATTTATGAATATACAGAGTACGTAGCGAAAAACAAAGCACAAATGTGAAGGCTGATGATGAACCAGTTCACTTGAAACATAAATATCAAATATAGTTCTCATAAATATTATGTTTCTAACCTTATAAATGTGATGAGTGATTATTGAAATTGTTTAGAATCCTTAAATTCTTTCCGGTTATTTTCATTTTTCTTGTAAATCATGTAGTTTTTACATATGATGGTTGAGCCATCGTTATTATTAGAAAAATTGAATAACTCATTTAATCTATGCATCATTTTTTAATAAATTGACATTCGCTACAAAATTGTTGAATACCAAAAGAATAATGTTCATATTGTTTCGTCTGGGTTTTAAACTCATTCGAACTACTTATGAATGATTATACACGGAGTCGAGCCTATGGTTTTCAAGTTGTACTGTGTAGAAGTTACTTTTCAACTACTTTATCTAAATTCAATATTTACATATTCAAATATTTTCTTAAATTTTCCATATCATTTCAGTTGTATTTAATCATATAGTTGAATGGATTGTATTTCACTCAGCATACAAAATAAGAAAAATATAGTACAGTCATCATTTTTATTCAAACTTCTAAGATAATATCTTGTAAGCGATGATGGATAGTGGCTAGCAGTGGAATCCAGGACGCGCGTTTCGTCCTATTAGGGACTCGTCAGCTGGGTGTACCTGCATCTCAGAATTGATGTTCACTCTGAGACTCGAACCCAGTACCATTCGCTTCAAACGCCATCGCCTTATCCTCTTAGCTACTGACTCCTGATAGCCACTTGCCTGTGAAATGCGATGAATATAAATTCACTGATCAATTACAGTCTTAAACCTCAATGGGAAGATATAAGCCAACTAATGCCAAGTGAATTCCAAGATAATATTATGTACAAGAATGAATATAATTAATTGGAAGATATTCACCTACATCATATCTTGATACATCAATCTGAATAAATTTAATTAGTTAATTAGTTCATTCTACTTTCTTTATTCTATTGATTATAAACATCATGATAAACTGTATTGTCTAGAAATGTTCAATAAAGTTTCCCGTTGGTTATAGATATCAAAGAGGAAATAATTGTAGTAGTAAATACATTGGTACTCGTTATCGGTATACACTATAATGCCCTTAGGTTAACTCCATTTAATGTATTCCTCTATTTAATTTTGTACACAATTTATCGACTAAGTCAATTAAGCTATGATGATATAAAAAGTCGAATATGAAATTTACTGAACATCAATATATTCCAAACACTTACATGGCAATAGACAAACAGTAGTAATGAGTGGAATCATAAACGGCATGGCGACAACGTTATCCTATTAGGTGCGATTGAAATCACATAAATGAGGCAAAAAGTATATGAAGTATAAATGGGTAGATAGATGACTAATTAGACTACAGATAAAGATAGACATTAAACACACATTTATGTTCAAATAGAAAAGCACGCAACTAATTTAATGTCTAATGTTAAAGTAAAGTAACTAAAGTAGTCAAAAGGACACCCACACTTGATTGGCACAGTTTTATGTGACCACAGAGAGATTGATTTGTGGCGCACATAACGGGCGGCATCTGGGCTACCTGTTCCTGCCATCTAGATATTTCAACAAGTTATCTATTTTTGTTTGTTTTAATATATCATTATGTTTATTAATCGCATAACCTATTCTGCTGCGTTTCTGAAAAGTGTACAACCTTTCGTTGTCAAAGTTACAAAAAATTCAATAAGAGACAATGTGGTTGCTGGCGATATACAGCGAAAAGAATGCACATTATTCAGATGTTCATTTACTGAACTGCTAACATCTAACTGGCGATCATTCGATATTTATCGCCAGGACCGACCAAGAAGAAAGAAACGGAGACTTGTTGAAATACTTTGCGCTAAGAATTCTATATTGTACCAAAAATATAATATTGAATAAAGCTAATAATAATAATAATAATAATAATAATAATAATAATAGATCAAAGGGGCTTGGTACAATACAGCACAACTTCAGAAGTGATATTAAGTATGGACCTTAGTGTTAGTAGTATGACACTATCAGAATTTATTGGTTTACATCTTCAACATCGACCAATTATCAAATACAAATCAACAACAGTAACTTACAAAATAGAATAATTTTTTTGGCTAATTGTTTTATTGGCTTAGTTCATACTTTTATAAATCATCAAGAGTTTCTATAACTACTTCTGTTTAGCCTCAAAGAATACAAGTCAGTGTGAAAGCATATGAAAATCTTTTAAAATACGGTGTTTATGATTTAACTGAGAAGGGAAGAGTTGAATTAAAAGTGAGTAAAGTTTCATTTTCGTTTCGTTTTTGAGTTTGTTAAAATCGTTTATACTGAAATTAAGACAATTTTTTAGCATTTGATTGTTTGCTGAGTGGTGACACATATAATGTAAGTCAAGTCCATCTTGGTATTGATTTATTTCCACCGATCCCGTTGTAATACGGCCACTAGTTTAAGTGACTTGATTTCGCATGTACTATGTTGAGATGTCTGGTGGTAGCTGGAGGAAGTAGACGGGAACTCCTGAACCTTGATCAACAGAATTCTATCAGAACTGAAAAAAACTTGACATTTATGACATTGGTTATTTCTCAATGATCAATCAGTTGTAAATACATCTCAGTCCCACATGTCAGTTAAGGCCTGGATAGTTCAGTAGTAACGTCCCAGACTGTGAACCTGAGTAATGCACAACGGAGTCAGCCGAAGAGCATCGATTCCTTCAAAGTTATAGGTACACCTTGATAACTGATGTCAAATAGCACGAAACATAAGTCAAACTGGGTTCCCTGTCGACTAAATCCAACTAACATTTTGTGTCTGAATATTATTTTGAGTATATTCATGAGAAAATCTATTTCTTTATTTAGAAAGATAATATTCTATTCAAACACTTGCATCCGAAATGCTTCTAATTAATTTATTCTTGACTAAACAATCACAACAATTTTCGTTCCGATTGAACAAATGCGTGACAACCACGACTTAATCCCTAAGGGTATTAACACGCTGGCTTTTAAGGCCGTAGGTATTTATTATGACGAGTGATGTACGAAATCCGATACTGATACACAAAGTGCCACACGCTAAACTCCCCAAATGACTACTTGAGCGAGAACAAAAGAGTGAACGAGAAAGTATATTGGGCTACTGAATAAAATGCAAAAATACTGATTTATATAGGTACAACTCTATTCCTAAAGGAATCAGTTCACTACTTAGCCAATGAAAAGCACTTGTCTTTCAGATCACTTCTGATTGCCGTCAATTGACATTTTCATTTGGTTACTTCTGATTGTCTTACCATGTCAATATTGGGTCTCAGTTTCAATGTGGACGTCAACCCTGGGATACAGTTACATCTAGATGACAAGTAACACGTCAGATAAGATGAACGTGATGGATTTCACTGCTTATTACTCTTCAAAATATACTTAATTTCTAAGAGTAATCATCACCAAGAAATCTATACAACAGAGGCTGATCAAATTTCAACTCTGAATATCGACAGTCAAAAATATACGATTCTTCACAAATAATCATATGAAATAAATTGTTCAGTCAGTTCATACAAGCATTTTAACCGTTCGGTTAATATGCTACTGTTTTCTTTGCAATTATGTAAAAGCAGAAACAAATTTCAGATAATAATTCAGTGATTAGTTAACTTAATAAATATGAAGAACCTAAATCAGTTTTGAAATAAAAGGAATAAAGTAAAAACCAGTTAAAAGCTACTAATCACATGACGAACACTGTACTTAATAGGGTTTTTTTTAAACTAAATACTATTCAGTTCATTTTGTATTGGTTGCTTCAATCTTCCTATTGATGTTTAGGACTGTGATCGATCAGTCTCTTATTGGCATACGTGAATCCTGAGCGGATTGTATCGGTATTGCCTCAAGTCATAATCATTATAAGCTGAGATGATGGTGGCTAACAGTGGAATTCAGAACGCGCGTTTCGTCCTTTTCAAAACTCGTCCAGGAGTGAACACCAACTCATGAATGCAGGTACACCAAGCTGACGAGTCTCAAATGGGACGAAACGCGCTTCCTGAATTCCACTGGTAGATACCATCATCTCAGCTTAGAAATACTGTTCACTATTAAATTATGTAAAATAAGATATTTCATTCGAGGTAAGCATAAGCACAGAACTGCTGATTTACATTGTGAACTTAATTTCTATCCATGATTATCTGATAAATAATTCACTTGAAACATCTTGATTGAAAATCTTACTTGTAAGTAATAGCTTTGATAACCTAAAATATTTGCATTGATACACTCACTTGACCATTGATTCCATCTGACAAATTTTATTCGTGAATAATTTGAAATATAATTTTTTCCGGTAAATTATTCGTTCATATCAGTAACTGATTGGTCAACTGAATCATCCAATTTTTTGTACATTTTTAGTTGTTACATTAACAACAGTGTTTTTTCTTGTAGAAGGAATCACTTAGACTATTGGGAAATATTATTCAAAGTGAAAATTTCATTTTCTAGTTTACTATTCGTATATTAACTTCCTTTATAATCGGATCAGATAAACACCGAGATTTCCTCAAGTATATTAACTCCAGTATAGGATTTTGGAGATGTTTATATCTTATTGAGGTCACTAACATATCTAAGTTGGACAACCATTGAAAAAAATATATATTAAACGATGACTTCGGGAGTCGATCTAAGCTAAGCCACTATTGAAAACCTGGAAGCACTGAACAGCCGTTTCGTCCTCAGTAGTACGCGCCCTTGATCTCGCAAGCGTGACTCGAGCCCAAGACCTACCGGATGGGCACTAATATGACGTTTCATACTAGGACGAAACGGCCGTTCAGTGCTTCCAGGTTTATATATATATATATATATATATATATATATATATATATATATATATATATATATATATATATATATATATATATAATTTATATTTATAGGGCTGTAACATTCATACAAGACAATGATTATTGCTAAAAATAATTTTTCCCATTATTTATTAAAAGGATGGTGGTACAATATTAACTTATTGGTTAAATGGTAGATCAAATTCTTCGGATGATGAGAAAACTACTAAATTCTTAGATGAATTAAATACTGAACGTGAAAGAATTGCCGATTCCAATATGGCTTCAGCACATCAACGTACTGGTGAAAGCTGGGAATCTGTAACAGCTAGTCGTTGTAGTTCCGCTAGAACATTGGCATCAAAACGTAGTTCAATGTCATTATCACAACGTGCTAGTTTAGCCGATCCAGGAATTGATCTAAAATCAATGACAAGATTAAAAAGTTTAGCACAAATTAATGAATATAATAAACGTCAAAGTATTGCAAAGTAGAAATTGAAACAAACAAACAAACTAACAAACAAACGAGAAAATCCCTCAATGAATAAACAATGACAATATAGAAACATTTAAAGATAAAAAGAGAGAAAAGTGAATATTTATTATTATTATTATTATTTTTGTTGGTTTTGTTTTCATTGTTTCGTTGTGCTTATTATTCTCTTACTTCTTTTAATTATTAAGAGAAATACAACAACAAACATTTGATTGAACATAATTGAGATGAAATATGTTTATCCAATTAAATGAGGAGAATGTTTATTTAGAGTTATTATTTGTATGTATTTGATTAACTGACACATTATTATTATTATTATTATTATTATTATTATTATTATTATTATTATTATTATTATTAATATTAATATTATTATTATTATTATTGTTATTATTATTATTATATTGATAGTTTCAGAGGAATCATTAATAACTTTTCAATTAATGTAATTTATTAATTGTTAATATGATTTCATTTATTGATAAATAACTAGAAATAATTAAAGATAATTACATTTTATTGATTAGTATTTTAATAATAATAATGATAATAATAATAAGATAACTTTTCGATTGTTCAAATGAATCAATCAAATTTTAATCAATTAATAATATACAATAATTTAATATGACCAAATAATATAAGCCTACTGGAATGTATTAGTATTGAAAATAAAACTATTAGACAGAAGAATTAATATCGAGGCAATACGTACAGGATGTACATATGTCAATATGAGACTGATCATTTGCAGTCCTAAATATAAATGGGAAGATTCAAGTAAACTATACCAAGTGAAATTAGATGAATAGATTATTTATAAAATTAAATTATGCGGTTAATATATAAAATATTAAAACAAAAAAAAAGATGATAAAATGATATCAGTGATTAGAGGAAATCACTTTGTAGGTTGCTCACTTACTTACTTACTTACTTACTTACTTACTTACTTACTTACTTACTTACTTACTTACTTACTTACTTACTTACTTACTTACTTACATACATACATACATACTTACTTACTTACTTACATACTTACTTACTTACTTACTTACTTACGCCTGTTACTCCTCGTGGAGGAGCATAGGCCGCTCACCGGCATTCTCCATCCAAGCCTGTTCTGGGCAATCCTTTCCAATTGTTATTCATCCTTCCCATATCTGCTTCTATTTCCTGACGTAATGTGTTCTTTGACCTTCCTTCTTTCCGTTTCCCTCCAGGATTCCAAGTTATGGCTTGCCTCGTGATGCAGTTTGATGATTGGTGTAATGTATGTCCTATCCATTTCTATCGCCTTTTCCTACTTTCCTCTTCATCTGGAAGCTGGTTTGTTCTCTCCCACAGAAGGTTGTTGCTGATGATATCCGGCCAATCGATGTTGAATCTCTTGTTTAGACAGCTATTTATAAATACTTGTACCTTCTTAATTGGTTGTAGTAGTCCTTCAAGTTTCAGCTCCGTACAGTAGGACTGTCATGACATTCGTATTGAAGATTCTGACTTCGATATTGGTTGATAGTTGTTTTGAGTTCCATATGTTCTTCAATTGTAGGAATGCGACCCTTGCTTTGCCAATCCTCGCCTTTACATCTACATCTGAACCTCCTTGTTCATTGATTATGCTTCCCAGGTATGTGAAGGAATCTACATCTTCCAGAGTTTCTCCATCAAGAGTGATTGGATTGCTGTTCTCCGCTTTGAATTTGAGGACCTTGGTTTTCCCTTTGTGTATCATGAGACCTACTGATGCAGAGACTGCTTTTACACTAGCTGTCTTTGTCCGCATCTGTTCGTGTGTATACAATAAGAGGGCCAGGTCATCTGCGAAGTCCAAATCGTCTAATTGATTTTAAGCTGTCCATTGTATTCCGTGTTTTCCCTCAGATGTTGAGGTCTTCATAATCCAGTCGACCACCAGAAGAAAGAGGAAGGGAGAGAGTAAACAACCTTATCTGACTCCGGTCCTTACTTGGAATTGCATCTGTCAGCTGTCCTCCATGCACGACTTTGCACTGTAGTCCGTCGTATGAGTTCCGCATAATATTGACAATCTTCTCAGGAACTCCTTAGTGTCGAAGAAGTTTCCATAACGTCCTCCTATCTACAATGTCAAACGCCTATTCATAGTCAATGAAGTTGATGTACAGCGACGGGTTCCACTCAACTGATTGTTCGACGATGTCGCAATTTGGTCTGAGCACGACCGATCCCTATGGAATCCAGCTTGTCGATCTCGAATCTGGGTGTCTACTGCGTCTTTCATCCAGTTCAGCAACACTCTGTTGAAGACTCTCTCTGATACTGACAGTAGTGTGATGTCTTTGTATTTTTCACATTTGCTCAGAACTTTCTTTGGAATCTTGATGAGGTGTCCTTCTTTCCAGTCCGTCGGCACTTGTTCCTCCTCCCAAATCTTTTGGAATAGAAGGTGAAGCATATTTGTAGTTACTTCGATGTCTGACGTGAGTGCCTCAACTGGTATGCTGTCCGGTCCCACTGCTTTCTCGTTCTTGATTTGTCTGATGGCTATCTGATTTCTTCGGTCGTTGGTGGATTGACATCTATAGGAAGATCTGTGTGTGCTGCTTCGATGTCCGATGGATTCATTAGTGCTGACCTATTCAAGATTCCCTCGAAGTACTCTACCCATCTGTTCTGCTGTTGTTGAATTTCAGTGATTGGCCTGCCTTCTTTGTCCTTTACCGGTCTCTCTGGTTTACTATATTTCCTTGCTAGTTTCTTCGTTGTATTGTAAAGCTATTTCATATTTCCTCCTCTTGCAGCTTTTTCCGCTGTCGTTGCTGGTTCTTCCACGTATTTCTGCTTCTCGGTTTTAATGCTTTTCTTCACTTGCTTGTTTGCTTCTATGTACTCAGCTTGTGTTTGAACTTCCTCTGCTCGTGTTTGGCTGTTGTTAATTGCCGTCTTCTTGTTCTTCCTTTCTCTGATCTTGTCCAGTGTTTCTATAGAGATCCATTCCTTATGATGATGCTTCTTGAGGCCCAGAACCTCCTGACACTTTGGAGTCAATGCTTCTTTGATACCTTCCCAGTTTTCATCCATAGTAGTTCCTTCTTCTTTCAGTGGATTCTGTAAGGCTTGCAACCTATTGTTGAAAGTTATCTTGAATTCGTTGAGTTTGTTAGTATCTCGAACGAAGGCTGTATTGAACCTTTGTAATGCTAATTGATTTTAGATTTTATGTTAGTAGGAACTATTTAACAAGACATATTTGTAATTCTAAATGAACTGACCGTTTTCCTGTGTTTCTCAATAGTCAATGAGGTATCATTGACTTCTCAGACCTATTCGATTGATGGTTTGAGATTCTGTCTCATGAAAAAAATCACTAGTTCGATTTCATATGAAGAGCAAAAATTAAACCTAACAGTCAAGTTTCAATTGAATTAATTTTTCTGGTTAGCTAACCAGAAATCTAAAGTCAAAGCTGTGGGACGGCCCCCAGAAAGCGCAGTGAAGCCTTCAGAGGCTTTAGAGGATCCAAAAAGATCCAATCTGATAAGAACCTGAAATTTCTAGAATGTCAACGTCACTTGCTACAATCGGACAATTGTATAACTTTCTATTTGCGGATTAACTGGATTATAATGATGTTATAACTTATACCATCAACTATAAATATTTCTGTTTTTCTGTACATTTTTGACATTTACTCAATAACGGCTTCTCATGCCTTCTTTCTTTTTTTGATTTGAGACCGTGGGTTTTCTACACGTTCGAGTGCCGACAGCCGTATACCGTATTAGCCGTAATCAAGTACAGGACGTAACAAAAGCTGTCTTCGGTTTAATGTCTCATTCTGAATAATATATATGTAGTCAGGTTTTTTATTAGATTTCAGAACTCTTAAATACTAGAATAGTTATGCAGAAATAGTGAGATAAAGCACATCTAAACCGAATAATTTAGACTCATAACTTTTGACTTTAATATATCTGACAACTATTTTTTAGATAAAAACTGTATTAAAAGTTAACGCTCAATTTATTGTTTTTTGTTGATCTCTCTAAACTGATTTGTTGTCGAGAGATTTGTTGAACATTGAGTTAGCTTACGCTACAAACTGATATCGAGGTAAAAAGAAATAAATAGTTGGTTTGTTCTAGTTTGAGACTTCTTAACTATGAACACTTATCATTTACACGGTAGCGACAGAACAGAAGGTATACAGATGTCATGGTGAAAGCTTGATTATTAAATCACTGAGTTACTTCACATTTCCAACTTTAATCAATCCATAACATGGAGTGATTGTAATACTAAATCATATATAGAAACGATAACAATAAAGATTGTGTAACGTCCACAGGATATGAGTTACTTAAGAAGAGGTGTAAAACTAGCGGTATATATTATAATAAGCTAATTTAAAATCCAAAGGGTTTGTAGAGAATGTTATATTGTATAAATTACATCCATACTAGGACGGAACAGCCATCCAGAACATCTTAGTTTTAAATGTTTGTCTAGATAAAGTTAATCTATTGTGAACCATAAAACTGTTGAGAATACTTGTTTATTTCATGAATAAAAATTAAAAGTATTTAGAAAATTATGTGAAATATTATCATGAACAAATGATAGTGGGAAAGTAAACAGATAAGATAAACACAATTGATTGATCATTGAGTGGTGATCAATGTCATCTGTGTCAAGTCCTTATTAGTGCAGATAGAATGCTATCGACCATGTTGCAATGTGGCCAGTCTAGGTGGCTCGACACTGCAGGCACTATTGTGAGATTAGATGGTGGTTGGAGGTAGTCAACAAGAAACCCTGGAACCGGGTTTCGTGCTACTTGACACTTGTCAGCAAGGTGTACCTGTAATATTGAGGGAACTGGTGCTCCCTGACGGATTCGATCTCGCGTCACCCAGCTTCACATTCAGAGACGTTACCAGTGAGCTATCCGGAACAGCCATCCAGAACTTCTTAGTTTCAAATATTTGTCTAGACAAGGTTAATCTATTGCGAACCATAAAACTGTTGAAAATACTTGTTTATTTCATGAATAAAAATTAAAAATATTTAGAAAATTATGTGAAATATTATCATGAACAAATGATAATGGGAAAGTAAACAGATATGATAAATACACAGCTGAATTATATATTGTAAAAAGCATCGTAACGCTGACTATTTGTTAGATTTTTTATAGTTTACCAAAATAGTTATTAAATGCACTTCTTGTATATTTTTGTGTATGTGCATTCAACTCCCTTTTCAAGGTCAACACTATTTTAAAATTTACTGACAAAATCAAATATTGTCTTCACAACCAATAAGAATTCACTTGACCTAATCTATGCAACAAATCATAAAATTATCATATAAGGGTAATATTTGTAATCAATTAATAATAACGACACTTGAAATGGTGATGGTGATAATATAAACAAAATCATTTATTTTCTTTGTTACGTTTTTCTCTCGTTTATTCACTGTTTAAAAGAGATAGAGAAGAAATGCTTTTACACAGTAATTATTTTATAGAATGGTTAATAGTAAGCTAGGGGACTAGGAATGACCCACTAGAAATTAGTAGTGATAATCATATTATTAAGTGTGAAAATTAGATTTACATTTACCTTAAACTAAAAATCTGTATATATTAAGCTTTGACTCGGTTATTTATGGAAGAAAAGTAGTGAACTAAATTTAATAATTTTTCTCAAAATACTTGATAGATAATCCTTGATGTCTATTAATCACACTCAATATACAATAACATCTAGTTATAGTATGCCTAACTCTTCATTAAAAGTGAAACTGTCTCGTTCTAAAACTTATCTGTAAAATGATTACTTAACAAATGAACTTTTATAACTCTAGACTAGTTTGTCTCAATGTGTTCGTGAAATGAAATTCATCGATGATCATTCCCTCTCTGATAATGTCTTAAAAATGCTCTTTTACGTCTATGACTATATCCTACTCTACTAGTGAAGTTATAGAAAGATTAAATGCTTATTTATTGTTATAACTGAGTTCATTTAATAAACTTCGCTTACTGAAGTGGTTTTACAAACATGGTATCTCTGGTTAAGCTGATTGGTTCGAATAATATCTATCCAAATCAATAGTTCATAGAACACTCTAGAACACTTATAACGGCAGATTTATTGCAGTAGTTTTCGCTGCTGTTGTTCTGTACCGTTTTTTTCTAGTTGTAGATGATTAAAATTAATCTGTAACGGAACTGGAAGTATTTCTCGATGCACCATTCACTGACCAACAAAATGTCCTAGTCCTCGTTTGAAGAATTACTGCTTCCCAAATGTTGCTTCCTTGTGACCAATGTCCCCTCAAAACAATTTGTAAACTACATATTTTCAAACAATTTAATCTTATGTCTCCGTACTTTACATGTAGCATTGTTTACCGTATCAATCTGTCATGACTGTAAACTAGAATGCATTCTGTAATTATTTCCAGATGGTGATTTGTAATTTTGGTACATATGATTATTCGAATTGTACGAAATCCCTCTGTAACAAGATCCCTTCTCCTATAGTACTAAATCAACGTTCTGGCCAGAGCTGCAAACGCACCTGTTTCATACAATAAATCTAAGTCTGTTAGTAGTATTTGCTAAAACGCAGGGTAATTTAATTTGTGTTGCGGTCCAAATTACTTGTTCAGTTTCTTCTGTTGAGATGACTATATTGATGAAACGTGGTTGACAGGTTAAGGAGCATCTTTCTTTATGGTTCAGAAAAGGTCAGATAGAGTCAATACACAATTCCGTTACATCACATCTAATCAATAGTAGCCAACTGGTAAATAGATATAAATAATTGAAGGTAGTATTTAGTTCTCCATCTGAATTTTTTTCTATCTATTCCGTTCGTATTCATTGATTACATTACAGTCTTCTAAAAAATATTTGTGATAACGTGATTCAGTTTTTGACTGAAGAAGACTTTGAAAACAATTTTATCAGTCATCCATCCTTCTACCATTTTTATTCATTGTTTACTTATGTTATCTTCATTAGACAGTGGATAGGAAACCTTGAATTTTGTGCTAATTGACACTTGTCAGCAACGCGAACTTGTAATTTTGAGACATTCGGTGATTGCAGTGTGATTACGAAGAGATATTGAGTATAGGTTTTCTTTACTAATGGATTTAGATAAGGATTATTACTACGCTTCGTTGTTTGAAACATTACATAATATTTGATGGAATATCTGAGAGATATAATGATTAGTCACAGTGGCACATTCAGTTTATACACCGAAGTAGCAAGGAAAAACTGAGTTAATCCACCTCATTTTCTATGACTGAACATTTTATTTATCATTCTTTTTGACGAGTTTTCCCTGTCAAATTAAACTAATTATTGAAACTAGGTAGTGGACAGCTGTTACATCCTAATATAGGACTTTTCATTGGTGAACATCGATCACTCGGACCTCCACCCCGAAATTGAACTCAGGACATTAAGATCTTGCGTCTAGACCTTAAACTGTAGACCACTGAGCCGGCATACAGTGTTGAACTTCAATCAATTATCAATCTTCCAATTTATTAATGTGCAGCTCACTTAAATCCAACGTAGTTGAACTCTATTGGTCGCTGTCTTACATTGGAACTCACGAAATCAGTTGGTTATTTTGAATGAATTTATTTTTTGTTACAAATTCATTTTGTAATAACTATTCTCTCTATTTGCAGTTTGTTATTACTGTTTGAGACGCTATTTATTTTTTCAAATGGTGACAGCCATATCTTATTTAAATTTTTCAGTGATTTTTTGTTAAATTAAAATACACTATGGAAATCAACAGACATGTAGATTTGAAGTGTGTCAACTAATTTTCTTATTTTGATAAACGGTAAATTACGCCATAACTATTTGTTTATTTAAAGTAAATGGTGGTTACATTTTTTATACGCTATATATATGGCGTAATTAGTGAACCAAAGGTGATCCATAAATACAGACAGTATCATAGAGGTTTATTTGTTTTACAATATCTTCGTAGAAATCGAGGCTGTATAATTCACACATCTCTATGGATATTTAAGAGTTCTGATGGTAGTGTAAAGTCATACAATTCTATCCATGAATTTCTAAATATCACTCATCACATACTACGTGGTCAAGTAGTATTAATCAGTAGAATGTTATGATTTTATTAGTATAGATAGGTCTAGCTCCAATGTGACCACTAGTTTAAAAGGCTTGAAATTACAGTAGATATTTTTTCGGTGTTAGAAGGTTGAATGCGACTAAAACTTAGCCTTAAACATATATTTCTGAAAAGTTGACACGAGATTATAAAAAAGCACTGCTGATGAGTACTGATGTCTTACATTAAAATTATAGTTAAGAAAAGGAAAAGTCATAATAATCACGGATTATTTACTTATTCAATTGATAGGCATTGGAAATATATTGAATGAAATATTAGCTAGATTGTAGCTTTATTGGAATCAGATTATATATAATCAATACTCTGGATTTGCTCATGAATTGTTTTTATCGTATAACACCAAGTAATGATTAAGTTTTTGAGCAAATGACTAACGCGGATAAATTTAGATAAGGACTAAAGCTATTCATTGACCTACATATTTCAGGTATCATATTCATCAGTGACATGCGACATTTTTACAAATAATATATACATAAATGTTGTTTATGCTTGTAAAAGAGCAGGAGATTATTACAACACTAAACAGTTATTAACTTCTGACGCAGCAGTGAACCTTGTTGTTTTTTCCAGAAGAATAGTATGTATGTAGATTGAACACGATTTTATACGGTTCGACAGGTAAACTTCATGTTTATTTTGGTTAAAAGATGCTAAAATTAGTAGCATTTACCTTGTAAATACTATAAGTTAATTTTATCAATACTTAAGTCGACGTTTCACAACACACAATCATTTCAATTTCGAATGATGTTAGATACTAGATTTTAGGGGAAAAATTTTCAACTTTTTTTCTTCTTTCCCTTCCTCTCTTTCTCTAGATTGACTGTAATACATGGAGTTGATGAAATTTTAAACAAACGCATTTTTTATACGTAGGTTAGTTTGAAATAACTCCGAAGAGGACAGTAATCGAACAACCTTTGTTGTCTTATATCCATCCTGAATATAACTTTTTGTTAAATAAAGAATTCCAATGATTAAATGACGATAATCACCCTATCAAACCTCATGATATAAGCATTCGCGCGCCAGATCGAAGGTCCTGGGTTCGAATCCCGTCTACGGGATCGTGGATGCGTACTGCTGAGGACGGAACAGCCGTCCAGTGTTTCCAAGCTTTCAATGGTGGTCTAACATTCATCGATACATGATCTCAATCAAAAATTAAACAATCTCCACAACTCTATACTGATAATAGTTATTAAATTTCACATTTAATGAAGGCTTTTGTTTAGTTGTACCTTACATTCCAACTAACCCTTATACAAATACAACAGTTATTAAGAGAAAATGTTTATATTAAAGACATACATACATAGAATTCATTAGTGAAAATACGACATAAATGGAGTGGAGTAGAGAAGGAAATAATAGTGCTAAACAAATAGAGGGTGGGGATGAAATTTAATAAATTAATTAGTTATTAGCTAACTCATCATGACTAACCCAAGTGTATTTTTAAGCAAAATAAACGTACAAAAAATAAATTACAATTTTACATGGAAGACAAATAAGTGAATATTGGGTATAAAAATTAAAAACTAAAAGATAATTAATTATTTATGACTGAAAGTAACCACACAAACACACACATAAATACACAATACATGGATTGTTTGATTGATTAAACATGATGAAATCATTAAAATTGCCGATAACAAGAACAACAACAAAATAGATATAAATACAGAACAAAATATTACATTATCGCAACTAACAATCATCACGGTTCATTCAGCAAACTTATTAATGGTCTCATCTATTTACTAAACTTCTAGGTGTGTGGGAGTGATAGATTTTACGACATGTTTGTGTACTTAAAATGATTTATTTTTATTGAATAGATAAATAAAAAGTAATTATAAATTAGAGTAGTCGAGTATTCATAAAATAACAGATATAATAGTGGTGTAAACAACATTGATAATACTAATAATAGTAATAATTATTACCATTATTAAATAAGGCACAAGATTTCTTTACGAAAATTATAATAACTATATTAAAACAAAGAAATGATCTTACTGTTCAGGCTTTATTCTATCAAGTAATAAGTAATTGAAGATAAAGAGAACTGTGTATGTGTGTACTTTGTGTTTGCTGAGTGGAAAAATCATAGAGGGAAGGGAAGATAAGTAGCTCTGTGAGAGATGTGTAACTGTATGTGTATGGATACTTCTCCAGTAAGCAGAATATAAATATAAGGATATACACACACGTACACATACAAATCAATATGCACAAATTTCATTTCAATGAAACAAGATCTGCAAATTACATGATCAAAGTGTGGGATGCAAAAAGAAAGAACCAATTATCCGCCACCAAAACACAAACGAATTGGGATGAAACATATTTCAATTACACATTGAGTTAGGCTGATTAGAATAGTCGGACGAATGTGGGAACAAGGAATGAGTTGTACACCACGTGAAACTATATATATATATATATATATATATATATATATATATATATATATATATATATATATATATATATATATATATCATAAGGTTTTAGTTTAGTAAAATCTAATCCCTTTATCTTCCATCTTTCCATTTATTTTTGTTTACCGTTTAGCTAATCGGTATTCTAATAGAGTGCCATAGTTTCCATCGTCAACATTATACTTAGCACATAATGCTAATTGGTTTTCTATGCCCCAATACGGTTTTAAACAAACTTGACCAATCCAACAATCATTAACTTTACTTAAATGTGTCCAATCTTCACCGACAACAACAGCAACTGCATGTGCAGTTGGTATGGTGACACGAAACGGTACAGTATCAGCAGTTGGTTGATTTGATCCACTAGGATATAATATACCATCCATTGGTGTATGAAGATAACAACCTTCTTTCCATTGGGCGAATTGTTGTGGAAAACACATTACATGACCATTTCTTCCACGATTAACCTGAGTTGCTTCCAATAGATAATTATAGACGCTAGGAAGTGATTCGCCTGGTTCCGTATAAGGAAGAGCATATATTTGAAATTTGAAAAATCCTGGATGAGGGAAACGTATAACAAAGTAGATTTGGAAGTCACGTGTTTGTTGAAGAATCTGAAATGAGGCGAAAAGGAGAGAACAAAAAGTAAAGAAGCCGAAAGTTAGATTACTGAGTATGTTTGCGTAAAGAGAATTAAATAAATGACAGAATTAGGTTTCTAAATCTTCTCGCAACAAAACATATATTATTGATTTGATGGCTAGTCGAGATTGAAGTTTAGATTGAAGATGATTTTTGGTTACAGGTCGTGATAGTAAAGGAAGAGCAATTGAAAGCTAGAGATAATGGAACAACTGATCCGTCCAACTTCAGAACTCCGTATGGTGGTGGACCTTAGTAATCATTTACCATCAGAGGATTTTCGGGAAGCGCATTACCATTCTGTGATTTAATTGAGATCCAATTGTTCAACATTTATTGATCGAGATATAACGTAACGATCATCAGACGCCTTAGTTAATAACTGTCATAATCTCGAAATAATTGAACTTCACCAGTTGCAAATCTTGCAGGACACTTTAAAAGCTTATTAGAAAAGTAATCACTGAAGAGAAAAAGCTTATAAATTCTGTAGGTTGTTTGTGGAGATTTAATCAATTCGAAGATAGTTTTAGCTTTAAACTGACAAATATCATCCATTATTTGCTTAGTAAAATACTTTTTTTGGAATCTGTTTAATTTTTAACAAACAAAATACAGTAATTTCAGTGGCTGTAATGACGGCGTTAGTGTAATAGTAGATTGAAAGAAAGCTAGATGTAACCGAACCAGCACTTGCGACTTGGAACCAATCCGTAGAGTCACTGACCGTTGAATTGAGCCATGCAAGTAAGAGAAAACTAAATGGTTAGGGTTCGTATGATTATCGTAAACAATGATTGGAGACTTTGGGTGAAATGGCTGGTTAAGAATCGATCGCAATAGCCCAGGTAAATTCCTTCTTTGTCTTCCTTTAGGCCCTGAGTTTCTAAATTACTTTATCAATTTTCTTTCATTTCGTTAGTCCACAACTTCTTGAGTCGTATATTCTACGCGTAATATATTCTATTGCCGCTAACATTGCTACTAATGAGATGTGTCTTAACAAGTTTATCACGCTAATAAGGTGTGGCGACTTGAACTGATACAAATATAGCCTGGGTCTAATGTTGTTTATGAGTAATTGACTGGATTTCATTAGCCACAATCATGGTCAAATTTGAGTTCGATCATCAAATGAAACATCAGTAAGCAGAAGCATGAGTTGATGAGTCGTGCATAAGACGAAACGCATTTGTTGAACTCTACTGATGGTCAATAGTAAATACTGTCGTTAAAAGACAGAAGGGAACTATCGAGACATCCATCTAAGAAGCACACTGATGATCTATACAGTCATACAGAAAACATGGATGAACGAAAACGTTCTCATAAGATGTTTACAACGTTTCTAGTGAAATAAAGAAAAAAAATCACAACGTAAACTTGAAGACTGGGCCAAATACAATGACTCAATTATGTACAAGCAAATATTAGATTTTAAATAAGAAAGCATGGGATAAGACATACTTGCTGTGAACAATCTTCCGATACATCATGACTACAGTGTATTAATTGTGCCATAATTCGTAAAGGTTTATCAGGATGCCGAGCAAATTGAATACACAATTCACCAGTATTAGCTTGAATAAATGGATCTGTATGACTTAAAGCTTTTAAACCCATTGAATCAAAACGTGAAACTGGACCTAAATAGGTTGGCGGAATAGTTGGTAGACCACGAACTGGAGAATCACAATCTGATATAATAATATATTGCCATACCTTGAGAAATTAAATAAGAATGTATGGAAACTGAGAGAATCTCATATATTTATAATTGAGTAGTGTAAACCTTATCGAATATTTTCATTGAATAAAAAAATTTATATTATGTACAACTCAGTAGTTAACTATAGACTCAAATATTAGGTTTTGAGTTACATATATTGTGTAAGAGGGTTAAAAGAAAATAATGCCACAAAATCCACCAATATATAGAGTGGAGTTAAGAAGATATTTGAGAGTTAACTGAGTAGATTAATAAGTCATGAATCCAGTAGAAAGTGATGTGAAATTATTATGACATTCCAAAAAAAAAACAGAAAGAATATTAATTTCATTACAAGTTCATCTTAACAGTGAGAATGTACAACTATTTTAGAGAAATTCAGTCTAGAATCATGAAGATTAGTGATGAAATCATCAGATTTATATATTGTAAGTTTAATTTCTAAGACTAATATGTTCAATTTCATATACATAAAGATATAAGTTAAACGATCATTTGCTACTTTTCCGCACAGAACGAAGTATCACAATAGTATATACATTTAGTCATTGGACTATTGAGGAAATATATTTTGACAAGAAATAGGAATATACTGACTTGCTAATAAGGGTTTTTTTCAAAGGCTTTTTAATGTTCATTTACACAAATAGAAAATAAAACAATCTATTCTATTATCAGTATGGAATTGTGGAGATTGTTGAATTTCATTGAAATTACAAACTGATCCAAGTTAGATAACCATTAAAAACCTTGAAGCACTGGAAAGGCGTTTCGTTGACATAATGATTAATTGAATTGAAGTACCAGTGTATATTTCATTTAAAGACGGTTATTTATAAACTTTTTAACTGAACAACATATATGGCATCATGAACCTTGATTCAGCGGAGTGAAACGGAACGAAACTAAAGGCAGTGTATCTTCCATTCACTTATATGTTGTTTATCTACTACAAAAAACTGTTAGTGTATACCATTAGAAAACAATTCCACATAGATATATTATCCACACAGTGTACATAATACGAATTATAGGCAAATAAGATTTTGTCTATTAAGGCTTGTTGAATAACACAAAAAAGTCATACTTCTTGAAAGATTTTAAGTGGGACTGAGAGAGACATTTGACATTATTGCACATTACCATTTAAATTAGATTTTCTTATCGGAATCTTTCTTTTTGCTTTTTCGGAAGATCTAAAAATGATATCTTATTTGTTGGTAAGGCTTTGGAAAAATATTATAGTATCTCGAATTGAAAACCTTGGGAAGCATTTATATAAAATTGCGATGTATCGAATTTACTCTAAGATTTACTAAAATAATCTTTTAAATTTTACCTTGGCGATATAATTCTAACATGTAAGATAACAACAATAACCAGTTAGCTTATATATTTCTTTGATATTGGGTTATATCTATTTCTAAAAACTAGCAGACAAGTTTTACAACGTATAATATCAGTCAAACATAATCGATGTAGATTCTGGTATAATTGCGCATTGATCCAATTTATCAAACCAAATTAGCATAGTGAGATGAAATTAACAAGATGGACAGCAAAGGGTATCCTAGGAAAATTTTAGTAGGGGGGCCTATACTCCATGAGGGGTATCAGGCGTAAGTAAGTAAGTAATAGCAAAGAGACAGAAATAATGTGACAGTGATGGTAATGTGAAAGACTGAACATTGAGAATATAGTGCAAAAAATAATGAAAAAGTAAACGGGAAAGAATAGTATTTCTAAGGATGTAGAGTGAGATAAAGAGAGAATGCATTTATGACATTCTTTTCAAGTATCTTAAGAAGCAGTTCCTTTCTACGATATGGGTGACAGGAAAGTGGCAAATGTTCTCATGTCTCTAACAGCACTCTTTAATGTCTATGTTACTATAAAGATGTTAGGAAAATACATACACACATAACAGAATTTTTAAACATACCACAAAGAAAGAATTTCCATCTTTTACAGGATCATTAGCGTACACTTCTAGACCATATTCTCCAGCTTCTGGTAAGAAAATAGCAAATACAGCTTCTGAATTCCCATTTATACTTCGTTGTAGTAAACTTTTTGAAAGAGCATTTTCAGCAACTAATGTACATTTGAGTTTAGCCATTAAACGTGGCGGTGGACAACCTGGTAATGAGCCTAAACCAAAACGTATTTCCAAAGTACCACGTACAGCACGTAATGTACAATCAACACGTTGAGCTGTTATTCGATAATTTTTAGCCAACTATCAGTATTATAAAGTAGACGAAGTGAAATGTAAAGAGAAAAACATTTAATACAATTGATTCCGTTTATAAATGCCAATAAAGATTAAGATTATTTGAAAAAAACACGACGAATTTAATGCATTCTGATGCTTTTTCTTCAACTATATACAAGTTCATAAGTTCAATTATTTGGAATTATTCTAACAGATAAATTCCCCATCAATAAAGAATCATTTATTTGGAGCATATTATCAAGAGTTTAAGCATTTGAAGACAAAATAGTCTTTACAATTTGAGACTTATCGTTTGTAATCGTCGTTTACTTGTACAGACGAAACTACTAACAATAGCTTTCTCAGTTTAAGACGTGCGACATGAATATCTAGGTATCTATTATCTTTGTTGTACAAATATTACTCAATGTTTTACAGGTTTATGAAAAATGAAAACAAACATTAAAAGTGAGGGGATAATTTATGAAACGAACATGGTTAGTTATATCTTTGGTGATGATGATTAGTAGTGATGCAATTCAAGTGTATGTGCAATAATGAAAAACTATATTTTAAATTAATCAAACCATCAACATCAGCTAATCTAGGAAATAAGATTTTCCAAATCTTATACTCAATCATATATATATATATATATATATATATATATATATATATATATATATATATATATATATATATATATGGGATTTGTGGAGATTGTAAAATTTTTACAGTTTAAATCACGAACCAATCTTATGTACTACCATCAATGAAAACCTGGAGGTACTGGATGGCCTTTTCTACCTGGATGAAGGTGGATTGTTTAGACGTCAACACTGTTGGAGCCGACTCAAGGGTGCAAAGTTCAGGCGTTCGCACTGGAGACCGGAGACCTTGGGTTTGATTTCCGCGTGCAGGGTCATAGGTGTCCCATAGCAGAACCAAATGGGCGTTGAGTGCTTCCAGGTTTTCAATATCAGTCTAGCTATGATTAGTTCGATATATATGTACAATAATCTCGCAATCATATTGAATTAAAATCTTGCACTTCATTGCCATACCTCATTCGGTCCGTAGCTTGATGATTGGCATGGTGGAAACGGCGGCAATGAACAATTTGAACCAAAATTCGCTACTAATCGATACTCACAAACAGCACCGAACAAATTTTCAGAACTTAAATCATCAGGAATCATACTGACTATACCGAGACCTTCTTTTTGTCCATGTTGATGTGGTTGATGTTGTTTAGCATAAATAAGTAATTTATATGCTCCAGGTCTTGGTGGTCTAATGTAGAAAACTGATGTGTGTTCTCGTATCAATGTTTCTTGTCTACCGAATCGACTGAAGTTAAAAAGTAAAAAAAAATCAAACCTTAGTTGGAAATGTTATATGTATGGATATTTTAGAAAGAGGGCAACTACTTCGTTTTCTTGAACAATAAGCATTAATAAAGGGATTTTTAATGTTTGATGGTGTAGGAGCAGGTTGGGAAAAACATAAGGCAGTCTATTCAAGATATAGCATAAAGTTATGAAGTCACTGACTGTTGAACTGGATCGTGTTGGTATGTGCAGACTGCCAAGTTGGAGTCTAGAAAATTTTTGTAACCAGTGGTTGGAGACATTGAGTGACATGGTTCATAATTGATCGCATTGATACAGATGCATTCATTCTTTGCCGTCTCTTAGATCTTGAGTTTTAAATCATTTTATATTTTTCTAATCTGCGAATTCATTCTTATAAAACCATATTGTCTATGCCTAATTTTTTTGTACTATCATTGATGATCTTACAAATTCATAGGTTATATAAGTCAGATCCTAAGGGTGTAACTAGTGTAGTAGAAAATGTTTTAGTACTTAGACAGAAATATTGCAACTATTCACTAATTTAATAGAAATCTTTAAATAAAACACATAATACGACTTCACAATAAGTTCGGGTTTATTTATTTGGCTTTGATCTACAAATTTCATGTGCAAGGATACACTACTCACTTGTGCAAATTGAATTGAAGTGGAGTGTGAACCTGTGATCAGTACTCTAATCACTGACCAACCACTTTGCCTGGTTTTCGAATATTACAACTGTGATTGATGGATTTAATTCATGCTTTGCAATCTGAATTGTATAAACTATTATTCAATATTTGTTGCTGTGTTGATTAATTCCCTTCTTACAATGAGTTTTCATTTTTAGTTAGAAAGAAAGATTTATTTCAAAGGATAAACCGTAAATAACAATCCTGAAAAAGTTAACTAATAATGTAATTTTGACGGGTCTAATAACACTGAGTTATTATTATGGTTTAGGATTTAGGGTTACACCAAACCAATCCGATTTAGGGTAGTACCCTTGGATTTTTGTCTGAAACTCTGCTATGTCTGAAGATATTACGAGTCCGCCTAATCTGAGAACGGAAGACTCTGTAACAAAATAACCGATAGCTAGCTATTCCGATGAGTCCCAGTCCCGTTAACTAGATGGAGAAGATCCTCCCGAGTGGGAAGGTGAAAATGGGCGCTTTCGGCGCGAAAACAAGAAATTCAATTTTTAAAATAGAATTACAAAAATAAGGTATTTACCAAGTGAGTTTTGGGGATCTAGCATCCCCAACATCGATATGAGTATAAAATATTCTTGAATCAGCTGATATCAGTTGTTGATAAAAACACACACCAACTCTGAATCCTGACTCTAAACCCTAGTTCCAGCATTATTAAATAATTCAGTCATATTTGTAATTCTCTGATTGGCTTAGACTCGTGCTTATAGTTCAGAGTTTGTAAAAAGCAACTCGCTTAAAAATACTGAAAGAAAATAGAACAATAAATATAAAATGGCTCAACTAGAAGAGGATACGAAATAAATCCAGGTCTAGATAATAAACGAAACAGATAAACAGTAAGAACAAATGCTTACGTTAAAGGAATTCCACGAAACTCCTCACTTCCTTCTTGATTATCAAATGATAAGCCAAACGTAAATGATAAATCATTTTTAGAATCCGATGGAAAAGCTATGACAATACGAACTTCTGGATCTGAGCATACAATCACAGAATTACGATGTGTAACTAGATCCAAATTGTATTTGAAAAAAGCAGATTTGACTGGAGCTAAATTCTCAAATTCCTAGAGGTTAAATTTTGAAAGTATAAAGAATAATACAACACAAAATTTTGAAAATAATTTGCATTAAGCTATTCAAATATTGACAGAAAAACATTTCACTTGAAATAGTTTAAGTAATTAGGAATTGTCAATCGAGATAACATATTACAGTATTGATGGAGCGGTGTGTACTTGACACACATGAGTTACAAACTTAAAACACTAATTTGGTTAGCGAATGATGCTAATTATTAAATAATAAAAGTAGGATTAAATAAAAACTAAATCTGTCCGACGAAATTGTAGATGATTTTATTTAAATGAGAAAGAAATTGATGAAGAGAAGAAATATATTGAATTTAGTGTACATATAGTGTATCATGCAAATGTTAGTGAGCTATTTTATGAATACTAAAGTAATTTATCAGAGAAAAATATACAAAAAATAATAGTGTGGTGCTTGCTACTTATATGGACAGATATAAGTAGTATGTAGCAAGAATGGAAAGTGGAATGCCTGCCAGCACAAGACTGAATTGATAAGAACAGAAAGAGAAACAGAGAGCGATTGTGATAACAACAGAATTGAAGGAATAATGAAGCATGCAAAGGACAATTGGATGAAGATGTGCAAATAATGTATGGTTTTCATATTTTACGAGGGCACTCTGTTATTTTGCATTAAACAATAAATAGGTTTTCCCCATGAGTTCTCGTTCACTAAAATAATATAATGAATGAAAGTTTAGAAACATTCCTATGGTGTAAGTTTCACAGAGGCAGATAAATTTGTATGATTGCAATAGTGTATTGTTTTTGTCTTTAAAGCACACAAGTTGACCAGATATAATTTACGACTAAGGAACTACTATTTTCACTTTTAGATATACCAAGAACTTTACATGTTCTGACCATATAATTTCAAGGACAAACAAACAAATAAACATGTATAACAAACTATTCTAGCCTGTTAAATTAGACGGTAACAACAGTGAAAGCTATTTGTTTATAAGAATATAAAATATAGGTAAGACTATAATTTATGGACGAACTAATGAAATTTAAAGATAGCAAGTTTAGCATTTTGGCAAGAAATACATTAATAATAATGGTTAAATAATATTTCAACATTATGGCTAATAGCAGTTCGGGATAAACACTTTACTCTAATTTTTGAACCTAACTTAACTATAAATCCTAATCTTGATTTCTCATACTAGTTTGTAACCGTTTTCGACTCTAGTGAGTTGTTTCAAGGTCACTTTAGAGCCACTCAAAGGTCATCCATGAATCATGGTCTCACCACAATATCCATAAAAGTAAGTGTTGTACATGGAGAGATAATATGAATGAGACAGTAAAAATTCAAACTTTAAATAGTAGTAATTAGGTTTCATAATTAACGCATCAAGGATGCAGCATAAGTCCATGAAGTCAATGACAGTTGATATATATATAACTGAGTTTATAACTCTTTAGCCGCCGAGTTCCAATTACAAAATGAAATGAGTACAGATAAGGAGTGTAGAAATATACACAGAAAAGTATGACTAGATTTTATTTCTATGATTTGAGAGGATTCAGGATTACGAAAAGAATGAAACTAAGAAGATTAAAATATTTTCGGTGTTGTTGAGTCCAATAAGTTAGTTGGTTTAATTATAGAGCTTTCATTGGTGTTCTAGTTAGCAGCAATAATATTAGTGCTTACTTCATGAAGAAGTGAGCGTCTTAGTTCTTCCACAAGCATTTAATCAATTTGTTCTGCTGGCCATGTATGTGATAGCTGTCTTCATAGAATTAACTATCTTTATTTGTCATATTCAATTCAAATTGATTGTGGTGTTCCGTTAACGCTTGATCATGTGCTTAATTGGCCTTTTTCAAGCAGGTTGATAAATCTGACATTCTTAAAATGTTTTCGAAACTTACACACTAGAATTCATATCCTTTGTTATATACGTGTATTGATATTAGTGATAAAATAACGTATCATTTCACTGACAGTGGCTTATTCATAGAAAATAGTAGAATAAAAATGTAAATCTGTGGAATACCAACGGTGATACAATATTAAGTTAAAATAACTTTCGGTTTAATGATGAAATTATAGAATTTAATAATGGAATGAATGTAGGTATGGAAGAACAAATATAATTAGGGATTTCTTGAATTTAGAGATGCAAGAATTTCCGAGAAAAAAATCTAATTTGACAGTTAATAAGACCATCAATCAAAATCAACGATCAAGTATGATAGAGAAGTCACATAATCCACTTGAAAACTACTTCGAATCTCATTCTTTATCTTTATGTAAGGACGTGATGCAAAATATGCAACAGTATATGATTTAATTGATCACATTTTTGTCAGAAACGGTAAGGTATCATTATTTTGAACAATATACCGAAACCCGTTCGATAAATAGCATACATGAAATAGAAAATGTAAAGATTTTGTCATATTTTAGTACACTTAGAAAAATACTGAACATCAGTCATCAAAAGACCAACAACCTACTTTTAGTGAGACTGGATGACGTAATAACTGCCAGTCGGGGTCATGTGGGAAATGAGTATAAATCAATTGACTTGGACTAGCTAAGAAATAAAACATATCTAATCCATAGCGTACGTTGTCTGGACTAGGACGTTTACCAATTAAACGACGTGCAGCCCAATGACAATCAATCAAACGCCAACACTTATCAATAAGCACAGCATTCCATGAATGTTGACCTTGGCGACCGGAGAAATGCATACCAGGGGCATATTCAGCACCTTTGGCATAACCAATTAACAGTTTACAATGTAAACCAGCATAACTGTTTAAGGAGAGAAAAAACGAACATTAAAAAAGTATTAAAATCTGAGAAACTTTTGGAGTTCGAGTCCATGTGTGTATGGATTGTTGCGGAGTTTCAGAACTTACATAAAAGTTATTTACAATAGATGGGTTGTGACAATAAGTATAATTCGAAACGTACGTTAACTTCTAGTTAGGACTCGACAACTGGAGGCATCTATCTCCCGGTGGTGATTTTCAACATTGGGAATTGAGTCGAGTAACGTTTACTTCAAACGCCTAACGTATTCACCAATAAACTACTGAGTCAAGATAGCCATTAAAATATTTGACGGATATTATGCCTGTATAGTAATCAGTAAATGTATGAGTTGTCCGGTTTTTGATATTCAAAACTGAGTTCCAATCAGTTTTGATGAACAAATAAGCAACTTGTGTTGTCGAAAGTAGTTTAAATAAAATATATTTGTTCAATGGTTCACCAGCTGATGTCTACTTAGGAACGTTTACATGAAGATACTCTTTTTAATCGTCGTCGAAAATATGCAACTGATGATTCTCATATAAGATAAGTCGAATTCCATAATTTAGAGCTATCGCTCAGAGAATAGGCACGCCTTGTTGACGAGTGTCAAACAACACGGAAATTAGGTCGAGGAGGGTTTACTGTCAGCAAACTTCAACCATCACCTTACATCCCTGAATATTGTACACGACGTTGAGTCGCTCAGATTTGTGATCACATAGCAACTTGCTGATCGACAGAATTTAGTCCGTCTTAAAGGACTAGACGAATATAGGATTGGTTGCGACTAAGTGGGTCAACCAATTGTATGTAAAAAATATCTGTTGATGATAAGTTTCCTTTCCCGAAAATGTTAGTTACAAAAACAAAAGAACTATGCAAGAAAATTTCAGAGGTAAAATAAATTATTCAAAAACTGATCATAACCATCACCATAAATATTCACAGCAATGATAACAATCATAATATTTTAGCGAGTTGATAAAGAAAACAAAACAGGTTTGGAATTATGCCAGGATAAGTAAGACATTCCATGTGTATACGTATACACCAAAACAATAGTTAGTTGTAATTTAGTTTAAAGTCAAGAATATAGAAAACGTAAAAAGATGAACAAATGTAGTAAGATATTGATCAGAGATGAAGCAAAAGAAATTGGTTAAAAATGTACAGAAAATAGAAATAATTCAGTTAGTTTATAACATTGTAACACTAAAAATTCCAGCTTCAGTTACTTTTACTCCGTAGTCATTATTAGGTATGCAATAATATATATATATATATATATATATATATATATATATATATATATATATATATATATATAATGGGGATATTCGTAGCTTAGTTGGAGTAACGTTGAAATTTTATCTCGTGGAAATTCCAAATCTTCCAGAGGAATTCGTGTGGTGTGGTGCGCGATAGTTATGTGGACAGATATTAGTATGTAACGAGAATCGGAAATGGAGCGCTTACCAGAAGATTTAAATGAAGAGAAGATAAAGGAAAGAAGAAAGCAATAAGAATAACGACAGAATGAGAAGAATAATGAGGTATGTAAAGGACAACTCAAGGAAAATGTGCAAATGATGTATTTAACGTACGATTTTGATATTTTACAAAAGCACTGTGAGATTTTGCATAGCAAAACAAATTGGTTCAGTGTACCAGAATAAACAAATACATCGATAAAGACTTAATTCATTAATCCATATAAGAGATCAACCAATTAAAAGGTCAGAGGTCAACCAACAAAGACGGAGACAACAAACCCTACGAAGACAATCAATCACAGACAAGGTAATCAGAGTGAAGTGATATAAAACTTTCAGGAATAATTAGAAATCTCACTTTTACATGTATTACATGATGAAGATGTCCATAATGACGATGAAAGCGCCACAATTAAACTATCTAGCTAAAGGCGAAGTCAATATCACCTAATGGTATTTGCAATAATAATAATGCTATTTGTAAGGAAAGTATACTTTTGTGCAGATTATTTCAAATTTGAAATACTATAGGTAGGTATTGTGTAATGGTTCGAAGCTCATACAGTAATACAGAGTCAAATCTAAACAATATATTTATATAATTAAGCAATCACAATAACGGCATAAGTACGCCATAAGCGGGAGAGAACTAAGTAATAAATCAGAAAGATACAACGCACGACATTGCTGTATGCAAGCAGGAGAATACAAAAATCCAACAATCTAAGTATTGAATAATTAACGAACAAAAATAACGACTTCAAGTAGGATGGTTTCGAAAGTTCGGATTTTCCGATATTCATCCTTGTTATAAGTCTTAAACCTATTCTTCATGCATTTCAAACAATCATCATCTTCATAATCGTCAGCAGTATGACTGCATTGGTGGATGTACTAGTACTGTTCAATGCCACAACAAATATCTAAAATCAGATGTAGACTAAAACTCCACATTGTATCAATCAATGCCAAGACGCGTACATAAAATATACTTGTGTTTAAGAGCTTTCAGATGATTAACATCTTTAAACATATAAAAAAGGTGACTTACCGACATAATGTATAAAATATTTGTGCATATGTCGATTTACCAGTACGTATACCCATCAAGATTTCTTCTGGACTATCTGGTTTCACATGGTCAAAATTCATTTTATGTAGATCTTTAGTGCACAACCATAAGAAGATAACACGGACTTTTTCCAATTCATCAGTAATATTACGTGCATAGATTAACTGCCAAATTAACTGATTAAAATTATCTTGTTGTTGTTGTGATACAGAGACAGCATGTTCATCAATTCTTCGAAAGATCTGTTAGATATTGAATGATAAAAGTGTGAGAAACACAAGCGCTTAACTAAGTTATGCGCTTAACAATAACATGATAAATTTAAAGTCTGTAAACATTTTTATTTTGGTATGGATAAACGTTTTCTTCGTTTAATCTTCAAAAGATTAGTCTTTTATCATGAAAATTTCTCATCAATATTAGAGTATGGAAAACATATAGTTTGGTTTTTATTGAAGATCTTGGGAAACTGTAGTTTTAGAATACCTTGAATGACAATAGAAGTGTTTTCTTATGAGTTCCTCAACTCCATCAAACGCGAAATTTGCCTCAGAACTGATTTACGTCAATATTAATTTTACGAGAGGTAGTGAAGAAGTTAGGTGTGTTAAACAATTTTTACATACCTTAGTTACTTCGGTAAATATATGGTGAAATTTCAGCATGGGTCAGTGTACGCCATCTGTGTTGAAGGTGACATACTTATTTACCAATTAAATAGGTGATAAATTGTCATTGTAGAAGAAAGTTTTGCGTGACAAGTATTTGACGGGAAATGTGTTTAAGATAACGCTCACACATATTGGAGATATGATGTATGTAATGGTGATGTTGGAAAACGAGTACTAGGTAAAAATGATAACTCGATTACCGAGGTGAAACACTTTAATTCAGTAAGATAGCTAAACCATGTTATACGCAGTCATATAACTAACTTCTACTACGATGTACAACACCAGTCAGACAAGTTGAGAAAAGGCAAAGAGTGATCAGACTAAGATTCTGAACTGCTAGTATGGGTTATATTGGGAAGTCTAATTCCGACTCGCGAATTGTTTGTAATTTATGACTGATATTGCCAGAAGTCGAGACTAGATGCAATGATATGGGTGCATTCAGTCAAATTAGAAGCTTTAAATACAAAATTTTTTAAACAGTCAGTGTTATGTGGTAACAGTGAATGGTAGGAAATTAAGATTAAAGGTAGTGGTCTGAGGTAATCAAAATGAAACCCTGGAGGTGGGTTTCGTGCTATAATCATGAGGGAACTGATGCTCCCTGGCAGATTCAATCCCGTTGCACCCATCTTCACAATCAAAGATGTTACCATTGAGCTATCCAGGTCGCGATTTAGCTCCAGTAAGGCTGAGATATATATGCCATTGATTGGTCACTTGGTAGTGGATAGTTACATGTATACCAGATCCTTCTTAGTGTAGATCGAGTTCTATAGATTTAGTTGCAATGTAGGAACAATTCTAGGTGCTTCAACATCGTGTGCACTGTGTTGAGATGTAAGATGGTGGTTGGAGATAATCGAGGGGAAACCCTGAACCTAGATTTCGTGCTATTTGATTGTGAAACTGGGTGATACGGGATTGGATCCGCCAGGGGGCATCAGTCTACCCAAGATTACAAGTATATCTTGCTGATGAGTGTCAAATAGCACAAAACGCACGTCAAAGGGTTTCCCGTTGATTACCTTCAACCATCACATTATGCCTGAAAACAGTGCATCCGATGTCAAATCACCTAGACTAGTGGCTGCATTGCGAATCGATAGACAGAATTCAATCTGCACGAAGTAGGACCCGACACACAAGATATTATTCACTAACCAGTGATTAACTGATCGTAACTAAGATTGAAATATTTTGTATAATAGTGCTAATCTTTAAATGTACACCCCTTAACTGATTTTTCAATAGAACACAAATATAAATTGTCAGAACGATGATCATAATTGATATTAAATTTAAAGAACCTATATACCCATTATTATATTGCTAAGCTATCTCAAACTATATACATCATTTTATGAAAAATTCTATCCATAAACAATAGTGTTGGTTTGAAAGCCTAGGTAACTTTACTCCGAGTTGTATTGCAATGTATGAACAGGCCAAGTCCACATGGAATATATACATTTAGTCTTCAATCTTCCATTCGCATCTATTGTGTGTTCCCCGATCCAAGCTGGTTGTAGACTGCTTTCCCAAGCTTCTCTTCTGGTCTCACAAATAATCCGAACTCGCCGTGCTTTCGGCTTCCTGACTCCCGTCTTTGGTTATCGACTACAGCAACAGCGATGAGACGCTCTGCTGTATACTACTTATCAGCAATCTTGTGAGGAGCGTCTAACACAATACTACTGTAGTAGTCGTTGCTATAAATCTGGTTGGATGTTTTTGCTTTTGGTTTGCAGTCCCAAAGTCATAGTTGTTGCTACATGAAGGGAATCGTATCACAAATTTAACTTTTATTGGGAATATTAAAGCTTTCCTCGAAATTCCGTCTTCTCTCTCACTTGTTCGTGTTTTGACTGCATTTTGGTATATTAGTTATTCAATCTAGCTGGTTTGAGTATATTCTATTTCCTATCAGAAAAGTATCACAATTATTCGTAGTTCAGAATAACCGTAAGTTACCTCATTATAGTATATGTATGGAATCTTGGTGACTAGATGTAAATATGTTTAACAAATTAATATAAAACCTTAACGAGATTTTTCGATGGTGTACAGGAACTCAATATGAGAGGACTTCAATGATCATTTCATTTTTATAAAGCTTTGAACTATATAGCAGGTTGAGCTATTTTACAAAGTAAAAGTTTAATAGATTAACGAATGAAAAAGTAAGGGTATTAACAAGTTATTCAAACAATACAAACATATTGTCTTCAGAAGTCATTTGTTGAAACATCTAACATGATAGTGTGTCCAGATCCTACAGCAATATGGGTGTGAAACAGAACAGTTACGACATTTATTCCATGCAGAATAGGTGTCGCACAAGTTCAATATATAAGTATCTGGACATGATTGTTAATTTAAATAGGTCACTAGAAGAAATAAATAAATTTTAGACTTAGATATTTAATCACATCATATATTCAGTTTGTAATAAAAGTGTCAAGCACCATCAACTTACGTCAAATGATTGATAAGGAGTAGATGACATTTCAGTAGTTGTCGGAATTTCTTGTGGTTTTGGTTTATCTTCCAATGTATCCATTGATAAAGGACTTGGGGCAAATTCTTTTGGAGGAACTCGTTGTATCGGCCCAGAACTCCAATTAGCTGTACTTTGATCAAATTTGTAAAACTGATTAGTTGATGATGATGCTGGTTGATTACTTCGACCAAGACCTCCAGTTGTAGATGTGACTTGATCATACTGTTGTTTGTTATAATAAGGTAGACTACTGGAATTTGATGAACCAGGAGGTGATACATAACACATGTTTGCTAGAGAAATTAAAATTAAATGCTTATAAAGATGACTATAGTCTTAATATTTTAAGCACTCAACATTCTGGGAATACATTTTACACGTTACATTTGAAAACAATATATATTCACACACAAAAGTACAGAATGGATACCATTTTACAGATATGATCAAGTTGATAAAATTTTCGAAATAATAATAATAAATTTCCATTTACACTTTCTGGAAAAACGTGATTTCTTGGTTAATTTAAGGTAATCACTTTGGACAAAACTGATAATCTTGTGAAATAATGAAATTTATGGAGAATAAACAAGTTAAAGCGAAATGATTTAATGAAACACGATTGATGATTGTATTATTTATAATAACAAGGATTTAGTTGTGATTAGTATACAAACTAATAGAATATACATAAATACCATATAGGAGGCATAAATGAAACAGTAAACAAGTTTTGGTATGGGAAATTCCATATATTTGTCATACTTTCACAATATTCTCACGACAAAAGAAAAATACAGACAAGAATAAAGCTGACTAAACTATTTGTGAAATCATTTACTTATATTCGAATTTATAGCTGTTTGTTAAACATATAAGTCCATAGAAAGACAGACAAGATTTCAGTATCAAAGGGAATGACCCCAAATGCCCTGGTACAGCCGAGAGTGGGGAGAGTCCGCTCTCCCTCTCGAAATGCTCTCACATGGCCACGCGTATATAGCCTCTGCCAAGGAATTCCTACTCACTACCTTCTCGTAGCATTACTGTTGTTTACGAAATTCAGAGGACGAAAAGCGAACGTCCCGCGCTTCAATCAGGTTGATGGACATGGAGCGTCCACCTAGGGGAGTTGGAAAACGCACATTCCAAACCAATGGTGTATATGGGCTCCAGTATCCTGAAGGAACAAGTGGAGTATGAACCAATCGTTGGTCACCGGCTACCATGGGAATGCATCTCCTTACGTTGCTGTACTGTCCTGTGGATCAGACCTTTGGGTCGAAGGCTCCGAATGTGGCCCCCTAGGAAAATCACCTGCTTCGGTTTGGGCACTCGGGCAGTATCACAGCCCTCACACATATCAAATGAGATCTGTGTGGTGTATTTGTATTTGGTGCCTCCTTGTACCAATATCTAGGTGTTAAAATAAATAAATAATCAAAGGGAATGGATTAACGGAGATCGAATCAAAAACTTATGCACTGATGAGGGGTTAGCGATTCACCAATTCAAACCTGAACTCTGCGTGCAAAAACGATACATCCAACTTATTATCCTTCCCTAGGATTAATTCCCTTCTGCAGTGTGTTTTGGTTTGTTTTTATTATTATTTTGTGATTTTAAATCTTAATCAGTTATTATTATCCCGTTAACAATTATTGATCAATATAATTCGATTGTTATTATGACCTTAATATTTATCATTTTTCTTCATACTTGTCAAGTGGACAATTATCTCTAACCCCCCAATTATTACAGAACCTCATTTGAAAATCGAAATTTCGAAACACTTTGTGAGGTTAATTTAAATTGTATTATTACAATTATGGTTTGAATGATGTTGATTAATGTAACTCAATAATTATTCTTCACATAGAATTTTATCAAAATGGGAGTTTGTGGAGATTGTAGTAATTTAGTAGTTAAATTCATGAGTCGATTTAAGCTAGACCATCATTGAAAACCTGGAAGCAGAGTACGATCGTTTTGAGATTTTCAATGGTGCTATAGCTTACATTGACTCATGAATTCAACTATTAAAATATTGATTAATTTTAATTTATTACGTGCTTATTCTTCATATTACTACTACTTTAATGAACCTTATGGTAATTTACTAAGTAGTTTTACAATATCCACCCTAGATATATTGCAATAAGAATTGCTGAAGACCAAAAAGTACTTGTCATTTACTTTCAACAGTTTGATGTTGTGATCACATATGTACTGGAAAACAACTCATCGCTTTATAACTAATTGAAGAAAATATCCCTTTGACTATCCCTAATCCACGCAGCCATGGATTATGGTCTGGATAGTTCAGTAATTCACTACATAGCTATCAAATATAATAGTAAGACATGCATATGTAAACTGAGGTTTTCCAATTGTAATACAAAATATTTACTTAACAAATGAAAATATCAAGAAATAGAATAAATTGATTCATTCGTCCGTTAATATATACGTATAACGAAACATGAAAGCAACCAATATAAAACTGGAAAGCAAAAAAACACGACACACCATCAATGCACAAACACTGATTCTTGTGTCACAGTGATCAGATTAAGGACAGTAAGTGCAAAAACTGCACTTTAAACAATATAACAAAAAGAAAAAATAGTGATGTCAAAAATAATACAAAGAATTAACAATAGTGAAAAAAAAGCAAATCTTGCGTTAATTTGTCCTGTAGTAGGACGAAATAACTTTCCAGAACTTTTAGTTTTAAATGTCTGTCTAAATAAGATCAGTCAGCGATGTAAACTATCTCATTCAACCATTTCCATAATACCCTTTAAAGATCTCGTCAACACTTTTCCAATATCCACCCAAATAATTTCTTATAAGTATTTGTTATTATTTTAAGTTTGGCCTCATCCAATTGCTACATACATCTTAAATGTTAATCAATTGTAGGCATATCTTGTCAGTATCCAACTGAATATTCCTTCCAGCCAACAACTGGTCCCTGTATATACTTCCGATGATGCCTTATTAGTAGTTAAGATAGGCCTACTTCAAACAAACTCAATTTGGATAGCCATGTTGAGTATCTCATTATTCAACACAAACAATGTGATCCATATCTGATTGGATAAACCTGTACTTCACGAATGGGTTATATTATCATTATTGTTATTACTCCGATTACTGGATTAAATTTTATGCTTACCAACTCAGTTTAGGTATAACTACGTATCCGAACGATTATAGTTACAATAGTAATCCATAGTGTACTGCATTTTAAGCACATTGTATTAGTACACCTATATTGTACACGTTCAGTCCAATGGGTACTAATAAATACGGATTTATCAGTGTAAGGGACAATTACCTTCAATCATCCTTTTAAACGGAGTAATTCTCGTATTGTTTTTTTTGTTGTAATCCATACATTCTTTCATACAATAATAAAATTGCAAACTTACTAATTGTTATGTCCTTGGGTCTGTCTACTCACTTCTGGTGCTGAGGTTACTTATCTAATCCATATTAAGACCTTGGCGTGATAGGCTGACCGACCTAACCTTGAGGCTAGTACGCGTGACTTCGAAATGGGGTAGAGAGAAGAAAACTATTCTACCTGATGTAACATGTTCTCGTAATCTTTCTGAATCAAATACTTCCAATGTAATGTGTTCTCATGATGATGTGAAATCGTATACCTCCGATTTAATATGTTTTCTTAAGATTCTCAAATCAAACTCCTCCGATGTAACATATCTTCACAATGATTCGCAGTCAAATGCCTCAAACAAAGTATGCTCTCGTAAGACTTTAGAATCTCACGTATTTTGTTCTAATGTTATGTCCACTCCAAAGTCTTCTATTTCTTTCCAAATACCGACGACATCTCCAAAAGAACCTTGGTCACGTGTACATATTGGTTTTGCCGGCCCGTTCCAGGGTACATATTTCCTCGTTTGTGTCGATGCTTACTCAAAATGACCGGAGATCCTCCCTATTCACCAAGTCACTTCGCAAGAGATTATTATGGAGTTACAGCAGCTATTCTCCCGTTTTGGAGTCCCAGATGTTCTTGTGTCGGGCAACTGCACTCAGTTTACTTCTTACATCTTCTCATATTTCTGCAACAGATTTGGAGTCAAACATGTTCGTTCACCTCCATACCATCCAAAATCGAATGGTCAAGCCGATGGGTTTGTGGATACCTTCAAAAGAGCGTTATTCAAGACAAAAGGGGAAGGAAAGATAAAGGAAATTTTTGGTGATTTTCTATTGATCTACAGAACAACTCCAAACCCATCAGCACCAAATCAAATGTCTCCAGCAGAAATTATGTTTGGTAGAAAAGTTAAAAATGCTCTTGATGCTATAAAACCAGAGCAAAATGGCATAGGAAGAAGAAACCGAAAGATGGAAATCCAATTTAATCGCCATCATGGGGCGAGACGTAGAATCTTCCAAAATAATCAAAAAGTATGCGTCTGTGATTTCCGATACTCACCTCCGCAATGGATCAGTGGACGCATACTTAAGAGACGAGGAAATGTAATATATGTGGTGGAAGTTGAAGGTCAAAAGTAGACACGTCATGTCAACGATATACTGGAAAATGCTGGAACTTCACAGAAAACCGAGAAACTGGGCTCAATGTGGAAAATCTTTTTGGACAGTTTCGATATAAAACGTTCAGCGACTCAGAAGACTATGCAAATTGAACAAAATGCTATTAGGAGATCATTACGCGAACGTAGAAGATCAGATATTCTGCAATTGGACCCAAAGAGAAGAGCATATGATTTTGAGGGGAGATATCAATGATGATATCTTAGCTATTACTTGTACCTAATGACTAACCATTTTTTCTTTTTCTTATTTATTCCAGTTTACCAAATTGGTCATGCTTGACAAGGATCACGACGTCAACCAGTTTCACTTATTTATGCACTCAGTTGAATGGCAGTTATAACTTTTTTTTGTCAAGGGGGAAGATGTTGTGAACAGGAAAACATGAAGCCCTGACAAACTACGAAAGCTATTTTTCGGGATGTTATTCCATTTTATTCAAAGCTTGTAAAACACTGACATTTATTTTTGTTCCGAAGCTATTGTAATTTAAACATAATAGTTTGCGCCCTATTTTCTACTCTAATTCCCAGCTTTGGACATAATTGTATTTTTCCTAATTATCGTACGTTGTGGTCGCGTTATTCACTTATTTATTCATGTACCTTTTTACACTAATCCGAACTGAAATCCGGATATCGGGAATAGATCGAGTAGTGTTCCAGCTGCATTGTCTTCTCTCATTCGCGTGCTTGTCACTCAATCAGGTGGTAGAATAGTTTTCTTCTCTCTACCCCATTTCGAACTCACGCGTACTAGCCTCAAGGTTAGGTCGGTCAGCCTATCACGCCAAGGTCTTAATATGGATTAGATAAGTAACCTCAGCACCAGAAGTGAGTAGACAGACCCAAGGACATAACAATTAGTAAGTTTGCAATTTTATTATTGTATGAAAGAATGTATGGATTACAACAAAAAAAAACAATACGAGAATTACTCCGTTTAAAAGGATGATTGAAGGTAATTGTCCCTTACACTGATAAATCCGTATTTATTAGTACCCATTGGACTGAACGTGTACAATATAGGTGTACTAATACAATGTGCTTAAAATGCAGTACACTATGGATTACTATTGTAACTATAATCGTTCGGATACGTAGTTATACCTAAACTGAGTTGGTAAGCATAAAATTTAATCCAGTAATCGGAGTAATAACAATAATGATAATATAACCCATTCGTGAAGTACAGGTTTATCCAATCAGATATGGATCACATTGTTTGTGTTGAATAATGAGATACTCAACATGGCTATCCAAATTGAGTTTGTTTGAAGTAGGCCTATCTTAACTACTAATAAGGCATCATCGGAAGTATATACAGGGACCAGTTGTTGGCTGGAAGGAATATTCAGTTGGATACTGACAAGATATGCCTACAATTGATTAACATTTAAGATGTATGTAGCAATTGGATGAGGCCAAACTTAAAATAATAACAAATACTTATAAGAAATTATTTGGGTGGATATTGGAAAAGTGTTGACGAGATCTTTAAAGGGTATTATGGAAATGGTTGAATGAGATAGTTTACATCGCTGACTGATCTTATTTAGACAGACATTTAAAACTAAAAGTTCTGGAAAGTTATTTCGTCCTACTACAGGACTTTTCGATAGTGCACACCCACTTTACCAAAGATCTAGCACAGGATCGTCAGACCTCTCGATGAGGCCTTAACCTTTAGAACATTGAGGCGGATTCTAATGGTTTACATGTCCGAATTAAATCAATTCGGAATATAGGAATGTCCAGGTTCCGTAAAAAAGGAACACTTTATTTGGCGATGACGTACATGATGAATAACCGAAAGAGTAGCAAAAAATAAGAAAAACTACAAAAAAGTTTATTTAAACTGCTCACTATTATTACTTCCATTACTGCCAACATAACTAGAGGATCCAGGTTCGAAGCGAACAGAATTTTGATATTTTATTGGCGGACTAGTACTCTAAAAAGCATAATGAAAATTATACACAAGCATAATAATGACACAGAGTGGATGAATAAAAGAGTACACAGAAACTTACAATCAGGTATTTCGTACATATTTGTCTCCTTCGAGGTAAGTTAATAGGATCTACTAATTAAAATGTAGTTTTGTAGTCGAATATCATGAAAAATTAGACTAGGATGATCAAAATTAGAAACTTCAGACCTTGGAGCGATCGCTCAACATTCTAACCATTAATGAGTTAACATTTCTACCTTTAATCAATCAATTACTTAACCACTATTCATTGTCACTGATAATCGTTGGGGGATTATATCAAAACGAAATTAAATTTACGATTTATTTATTATTTATCTTGATCATTTTTCTATCCTTTCGTGAATTGTGATAATTACCAAGCGATGCGTGTAATTGACCTTGATTTTATTGATTACGTTTTTCTCGAAGTCGTAAGAATAATTACAATATCTGCAAACAGATAATTACTCACTTTACTAGTTTTTCTTGAAACAAAATTTTCTCTTATAAATTCCCGTTTTCTCTATTATTACACTAACATGCTGTTGTCACTAGTCAAGTGTTATTGCTATGTATTGGTTGGTCTAGGTATAATGAGTCATGTTTGATCCATTCACATATTACCGCTCCAAAAGACAAACAACTGTTTTAAGTTACGTGATGATAAACTGATTTTCTGAACTTACTATACAATATTGTAATATGAGCAATTAATTAAACAGAAAACTAAATAAAATTAATTTGAAACTTATTAAAATTAGCTGAAATAAAACCCATTCTGTGCAAGGTGTAAACATCATCAACAACAAAATATCAATACAACAGAATAATCAATTACGTTTACATGTATTGCATTGGTATTTTTCAAATTTGTAGTTAAAAATGAATTTGGGAACAAAATAAAGTACTTCAATTTTATTGAAATATCTATTGTAGAATATTTTTTAGAAAATTTCACATTACAGAATCAACCTGATATGCTTTTTTTAAAGAAAAAAAAACGGTGTTCTTAGGTAATCAAAAGTAAAGACATGAAACTACAGTTTTATTGCTTTGTTGGTAAGTATAGAAAAGAAGTAGATGTATTCTGTAAATCGTAAACATTGGTGTGTTTAAAACAAACGTAATATGTATGAAGGTTTGAGGAAAGTATTACTAAGCTTGGAATATGTATTATGTGCTAGGAATTGCATGTCAGAAAGAAGTATCTATAGTCCTTAGATGACTACTGGTGTTTCGTATCAGATTCAAACTCATACAATCCCTGGCTGCGGTATAAGATAATGGGTTATATCGCATAGGGAACATCGGTTCCTTAAAGACTGCATATACACCCAGCTAGCAAGCGTCCACAACGATAGGAATTAGATATATGGGCTTCCTTGTGATCTATTACAAACATCCATGGTCAAAACATAATCCATGAGATATTAAGTCACTAAAACTACTGAGCATACTTGAATTTGCTCCATAGAATTCAATTAGCATCAAAAAGTAAATGAAGACATTGTTGCCACAGAATTTCTATTTTTTGTATTGAAAAGGCTTTCATGAATAGTAAAAATAATGATCATAATGGTGTATTACAAATGACAGGGGTGAAGCGGCTTAGTAGTTAGTGCGTTCAACTCTCAACCATAAAACCCCAGGTTCGAAAGTTATTTAACTAACTTCGGTTAAGACAACAGGGTAGTATCATTAGCCATAAGACGCGTAGTATAGTTCATACCTGATGAGTGAGTTAAATTTTAGTTATCTGTTAATTGACTGAGAGATTGTTTGTTAAAATGGATAAAACTATTTCGCTATTCATATTATAGTGCTTATTAAAAAAGGACTGTGTTTCAAGAATAGATTTATTAAACATATTGATATCTATACGAAATATTGATATCAGTAAATATTATTTACCTTGTGAAAAGAATAGTAATAATTAGAAAAACAGGAACTTTTTCCCAATGATGGTAAACAACTATTCACTAAATCATAGCCAAGTGATAAATGAAAGGTAGGTAACTTGTAATAAACAACAAAGGGGTCACGTCACGTGTAAAAAAATTATTTGCACTTCACAAACTAAAAGCCAACATCTCTCTCTTCTATAGAGTATCACGTGTGTAATTTTTTTTCTAGTAAACCATCTAATTTACAAGTAAGCAAATAGGCACTTCATAAAAATTACAAAAACATCATTTTCAAATGATGGAGCTAATTAGTCTATATGAGAGCAAAAAACACAATAATTAAGGAGTCCCACAATAGGATGAAACGGCCATCCAGTGCTTCCAGGTTTTCTATGGTGGTCTAGCTTCAACTGATTTATGATTTCAACTATTGAGATTACTATAATCTCCATACAACCACTTCTGATATATATATATATATATATATATATATATATATACCATATTTAATATTTGGTAAAGCTCCACTATAGAGGATGTTGAAATGACCTTGACATTATTACGTGACAAGGAGTGTCGGGTCAAATCTAGGATCTTTTGGTAAAAAAAAGTTATTGAAATGCTAACGGATACAGTACTTTTTTCTTATGGTTTCAGGATTTTCCACGATTTGTAACTAGACAATTTCACGTTATACAACAAAAGAAATTTCCATACAAAAATTTATCCATTGGAGTGGATATAATATAATTTGTTTATTGTTTCATAAACAATTTAACATATCTCACAAAATCGCTTTCGTGAACTCTTACTTAAATGTCGGCAAAATAGCATTACAAGATTATAATGTCTTTAGATGACCATGTGAGAGCGCTTCGAGTGGGAGAGCTGACTCTCCCCATCCTCATCTATATCAGGATAAGAAATAAGATTCATTCATTGACAATCAATTATCTAACCGAAAAATAAATGATACACCGTATAGTATACAACAATATAGCATGAACAATCACCGATAAATTGAACAGATGTTCATTGTAATTATAAGACATTTCAACACTTTAAAACTAACGATTATTACTGAAGAGAATAATTTTTTTAAAAATCTAAACATATTTGGAATATAATAAGTTTTTCTGTTAATCAAATGCCTTAAAAACGACAGTAACATGAAAATTAATGAAGAGTGATTGATTTTTAATCTACGTTTAAATATGTAAGAAGTCATTGATATTATGTTCAGTATGCATCGATAACTTGACGTGCGTTTAATAATAACAACGACTCAAAACTTCTTAAAGATAGTCACATGTTGATTTCTTATAATTCCGTAACTGGTTTTTCCTTTTCTTTAAACAAAAGTTCATAATCCATCTATCTATCTATATTAATTAACGAAAAGGAAACATCCACAAAATCTTTTAAAAAAAACACAAACTTAATTATTTCTAAATGTAAGATTAACAGTAATTATTATCATTGTTACTATGAAAACTGATTTTCCATTTATCAGGATGATTTTTTTCTGAAAAATATTTTTACTAATTTAACACAGATTGAATTACTGAATGCTATTACCATGTGACCTACATGCAACTGATTAAAAGGGTAAAATTTTCAAACATACATACACAGAAGTAATAAGAAAAATAAATAAATAAACTGATTTGTTAATTGAAACAAAGTGTGAAATTTTAATCGATATTAATTTCCTTCTAATAATACATCACGTAATTTGGTCAGTAAATAAAAACAGCAGAAAATGATTAAGTAATACAATAACTAACTAATGACATAGTAATCTAATAAGTGAGTAATAGGTCCTCGAAACATAGACACTTGATGATGAGGTAAAATGGCCGGAAAAATGATTTAATGAGCAAAGTCTGTTTATGATTAACCACCTTTAATATGATGAGAAAACAGTACTGTTTTTAAAACTTTTCGTACACTAATAAATAATAAGGAAATATTTTCTATTTAACATTTTGATTACACGTGTTTTATATGTTACTATTTAAGCAAAGCATAATTCATTACGATGTTATTTTCTAAAGCAGTAGACAATCGTATTTATAAACTATAATAAACATATGGTAGTATATAGTCAAATAAAAAGATAGTTGCACATGATCGTGGATTGGTTGAAGTTAGACATTAACACTGTTTCATACCGACTCAGTGGTACGAAGATCAAGAGTTTGCGCGGAAGATCGAATGACCTGGATTCGAATTCCGCGTGCAGTGTTAGGGATGGGTACTCTTGAAGAGTCCAACACTAGAATGAGATGGTCGTCGAGTGCTTCCAGGTTTTAAATCGTGATCTAACATTGATAGGCTTATGATTTCAATGTAATAAGTCGAAAGTTATTGAGTTATTAACAAGATCACTAAGAATTAGTCGCAAATCTTTCCAGTGTCGAACATAAGTTATATAATGATTGAGGGGTAATAACAATAATAATAGGGCAATAAAACGCAATAAGCATATATAGAAGAAAGAGAGACCGTTAGGTATGAAATATAATTGTTCATTTGAAGATTTAAAAAGACGAGATGAACATGTATAGAAAAGCTATTTTCTCTTTAGATAAATATTGGATTCACGTAGTCTATGGATCATGAAAGTGATATATATATATATATATATATATATATATATATATATATATATATATATATATATATATATATATATATATATATATATATATAGAAAAAGTTTAATAAAAATGTTCAAGGTTCAAACAGAATGAATGTCACTTCTGATTGTTTACACTATGACAATATAAAAATAGGCCATAACTACACTGAAATCAGTATAAGCACAACAAATCAGTAGAATAATTAGATAAATTGTGTTCACTTAACAAAGATTTACATCAATTTTTAAAATTTATACCTACTTCAATATTTTGCGGTATTATGATATTTAGCATAAAACTTTCTAAATCTAACATGATAAAAGGGGATTTGTAGAGATTATGGAATTTTTATAGTATTAAAAAAACCCACTTTAGTTAAACTATCATTTGAAAAAGCATTAGAAGGCCGTTTTGTCCACTGGGTGTGACTCCTCAACAGTTCACTTCGACGACCACCGGTACGAGAACCAAACCCAGGGTTGAGCAATATCGTGAATTGATTAATGTAAGATATTAAGACCATTTAATACCGACTCAATGGTTTAGATATTAAGCGTTCGCGCATGATACCGAAGGTCTTGGGTTTGATTTCTGGATGAGGAGTCATGGATTTCTATTGCTCCGAAGTTTCATGCTAGTTCCGCCCAATGCTTTCATGATTTTAGTGACAATCCTAATAAAATCAATTTGTGACTTAAACTGTATAACACTTATTAAGAGTTAACTTAATTCTGTTTGAAAAATTAGATGATTCAGTTTGAAATCGATCTAAGTTCTGTAGTTAAATCCATTCTTTATCATATTAAACTCAATAATAGCAAATTATTCTCCAAATTAATTATACATTATGGTTATACCCACATTTATTTGACTGTTACCATTTTAAACATACCTACCCTCATCCCAGTTCCTCTTTGCTAGATATAGGCAAGTGATCGGAAAAGATGGAACTTATAGAACTATTCTAAGGGGAGTTACTATGTACATTTTTAGTGTGCATTTATTAAATATTTAGATTATGGTATCTTTAGATTGCCACGTTTCTAAGTATTTATTTAGATTAATAATTGTTGATAGATGTAGTTAACGATTTATAGATTACCGTTGAATAATTATACACCTATTACTCAGTTCGGTATCATAAACTACCTGGTTACGTACAAATGATTTCCTATCTGTGGTAGGTTATCGTCTTAAGTGACTAATGGTATCATGTGAGTTTCCAAATCATGTAGATTGAAAATAAAAGATTATTCAGCTGATTGATCTCATGTTATCAAACTTATTAAGCATAAAGCTACACTACAGTCCAGTAATCCTATCATATGGATAGTGAAAAGTTTAAGCAGACAATAAAAGATTTCGACAAATTACGTTTGACTTTATATCATTTATGATCATTCATAAAAGAGTATTCATTGTTTAACTTAGCAAGACTTATTCGTTGATGGTAGAGTGACACTGGAGTAAATAAAAATAGCCAGTAATAAATTTAAGTGTAAACAGTTAGACAAACAATGGAAAAGAACGCGCACACATGCAGGCATTCACACATACACTTGAATACACGTATTTTTGTAACACAGTAATAAGACATCATCATTATCATCATCACTGAAAGTATGATCGTTCAGTTATAAAAATAACTATTTTTCATTTGACTAGATGTATTGTGCATATAGAAGGGAAAAAAAGTCGTGTGTATTTTTACCACACCACTACATCATACAAATTTATCTATTTATATCCATGATAACAAAAATAATCAGGAGTGTAAAAAAAACTGCATTTTATTAAAATGTTATCATTAGCAAACTTACAGATGTATGCTTTTGTTGTATTCCATTGCCAGTATGATTTTGTCCAACAAGAGATGATGAAGGCGAATAGACAGTTTGATTAGTACCATGATTCATTGAATTTAGAGTTGGTGCGTCTAAAACAGAGATAAAGTTATTGCGATGTATTTATTTCTACATAGAAATGAAAACAATAGTTCAATGATCAAGAAAACAGTCATGATAAAATAATGGTGACATTAATTGACTGTTGTTGAGAATTCCCAAACGAAACAGGTATCAAGAGCTCTCTGTGATATGCATACAACAAATAAATTATATGATAGATAGTCTAAACTAATACAGATTACAGTTGAGAATATGTGAAATGCATGGCTGTAAATATACCTATTGTTTTATTCTCAAAAGTGATAAAACTGAAAAACGTCATTTTTGGGTTCGTTAAATGATTGACCAACGTGTTTGAGAGTCCATAAACACTTATTGTCAATGTCTCGAGAAGCCCAGAAAACGCCAGGAAATGTTTCGTCCACTCAGCACTAAATGAAAAGTTTTCAGAGACATTTTGAAAAATGAAAGATTACATGTTACGTTTTGATTAGATAATTTCCTAGGTCGTCACTATATTCAGGATATTTCCGGAAGGTTCTAGAAGATTGAGGTCACATGAAACGGTAAATACACTCGATTTTCTGTAAATGATTAGCCTTAAGTTAAAGCTCTTACGCATATTCCGCACCTTTTCTCTAATATTCGAGTTAAAGTGTATTAGTAGTTTGTAGTTATGAGGAGCGGTTAAGAAGTCAGCAATAAGCGTTTTGGTAGCAGTCCTATCATAAGACTCATATTCATCAGATCATTTACATTGTATCATTATCTTTTAAATATTTCTATGCAGTTCTGTAATTTGGTTCCAAAAATCAGATTACACAGTCAGTTATATTACTTACTGCCACTCTATTGTAATATATAATTAGCTATGATTTAATCGATTGGATTTAGAGAAATATAAAGGATATATAGAACAATAATTATTATTGGTTATGGATACAAATTACCAAGACAGGTGTTGAATTATTTTGTTTTTTTAGTAGTAATAATAATAACTACAGCATGCGATAGGCTAGGATTATGCAATCAAATAATGAACCAATTATCTAACACAAAGACATAAATTGACTTAGACTAGAGAATCATTGAAAGCTAGGATACATCGAAACAGGTGTTTCAGCAGTTGTCTAACTAAGGATCAGTTTGTGTTTTAAACTATCCTAAAACTGGATAATCTTTAAGCATAGGTGACTGAGTGTAATTAAGACGTTTGACTTCCAGTCGCTAAGTTCCACCTGGTAAATAAGTTAAAAAATTAACAAAATGAAAAAAAAACGGTCTCTATAAGCATATCAACGCAATAATTGATGAATATTTGTAGAATCAACGTGACGATTTCAAATTTTAATATTGTTATGCCTTGAAACACGCTGACCAAATTTGTTTTAAGCAGATGTGGTTTTCATCCGGATATACCAGGCCACAATACATCATGAAAATAAGATGCCGATTTTTATTAAATGTAAGCGACTTCTCACATAGACATACAATGCCACAATGGTATATATTTTCTATCAGTTCCATTGTAGATTTATCATCATGAGCTTATTTAATATTTGTTAATTAAAATTTAGTATATGAGTAGTTGGTGGATTGTTTGAATATCTGGGCTACTTGTCCCTGTCATCTAGATATTTCAACAAATCTATTTTTATTTGTTTTGACAAATCATTATGTCTAACAATTGCATAACCTATTCAGGCGCGTTTATGAAAAGTTTACAACCTTTCGCTGTGCAAGTTACAAAAGAAAATATAGTCAGCGGCATCGTAGTGGCTGGTAATATAAATTAAAAAGAATGAACCTTATTCAGATTTCTATTCTCGAAGTACTAACTTCTAACTGGCGATCACTCAATATTTATAGTCAGTATCGACCAAGAAATAAGAAAAGGAAACTTGTTGAAATACTTTGTGCTGAGAATTATATATTGTATTAAAAATATAACATTGAATAAAGTCATTATTAATAATAATAAAGGTTGAAGCTGTGCTATTTCGGTTACTAAGAGTCTAAACGATGCATAGTACTCTTATTAATCAATTTAATGTCAGATTTTAAGTAGTGGAATTATTAGGGCGTTCAACTTTGAGACATTTACAGATTTGTTCCACATACTTTAGTTTACGAAATCGTGAAGCGCTACTAACCCTTACACATAACAGTGACTTGAAACAAAATATATAATCTGTATCTGGTAAACGATTTCAGCTAGTAATTCAAAATAAAATAAACTACTACGCTTTACATCATTCAAACTAACAAAATATTACATTGAGACTTGATATGATACTATAATGATTTCAATATCGATCATTATATGGTCGTGTAATGGAGAAAACTTGCAACTTGGGTAGATGTTTTTGTCAGTATTGGGTTCCTCGAGCCAGATAGTTTAACTGTAAAGCTTTCATTATTGTTCTAGACACCATTATCAGGACTTAATTCATGTAGAAGTGAGCTTCTTGATTATTTTACGATATTAATATCAGTTGGTCATGGTGGCCTGGATTGCGACTGATTATCCATGTAGGTTTCATTGACTTCAGTTATACTTATATTATAATCAAATATTAGTCAGCCATGCAACGTTTGACCTGACATAAATGTCCGATGGTTCACATTGCCACATGTCATTAGAATCGTGAAGAAAATTATCAAGATAAATCCCAGAATAATTCAGTAACAGTGTCACTAATGGTAGAAAAGATTAGGTATAGAAAAACAGACAAAGTAAAGCATAAAGATATTTCAAGATTCAGAAGATGAGAAGTATTCTGTAGGCCCTTATCTGATTTGAATTAGGTCGGATGATGTTAGCAAAATGTACATCCAGACATAATTCGTGTTAGATAATAACGGAATAAGTCAAATACGAGAAGGAATTTTCAATACATATATTTCGTACACTCGTTTATCTGGAAAAAAATTCAGAGAAACGAGGTGGAGTTGGATCACTCGCGTTCTCCTCTTCGCTTTGATCCTTCAATTCTTATTTTCCCAACGACACTCTCCATGCAGCTTCGTTCGATGTAATAGGTAAAATAAGCAATGCACACATATATGATCATTCAAAAATAGTGAAGGTTAATATGTGAATAATTAACAAGCTCAAAAAGTGACTTTGAAAGAATGAATAAATCAGTACGTCCAGAAGCTGTAATAACTTATGTCGGCTTGACATAATACCAGCCACTACAAATAAACGCATTTATATCATTGCGAACGATTCTGAATCACTTTAGATGCTGCTGAGATCCAGTGTTTCTCCCTAACCTTGTGGTTTACCGTACTAGCAGATATCACTGCTGTTTCCACGAATTTTCGGATATCATTCCATGCTGTCTCGGGGTGGGCATCAATTACATAGCTGCCTAACTGTTTACTAGTTGTTCTTCAAATATACTCTGAGCTTGACTATCATTGAGTAGGACCCTAAGAGGTTTCCTTGCAGCGTCTTTCTTACATCAAGTAACACGTAGACAAATACGCGCTTGCACTAGAGCATGATCTGAATCTAAGCATGTGCTCCAGAAAGAGCGACAGTCTTCTATCGAACCCCTTCATCGATAGCTGATAGAGATGTGATCTATTTGGGTTCAACGTTGCGACGAATTCGAGGGTCGCCATGTCAACAGATGTTTTTACTTATGCTTAAAGTTAGTATTTGCAAGAAATAGGTGGTTATCTGAGTATAGCTGTAACAGACGGTCGCCATTATCTATTCTTTGAGCCACGACACCATAAGATCCATCCAAGTGTCTTTCCCTTTCGCTTAGTTTACTTACTTGAGTATTAAAGTCACCAGCCACTATTACTATATCAGAGCGCCTAACTTTTCAGAGAAGGTAGGAAGGCTTTCTGTAAAACTCATCTTTTACATCATCTGAGCTGCAGTCAGTGGGAGAATAGGCAGAGATGGCGAAGAGGCAACAGCTAAAGTCCCTATCTTTCCGAATCCTAACTGTTCTGTTTAGTCGGAGAGCGCACAAATGACTGTCTACTGGGATCCAGTCTAAGAGAGCTAGTTCTGCCCTAAGACTCAATGCTATACCTACGCCAGCATGGCCACAGGAAGCAGCATTAGGGCTTCCAGATACACGAAGTGTAAATCGAGTTGGTTCATTACTTTGACATGATGAGGTCAGATGAATGACACTATTAGGATCCTGTATGTGCGTTTCAGAGACGCAGCACACATCGATGGCGCGAGATTCTCAAGTCCTAGCTAAGGAAGCCTGTTGTCCTATTTGGCACAGTGTTCGGACGCTAAGAGCTCCTACGTGTAGTTTAGAGCGTGGTTTCAGGAAACCTGGAATAAAGTTCCGCGTACTCGAACCGTTCGCCCTAGCGGTGCAAGCCTAATGTGATGTGATTATTATCAGTGCATCAGTCCATGATATAAACTGTAAAACGCAAAAGTTTATTTGCGGTTTACACTTTCTAAAAAAAGGTATCTATCTAAAAAACCGTATTCTAAGTGATACCGATGCGTTATATTTGTGACAGGAGTTTGAAGTAAATACATTCACACATAAGCACATCGTTAGAATACAACTGTCAACCGGATAATATTTAACACATCATAAAAAATACACACACATACACAGAAAAATGAAAAAAAAATTCTTTCCAAAAACAGCCTATGATCATCAATATCGTTAATAATAAATAGTGTTGCGCCAATTTTCACCAAGGAATTTCATTTCATTTTCAGATTGAAAAATTTAAGTAGAGAACAATGTTATCCTTCATTAATCAAATAGTGTTTTACTAAACTAATTTTCTTTACTGTCTGTTAGTAATATATAATTTTTTAAACAAATAAACAATGACACTGCAGTATGGTATACTCATATTGTTTAGTAATTTAGTATAATAAGAAAGATTTTCCGGTTAGTGCAGCAACCGACTGCATAAAGGACTAGCTATTATTACTTCGATCTAAGAAACACTGACCGAAGATCTTGTATTCGATTCCCGGTTGTGTGGTCCCGGATGAGAACTGATATAAAGTCCAACCCTGGGACAAAACGGACGTCAGGTGCTTTTAGGTTTCCAATGGTTGGCAAGCTTACATAGGTTCATGAACTCAATTAAATAACATGTTGTTGTAGTTTATAAAATCTTTCAATGGTTTTTGAGCTGAGTGGTTTGATTGTGTAGCTTTCATTGTCATTTTGAATAAATGAGAACAAAATCTAAGGATATGACCAGTCCCAATCAATGTCATAAAGACTAAATGATTTAGGACGCTTGACATAACCAAGAAGCTCATTTATACATGAAGTATATAATTATGTAATTGTTGTTGTCGCTCAGAACAACAATGAAAGCTTTTCACTTATATCATCGATCTTAGAAATGCAAATAACAGCAAAATATAATCATATCTTTATAATACACTAAAATTGATATGTGAATTTTAATTTGACAAACTAGAATGTCATAAATTATTAATAACATAAAACTATCTTTTTCTAGTGAACGAATTCTACTATGAAAGTTTAGTGGAAAAGACAAAAAGAAAAGGGATCGAGAATTTTCGACTTTATTCTTTTAAATATTTCAAAATGAAATCGTCATCAATGACGTATAGAAGAAAGATCAATGGATAAGGCGACAATAGTTGAAAATGTTTCTTAAATTTTATCATTAAAAATAACCATTGGAAACAGAGTAGTGTGCACTTACGCTCAATACAGAAAATACATCTGAATGTTATAATACAATTATAAGTTTGTGTATACTAAATACTGAAAAGTCGGTCAATCAATTCATAGTTTAATTGAGAGTAGGTATGTTTTGTTTATTAAATTTAATAAATAAGAATAACTATTTCTAGAGAATATCTAACTAAGGTTAAAAATAAATGAAGATCGAATATCAATTTCTATTATACACTTGGATTAAAATAAATACTTATTTATATTTGCATATTATATGATTAATGGACGCACCAGACTGATATAAGCCCGCTCTTGTGTGAACTGATACAAAAGGGAATGTTTATATGAATGACACTTGTATATATCAGAATGGGTTGGGTTTTTTTGTGGAGAGTTTAAGAAATTTCACAAGTTGAAATCATGAGTCAGTTGAAGCTAGACCACCATTGAAAACCTGGAAGCACTGGACGGCCGTTTCGTCCCATACCAGGACGAAACGGCCGTCCAGTGCTTCCAGGTTTTCAATGGTGGTCTAGCTTCAACTGACTCATGATTTCAACTTATGAAACTTGTATATATCATTATAATCTCATCGATCTTATTGTACACATTCGTTTATATAATTAATTGTGACCTTTCGTTTTAATACACTTCCCGTTTATTTATGTGCTTGTTAGTATGTCTTCATCTGTTCACTTTGCGGATTTGTACTCAAACTTGGCGTATATCCGATCTCTAAGTTTCTTCTATTCCTTTTGTTCATAGTTTGTATAAGTTCAATTTATGAAATAGAATCTTCGAGCCACATTTCATATTTAATTTTTCAATGTCACCGTTGCATTCTTAAAATTACAGTTTAAAGGCGATATAACCAACGCGAGTGATACAAAGTATAGGAAAAACGATAGAATGCAGCTAGATTATATTTTTCTTTCTTCAGAGAACCAAGAGTGAGTTTGTGAAATAAAGAAAAACTGCCAAATTTCAACCCATGTATGTGTATTTACCAGTTCAGCTACACTTGTGAAGCCCTTTATATTGGGTGTACAATCAAGCAAATAAACCGTTGCATTTCCGAACACCATTCCTCTTGATTAATCAGAGAATAAAATGAAACTATAAGAGCGTCTGTTTCGGCTAATTTAGTAGATACTGGTCATCATATCGATATAATCTTAGCTTTCAAAGTTATTTATAAAATTCCAATGAGCTCGCTTTTTATTTATAGACTTCATCTTTACGTAATGCAAAAGCCGTACGTATACACATTAATAAACCCAATTTCCGTGTTCACTGTCACCTAATTTTTAGATACTATTAAGTTTATCAGTAAAAAAAAAACAATTTTTACTTCTATTTAATTTTCACTTATAGCTTCATTCTAGATAATCTATCTTAATAATCCTGGTTACCTAATTGTATTTGCATCATTTTTATTCATTTCACAAATAAAACCACACATTCATGTTCGACTGTTTAACTCCAAACTAACATAATTCTTATTCTTTTGTAAATAGTTGCTATAAATAACCAATTATGTAATCACCTTTTTAGATCTAATTTTCCATTTGATGAGTATTTAATCGATTGCTATTTTTTTTAAGAAATTTGAGATATATTGTTGAGTAAATAAATATCATTTATTTGGTACTGATTTTATATTTATTTATTTGGTACAAAGAGGCACCAAATACATATGCATCCCATAATAACAATGAAACCAGTGGTGGTTATCATTGATTTGTATGAGAGCTGCAATACTACCCGGGTGCCCAGATCGAAGTAGGTGGTTTTCTTATAGCGACGGACCCCAGGCCTTTGGCCCTAAACGTCTAGTCCCCAAGGTAGCGGAGTAACATAAAGAGATACAGTCCCATGGTAGCCGGCGACCAACAATAGGCTCATATACCTTTTTTCCCCTCAGGATCCTGGAGTCTATGTGAACTATTGGTTTGGAATCAGGGATTTCTAGCTTCCCTAGTTGGATTCTTCATATCCATCAACCCGGTTAAAGGACCGAGCATACGCTTTTCGTCCTCTCAGTTTCGTAAACAACATCAGTGAGTAGGACTTCCCTGGCATTGGTTGTATACGCATGGCCATGTGAGAGCGTTTCGAGAAGGGGAGCTGACTCTCTTCCCACCCTCAGCTGTGCCACGGTATTTGGTTTTATGAATCCTGTGTATTAGTGTAAATATAGTTTTGATAAAGAATTAATTGAAAAGAAATATTATAACGAATCGTAAAGACTAAACAAATTAAGTTATCTCTACATCCCAATTTTCTAGCGAATTAGTTTTATTTAATTTTAACTGAATAAATCGGTTATCTGAAATTCGCCAGTTCAAATATTAAATCTTAAAAACACAAACATACATCATGGAGTGAGTGATGCTTCGTCTTAATTTGTACATTTGTAAGGCCATCCGTAAGGAATTTTTTCATCAAGAATGGTAATAAATTAAGTCACATAGATGCAGTAACATGGGTTTTAAAACCTTTAAAACTAAGTTATTGCAAAAACATTAATAAATCAAAAAGTGAAAATAACGGGGAAATGAAAGTTGACATCTAGGGAAGTACGGAGATAGTGGACTTACATTGGGAATGATTTTTTATAGTAGTCGGGTTGTCATTAGACAAATACAGTACATTTCCAAACGCTTCTTCAATGTTATTAAAATTAAATTGCTTGCTCATTTTATGATCACAACAATATCACTGAGGTAAAAAAAAGTGATCCTTCCTTTTGATAAAATCACAGTCACCAAAATGGGAAAATCTAAACAGGCTTGAAATCTAATTTTGGTAAAATAACCTTGATGCGTGATTTTTCATTGGTTAGCCGAATTTAGTTAGGTTATATATTTTGGCCAATCAAGTAACAGTTATAAATATCCTACTACGAGTAGATATTTTGAATTTAGGATCACACACAACGATTGAATGGATATTCTTGTTTTATTGAGGAAGTAATTTTGAAACAAAAATGAAGCGAAATAATGTATTACGGTTACGGTCTTCACTATAAAAGTTGCTTCCAAATGCATTTCTAGAGACTGAACAAATGATCCTCTCTCTATACACAAAGCATTAGGATATTCATATATCTATTTAGGAGTTAGTGTTAAACAATAAAATATAACAAATTACAGAACAAATATAAATAACTCAGTTACAAACATATATGTAGTAGTAAAACAAACAGTTTGCTTCAATCAAAAGTAGTGTGTCCGATGAATTTAAAAGCATGAGGTGGTGTGCGATGTGATAATCAAGGGAAAGTAGACAAATAAGTCAAAATACTCAAATTGTTGGCTAGCAATTAAATAATGTGGGGTATTTTTGAGGCATTATTTCATGTGAGACACACACGAAGTCAATTACAATGATTCAAAACAAAAACGAACGTTTATAAATGTTTAGTATGCCGATTGGTTTATAATGATAAGCTGAATAACTCTTTGGCTCATAAATCATATAATGAAAGTGGTATGTCATTAGAATACAATGTTCTTGATGTCAGTGCTTAGGTTTGTGTTTGTAGGTAGAGACCGAAAAGATAAAGTTCACAGAAAAATTAACTTAATCTCAAGATATTCTACAAAGGTAATTATCCTTACTACCTAGAGTTCTTGTTTGAAAAGTAATATTTTGCTACTACCATTTAGTTTTGATGAGAATATAAGAATCTTATACAAACACTTAGGCCATAACCCACGAAACCAACTTGATGGAGGTATACTAACCAATGTATTCAGGATATTCAAGTCAACACACATCTGTTTACTGTGCTGAGTGGGCTAAGATATATACAGTGATCTAATCGAAATCGAAACATCATGGTAAGAAAACTCTGGTCATTAATTCTGACTCCTGAGTATTTTGGTTGATGATATCAAAAAGAATTACAGGAACACTCAAGTGTGATGGATGTTCATCCACTAAATAAGCCTGAGACTTAAAATAATTATTTCTTTAAACTAATGATCAAGCTTCCGCAGAATCGTTTGATTCACTGACGTAAGGAACGTAAATATAATGAACACTTACAAAGGATGATAATGTTACTACACTATGACATAAACAAACTAGTGAACAGATTTAGTGAACAAAATAAGAATACATTTAAAAACCGGCTTTGAAGCATTGTGGGTATCAAAGATAATAATTCAGTATAGTTAGGCTAATGAGAATAATAGAGTCATTTACCCGGTATTTGGATATGAGCCAGACTAAGTGTAATGTCTAATGGTACTACCCGTTTGTCCTAACCGAAGTATGTGAAACAGGGTTAATATATGGGACTCAGTAGTCGAAAATCAAACGCCACAACCATAAAGGTGCAAAATAATTCGATGGAATTTGTATCATTCCAATAGAAAATAAGTACATTTGAATAGAGTACGATATTGGCAATACACAGTTTGGTAAATTACTAGAAGGTTTCACGATATGAACCTTCAAAAACGGTACGTATGAAGTTATTTAAGGTGGAATAAAAGAATTGATAAGATAAGCATCAAATATGATGGATAAAACACAGAGGATAGATTATATGCTACAGAGAACGGTAGACCAACGAAGTAACGCTCATATAGTTATGGAAATAAGGTAAAGGTGTCTATTTTTCTAGTAAGGCGAAAACGGGATTACCCAGTATTGTCAATGATGCTAAGGTCTTACTGGTGATAGTAGCTGAGAGTAATTTTTGGCAATTTATTTATCCCAAAGACGCTTGACATTTTTTGAATGGTTGCCACTACTTTTAGTTCCCTGTCTGTTTGATGGTGATATTTACACTACTATATTTAGTGAGTAGTACCATTTTAAGTTATTCTACCTGATTATCAAGTTTGTTCCACACTTAGTCTTCTTATGTTAGCGACTAACTATTGAAGCGTTGTATGTCAGATGCCGTTAGTGAGTTTACACAAGAAATGTTAATAGTAGAACAGCTAGAAAGTTCTCTATTTCTCAAGTATCAAAGGCTACTCGGACCCACGCCCAAAGAGAATCATTTTATGAGACGTAAAACATATAAGTTAAAGGGTCGCTAAAACATGACAAAAGTATTCGTTATGGTTATAATATTGGGTCATAGCTATTTACAGTGAAAAATATTAGGATTCTGAGCTAAAAGAACTTTGAAGTACATTAAAAAAATTGTCAAGTGAAAATTTTCTTTAATGTTATTAAATATCGGTATTAAACACAATAATCCCTAAAGAAACAAATTTTCGATACTATTTAGCGGCTGATCTTACACAATCACGAGACAGCATCATATGATCAAAGCAATAAACATGCACGTTTATAATACTACTACTGTCATAGAATTTAACCTATTATTGGACATATGTATGGTAAAATCAATTCGGAAAACACAAAACAAAGGTCACCGAAAAAATCTTGTAATATATTATCCTGAATAATTTAGATAAGTCGATGTTATTTATCAGAGGAAATGCAGTTGATATGTAATGTAAATAAAAGTACAAACCGTATACTCGATGTTGAGACACATTTTAGTTGTATGAGGGTTACTGATGAATTATCTGGGGGCCAAACCGAATTAGATTAAAATATGAATGTTTTAAATAATAAACTGCTGATCCAAAGAAATGTTACTAAGAAAACTTCAGAAAAAAAACAAGAGGATTCGCACAATATACATTGGCGAGTCAGTAGATTCACCTACAGATATAGGTGATTGGAGGCCCCCAGGAAAGAATTTCTGAACTTCGAATTCTTGCTAGTTGCTACTGGTCAACAACGTGTACCTGCAAATTCGAAAAGACTGATTCGCTTTGTAGAATTGGGACTCATATAATCCATTCAGTGATCAATCAGTTGTAAATATGTACATTGAAGTTTGATATAAGACCAATGAATACATGTGTCTAGTTGTAGATAAGCTAGTCAATAATTCATTGTGATTACATGAAATGATATCGTCAACCGAAAAGATAGATAGCAGTTAATTTAATATATTTTTGTCGAAGAAAAATAGTCTGAAAAAATGATAAGGTAGCACAAATAGTTGTGAATAATAAGAATCACTAAGATTCTTATTATTAAGCTATTCGGTATTGATATGCAGTAGTAAAATTATACAGCCTATATTTCACAAAATCATGTTTAGTAATAATGTTGCTAATTAAAACAAAAAATTGTCCTAATCATACAAGATGGGAAAAATCCGAGGATTGTATTTTACTCTGTAAAAATAATAGGTAGGATTTAGTTGGGAAGAAAAAGTTACCAAAAATATTGAAGCTTTTTCCAAATCAAAACCAGAAAAAAAAGGAATACCTAGACAAAAACACATTCATTGGAAACAAAGTCTGTCAACCTCTGTCAATATAAAAGCACATTGTATGGATGAACTTCGGTATTGCATGTGATCTGATTTGAATTGTGTAATGGTTGTGGTGAAAAGGAGAGGAAGCAGTAATTTTTAGAAGTTTTCAGCTAGATCCATAGCACAATTGAGCGCTTTAGAATTTATTCTCTTTAACATGAAATCATCAAGTCAGTTGCTTCAAGAACACTAAAACTTAATTCATTAGAATAATTGGTCGTAGTAATGACAAGAAAAACATAATCTGTCTGAAAAAAAACGTGTGAATTTAAGCAGACCAAGACACAGAGAAAGTATGCTATAAGTTAAAGTGTACTGAAGAACGAATTATATGAAGAAATCCAAATAGAAGGTAATGGTGATCCAAGTTAATGATAAGGGAATGGATCTGCTACGAACAGAAAGATCATAACTGTGTCAGCTAAAATACCTATAATCTCGGGTATGTGTAAAAAAATTTATACTCACTTAATAAACGATCAGCATTAGGTAAATGGAATAAAATGTAGGTAAATGTTGATATAATTTGATTAATAGCAGATAAGTAACTCATTAGGTACAATGTCAATTTGTAAGTCAGAAGTTGATTTAGTGCATAAATACGGTAAAAATGAATTAAGGCATAATTTGGTCGGGTTAATATAACATAATGATTGTCATAGAATTAAAATGGATGCCCATAATCGGTAGTAATAACTTATTTCTTAACTTATATAATTACTCCTTAACATGTAATTACATGTCATAAACAATTAGGAAAAGTCACTTTGTAATTCACCTAAACTCAAATGAATCAAATTCTTGCTCAACGTAGAAAAAATATCATTTACAAGAAACGAAAAAAATGTATGATATAACACCGGGGGCAAATCAGATTTAGGCATATTCACAATGCTAGGTTGCACGTTAAGTATGACTGAGCATGTTCAAGATTCAAAGTTAAATATATGGACGAAATTAATTTTCATTCCTATGATTTATACGAGATCAGTTAACTCATCACTTTTACCTAGAGATTGCGACTACCTGAACCAAACTGAAAAAGAAATATAAAGCGAACCTTTACTGAAAATAAACGATTTCTGTATGGACAGATAAATACCCAATCAATTGTAGAGCAGTATGTAATATTTCAATCATATTTTTCCATTTAGAAGGATGCTTAAATGATAACAGAGTTTCTTTAGTGAATAATGATTTTAATTTTATATGGATACAATTTAACATATAATAACTTCATCGTATACAGTAGATGGTGTGGATGATTAGCCACCATATTATTTTTTGACACAAAATTGTGCTACTTAAATTGATAGATAGTAGGATGGTACAAAATATGAAATAAATATTTACCTTGGATTACGACGAGCTTTTTTCCATGTTTTCTGCACTTAGAGCAAAATAACGATTTACTAAAAGTATAAGTATGACAATCTGGAAATTTAAAGATTGTCTACAAAAACTGAGTGTTTTAGTTGGTGATTACGAATGGTGATTTTGTCAAAGATAAATATAATCATTAAAAAAGATTTGATTTATGATAAGCGCTTATAAAATAAACAAACAAAAACTATTAGTCATATGAATATAAGATTACTATTGATGTCTGATCAAAATTAACAGGTAGCAACATTGAATATCTAAATAATGGTGTAACTTGCTAATCTACCCAACTACAGTTTTAAGGACATAGATTTTAGACATACTGCTTGTATGAATTTTTTGATACTATACAGTTGGATGAATTAGTATGAGAAAAGTTCTATTCTGCCAATTACTGGGGGGGGAACGTGTGTAATGAACTGTTCCAAAGAATCAATTATCGGGTAAGAACAAGTTTTAAGCAAATGAGGCATTTCGTGTACTTCCAAAAAAATATTACAAAGTTTGTAGCATTTGCGTTAATTGGCTACAATTAAAAATTCTCTTTTGAGTCGCAAAGTTAGTAATTAGAAGAAATTAAAAATCACGGCGAATTTAAGAGAATGTGAGCCCCAGCAAATTTTGAATGTGGTTTCTTCATAGGTTAATAATAACCATTGGGAATTAATGCAAATAAAATATCAAATATAAGAGGTAACAAGTTTAGTAGTTCTAGATCAATAATCATTGACGGCGAATTCATCATATATACACATAGTTTCGAGTCAGTGCCTTCTCCTAAGAAAAAATTAAACGCCATAATATATACTTTTATAATGTGGAAAACATAGCTTAATAATTGAAGGAATCATCATTCAAAGACTGGGTAACACATTCCGATTATAATTTACCCATTCCGGGTAGTATGGTTGATGGTGATGCTATATTTATGAAGAAATCAATTTTAGCATTCACATGTTGATTTGAAGTGGACTTTGTTCATTGTATTCTTACCGGTATCGATTTATTTATTATGCAGTTAGTTCTTTTTCATTTATCTTTACCATGTAGATTAGTTAACTCAATGTGATCTGCGTTTACTGACAATTATTTAATTTGACAAAATGGTCAGTGAACGATCGTCATATAACTTGAATAAACTAGAGTATGAATTGCTTCTTCCCCGGTCTTGTCCAATACAGTTATCTTACAAGATTTCAGTCTTTTAGAAACGTTTTGTATTCATTGTCCGATCCATCCATTTACCATAGATCCCATTTCATATTAAAAGAATCCCTCAATTGTTCGTAATCAGCAAATACCAAATACATAATTAAAAGTCATAGCAATTACACAAGGCATACATGACAAATTTGAGCATATAAACTATTCCATTGTTATATAGTTATATAACGGAAAAAATACAGACTGGCCAATCGACAAAATACTGACAACTCATGTCTTACTGTTACAATCAAAAGAGGATGTCAAATAGATGAAACTTCTAAGCACTTAAACTGATTAAGGTGACTCGGTTATGCGATTCTGCTATGCAAAGTTATGGTCTATACTTGACATGAGCTGTTAGTTATAATTATATAGGTTCAAAAAGATTTATTAGTAAGCCGTATTGAGATATGACAACTAACTAGAAAATAAGTGACAGTTGATTTGGGTCCTGTTCACAAATATGATCTACCTGGTTAAGATCTATAAAACATAAATTAGAAAATAAAGATGATAACGTTGATCTCGATATTTTATGCTTCTTGCACGTGTACAAGAATATGAACTGCTGGATTATTGAACGAGGTGTTATTTTTCTGTATTAATTTGTCTAAATTTACCCTAAAGGAATTGTTAATAGTTGTTAGCGGGATATAGATTTGATTAAAGCATGTTCTGTATAGGACTATGTTGGGGCACGCTAATTGGCCATTCCTTAACCTATCAGAATATTTTGATGTAAAAATTATAAATATGGTAACGTTTTCCTCATTGTGATTCTTACTTCTATTCAACCTTGTTATCTGGAATATAATCACGTTTCTGTTCACCTGTGTTCTGATTTGAGGACTTGTCGGTTGAAGTAGTGACCTAGACTAATAAACAATAAGAGTAGCTGGGTCGTAATCAGAGAACGCAAAACAATAGCACGATGATTAGTTTTAAAATGAAAATCATTACATTTATTGTTTAATAGTTCTTTTTGTTGGTCATTACATTGGTTAAACTAGTTAATTTAGATTATTGTGATAGAGGAATATTGAAAGATCAGCCAACCAACTAATTTACATTAAATATTGATGATTCCGAAAAGAAAACACATAAAAAGATTATTTGAACGGTTAGTATGTTATTAACCTGATAGACAGACAGTGTGTCAAGACATCACTATTCAATAATAAAAACACACTACTAACATAACAAGAATATTGATCGAATAGGACTAGATAGAAATGCCTATCAAAGAAAAATGAAAACTATTACGAAACCAAACATCAAATTATAGTCAGAGAATATAAGAAAGGAATACCAGTATTCGTTAATTGATTAAGTACTTTATTAAAGTATATACATATTATGATTCTCACATGGTTCACATACAAGAAATTTGTATAAAATAATGAGATAATCCCACTTGTGTTATATTATTATTGAGACATGCAAAAGTGTTTACTTCCGAATCTTATGGGGTTTATCAATCATTCTGACGTTCTATGATGATTATCAAAAACAAGTAAGTATGCAGAATTTTTCGAGCACTATAAACAATAAGTTTCGTGATTACTAAATACAAATTTTTATTTTGGTGCACTTTCTCTAATATCAAAAACAAACTATATAAAGAGATGAGTTGTACCATAAATTGACGTTTATGGATTCAATAAAAGCTCTTCCACAAAATAACAGTCTTCATTCCATTACTGTAAATGAGTAGAGGATGACTGAGTTGTTGCTCTCAAAAGTAGTATACGTCTAAATTCTACAATGTGTTAGACGATATGGTTTACTTATTAAAAAGTGAATATGCTTTGTATTGGTGTTAAATTCTGGCTACATATATAAAGATTGACTTAAAAGCAGCATTTGACTCCGTAGACCGCGAGGTTCTGTGGCAGTGTCTGTCATTGAAAGGCGTACCTCAGAAGTACATAAACCTTGTGCAGGCTCTTTACTCGAACACTACTAGTCAAGTCAGAGCTTATGGCGAACTGTCATCTGCTTTCGCAACATCAAGCGGTGTCCGTCAAGGCTGTGCACTTCTTCTATTTTCGTTTAACTACATCATAGACCTACTGCTGGAAATAACGCTCTCGTTGACTGAATTTTCAGGCATTTATGTCTTACCATGAGGTCAATTTATCGACTTAGAATACACAGATAATATAGTCCTGTTTAGTGAAGACGCTGATAAAATGCAGTCTTTTGGTAGCTCTGAGCAACAATGCCAAACAGTTTAGGATGCGCTACTCCCCCTCTAAATGCAACTTGTTGTTTCAGGACTAGCCTGCGTCAACACCTGAACTAAGGATAGGGAATGAAGTAGTCGAACGCGTTGACAACATCACTTATCTTGGAAGTCTGATCAACCTTAATGGGTTGGTGTCTGACGAAATCCCAGCACGGATTCGAAAAGCTCGTTTGACTTTTGCCAACTTACGTCACCTATGGCGAAGGCGAGATATCCGTCTATCAATTAAAGGACGAGTAAACTGCGCGGCAGTTCGTTCTGTTTTACTTTACAGCTGAGGAACGTGACCATTAAGAGTAAAACATATTCGTACGCTACAAGTATTTGACCACAGATGCCTTAGAAATATTGCTCGCATCTGCTGGAATCACCGGGCAAGTTATAGTGAAGTTAGACGCAAGGTACTAGGAGATGATGGTAAATCAGTTGATGAGGTTCTGAATCTTCATCGAAAGAGATGGTTGGGCCACCTGCTGCGTAGTTTAATCATTTACTGTAATGCGTGGTGGGCTCTTATTAACGGCAATAAATGAATAAACTGATATCACTATCTATTGTTCAGTATATATAAAACCACATATATTGTAAACATGATCAAATGCATTTTAACATTTCATTTGTAAAGAAAGTACTGGGTGAAATCTCGGTGCACAAACAACTCAGAGGTCTTTTTATGGACTTTGAATACAAATCTCACTCAATACTACCTATAGTAACGAGTCAATTAAAAATTAACTAACGTAATTACATTTGATATTTTGCGTAAATTTGGAGCTAAAATTCATATCACCCCTTTGAATGGAATTTACCTTGTTTTCATTTAGTTATGAGAATACTAAATCTCAACTAGATTACTGTCAATTGTATGCAACATGGAACCTGAAAAATATGCGAGTTGGTTCAAGTCGCCATACTACCTTAGCATCATGAGATAAAATTACCAAGACAAATCTTATAGTAGTTCGGTAAGTGTCACTAGAAGTGGAAAACGCCAGATGTCGAAAGAAACAAATGTATAAGATCTTGGGAGTTAGAACTTAAGGGGAAACAGAGGGTGAATGCATTTGAGCTATCGCACGTCACTCAAATTATCTGCTCATTAGTAACGATTAAGTGGGCTCCAACTGAATAGTCTTCGCCTACCAACATAGCTGAGCTCAATATTCAATGAAATCATGGAATGACCTCAAGACCAGGTTACTGTATGATTAAGAAATGATCAATCAACTCGAGACGGATTTTTAAGAAATTTTCACATTTAGTATCACTACTTAGTAATACAGTCTACGATGTGCGCTTAACCTTGCTTGACAAATGCAACCAAGATATAGACTGCATTGGTGTTTCACTTGAAACTTATATCCGAACACAAAGCTCGATCACGAAAGTACAAAACCAATTAACAGCAGACTGATGTACTCAATTTAACGCTTCACATCTTTTGTTCCGTAAAGCCTGAAATCTAAAAACACAGTTAAAAGTTGGATGTTCTGACTATTAGACCATGTTATTCTATGCAAGTGTTAGGAAAACAATGTAAGAATATAGTTACTTTTAAAAAGGAAAGGGGAAGAACACAATAGAATATCATATAAAAACTGATACATTTCCCGTATGGGGACAAGGATAATTTCATAATAATAATAAGCTATAAATGTAGAACTTTTTTTCTTTTTACCTGAGGTAATCGGATTGTAACCATATAATCCATCCGAAGTAGCATCAACACGAGGAGAATGCTTTAATGACGAATCCTTCTTATTTGATTAATAAAAGAACAAAAAACGAAACGAAACAACGATAATGCTAATTTACAAAAATCGGTTATAAATTATAGTATTCTTGCAACAATTTAATAACTATTAGGCACACATTTTTGTATTTTGGGCATTGAGTTCCACTAGCTGTCTATGCAATAGCTACTAGTATCTATCAACTGCTGAAGGTTTGGGATTATATCTCATGTATGCGCACCCAATGGAAGAGTTTTAAAGTGAAACATATTATCTGTCTAGCTCACTGCCTCATCGCGTTCAAAGTTACCCCAACTAATGTCAGTTTATGACAAAACTCCTTTTCAAAATGATTATCCGATAATATTAATTGCAATGCATTTTCTCATAATTAATACATGCGTACCGTATGCATGGTACATTCAGACTATAGCTTAAGATGAATTTTGCTAATCTTCATTACTAATGAATACATAAACCTATATATTAACAATATAACTTTTATTCGAACAAATTTTTAGCGAGAAACTAAGGAACTGGAAATTTTCTAGACGTCATTTTAATGAATAAATGTCAGATACCATAAGAACTTTGTCCAATGTAGAGAAAATGTCTAACAATATGAAGTCATTCATATTACAAAAATCGTTAAATCGCATTATATATTTATTCATAGGAATGTGACAGGATTAGTTGTGCACCCATATATATATATTACTAGTAAGATAATGTCAACTTCGAGAATGGAATTTGATACTTTGTATTTATTTAAGGTTTTGGTACACGCAACAGAACTAAATATTACATGATAAATCAAACTGTTGCTATTGGCTTTTAAAAAATATAATATTTTTTGTTACTTTGGAGGGTTTGTGGAGATCCATGGATTCTATATGTTGTATCATAGACTGATCTTAGTGTAAAAGACATTGAAAACTAAGAAGCATTGAACAAATTATGTCAGTATGACACCCATTAGAAGTGCACATCCGCGACCCTACGCCGATGGTATTGAAAGGTGGTTATACAGTACCGTGAACTGATTTGTGTTAAACATGTAAACCATTAGACACTGGTTCCATGATCTGAAGATTAAGTGTTCACTGTGAGACCTGTATTTCCTGGGTGAGATTGTTGTTCAGCATTGTTAAGAGGTTATATACTAGGACGAAATAAATATTTAGTGCTTCCTACTATTCAATGGTTGTCAACATGATATCAATAAATGATGTAAAATATTTAGAAAAAGAAACAGAATATCCGAAAGTATAATTAAGTTACTGCATTTAAAAAAACGATATGGAAAACGATGAGACAGATAATGAAGTTATCCTGAGATGGTGAAGGTTTGTAACTCAGATGGAATTCGGGTGGAATCTAAGCAAATCATTCAACTCAGAGAACAAAACTCCATCTGAATAAAGCGATTCTTAAGTAACATTTATGCAATATAACAACACATCTTTTCTTTCACTCAGGTTAATCAACCATAATACAAAAAAAACACAAGTAAATGAAGGCGTGTTTCAAACCATGTACACCCACACGTAAATAAACAGAATTACGATTAACTGTTGTTTTTTTGCTATTAATTACACAATTAGGGTTTTCTGGCTACATTTTGGCTTTTTTTTTTTTTACTGAAACAGGGTTTAACTATGGGATTATTTTTAATTTCATTTGTTGTCTTGGCAATTTATTGGAAAATTTTGTTATTGTTGTTACATTCACCGCTGCTGTGTTATTATTTTTATGCCTTGCCGAATAAAACACAACTCAGAATTGTGAAAACAACAGCGAGGAAAAATTCGATTATTGTTTTTTTCTCTTTCTGACTGTGAATTTTTGGAAATCCAATGAATTATGAATTGAAGGTTATGTGATATGCGATGGACACTGAAAATGTTTGGTCCATACGATTAAAAAAAACATTCGTTTAAACAGTATAGGTCTTATACACAAGAATCACGTGATCATGCGTTTTTTGGAATGAAAATGTTACTTTTTGTAAATATACATGGGCCAGTCATAATGTCGAAGATAAATGAGAACAAAGTGTATTATAGACATAAGAGGCTACAAATTAGGTTATCCTATATTGTATACGTAGTTGAAAAATGGGACAAAACTAACCAGCGCACATTATAATACGTGTATTTCTGTCTGTAGATATGTGTGACAAATGTGTGTACAAATAAATACACAGAAGAAAAAAAAGAAGTTAGAACGTAACTGATGATATAGTTTACTACTTTTTAATGGTAAGACTGATACATGTTCATCAACATATATATGAATCAAATTTTACGCGTAATTTTTTAAAGTAGTGGTGCAAAAAAAAGATCAAGGATTTGTGACGTTGTGGAAACGCTATAGGAGCTGATTGATTTATATAAACAGGTCCAATGAAATTCTATTTCTTTACCAACATAATATAGAGTGGTGGTGACTTAATGGTTGGACCTTCAACTTATAACTATCTGGACTCAGGCTTCAACACCGATCCACTTATCACTGAATGGTAATCGCTAGTCTATATACAAACCATATGGCACAAAACTGAGTACATAAACATGTACGTGGTAAATGAGCTACATTTAGCATTTATTTATTAAAAAAAAGTTTGGTACAATCTATTTAAAAATGTTACAGAAAACAAGAGATAACAAAGTTTTAAAGAAATAGAAGACAGAAAACTATGCAATACTAACAGAAAGGAGAATATTAAAAAGAATAAAAACTATTTACAATAAAAAAGTTTTACTCGAGTTGTATGTTACCACTGAACGTCAATTGAGTTGTTCTTAAAAACCCATTCTCTTAGTCGTTTCAGTATCATTTTTCGATAATCGTTTACTAATCCGACTGTCTAGTGAAACTGCAGATAAATGAATATCGTATTTCTATGAATAACTTCAACTGGGTTCATCATTTAACAATCTTGAGTATTGAACAGCGTGCCCGCCCACACATTCAATACAGATAAGTAATAAATTATCAGACAAGATATGAATCTTAACTGATGATTCAACAGGTGTGGGTGTTGAAAATAAAGTCAAGTAGATGATAAATTAATCGATGAAACAAAGCCTAACGCCCAGAATAAATTTGCATTTAACCCACAAATACATTGAGTAATACACGTGATTTGTAACAACTAAATAATTATTTAGGATTGTTCTTTTCAATAGTTTGTATAATCCCAGAACGCTCTGAAATTAGAAAAAGATCCCAGCTACTAAAGCATAACCGAAAACTCCATTTCATAAGAGGCGGGGCGGCTAATGAAGTTTATCGTTCCAGTCTTGGATAACTCGATAGCATTATGAATGCCACATACAGAGCCTCACGCTAACTAGAAACTTTGAGGTTGCCATGAACCTGCTTCTTGATACACTGACCTCTCAGAACTCCCCCATATCCCTTATGAGATAAAGGAGTGTCATAGTGAAAGAACAGAGCCACGTGCCATAATTACCAAGATGAATTAATCAGTTCGTAATGGTTTCTTCCCTGGCGACATCTGAAAACACGCTCAACAGGTGACTGAAACTCAAATCGCAGGAAAAGACACGATAATTCTTATCATGTACGGTATAAGGAGGAGAATGATGTTCCAATGGGGTTTAACAACCTGAATCGTTGTAAACAACTGAGGTGTTACGTTACATTTGACTTGCTGATTGACTGACTAACTGACTGAGCAAATGAATATGTTCACAATTACTAAATGTCACAATTATGATAATTAATTCTTAAGTTTCGAATTCATAACATTTGTTCAACTCTTAAACCGTTTTCAATGCCTTCTGATTGTATCCGTGATGTATACAGGTCTTTTAGATATTCTTGGTATGATTTTTACTGTAGGAGCTTGTGAAATCTTATTTTTCATATTGTACAGACTTCACTGTGTTCATATGGCTCAGCATTGGTTACAATAGTGCAGTTGCATTTATTCTTTATCTTCCCTTAGTTTCTGAGTGCTGAAATCTCTCTATAACTTTTTATATCTTTCTTTCTACACTCAAGCTTTTCGTCTATGTTGATACAATTAGCACTTCTATTGTTCAGAGATTTGTCTTGATAATTTTTATCTAACGACGCATATATTTTTCAGATTCTACGTTGCGTATAGCTAACTGACTGTCATAATTCGTGGTGTAAGTAACTATCAATATATAAATGTGTTTATATTGAAATCAACATAATAAGTATTTTACTCGTCAATTATATCAGAGGGAAATAAAGGGAATATTTTGTCATTCATATTGTGATAAAAGACAAAATATATTGACATTTTTTCAAAGTAACTTAATTATTATTATTAATGACTTTATTCAATATTATATTTTGGTACAATATAGAATTCTCAGCACAATCGTATTTATACTTAGATTAAGAAATAATACCTTTTCTTGTAGATATCTCACATATCTACACTTAAATCCGGATCAAAACTCAATTCATTGATTCCAAAATTTTTTTAAAAATTATTATTATTATTATTATTATTATTATTATTATTATTATTATTATTATTATTATTACGCTTACCATGCCAAAATTCATGTAATCGCGAATAATATTAGTGATTTATTTATTTATGTGGATAAAAGTACACACAAAGTTGGATTATTTCATATAATTGTATGTACATATAATTCTTCAATTTAGATGAATACTTTGTAAATGTCAATGGAATTAAAGTTGTGGTTGAAGTTGTTTATTAGACAAATAACTATGTGATTGAGTCGATCAGAAGCTGAACATTAAAAAGAACAATCCTTGTCACTAACACCTAATTATTTAATTAGACAAGAATCGACGAATTTAATCACTAAAGTTAGTTAATAATAAGGATACTACTAATAGACTAGTTTCTGTTGAGAAGTATTAGTTAAGATAAAGTTGGCACTATAGATCCGAATATTATTACCTGACCTTCAGAATTCTCGATTCATTTCTTTAAGAACGTTGCTTTATTTTAGTCTTAAAAAACAAGCTAGTGGTTAAAAATCTCGACGATTAAATTTTGAACTGCAGACTTAAAAAATATTTTTAATAATTCAGATTAGGACAGCTCGCTAGTAGTAGTATCATTATCATGTTTTACACAGAAAATGTGTCTTAAAAACAGCGTAAAAGAATATGTGTGCTTGATAAATGGTTCGCACTAACTTGGAGAGACGAATCACACAATATAATAGAATTGTAATATGAAAATAAACGATGAGAATGATCAAGGGGAAAACGATTTAAAGAAGCTAAACTGAGGAAATGTTGATCGCCATTGTTTTCAATAATTCGAGTGCAAAAGAAAAGATAAATGATTGTCTACAACAGTTTTCTGATCAACTTCACAAACGTTCTATCTTAACTAATAAATTGGGATGGAGAACTTTAGATGATAATACGAAACAAATAATCGATGACATAGATCAGAAATACAGTAAGACTAATCAACTATCAAAAATGGTAATTAATAAGAGTTGATCACTTTGTACATAGTTACACAGCTGTAAAGTTACATTGTAGTAGAAATTTGAGTAAAACAACGTAGATAAAAACATTAGTAAACACATAATATCCTTCCACTCACTCTCGCACACACACAAGTGAAAGCATAAACAGACGTTATCAAATCAAATGGCTGTTTGATAAATGAACAACTACACCGTTTACATTTTCTTCAATATTTGACTACCAAGGAGAGAGACGAGTTTCAGTTTAAGTTAATTGCAGCGTCAACATAATTTAAGAAATAAAAATATGTATTTTTACTTTTCAATTATTCTAGTAGTCCATTAGCTAAATCTCATAACAAGAAAATGATTATCACTACTTTATTAGAGAACATAATGTGAACTGAATTTTTCTAAGACGTCGAGATACGTAACAGATGAAAGGCAAGGGTGAAATTTATTTTCATCTTTCAGTATATATATATATATATATATATATATATATATATATATATATATTGTATTCATTCGTTAGCACTATAGACTTGGTCATTTAGACTGGTAAAAGAATCTGAGTGGGAACAACAACACATCATGAAAAGAAAACCAATGGATGAATATTTTCTTATTTAACTTGTACATCGATAGCAACATCAAAAGAAAATTATGATAGGTCTTAACTTGTGCGACAGATCTCAAAGTGATGAACTACATGATAACATTCTTCGCAGGATATATATTCAAATAGTGCAGTACAAAAATATTCTCAACATAATTTTATACACATTCTGACTAGTTTATAACTGATTTTTTAGTTATACAAAATTTTATATCAGAACGGTGTTAGGAATTCTGATGAGAAAAGAAATTTTGAATAATGAATAGAAAAATATCTCCCAGTTACTCGAATCTTTCTATTCATAAGTGAGTGGTTAAATGGTTGGTCGATAGGAAGCGATAAACCTTCATACTATTCAGCAAGGTAGATCTGAAGTCAGGAGGAAATCGATGCTAACTTAACAATTCAAAACAATGATTCGCAGTATCACAGTCATAAATTTATATCAAGCTATTCGGATTTCTCCAATTCGATCGAAATGAAGACTAGAAAATTCAAGTCGCCTAGTCCGTTGGTGTACACTATTTTACAAATAATATCATGTTGTCCAAATGAAATTTAATTTGCAATGTTTCTCATACACTCAGTGCCCAACTATTGAGTTAATTAGTCAAAATTAGCCAGTTTTTTTTTCAAAGAATTTAAATTATTTTGGTTGAAAATCATAAAAATAACTTAAATTTTTGACCTTAAAGTGTTGATTAGGTGTATCAATATCATGCTGATTGATGGATTGATGTATCTAGAAGTAAAGTTCTTAGGAAATTTTGTTTGTGTTTGTCATTTTACAATACACTTTTAAAATTACTTGAAAATATATTACTGCATAGTATTCTTTGAGTTTTCGTGATGACTGCATCAGTTTACTGAAGAAACTCAATAAACTAATTATGAATATAATTATAAGACGAAATTAGTCGAAATAGTATATCCGCTTTTAAACGTTAACACTTTGAAATACAGAATAACAAGCAAACGGAAATAAAAATTGTGAAAAAAGAGTATAGAAGAGTATAAAGATAAAGGAAAGCGGACAGATGCCAAACAATATGTTGAACAATAAAACTTTTCAGAATAATTAACAGCGGGTGTAAACATTTAAGACGGATACGTTTATGGCATCATAAGGATCCTAATTAACAAGCTTACAGTTGATTATACAGTTCAGCTTAACAGGTAATGGTTTGGTATATTGATTGATACACTATTTTTATTTGACCACTCTAAAAGCCATTCAATCCAACACATAGATTTAATATACACGTAAAAACAGTTATGTACAGAATTTTATTATCTATTTATTTTAACACATAGATATTGGTACAATGAGGCACCAAATATATATGCGCCACACAAATCTCATTCGATATGTGGGAGGGCTGTGATACTGCCCGGGTTCCCAAACCGAAGCAGGGTATGTACAGAATACATCTATTCAGTCATGTTAAGACGAGAAAAAATTCAATTTATTTACACTTCTTACCTAAAATCAACCCTGCTGTCATCATTAATGTTAGCCGGCAGACAAACTTTTTATGATGTATAAAGACTGGAAATACTACCACCTGGCTAACAAAATTGTGCTAAGTAGCGAAACAGAGTTCAAACCTATAGTTTAGTGTTTGAAGTTTGAATGGTTCTGAAATTGAATGATAGCCTAGCTGTCAAAGAATTTGAGATTTAATCAGGAATCAAGGATTTTCAGCTTTAAACTGAGTATGTACACTAGTACTTAAATACAGTATTGTAACAAATGATGAATGTATATATATAAACATAAAAATAAAGCATAACATACTTGTTTAAGTTTGATATTAGCGAAATTTTGGTTTAAATTTGATAGTCGATCATTGGAGGACGGTACAATGGGTGGTGAAGCAGTAGGATCATTATTCATAAGATGATTACTTTTCGAAGGTACATATCCATACGGTGGTTTGCATAAATTATCATTATTATTCATTGAGTAATTGTTTATACGATTTAAGTTTGGCTGGAGTGTTTTTTTAAGCATACAGAAAGAAGTGAAAATTACATATATGATAATCGCTTTTAAATGATGAAACAATTCTTTTACAAAAAGTGTCAAATTCAAGTTAGTACATTAATGAGAACCATAGTAAAGTCAGTCATTTAGCCGTAAACAATGTATAGTTAGGATGTACATGCAACAGTTCAAGTCATCACACTATCGCAGCGATGACAGATGAAAAAGTTAACATAAATACCAAACTAGTAGAAGTAACAACAAGGGATAGAGAATAGGAGTTGAGAAAAAGTGAATTCGTAAAGTAAAACGGGGAAAGATAGTTCAAAAACCCAAGATCCAAAGGGAAGATAAGATGAATATGCCTATAATACTGGTCAGGATAATAACGAGGACGCTAACCCAGAAGCCCGCATCTAATAATCTCGTTAAACCAAACAGCCAACTTCATGAACTGATGTCATGTTCTGGTCTGGAAGCTCCTATCTTCCTACCTACTACCATATCAGCAAATATTCCGCGTAGAGGTAAGTGGTGGTTGGTTACATGTAGTACAAGTTTTTACCACATCGATCGACAGGGTATCACTACACCCATCAACTATTTTGTCGTTTTTACAACAATCAAGCAGTAGTATATAAAGGAATATCTGTGAAGTACAGATGAAATCTCGGTACGAGCCGAAGACCTTCGGACTATTAATAAATGTCACAAAAACCTCAGCTGAAGTTGTATACTTGATGAGTTATGCGAGAGCAATAACCGTTAACGATTTAGTAACAGACACACAAATGATCGTTACACAACGCACTGAAAAGAATATCGATGGTTAATAAGGTTACAAAGTTTCTTGGCATACCGTTAAACAAGTAACTTTTCAAAAAGCAGTCACTATTTGCATATAAATGAAGTAAAAAAATATTTCAGTTTAACTTGTAGACCGAATATCTCAAAACATGCTTCATAATAATAACAGAAATGGAATTGTAAGTAATCGTAATTACTCCAGAATATATTGCTTTTCTGATGTTTCATGGAAGCTTTCAAAATGATAATTGTTTGGACGTTCACGATAAGTGGGTAGGCAATTTGGAGAGTGAACATGCTATGAATTTGTTTCATATGACCTTTCCTAACATACATTAAACTACTTAAACTAACTACAGACGGTAGCATGAGTGCTTTTTTATCACATATTTGTCACTCAGGACGGAATTTCGATCAGTCCGTGTTGACAAATATACAATATGAGTAGATATTTCAGTATTAGCTGTAGTTATAAGTTTTAATTGTGTATTTTACATCAAGGTTAACAGTGGGATTCAAGAGCTATGTTTCGTTCTATTTAAAACTCATCAAACGGATGTGCCAGTATTTCAGTGTTGATGTTCACAACTAGACTCGAACCAAAAGCGTTAAATCTATGCTTTTTTTGATTAATTGATGAAATAGATGAAATTTCAGTTGCCTTATATTTCCTAAGAAACAACTTAATATCTATGCACATAGGATTCGATGTCCATTAATATATATACTACACTATACAATTATTCAAACCATATTGTTAGGAAACGGGATGAATAAACCTTTATGGATTTATGATTATTAATAGACAAATGTCAAAAAAGCCACTGATTCATTATCCTACATAAAACAACACATTTAATTATATTGAAATACATGAAGTAAGCAGTGGGAGAGGTGAACTAACGATAGAAGAAAATTATAACTTCGTGTTTCAGTCAAAATAACAAAGTTAACCGAATCACATTTGAAAAAAATGTTAAGGTAATCCGTATAACAGAACATAAATAAAGCATTATGGTACACAAAACCAATAATTAAATCGAACTAGATTAGTAAGAAATATAGAAAACAAAAAAAAGAAGGAAAGGTCAAAACTATTGTCTTACAGCAACAACAAACCTGTACTACATAGTATTATATAAATTTATGGAATGAAGTAAGAGAAATGGAAACCAGAAAAATATTAAGTTGTAAAATATTGTTAAAGTTGAAATGCGTATAAAGGTTTATGGAGATTGTTGAACTTTATAGTTTATAACATAATCTAACCTTAATCAGACAATTACCAAGTGGAGCGGTAGCTTAGTGATTAAGGCATTTGACTTTCGACCACTATGTTTCAGGATCAAACCCCGCTCCAACTACTTTGATTTGGGCAACCGAGATATATCGTTAACAGTCAAACTTAGAGTGTAGACTACTTATTTATGGATAACTATAAAAAGATACAAGATACAGAGTTTTTGGGTCCGATCCCCTAGCGGAGTTTATGGATACGCTCTGTTGAGGCGTTCTACACTGGAACTAAACGGCTTTCCAGCACTGCCTGGTTTCCAATGGATAATGGAACATTACACAATAGATCAAATTAAAGACTCAACAAAATAAATGTTACATGTTCCTTAAATCACAATGTAATTACCATAGTGGTTTATAGCTAAAGCAGATGTTGCCAAATTACACTACGTTGTACTGAATAGTAGGAAGCTGTAAATTTATCTTCTTTTTTACTAGTTAGCACTTACCAGCAAGGCATATTTACGAAGATTCGGGCAAATGACGCTCCGTCGGACTTTCAAACACGCATCAGTCATTAACATAGCTACGCCTGAAATATTCAAATTAAAACTTGTCTCCCATAAGACTAATCTGAATGTATTAATCAGATATTAGGAAATAGGTGAGGTTAAATGTTAAAGTTAGTAGTTCTGATCGCGTTCAGCCAAATGCTTCGGACAATTTAACACCAAGTAAAATGTAGCGAAACATCGAATAACTTGGGTGAGTGGCCATGTTACAAGCATTATCGATAAGATGTGATCAGCAGTAAGGCCCAGAGATACTAGATATACTAGAAAGTATTGTTATTTAAGGTTGATATGAAGGTATTAGTTACATAGCGGGAAAGCCAACCATACCACCCCTTAAAATTCATTACCTTCAAGATCCTTAGAGCATTTAAATCGTTCAACATTCTTCATAAAATATATTGATTTTATGAAGATTAGATATTGTCATTTACTAATTCATACAAAAATATGAAAGGTTCAGTAAATAATATTATCACAGTAATATTAAATAACTTGATGCATAAAATGTCAGGTCAGTCAAACTAGAATACTAAGAATTAAATTATTATTCTCAATACTAATACTGATACTACTAATAATAACAATATTTTCGGATAAAAAAATGCATGTACCATGTACTTTTACATGTTCATGGACAATTCATTTTTTACGCGCTATTCATATCAAGTGCTAAGTAGGATTTTTTTCGAAAAATACATAACATAAAGATTCTAGCCAAAACTGAGATACTTCTTAGTAGTTTTATGAAAGATGGACAGAATAACCATTCTTGTACAAATGGCATTTGAATTTTATGATAAATGGGTTGTCCGTTACATATCATAGATTGATATCTTCTAGAGAACTATTGAATTCTAGATAACATTAGATAGCTGTTTTGTATTCATTTCTTGGCACATCAATGACTTCAAAGGTTGGTCTCATGTTTTGGTTTGGCTGTCCGTAGCTTTATTACAATATTACTCCTATACTAGACGAAGTTGCCAGTCACGATAAGTGGTTGTTGAGCATACGTAACACATGTCCTAATCATTTCAGTTGATGAAGAGTTACTGCCTCGTCAGTCGATTTGTCATTTCTACCTGGTACCCTATGTCTAATCTTTGTATTGGTTACTCAGTATATATATATATATATATATATATATATATATATATATATATATATATATATATAATAGGTATTTCTTTGCTTACCTGATTTGCATTTTCGTATTGTGAGTGTGCATATAATTTAGGCAAATGTCCGATTGGCGGTGCATCTAATTCATAATTATACATTTCTCTTAATGAACCACTACTATTTAATGATGGTTCATTATAAGTTGCTGATAAGTATTTTGGTAAATTTCCGTTACGTGTGTTATTATTAGTTCTTTCATTAGAATGCCAAAATTGATGAGCAACAGGAGATGGACCGGCATCTGCACCAGCAGTTGTTAATCGTGGTATACAATTATTACTCCAGTTTGATGGATATTCATAATGTATTAAATATTGACACATATGTGTATACGTATCACCTTCAGATGGTTCATTTGCATATACTTCAAGTCCATATTCACCTAAATTATATATAAAAATTATTACAATGTGGTGGATGTAATAAGTAATCGTAAAAGTACAAACGAAGAGAAATAATCAAAGTGCAATTTAATTAAACTCCTAGTAAACCGATATATCAGTATACTACAACAACAAAAAACTATGCATTTTGTATCACAGAATCGATTAGATGGTAGAGTCTTTGAAATTGATATATTGTTTAAGATGACTAAATCCAAAAGAAAAACGTCTTTATCACATGGTATTTTTTTGTAGTAATTTAGTTTCCACTTGCACATGCGGAAATTTCACACACAAAGAGCACTTTATTTTCGTAATGACAAAAAAAATTCTTATTGGTTTGTTACATTTTTAATAATTTCGTAATCCTGCTCCACTTTTCAAGGTTAATCTGTGATGAAAACTAAGAAATTAAACATTCTCTACAGCTCCCTCTCTAGTGAATACTTTCAAGATATGATACCAGGAATTCGAATAAGTAACCATGACCAATAGAGTTCAATCATGTCGGGAGTGAGAGAGTTACTCGGCGATGCAGTTGGATGATAGTTTTACAACATTGTAAATCGACTGAAGTTAGTAATAAAAATCATTGGATGTCGGCTGAACCGTCTGAGTATGAAGCTCTCGCTGCAAGAAATGAAGCTTTTGAGTTCGATCCAGATGGGGTTATGGATGCGCACAGATCAACAGTTTCATAATAAGGGGAAAGAGAATTTAATTGATTCCTGGTTTTCAATGGTTGTCATTTAGGGACTTAAACTAAAGAAGCATATTCAATATCTGACTACTTAGCGCAATTTTCTCTGGTCGCTCTAAAAAATCTAAAGATTTACACCCTGAATCAGTCAGTGCTATACAGTATCATGTGTCTGATATAAAGTGCATAGTATATCGTTTGAGTATTCAATCTAACGATATCATAAACTCGGTTAAACCAGACCAGTCTTAGTACCATATTATTGTACTGGCGTAGCATACAGCAAAGTGGAAAAAACTTTAAATCATTCATTATATCACAGGTAGCCATCAATGTCATATCACAAGAATTCGAAATTTAATATCTGATTTAAGGAGTTGCGTATATTTACTGAAAGTATCTTATTTGTCAAGTACCAATCCATGAATTTGGGGCTTTATATCACACTATTTATGTGATACTAAACAACTGTTTAAACCAAAAGTAAGAGAAGCGGAGTTTGGAACTACAAACGAATAGTTGAAAATTGAGTGTTCTTGAAAAGTTCTAAGCTTAGACATAGAACAATAATCTAATACAAAGCTATCGTGTATCAGCTGAAATTAAATAATAAAATACTGCGAAAAAAATCCATCATTTTTTTCTATATCAAATTGAGGTCACACTAAGCATTATCGAAATGTGTTGATTATAATTTAATAATAACAATATTAGTGAACTTATTCCAGTGATTGATTGGTTGATTTTGTGTTGTTGAAGGTCACAATCTAAATAACCTAAGGTCATAATAAAATGAATTTTGTACACATTTTCAATTCATACACAACCTTTTTTTTTAGAAAAAAAATTTTTCAAGTATATGTAATATGAAATTAATGAGAAAATTCACAACTAGACGAATTGAAATTAGTCACTCCTTCATATGACTAAGCGACGAATACATAGTTAGTTACTGAAAAAATACAACATATGAGACAAGTGGACTATACACATTTTATACACAAACTATGCAATCCAAAGTAAGAGATAAAAATGAAAAATAAATAAGATCGATGTAGTAGATGGTAAAACAGCAGATGGATTGTTTTTACCGTTATTATTATTGATCGAATTACGTAAAGTTCGACATAGCTTGAAGTGCAAACAACAGTCACCTTATACACATAGTAGTAGGATGAAAGCAATAAAAAAGGAAAAAATTTGAAAACCGAAGAAAGAAATGTGAGTTGTTTATTTTTAGGGAAAGAAAAGAAGAGGACAAATGGTTATTATTATGTAACAATGAAATTGATTGGTACAGACTACTATTATTATTATTATGGTACAAGCCAATAAGTAGTGAATCCCAATATCTGAAGTATAGTTGAAAGAAAATTAACTATTCTACCAATAGGGGTTAACCCCACCCGGAATTTTTTCACAACAGTTAATTAACTGCTTACAGTAGATTGGTTAGTCGATGAGTCACGGATAGAATGATAGAAGTGAAATTAGAAGCAGAAAAAACAAGTGCTAGTAAGAGAAATTATACAGATTAGGGAAGATACACGCATAAGAATTTAATTCTTTGTTGTTGTCATATAGATGATAGAAAGTGTAAAGAGAATGAAAACTTCAATAATTTAATAATGTATATATGAGTAAGTGAATGTAGAACTTGGTAGGAAGAGAAAAATAAAATATTTCTACTTGGAATATCTTAGTTTATTTGAAAGTGAAATAAAACCAGCTGCGATTTGATGAAGAATGTGCGAAGAAACCCAGGATGTATATTTCATCTTGGAATTAGGAAGCGTGAATCGAATGTATCTACATTCAATTGAATGATATCGTTATTGTTCATATTGAGAATTAAACTGAACCTTCAACATTTTTAAAGATAAAAGTACAATCCAGTAGACATCAGTGGAATTATGATGAAAACATTTTATTTAACGAAAGTATGATTTCAGATTTTTCATTGTTAGTAGCTTCAGGATTGGATTGAACAAGAAATCAACAAGTTTATTATCTATTTAAATGTAACTGAATTTTAACAGGCACAGATTCACTTAATCGAATTCGAGCCATACTCTAAGTCTTATACTACCAATCAGGCTGCGTAGACAGAAGTAGGTGGAGTGTGATTCAAACTTGTGATTAAGTGGCTAAAAGTGGAACACCTTAATTATTGATTCATTGCTCCGAAATGTTTTGGATATTGATCAAATCATAAGCAGAAATAGATGGTGACTAGAAGTAGCATCCAAGACGCGCATTTTGTCTTACCCAGGACTCATCAGTTTGGTGTATTCGCATACCAGAGCCAATATTCACACCGGGACCCAGTACCGTTCGCTTCAAACGCCATCACATTATTCACTTAGCTACTGAGTTCATATAACCGCTAGTTTGTGCAATAGGGTAAAGTTTAATTCGTTTTTTATATTTATTGGGATGCATGTACATCCAGCTGACGAGTCCCGAACAGGACGAAACGCGCCTCCTGGATTTCACTGCTGGTCACCATCCATCTCTGCTTATAATGTTTATGACTTAAGGCGAAACCGAGGAAATTCGTACAGGACGTAAATATGCCAATAAGAGATTGATCACTTGCAGTCTTAAACGTCAGTGGGAAGATCTAAACAACCAATAAAATAATGAGTTTATGAAATTAGTTTTAGAAGTATTGAGGCCAACTTTACACTGATATATCATGTCCTCTGAGATAAGCTCTTAATCACTCGGTCGGTCGGTCGTCATCAATACGCAGCCTTAAGTAGATGTGTATTGGCCTAAGTTGTTATACCACATTAGCGCGGTGAACTAAATTAACAAGGTATATAGCGAAATGTGATAAAAATGATGAGAAAGACTAATTATTGAGAAGAGGCTTTAAAAAGACAGAGTGGAAAGTCATATGTGGAAGAATAGTGGAAATCAAGATCGCGAGGAGGATAGGAAGTGAATGTATCTGTGCTACTGTCGATGTTTTTGAGGCGTGTCACCCAATGTCTCCAACCACTAGTTTAAATAATCACAAAGACGCTAACCTGATAGCTTGCAACCACCAACACGGCTAAATCGAACAGTCAATAACTTTATGGACTGATGCCATGTCTCAGTTTGGCCTACCTAAAGCTTTTTCCCAACCTATTGTTTTACCAATAAACATTGTCTCCGTCGAAGAAGGTAGTTATTAGGTTCACATATCAAATTTTTGACAAAATCTTTATGAATAGTATTTTTCAATATAATAATATCGTTTCTCGAAGGAAAACAGTAAGAAAAATATAGTTGGATTTGTATATACCGTAAACAAATATATATATATATATATATATATATATATATATATATATATATATATATATATATATATATATATATATATATATAAGCATCCCTTCACTCCGATTCAGTGTCCAAAAAATCAGTACACACCTAAAAGTACTCTCTCTTTTTTTTCTACAATTGTCCTGCTATATGCAAATGACGATTGAGTGTTGCTGTCCCGCTTGTTTCTTTCGACATATAACAAACGAATAATCACAAATTCTAATCACGATAACACAATATTCACAATTGGAATAAACAATTCCGAATAAACTATGAATAGAAAAAAGCACAAACAACTATCCATGTGCAGTTATAGAATAATTAACTCAATGAAGTCATTGATCTAAGCGTTTACATCTACAAGTCACATGGTCAACTAATGTATCTAATTAGAAATAGATTAGATGTAGAGTTACTCAAGTGTACATACTAAGTTTTCACATTAAATACACTGAGAATGTGTACTCATCATTATTGACGTGACCACTTTAGTCCTCAGTGACTGGTTGGAGGAAAATGAAGGGCGAAGTATGAAAAGACTTAAGGTGTTTATTCGAAAATGACAGATTGCCATATAAGTAGATGTTTTGTTTTATTTGTAGATTATATTTTAATAATATGCTTTACTAGACTTTAAATGAGCATAATTAACATGATGATAATAAAGAGAAACAGTGAAAATGTAAAATCTACTTTTATTTACGAATCTGTAGAACTTAGGACCTTCGGGGTTGTAAATGCACACTGTTGTAGTGGATGGCCCTAAGTCGAGCACGCATAGGTTATTCTAGCTCCCAGATAGGCTGACTTATTCATTCTTTTTGATTAATTATTCGCTTATCAACATTCACTGTTTTATGTAAGCGTATGTGTGTGCATTTCTTATCTTACTCATCACATTTATGTAACTTATTTTTGTCTGACTATGAATATCGATTAACGCTTGATTAAATTGAGTTGGCTCATACGCCATCTCCGGTTCGTCTCTCTTTGTTCTCTACGTTCTCTCACTCACTTTGCTCTGTGCTTGCTTTCTGCGTTGCTTGAGGATTTTACCAATTATTAACAATACACTATCCCTACAACTGGTGTTCTGGTTTTTGAATAATCTCGAGCAGATTCATAATACTATTAGGATATTTGGCCTGCGTAAAATACTTAGTCAAGGGGGACAATATTTATTGGAGTCAGATATAGAGCAATTAACCGCTACAAACTTAACAAATTAAGAAATTAAATATTTAAACAGATCAACGAAAAGTTACTCTAATTGTAAATATAAAGCTTATCAATTAACGATCAGCGGGAAATAGGTCACAGCAAAATTACTAATTGGTTGTTGTAGGAAATTTACTTAGGCACCTGATACAGAATAAGCAATAGAATGATTCTTGTCATCATAAACTCACCTGTATTAAAATAATAATTTAGAATTAAGCATAAATACGTGTATCCAGAATGTTTACTCTAGTGATTATACTTACCAACGTCCATACATTATGCATGTGACGAGAAACACAAAGTCAACCGGTGACGAATAAACGAAAGTTCATGTAGTGATAAGACCACACACATACAGACACTGTATCTATAAAACATAATCCTTCCCTAAAAACAATTTTGTATTGAGCTATTTCAAATAATATTATGATCATATTTTCGCAAAAATCACATTTTCAGGTAAGTTCATTATTTTTACTTTTGATCATTTCCCAAGTCAATTAAAAAGAGACATAACTTGGACGATATTTATCTGGTAGGTTAACATTCGACAAAATATGACATGGAATTATGAACACAGTGAAGTCTGTACAATATGAAAAATAAGATTTCACAAGCTCCTACAGTAAAAATCATACCAAGAATATCTAAAAGACCTGTATACATCACGGATACAATCAGAAGGCATTGAAAACGGTTTAAGAGTTGAACAAATGTTATGAATTCGAAACTTAAGAATTAATTATCATAATTGTGACATTTAGTAATTGCGAACATATTCATTTGCTCAGTCAGTTAGTCAGTCAATCAGCAAGTCAAATGTAACGTAACACAGTTGTTTACAACGATTCAGGTTGTTAAACCCCATTGGTACAACGAGATGAAACTGTCAGGGGAAATCCAAGAGTAGTGAATTTAATGATTGTACTGGTGTGGTAGAAAAGACTGAAGATTTAAGATACGTTTCGAGGAAATGTAAATTAATAAAAACGAAGCTTTATAATCCGTTTAAAAACTTAAGATCTGAGGGAAGGTAAATAATAAATGCAACTGCACTATTGTAACCAATTCCGAGCTATATCAACTAAAATCTCTAAACACGGATTACGATAGTTCCCCAGACAGCAATCAAGTAAATTATACACCTACCTATATGACTCAGTCGAACAGTCAATGACTTTATGGATTAATGCCATGTCCTGATTTGACCACCCCCGAGGAACTACTCAGAACAAATAAGCACACCCAGAAAATGTTTACTCATCACAATCGTGTGCTCACTAATGGCTAGTTTCAAAATGGATTTCCTTAAGTTTGTAAGTAAAAATGCCATGATCCATAGTGTCAACTAAGTCGACAGTAAAATAGTAACTCGTTGGTGATAATTAGATCAGGATCAAACCGTATCACAAATTTATAAAAGTTGATAGTGTGGTCTATATTGAATTTTGATTTATTGCTATGAGAAGGTACTATGCTGTCGGTGAAGCATGGAATGCTCTAATTTTGGTTCCTGTTTGATATTGTGATTTCTTCTAAGGAAGAGTCCCAAACCAAAATGAAACAGTTGTTTAGCACATACGGAGTTTTATTTTCTACATTGTAACTGAAAGCATTCGTATATGAACAATATCATATTACCAAGTGGTCTAAACCGCAAATGTCTACTGACTTGTATTAAGTTAACTAATTAAACATTAACCAAGATAAGTAGCAATATGGTTTCAGTCTTAAATTTGTATGAAAACATCAACATCATGTAAGTTGCGAAATAAAGTAAACTTGGTCACAAGAGCTAAGCAGTTCAAGTGGAAATTAGCTAGAAGCCAAATGGAATATACATGATTGTTAACAACTGAGATAGTGTCAAAATGAGATTGTCGATAAATGTGAATTTCAGTAAATTCTCTTCTACTCACTTAAAACAAGATGGATTGATATTATGGTCAAGAATAAAATAAAATTTACCAAAAATTGTGTTCATACTTTTCGATTGTATCCGACAATTTTTAACATGTAATGAGTCGACCATATTGAAATTTGGAACGTACGGAACCTTCATTTTCAATATAAGCGAGCAATCGAGTTTTAGTTTAGCGAGGTTTATGAATAATTCAAATAATAAACAAATTATGTAAGTAGTTAATAAAACTTACCAGGTTCAGGTAGAGTGACATGAAATAAAGTTTCACGCACTGTTTCAGTGACACGTTGATACTGATCAAGAAAGTCGTCCGACACTCCATTTCGATGAAGTTTTGCTAGTAAATTAACCTCAGGTCGGTGTTTTTGAAACCGTATATCAACCGTTTTTGGTAGTGGTGTATGATGTCCGTTGGAGTTAACTGAGGAATCTAATTCGTTAGGTATACTGATCACACCCTCTGTATGGCTTGGTTCAAGAGCATAGTGATGTACATGAGACCAAGCTGGTCCCCAATTAGCATCATGACAAATTGGGTACGGTTGGGCATCTCGTGCTGGTGAGCTACATATAATTTTATATTCGCAAGCGGCTCGAAAAGTACTTTCGCGACCAACAGCCAGACTTGATAGTTCCTTTGAAGTTATGGGAAAAATAAACTTCACAAATTTTGATTGTTTTAGAACAAAAGCATTCACAAAAAGCATGTATAATATCCAGATATGAAGTGAACATACCGATAAATTGGTTAATTATAGCAGAAAATACACCTAATTTTTTTAAGAAAAAGTATCTAATGAACTAATGTATGAAGTCCCATATGTATCGGTAATTGGGATAATATAGCAAAGAACTGAACGACTAGTGTGGAAAAGATGAACATAACAATGAGCAAGAAACCACCAGAAGATAAATCCCTGAACAAATAGGGATATTATGGAGGAGAATTGTATATGTGTGCTTTTAGATTATTAAGTGGATTGATTTAATACTGACGGATATATGATATACGATGATACAAAGTGGCCGAATGATGGCTACTGAGGAGACCGATTTACAAATGTAAGCTTCAAAATCAACTGATATCAAGACAGAATCACTACCCAGCAAAGTGTACTTCTTAACCTAATAAGAAAACATTCTTATAAATGAAATATATTAAAATGAGCGATTACGCAGTATAGATTTTGGAGGTTACTTACTCTTCAGTAAATTAAGATTTTGACCATCAAATGACTAAGAAAACAAGCTCACACAACGCATTGAAAAAATAACGAGTTATATCATATTAGAGTCACATTTAAATTATTTAGACGCTTTGCTTACAGTCGCTAAGTTTCATATTTCAATTTTATTCTCTCGGCTTCGTAATTTAAATAGTCGAACATACGTCCAGACCTTAAACAGAAAATGTGGTCTAAGGTTCACTATATGCATCTATAATTTGTCGTTGTTTATTATGCTTAACTTTGGTTAGTAATTAAGTTTATTCGCCACCCAACAATGGCACTACTAATAAAATATTTCACTATAAAAATGAACTAAAAGTCTAAACATTTGTGTTATCTGATTTTGGTGAGTTGTGTATATCATGAATGAGTAGTTATTAGCATTAAGTTTTATCTAACTCTAATTCCAGAAACTTTATCCTACTTCTAATCGAGATTTGCCTACTGCAACCATTTAACCTTTATAGGCATTGGACGAAACGACTTGTACTATACTTCACTTATTTCAGAATAGCACATACAATTAACTGTTAAAGTGTAATAATTAGTTTTTATTCGTTAGCACAAAATTTATTTTCATTCAGATTGCCAATTATGGTGGTTAGTATAACCTTAAATTTTGAAACAGAACTAACCAAAGTTACATACATTTAAATGTACTCACAAATGGTATTTATATTTTAGACTCGTTTTCAGATTACAATATTATGAAATACCATCAGATGATAATAAACACGGTTAGTAATAATTTTCAAGGAAAAAATGACATTGAATTAATTACTAGTAGAATCCCAGTAAATTATTGTAGTGCCATATATATATATATATATATATATATATATATATATATATATATATATATATATATATATATATATATATATGCCCTGGTATAGCTGAGAGTGGGGAAAGTCGGTTCTTCCTCTCGAAACGCTATCATATGGCCACGTGTATAAAGCCACTGCTAGGAAAGTCTTAAACGTCGAAAGAGATATGAGTATTGAAAGAGATTTAATAGTCTAGGTACTCGTAGTGAACGAGAGAGCACCTTGTAATCAACTGGATGGTATAAAAACAGAGGTACTCTTGATTCAAAATGTTAATTAATACAGATAACTTTTAATGCGAAAACATCGGCAGAGAATCTGCTCTGTTTAAACTGTCAAATCAAGCATAACAGCTAACGAACCTAGTGGGAAAAGAATTCGATTCTAAGTAAAGGCATGATGTTACACTGGTTTCAGAAATGACTCATTATTTTTAAACCACAACTATACAAAAAGATGAAACTAAAGTACTTATCAATCCCTCATCCAAAGGGATAAAGTACTTTTTCGTAGTGGTTCACAAAATAGAAATTTGACTATACAGGAGGTAAAAAGGTGCCTTAAAGTTACATTTTCAGTTTATCTGTAATATATATACATACGGACAGTTTATAGACGACTATTTAGAACTTACCTGAGCATATATGGTGAGGTAGTAAATTCCAGAAGCTGGGAGTCGAAAGAAAAAGTTTAAACGATCTTTCGTTGTTTCTTGTAAAACGAAACACTTCAAATCAACATTCAAATTAGGAACTTGGTCTGTCAGTTCGCTTGGATATGCAGTAAGTGAGTCAAGGTCAGGATTGTTGTAGCTGGTAACCAAATACTGTAATTTATAAGTGAAACCTCCAGGACGCCAAAACCCTAGTGTCATTCTCAGACAACCATCCTGGGTTCGAACAACACCATGATGTTGTTGTAAGAAATCAATTGCACATTTGAAAAACTGAGACTTTGTAAGTGGTAAATTTTCGAATTGCGAAAGTGTGAGGGGCACAGGTAATAACTGCCATCTCTGATCCTCTGGAAAATGGCTGTAAACAGCCTGGAGAAAGGTTAGATGGGATTTAGGATACGAAACAGCTATAAATAGTACCAGCAAAACAATGTAACAACAATGTAATAAAAATGATAAGCTTTTGCGATAAAGCTCACCAATGAAAAGATAATGAATCACACCACATTATTTAAATTTAATCTTGATATCTGCAAACTAGGCTGACTTAGTCACAGAAGTATAGGCTTAATGCAGGCAGAAGTAATACCTTTTTTACATAGCAGTGGTATCAAATTAGATTTATGTGGCGCATATGTATTTGGTGCCTCCTTGTACCAACATCTATGTGTTAAAATAAATAAAAAATAATAGCAATGGTATATTCCAAAGCTTTACGTATATTAAGATATTCCTCATTGTGTATTACATGCAATTGTGAGGGTAATTTGGGACAAAATGAACTGAACTGAACTAAACCACAATCCAAATATCATGGTACACAGTAATGGAGCGAAGTTTTATTCTAACACAGCGTTCATGCAAAGGTAGGTTTTAAAGATGTCCATCGAGCTCTATTGAACCTATTCTCCTAACAGCGAAAACCAAAAATTAACATGAACGAATCGAATTTTTGAGACTAAATTGACTGTATCGCTTTTTTTGCTCTGACCATCTGCTTAAGCCAAAATAACAATTATATTTTTCATTTTTATCATTACACTTACATAATTAGTTTTAATAACTAATCGGTTAGCTCGAGTTTATACTAATCTTATTATTAATTACGGTTGTTAGATAACACTACATCTGGATACACACTGTTGTTACTAAATGTCAGCTGATTTCACCACAGAAAACCTTTTGGAAGACAAGTTTATTAAAGACGTAAAATTGATATATGCTAAGTAACTTCCCTTTTATAATAAAGCATTTATTTCCCGTAGCTGTTTTATAATTGACTGAAACGCTTTTAGATGTTGAGGTCATTTGAGGGTATAGCTTAAATTTGTCGAAAAAATGTGATCACTAGTTGAGATATTGTACTTAACCCACAAACAAGTCAGTCAGTCAGTCAGCTACAACGTAGAACCATGCACTTATGTGCATCGGTCCAGGTTGCCATACCGCATCAGCACAACAAGATGAACACCGGATTCATAACAGTGGTTAGGTAAAAGGTGGTAATATATAAGAGAAAGATTGCATATAGAGATATAGTACAAGAAGAAAGAATTGGTTAGTAGAAAGAAAGATATGAAGCGCTTTTAATCTCTTAGTTTAAGGGAAGAAACCGAGTGTATACACCGACGCCATTGTGATCGATTCTGAGCCATGTCACCAAGAGTCTCCAACCATTGGTTACGATAGTCACGCGGACCCCAACCAAGTAGTCTGCATCTACCAACATGGCTCAGACTAGAAGTTAGTGACTTCAAGCACTGATGCCACGTTTTGGTTTGGCCGCCCCTAACTTTCTTCCAACCATCCCCAACACCGGATAGCATTGCACGTCGTGGTAATCGGTGTTCAGGCATACGTAACACGTGGCCCAACCATCTCAGTCGATGAAGATTCATAACCTCATCAACTGATTTACCATCCTTTCCTAATACCCTGCGTCTAACCTCACTATTACTTACCCGATTATCCCAGCAGACGCCAGCAATATTTCTAAGGCATCTGTGGTCAAATACTAGCAGCTTGCGAGTGTCTTCTACTCTTAATGGCCATGTTTCGCTACCGTAAAGTAAAACAGAACGGACTGCCGCGCAGTATACTCGTCCTTTTATTGATAGACAAACAAACAGGGAGATTTCCGAGTGAATCGAGTACAATAATTAAGCTGGTTAATCTTAATATTTTATGAGCTTCAGATTTGATTTCTATGACTGCATCTTTCCTCACAATTTGATTCAGTATATTATTAAATAACATTAGGTTATACAATCTATTATATGGTTTGATTCTGTCATTTTGGGTATTCGGAACGATAAATGAGAAAGTAAATGACAATCCGTAACGTATGTTGGATATCAGTGATATAGATGAATACATTTAAATGTTTCAACTGACAGCTTAACCCTAAATTAAGGACATGAAACCTGTCATTCATATTATCGACCAGAGTTGGCAGGTGCGTAACATGAACAAAATACTGCATAAAAAGTAATGACTTGAAGATATGAATACTGAGCTTAGATGTGCTACAAAACTAACTAGCTAGAACAGTGTATTTGTTTGAAAGAAACAAAATTCGAGAGAATAAAATCAAATCGGGTGTCATTGGGTGCTACAGATCAGAACGATAAAAGAAATGACCAGTATCCAAAAAACAAGCCAATAAAAACTTAATAGAAACCTATCAAACAAACCTGCTGAGGCTCCATCATGAAGTAAAAATCGTCATACTCATAGACAACATTCTCAGGTACATTTTTTCCCGAACTTAGGTAGCGAGCCGCCCAATGAACATCAACAAGCTGCCAAGATCCTCGAATATAAATGACATTCCATGAATGATTGGGAGGAAGACCACAAAATTTGTCACCAGGAAGGTAATCAACACCTTTGGCATATCCACTAACGGTGACACAGTGAATTTCAGAATAACTGACAAAATATGGAAGATTGAAAGACCTACTTGCACATTACTTCGTACATCCTGGAAAACGTGCCGCGGTTAGTGCTGAAGGACATGAGAACGTCTTCCGGAGAATTAGGAGGGACATTTTCGAAGTGGATATTCTGCATATCCTTCGCAGTCATCCATCGGAATATTACACGGGCCCTTTCTAATTCATCTAATTTGTACCGATATAGTAAATCCCACATTAGGTCCCTGAATGTGGGATGTTGGTACTCTGCAACCTAGAAAATAGAAAAAGAAAAGATATCAGACTAGTATATGAAGCTTAAGATACGATTCGGGCTGCGTAGTAAGAAGGAAATATACCTGGATTGCATGACTGTCTACTTTCGCAAACACCTCAGGTTTATCGTAAACCTGATGCTTTAAGTATTTTGGCAACTCTGGTGGAGGATGAGTCTCGAAATCGATTGGGTTAGGCAGCCGGAAACCTTCTGGGGCCTTCATATCATTATCACATCCGCTAGTAGCATGAACGTCGAACCAGGCGCCTTTTTAGTGCAACCTACAAGTTGAGACAACAGAACAAAAATTTGGCACTTTGTCCTACGTTTGTTAATATGAATAGATAATATTTTCATTTACTAAAGATGTTATGGTTCTGTTTTCACTTATGTATTGTCCTCCATAAGTTTAATTTATGTGAAAACCAAGAATCTTCTGCTACCACTCAAACTTAGATACCAAGGTGCAAACTTTAATGAAAAGTAGGTCCCTAAAAGAAATATTTCGGTGTAACTATAATTTACGGACGACCTTTGAGCTAGCCAAAGTGACCTTGAGAATGTCCATCTACCTACTAGGGCTAAACGATAATTATAAACCAGTGTAAGAAATTATAATTATGATTTAGAATTGGTAGTTAAGGTTGAGAATTAGGCTTGGTGTTTTCACCACGGACTGACATCATCTGAAATGCCAAAACGGCATCAGGCTAAATGGATGAATGGATTTAGCATAATATCCAAGATTTGTCAACTTATATCTGATTGGCTCATTTATAACTTCTCACCAGTTTTTCTGTAATTCCTAGCATTGATTCCGACCTTTTTGTTTTGCTTGGCACATTGTAGCTGAAAGAAACTGGTCAAGGATCCGGTACGTCGTTTTAAGCACCCTCTGCAACAACTAGCCGGAATAGTTTATATACTTCTCGACACATAGACTACCTACGAAATATACCTGCAAACTCCTTCATTTTGGACTTCCGGCATTACCGGGTTTGGAATCTCCGAGTAGAGAGGTGTTGCAGAAACAGTGTTATCAAACTGCAAAGCATGACTTCGACGTAAGCTAAGAGATCACACAATTACTGTCCAACTCAATTAGACCTCGACAAACCGCATAGGTCGCCTAAATTAGTGATCTACAATTTTCTCCTAAGTGACTGAAGTAAAATCTTGCAAAGATCGTGGTCTGAGACAATCACTTGACATTTGATTCAACTACAGATCGGATGCTGAAAAAGTCTACGCTACACTTTATTTCCTCCATTTACAATGAAGTGTGATTACGTATGACCTATTATTGCCTCTTTGTAAATTGTGCTTGCTGGCTAAATTTGATAAACACAATCATTTTAAGGTTCCATATAAAAAACAGAACATAACTGTTTAGAGAAAGTCTCGCGATAGTCAAAAGAGTAGTTACGACAGTGAGGCATAAAGCGTACGCAAGTCAGCCTCAGGAGTTCAGATCATTTTTGCCTAGTCATAGAAAACCGAGGATTAAACTACTATATAATAATTGGTTTAAACTATCATATAACAATATATATAAATGTTCAATAATTTTATAAATGTATTGGAGTAACTACGAGAAGGTATAACCTAGAACCTCGACAAACGTATAGGTTTGGTACCAGTTTAGTATTAAAGCTTCATAGTTGCATGCCATTGTGATGCTGAAAACAACAAAAAAGACTTGCAGAATGATAAGTGGATGTACATCCTCAGCATGGCTCGAATATTTGCAGTTTAACAAACAAAATTAAGTTTAATTAGCATGTAAGCTTTATGTTAGGTACTATCAATAGACTTAATTGCGGCTAAAAGGTCCGCAAAGGAATTGCAGAAACAAAGAATAATCCGTTGTGTAGTGTATTAAGATGGAATGGGTTTGAATAATGAAACGAAAGCTGAAGTAGGAAACAGGAAGGCTGTCCATTCGATTTAAAAATCACAAAAGGGAGTTTAAAGTGTTCTGAAACGCTAGTACTTTCAATGCCTTTATTATTTTTAACTTTTGTCCTTCATAATTTTTATCCACTTTCAGCCCTTCATTCATAGTGTAAGAATTGGCACGCAATAGGTCACTTTAACGATGTAGCGAATCCAACATAAAATTGGTGGCATGACTCTTCCAAGCCGGTGGATATATATCGTTTCATTGATAAAAGAATACAGATTCGTAGTGAATAAGTCCCTACTTAGACCATGAGACAACATACAGTGGAGCACAGGGTTATGTTTTTAGATACAAAACTTTGCAACATTCAACACAAAATAACAGGAAATATGACGCTTATACAAAATAAGGAAATGAATGAATACTTGAGCTATAATGTTCTGACATTTGTGTAGATGTTTGTGGTCACCTTTCGGTCAATCAGACTAAGTCGTTACACGTCCGAAAATCATCAACGTAGGTGATCCATATCGATGATTGGAGGGCCAATCCAGTTGACCCGGAATGTTTAGACTAACAAGTTTGCATAGAAGTCACACCCTACGGCTAATCCTCAATGTGAATCACTTTTTCGTCGTATCCAGGTGCTGTGGTTACTTTGATGACCGTACAACACAAAAAACGTGATTGCAGAAATATATTAGCAAGAGAAGGTACATGAAATAGAGTGCAGTCACTGTCTCATAGGCCAATCCATGACGTGCAACCGAATTATACCCATTGGTTATCCTTAACCTTGACGACGATCAGTGTCTAGTTTCCCGTTTGTCTAGTGTTCAGCATTAAGGATTGTGTGGTTAGGGCCCAATGCCACCACATGACTATACTATATGTATATTCATATTATTTTTATTAATAGTTTCAACTTGACCTGTAAAATACTGTCATACGACTTACTATACTTAAGATATGACTAGTTTATTGGCTACAGCCTCTCATATTTACAGTCACTTCTAGACTGATCTTGTATAATTTTTATTATCTATTTTATGAAGCGATGCGGTCTGATTTGTTTGCTTGTAAACTGCTAATGTTTGAAATACATGATTCACACGGTGGAAGCTGAGATTGTGTTCCGAACTCAAACGGATAGGGCTAGGCTGCTCGAACTGATTAACACGTCATTGGTTTGGCACAGTGCTAAGGCCAAATAAGTCGGTGTTCTGTGTAGCGATTTAGTGATGTGATATTTGACAAAGCAATAGTCATAACAAGCCTCTTATTGATGTTGTTCATTTGATTTTTTATCAGTGGGACTAATAGGAGAGCAGGTGTGAGATTTTGGAGTGGGGAAAGAAGAATCAAGTCAGACAGTGGCAAGTGAAAAAGAGTGGATTCGATGGGTAGGTTGGTTATTTAAGGAATGAATAGAAGGGTCGGTCAAGAAGCCGCTGAGACTGAGGATAATTATTGATGGAGGGAGAGATCTTTCACCCCGCCTGGGGCTCTTCTCGGGTTACCGTCGACCCGAATTCCAAATAAAAGCGAAGGGTCGGGTGTGCTGTTAGCGACCTTATCCCGTAGAAAAACAAATCCTTAAATAAACGCTAACCGGAAAAATTAGTTCCTTTAAATGAGTTGTGAGGCCTCATGCTCAAAGCCGAGTTCTTTCAGAAGTCACGAGTTTGATACCCCTTCTGACAACAAGAGCAACTATTAATTTAGGTACATGGAATGACCTTACAATGTGGGAGACCGGAAGAGTCTTCCAAATTGCTGCACAAATGGAAAGATGCAACGTGAAGGTGCTTGGGAGTAGTGAAACTCATTGGACGCAAGTTGGACAACAACGACTAGCTTCAGGGGAGCTTCTACTATACTCCTGCCATGAAAAAGAAAATGTCATACACACACACGGAGTTGCATTGATGCTGTCCAAGAAAGCACAAAGTACACTTACAGGATGGGAATCCCATTGACCCGGGATCATGAACATACTTATTTACTCAAGCCTATTACTCCCAATGGAGCATAGGCCGCCGACCAGCATTCTCCATCCCGCTCGGTCCGGCTGCAATTAAACGCAACTCAATTTCGTAAATATGCCCTTCAGCTTAGTAACCAATCAGAATGAGGCGGGAATTAATGCATCCGCCATCTTTGTAAGTAATGGCGGTAGGCTTTCTTCGTTCTGTGCTTCTTTCAGTTATTTCTTTTGTGTAGCTATGTAATTTAATGTTTCGGTCTGATAAAATGCCGCAGTTAGGGTAATGTTCTACATGTTGGTGTGAAATTTACTTCGAATCAGCATTAGTTTTATGGTTTTTGCTACTTCTACTCAAGCCAATGTATTTCTTCAGCCGAGCTGGTTCGTCTTATGTTTTAAAATGGTATTCGGTTTTGTTTTGACTTGCTTTTTAGATATCCAAAGCCGGAGTTCGTTTCTCTAGCTAGAATATTCGTTGTTGCTGCCTGTGACTAACTGTCCGCATGTTCGTTCCTAACCGTCCTTTATGATGTTATCGGCAAAATGAAAAGAAACAATCTCCAGTTTTTAATTTTCTTCAGTATTATGGACAACATTATCCCGCTAACGAGTCAAACTAATACTGATTGCACAGCAGTAGGGGATACCAGTATTGTTTTCGAAAGAACTCAGGCTTCCGAAAACTATAAACGAAGTCACAGATACTACCAATCTATTGAAGAGAGTTTGTTATTAAAAATATGTCATATAGCAGTAATAAAGGAGTTGTACTCATTACGTAGTGCGTTAAAGCAAGCCTAACATTGAAAAGCCGGAAATCTGCTATCAGTGTGTAGTGTATGTTTGCTATTTCGGCCATAAAAGGAAGCCGAAGGATCATGATCAGGGAGTAAAAAGGTAATTAACTGTTGTTAAGCTCACTTTTTTATAGATCATACTTCACCACTCGCAAATCTGTGTTTTTTACTGTATGACATCAACCGGTACCTAATATTTTCACCCTTACGATGAAAAGTACCTGCAAATTCTCACTTTCATATTCAAATTATTTTTGGACAACTGCCTTCCAGTTTGATTGCTTCGTACGCCCTGGGAGACTAGATTCCTACATTATTCGTAGTTCCAGGATAACGTTCTCACGCAGTAAGTTCAGAGTAGACACTAGTCTTTCTAAATAAACCTGTTAAGCTAATATCCGTATTTTCTATTTCAGTTAATCGATGAAGACATGTACCACGTGCATCTGATGTATATTGCCATTTCACTCCAATTCTAACTGTTATATCTTACTTTTAAGAAATAAAATTGCTATATGCAGCAAATATAGACTTAGTTGTTTTGATGGAGATAGGGGTGTTCATGGGATTTTTAGCAGGACTGTAGTAATATTCTCACTAAAGAGCTAAGCGAGTGCGTAGACCAATGCAAGGTACCACACAGGGTGCCTTTTAGTTACTCGTGTTCCATTAGTGTCGGTAGAGGCATTACTTACTTATCATATGACATTTGAATAAAAAGCTATGAGATTAGACACGGGGACGGTTGGGATGTGTAGCGCGTGTCCATCCATCAGCTGCCGTGGCAACTCACGGTGGCTAGAATAAGTTGTGAAAGGACCCGAGTATGTAGGTTTTCCAAGAAAATGACGAGGATATGTACCAAATCACTTTATGAAGAGCGCCTCCGACCACTTAACCTCTACCCGTCAGAGTATAGACGTCTTAGAGGTGACCTTCTAATGGCTTACAGTATCCTTAACACTTCTGGACATCCTCTTAAACACCTAGTTAAACTTAGTTCCAACACTAACCTAAGGGGTAACACCCCGAAACTGGAGACACAACATAGCAGAACGGACTGTAGACACAACTTCTACTCCTTAGGAGTTGTCAAATGCTGGAATTCGCTGCCCGCCGAGCTAGATCAAGCGACTTCGCAGGAGTCCTTTAAGAGGCAACTGGATATATTCTTAAGGATAGAATCATACTATGATTTACCAATTTCTTTTCCCTCTTTTATTGTTAATATACCTAGGTTCCTGCCTGGAGGTTTTGGTAATCGCCTGCTACTAGACACGGAAGCCTGTTGAGCGAAAGCATCTACTCAGTCCACAACAATTTGGACACATGAACTAGGTGCTGAGAGGCTCGCTTATCACAAGTTTCTTGCAACGATTGAGTAGGTAAAACAAAGTAGCATTCGATTCAAAAATTTATTCAAGAACTTTCATTAAGAATCGAATACCAAACAAAGGTTTAAACCAAGTTTCCGTTTAGAAGTTGTGTTGGTAATGTTGAGCTGCAGTTTTTGTTGTTTTTTTCCAAACGAAAGAGTAAAAGAAGTAAGTCAAAAAATACTGGAAGTGGTTGTGAGATTAAAATGGACGTCCAGCATCCTTTTTATAATTTGCTGTTGGTTGGGTCTCCCGTAAACACTTCCATAGGGCCGTAGTTCCAAGGGCGAAACAGTTCTTAAGATCTGTGAAGGCTCATTTCTGTTGCATTCTAATTAAAAAAATAGTGATGAATTTAGTGAGAAATGTGGAATAGATAAATAAACAAATTACACGTTTTTCAGCAAAGAATTTATGCAGTTGCGATTTACCTTGTGTTCATGAATATTAGATAAGGTCAGCTACTACTACTACCGTATCGCAATACTTTTATTATTGTGCTCCCATTTAAGTATTCCCATGCATCTGCGTCTAGTTTAACAGGAAGACATACAAACAGAGTTAGTGTCTGATAAACTAAAAGTCACAGTTGTCAAAAAGATTCTTAACATTTGTCCACAGCCAGCTGCATTTAATTGAGACAGAACACTCATCTTCTAAGGCTGAATACCGCTGTTTTGCGGGCAACTAAAAGCTCAGACGCTTAGCTATCTTGCAACCGATGTTATTGCTGGGGAAATTGTTTAATGACAGTGATCATGAAATATGGTCAGTGATAGATGTACAGTCTAGAAATAAAAAACAAACATATTTATCGCTATCATATAATGTATGACAGCAACAGCATCAAAGGCACATTTTTTCCTAGTTTTAATCAGACTGATCTGAATCAGTATATTCATTAAAAACAGGCAGCTCTACTTACTAAACTGATCCGTTTCGTTACAGGCTTCAAGCACTTTACTTAAGAATACCATAATCCTTTCAACCAAACTGAACTATGTGACAACCAAGAATACTAAACTAAGCAAGTGTCGTAATTATTGTTCCATTTGCAAAAACATGTTGCTTAAAGTAGTTAAATGGACATAATTAAGACGATATAATGAAAACACGAAATATAGGCCAGTTGAACTTACCTAACACAAGACAAAGGAAATATATATTGCTTTGATACTGAAAACAAAAGGCAGTTGTTCATAAAAATATAGTTTACAGTACAACAAACCTTTCTTCAGTAAAACCATGCACTGACAATCCATCTGGAAAAAATCAAATATGTGAATAAACTCACTATGACTTGAGATATTATCCCAGCGTGCAATGGACGTGCTGTGTAATGCAGTCGGACGTGGCGAATAAAAAATAAGAAAGAGCAAAATTAGCTACATAATCTAGTTATTTAATTAAAAATACATTATGAAATGACAAAATCTGTGGTTACTTGAACGCACAAATGACAGTGTGCGATACATTAAGTTTACATGGTTGCGTTGCGGATAAGATCACCCCTCGGTCCTGGGCTTTCCTTTCTATTTATATCCGATTCTTGTTGATTCCCCTCATGTCTGTCTCCATTTCTCGGCATGATGTGTTCTTTGATCTTCCTGTTTACAATGAACATCATTCAATGCTATGCGCCTACCAACGACTAAAATGCAGACGTTAAAGATTAATTCTACGATAGGCTGCAGTCAATCATCGAGAAGAGCTCAATAAAAACCTGACCATTCTGATCGGAGATTTAAAGGCCAAGGTTAGGGTGAACAACACCGGATATGAAGACATCATAGGACGACATGAACTGGGAGAAAGGGACGAAAATGTTTAGAGATTTGCAAACCTTTGTGTCTTCAATAAACTGGTCATAGGCAGCACTATATTCCCACATAAACGCATTCACAAAATCACACGGACTTCACTGGATCACACTACGCAGAACCAAATCGACCATATCTGCATCAGCAAGAAGTTCGGGAGAACGATGGAGGATGTGAAAACCAAGAGAGGAGCTGATGTAGCATCAAATCATTACTTGCTGGTTGTCAAGATGAAACTGAAACTCAAGAAGCACTGGACAACGGGGCGGTCAACATCACAAAAGTTTAAATCGGCTTTTCTTCGAGATACTGCTAAGCTCAACAAATTCAAGATGGCCCTCAGCAATAAGTTTCAGGTGAAAAACTTTTATGGAGAGCAACTTGAAATGGATAAAGGAGGCAATCACTTCAACATGTCATGAGGTTCTGGGGCACCAGAAGCACCATAACAAGGAATGAATCACTGTCGATACACTGGACGAGATTTAAGAACTGAAGAACAAGAAGGCAGCAATCAATACCAGCCGAACAAGAGCAGAAAAAGCCAAGGCACAGGCTGAATACACAGACATAAAAAGGCAGTTGAAGAGGATTATCAAAACCGACAAATGTAAATATGTGTAGGACTAGGCAATGACGGCAGAAAAGGCTGAAAGAGAAGGAAACATGAGATAACTGTACGACATAACAAAAAGAATCTGTGGAAATCACTGTAAACCGGAGCGACCAGTGAAAATCAAGGAAGGCAAAGTAATCACCAACATTGAAGAACAACGAAACGGGTGGGTAGAACACTTCAAAGAACTCTTGAATCGACCAGCCTCACTGAAACCACCCAACATCGAAGTAGCACTCATGAACCTCCTAATCGATTTTGGCTCACCAGCAATTGAGGACATTAGCATGGCCATCAGGCAGATCAAGAGCGACAAAGCAGCAGAACCAGACAACATTACAGCAGGGGCACTGAAAGCACTTGAATGTCGGAATACGTTTAAGCAATGAGTGATCATTAATTTAGGTGTCAACTTGTATGGTACTACTAAACTGGAAGGGAATGGGACAGAATGCTTTATTCTGAAATTTATGTATTTTTCGTGTCACGCTTCAAGGTGGGACAGATCACGCTATTGTAGTTGAGTTTTTTAACAGATCTTCAGGTTGCACTGTCATTTTCATAACATATATTAGCACTCTGAATACACTGGAGTACTTTAAACACTTTTGGGTAGACATGATCAATTAATTTCTCAGGTTTTTTGTAATTTCGAGATAAAATGTTCTGGAACGCTGATCGGGTGTTGTGGATAGTTTGTCTAAAGTTAATTTCCACCTGACTACTCTCATAATTAGCACTGATGACTGCAAAAGAGTTCATATAAAAACTGTTAAGGTCGTTAAAGTTGCATACAAACCTATCATAAGGTGTTTTTTTGTGAGGTAACTTGGTGAATATTTAGTTGAGGGAAGAATCTATTGGATAACTTTTTTATTTACCGTAGGATTAGGTAATTTTAGCTGTGTTTAAATCGGTTATATCAGCACAATATAACTTTACTCTGCGTATTTCGAGTCTGATGGTCAAGGCCATTTGGGGCTAGTGGTATTTAGTTAGACTACTTGAAATTGACAGAAAAAAATATCTTTAGGCAAACAATCAAGGTTCACGCTGTTCAATCGTTTAGTGTCGGCAGACTTACATTCTGTGAGTTGTTAGATTGGATATATATCCTAGCAAATATCAATCTTTGCCAATTTGCTTGAAAGTTTGCTGAGTATTTAGGACCGAAAGTTTTATGTGTGTAGTAATGGTTTGCAATTTGACTGTATAGTCACTTATAGAAACAACAATCGTTGCACATCCACGCATGGACATACTCGCGAAATCGTGAAGACATTGACTCATTCATCAGGAGATAAGCTTACATTAAAAGTACAGCGTGATAAGTGAAATGCTTAAAAAGAATATTTTCCGAAAAAGAAGGCTCATATAACAGTTTTAACTTGACACAATTTGCCATGCATCGTTCAAAAAGATGTTCTTGAGTTGTAAATATTTTGTCTAAAAAGCAGAAATAAACTTCGTGACTTAAATGAACTGGCTAAAAGGACTATGATATATCAGAATGCAGCATGTCGAAGCAGAGTAGTTTCTCAGAACCGCCTCATTCTGATCTCAATATATAAAACCGAGTTGTTTATGTGACTGTACTTAGTAGAATTGCTAATGAAAACATCGAAGTATCCTTTACAAGATCACTGAGTATGGGTCGCATGGACCTGTGAAATTCACAGAAGCGAGTGTCATTCTTCGGGATCTACAACATTTTCGCTCTTAACAGGAGTCTCACTATAAGAAGCTTACTTTTTATTTTGAAAAAAACTAAACATTTTTTAGGACCATGCATATTACAAAATAAGCTGAGATAAATATCCTTGCATGTCATATCTTCAAAAGTGATTACACAAAGGTGATACGAACTGTTGTAGTGCATATTGGTTTGCATTGTGTATACTAAAGTTAGCTTTACGTTGGACTAGTAATATGATTATTAGTAAGTAAATCAAAGAAAGAATAAGATATTCAAAGCAGTGTGATGTACATGGTTAAAAAACACTATGACAGGTTCGGGAGTATACTATTTATATTCTAGACTACTAATCATAGTCCTCTTTTAGAACTATTCGTTTATTCGAAGTAAACATGTTATTTGTTCAAAAGTTAATATTTTTTCGTTTTTCAGCAACGTTAAAGGATGTTCCCCAAAGGCATACAATTCGCTAATAAACCTTGGAAGTGTGCAGTTGAACTACTTCATCAGGTATCTCGTGTTCTAATATATGTGTATTAAGAAATTCCCAAGATACTTAATCACCACCCTACTATCATTTCTTTAAGTGGTAACTTCTTGATAAAAATAATATATACATAGGTGTTCATGATATACCGAGTCTGACAAAGTTATGGGAAGATTTTATCACGGATGTGAAACCTAAAATGGTACAACCGTCGACCGCGTACAAATTGATGCGGGAATTTTTAGATGTAGGTCATATTTTTTTATGAATTAAATAACTTCTAGACAAATTTTGTCGAGGCAAACATTGACTTTCATACCTGTTTATCCTCCCTCTTATCAGCAAAATTCATACGATATAATGAATTGGACACGTATACTCTGGGATTATTAATTTCGACTATCAAGGTTGGACTTTATGTCGTTTTGTAATTAATAGATTATTTAAAGGAAAAGTGTGATCATTTTGTAGCTCGACGGCTTTTCTCGCATTTTTATGAACCTATCCTATCTTTGAAGTTAAATATTTCAGAGGGTAAGCTACTTTGAGTATAATTGGAGATCTTTTTGTATATGCTTCAAAATATTTATTTCATTAAAACTATTTGACTTGAAACGTCTTTTAATACTCAGGCACTTTCTCCTCCAAATCTATAATTCTTCAAAATTCCTACTGGTACTCCACGTTCCCTTCCCTCAGAAACCTACTAAAATTCCTCGTTTTTCTTAGATTCTACGCAAAATCCGTATTTCTCGAAGCTTTCTAGATTTACTGTTCGACGACTAGGTTCGTTACCCAGCTAGTGAAATTAAAGTAGGTAAAGTAGGATTTGTGTATTTTATTCAATATTTAAGGGTTGAGTACTTCGACAGTAATGTTTCATGCTACGGGTCTCTCCCAACATTAAGATTAAAAACATATTCTGTAGGGACCTAATCCCTCATGTTCCTTCACATTAATTATTACTGTTACTTTTTGGCTGTGAATCTTTGCAATTTTATTAATTGGTGACTGGGATTTAGAATTAAGCATGAGGCTGAAATTACATCGTGGCAAGAAGAAATCTTCACTCAGCTATCCTATTTCTAATGGTTTTGAGATTTACATGTAGTTTCGTTGAATTATAGTTTGTAATTAGTATAATGTATTTTGACATATACTTTATTATAGACGGCACATATTCGATTTCTCAAATGGAACTTATTAATCGACTTGAACAGTTAACTAACTATTGGGTAACATATTTATCTAGCGAATTTCCCTGTAATATATCCAAATTCGATCCAGCTCACTTTTTATTCGATTGGATTAGATTGGCATATTGTTTAACTGTTAGTGGCATAGTTCATAAGAGGATGAATTACTTCAATGTTGGCGTGCAGTTTTTAGTTGTAATAAAATCAAAGAATGTGCAACAATATGACAATTTTATAAAATATCTTGTAAGTTATCGATATTATCTACGATTTATTTTCTATAAATATTGTCTTGGTTATATCCTTGTTTGTGTTGAAACCTTGTAATAATATTGATGCTGCTTAGTTAATCATAGTCATGTACTGCTACTCCACCATAACAATATGGATCTAAATGATATAGGAATAAACTGGTTGTTCTCCCCAAACCTTCTGGTAAATAGGAAAGTGGGAAGAGTCATTCCCTCCTCTCGAACTGTTTTCACACATTGCAGAGTTTATAACCTCTTCTCAAGAGGTACTACTTTCTGGTATCATATGGTGGTGTTTCCTGACGATCGAGAGCGTGGAATTGAACACAGCTTAGGTCAGTTCGATCAATGCAAAGGGTCCATCCGAGAGCTATGAAATCAAATTAGTCCTCCTGGTGAAACAAGTTTTTAGTGAACTCACTGTAGTTACCAGTTACCATGCGGACTCATCTTGACGTCTCTTTACCTGTAGTTTGTAGCTTACGTTTTTGGTTATTATTTAAAAGCTACTTGTCTATGGTGCTTCTGATTACCCACCATTTGTCTAAAAATTTATGAACGTCGTATTTCTTTTGGGCGTGGTCACAAATTACCGGTTTTGGTGTCGTAATTCGTTTCTAAGCTTTGTTTTTTCACATATCCCTTCCTTGGTTATTGTACATTCCAGATTGACGAATTATGGCATTCATTGGCAAGTTTATATCTCCGAGCAACATATCATTCCTCAAAATCACCTTTATCTGGTAGTGAGGATTCGTCTAATTCTGTAAACATTAGCTCTTATATTCAGGGCTCTGCAGATCAGGATCTTGTTGACTCTTATTATCAAGAATTCGGCATACTTTTAAAACTCTCTCGTTTAACTTCCAATTTAAATTGTTCAACCAAACTTGTGATCAACGATCAAACTCTTGATAAGCTGACTTGTCTCATTTTTGACCGTCTTGCAACTCTTTGTTTTTATCAAAGTGATATCACTGTGTACAACCATCCATTCGTCTACCATGCTTTATTCAGCGTAAGTACTTACAAGTTTTTATTTTACCCGCCATTTTCATTAGTGCGAATTGTGAATTAGTGTTATATTTAAGGTCGAGTTCTTATCATATTATTATCTTAACTAACTCTTTAATTTAAATCTCGTAATATTTTGAACCTCAAATATGTTGGAAGACGTTAGACTCGCTGGTGACTTTACCTCAAGTTCTGTTCACGCATACACCCCAGGGTCTGTGAATATGCTTGCATATTTTAGAAAGTCTTAGATGTCAAAATCAATTAGGCAAATGTTTTTCTGGTTCATCCATATTTGGAGAGGACATGGATTTAATGCACGACTAACCGCTTTTTGAGTAAGAAGTCCTAATTTTCTTTTGCAGTCGGTCATTTTTTTCACTAGTTTTGATCATTGTCTTTAATGTATGCCTAGTATGACAAAATAAATGTCCCTTGATTTATGTAAACTGCACATACTGCCAACTTCTTCGGACATCATATTAATCGCCATTTGTTTACTCTTCTCTATAGAGTAGGGATTTACTAGGGGATCCAAAATGTGCTCTACAACTGAAGTGATAATGTTGTAAGAAAATGTAAGAAGAAAAATCTGTATACTTAATAACCACAAACAACTGAAGCCCTTTTTTAAGAGGTGGATTTCCGTTAAAATTATTCTGTCAACAAAGTTCATCTAACGTTTTTGAAATATAACAATCGGAAACTGCAACGGTATGTCCACTGGCTTTCATCCTGAGTCACACCCTATGGCTTCACTCGTCATTCGGTTGAAGAATCTCTAAAATCACAACTGGAGAGTTGAAATGGATCAACGGATGCCAGTCATATACAGCTACCTTTCATGTCATGGTTTCACGATATAAACTAGACAACTGTTAGCCTTTTCCATCAAAATAGGGGGGGGGCAGACCATTTTATCCATTTTGTTATTCATGTTATGAAACATTGAGAGCGATTGAAGCCTTTTCAAAAAACCATTATCTTCATTTTCTTTACAGGAAGAACAATCAATATCTGTAAATAATTGGTCGGAGTTTTTGTTGAAGCCTTTGGCAAATTTTACATAAAGATCACTACTTTTCTTTCTTGTTTTATTAATTGTATATATATTTGAAATGATACTAATTTGTTACACGAGTTCATTTATTTCACATGCGGTGGCGCTTCCAATGTCTGTTAACCATTTGCCAAGGTTAGAAGTGAAGTGTGCATAAGGAAGTTTTGTGTTCTACTAGGATGTTAGTGAATAGTGAGTTTGATCTAGTCATGTGTTTTGGTATCAGAATTAGCTTTCAACATTGCATGGAGGGGTATCAGTTGCTTCGTTTTTTGTCGAAGTTAAACTTTTCTGCATACAGTGTGAAATTAAGTCATCTTCCAGGCAGTTAATACTAGGTTTTGATATTTTCATGCTGCTTACCAACTCGTGTCGAACGATGACTTATTGGTTAATTAATTCGAATTTTCGATCGTTCACAGGTTTAACTCTCTATCTAGTTTGGCTGATGACACTAGTCTTTACGCGACAGTTTGGCTCAGTACTGAGTACCAAAACCTGTACTTGGTAAATTAGTATATGTACAACGGGTGATTTGAAAAGTATATTTATTCTCATTTGTATGATTGATAAAGTGAAACAATAGTTCAGGGCTTAAGGCGTCCGACTTTTAGCTACTAAGTAGCAGTTCTGAACTTCACTCTTCGCACTTCATTTTGGGCAACCGTATAGTATCACTAGCCCTAACACTTAAAGTATGGCTCTAATTCAATTACATGAATCTAAATGAAACAATTTCTGCTTTCATCAAGTGTTAAAGTACGTTACGGGAATTACCAATTTGATAGTTCCATATAGTCAGATGTAGTATTCTGCTTACTACCATGCATAACCTGTGCTGTTTAGGGTATTTTTGCGCACAATCTCGAAGGTTTAAAAAACGGATCAAGTTCAATGCAATTGTTTAAACATTATTTAAGTGACTGCATAAAAAGTAAGACATTTATGTTACTAACATCGTCTTGAAGAATAACAGTAATTGGTGTACAGTTTTATAAATTATAATAAATGATGAAAGTCAGTAGTTTCTTTATTATATTTATCGTAAAATTTAAGCTTATCCGATAGACTTACATCACTTGAATAGGGTAATAAATTAAATTTAACCCAATTTTTCTGTTGATAGATTCTTCGAAATAATCCACACTTTACTTTTTCCAGTTGACTGATGATATTCATGTGTAAAATTTGGTCATTCTTTATCTGTTTCAGTGTCAAATTAGTAAAATTTATCGGGAATGAAAAAATTCTTCATCTCTATATTTCAATGAATTGAAGACTTTAGAGAAAAAGTGTTTAAAACTTAGTAGTCTACTGATTATATTGAGTTATTCGAGTTGTAAACGTTTCGCCTCTGAACAGTCGCCTTCGGTGATGTCCTAGTTTACCAGCGTTGACATCATATAGCCAACAAACAAAATAACGTGTCAGTCTATTTTGGATTGGATGCTTGTGTATTTTTAGAATGGGAAACAGTTTATATGAAATAACTCTAACTTATAGTGACATACATTATAAGAAATTTGTACCAAATATTTACTCGTTATCTACTAACTAATTTTAAATCTCTAAGATTTGTTAGTCAGGTTGACGTATAGGAAAGAATAGCTTGAAACTTATGGGTAGTTGGTGTTCCAACGTCGTATACCTTAAAGTTTGAGTAAATCTACGGGAGGAATGATTGATCTCATGGTTTAATGTTACATGTACTGTCTGACGTGTTCATTGTAGGTGGTAGGTTTGAAACTAAGTGGAGTTATTGTCTTGTTTACTGTAGTAACCGGATTTTATTGATGAAGCTGACAATGTAATGAGTAACGTAATGGTATTGACGCTGTGTCGTGGTGCGCTTGTTATTTTCAGGTAGTTATAAATCTCGACCTGGGTTTTATGCTTATCGACATTCAGCGACAAAAAGTAATCGAAACCGTGAGGAATCTCAGAGGTTTACAAGTTTCGGAATTTTGTCTTTCAGCTCATTTAAATTACATCTGATCACTAGTTGGACCGAATTTCATTACTTGTCTAGTGTGACTGTAAACGTTAAACATAATTACCAATTAAGTGTGCTGATGAAATGATCTTTGCCAAAAATAACCATCCTATTATCATAAATACTTTTAAAAAAGAAAAAAACTTACATCTGGATGTCCTGCTAATCTCGTTTTTGATTCATCTAATGAGTTATTACTTGGTTTGTGAGTGTTAAACATTCTTGAGTCCACACATTGTTGATAGCGTAACTGCAGAAATGAAATTTTAGACGTAGCTTTAGCTAAATCAGTTTCTGTAAAAATCAAGTTATCTCTCATTTACAACAATTATGTCCAGGGTTTCCTGCTCATTACCTTAAACCACCTAACACTCGAACATAATATCAAGTCACTCATACCAGTGGCCTTATTTCAACTTGCACAATAAAATCCTATCAACACTAAACGACTAGAGTAACATGGCATTAGTCACTACTCAGTACTCAATCAGTCGTACACTTAATGTTTATAGTATTAAGATACGACAAATATAAATTCAACGAAAAAGCCAGAAGTGAATATATATGAAGTTCACAGACAATAACAATAAGATGAATATATAACAAATTTAATCTTTTTGTATATACTGAACTGTTCACAAATTGTTGATTTATTTCTAAGTAGTTCCGTACAATAGTTTGTTTACTCGTTATCAAACTTTGGGACTTATTTCTTAAGTTAATGGAAGCTTATTCAAATAATTTCTATGAAATATTCTGTCTTCTTGCTGAAGCTTCTTTATTTTCTAACCCTTGTACTCACCTAGATTGTTTTTATTCATATTAATATATTGCATTAAAGAGATATTTGTTTTAATGGAGTTCGTTGTGAGTTTTTAGCTAATCTAATGAAATGGATTCTCTTATCTAACAAAATGTATACATTTCGAAGTCAGATCTTATATTCATATGTTTTATGCATTGAGACAGAATTTCTCTAATTTTATCGATTACCTAGTTATTAAGTAAAGGGAGGTTGATTATGAATACAGTGGTTTCGAGTGCTGCTAGAGGTATAAGGGCGGTTATCACTTCCCGGTTTCCCACACCGTGGAAGAGTTCTTCTGGAGGTACCTGAAAAGGAAATTGGATTAGAGGTGGTCTTATTGGCCTGAGAGCGTGACCGCAGTACCCAAGGGACAACTGCTTGAGGTCGGTCACACACGACCTTTTAATGGGCAATTTTCGTGCTAGCTCCGTACTTGTTGAGACCTTACCGCCGGAGACGGATATCCCTGGGATAAGGCGAGGTGTACATTTTTAGGTTCGACCTTTTCTAACCCCACCCCTCCTTGTGGAAAGGCAGCATCGCTGTCATGCTGGTTGTCTGAAGGAAACACCTTACTGCTGTCACACCTCTGTACAGTCAGCAGTACGACTTCGCCTTCGGACCTTGGGTTTATTGTTTTTAGTCTTACCGCTCTTCAACCGACCTGTCTGACATGGTAGGACCTTGAGGAACGGTTGTTCCTGCCAGTATAGCTCAGTTGCTTCATCATGATAGGCAAGCCCGACCACCACGTCAAGGTAGCAACAACGGTCGGGAGTTATTAAGTAAAGTCAATTATTAACTAATGATGGGATCAACGACGCATATTTCGTACTATTTAGGACTTCTCAACTGAATGTACCTTTCCAATTGTGATATGAATACTAAAACTCTGCCGTACCTTTCGATGTAAACTTTAAATGAATTATCTGTTGAGTTACTTAATCTAAATAGTCACTAACTTATGAAACTGGAGGTGAATTTTATTTTATTCATAATGTATCTCACTAATTATCATAAAATTTATAAATAGAATCATTTTGTAATGACTTACTTCACAAGCTGCTTTAAGTGTTTTACATAATTCCATAGCATTTGTTGGACAAGTTAAAACATGACATAAAAATAAATTATCAGCTGTATGTTGTATAATACCACAAATTCTGAAAAGTAATTTTTTTTTTAAGAAGAAAAGGTATATAAAATAAATAAAGAATGATAGAGAAATATTTCTGTCCAGTTTCTTATAACTTTTAAGTGAAAGAAGGTATGATGATTAGGAGTATTTGAATTATGGTATAAACTAAGAATCATTATAAAATACTCAACTTAATAGAATCAGAATTACAAGACTTAATATTAGTTGCAGTAAGATGAACATTAGTATTACAAACTGACTGAATATGTCCAATATCATCCCATTTAAAGCACTTAAAATTACGAAATTTACATGAATTAAGAGAGTGGAACCTGCCACAGGACAAACATTGACCAAATTTGTGCTCATCTTCGTGAATTCCATCGCAACTCAATAAATTATCTGCATAACCTTGAGTATGCACTGGGTTGGGGTGACGTAATGTAGTGGAATTTTTTTATAGCCTCATGAATCGTTTTACGAAATATTCCTCCTTTACGACATTCGGAATTTGTATGCTAAAGGTAGTCTAGCAGTAGATCCTTGAGAGTTGTTTAAGAAGCGAAACGGGATTTTCCAGTAAAGCTAGAGTTTTTAATAAGCTATATGATTCTTTTCCAATGAATGTGAGAAAATGTGCTACGGTATTAACATCCTCATCATCTTCTTTGATCATAGCTCAGATTTCGAATCTTTCAAAGTAATCCTCAAAAGCATCAAAATCTGAATGTATGTCCAACCGTTCCATCACAAGCTCAATCGCGACGCCAATATGATGATTAGGAGTATTTGAATTATAGTACGAACTAAGAATCCCAGAAATAACGTAATCGGATCAAGAAGTACTAGATAAACACGAACGGATGCACTGTATTTGGAATTTGAAATCAAGCATTCAACAAGTACAAAGGAATCATTAGTTCATACAAACACCACAGAAGGTCATGTGAAAGGTTTCATAGTCTATAAGTAACTTTACAAACTTAAATATTATGTAATATGAATTAGTTTGAAATGTTTACAGAAAATTTAAAGCTTTGTCAAAATGTGAATATTTTTATTGTTGTATGGATGAATGATTCTAGAATTTGTATTTGTTCAATTAGAGCTAAGATCGAATGAAATCATAATTTTAGACTTTTGATTGTTGCAAATTCATGACTTTATTAAAGATTCTTGTATTAACTTGTCAAATTAATGACTATCTTGTGATTTAGTTAATTATAATAATATCAGGTGGCCTGTTTGAATATCTGGGTTACCTGTGCCTGCCATATGGATATTTCAACAAGTTTTCTGTTTTCTTGTTTAACATATCATTATGCCCATTAGTCACATAAGCTATTCAGGAGCGTTTGTGAAAAGTTTACGACATTTCACTATACAAGTTAGGAAAGAGCACAGTCAAAGACATTTTAGTTACCAACAATATCCATCGAAAACAATATACATTATTCAGATGTCGATTCCTCAACTGATAACATCTAACTGGCGACCACTGAATATTTATCGCAAGGATCGATCAAGAAATAAGAAAAGGAAACGTTGAAATTCTTTGCTCTGAGAATTCTATATTGTGCCAAAAATATAATATTGAATAAACGCACCAATAATAATATTATTATTATACTAAAATTCTTTCAAATTCAAGTTCCCTAGTGGCTTTGATGTTTGGTGAAATCACTGTGTTAGTCCCGCCCAACTAAGTCGGATAAGCCATTGGGCCCTTAGGGAAAAAACATTAACAATGAGTGCGCAACTGAAGCACTGGAGAAAGCAAAGTAAACGGATACGTTACAGTTTGCTTTGCTGTTTTTGTGTCCACATTGGAGATTCGAGGTGTAATCAGTGTGGGTTACAACAGGTAGTCTTCGCTCATATTAGTACATTAATAATCAAAGAAGCATATTTCTATAAACACAGAAGTAGTATTAAGAACTAACCACTTAAGTATTGATTTGATGAAGTAATTCTAATAGATCTTGAGTGCTTGAGTATGATATCGATCGTAAGAATCAAAAATGCTTAGATACGAACCAAAGTTCTATAAAATTACAGTTTATCATTTCTGTATGAACCATTACATACATGAACTACAGAATTTTACTGATTCTTTTGTTTAAACGTTTATCATTTTATTCAGATGCAACAAAAAAAGGAGTAGTATACTTACTTTTCATCTTTATTGTAAATCCCGAAAAATGGAACTGAGCAAACGCGAAGATTTACAACAATATGTTTTTGATAATACTAATACAAGAGAGAACAAAATGGTATAAATTAAATTATATAGCTCTATGATACAATATTCTGATATTCATATTTAAATTGCTTTGGGAAAAAGTATGCATCATTCAGAATATGATTATTCTAAGACTTAACTTTAAACAAACAGAAAGGGGACTAGTTCTTACCGATTCACGTTGTCAACACAAATTGTTTTAGAATTATTAGGCATCTCATATACTATGCAGTCATATGGCTTCATTTATACTTTATGATTGCAGACAAGACTCTTTCTCATCGATTAACAGAACTTTAAATACTCCATAAAATTATATTATTCAAAGTTACATTTCAGGATTGGAATTACATGACATTTCTTTTTGAGTTTTGCTTCAAAAAGCTAAAAAGGCAGTATTTGGAAACCGTTTGTTTGAGTAGTAAAACTTAGCTTCACATTCAATTTAAAATCGGTCTAGATAAATAACTTAACCGAAGAGCTTTCATTATCGTATTGAAGAGCATCATTAGTGTGGTGTGTGCTACTTATATTAGCATAAGTAGTATATCATGTTCGTCGTGAACAGAAGGTCTGTCAGCATATAGGCAAGAGGATCGAACAGTAAAGAATGGAAACAGGATGCAATTTGTATGAAAATGCAAGAACAATGAAGTCTGAGTCATTTTGAGACAATTGATAGACATTTTGCAAATTAAGTCTTTACTTTATGATTGTTAGATTTTATTAACAAGTCCTGTAGTTTTGCGTCAAACACATTCGGTTGTTCCCAATAGTGTTTTTGCTCACTACATTTAGCACTTTAATTCGTGACTTCTATATGAAGTAAGGACCGATGAGGTTGACCAGAGCAATAGTCGAAGTTCTACAGTTAAGCTATCTAGCTCACGGAATAAAGCACCTCCGAGAATATCCATTTGGGCTGTAAATCTTCATTATTTCAAGATAATGATTTAAAATATCTTTTTATCAAGTACATTAACAAAACAATAAATAGTTGACCGAAAAATAATATCGTTTAGGCTATAAACAAGTTTAAAAAAATCTATACTAAACTAAATGTTTGACTAATGTTTGGCTAATATCTTTCACATCATATTTGTTTTTGTAAAACAGTTATACAACTATTTTATACCTAAATATGTATTAACAGTTTACTAATTACCAAGCAAACGGTCGATGTTTTCATATCTATAACAGTTTATAAATGTGTTTTAATAGTAAAATTAAGTAAAAAATCTCAGTTCTGCGAAGTCTAATATATTTTGACTTCAGAAAGGGAGAGATAGAGAGTTCTTAAAGTTATAGCGACAAATCATTATTGGTGGTTTTCAACCACATTTTGGATGAGACGGCTATCATTGATAACATTAAATGATAGCTCGAAAATATCGTTAATCGAGTGCAGCCGGAAATACGAATCATTGAATGGTGACTCAGAGTTACCGTGTTCCCTGCATGAATTTTAGTCTTAATCATGACCCCTTTTAAAGTCATTAGTGTAAAACAGCTTTCAAATAGCTTTATGGGTGCAGTCGGTTCATGGTTAAAGCTATTTCCATGGTGAATAAACACATTTTAATCAAACTTTGGTTGTTACTGACAGTTACATTAGGATTATGAGAACTATAAAGTTTAAGTGTGATTACATTCAACAAGAAAAAGACAAAATAGCATTTTGTCGGTGAAAGACATGGGGTTGATTAATTGATTTATGAACAAGCTGAAAATAAGATATCAATGAAATATTCTATGCATGATGTTAAGTACTTGGTCTTTAGTCGAAGTTTTATATCTGTCACTGTTTATCAATCATGTTTTCATTACTTTAAGAGGAGTGATGTCTTATTGTGGTATTTGTACTCAATGATGATTCTTTTGTATTTGATTGGGTGCTTTATTGTGAATTTCAAATATAATTCGTCTAGTTGTGTTCATTTAGTTCTACCTGTCTTGAATTGCACTGTTTTGAGAATCCTTAATTAAAAAATCAGTTTGAATACTCCTTATTATCATATTTATTTAAGATTTAAACCTGTAACTAATAGTGATAACTTCTGAGAGGTTTCGGACTTTGATGGAGTTTTGTTCTCGGATCTGAATGGTTTGTAGAGAACAAAACTCCACCAAAATCACTCAAATGAACTACAAATCTTCTCCACCATCTCAGGTTTTGGACTATTTATATGTACTGAAAACTAACCTGATGTAGAGTTAAATAGTATTTTCTTTATTCGCTTGATAGGAGAGTATCGATGAATTTAAGAAATTCATAAAATAAGTTTACTGAAGTAACTTGAATGTATTTTCATCTAACAAACCACAGAATAACTTGTGTTGATTACATTATCTTTTTTTATTATAATTTTTAACTTATAGGAATTTCATTAAAATGTAATCAAGTCGTTAACTTTTATTTTATGTCAACTAGGTTCTTTGATCAGTAAACGTTTTTCAACAATTAGTCAGTTAGCAACAACGTAGAACTTCGTACGTGCGTACATCGGTTTGAGTTGCCATATCACATTAGCACAGATATACAATTGGCGATTCAAATCTCATAATTGTAGAGGTAGTAAAAGTATAAACATTAGGGTTCGAAGATGTTTTTCAACAATCTTTTTCTATTCGTTGTTTCTTCGTAATCCTTTGTAACTCGAACCTCTTCTTTGTATGGTTTCGCCTTCAACATTTAAATACCAGTTAATAGTAACCATTGTGATAAATATGTTGTGGTCCTCTCTCAATTTCTTAAGTGGTTTTGATCTAAAGTTAAATGATTATTGTGAAACTTTCTATAATCATGTTACTAATGTAAACTTAAATCATTAGTAGCTGATGAGAAATTCTCAAATATAGTGAATTCATGTTATTCTTCGAATCTGGTTCTTCTCGCTTTATTTAGATTTGTCAAGCGATCAGGATGTATGAAATGACCAAACGATTACTACAGAGTGGTAGGCGATTTTTTTCACATTATGAAACACTTTGGTGAATAATCATAATCAACTTATTTCTCAGAGAAGTCTTTAGAACTTATTTTGTGTGCTTGTCTTTGTATTTGAACTACTGAACAAAAGATCAGGGACTAGGGTAGTGAATTCCAGTCAATAAATGACCAAATCTGGTCGGTATTTCAAGATTCAACCCAAAACAACTTGATTTTAGTCTGTTTGAGTTATTCCACAATCAAACAATATCTGTTTATAGGATCTAACGTAATTTTTACAATGTAAAGTACTTATGAATTTTCGTTCTGATGTATTGATAGTTCTCTGCACGATGAAATGATATCATTCAGTGAAATATTTAAATTTAGGAACATCAGATAACATATCGAATGGAACCCGAGATAACCAGATTCTGTAGTGAACAGAATGTTTTTAAACAACATTTATATCTTCCATGCATTCACAGCATAGTTCGACTATCATGATAAGTCTCATCAAAAGGCATTATCTACAAAGAAAATGAGGTGAAGAAAGTCAGTGCGCTAATCAAATTTTTTTGCAAATTACTTGCATAATTATGCTTAGCAATAAGAACGTTTTTCAAATTTAAATAAGTCCCTAAAGCCATGATTTGGTTTAAGATTGACTAAATCATTTATTCAGAAAAAAAGTTCGTTAGGTTTTAAGTTGTAAATTTCTTACGAAATTGACTGTTGATGGAGATATTGAAACATATACTGGAAGCCATTGATCTGGATGTACGTTCTTTAGTACAGTTTGAATAGCCTGATTCATTGTTCTCATACCTTGAAAAGAACAACCCGTTTAAGAATACAAGTTAAATTAAGGTTGAGTGGAGTAAATATAACTACAAAGGTGGATTTTTAAAGTGGATGTTGAGGAAAATTAAGTGATTTGATTACACAGTTAAGTGTAAAGTAAACAAGAATATCTGCGCTATCAGAGTTTGGGCTTACAAAGCTAAACTATTCAGGGTGTATAACGATACAAAGTTCTTATAAAAATGCAGCAGTACTGTACATGGTTACATTTCTCCGAACACACAGTGTTTATCTTCGTTTAGTAGTAGGATTCGCTGTCGTTCGAAGTGATTTATATGTGCTCCGAAATCTTCTTGTGAGCACCAAATATCTATCGGTTACTAGTAATTAAAAATTATCCTTTCAAAATAGGACAAAACATGTCATTTGATTCGTGTTTGAAACGATCATCAGATTTAATCAAAACCAATAATCGTTAACTGAAACTATTCAATGTGTAGAAGCTAGATTCCGTAATCGTTCTTATATTGCCCAGTTGATCGGAACACTTGATTATAGAGTTAACTTCTTACTAGTTCACCTTACACCTATCAGACCAATGACCTTCACTTCGATCAACAACAACCACCGGAAAATCTTAAATCATATTGCTCTAATGGACTTTTTTCCCCAATAGCCAATCAGAAGACCTACATAAAACCCTATAAGCTATAAGTGTGACGCAATCGCAATAAGTTTGCACACATTAATCACACGACCGCAAAGTACCATAAATGAGAGATCATAATTTGTACACAAGTCATTAGTGATACAAAATCGCGGCAGTAAGTGAATAACTAATCTATGATAATGACTCTAGATGTTACATCACTCCCTAATTTTCCTCTTGCATCTAACAATAATGTCCTCTTTAAGCCAGAAAACTTTACAAATATTCTGTTGACTGATAATTAACTTATATTTTTTATAATGTAGCATTAATTTAAATTCGATCCTCATACAGTAATTCGTAATTTATTAGTTGACAGTTATTATGACGGTCATATGCTTTAAAAAGACTAGAATGGTTAATTTATTAACAAAAACACTGTCAAAATAATCTAAATTATTATTTGAGGAACATGTGGCTTGTTAACTGTCCAATAAAAAAATATTCACCATTCTCTGTTTACTTGTCAGATTTTATTACTCTAGAGATGACCCTGTAGAATTAAGAAAATTGTTAAATATGAATTCATTCTAATCAGATAGGGAGGATGTTCGTAGAGATTTTAGTAATTTCTAATAGTTAATTCATCAGTCAATTGAAGCTAGACCACCATGGAAAACCTGGAAGCACTGAATGGTCATTTCGTCTTATTATGGGACGGTGGAAAAATTTCATGGATTGGTTAAAGTTAGACATTAACACTGTTGGATTTAGGCTCAGTGGTCCGGAGGTTAAATTCTCGCGCGCAAGACCAACAGGTTCTGCATTCGAATCTCACGGGTTGGGATCGTGAATGCCTACTGTTGTGGAGTCCCATACTAGTATGAAACGGCCATCCAGTGCTTTATACATTTAGAAAAATTTCCTAATTTTCTTCATTTCGCTAAAAGTAATACTTTGAAATAACTGTTTATGTGAAAAGTGTAAAAAATGCAGATTTTTTTATTTAATATTCACATTTCTATTATGCACTTAAACTAAACAAAATGGCTTTTCAATCATTTTGACTTCATTCAATTTAATTTCATCTCATAATGAATGAAACGATATAGGACTATTATTGTTTATATAGTATAACTGGTAAGAAAACTAGCATGCTTCATTTAGAAGCAAATATTTCGTACGATTATTATTACCATCTTGTTTTGATTGACTATAAATACCGATTTATTAAAAAAATATCCAATCGTTTGTTTATCAGAGTATCAGTTATATAAATGATGTTAAGCACACTATCATTATTTTGCTAAGGATATAGGTAATTTAACATCGAATTTAGGTGTAGTTGGAAATGTCTTTTTTTATCTATAGAAGGGAAGAGAAAAAGCAACTTACCAAGTTTAGATTCGATACATATGTATCCTGCATACAGAGATTTCAATTTTCTATGTGGTTCATTTAAATTTGGCATGTCAAATCAGTCCTATTAAAAAAAAATAGACATTATATTTAGGTGTTTTAAAGCATAAAGGGTTTATTCATTTTCCAATACTTGAATTACTCTACGTTTCTTTGAAAAACAAGAATCCTATGGGTATTATTGAATGGCTAATGTACTATGTCACAAGTTGATTAAATTAGGGTCCACTAACTATTGGGATTTACCTTATTGGTTATACTAAATTCTTATTCACCTGTAATTAAACTCCTAAGATGTCTTCTTTTCTTTTATTCAAATTGGTTGTAGATAGTTATATAAACATTGTATGTGGACTGGAATAATCTAACATTGCTTTTTCTTTTAGTACAGGTGACGTCGTAGTCTTCCAGCCAAAAAAACCTTAATGATTCATTCCATGTTTAACAAGAACAGAAAAATCAGTTACAATAGGAGTATGATTCGATAGGTTTGGTAGGCCATATTACCACCATTAATGTTGATTCAATAAAATCGGATCTTTTCTACAATTTAAGCGCATTATGTAGCCTGTCAATGAAATACAGGCCTAAACAGTAAGGATAGAAACGTTTATCATTAGTGAATAAATTGTTTAATATACTTTTCATAGTAAAGCAATGGTAAGTATTATTTTAAAATGTTCTCCATCTTGTAAAAATGGCGTCTCTTTAGTGTATTCATGTTTTTCATAAATTGATTATTCGAAATAACTTTATGCTTGCATGATTGACTATTTTTACGGTCTATATCCCAAAAAATAATACGCTGTACTTTAAAATGATTCCCTCTACCACGAGGTGTTTTATTCAGATCTTATGCTTTACATAAATGACATATCTGTAACGGATATTCAGTAAAAATTAATTTTTAAATATTGTACCGTTATCTTTTGAAATTTTGACTTCCTTTTGTATTAATCAGATTACACTGATTGAAATCATGAGTCATTTGAAGCTAGATCAGCATGGAAAACGTGGAAGCACTGGACGGCCGTTTCGTCCTAGTATGGGACTCCTCAGCAGTGTGCATCCACGATAGGTCCTGGGTTCGAATTTCGCGGGGTGCAGGATCGTGGATGCGTACTGCTGAGGAGTTCCATACTAGGATGAAACGGCTGTCCAGTGCTTCAAGGTTTTCCATGCTGATCTAGCTTCGATTGACTCACGATTTCAATCAGTGAAGTTTCTAAAAAATCTCCACAAAACCCCTTCTGATATTAATCAGATTATATTTGTAAAGTTGTTTTGTCCAGTATTAGCTAAATATTTAGTAATTTGTCTGTTGATATCAGTTCTTGATGAAGACATGTGTAAAAATCTATTGGCGATAGATTACAATCTCTTGACTAATGATGTTTTTTTGATACTAAAAGGGTTATGGTATAGGTCGAAGTGAATAGTTTAGCAAATATTGGTGTCTAGTATTATTTGAATGAACTATACCCTAGCGTCTAACTTTGAAAGGTCATTCTCATAGTTCGAATAACTTCTTTGACCAATGGGCTTCAATTATGTCTCACTAGTGACATATATCACCGGTGAGAATCGACGGTAGTCACACGATATGGAGAACTAACTGCAATTGGAAATGAAAAACGACTCAGGTTAAGCACTTTTGAAACTTGAAGGTCATGTTACCGATCCCTAGAGGGCCATAAGTGGCCACTGTCGTGAAGTATTTAACTTGGATGTAATAGGTGTTAATTGCACCCTAGTTTCGAATGGTTGTCTAGTCAAGGTCAGTCTACTGTGTGAAAATCTAAATTTAACAATTTCCACAACACTTTATAATAACTACATACATACTTAGTGGTTCAGACTATCAAAATAAAAAATTTACTTCTAATAAAACTATGTTAAGCTCGCTAAATTTATTAGTTATCTAGTAAAAATGAACTGATAATGAATATGATAGATTTCAATTCGCTTTAATGTTTGATTCAAACAGTCAGTAATCACTTTTTGTATACTACAAAATGTTTCCGTTCATTTACCATGTAACATTAAATGATTTATTGAATTAATTAGATGAAGTTTGAAATCGATCTTTATAATGTTTTCTCGATGATACTGTTATACGATATGGAGAACTAACTGCAATTGGAAATGAAAAACGACTCAGGTTAAGCACTTTTGAAACTTGAAGGTCATGTTACCGATCCCTAGAGGGCCATAAGTGGCCACTGTCGTGAAGTATTTAACTTGGATGTAATAGGTGTTAATTGCACCCTAGTTTCGAATGGTTGTCTAGTCAAGGTCAGTCTACTGTGTGAAAATCTAAATTTAACAATTTCCACAACACTTTATAATAACTACATACATACTTAGTGGTTCAGACTATCAAAATAAAAAATTTACTTCTAATAAAACTATGTTAAGCTCGCTAAATTTATTAGTTATCTAGTAAAAATGAACTGATAATGAATATGATAGATTTCAATTCGCTTTAATGTTTGATTCAAACAGTCAGTAATCACTTTTTGTATACTACAAAATGTTTCCGTTCATTTACCATGTAACATTAAATGATTTATTGAATTAATTAGATGAAGTTTGAAATCGATCTTTATAATGTTTTCTCGATGATACTGTTATACTTAATTAAGATAATCGGTTCATTAGTTGTTTAAAATTGTCAGATACATTGAAATCAATAGCATTCAGAAAAGTAATTTGTCGTTTAGTCCAAATATACCTGGATACTTAGATAATGAAGTTTGTCTAATTATTATATATTTGAAAATATGAAAGATACTAGTTTCTATTTTCAAAACACTTTTTGACAATCAACTTTTCATAGAAATTAAGTTATGACATTAATTGAATGTAAGAAGTGTCTATGACAAATGATATTTAGAAAATGAATATTTATGACAATGTCATGACGTTTAAGCTTTCTATATTTTAATCGTTTTAGTTATCCAAGTTACATATTCCTATGGTTTAGCTTATTTTGCAATGTATAATAAAGTTGGGGGCGGGAGGTGAGGGAACTTTGAAAAATCATAGTCAAAGTTAGTTCTACTTGAAAACCTTTTAAACTAAAGGAAAAATTACAGTTAATGAGATATTACTGGAAGACTTTAAAATGAATGTCAACAATAATTTATGTAAATTAAGACGATTTTGCTTAATATTATCAATTAGTTAACATGTCAGAAGAGATATTTATTATATCTAGAGTTTATATTCTTAATAAACCGTGTATAACTTGAGAACCCGAACGTTAGCGCCCTCTAAGTCACAAATAAGAGAACAGAAGAAGACTGGAGAAAGTGCTTGTTGGGCAAGAATCAAGATGTACAGAAAATTATGGGTATTTATAGATATTAGCATTCATTAAATCAATATTATAATTCAATCAATCCGCAAAGAGGCATGTTATGCTATTGATTAATAGTAGCATACCACGTTAATATTCTAGAAAGCTCCATTACGTCCTGATTGGATGAAACTCCTCGGCTCCTCTAGGGCCTCTGGAGGTTCCGTTGTCGTTCTCGGAAGCCATCACAACAATATTTTAATCACATTCTATTTTAATACAAAACTTCCAAATTCATCATTCATCACTTTATCACATATAAGTTATTAACTTATATCTGTAAATGCTTTCGAAAACTGGTTTAACTCCAACTATGTTTAATTTTTATTATATAAAATGCATTTGATGTATGAATTTTAAATAAACTGTCTCTTGTTTTCCAAAGAAAAATACATCAATTACTTTAGTAGTAATAGTAGTAGTAGTGTAAAATGGTGAGGGAGAACACAGATGAGGACAACCGAATTATACTTAGCACAACATTACAAAGTTACTTGGTAAAATAGAAGAAACTATACCATAATAATTAATTCGCAAAATGTTCAATAATTATCTCAAACTTCATTGTTTTTGTATTTCTATACTAATTGCTTTCTATTATTGTTCTTCCTTTCTTGATCTTCTCAAACTTCTGCTGCTAGACATTACATTCTTGACTCGCATTATATACTGCTTATGTCAATTTAAGTAGCACACACCACAGTAGTAGTAGTTCCTAATGTGTTTTGTATTAATTATTTTCACGATAGGTTACAAGCTTCTTATTAAAACACATTGGTACATGTACTCAAAATATAAATGAACTAAATTTGAAACATATAAATTTGTTACAATATTTTTTCCTGACAGTTGGAGGACTGATGGCTCATTAATGTAAACAAGTTACCATATTGTTTGTAGCATTGAAAATATAAATTTCTATTTTGTAAAAACTGACAGATTGTTCATATCTGTTACAAAACAAGGAACTAAACTAAAGCAAAATTTTGTCTTATAGAAAGTAGTTATTTAAGTAAAACAATATTTATATTACACAATGTGTGATCTGGATGATTTTTCTTATGAGAAATTAACTAAAGCTTGCGTTTTACTATCAAGAATCTGAAAATGGCGTTTTTCTTTCAATTTACCATACGACTGGTGAAGTTTAATCCAGATAATATTTTAGTCCTTAACTAAAAATGCTTTATGTGTGGTGTAGTGTTTCTAAAGTTTTTGTGTGCCCAGACTAAGGGTTTATTCACGGTATATTAAATAACACAGTTTTAGTGTAAGGAGTTTGTGGAGATTGTTAGATTTTATTTTTAAGAACACTACAAAAGCTTTACATTCATAATAGTCACTGAGGGCAAATTTTGAGAGGCATTTGTCAGAATTTTAGTGGGAAGCTCTGGCCAGTGAGATCAAACAATGTTGGGTATGAGGTAGTTACCCGGTATTGATTACACAATATCATGAATTCGTTGGAGTTAGAAATGTAAACTATTGAATGACGACAGAGCGATTTGAAAGGTTGAATGTTCGCAGTGAGGTGTTAAGGTCTTGTGTTCTACACACAGTGAGGTTGTAGATAGGTACTTCTGAAGAGTTTTGCACTAGGATGACATATCTATCCGATGCTTCCTGAATTTCAATAGTTCTCTTATTAAAGTCAGTTATTAATGTGAACTACAAAATAATTCTGTTAAACAGTTTTCAAATATTACATGATTCTCTTACATTTCAACAAGACGATTATAAAAATTTATATTTTCCCGTTGATGATATCGAGTGGACCGTAATTGATCGATCTTACTGAGATATGTGTATGCTGTGCAAATTGTATCGATATTTTCACTTAGTTTCAAGTCTTTATGAAGTAGGATTGTGGCTAGTAATGGAATTTAGAATGAAGGTTTTGCCTCTTTTTAAAATTCATCAGATGGATGTACTTATGCGCAATTCACTAATTTGAAGGTAATCTAACATCTGCTGAAGTGTCATTAAAATAACTATAATGAAAGAATTAGCTACGTTTTCTGTCTGTTTAAATTTATTTAATGAAAATTGTTTATCTTAATATCTCAAATATCAATAAAATAATATTGTTTATAGAAGAATATGGTAAAGTAAGATGGTGGAAGGACATACGGTAGTGATATATAAATATAATCAGAAAGTTTTACTTCCTAACCTAAAAAAAGGAAACTTTTGAAAATATTGATATGGATGAAATTTATATTATTGTCCAAAGTATCGGTTTGTTGGGAACATTTTGGTATACAACTCGTATATCTTCGTTTCATTTTGACTGATACTTATAAGCCAGATATATTTGAAATCATTTTGTTGAAACATTCAGAACGAGGAAATTCTTCTTCTGATTTTGGACTCTTAAAAAGTATGCATAATAGTATGATTTCGAACTAATAACCTGCAAACCTTTCTACAAAACTGAAACGTTGCATCAGAATTCTGTGGTTTTTCGTATGGCGAGATCTGTATTTGATGCTAACTGTGGGTTATTAGCCAACTCCCAACCCAATTTTTCAGACAAATCACGACTTCCTAATGAAATATTTTAAAATTATTAGCGATAATATGGTTATTAACTATTTTTTCATTTGCCGAGATGTGTATCGCGTGTGTCAACCACCACCTTCCCGCATGTGTAATTATGGCTGGAGTAGGAATAAGTTGGACGACAGATAAAAGAGCTTAAACAAAGACATCGGACCAGTAAGAGACGTCACTAACTAGCGGTATGAGACACGTTGATAGATACAGACTGCATGATTAGGGTCTGGGTGATAGCCGGGTCAGTGGTTGTGGATATTGGGTGGCGTAACTCGGAATCGATCAGAATGGCGCATATGAATCCATTACTTTCCTTTCTCTAGATCATGTGACCCACTATTCCTTCATACATACCTTTAGATTCCATCTTCTTGAACCATATTCCTAATACTTGGTCCTTACCATTATCATTGTTAATGAGTTTATTTAGACACTTTTGGTACTCGTTTTCCTGATTTGATGCAGTTGTGCTCATGTGATATACTAACATAAGCTTACACATATTTGTATCAAACTCCACATTGATATTTGCCTAAGTACACAGCTGATAGTATACAAGCGTTATCAAGAAGCTTAATATATAGATTAAAAATTCAAGTAATTATACCTTATTTTCCCGGTCATAGAAAATTATGGGAATTGAAAAGCGAAAAGACACCACGCTAAACTCAAAATTATATTTTCCGATGTTTGTGTTTATTCAGTTACGATTAAGATCTGAAATAAAGTTAGTCATTAGTGAATGGCGTAGAGAGGTACATAAATCCTGGTCGTTTTAGAAGAAAACATACGGTTAACAAGATCAAAAGTATGAATATTATTCTCATCAGTAAAATATTAGGATAATCGAGTCATTACTAACCTAATTGAATTAGAAGATTATGACCTATAGATTTTGAAGTAATTAATCATTAATAAATTACACATTGCAGGTAGCAATTTCGATTTCAGAAAAAACTGAATGAATAATTAATTAATTAATAATGAAGCACTTCAAGTCAGAACGAAATATTGAGTAATTGATCAGAGAATATTCATTCACTATTAGCTGACCCATAAACTATTTTCTTCTTTACCCTTTGATTAGTACGTTACCTTATTTGTTATTTAGTCTTGAATCCATTTTATCATTCAATCTTTTCTATCCTCCTATTGACATATATCTTATCTGATAACTATATATACGAATGTACAGATTAAGTAAATGATTTCGTCGAAAAGAAAATTTTCTTCGTTGAATTCTTTTTTTTCTTCCTATTCATTGACACTATGGGTTATTTGAATATTTATTTTTTGTGTGAAAATCATGATTAGATAAATTCTATCTACTTACATGCATATTTCAATGATTTAGATCATGAGTCAGTTGAAGCTAGACCATCATGGAAAACCTGGAAGCACTGAACACACGTTTCGTCCATGCATATTTTCAATGATAGATTTTCATACAAATGAATATGATTAGTTTTCTGGAGTTTTGTGGAAAAGATTTTGTTCTGAACTATTAAAGGATTTTGGGCATAAGATATTTTATGATGAAGTCACTGATTAATGCTGTTCATGGGATTACTGTTAGAACTAGAAAATCTTGAGTTAATTAAATAATTTATTTGATTTTGATCAGGTTTACTTTGGATACGGTTTTACTTCTTAGTTTCACAATTTCTATTTACAATATCAAAATACAAAATAACCCAGTTTACACCTTCAGGTTTTTCTTTCATGTAAAGACTGAGATAGATATTTTCTGTGATATTGGACGGCGGTAGAACTATATTAAATGTTAACTGAATCTAGAAATGTTAACTCATGGATCCTAACTTTTAATGGTCTAAAAGTATCATACTAGGTACAAAATATAAAGGTCATTTGTGTGTACACTACTGAAGAGTTTCAAACTAGAGTGATCTCTTTTTTCCCCAGTGTTTCTCTAACTGACATCATTCTGTCATGAAAGGTAACTTCGAATTGAGGAATTTACCTAAGTATAACCTCTACATTGAAAAAACGGACCAACTTTTAAAAAAACATTATTCAAAAACAATTATATAAGAATATTTGATCAATATTGATACTAAACTCACTTTTAACCAGTTTTAAATGATCCAAATGGTAATAAATGGGATAAACGTCATCCAATATACTGTTTATATTCCTAACAACTAATATGATAGAAATAAGAGCCTTAGTTATTGATTTCCCATTATATGAGAGCTCAAGGTCGACTAACAAGATTGTCTGTCTACGATTGTTCTGTCTTCATTACATTAAAACACTTTATAACCAATCTAATATTAAAGAAAGTGTGACAGTTTTTATATTTATTTTGTTTACATTTTATTGAAAGACTCAATTATTGGTTATCATTTGATTGCCATATATAATGTATAATACCTAAATAAAATAAATAATTGAACTATATTATTGTTAGAGGGTAGTCATTATATATATAATTGACGATTTGAAACTTGATCCAATTATAATCTTATTGGGACATTTAACTATGGAGACTTTAAATACAATGATAATATTATCAGAATGGGTTTTGTGGAGATTTTTTTTTAGAAATTTCACTGGTTGAAATCATGAGTCATTTGAAGCTAGACCACCATGGAAAACCTGGAAGCACTGGACGACCGTTTCATCCTGGCATGGTATTCCTCAGCAGTTCGCATCCATGATCCCGAGAGATTCGAACCCAGGACCTACTGGCCCCGCGCGCGAGCACTTTACCACTAGACCACTGAGCCGGAACCCAACGGTGTTAATGTCTAACTTCAACCAATCTACGAGGTTGCGCCACCGTACAATGATAATAATGAAATTTTAATTGTGGTTTCTTGATATTTGAATATTAGTTTGGATGAAAAAAAATCGAAAAGTGATTATAATTGATAATTTGATAATAATGAATAAAAAGTTATAGAATTATGGTTTTATACTTTTCTGTACTACAAATGGTAATGAACGGAATAAGTTCACTTGATATTGTTTGATTGAATATTCTCATTAATATTTAGGAGTGCTATTGATCAGTTTCTTATTAGTATATGTGTATTCTGTGTATATTGCCTCGATATTTCGGTAATTTACAAGCATTATAAGCAAAGATAGATAGCGGCTAGCAATGGGAGTGAAAGGTACTGGGTTCGAGTCTCAGAGTGAACATCAATCACATGATGCAGGTTCATCCACCTGACGAGTCCCAAACAGGACAAAATGTGAGTCAAATTGAATTCTACTGCTAGCTACTATTCATCTCTGCTTATAATGGAATAACATAAGCTTTCGTTTAACGGGCCACCAGCTAGTAGCATTGTATCACTGATGGCTTCAGTTAGGGGCCTAGGTATATTAAACAAATAAAAGAGAAGTATTAGTAAATTAATATGAAATACTGTCTTAAGTCTTTGAAGATCCTACTGTCGAAACATTTAGTAAATTTATGCTTTCATTAGAATCCTTCAGAATCAAGGCTGGATATATTACAGTTACCCGATATGTGTTTGAATCTGAGGGAATATCAGATTATTTAAGTTTTTAAGTGGCATTAAGATGAAAGCCTTAGTTCAGGGCTTTTTGTTTCATTATTTCAGTTAGTGTGGCCAGATACATCATAATGATGATTTCATAGTATTAAACATTGTGATATATATTACATTCTATGTTTTATAGGTTTCATGACCATTTATTATCAAAATGAGCATCTTTAGTTTCATTCAAGTTAAAAATAAAAATAAAGAATTAATACCTACATAACGCAACAGATTGCTTTATCACAGTTAAAATTATGAACTGATCTTAGCTAGATCACCAGTGAAAACCTGCAAGCGTTGGGCCGCCGTTTCATCCTAGTATGGAACTCTTCAGAAGTACATCGACGACCACGCACGTGGGAATCGAACCTATTTGATTGCAAAATAACGTTTATGCAATTAGATGCTATAAACTAGGGACTGACAATAATTATTAAAGTCCAAATATTCAGACTTATTAACGAGCCTGAAAGGAAAGAAAAGATGGCTGGTTTAACTGCTTCTGAGGAAGATTTGAACTTAATTAGCTTTTAGAATAGGTCAATAGAACTATCGCTAATTTTTATCACTATTTCCAACGAAAGTCGTGGAAGCTCAAAAACGTCTCACTAGTTTCAGGCGGCGATGGTCATCTAATAATGAAGGCTCATTTTGAGAGTTCCTTAAAAACACATTAATCAGTTAGATTGCCTAAAATACAGAGGTTTGAATGTCATGTATAATTGTTTCTCACGGTAAGTGAACAATTATATTTCTAGTTTATGGGATAAATATCACTTGACATAGCCGGATTTCGATAACAAAAAATAACCCAAAAACCATTCATGGTTAAAGTTTGATTAGAGGTGTATTGACTGAATCACTGTCTTTTCTCACCAGAACTTGTACCCTTTAGTCATCATCATGTTAAAATGTTTTGCAAAGTTTGTGTATTTGGTGACTTAAATAAGTGCTGCTGACATCAGTATCCAGAGCGGCGTATTTCAGAATAAGTTCAAACTGTATGGTATATAACTCATCAGTGTTTTAATTTATGACACACATTTTCAATATTAATTCAATGAGATCTAAGTATATTCAATGGATTTGTTCTCAGTCATCGGTATGATTGTAGAATTGACTGATTTTGATAACATTACGCAATTAATCATGATGTCTGGTAACACTTATGTCCGTACAATGAGGGATGGGGACGAGTTGTGATTCCGTGAGTGAATTATTTTTATAATGTCGTCTTTAGTGTCTGGATCACTTATTATGTATTTTGTTATAGTAAATTTAACCCTATAAATTACTGATCGTGGTTTACAGTTGAAGGAAGAATGGATAGTCAATTTACAATATAATGCTACTGAATAAAGGATAGTTTTGTCACGCTACTCTCTACTACCCCATTATGGCTTAGGTCTTATAGGCTATGAAACTTGTTGCCTCAGTACTTTATCAGTTACAACTTGGAATCCGAATCGGTATAGTGCTTTCTGCTACAATGACAGAAAAATTATCTAATACATTTTTTAACTTCAGCATATAAAATTAGGAATTTATACCTACAAGTGACATGAAATACTAAAAGTCCTTGTTTAGTTTATTTTATTCATGAAAGGATGTAATGGGTGTTTGTTCCGGCAATGGAAAAGGAATTAGTAGAACAGGTTAATAACTTTAAACAATACACATTTTTGAGCTGAATTGTTTACTGTCACTATCATCAACATTCGAGACGATGATTTCAAAGAAACTGAGTGAATATTTGAAAATCTTCAGGATCATGACACTCAATACAGTCTCCGGTCATTAAATACACTGGAATAGATCTAACAATTAAATGGTTAGTTAATCCAAAATGGGTTTTAGATCCATCTTACTAAACAATTAATGTTTCTGAATATAATTCTCCAGGGATTTGTGTGATCATGAAACAGGGATGTCTCATTCTTATAGTGTTAGGTCATAATTTTCTGGGCTTGTTCAGTTTGTTATTTGATTGCTCATCAGTTAATCTGATAAGTAAGCTTAGATGAGGTTACGATCATTTTTATTCGTTAAATTTCACTACAGAACCTAAAACTAACTTCCATCTTTTAAAAAGTTGTGAAACATCATGTTTTTTATAGACGATAACAGTAGGTCAGATGAACATCAAATAATCCCAATAATCTTGCCAGTTAACTTATTTGTAAACATGGCTGTTTTCATTAGTTATTATTCATATTCATCAGGCGTAATGTATAAAGCATTAGTATAATGGTTGAATGCTATAGAGATCACGAGCCGACCTAAGTAAGATGACCACAGAGAACGGGGAAGCAGTGGACAGCTATTTCGTCCTAGTATAGGGCTTTTAAGCAGGGGGTATCCACAATCCAAGACCAGATCGAACAAAGAAACTTCAGGTCTACATGTGAGTGCCTAACCTTTAGACCACTGAACTGTCAATCAGTTTACATGTCTAATTCAAATCAATCCACGATATTAGGGACCCAGATGCCCAATGTTGAACAGTCTCATAGTGGGACTAAACCGTAAGTATTATCATTAAGTTACCATTAATAATACGAAAATTATTATTTCCACACTTTCTATGTGTATTAAAATTATGAAAGACTAATTTATATGTATTAGTTGTCTGATTGTTCGAATTGATGTTTAGAATTGAAAATGATCAGTTCCGGTGATGATTACCTCGTTATTATCACCAAGGCATAAACATTTTTAAGAAGAGATGAATGGTGGCTAGCAATGTAATCCAGGACAGGTATTTCGTTCTATTTAGGACTCATCATCTAAATATACAACAACCCTGTGGTGCAAGCACACCCAGCAAAAGAGTCTGAAATAGGATGGAACGCATGTCCCGAATTCCACTGCTAGCGACCATCCATCTCTACTTAAATGTGAGTGTTATTTTTAAGAGAATAGGTAATAATTCATAACAATTGAAAAATACGAGATGAACTAGAGTCATATTAATTGAACACGATCACTAGGTAAGAACCAACATTTGAAAAAACCTTTTACTGTAATGAGTCTACTTACTACTTTGATAACTAATTACACTAGTTCATCGTAATTATGATTCATCCCCCAGTATTGGATCAACTTATCCCTAGCTATTACCCTACTTAAAGTTTACTACTTATAAGTAACATGTTCAGTTAAACTAAAATACTTCAAAAGACGATAACAATTCGTAAAAAGTAAAATCAAATAAGATATTAGATGGAAGAAACTTTATGCCATGGATTTAATTGCACATTATAAAAAATTTTTTAATGGCATATACAAAACGGAATAGTGATATTTGGTTCAATAACTGTAACTTTAAAATTAGGAAATCGTAGTACTATTTTTTGACTTTGCTTAGTGGAATTTCAGTTCATAAAATTCTTTAAAAGAGAATCTACAAGGTCGATAATAGGTGACTGAGCTATTTGAATAAGGTAGAAGATTCAAGGAAATACAATATAGCGGTTGGAAATTAGGCCGTTTAGATGATTGTTATCGGAAGTAAATGTTTGTTAATTTCAAATTTTATCTTCGGCAAGAATTTAAAGTTTCCAAAGGTGAAAGCGAACGGAAAATCATAGTTAATACTAGAAACATGGTTTGATATATTAAAAATTCCTGATATAAATTCATAAATTCTTCAATTTCATGCACAACAAAAATAAAAACTTCAAATATGAATATAAGTTACTTGTGAGTAGTTTCTAACGATTGACTAAATATTTTGAATTAGCCAAAATGTTCACAAATTGAATTTTTGTTTTCTATAAACAATATCTAAAACAGTGATGAACCATTTCACTGTAATTCATCAGTGTTTTATAAATTAAAATGTTTTAGACATAGTGTTCTACGTTATGCTACACAATTTATATGAGGAATGAGAGATTCCACATAGAAATGAAGCTTTAGATGACAATCATTAGAAAAATAAATACGAATTTTAAAGTCTTGGTGGATTATTAAGCCTTACTAAGAAGATCCCCACATAAAGTAATTTCCCTAGATAAGTAACTGAATCACGGGTTTTTAAAAGAATGATTTTGTAGAATATTTGGAGTACGATCACATTAATAAATTATGCATATGCTTTAATGAATATGCAAAGTCGGCTATTATGTTAAACCCACGTAGTTTATTTTAGCTTTTGGACGGGCCGATTTATCTATTCTTGTTGAGTCACAATTTGACCTTGGTAATTATTCAGTTATCAATCATGACGTATATGCATACACTTGTTTCCTTATTCAACACATTTATGCAACCTATTTTTATCTGGCTATAAATATTGATTAACGCTCAAGTTGGTTCACATGTCTTTTCCACCAAGCGTTATTTCGCTTCTCTCTATTCTTTTCGTCCATTTGTCTGAATCAACAATTGTATGAGATACATATTCTGAAAATTTATCCTCGTTTTTGACTTATTTAATTCCGTCATTTATTAACGCGAGTTAAGTCGATAATTTTATACGAGGATGTTTATTTTGAAAACGATCATTCATCCGATCTGATTGGAGTCAGATATCGGGCAATTAAAAATATCTAAATTTATGGATTAAGCCAGAGGGTATTTTAGCATAATGTAAACCTTTTATTTATAAGATTCGCGAATCAGTTGAAGTAGATATTGTATGGATTTCAAAGAATAACCTTTACACACACATCTCATACTTTGAATTCATCGGAATTTCTAAAGAAGAAGCAAATAGATATGAATTCTTATCTATAGAATTAATTCAGAAATTATTTTATTATTTATTAGGTTTATACGTTTTATTGTTGATATTGAAGACTAAATCTATAGGTTTTTACTAGCGTATAGGCCCATTGATGATTGCTTCTCAGTCATTGTTTACCTGATCTTTAGTTTGTTAAGTTACCTATTTTCCAAATTTATCCATATGTCATTTATATACATAGATGAGTTATGTTTAAATTTCACCTTTTTTTCTTTACAAAAGATCAACATTCTGTTTCTCTTATTACGTATATCCAGTAAAAGTTGAATCTTTACTTCAGAAGCTTATAAAGATGTTTGAATATTGATAACACAGATAATGGAAATAATCTCTTTTAAAGGTATTAAATAAATCCACCAGCACTGTTCATCCAACCCTGTCTTGGGCAATCCTTCTCAGTTCTTTCCAGTTGTTATTCATCCTTTTCATATCTGCTTCTTTTTTCCGACGTATTGTATTCTTTGGCTTTCATCCTTTCAGTCACCCCTCAGGATTCCAAGTTAAGGCTTGTTTCGTAATGCAGTTTGGTGATTTTTGTAATGCATGTCTTATCCACTTCGATTGTATTTTCCTAATTTCCTCCTCAGTTGGAAAATGGTTTGCCTTCTCCTACAGCAGGCTGTCACTGATGGTATCCGACCAATGGATGCTAAGTATCTTGCGTAGACAACTATTTATTAATACTTATTTCTTCTTGACGATGGTTTTAGTAGTTCTCCATGTTTCAGCTCCATATAGTTAAACTATTTTGACGTTCATATTGAAGATTATGACTTTGATATTGGTTGACAGTTGTTTCAAGTTACATTTTCATTTTCTCTATATTACTATTCTACTAATTGTGACTAGACACTTTATTCTAAATTATTCTGTCCTTTATTAAATGATCTTACTAATTTGCAGATAACACAATTTTGAAGAATATATGTCGTAACAGATGCAAATGTTCATCATTTTTAACAGATAACATTGTCAAATTCATCAGTCATTCATTGGCCTCTGTGAAATATCATAATTATGTACCTATAACTATGATAACTATGATAATGAAAACAATCATCCGCTCGAATATTCTTCTTCTTTTTTTGAATATTCTATGAGTTTTTAAACTGCTAATTATCATGACTTCTAATATTCAAATAAAATTTTGAATTTGTCAACAACAACAACAACAAAAAGAAAACCCGCGAAAATTCTTCATTTTCGAAAATTGAAAAAGTGGTTATTTATTAAAACAAGACGTTTAAAACAAAATAATTTTTAAACCACACGCGAAAATATCATGAACTATACATATACAAACAGAATTATGTAATAATCAGTAGTATTACCCATTCAAGATAAATAAATCATGATTATGTCATTATTAAAGACAATTATTTTAGACATGATCATTACAATTACTATATATAATGACATTGCAATTGTCCTGATAATTGGAAATAAGAAATAGAGTCTACTTTTTCGTTTCTTTTTGTGTTTGTTTTGAATTTATGATTGTTTAAATTTGATAAGCCTATTTTTTATGTATTTTAAATAATGGAAAGAATAAAAAATACTGGAAAATATTTAGTATCTCATTGTTTAAGTCTTAAATTATATATTAAAACTGAATAGTTGTTCTTAAATTTCTTTCATAATTCCTATATATGAGAAGTTTAACCGGGTCTGTTGTGAGATAGTAACTCACTGAAGACAATGGTGAATGTGTCACTCAATTTCGTGAATTAGTTGAAGTTAGACACTAACACCGTTGGATGCCAACTCAGTGGTTTAGAGGTTAAGCATTCACGTGCGAAACTGAAAGCCCTGGGTTTGCTACTCGCGAGGTGGGATCGTGGATGCGCACAGGTGGGTAGTCCCACAATAGGATGAAACGGCCTTTCAGTGCATCCAGGTTTTCAACGGTGGTCTGTATTCAATTGAATCATAATCTTAACAATTGAAATTGATATAATACCCACAAAAACCCTTCTAATATAAGAACAGGTTTATTTATTTACTGAATAGAATTTGAAGAGGTGAAACAATGTTGTTACGATGGATCTGTTTTCAGGTATCAAGTAACAAGTAATATCATTTATAAACCTGTTCTTGGATTGAAAATATATGAATGATATTTAGATTGAAAATTTTAAAGCTCATATCGTGTATTTTGAATTAACTTTTCTCGTCGGTGTTAGGACGCACCTGAACGATGTAGACTTTGCAGATGATCTGGCTTTCCTATCACATACAAAACAAAAAATGCAGGAGAAAACAACCAATATAGCAGAAGACTCAGCGGCAGTAGGTCTCAACATACACAAAGGGAAAAGCAAGATTCTCCAATACTACACAGCACGCACCAATTCAATCACACTTGACGGAGGAGATTTGGAAGATGTAAAAACCTTTACATATCTGAGCAGTATCATTGATGAACATGGTGGATCTGATGCAGATGTGAAGGCGCGGATCATTAAAGCAAGAGCAGCATAACTACAAATGAAGAATATATGGAACTCAGAGCAACTGTCAACCAACACCAAGGTCAGAATTTTCAATACAAATGTCATGACAGTTTTATTGTATGGGGCGGAAAATTGGAGAACTACGAAAGTCATCACCCAGAAGAATACAAGTGTTTATCAACAGTTGTCTACGCAAAATACTTCGGATCCGTTGACCAGATACTATTAGCAACAACCCACTGTGGGAAGGAACAAACCAGATCTCAGTGGAGGAAGAAATCAGGAAGACTATTTGGAAGTGAATAGGGCACACATTAAGGAGATCACTCAGCTGCGTCATAAGGCGAAACCTCGCATGGAATCCTCAAGGTTTGAAGGAGGAGAGGAAGAACAATGAACACATGAAATGGAGACAAATATGAGGGAAATGAACAAGAATTGTATAGAACTAGAAAGGAATGCCGAGGACAGAGTGGTTTCGAGAATGGTGGTCGGCGGCCTATGCTCCATTATGAGTAACAGTCGTCGGTAAGTAAGTAAGTAACGTCGTATATTTTGATTGTACAATTTATTAAGGAGTAAAATTTCAAATGGAGTAGTAGTTATTATGTACAATTGAACCTTGTGATGAGTTAATATAGATTAAATGTAATGTTCATCTGTAACAAACATCAATTGAAGAACAACTAAATTCATGAATAAATTTGGTAGCTATTGCTTCGTATCATTGAAAATACTCAATTATATACACTTTAAAGATTACATGGGATTAGGTTATTTAGTTTTAGACCTAACATTAAGCGTGATACATTAAGACAACTTATTTCAATTACATTTTTAGTATAAATTTATTTTATTGAGTAATTCGCATGAAATATCATCATCATTGAGCCACTGAGTTATCGTTAGGTTACATGTTCTCTTTTCGTGCAGTTATTCTATTTTAACTGGGGGCTGATTTTTACTAATAGCTACTTGATGATGAAGTTTAATTTTATATTTCAGGGAGTTCCATGTATTCTTCTCTATTCCATACTAAAATCTTGAGAATTATTAGCTTTTTTTAGGGTGTGATAGCAATTATTACTTGTATATTGAAATATTTTATGAGCAAAGCTCTGATTATTAAAGCTAAAGTGTTCACTGTTTTTAATTCGGTTTTATCGATCGCACCAACAGAATTTGGAATATTATGTATTTTTATGTGTTTGCATCTTGCCGTTTTTAGAGTTAAGAACTGAATTTTGATTAGTAGATTACCTCAGTATTACCATTAGTTCAGAATTACTTAGTTAAAAATGATTTGTGAGTATCAGTGGATTCCAGAACATACGTTCCATTTTATTTGGAACGAGCTAAGGACTACCTGGACTTAATAGCGGAAGGTATTGGGTTTGGTTCTTGAAGTGAAGATCGACACACATGGGGATATATTCAGCTGACGATCCTGAAATAGGGCATGCGTCCACAAAATGACTGCCAGTCTTTATTCATATTTTTTACTATGTATTAACAATAGTTCGGATATTATTTCGAGTAAACAGACGTTTAACTAGATAAATTATGGAAAATACATATCATCCAGGAAAAGATATTTGATATAATTTAAAATCATTTAAAACATCATCGAGATCTAAAAAGTACTGGATAGATGTTTCGTCCTAATTTGGGATTACTCAGCATCCTCTATCACTAAAACTAAAGGTCTAGGTTTGAATTTATTTCGGATTGTAAATATATACTACTAAGAAGCTCCAACTTAGAAATAAATATTCAACATCATTTAAGTTGAAAAACCAATCTGTTCCAAAGCTGTTACCAACGTTTTACTAGAATTACTTGATAAACTAGTCTGAGTATTTGCATTGAATTAGTAATTCAATAACTCAAACTTTACATGGATATAAACTTTTAAAAAGCAATTACCTAGTTATGTATACCCTTGATCTAACAATCATTATATTAGTGGAAGTTAGACATTAACACCGTTGGATGCCGCCTCAGTTGTCTAGTTGGTTAAGCGCTTGGCGCGAGACCGATAGGTCTTGGGTTCGAATCTTGCAGGGGGTGGGATTGTGGATGCGCACTGCTGAGGAGTCCCACACTAGGACAAAACGGCCGTCCAGTGCTTCCAGGTTTTCCATGATTGTCTAGCTTCAATTAACTGATGATCTCAAGCTGTTTAAATCACTAAATTATCAACCTTTACAATATGAGTTAAGTACTAAGAACTTAATTCAATACTATCCATTTACAAAATTATGTAACAAAGATTTATTTGTAAATCTTAAACAGGAAATAATCAAAAAATTCTTATTATTTCTTTTCGGTATTTCAGTTTTGTCTCGTTTCACAAAATTGTTAGTCCATTAAAACTAATGGCATAATTAACAAAAAAAAAGTTTAAACATTTACTAAACATCTCTAACCGTTATAATTAAATGTATCATTTCAACAAAATCATTGTAATTATAATGAATTTGAAAAAAAAACCCAGAAAGATTCAGTAAAAGTACTAACCATATCAACAACAACATCATCATTACCGTTTTACAAATGATTTCATTGTTTTACTTTCAATGATCTTTTATGAATAATCTTAAAACATTCACTAGTTAATTGTACCGTAGGATTTTAATTTCCTTTTCTTTTTAAGTATTATTGTATCGGATTGTTTTTTAGATTTTGTCGCTTTTCCATTGTTTTTGTTATTGTTTTAATTCAATTAAAGTTTGGAGAACATTGAAACATTGATCAAAGCAGTCTGTACTGTACATTTTCTTTCTTCCTTTTTTCAATAAATTACTTCAGACTAAAGAATACAGACATAGATACAGACATTAGTTAATATGTTGGATTATGAACATTATTATTATAATTTACATTAATTGGTTGTCAATTTAAATTTATCAAAAATAACGTTACATTTTTGTAAGAATTTTTGAAAATTCAATTCTGAATTTATTGTTCTGATTGAATTCAATAGTTAACATTAGTAATATTTTAGTGAAGCCAGATAATAGTAAGATTTTCGGCAATTGTTAAGTTTAGTTGGTTATTCAATGATGTAAAATTAGGGTGGAATTAATTCACTATTGTTAACTGTTGCATTACTAGTATTCAGGATTTACAAGCACTTTCTTTTTACTATTCAAAAAAGTTTATGTAGATCTTAATGATGAAAAATTATTCTTCCTTGTATTATTGATATTGCAGACACCCTATTATATACACATCTAGATATTTAAAATCAATATGGACTATATGCTCCTAACAGCTTGTCTTGAGATTAAACAATGGCTAAGTTTATCCGTATGGAGTTGTGGAGATTATTGCGTTTTTGTTTGAGATCATGAACCGATTGATGTTAGAGCACCATTGAAAACCTGGAAGCACTGGACGATCGTTTCGTCCGATTGTAGGACTCCTCAGCAGTGCACATCCACGATCCCGCATACGCGATTCAAACCCAGGGCCTTCAGTCTCGCACGCGAACGCTTAACCTCTAGATCACTGAGTTAACATCCAACGATGTTGGTGTCTAACTTCAACCAATCCACGAAACTGCACGACCATCCTTTATTGTACTGAGGTAGATACCTGTCTCTACCCGACACGGACTAGCTTCACTGGTCACGGCTTCTCACTAGAACTCCGAGAATTCCCTCACAAAACTAGTCACTAGTGAACACGCGGTGATTATCCTTATGAAGTTTGGAGATTATTAAGTGTTTGATTGAGATCATGAACAGACTGATATCAGACCATCGTTCAAAACCTGAAAGCACTGGACAGATAAGTTTCTTTCGCTTTCGAATTATGTATTTTTATTAATATTAAGTTGGTAATCCCGATGTGAATTTTGAATATATGATATTCTGGCAAACACGAAGGATTCACTTCATTATTTCGTCTTGGCTGAATCAAAAACCGTCCAGGTTACCTGCATGTAGTGTATTAAATATTCGATTCACAATTGGATAAGACTATAAATTACAGTTGAACCAGTTTGAGTCTCAACCCAGAAATACCTGAAATACTGAATTTATAATAATTTCAAATTTCAGTTATTAAGACAGTATGACCCCCCCCGTACATACACAAAAAAATAGTTTCTTAAACTGTGAATCAAAAAACGCAGTCGTTTTTATTTCACAGATTGTAATTTACATGAAAGATGTTGTTGTAATGGCATATAGACTGGCATTGACTTCTAAGAAATCATGATTTACAAGATTCAAAACAATATTCGATTAGGGTTTATTAACAACTAAGTATAAATATAACTTATCTTTAAGATACACCGATTTTTATACATTTTAATAACACTGACAGATGGTTAGATTTCCTGTGAATTGAATTAGGCACTCTTTGACATTAATCACTCAATAACTTATTGTAGAAATATTAATGTACAATACTATAAAATTAAATATCTATAATCAGTAGATATAAGTAATATAACGATTCATTCTAAAAATGTAATTATTTATCGTGAATAATTAAAAAAGAAATTAATCATGTCAGTCAAGGATATTCCAATCAGTTCAATTCTTCTTAGGTATATTACATGTTTTCTGTAACTCAAAAAATAAGGATAAGTAGTCATAGAAACATACACTTAACATGTTGATTTTACAATGAATAACATTTACTTAGCATAAAGGTAAAGATTTTGAGTTTTGGATGATACGTAGTTTTTTTTCCATTGTGATAATAAACAACCTTATAAAGCTATATATGTCCACCAATAGTAGAGTGGTTTAGTATAAATATTGGAGACTACATTTTATTTTGATGTGAAACCGTCATATTCTAGTAAGAGTCTGAAGGTAATTTATATGAGACCCTTGTAATGTCGGTTGCTATGTTGAGCACACATAACTTATTATAGATTCCGGACAAGTCACGTTTTTATCCTTGTTAATTATTCGCTTATCAACCTCGACTGTATTTAGGTAAGCCTATGTGTGTGCATTTCTTATCCTGTTCATCACATTTCAGTAACTTATTTTTGTCTGACTATAAATATTGATTAACACTTGGTTAAATTGAGTTGGCTTACATGCCTTCTCCAGCGCGCATCATTTCTCTTGTCTCTCTTCTCTTTGCTTCTCCGATCGTTTGTCTGGACCAACGATTGTATGAAATACACGTATTCGAAATCCATTCTTGTATTTGACTTATTTAATTCAGTTACTCATTAACACGATTTAAGTCAGTGATTATATACAAGGATTGTCAACATGTATATTTTGATAACAAGCATCATACGATAAAATTTGAGTCAGATATAGAGCCACCAACTCCTCAACATAGAGTTTGTTTAAGTAGCTGTTCATCACTAAGGTGTATCTGTGATGTTGATTAATATTCTAACTATTGTCTCTTAGTATTATGACGTGTATTAGTTCCCTGAAAATTACAGTCATAGATTATCAACAGATAGTAAAGAAAAGAAGAATCCTCTTTAATATCTAGATGAAATAACGATAAGTGAAAACAATTAAACACTAAACAATATCCATTTAAGTTAATTAGTCATAAAATAAAACATGACACTACAGAATTCTATACTGAATAAAAAACAATTATCCATCTCTCTCTTAAGTGTTCATTAGTTATTTACTTGATGTAAACAATCAACATAAATTTATATGCCTATTCACTTTATATTTGTTTTTATAAATGACCAATATAATTCCTAATATAAATAACTATTTATTATAATTATTGAATATTGAATAAAATCAACAATAAAAATATAAATGAATTTAAAGTAGTTGTCAACGTGTAGAGGAAGATAATCATCAATACTATAAAATAGGATGATAACAATAACAATATTTAGTAGATATTGAGTTGAACGTTGAAAAAAATGCATCATTTTGAAAGAATAAATAAAATCTTAATAATGGAAAATCTGAAAACACTGGATAGCCGTTTCGTCCTAGTATGGGATTCCTCAGCAGTGCATATCCACGATTGATTCATGTATTCAATTATTAAATTATTAAAATCTCCATAAAGCCATCTTCTAATAAAAATCTTAATAATATAATTACTAATTTTTGTTACCGTTTATTTATTTTATTTTATTTAGAAGATGCAGTGTAGTTCTATTGTGGATTAAATTTCTGTATTACAAACGATTGAAAGATTCTTCTAATATGAAAAAGGGATTTATGTTAATTGAATAGATTGAATAACTAATATACCATAATTCAAAGATAGTCGCCTGAGAGATGAACGTCTTGTAAGGAAATGATATTGGGTAAGGCCATAGAAAAATTAAATTACATCCTATATATATGAAATTCTTCACTGAATATTTATAACAAAAGGTTATTACATTCAACGCATAATCAAAATGATTTAGTCAATATGACAAAAATGTATTAAAAACATAAGCACTACCGTTGTATTGATTCAACAATAGAAAGTTCACTGGAAATCAATGAAATCAATTTTACGTGAATTTCATTAATACTGTAGTGTGGGTTACCTATATCCACACATAGTAGTATATAACGGTTGTCGGGCACAGAATGTATTTCAGTCGAAGGTCGATAAGGAAAGAACGAGAACGGAACTCAATTGGTATAAAAACACATAAAAAATAAAATCTGAGACAGTGGATTGATGTTTTCAACAAAAACAGTCAAGTTTGATATGATGGATTGATACTTTGCAAATTACCGATATACTATGTAGTTCTCTGATTTTATTGAGATGCTCTGTAATTTCATATCAAATACATACGATTGTCCCCACTAGTGTTCGGTTCACCACAATACGATCCAAATACATTCAAAGTTAACTGAAGAAAAATACAACAACAACAGTAAATCTATATACCAATTTTATGACTGATTTTATTTCTCAAAGATTGTTTTAAAATTTAATCCTTCCCTATAAATTTGTCAAAGATCTATCACATATAAATGTATATATTATTGAATGGGATATTAATTGCCTAAAAAATAAAACCCAAATTGTTTTCCATTAAACAACTCAAACTTTATTTCTATAGCTTTATTCACAGTTTTTTGTTGTTGTTGTTGTTGTTTACTTAGAAACGTATAGTTAAGCAAATCTACCATTTATCAGCTCACCATTAGTTTATATATCTACATTTTTTTTATTTTAGAAAAAAAAATGGGTATCTGGTATTTAATCACTTCGACAATAAAGGAGATTCATATTTCTAATTAATGGAATAGAAATTTAATAGTCATTTTATTATGATTATAGTTAATGTTGACTTAAACTCCATGAATAAGAGAGATAAGAAAAATAGATAAAAAAAACATTAATTTTAATAAATCGTCATTTATTTAATTTCGTATTTTTGTTGATGTTGTTGATGTTGTCGTTGTTATTCCTTTCTCAAAATTGAAAATAAAATTACCATGAAAAAACAAATAAACAAACAAACTGATAAGCCTTGCGAATTGAACGATATATTCTTTTCTTACCCTATTCTGTAATCCCCAAGCTAGAACTATACAGCGACTTGAACAACGAGAGAAAAGACGCAAAGCATGCGAGAAGTACTATACTCTGAGATTCATTTTTGTACAGAAAACACGGGTATTTATAGATGTTAACATTTGTTAAATCGACATCATATTTGGCCAATCCGCAAAAGACATATTATGCTACTGACCAATAGTAACACACCACATTGACATTCTTGAAAGCTCCATCATGCTCTGACTGGTTCAGACTATTCGGTTCCTTTAGGGCCTCTGGAGGTTCGTTGCAGTTCTCGGAAAGCCAACTCAACACAAACAAAAATGGATAATGGTGTTCTGTTTGGTTAGTTTTTTGAAATTTTCGATATATATTTAGATGGATTTTAAATGTATACGGAATGATCAAAGTGTTCTCAGTAATTCTGTTATAACTTGTGTCATGTATCCTATTAATGTACAGCGTAGTGATACCGTCAATTAGAAAATAGTGATTTATCTACCGGTTCAATGACGTATGAACCCATACGAGCTGTTTAGAGTTGTTATCTTTCCTGCTTGCTGTCTAACCCTACCTGTTGAATCCGCAACATAAATCTCAGCCTCTGCGATATGAACCATCTATTCCGAACTTACTGGGTTTCTATACCAATCAGACAAACTACATCATACCATAAAATAGGAAACAACATTTGTACAAGATTTAGCCAAATGTGGCTGTGAATTTTGGAGATAGTAATTGATAGACATGGCATAACTCAAGAACGACAAATCATATAATAATAGTCTATGGGTCAAAATAAAGCCTTTAATAAGAGATACATGAATATGCATAATTCATCTACTTAGGAATTATACAGTAAAAATATATGTATCGTATTTGTACTACCTTTAATACTCAGTAGTTCTTAGTATGGATTGAATATTATTACTTAAGTCTATGATTTAAGTACAAAAGTAATAAAGTTTGACGTCAAAAAAATAAGGTTTCCGATAATTATTTCCAATTATCTAAAATCAGTTTATCACCAAGGTGTGGCTGATTCAACCATCTGTAAGTGATGAATTACAAAATTTAAAAAGTAAATGAATAGATTTCAACCTTTACAAATTTTTTCAGGATAATAAAATCATTAGAAGCATTTGTAATTTCGATGTTATTTGGACGCTTAAAGCTTGAATTGTGACTCGTTTGTATTATGATTTAGATCAAATATGTTATTCGCAATTTTAAGTGGCTGAAAAATGAGTCTGATTTTAATTATTTCGAATGGATTTAAAAAGATTTATCAATCTTTACATGTTTGCGATTTTTGTTTGCAAACTAGCTTTAAGGTTTTAGTTGTACAACCGTCTTACGTTATAAGCAAAGATGAATAATGGCTAGCAGTGGAATCCAGTTTAATGCCCATCCTATTTGTGGCTCGTCAGCTTGATGTACCTGCATCTCACAAATGATTTTCACCCTGGAACTCGAACCCAGTACTGTTCTCTTCAAACGCTATCGCGTTATTCACTTAGCTACTGAGTTCAAACAGTCATTGAACTGTGCGATGAGGTGAAATTCAATTAATATTATATTGGCAGGTATATCTAGCTTACGAGTCTCAAACAGGACAAAAAGCGCGTCCTGGATTCTACTACTAACCAATATGTTTAAAATGTTTATAAATTAAGGCAATATCGAGGCGGTCCTCACAGGATGCATATATGCCAACAAGTGAAAGATTAAATACACTCCTACACAACAATCGGAAGATTCGAGCAAACAATACCAAGTGAAATTAAATCTTGATCTGTTTGCAAGTAATTCATTATAACAAAGATTTCTATAAAGATGAAGGATGTATTTGTGAAATCTCAAGGAAATATATTTCCATGAAAAAGCTTAAACCAGATTGTCAGACGAAACATTGGATTTACTTCAAATTCATTCGATGAGAGTTTACAAATGCACTTCTTCCTATTTAATGTTTCACATCGATTCACTGCCCAAATACTGGGAAACTATTCAAACAGATTTCTATAGTGTCTCTACTATTTTCTTGTTGTTGTTTTTCCTATTGATAGCCCCTATATGAGCTGGTACGGCCGAGAGTGAAGTGAGTCCACTCTCCCTCTCCGAATGCTCTCACATGGCCACGCGTATATAGCCTCTGCCAGGGAAGTCCTACTCATTGCCTTCTCGCAATGAGGGTGTTGTTTACGAAATTGAGAGGACGAAATGCGAATGTCCGGAGCTTTGACCAGGTTGGTGGATAATAGAGAGTTCACCTAGGGGAGTTGGAAAACTCTGATCCCAAACCAATAGTGCACATGGGCTCCAGGATCCTGAAGGTACAAATGGAGTATGAACCAATCGTTGATCACCGGCTACCATGGGACTGCATCTCCTTGCGTTGCTCCACTGCCTCGTGAATCGGACCTCCAGGTCGAAGGCTCCGTGTATGTCCTCTTAAGAAAACCACCTGTTTCGGTTTGGGCACCCGGGCAGTATCACAGTCCTCACACATATCAAATGAGATCAGTGTGGCGCATATGTATTTGGTACCTCTTTGTACCAATATCTATGTGTTAAAATATTGAAATTATGAGAAAGAAATTGATTTATTTATTAATTATAATAGAATAATTATTTTATACTGTGAAACAATGTTCAGTTGTTAGAATACTTAGTTCAGTTTAATACTGAACAAATCTACTTTCTCTCATTTGAATTCATGGAGAAGAAAAATGAAAAATTTATTTGAAACGATCTCTTTTTATAAAATAATGATAAAAACATAAGAAGAGTTGGAAACAAAAAGAAACAATGTGGTTTATAGTCGTTTTATAGAATGAAATAGATTGAATACAGACATCATGGTTACTAGTAGTGTTATTGATTAGAAAAACAAAAATTAGATTTAATTTTATGAATTAAATTTTATTAAGTGAACGAAATTGTTTAACTAGTTTTTCTTTTGAATTTGTGAACTGTAAAGTTTACTAAGAGAAAGATTTTGTAATTTTCAAAGTTTAAGCACTTGAGTATATAAATCTTATACTATATATGTGAAGCATATTAGTTTGAGCTATGATCAAAATATCAATCATAATCATCATCATCTACTCACTAGAGACTGGTTTCAAGAGGTATATCCTGGAGTTTTAGTAAGAAGCCTTGACCAGTGGAGTCAAACCGGGTCTGTTGTGAGATATTAACTCATTGAAGACAATGATGCAGGTGACACTGAATTTCGTGGATTGGTTGAAGTTAGACATTAACACCGTTGGATGCCGACTCAGTGGTCTAGATACTAAGTGCTCGTGCACGAGACCGACAGGTCTTGGATTCGAATCTCGTGGGGCCCACTGCTGAGTCCTGTACTAAGGCGAAACAGCCATCCAGCGCTTTCAGATTTTCCATGGTGATCCAGCTTCAATTTACTCATGAATTCAACTATAAAGTTACTGATATCTCTACAAAGCCCCTTCTGATAATTATTTTATCTTTCATAGTGCCAAAATCATCCTGATAAAATATCACTCATTTTTTAAGTCTTTGAACTCATTTTCGAATTTCCAGTTTAATTTACAACCATTTTATGTAAGTATTGTCTCAATTTAAAACCTACTTTAGATAGTTGATCATTATCAATTCATTCGCTATAATGGCTTTTATATTGTATTGTTTTTATACTTTCTAAGTATATATCTACCACAACTATGTAGTTTACGTTTACAAATCGTATTGACTTTATTTAAATTTCATGCTTTTTGTTAAAGCACATTACATAGTTTCTATCTTTGAGTTAAAATTCATAATGTTCTCAGATACTACTTAAATATTGATATTTCAGACTTAATTTTTTTTAGTTGACTAAATACTGATGAATTTAAATTAAAAAAACCCTGATATTCTAGGCTACTTTTAATCAGTCTTGCTTTAACAGAGAAGAAAGCCTACTTTAGATTTCCTTAAACGGATTCTAGGAGTCATGACTTTCAAAGTAATAAAAGTATAGTTTATTACAATTTATAAACATCATATTGACAAAGTACAGAGAAATCATTAAATCTGTTGAACAAACAATCAGCTTTATAGAGTTAAATTTTTTAACCCTCCCCTTCCCCCAAAAACCGGATTTATATTAGTCAAAACAATACAAAAATCAATCTTTCCTTTGACCAAAATTCATTACTTTCAACAACAATAAAAAGATATAGAATTCTAATTGTGATCTTGATATTTAACTATTATTGTTAACTGTAATATAACAAAATGTCATTCTATTCAAATCACTTTTTATTCTTACTTTTCTTGTTTGTTTTTTTTCTTTTTCAAGATAGTAAATAGTGACAATGTTTTATTCTTTACTATTATACCTGTCTCACCCTTTCTCTTTCTCCTGGTGATCGACTGGATCATGAAGACGTCAACGTCTGAAGGGAAACACGGGATACAATGGACATCTAGGATGCAATTGGACGATCTAGACTTCGCAGATGATCCGGCCCTTCTATCCCAGACGCAACAACAAATGCAGGAGAAGACGACCAGTGTAGCAGCAGCCTCAGCAGCGGCAGGTCTCAATATACACAAAGGGAAGAGCAAGGTTTTTCGATACAACACAGCATGCACCAATCCAATCACAATTGACGTAGAAGATTTGGAAGATGTGAAAACCTTTACATATCTGGGTAGCATCATTGATGAACATGGTGGATCTGATGCAGATATGAAGACGCGTATCGGTAAAGCAAGAGCAGCATTTTTAACAACTGAGGAACGTCTGGAACTCAAAACAACTCTCTGTCAACCAACACCAAGGTCAGGATTTTCAATACAAATGTCAAGACAGTTCTACTGTATGAGGCGGAAACCTGGAGAACTACGAAAGCCATCATCCAGAAAATACAGGTGTTTATTGACAGTTGTTTACGCAAAATACTTCAGATCCGTTTGCCGGACACTATTAGCAACAACGTACTGTGAGATAGAACAAACCAGATCCCAGTGGAGGAAGAAATCAGGAAGACTGGTTGGAAGTGGATATGACACACATTGAGGAAAGCACCCAACTGCGTCACGAGACAAGCCCTCACATGGAATCCTCAAGGCCAAAGGAAAAGAGGAAGATCGAAGAACACATTACGCCGGAAAATGGAAATAGATATGAGAAAAATGAACGAGAATTGGATGGAACTAGAAACGAAGGCCCAGGACAGAGTGGTTTCGAGAATGCTGGTCGGCGGCCTATGCTCCATTGGGAGTAACAGGCGTAAGTAAAGTAATTATACCTGTATACATTTCATAGATGTATTATTTTAAATAAAACAAATCCACCTGGAGCCCCTCTGGGGATACTATCGGTCCCAAGCCCGGATGAAAGAAGAGGGTTGTGTATGGGATTAGCTGCCCCACCCCGTAGAAAACTAACTCGTCGAAAAAAAACGCTAACCAGAAAGTGTTAAAAAACTATAATAATGTTTCTTATTAGAATTTATTATTGAGATATTTTCTTTAGTCAACGAATTATTCTAAAGGAAATATTGAAATACACTGACACTTGAAGTGTTTTTTTTTTCTGTTATGAATGATTGTGAAGATAATGGACAATGAAGTGTAATTAAATAGTCATTAGTTTCTTTTGCTTTTTAATAGTTACATGAATAAAATGGAATTTATTAGGTCACGGTTTTTTTTTGCATGTAACTGTCATGCATGTAGTAATTTGTTTTAACTTAAGTGATATAACGAAATAAACACATGGTCCAGTTGTTCGAATGCATCCTTTTCTCGTCTTTTTTTTGTTTTTTTTTACATCAGCTTCTTGTGACAATATTGATGATGAAATGATTTAATTAGAATTTTAACAAAAGACTTCCATGACACATTTTCGTTTATATTTCACTTAGAATGAAGGTATTTGTTATTATTATTCTTGTAATCAGTATTAATTAATGGATTGTAACAAGAGATTATTAAAATAACAAGTTTGATTTGTATAATTTAGTTGATAAATTCAGTTTCTCACTTTCTACTTGTCATAAAATATAAGTTATTATCAGAAAAAGAGGTTTTGTGGAGATTGTAGTAATTTAATAGTTGAATTCATGTTTCAATCCAAGCTAGATGATCTTTGAAAACCTAGAAGCACTGGACGGCCGTTTCGTTCTACTACGGGACTCCTTAGAAGCGCATAAACACGACCACGCTCACGGGAATCGAACCCAGGACCTTCAATCTCGCGCGCTAACACATAACCTCTAGACCCTTAAGCTGGCATACAACAGTGTTAATGTCTAATTCTAACCAGTCTACGATATTTTGCCACAGTCCACCATTGCCTTCAGTGGGTCACTGGCTCACTGGCCATCTAGTGCTTCCAGGTTTTCCATAGTGGTCTAAATTTAATCGACTCATGAATTCAACTAATAAAATATAAATATTTTTGAATAAAATAGTTTTGAAATTTAATCACATACCTAGATTACAGTATATATAAACTTAAATTGGTTTCGCTTACGTTATTGGAATCATAGCGTAGTCAAGCAAACAAACGGGATCATTATTAATCTATCATTATTTATAAATAACTGCGTTTAAAAACTGAAATATCAGTCAACTGAATTCAGTTACATTATCATATATAGAATAGTGGTTGGAGGTAGTCAACAGGAAACCCTGGACCCGAGTTTCGTGCTACTTGGCACTCGTCAGCAAGGTATTCCTGTAATCTTCGGGGAACTGGTGATCCCTGACGGGTTCAATCTCGTGTCACCAAGCTTTCACAATCAGTGACGTTACCACTGGGCCACGATCAACCCCTTGTAGGACAGATATAATCACAATTGGTTGATCACTGAGTGGTGATCAATGTCATGTGTGCAGTTTACACAAAATATTTAAATTTCTGTCATGGGCTGTGTTTTTGTTATTACGTCATCAGTGATAGTATACATATTCTAGTCATATTCATCACATATATAATCAGATATTATTAAATAATTGAGCTAGAGATTTCATTATTTAGTTTTAATCAGTCTGGATTATAACAGTTGATCAGGTAGTAAACTGATTAATATTCTTTCTATTTTTTACAGTGAAAAATAGCATTTATACAATCATAATTACTTTATTACGAAGCATTTCAATTCTACCTAAGCAATGATTCTAGCAGAATAGCATGATTTCATTTTATTTCATTGGTTCTCGTCAGCTGCTTACAACCTGTGATATTTAAAATCATAATTACATAATTGGTTTTAATTACTTACAAGAGAGGGTTTAGCTGGAAGTTATATTGAAGACATATTCGTATAGTATAGCAAGGATGTAAATAAATTTAATAGACTGAATATTGTAAATGTATATCTTATGTAAATTAACATTTTGACAACAGTTCAAATGGCTAGAAACAAGTAAACATTGATAAGAATTAAATGAGTGAGTTCAGTTGATAAAATAAGATTATTAATTTGGAAGATAGTTGGAATAAAATTCGATGATGTAATAAGTGCAAGAAAGAGTTTAAAGAAAAAGAAAAAAATAAGATACAGGAATATTAGTCACCAAGGCTAGGAAAGATTAATAACCATCTCCTTTTGAACACACAAATCAGGTTTTTGGCGTCTGATAGCAACTGCTTCAACAAACTTCAGAAGACTGGAGCTTGGCTGCTTACTAATCACCTTGAATGATCGTAAGGTATTGACCTGATGTCCTGTATCAAGGAAATGTTTAGTGATTGCACTGTTTAGAATCTTGCTCTTGTTCTGAAGCTTTTTGGAACATGTTAAAAAAATTAAGATATACCCTCCTTTCTGTTTGGCCAATAAATTCATGCTATTCTGCTAGAATGTTTGTTCTTGCTTTTTTCAAAATGATAAAAGGAACCATGTGTATGAAACTGAGCAATGATGTTAGTTATTTAGTCAGTAATACTTACAAGGTGACGTAGTATCATTTAAAAAACTTTTATGACTGGATGCATTACGAGAAATATTTTTGAAAATTTTAGCAACACCATAAACATAGAATTGTTACAAATGGTACCTTAGCTTATGGTAGATAGTCCTCTGTTTTTGGTCATTGAATTGACATTATCTAAACAGTTTCTATACTGAAATATCTAGTTGGATAACAATAGATCAGTCTTTCACATCTGGCTTTGAGATGAATTTTTAAAAAGATTTGATAAAGAGCTATAATTTGTGGAGTCAGTCAACTTAGAAGTGTGATTAGTTATTCGTCGACAGAGTTGTCCTCAGTTCAGCTGGAGGAGTTGTAAAATGTAAGCTGTTACAATCTGACTCTATTGTTTTAACTATAGTATGCAACTGGTTGAAAGCGAATATCCCCATTTCGATCTTTCATGATCTAATTAGTTCTCCCTGAAAAGTGGTCGCATTTTGAATGAATACATTTAAAACCAAATTATTTGATAAGTTACATAAATCACTTGACCATGAATTATTTAGATTATTATGTTTCAGATTTATCTTTCATAACTGTAATTAACCAAGTTTCGTTATGTAACTAAATAGTGAATAGATTGAGTCTATAAATTATGGATCAACCAATCAGATTTAAAATATTGAGTCTGGGGATTCTGTCGTGAAACTCATTCATCCATGTGACGAAATGACATTTTGATATTATATCCAATATCAGTTCGTGATGAAAACCCTAACTCGAACTTCTAACTTCTAATCTAAATCATTACACTAATTTATAACCCTCTTCAGTACCTAGTGAGTTGGTGAATTTTCTTAAGATTATTATGGCGTTAATCAAACGTCGTCCAATATAGTCTTGGAATGAGTACTAAGAATTAAACCTGATAAACAAGTCTTAGTTTTATAGATTAATAAACAATCCACAAGACACACAGATTACAATCATTTATAATTTCAGTAATATTTAACAGTAGTTATTTTATGTTAGATATTTGATATCATTTTTTGATTTCTTCACATGAAATGATTTGAATTATGTTATCAAGTCTTTTTCATCTTTGACGTCTGTTTACGGTGAGTAGTTTGTGCCAGTAATTTAGAATAATGTAAAAGTATAACTACACAGTCTCATCGAATCAAGCAATACACTACACAGACATTAGACGATCAACATATGGAAGAGATAATTATAAGCAGAGATAGTTGGTGGCTAACAGTGGAATCTAGGACATACGTTTTGTTCTATTTTGGGCTCGTCGGCTGGATGTATCGGTTTTCCAGAGTTCACTGTGGGACTTGAATTCATTACCATTAGCTTCAAACAACACCCTGGATCGCGCTGCTAACCACTCTCCATCTTTGCTTATAAAGCCTGTGACTTCAGGTATTATCGAGACAGTTCGCACAGGATGTACATATGTCAACAAGAGACTAATCAATTGCAGTTCTAAATAAAAACGGAAAGATACAAGTAAAGAACATCAAGTGAACATAACTTTTCTGTTTTAAATTATTCTGAACTCAAACAAAAAAACAGTCCGATTCATTTAGAACCGTTTGAATATAGGTCAATTATTCGTGTTTTACAGTTAACGATTAGTTATCAGTTTGTTATACACAGTACATATATGATTGATAGTTAATTCATGGTATGAAATATTTATTCGATATTGTGTATATTACAATAAACTAAATTAGAAGGTTACCATCCCTATTATGACATAATATTGTACAGTCTATTTAGATACATGTGTACGTTCATTTTGATGTAAATATTAAAACCACTTAATGTTGGAAAAATTATTATCCTTATCTCCATTATTTGATAGACAGAATAATAATGGAACTTTTTTTTCTACAATAACAATGAATAACTTATATTGTTCTAATCTTCTTTTTTTATACTCTGGTCATATATTCATCATTACTGTTATCAATCTGTTTTTAATAGTATTTATTCATTCAGTAAATAATCAGCCTACGTTTTATTAAACCACAATAATAGATATTAAATAAAAACTAACTTGATATTATTTGAGTTATAAATTACATGCAGACAGTCTTCATTTTGTATTCTATACCGTTATTTTTCGACTTTATGGTTGTTAAAATTGGTAGTATTCATTCATACTTACATACTTACGCCTGTTACTCCCAATGGAGCATAGGCCGCCAACCAGCATTCTCGAAACCACTCTGTCCTGGGCCTTCGTTTCTAGTTCCATCCAATTCTCGTTCATTTTTCTCATGTCTATTTCCATTTCCCGACGTAATGTGTTCTTCGATCTTCCTCTTTTCCTTTGGCCTTGAGGATTCCATGTGAGGGCTTGTCTTGTGACGCAGTTGGGTGCTTTCCTCAATGTGTGTCATATCCACTTCCAACGCTTCTTCCTGATTTCTTCCTCCGCTGGGATTTGGTTTGTTCTCTCACACAGTACGTTGTCGCTAATAGTGTCCGGCAAACGGATCTGAAGTATTTTGCGTAAACAACTGTCAATAAACACTTGTATTTTCTGGATGATGGCTTTCGTAGTTCTCCAGGTTTCCGCCCCATACAGTAGAACTGTTTTGACATTTGTATTGAAAATCCTGACCTTGGTGTTGGTTGACAGAGAGTTGTTTTGAGTTCCAGACGTTCCTCAGTTTTTAAAAATGCTGCTCTTGTTTTGCCGATCCGCACCTTCACATCTGCATCACATCCTCCGTGTTCATCAACAAAGTATTGTGTTGAATGAAGCATTCATTGTGTTATAAAAACAAATTGATATTGGTATAATTTAATCAATGTATTTTAAGGTTCTATTTCTGAAACAACATTTTTTTAATGGAGTTGTACCTGAAGTTTGTCCTGATGATATCGTTCAGAAGAATAATGAAAGCTCCACGACCAAACCATCCGGCTCAGAGAACAAATCTCCAACAAAATCATCCACCTGAGCTACATATCTCCACCATCTCTAAAACAACATTCTTATCACTCTTTTTTATTTATGAATAATAGAACGAATTCAAAGTAAGTTGTTAATTGAATGTAAATAAAATCTTTGATGGTAGCATGTTATCTTGAATGAATATGAAATTGAGTTAATTATTGATTTAGCGTTCTATGGAATGACCTACGTATTCTGATGTAACTCGTTCGTTTATCGGGGAAATTAAATTTCTTAAAATTGTTTAACTTCACATTAACTATTTGTTAAAATACGTGCAAAGAGTTTTTCAAAAATTTATAGATTATTGAAATCAGACTATAGTTAAATATCAATCCATAATAATCCCTAAATTAAGCGAAGATGAATAGTGACTAGCAGTGGAATCCAGTTTGACGTGCGTTTCGTCCTATTTGGGACTCGTCAGCTGGATATACCTTCATCCTGTGATTAATGTTAACCCTGGAACTCAAACCCGGAATCGTTCGCTTCAAACGCCATCGCGTTCTCCAGGTACATCCAGCTGATTGGTTCGAAATAGGACGAAATGTGCGTCAAACTGGATTACACTGCTGGCTATCATCCATCTTTGCTTAAAAAGCTTGTGACTTAGGACTATATCGAGGCCATCCATACAGGAGGCACATATGCCAACATGAGCCTGGTCAATTACGGCCTAAATAACAATGGGAAAATACAGGTAAAACAACATCAAATGAATTTAATTCCTAAATTAGTTAGTAAATACAAAGAAAATCCGATTTATGAGTTTCTTTGAGATACAAAAGAACAACAATATAATAACTCTCATTCTCATCATCAGTAATCAATTTTTTTTAAAAATACACTAAGTATATACAAGGATTAATTCGTAAACATCAGCTGTAATCAGGTTATAGTTCGTTTAGAACAAACAATGAATTTGGATAAGTGGATATTGTTGTGACATGAAGTATCCGAAATCTGACACTGATACACTATGTGCTACGCGATAACTTCTCTCCTCAAATGACTACTTGATCGGGAACACAAGAGTGAGCGAGAAAATGTATGAGACTACCGAATAATATGCACAAATACTCATCCATATATATATATATACCACTCTATCCTTAGGAAATTGACTCATTGACCCCAATGAAATGTACTTGACCTTTAGGTCACTTCTGCTTGTCATTGATTGACATTTTGCTACTTCTAAGTAGCTCTCCATATCATATATGTTAAGAAAACCCGAGATTTTTTTATAAATTGAAGAAAGGCAAATCATATCAGTCTTAGGTAGTAAAATTCATTATGACATAACACAACAAAATAAATAAACAAACATCTCATCATACAAAACCGATTATATAATGATCATGTTTGATTTTATCGTGAATCAAAAGTAAAATAAAATAATATAGACCACCTAAATGATCGAATATATTTAATATTCATTGTGATGAGAATGCTAGGTTAGCAGATGTTATAATCTCTTTCCTACGGTTATGACCCCGCTATACCTATTGCTTAGTATTCTCGGACACCGATTCACTCGACAAGTCCCCAAATCAGAACACGGTTGAACAGGAAAGAGATTATATTCCAAATAACGAGGTTAGATGGAAGATGCAAGCAAGAAGCACAATATAGAAAACGTTCGTATATTTATAGTTTTTGCATGAGAAGATTCTAGAGTATTCTCCAACTATCGACTGATGCTGATTGGATAAGAATTAGCCAATCAGCGTGCACCAAAGCAATCGTGCATTGAACATGATTTAATCCAGTGTGTGTCCGGCTAAAAGCAAATGAAATAAAGTATACCGTTTGATTAGGTATTATATCATCTTCATCATCTTCAATAGTTATCATAGTATTTTGTTGTTTTACTTTTATACAAAGTTTACGTGATGTACATGACATTAAGACGAAAAATAATGCTTTGTCAGGTAATTTCTGGAGATGAATTCAGTTCAATGATACATTTGTGTCATAGATTAAATCAGTCAACTCTACATAAGTATTTTATTCCCTAAAGGATTTAGTCTCATAATTGTATGCTGTTGAAAGTATGAATTGTCAGAGTTTCAAAATAGTAAAAAATATCAGTATGGGGTTATGTAGATTACTAAGTTTTTAATTGAGATCATGAACCGATTGCTGTTAGACCACCATTGATAACCTGGAAGCATTGGACAGCCGTTTCGTCCTATTATGAGACTCCTGAGCAGTGCGTACCCACGATCTCGCGCGCGAATGCCTAATCTCTTGACAACCGAATCGGTATACAATGGTGTTAATGTCTAACCTGAACCAATCCACGAAATTGCACGACCATCTTCCATTGTACTGAGGTAGATACCTGTCTCTACCCGACAAGCATTAGCTCCACTGGTCACGGCTTCTCACTATAACTCCGAGAATTCCTACAATAGAATGAAATGTAATACTATATAAGGGTCAATTAATGATGAGGAGCTAAGTGAAAATGAATATTTCTTTGATTAAATTCATATTTTCAGTATTTGAATGGGAATATTTGAGTTAAGAGAGGTTTATAAGACAGGAACAATATCGCTGAATAATGAGTTATAGGTACGAACAAAGACTTTCTACCATCATAGATATCTGATGTACATTGTGGCGAAATAAGTCGCAGAGTTTATGGTGTAAGGACGATGGGAAAGTTTTTTTATTATTATGATAGAGAAACTAGTGATTACAAAAAAGATAATGATGAAGATGGTGATGAGTGATGAGATAGTGAACCATGTTTAATATGACATGGAAATTTGGAAAAGTTGTGAACAAGCATACTTAATGGCTATAAACTACCCGGCAGCGGGGTAAAACGCCACATTTTTGATGTAGGTCATATAATACACCATAATATTGGATTTTGACTACGAAAGGAGGAGAATGGTAAAAGTGGTACAACGTTCTGAAGATGCGATCGTCGTCTCCAATTTCAGTATATTTACGTATAGTAGATTTTGTGATATATCTGGAAATATTTTAGTGATCTAATCTTCTGCTTTAACTCTTTGAAACATTCTACCCTCCCTTTTCACTAATACTCTGTAGAAACATTGTTTACCATTTCAACGTTAACACTTCTATTGTTCAGTCTCGTCATATTTATGTGTTCATTTTATTGTTATTACTATTGTTTACGTAAATAATTTTTAAACATTTGACCTTTTATTACCTTATTCATACAAGTTTTCACGCCTTTTTTAGATTTTCAATTATTATGATTGTTACCATTACTATGGTTACTTCACTATTGCTTTCGTAATTATCAATAATTTTCACTAGTTTATCCACCCAACTGAGTATTTCCCATCGTCCTTTTGGTTGATTATATCATAAACTCTGTGGCTTATTTTGTCACTGGGCAAATCAAATATTCGTGATGGTGGTAAGTGTTTAATTTTTACACAAGTTGCTTACTCAGTTTATATTTTGCTCGAAATGTCGTTGTACATTGATTGAAGTGCTTAAACGATGGGCATATAAGTATTAAACTTGTTTTCCTATCTCACTCAGTTTCAAAAACTTTGTTAATGAATTTTATTCAAAATTTATTTGTATTTTAATTTTAGTTGAGCAGATGCAAAATAAGATTTTAATGTTTTTTTACTTATAAATGGTAATTTCTAGAAGCTAGCCAAACCGGACTACTGTCTTTTAAATTTAATGGTATGTTCTTAGATATACTTTTTACGCCTGTTACCCCTAGTGGAGGAGCATAGTCCGCTCACCAGCATTCTCCATCTAACTCTGTCCTGGACAATCCTTTCCAGATGCTATTCATTCTTTTGATGTTTGCTACCAATTCTCGACGCAGTGTTTTCTTTGGTCTTTCTCTTTTCCGTTTCTCCTCAGGATTTCAAGTAAGCGCTTGCCTCGTGATATAGTTTAGTGATTCCTTCAATGTATGAAGTTTTTATATGAAATAATGTACTTCATAGTTTTTGTTACTTGTTTTATCAATCTATGATAGTGTAAATCATCATTCTAAAAGGTTCAGGTAATCAAATTTCAATTATTGGAATGTTATATCAAATTATAGATAAATAAACATATATATTATTTTACGAAGTATATAATAAATTGATTGTCAGAGCATAGTTAGGAAAAAAACCCAAACATACCAATATAGGAATTAGGGTCAAGGAAGGATGAGAGGTTTGACGAATCGTTTCTGTACTCAAGGTTCGTGGATCGCCAATGCTTCAGCAGTGCATAAAATATTGATTCGACACCCTTTCGATACAGCTCCTTTGACTCTGCAGATTATTTTAAAAGAATCTTTTGGAGCGATGTGTCCACAGTTAATTAAATGTTACTGTATAGAATTAGTAGTTGTTTTACATTCTCCTATTAAAAGCCAATCACCATAGTATTCTGAGATACGTTTGGACAATGATCGCATTGTGCGACCTATGTAACGTGTCCCACATGAGCAAGCAAATTTATAGATACACATTGATGTGACCCAAAGCGGAAGTTCAACTTAACATATCTTAGAATGGTCGGCCGGCTAGAAAAAAACAATTTGGGGCTTGGCTATGTAGAACGTTTTATTCAAAAATTTTAAAATCCGTTTATTTAATTTTTCAGCATCAGTGTCTCCTTTAAATTCCATCTTCATAAACAAGATTTTCTTCTGCACTGTCGATTCTTTTTCATGATGAAATCTAGGTGTTAAATTGCTAACGACGAATCTAAGTGGATGATGAGAGTTTGCCAAAGTTGTAATAGAATATTTCGAATTGTTCTAATGATTAATTTTACTTCTCAATGTGAATTACTTCCTGTTTAACTAAAAAAAGCTTTTTGTTCAAAACAAAATCTAAATCAAAAAATACAACGGCTTATGGAATTCATTTGGTTAATATAAATAAACGTCTAAAGAATAAAAACTCGAATAAATAGTAGAAGAGTCTCTAGGAAGTTGTAGTGTAGTAGTTGTGTCAAGTTTCTCTCCCTCCCTCTCTGTCTCTCTCTCTCCAGTGAATAGTACTTACAGTCATTGAAATGTAATTTAATCATGAGTCAATTAAAATGGCTTCTACATATATGTATATTTCACTTCCTTATTTCAGTCTAATCTCTACTAAGATTTCTCTCTTTTAAAAAAATATCTATAATTTATCTAAAACTTTGGATTAACTGAAACACAGTGAAAACGGATATAACTTCAATAAAAAAAAATAAAAAAATGAGATAATTCAGTCTTTTTTATGATTTGAAAGTGTAAATTATTCAGTCTTAACTATTAAAATTAATTAATTTCTATTTGACATTCTTGTATTTCATTACAAATAATCATTTATATAATATAATAGAGACAATCAAAAAAAGAAAGATAAAAAATCAAATTAAAATGTAATTTTTAAAACATTGAAAAATGAATTTTTCAATATTCAATTCAATTCATTTTTTTTAAATTATTTATTTTTCACAACTACATACATACAAACGCACGCACGTGCGCGTACGTGCGCGCGCGCGCGAAAAACAAACAAATAAGAGTTACCAATCACACATATGTAACATAAATCTTTATTCCCTTTTCTTTCTTTCTTTCATAAAAAAAATATATTTTTTTTTGGGGGGGGGTATAAAATGTTTAATAATTTTAGAGTATTTAAAATAAGCTTTATGAGGAATATGTAAATTTGCTACTTTATGTTTTCAAAGAAAAAAAAAGCATCATTTTCTATTCGATTATTATTTACTGGATATTTAACGATTTAGATTCTTTATATTTAGTTAAGTTATGAAATAGCACTTTACAATCGGTCTAATTGATAAATATGTTGCAAATAATGTAAAGTGTGAGAATGGCTCTTTGGTATACTCAAGGAAGGCTTGGAAAGAGTCGAAGACATTCTATCCAATCATCTTTTGAGAGAACATTCCATAATCTTGATGTGTAGCTTTTCTATTGAATAAATGCTAAAAATCATTGTATGCGGATTGGATGACTATAATGATGATTACGGTTTTATTAAAAACTATAAATACCTCAGAGTTTTGTACTATGTTTGACATTGTTTGGAATAGCATTCATTTTTGGTCGTCTTCTGCCTCGTCATTTGCGATTTGGAGGGTTCTACCGTTCTAGTGCTCAAGTTGCACATGGTATATCAACGATCTAACCTGTAGATATAACATAAAGCACAGATTTAAATTCGGTCATGGATTACACTTCACAGACAATTTTATCAACATATATTTCTCTTGGTAGTTTATAGTAGTCATATAGATATAAATACAGAAATTAAAGTTATAGATTACTCTTGAAATGACATTAATATCTAACGGTATAGTCATGCTGTTGTTTAAACAAACCTGTACAATTTATTGATTATTAAGTATTGACCATTGATACGTTTGTTTAGTTCTTTAAGTGCTGTTCGAATCCTATCTATCGAAATACAGTATGATCACTAGTCTGAGTGAACCGACATTAAGTACTCTAAATCCATATGTCAAGTGTTTGAAGATAGTTGACAGAAAGTTTTAATCTTGAGGAAACGTATACCTGATGAAGGATTCGAACCAGCTTTACTCTTAGTATTGCTGACGTGCCCTGCTTATCAATCCCAACTAGTGTGAAACCTAGGTTAATAGTTTCCTGTCGACTACCAAAAACAACCTTACAAGCTGCATCATCTCTGTTTCTTTATCTAAAAGACTTAGTAACATGTTCTGCCACTTCTGATTAAGTCTTAGACGAATAGTTTGATAGAAATCGAAATAATCATACAAATCTTATGGAAATCGTAAACGATGATGAAAAATAGTATAACTGCATCCGAATTCTTTTGAAAACCCAAACTGTCAGATTCTATAAAATCTTGGTTGTATAGCTTGTATAAAGAATCTATAACTGATATATTCCTTCGTCCCATTCTTAAAGTTGCTACAATTGCCTTACTATTGATGAACTGAATAATAGATATGATATGTATGATATATTTAAACGTAGTCTATTTTATATATGTTCGATTAAGATCGTTGTGCTATTAGAAGTTAGTTCATTATTTACAAATACATTATCAACAGAGATTGTATGTTTTATTGTGATACAAACGGAGTATATATACGGAGTTTATACATAAACGAAGTGTACAATTACCGTTTTTTCTAATCAGTGTATTTTGATCTGTACACTAAATGCGTAATTCAGTTTCCATTATAAGATAGATCTACTGATAAATGAAATACTGATAAAATCCTTATTACAAACACTACTCATGGATTTCCACACGGCAAGCATAAATAATAATAACAGTCTGAAAACGATAATTAGGTAATTGATTTCATTGAATGAGATTATATAGATAATACATGTATCTATAATATAGTACCTGGGAATTAGTATGTTACATTTGTCATTGTATAATAATAATTTGGTAAACTGACATTCAAAAACAAAACAGTTATATTATTAAAATTGCAAAATAACAACTGTCTATCTAGTTAGATACTATCTATCAAGTAAATATGTTTCTAATGAATGTCAATAGTTTTCAACTAATAACTAATAGAACTGTTTAATTCATTTCTAATACACACCAATGAAATAGAATAGCACAAAATCTGTCATTTAATTAATATCATAAAAGTTGATCAGTATAATGTTATTTACTTTCACAATATATACAAATGGATTAGTTATCATATGGAATCTGTAACATAGAAACAAATGTATCGTAGGAAATTAATTAGCAGTTGATATATATTTAAATTTATGTGAATTTTTGAAGAGTTAGAATATGATCTATAGATTGTTTAGTTTAGATTCATTATCAAGTTATACATTATCTTTTCAATGTAATTTGTAATGGTATAGCTTCGTTAATAAATCATTTTGATAACTGTTATTATTATAAATCTCAACTGTGTTTGAAACCAAAAGACATTAAGAAGCGGTGACAATAGTTTAGTAAAGGAAGCGGCAATAGCTCTAGGAGGGACTCCAGCCGGAGTTATTGAAGGATACTAGAGACAATAAAGTTATGAGTACATCGACAGAATTTAAAGCAAATGCAAATGTGACTTCTTTTGGTATTGTTTGGCTTGTATCTTCCCATTGAAGTTTAAGATCGTAATCGATCAGTCTGTTATTGGCATATGTGCATACTGTGCGTATGCCCCGATATTGCCCTTATTCACAAGCTTTTTTGTAAGCAACGATGGATAGTCGCTAACAGTGGAATCCAGGACGCGCGTGTCGTCCCAGTTGGGACTTGTCAGCAGAATGTACCTGCATCTCAGAGTTGATATCAAGACATACGCACAGTATGCACATATGTCGATAACAGACTGATCAATTTCAGTTCTAAATATCAATGGGAAGATACAAGTAAAACAATACCAAGTGAATTTAAATTCAACCCATTACACAAGCAAGTGGCTATCAGGACTCAGTAGCTAAATGGATAACGCGATGGCGTTTGAAGTGAACATTACTGGGTTCGAATCCCAGAGTGAACATAAATCACAGAATGCAGGTACATCTAGCTGACTAGTCCCAAATAGAACGAAACACGCGCCCTGGATTCCACTGTTAGCCACAATCCATCATTTCTCACAAAATGTAAATGTGTGTATGCGAGAAAAAAAAAAGAGGAAAATTTATAGTCAAACAGAATTAAGGTGCGGCCAGGCTAAGCGAAAGCATGGAGAATGATTCATCGAGCGATATTTAAGCAATTAACATCCTAGATAGAATGAGATATGTGCGTAGCCTGTTATGTGATCAAGACAGACAAGATTGTGATCCTAATAGTACAAAGAGATATGCGAATTGTTACTGTTCGAATAACATTGTCTGTTAAGCTAATAAAACGGCTTAACAAAATTTACCCATAATCGAAATTGACTGTAGGAGGTTTGCTATAACTTCATTCTCTGTCGCAAAGTTTCTAGCAGTAATCTTTTAGCGTTTGAGACAACAAATTCAGACGTGTTCTATGTAGCGTACTCAAGAAACACTTCAGAAATCGAATAATCTTAATATATAGGACTATAAAATTAAATGAAAGTTTAACTAATTACCAGAAAATAAAAGTTATATATGTATAGTTAAGTACTGTAGTAAATGATAAATTTTTATCTGATCATCTGAATGAATTTGGATATTATAAGAATGTTCCAGTGGAAAGTCGTGACTACTGGGGTTCCAGTAGTTTGAGTGTGAGGTAGTTATTCATCGGTGGTACTGAAACGTAGTTAAACGATACCGAGAATAAATTGGAGTTAGGTATGAAATCAATTGGATGTCGTCTCAGTGACCTAAAAGCTACGTACTCATTAAATGATTTGAAGGTTCCGGTTGTGATATTCAGTGGAGTCGTAAATGAGCATTGCTTAAGAGTTTCGTACAAGAATGAAGCCACTTTCCAGTGTTTCCCGGTTTTCATTGGTTGCTTAACTAAGTTCAAGCCGTCCTGTAAACTTTAATCATGTTTATATTAACGCTTGTAATTTTACTAGCAAATAGTTTAATGTTTAAATACATATACATTTTCAAAGAGTAAAATTCATGTAGGTGGTAAACTGTTTATATTTCATATGTTTAATGAGCGTTTTAGGCAAACAAACACTACCATTAGTTTTTAGCGCTCAAGTGATTTTCACTTTTATCGTAATCATTTGTTACTAAGTTTATCAAAAATGGTCGTTGAGCAATTCTTCCACAGAGTAAACTAGAATAAACGTTAATCAAATTCAAAATTCAGCTATATCAGTGAACTAGTTCATAACAAATCTGACAGATAGCCTATTTATTTTATAGGATAGATAGACTGTAACCAGTAACAGAATCGAAAACTTGAGTTTCTTTTTATTTGGGACTCGTCATTTGAATGTCCTTGTCACGTCTCAGTGTTCATTTTATCACCGGGTCTCAAAAACATTACCTTTAGCTCCATATGCCCAAAATATTGTCTACTGAGCTATGGGATCTGGGTAGCTACTAATACGTTCAACAAATATTATGTTTTATGTTGTTTCTAGCAAGAGTTTAAATTATTTTTCTCTTGTGGACATATAGCACATGCGTATATTAAACGATTAAAATCAGCATTCATCAATTAAGTTCAATGATCTCCTCAACCCCAAACTGAAAATTAACAACTGTTTTAATTAGATTAACGAAAAACATAATTCATGTATAAAACTGTTAAGAGAATTTTTGTAATATTTGTGATGAACTTATATTAACACTCAAAATTAGCGACATCAAGTAACAGATGATCTTTATATCATGCCATCATTATGAAGTCAGTAAACTAATCTGATAATAAGTCAGTGGACCTGCAAATGAACAATTTACCCATATATATGGAAAACGTTTCAAAGGTCATTGCAAAAATGTTAAAACTCTTTAGAATCAATATTGCTCATAAATCAATAGAATCACTGCATTCTAACCAAAAGATACAGTAGCGAAAAATGACAAATGTAATATCATCTACAAAACAAGTGTACCATACGTTTTATTGGACAACATAGACACCCTATTCATCTATTCTTATACAAACGTAAACTATCAGTGATACGAGACAATACACTTTCATTAATAACAATGCATGTAGATAATTACGGAGATGAATTCGACTAAAATTCAAGTTTGTGTGAACTCAAAAAAGAGCTAGAGAATTTCCAGTGCTGAAAATCTCTGTCACTTCAATGAAAATAATGGATGTTACAGTTTAATCAATTGGCTTTTGAAAATAACATTTATTTGTTGTAATCAAAGAGAAGCTTGTGGATATTATAGTAATTTAGTTGTTGAATTCATGAGTCAATTGAAGCTAGACCACCATGGAAAAACTGGAAGCACTGAATGGCAATTACATTCTATTGTGGTAATCGTCAGAAGTGTGCATTCGCGATCCTGCCCCGCGAGATTCGGACCCAGGACTTTTCAGTCTCACGCACTAGCGCTCAACCACTATAACACTAAGCCACTGGACTGGTTGAAGTTGGACATTAACACTGTTGGATGCTGGATCAGTGGTTTACTGGTTAAGCGCTTGCTCGTGAGACTGACAGGTCCTGATCCGAATCTCACGAGGTCGGATCGTGGATGAGCAGTGCTGAAAAGTTCCATGCTAGGACGAAACTGCCTTTCAGTGTTTCCAGGTTTTCTATGGTGGTCTAGCCTCAACTGACTGATGAATTCAACAATTAAATTTATTTGTTAGTCTTATAAAGGTGCTTTTTATTTATCGTCATGTAGCGCGTGCTACTGATGTCGATAGATATAAGTAGTATGTATCATCAATCGAAAGCGAAATGCCCATCAGCAGATTGCTTAGACGATCGAAGAAAAATTAACGAGGAGAATAAAAGTTTAGTGTAGAAATGAAGGAACAATGAAGTCTGAGACCATTGATTGACATTAGCAAAATAAACAGTCAAGTTTGAGACAATTGATTGATACCTTACAAATGAAATATTTACTATATAGTTCTCAGATTTTTCAATAAGATATTCTGTAATTTTGTATTCCAATACTTTTGATTGTCCTTACTTATGTTTTCGTTCACTACAGTCAAACAACATTCATTATTGTTTCATTAAATAAAGCATAATTCAACAAAACTTCAAAAATGACTTTTCATATCTTCTACTTACAAAAGAAAAAAGAAAAAAGAAAAGAAAATGTTTACATAACATAAATTTGATTGTAAAAAAAGTTTATTATACTTTCTAGTTGCCTATCACTAAAATTAAGAAACAACAATTCATTTTCAAATTAATTAAGTTATTAATAATAAGAATAATTTTTTGATTGACAGGCTAATGCTCATAGATACAAAATAATAATACTAATACTAATAATAATAATAATAATAATAATAATAATAATAGTAATAATAATAATAATAAGAAGAAGAAGAAGAATAAGAAGAAGAAGAAGAAGAAGAAGAAGAAGAAGAAGAGGGAGAAGATGAAGAAGAACTATTCTAGTTCTCTATGAGTTGAATTATATACACTGACATAATTGTAATCCAAGACTTGATCTTTGATAGCTTAGTAGTATACTTATTCATTATGTAAATTATATAAGACATTTATAGTGAAATTGACCAAGGACAGAATAAAGGAAATATAAATGGTAAATTGTAAAAATAATCATATTTAAAGAAAAAATAAATGTTCAATTCATTTACGATCATACATAATCGAGAAAGTGAGGAGAACAGTTGGTTTTATGTTTAAAAATACATTTTATAATTTTGCTTTATTGTTATCAGAAGGTTAACTATTTAAATGCTAGACAAAGGGTTTATATAGTTACCTATTTAACTAGTAAGTTGTATTTTTTTACAGGTTGACTTAAGTTCAGGCAGCATTGAAAATCAGATAGCATTGGACAACCATTTGATTCTGGTATATGAATTTTAAGGTCTCACTGCTAACTATAGGGAATGATAGATAGTGTCTAGCTTGTGACTTAAGGCAATATCGAGGCAGTTTGCACAGGGTGCACATATACCAAAAAGAGATTGATCATTTGTACTCCTAAACAACGATGGGAAGATATAAACAAACAACACAAAGTGAACTAAATGTCACCTCACTGCACAAGCGAGTGGCCATCAGAACCCAGTAACTAATTGAATAACGCGATAACGTTTGAATTGAACGATACAGGGCTCGATTCCCAGTGTGAATCCGGCTGACGAGTCCCAAATAGAACGCAACACACATCATGGATTCCACTGCTAACCGCTCTCTATCTTTGCTAAGAAAGCTTATGACTTAAGGCAATATCGAGGCAGTCTGCACAGGATGCACATATGCCAATAAGAGACTGATCAATTGCAGACCTAAACAACAATGGGAAGATACAAACAAACAATACTAAGTAAATCTGACTGGTAACGTTTAACTATCAGAACAATTGGGTTGATGTCCATTGGTACAATTTCAATTTTAATCGTTTCATGATACAGTTTGATGATCATTTAATGACACCGATAACAACTGTTTCACTCTCAACACTGTCAAACTTTACCAGTCACTATCTATCTATAATTAGTACTTTAGTAATATTTCGTAGTGTATCCTTAATGAGATGAGCTTTGAAGCTTAGTTGAAGGTAATTTGTGGAGATTGGTTTAATTTTTAGGTCATAAGATCTGAATTTATCAAGTGAGTGTGTATTATTGTTGAGCCCTATACTAAGACGAAACTACTGTCCAGTGATCCTTGTATTACAATCGTATTCCAAATGAAATCATTTCAATCGGTGATACTTTGGTGATATTCAACTCAATGAATGTGTAATGATGTGCATTTTCAAATATGTATAGCACTGTTCCTCTCATATTTGAAAAAAATCGAATTATTGAATAGAACAGGAGAAACGATTGAAAGTATACAACATAAGATGATTAAACAAAATAATCTAATCCATGAATAATTGAATAAATCAATATGTGAGTAGCACAAATTTTCTATGTTAGTCGATTCTTATCCTATGGTTTATTTAAGAATTCTTAGTGGTATATAATCACATGGATTATGATGATAAAATGTAATTCGAATATATTTAATTATGTATTTTAAACAAACTGACAACTCATTTGACTGCTATATTATATATACTTAATTATCTTCTTCAAAATCATTGTATTGTTTGTCATTTTTCCCTAAATAGATCTATTTATACTTTGAATATAAAATATGTATTATATGTGTAGTACCGTATAGATAATGTAAACCACCAGCGTAGATGATCTATGTCGAATGATTGGGGGCCTACTAAAGTAAAACGGGAATGATGTGACGAACCAGTTAACGTCGAAGTCACACCTCGTGTTCAACACCTTACACAGATTAACCCATTGACGTATCAAGTTACTATAGATGCTTTGAAGACTATACAACACAAAGGACGTTATTACAGAAATATATTAGTTAAAGTAGATACAAGCGAAGATAAGACCACCGCTGAATAGGCCAGTCCATGGCGTACGATCAACTAACGCGCATTGGTCGTCTTTGATCTTGAGAGGGATCGATGATCGGTTTGATATTCATTGACCAAACTGCTGGGTGATTCGACTAGGTCTTGGTCGCTTTGGCCTGAAAATAGTATGGCATTTCTACTACGTTTTTTCTTTCACATTTTCAAACATCTTCATTTCAAGCAGTCATACATCATATAGATTAATTACTGAAATTTCTACTCCATTTAAATAGTAATCTCAAATGTATTAGATAATTTTTAATTAAAAATGTTAAATAAAATCTAGAGATCTTTTCTTCACGTTCACATTTACTTGAGATTCAGATACATTTTAGGTTAATTCAAAATGTTTATTTGAATAATTGATCTTTTGTTCCCAGAATAATGTGTTCAACAACAGATAGTACATATTACTTACTTACACCTGCTACCCCTTGTGGGCCGCCGACCAGCACTCTCTATCCGATTCTGTGCTGGGCAATCCTTCCCAGTTCTTTCCTATTACTATTCATCCTTTTTATATCTGCTTCCAATTCTTGATACACTGTGTTATTTCACCTTCCTCTTTTCCGTTTCCCTACTGGACTCCAAGTTGTTGCTTATCTCATGATGTAGTTTGGTGATTTCCTCAATATGTGTCCTATCCACACATTATAAAGTAGATGAAAGAAAAGGCACTATGCTTTACTGACTGATACTCCAATTATAGAATTGTTATCATTTCTATTTTAAAATAATATAATTTGAAAATCCGTTTGTATTCTGATTACATCTATTTCATTCGTAATATATAAAGGCGTTAGTGAAGTTTGTTTATATCATTGACTAATATAATACATAAAAGGTTATGATTAAATCATTCTTTAAATATTGAATGCATAAAATTCAAATAGTTTTGTTATACATTTTTCAATACATAGAAATTTATGCAATTCAAATAACCCATAGTGTCATTGAATAAGAAAAAGAGAATTCACCGAAGAAAATTTATCTGACCCATAAACGATTTTCTTCCTTAGCCCTTGATGATTAGTACGTAACCTCATTTGTTATTTATCCTCGAATCCATTTTGATGATGCAATTTTTACTATCCTCCTATAGACATACATTTTCCATATAACTATATATACAAATTGTCTTCAGTGAGTTCCTATCTCATAACAGATCTGGTTGAAATTCACTGGTAACGACTTCTCACTAGAACTCCAGGAGTATCTCCTGAAGTCAGTCACTAGTGAGCAGATACAAATGTATAGCTTAAGTAAATGATTAAAATGATTAAGTGATTAAAACAAAATTTTGACTAGAAAAACAATTCTCAAAATCTTAATTTAAACTAATCCCATATTTATTGTTTTTAACGTAAAATCATCAATAATTAATGTTTATTTAAACTGAGGATTCATTTTTGTGTTTAACTTTAGAGTTTTCTCAATTTCTCTAATCATAATAATATTTAAATACACAAAATTTGTCTGTCTGACATAAAATAGAATAAGGTTAAATCTTACACTTTCATTTGTAAATTTGTTTTAAACATACTTTATATCTGGATAATTCATTTCTTCTTAATTGTAGCTAATGAAATATTCTTGTAGTGATCAATCGAATGCATTTAACACAAAATTACAGGACTTGTTAACAAAATCTAACGATAAAATAGTAAATACGTAATTTGCAAAATGTTCATCAATTGTCTCACAATGACTCAGACTTCATTGTTCTTGCATTTTCATACAAATCGCATTTTGTTTCCATTCTTTACTGTTCGATTCTCTTGTCTCTCTGCTACCAGACTTTCTGTTCCTGACTAACGTCATATACTATTTATGTCAACATAAGTAGCACACACCACACTCATCCCCTCTTTTAAAAAAGTCGTTCTTGAAGTGGTTCATGCAACGACAACCGACATCCACCCAGGACCTGAGACGCTTAACACCCATGCTCCACCGGTCTGCTGAACCATCTACATCCGATGTCCACCCAGCAGCCGCACATCCCACCGTTCCTCTCCATCGACGGCACTCGCTACAGCAAACGCCACCCCCTCCAGAACACTCCACTCGACGCCACCCCTCCGCACCAGACGGCCCCAACCTGCACCTAAGCTCCAGACTAACAATGGCGTTCGCAGAGCAGCACCCCTCCCCTCCTGGTTGGCAGCGACACCAAATGCAGTGAACAGAACACGGATGGTAACAATGGAATGTATTTGACACAAAATTACAGGACATTTTAATAAAATCTAACAATCATAAAGTAAATACTTAATTTGCAAAATGTCCATCAATTGTCTCAAAATGACTCAGACTTCATTGTTCTTACATTTTCATACAAATTGCATTCAGTTTCCATTCTTTACTGTTTGATCCTCTTGTCTCTCTGCTGCCAGACCTTCTGTTCACGACTAATATCATATACTACTTATATCAATATAAGTAGCACACACCAGTCTCTCATATAATTATGATTTCAATGAACTTACAAGTTAATTAATAAAACAATACTTTTGAATATATTTTAAGTATTAACTAGTCTAGGTGACTTGAGATTACAATATTGGCCGCATTGCAACTTAGTTGATAGGATTTGATCTGCACTACACAGTGATCAATCAATTGTAAATACATTTCAATTATTGCAACTTAGTTGATAGGATTTGATCTGCACTACACAGTGATCAATCAATTGTAAATACATTTCAATTATTGCAACTTAGTTGATAGGATTTGATCTGCACTACACAGTGATCAATCAATTGTAAATACATTTCAATTCTATAAGGTATCAGTTGTAGCACAAATAGCTCAGTGGTAACATCTCTGACTATGACAATGGATTAAATTTGTCAGGATATATCAGTTCCTTCAAGATTATATGTACATCTTACTGACAATTGTCAAGGAGCATGAAAACTAAGTTCAGAGTTTCCTGTTAACTAACTTCAACCATATGTATATGGATAACACTTTTTCATGATTATTAGTTATATTCTTAAACAAAAAATTAAGTTTGTACGATTAGATGTTGGAATTAGTGTTATGTTAGATTTTTTCTGAAATTGGTCACATTACACATAATGAATATGATTATGTACTCATCAAATACAATTCAATAATAATCTCATTAATGATTAATTACATGTACATGTTCATTTTTTTACATTTATTTTCAAGTTGTTACGACTGTTGGTAATTAATCATTAAACAAGTTGTTGGGGTGATCCAGAAGATTGATTGCAAAAGACAAGAAAGCATCAGAAAACACTAAAAAGTGTTTCATGCAATCAGCGTTCACTTGAAGTTTTTGCCAAAAATATCAAGAAAGTGAAATTTGACATGCAGAGGCTCTGATTGGCTGGCTGCAACACTGCTACTATGTTTAGTAGCATTGCAGAATCTTCTAGCAACCCAAGGGCATTTAAAATATTATAAAAACCTTGTATTTTCTGTATTAAAATGAACTTTGCAGTAAACTACTTCTCGTATACTTTGAGTCTTCGCTCTCGTGTTCAGGTCGCTGCATAGTTCTAGGTTGGGGGTTACAGAATAACTTAGGAGACGAATATAGCGTTCAATCCGCAAGAATTATCACAAGTGTCTATTCAAATTTAACCTAATTTAATGGTTACAAATTAAAATATGTATTTACTTAATTAATCAAAACTTTTTAGAAGATTATATCATTTTGTAAGCAAATAAATCTCATTACATTTTTTCTTTATAAATATGAGTAGTTACCAGTATTCAGAATGAAGTACCCATCTAGTACTTACTTGGATTATAATGATTGTCTTCTGAAGATCAGTTGTTGATGTAAACTATAAAACTAAATAAATTTATTAATGGTTATTATTTTCTGAAAAGATACTTAACAAAGATTTTCCAAGGTGTGATAAAAGTGTGAAGTAAATATAGTAACAGATTCATAAGACTTTAGAAGTTCAATATCTTTTAAGAACTATCATATATTGTGCATGGAGAACAATTGACAGACTCGTTCGAGGCAAAGACCGGTGTCAAGCAAGGTTACTTACTCTCTCCCTTTCTCTTTCTCCTGGTGATCAACTGGATCATGAAGACGTCAACATCTGAAGGGAAGCATGGGATGCAGTGGACAACTAGGATGCAGAAGGACGACCTGGCCCTTCTATCACACAAAACAACAAATGCAGGAGAAGACGACCAGTGTAGCAGCAGCCTCAGCAGCAGTAGGTCTCAATATACACAAAGGGAAAAGCACGATCCTCCGATACAACACAGCACGCAACAATCGACTCACACTTGACGGAGGAGATTTGGAAGATGTAAAAACCTTTACATATCTGGGCAGCATCATTGATGAACATGGTGGATCTGATGCAAATGTGAAGGTGCGGATCGGCAAAACAAGAGCAGCATATCTACAACTGAAGAATATATGGAACTCAAAGCAACTGTCAACCAACACCAAGGTCAGGATTTTCAATACAAATGTCAAGACAGTTCTACTGTATGGGGCGGAAACCTGGAGAACTACCACAGCTATCATCCAGAAGAATAAAAGTTTTTATTAACAGCTGTCTACGTAAAATACTTCGGATCCGTTGGTCAAACATTATCAGCGACAACCTACAATGGGAGAGAACAAACCAGATCCCACTAGAGGAAGAAATCAGGAAGACTGGCTGTAAGTGGTTAGGGCACATATTGAGGAAATCAGTCAACTGTGTCATAAGGCGAACCTTCACATGGAATCCTCAAGGTTGAAGGAGGAGAGGAAGACTAATGAACACATTACGTCGAGAAATGGAGACTGATATGAGTGGAATGAACAAGAATTGGATTGAACTAGAAAGGAGTGCTGAGGACAGAGTGGGTTGGAGAATGCTGGTCGGTGGCCTATGTTCCATTGTGGGTAACAGGCGTCAGTAAGCAAGTAAGTAAGTAATATGGTGCATATATTTATAGTATTTGGTAAAAATGCAGTATAAAACAGAGATGAATACTATTGAAAAGCTATCAACTAAATTCATTACAATTATTAATATATATATATTTTTGTTGTTGTCATATCTTAATGAGTAAGAAATTTGTATTTCTGACATTTCGTGACATAATATAAGCCACTTCTTCAGAGTATTATTTGAACTTGTGTTGATTTAGTGTTGGGTACTTAATTACTCTGAAGAATTGGTTTACATTAAGTCACGAAACGTCAGAAATACATTTTTTTACTACTCATTGGGATATATTAAAACTATATTTATTATTATACCTTTCTACTTAATGTTCAATTTGTTTGAATTTATCAAGTCTAACTATAGTATTGATACCAACATTATAATTATTATTACAAATTAGTTCTTAAATATATGTCAACTTATAAAACAGTTAATGGATTAGTAATTGACTTTTTCATTAATTTATTACTTTACTCAATATAAAAATAGTTCCTTTCCACTTATGTTTCGAGTATCATATATTTTTGTTTTTATGAGGTAAATTAAAAGATCGTTATGTTATATATACTCACAAATTTCCTAAATATATATGTATATATATTGAGACCATGAATCGATTGGTGTTAGACCACCATCGAAAACGTGGAAGCACTGGACGGCCGTTTTGTTCTAATATGGGACGATATATATATATATATATATATATATATATATATATATATATATTTGTAGAAATTTGTAAGTCTCACCAGTGACAGTCTTCAAGAGGTATCTTCTGAAGTCATAGTGAAAAGCCGTGACCAGTGGAGTTCAACCGGGTCAGTTGTGAGATAGTAACTCACTGTTGACAATGGTGGACGGCGGTGAAACTTCGTGGATTGAATGAATTTAGACATTAATACCGTTGGATAACGGCCGGCTCAGTGGTTTAGAGGTTAAGCGCCTGCGCGCGAGACTTATAAGCCCTGGGTTTGAATCTCGCGGGGCGGAATCGTGGATGTGCACTGATGAGGAGTCCTATACTAGGACGAAACGGCTGTCCAGAGCTTCTAGGTTTTCCATGATGGTCTAGCTTTAATTAATTCATGAATTCATCTATAGTTTATCGAAAAATTAGTTTGACAAATTAAACAATACCTGAGTAAATAAATTCAGTCAGATTTGATGCTAAATGCATTATAGTACAACAGGTATTAAAAATTGGGGGTTTTCGGTAATCCTGTTTTCTGAAATGACTATTTTCGAATAATGTATCATATAACTTAAATGATTTGTTATATTCAACTTATAAATTAACAGATTGTTATTTGTCGATGAATTAGCCTGATGGGATGATTTTGTATGTACTTGTCATTTCCTGATTGTTACATGTAGATATGACAAGATCTTAAAATAAAATAATGCACTGGGCATTTAAATGTCCAACTTCATAACATTATAATAGTGTTAAATTTTATAAGCAGAGATGGATGTAAGCTAGCAGCGGACACCAGGAATCGTGTTCCGTCCTATTTGGGACTCATCAACTAGATTTACCTACTTCAGGTTTGTTATGGATATGTTAATGATTAAAACTGCTTCAGTTGATAGATAATCCAATTCTACGTACCTATAAATATGTATATACAATGAAACCAATAACGCTTGTTGTGTTTATGAACATTTTACCTTTCATAGTAAAAAATCCTAAGTACTGATATCATAAAATAAGTAGAACGCTATACTACTGGGCGATTTCCATTTTACTCCAGTACATATAATTGAAAAGCTCTTTAAATCTATGAAAACAGTTTGTATGCAATTATCTAACCTTCTAAGAATGTAAAAATGGTATTTAATGTGTTTACAGCTGAACGTATTATTGCATCATTTAATAATTTTCACATTGAGAAACTTTTTTCAATTATATAAAAACAATGAATGTTCTTTTCTTGGAGAATGCTAATTTTTTGGAAATATAACACTGTTTATAATTCACTTGAATCAAATGAGACATTATTTTAGCGATTTAGGAATATTGCTTACGTCTACATCGAAAATGCTTCATTCATTTATCAAAGTGGACCATATATACATACACATATATATGTAGGTATGTGAATGATTTGTTCATACATGAACAATAAAAATTATTCGAATTTATCATTAAACACATTAATAATTAAAATCAATATTTCAAAGTTCTTTTTCGCGAAACGTTTCGAAATCAATCGTCAAGCATCATTGAAAATGTGACTGAGTATTCTGTCAAAGTTGATAAATGTAATTCTGTAGATTATAAATTATTTTTTTATTAAGTTTGTAAATTCAATTTATCAGTAAAAGGGTTGTTAAGATTATTAAGTTTGTGATTGAGATCATGAAACGATTTGTTGTTAGACCACCGTCAGAAACCTGGGAAGCATTGGACGGCCGTTTCGTCCTATTGTGGGACTCTTCAACAATACGCATCCACGATTACGTTCGCTAGATTAGAACTGCCTAGGAGTCCCACAATAGAACAAAGCGGCCGTTTAGTGCTTCCAGGTTTCTGACGGTGGTCTAACATCAATCGGTTCATGATCTCAATCAATAAATTCAATTTATGTTTAAACCAAAATATAAAAGGATGTAAATGAATAGTTTTTAACGTTTTAATATAATCTGTTTTTTATGATCAAGGATACAAAATTATAGATCAAAATAAAGGAAATTATAAGAAAAAGGAATATGAATTATTTTACTTTCGAAAATTATTCAACTTTCAATAATCCACTCTTTGTACTACATCAAGAATAATGAAATAATGGTACATATAAATTTATTCTGTAAATAACTAGTGGGTGGTATTTTATTAATTTATTATAGATTTAAAAACAAAAATGGTTACTTTTAGAAGTAAAATAAAAGAATATTTGAAAGATTAATTTGATTAGATTAATAACGGTAAAATGCTTTGTTCATCATCTTTATAAAAATTATGTTGATTTTGATTTTGATTGGATGATAATCTATAAATAATTTCCCAATGTAGACCAAATATGTTTGAATATTATTTAAGTTAGGATTACAATGTTCACTCTGAAATTGATCAATATTTATCTGTTCCGATAAACAGAATGAATGGTAACTTTGAGATCCTTTTATGAACCAATGTTAAATGTATATTTTTATCGTATAAGTGTTAAATAACTAAACTATTCATATTCATATTCCTCTTATTATAAACTTTATTTTGACCTATGAACCATTATTATATGTTTTACCATTCTTGAATTATGCCCTGTCTATTAGTATATAAACTCAGTATGTTTGAAATATAAGGATTTAAATTGCAGAGGCTGAGACTGGTGTTCTGGACTTAACTGGCTGGGCTAGGTGGAAAGCAGGAACAATCAGAACTCTAGGCTGCTCGCACTTGTTTTACGTGTCCTTGATCCGATCGATAATTTGCTGCTTCTGTTGGCGGCTTTGGTCCATAAAATTATCTACCTAATCTTAAAAGCCATAACAAATAATCGCTGAGTAATATTTATAATAGTGATTTGTAAAATGACATCACATGACATGACTTTAATTACCTGAATACATTCAATAGCTTTTTATTGATCGATATGTACTTTATAAGCAAAGATGGATAGTAGCTGGTAGTGGAATCCAGTTTGACATGCATTTCGTCCTATTTGGGACTCGTCAGCCAGATGTACCTGCATCTCAGAGTTAATGTTCACTCTGTGACCCGAACCCATTGATAGCCACTAACCATTTTTGCATATAATGCTTGTGACGTAAGACAATATCGAGGCAGTTCGCACAGTAAGCACATGTGCTAACAAGGGACTGATCATTTGTAGACTTAAACAACAATGGGAAGATACAAGCAAACAATACCAAGTGTATTCGACATGTACTTTGTTACCTGAAATATAATTTATTTCTTGAAAGATTGTTTTGCATTAAAGTTCATGGCATAATATTGATTTTTGTCAAAAGTGTCAATTGTTTGTAATTAGTTCACAATTTAAAAAAACAACACATGTGACAGTGTTGAATGTAAGGCTGAATGAACTAATATAGGAATTAATGAAATATGAACTTTATGGTATTCAACTATCAAAAAGAATCAATTTTTATTATTATTTTGTATACCATATTCACCATAAACTTTGGAAACAACGCCTGGGAAAAAGAGAAGTGTTACATTGTTAGAACATTTTTCTAAAGTACCACCATGTCTTTCAGTAATTTGAATCAAGTTGAGACTATATGAATTCCATCAACTTTAATTAAACATCTTATGAACACTAGAACAAATATGCCACATTCAAAGGCGATCAGTTAATGTATGTTCATAGGGTGACCTAGTTTATAAGATTTGATAGACAATTAAAAGTCACAATACAGGCCCATTTTGAATCTTTTATGAAGTAGAAAAAAGAAGTGACTGAATTTAGATATTTGATTTCAGAAGTTAGAAAATTTTTAACGTGATTAACGGTTCATAATAGTTTAAAAATATGTTAGAGTAAAATGTGGTGTATAGAACATGATTCAACAGTAAAATCAATATAAGATCTTGTTAATGACTATCACTATGATTAATCTTTACATATTTATCTGCATTGGCAAACTTGATGACTGAAATAATTTCAGGCTTTTTGAGGTGTAACTAATGAAACAATATTCACTTGGAATTGTTTTAATTGATGTTTAGGACTGAAATTAATCAGTCTCTTACTGGCATATGTGTATCCTGTGCGGATTGCCTCGATATTGCCTTAATTTACAAGCATTATAAACAAAGATGGATAGTGGCTAGGAGTGGAATCCAGTTTGACTCGCGTTTGTCTTATTTTGGACTCGTCAAGTAGATGGACCTGCATCCTGTGATTGATGTTCACTCTTGGATTCGAACCCAGCCCGTTTTCTTCAAACGCCATCGAGTTATCCACTTAGTTACTGGGTCGAGGATATACGCACAGTATGCACATATGCCAATAAGAGACTGATCAATTTCAGTTCTAAATATCAATGGGACGATTCAAGTAAAACAATACCAAGTGAATTAATCTTCACCCCATTGCACAAGCAAGTGGCTATCAGGACTCAGTAGCTAAGAAATAAAACTTCTATTTTGATATCATAGAAGAGCATGCAAACTATATACATGGTCAGACTTAAATTTTGTTTAAGAAGTAAAACGATTAATCTTCTTCCCGTTTATGTAAAGTGGAATTCTAAGAAAATCATTTCACAAGTAGTATACTCAATTTAATACTTTTTTGTGTGCATAGCATCCGATATTCCATAGGATATAAAGTCTGAGTAATTCTTGTTTATGAATTGGCAACATTCGTTTTGAAGATAAACTTAGCTTTCAGTAAATTTAATCGTCCAACCAGAAGAACCTGTTCTAAGTAACACGGTTTGCCAATATTGTTTTAGAATTATGGAATAGCACAAGGTAGTATTGAGGTTATTACCTGAAGCGTAATGAAGTTGTGCCAGCCGTAAGCGAGTGAGAAGTTTCAAGGTCATGGCACCCATTTTAATACTCAGTGCTCACGTACAATCGGTTTACAGTGGATTTCTAGGAGGACTTTAAGTTTAGAGGCTACAGCAGGTGAGATCGCTGAGGAGTTCCTTTGTTTGTGACTGCAGTGTTCAAATGACTTCTGGACACTGTGTAGACTATTGTGGCAATGCTATATTTCGTTGTAATATATGTTAGAAGAAAACGTCTGCTAGAACGGGGACGTTTTTCGCTCGATCCTGATTGACACTAAGACAGACTATTACATTTGTTGTAAACTGAATGATAAAAGCATCAATAACACTAGATGAAACATTTTTAGATGATGCTGGAGCTCTGGCAGTTCAATGGTATGAGTAATGTCGAGATATATGAGTAGTGAAAATGATAATCTTGCATCGGTCGGTTGGAGGAATCGGGAGGATCATTGTGATCGACAAAACAGTAGTAAGAAAACAAAAATTGAATAGAGAAAGACGTGTTAAAGAAGACGGGGTAAGTAGCACTTCCTTAAGTATGCTTAGTAGGTCCCTGGTATAAATGATAGATCATTTCAAATGCGACACCTCTAGCGCGTGAGAAACCGAGAAGTTACAATGATAATACCAATTATACGAGAGTATGTGCAGCCGGGTACCGCAAAGTACACTGATGACTGGAGAGCATATTGATGTCTGTCTAGGCTTGGTTATGTGTATCGTATAGTCGTTCAAAGGCGACATTCTGTAGACAAACACGGGAGTGCACATAAATAATAGAAAAACAATGTGGTCAAGGATGACAGAAATTTTGCGACCTTATCATGGCTCCAGTGGTCGACAATAATGGAGTCACATGGATGATTCCTTATACTGTATGCATTACGATTTCAGAAATACAGAACCTCCTTCTAACCTTGAAAAGTTTCTAAAATATGTTAAAGAAGTGTAAACACTATTTTTTCGGTTTTTCTACAATAAATTCGTGCTCGACCGTCTTCTGATTAGTTGAAATTTCTCGGCCATAAATTTTCTCTCATCGCTTTGATGGACATTAATGAATAGTGAGAAAAGTTTACTAAAAGTAAGAATTTGAATATTCATCCAGTTGATCATTCTTAGAGATATAAAACATCACATCCCTTTTGTTAGTGCTAGTAATTAAAAGAGAAGACAAAGTTAATAGGAAAAGTGTTTTTTCATTTGTACCGTAAGTCTTGAAGCAATTAATGTGTAGGTTAGTGAAATTAATGATCACATAAACAAAAATCGTTAACCAAACCTGTACGAAAGGAAGAGATGGCCTAGAATAGTAATGAAAAAAAAGTTACCACACCAGGTTTTTTTCTTATTTAAAAAAAGGAATTAATCTTATCAACATAGCTTGAATGTAACAACAAATCGATTTTGAATCCTTAAAGAATAACCCTACATTTAAGATATAAAACTTCTTAGAAATCTAAAAATGTCGATTCAGTAACTTGATGGAGTTATATGTTTTACTAAATAAATAAAAAGAATTATTCATCGGTTTATCGGTTACAATCTTATCTAATTCCAAAAGTATTGAATTCAGTGACATTTCTGTTTTATTTATTATGGATATTCAAAATTGATTTAGTATACAGACGAAACATAAGTAACTTTATATTAGAACATATTGTATCGGAATATGACAAACTAAATTCGTTCGAACTACTTTTTCTTTTTCCTTTTAAAAGACATTTTAGTAAGTAACATGAACGACAATTAATATTTAGTAAGAAAAAAAAGTCATAAACTTACGAATTTCATGGGAAACGTTTCTAGATCGTTTTAAGAAGATCATTAAAGAAAAAAAAGGTGATGTTTTGATCTCAACTATAAACAGCATATTTTTCAAAATGTTATTATATATCAGAAGAAGTTTTGTGGAGATTTTAGTAATTTAAACAGTTGAGATCATGAGTCAATTGAAGCTAGATCATCAAGGAAAACCTGGAAGCACTGGATGGCCGTTTCGTCTTAACCAACATATGCTCACTAGTGACTGACTTCAAGATATACATCCTGGAGTTCTAGTGAGAAGCAGTGACCAATGGAGTTCAACCGAGTCAGTTGTGAGATAGTAACTTACTGATGACAATGGTGGATGTGTCGCTCGATTTCGTGGATTAGTTGAAGTTGGACATTAACACCGTCGAATGCCGGCACAGTGGTCTAGTTGGTTAGGCACCTGGCACCAGACTGATAGATCCTGGGTTCGAACCTCGCGGAGTATGGGGTCGTGGATGCGCACTGCTGAGGAGTCCTACAGTAGGATGAAACAGCCTTGAAGTGCTTCCAGGTTTTCCATGGTGATCTAGCTGCAATAAAATAATCGATAGCAACTTGTAATGACATCGGTTGTGAAATATTCCGTTAGCGAACTTCCGTATCTACATGTAATTTGATAGTGTTCAACTAAGGAGTACGCAGACATATTGTAATTAAATTCTGAAGATCTAGGACGAAAAATTCAAACTACTACTAATATAATTTAACATCAAAATTGTTGTCTTTTTGCATTTTCTAGATGTAGTGTTCAAAATAATAATTACTGGATCCGAGCTTTAGTATAGTTATCCATATTGTGATATAGATATATATCAAATTGAAGGGTCCTGAATAGTAACAAACTCGCTTTTTAGAATTTCAATGCAAGCTAGCATCCAAAATCTTCACAAATCTGTAATCATCAGAAAGGGGTTTTGTTCAGATTTTAGTGATTGCAAAAGTTGAAATCATGAGTCAATTGAAGTTAGACCACCATGAAAAACCTGGAAGCACTCTACGGTCGTTTTTTCCTAGTATAGGACTCCTCAGAAGTGCACACTCACGACCACGCCTCTCGGGATAGGCCCTGGGTTCGAATTTCGCGGATGAGCGGGGTCGTGGATGCGCACTACTAGGGAGTCCCACAATAGAACGAAACGACCTTCCAGTGCTCCCAGGTTTTTCATGGTGGTCTAGCTTCAATTGACTCATGATTTCAACTACTGAAATTACTATAATCTCCACAAAACCCCTTTTGATACAAAAAAATCAATACAGTTCATGTCAAATAGAATAGATAAAAACATAATTTGATTCGGAAAATTCAATTATCATACTTATTGATTCATCAGTTTGATAGTTTCAATGATTGTTAAGTATAACAAAGTGGAAATCGTAGTATACGAAGTTGTGTCTTCATTACACTTATACCGTTTTCACCTCAGTAGTTTGTATTTCAATGTTTAATAAGAATTGACCTGTATAATACATAGTGGAAACACATTGAAATAAATATTATATAGCTGAAGTTATTCAATAGAGAACATTTTACCTTCGTTTTGTTCTGGCTTCCAGTTGTCTTAAGGGCATACTTTTAATCTTAAGTAAACTGTTGCTCCCTATCTCTAATCATAATTCATTCAATGTCTAATCATTCATACTGAAGATCAAATTACGAAAAATGTTCTATGAAATTCAATCAGTACTCAATAGATGAGATAAATATGAAATTAGTTACCACCCCGTGACCAATCAGTTGTGAAGTCACTTTAGGTAAATTTTTAAGTTGATGGAAATCTTCATTAGTATTTTTTAAACTGACCATTTCATTAGTACCTTTAAATTAACACTAATCAATCTATTTTGTTAATCAATAATCACGAATATTTAATCGATTCATAAACTTTGACCCACATTTATATTTAAGGTATTCTTATTTGTGTAATTAGTCTTAACAATCAACCAAATGACTCCATGAATTGTTTGTATTTCGTTTTATTATCATGCTAATTAACAATTCACAATTATATACGTGAAATGTTTTTGTTAAAGTACTACTATGAGAACACAAATAACCAAGATGACGTATTAAAAAGATTATAATACTAGATTACGTAATAAGAATAAGGTATATTGGCCGTAGCCAGCTCTCTCTTTCAACTCGGACACGAGAACATGCCACAGTTTGGTTTTACAAGGGGCAAAGGAAAGCAATTAGGAGTTTTATACTTGAACACCTAATCATGCTACGGATCCACAGTTTGATTTTAAGGTTGTTTATATGATTCGTTCAAATTTACCTAGATTTCTTCGTATCTAACTACTAAAAATAGCCGAAGATCTTACCATCCATGAGCTCAAACAAGAACTATGCGTACAAAAGAAGTAAATCTTATCGTTATCGTTACTTTGGCCTTAATATTATTTCTATTATTATTATTACTATTATTATTATTACTGCTTCCCCTCAACTTATGTCATATATTCTCATTATTTTATTCATAAACACTCATCATATCACTTTATTTATTTTTACACCTCCATGACTTTTAATTATTATAACAAAAACAGTTTAATCATCTTATTATATTCACTAAATTATTCGTATTACGTAATCTAATATTGTAATCTTTCTATTACGTCATCTTGGTTATTTGTGTTCATATTTTCTCACGGAATTAGTACTTTAACCAAGAAATTCACAATTTATTTGATAACTCTTACATTCAAATGTAAAGTTGTCAATTACTTTGGAGAGATGTTGTAAGGTTAACTGATATAAAACACTCATTGGCTTAAGTTGTTTCTATATACCAGTGTAAGAGATTATTAGCTTAAAATTATTACTGTCAATATTGTATTTCGTTACTTGTAAATAATTAAAATGATTCTATTTTCTAAAATAATAATCTAATACATTCTATTATAAGATTATTAAAACAAAATATTGCATTCACCTGGTATTGTTTGGCTTGTATCTTCCGATTGAGGTTTAAGACTGAAATTGATCAGTCTGTTATTGGCATATATGCATACTGTGCATATGCCTCGATATTGCCTTAATTCACAAACTTTTTGTAAGCAATAAAGGATAACGCGTTGGCGTTCGAAGCGAATGGTACTAGGTTCGAATCCCAGAGTGGACATCAACTCTGAGATGCAGGTACATCCAGCTGACGAGTCCCAACTAGGACGAAACGCCCTTCCTGGATTCCACTGCTAGCCACTATCCATTATTGCTTACAAAATATTGCATTAATTAACTGATACAGAATTAAACAGTTTATATGAATATTTGTGAAGGTTTAACCGAGTAGCTTGATAGAAATTAGATACTAACTATAAAAAAAGATATTAGATGGAAAAACTTATCATTTGAAAGATTTTTCAACAGTTAAAATTTCAATGAATTCAATATTATTCATTTATTAATTTAATCCGAAGTTGTTCAGGAAAACTGTTAAAATCACAAATGTTGAAGTTAATTTATTTTCAATCAATGGGATGTTTTCTGAAACACAATTAAACTATATTCCACTGCTAACCACTATCCATCTTTGTTTATAAAGCTTGTTACTTAAGGCATTATCGAGGAAATCCACACAGGATGCACATATGCTAATAAGAGACTGACCAATTGTAGTCTTAAAAAACGATGAGAATATACAAGCAAACGATACCAGAAGAATTAAACTGTGTAATGAGATTTATTGCTAGAACGTTTAAGAAAACATAATAGTTATCCGTATTTCTTAGATTCAGCATTGAAATATTATTCAGGTTAAGTTTAGATTCATTCGTGTTAACTATTTTAAATGGTTTTCATTCATATAACTTTTTGGGTGAACATTCCTTTGTTTGGTATGAAATAAGAGTATTATCTAAACAAAGTTTGAGTTATCAATTATTTGCAATAGGTTTTTGTTATATCGTAGAGAAGATTGAACGACGGGTAACTTCTGAGAATTATTAATAGACTAATATTATATATAGTCCCATTGTATAATTGTTCAGTGACTAGATTATGTATATCTATATTCCTCTTATTATAAGTTTCATTTTAATCTATAGATTATTATTATACGATTTACTGTTCTTAAGTTATGTTCTGTTTGTTAATTACAGTTTCCGGTGTTCACAACCACTTTTTGGCTTGATCTTGTATAAATGTTACTTACTATTTTATGGTGTGATGCAGTCTGTTTGGCTGGTATATAAAAAGTGTGTTTGAAATAAATGATTCGCATAGTGGAAGCTGTTATTGGCGTTCTGGACTCAAGTGGACGGGCTAGGTAAGTGAAGGACAAATTACGACGCTAGTCTGTTCGTACCGGTCGAAGATCATTGGTTTAGCACAGTAATAAGATTGCATAAGTTGTATTGTGATTGGCGAATAAGTCACATTGTAATTAACCGGGCTAAAAGTCGCAACAGTTGTTTGAGATGATTCTTTATGAGGAACTTAAGTCATTAATGTATTTTGGAAATGCAGCAATATATGCAAGCCACACTTCTATACACGTATACCACATATCTACTAACATTAGCTAAACTAAAAACCAATTTTGAAAAGAAGATTTATTTATTAAGGCCAAAAAAGATTGATAATAGAAAATTTTAAAATATGTGTCAGTAAATTTACATTAATCCCAATGGAATTACAAATATAACACCTACAGGCTAATATAAAGTTTACACTTTTTATCATGAAAGAAAAGAAGAAAGAACTATAAGAATGTAAATCTAAATTTTTAATATAGAAATAAGAAAATATAATTACACTGGTTGAAATCATGAGCCAATTGAAGCTAGACCACCATGGAAAAGCTGGAAGCACTGGACGGCCGTTTTTTCCTAGTATGGAACTCCTCAGCAGTGCGCATCCACGATCCCACCTCGCGAGATTCGGATCAGGACCTATCAGTCTCACGTGCAAGCGTTTAACCAGTAGACCACTGGTCCGGCATCCAACAGTGTTAATGTTCAACTTCAACCAATCCAGTGGCTCAGTGGTCTAGTGCTTGAGCGCTCGTGTGTGAGACTGATAGGTCCTGGGTCCGAATCTTGCTAGGTGAGATCGTGAATGCACACTACTGAGGAGTCCCACAATAGAATGTAATGGCCGTTCAGTGCTTCCAGGTTTTCCATGATGGTCTAGCTTCAATTGACTCATGATCTCAACTAATGAATTTACTACAATCTACACAAAACCCCTTCTGAAAAAATAATTTGTTACTAAGCAATAACATCACCCCACATTAATTGATTTCAACTAGACAAATAGGTAAACTGGGGAATGATACAATGTTAATTTATATTTTAATCAGTAATTTTCCAGTATTGTATCATTTTGATTCAGTTAAAGTTAAACTCAAATTTCATAGATAGACGTTAGTTCTATACAATTTCTCTAAAATAAAAGATTTAACAATTAAAACAATAAAAATTGATGAAAACAATTTTGTAATCTGTAGAATAAATGAGAGAACTGATTAGTAATATGTCAGTAAATTAGGTTTTTATACTTGAGAAAATTAAATGTGTGGTGGTCAGTATTCAATACAATCCTTAAATTCGTAAACAGTTCGGCCTGATAACCGTTACTAGATAACGCTCCAATGATGTATTAATCAGAAGGTGAATACGAAGTGTCGATTAAGTTTAGTAGTGCACCACGCACAGATAACCAAAATTATAGGTATGCCAAGTAAGCGTGAGAGTGTAATGCCGAAAAGCAAACGAGCGAGCGAGTGTGTGTGCGAGTCGATAAACAGGATCAAAATATACATATATACACATATATACATAATTAAATGAATGAATCATCGAATCAGTTAAGCGACTAATAGTAAGACTAGCAGGATGAATATATGTTTAGGCAGTAAGCAATGCTCAAGAATACAATCCATACAAGTGCAACATTAATAAAGGTACAATGGTATAGATAAGTTGTTATTGTACGGATGACTCTGTTCGTTAAATAAGTTAACAAAAAGATTTAATCAAATTAAATGTGAACAAACTCAATTGCACATGAGTTGCTATCAATGTATGAATCTGTGAATAGTATATTACCGTTGATATTCAAGTGAATGACGTAGAGGTTTTGGTTGATTCACGAGTTATATTCTGTAGCGATGTTCATCTTGTGAAAATAAAATAAGTGTAATCTATAATTGCAGATTTTTAGAAAAAGGAATAAATAAAATGAACCCCCTTAATCAGAGGAAGACTAAACTGAGATATAAAAGTGATATCATTTTTATATCTAAGACTTAGTGTTTCAATGATTAGTAAACATCTTTGGATTTAATATCAAAACTAATGGTATTCTAGGTTTGATTTTTTTCTTAGTAGAATTCACAAATAACTATTTCAATGATTTAATTTGAGAATTTAAGGTCTTTTAGCAAGCAAAGAACATTTTAAGGGCTAAGGTTTAAGCTAATAGTCCTCATTTTTAACTTCAGTCAGTTATCATTATGAGGTTGTTGAGATTTTCAAAGGTCTTAACTCACGAACAAACAAAAGTTATACTTCCTGTGAACACCTGTGATCAGTGTCGGCCGTTTCTTCATTGTATGAGCCTCTTGAGAAGTGTTCATCCACGGCCCCACAGGTGATTCTCGTCTGTGCTTCCAGGTTTTCAATACCTGTTTAAAAATTTGCTCGGTTCGCTATTTTAATGAAAGTCAATCAGCTGGCATCACTGTTTTATTTGTTAATAGAATTTAAAAAACGTTTTACAGAAGTATTCATTAGTTATCACAATTTTATTCCTAAAATGAAAGGCGTTTGAAAATTATTCAACTTTAATATGTTTTATACTAATAACTTACTTAAGCTAAATTATTCATCTGTTTTATTCTTAGCAATTAATGCGGAGTATATTACTAGAATGAAAAAGATGTTCATTTCCCTTTGTATGGTTTTAATAACTCTCTAATAAAGAGTCAATCAGTAATGTGAATTATCTTTAAATAAATGTAACAAAGATATCAAAATTCACTGACGTTTACAATTTACTATCTATATTCTATACTAAAATGATGTAGATCTAATTAGTTTCCATGTACTTGAAGTTACATTCTAAGATAAAAGAAACAGCTAAAAAATCAAACGAAACATGTCAATATAAGGCTATGTAACTGAATGACAATTAATTCATTACAAGAATTGAATGTACTAAATTAGTTAACAAGAAAACATTCTTGGCTTCATTACAAATAATAATATTATCAGAAGGGGTTTTGTGGAGATTGTAGTAATTTCAACAATCGAGATCATGTATCAATTGAAGCTAGACCACCATGGAAAACCTGGAAGCACTGGAAAGCCGTTTCGTCCTATTGTAGGACTCCTCAGCAGTGCGCATTCACGACCCCGCCTCACGGGATCCGAACCCAGGATCTATCATTCTGGCTCCTGGAGTTTAACCATTTAGATCACTGAGCAGGCATCCAACGGTGTTAATGTCTAAATTAAACTTGTCCACGAAATTGAGCGACACATCCACCATTTTCATCAGTAAGTTACTATCTCAGAACTGACCCGGTTGAACTCGTGGATGTGTACTGCTGAGGAGTCTCAAAATCAAAAACGAAACGGCCGTCTAGTGCTCACAGGTTTTCCATGGTGGTCTAGCCCCAATTAACTCGTGATCTCAACTGTTGGAATGATAATATTATTTAATAATGTTCATCAACTTGTTATATACGGTCTGGAACTAGAACTGAATTTTCTAGTAAATGTTACGTCATCAGATAGGAGAAAATCAATAATTAAGCATTATGAAATCTGATAACACATTTACTAGACCAATGTTTTAAATCCTTTTTGCATTAGTTTGTTGTTATTGTTTTTTAAAAATGATTATACCAGAAAAACCATGGATATTATGTATGTTTGTGAGAATAAATACATTACTGATTGTTTAAAGTAGCTAATTGAATTTTTGTCTAAAAACAAAAACGAATTCACTTTGAAGATGCGTTTTCTTTCAGAATTGTTCACTTAAATTTTATGTTTGAGATTTAAAACATATCTACTTTACAAATGAATGTAATTTTTCCAAATGTAGTCTTGAGTAAACTTGAATTCGTAATACATCTATTTAGATTATGGTAGATAACTAAGCACGATGAATATGAGAATGATTGCTTAAGTATATGGTTTTTCTTTTTACTTAACTAAGTATTTCAAACTAAGAAATTCGGTACAGTGCAGATAGATAAACTTTGTGTTTGTCATTGCTAACTACAATGTAGTCATCTTAAATTACTATGATTAAACTAAGAACAAATGTCAGGCGAAAGTGTGTATCGGGGCATGACTATCTCTGTGATACAGAAAGTCCGTTGGGGGTTTTAACATGTTTGGATCTGAATTTGTTCAACATGCTTTAAAATTCATGAAAATTGCATATTCCGATAAAAAAAGGTTATATATAAGAGATATAGCAGAAAAAATCTTTTATTTTACTGTGCGTTGTAAATTTTGTTACAAACTGACTTCAGCTAAACATTGAACTGAAATTATGAGGTAATAAACATTTATTTCATTTTAGTTTAGGACTCGACAGTAGTGTGCAACCCCGATCCTTTTAGTAATCGACTGTAGACTTTTAGGTCTCTAGGTAAGTTCCCGAAAATTTAGTGAGAATTCATGATCGTTGGAGTTTAAAATGTCACCAGATCTAAAGGTTCTACGTTTTGTTCCTAATAAGATCATTGTAAAAATTTGGATATTCATTTCAAACATGGACAAAAAGCTGTCTGTTTTAAATCCAAACAGTTACCATTCATTGTTCTCATCTGGGCATAACAATATTTCATGTAATATGACATTATCAATTACAGACGTAATTGTATTTATCAGGTAGTAATAAACATATCCACTAAAATTTTGTACGTTTCCTCCCACGTATATTTTGGTATTCTAAACTAAATAGACTATATAGATGGTTAGATAATATGCATTATTAATCCTGAATAATCATTGAAACATTTTCAAAATGATTTTGATACTTTCCATTACATTCAACATATAGATAAATTTTAACAGATTGAAATCATGAGTCAGTTGAAGCTAGATCTGGAAGCACTGGACGGCCGTTTCGTCCTAGTATGGGACTCCTTAGCAGTGCGCATCCACGATCCCGAACCCCGCGGGATTCGAATCCAGGACCTACTGGCTTCGCGCGTGTAGTAGGTGACTCACCATGTTTATTCATTCAAGTATTCAAAGTTCCTCAATTTTATATTTCTTCAAATTATGCAATAAATTATTAAGTAATGAATCTATTTTATAAAAGTAGACCAGTTTATCTAGTTACAATATTGAAACTATTTAAAGTTTAATTATTATTTCAACTTTTTCATCAAAATGTCTCCAAAGTAAATACATGGCGACATTTATATATAAAACAAAAAAAAGAACATTTGGACATTTACATAGTAGAATATAGAAATGTCAGTTTTTAAAATGTTTAAGAAAACAATACATAAATCTAATGTCAACTGATTTTATTCACATATAAATCTTGATATTATATATAATTAACAATGAATGAAGTTGAATGAAATCATAAAGGAGTATATTTACTTATATAGACATGATACTACTCAAATCATAATATTTTCATTTCTACTTATATCATGACAAAATAAACAAAACAAACAAATTTTCTTCATATATAAAACAATCTATTCAAATATATAAAACGTATTCAACTTTTGACTAAATCATAAGTCCACTGTCTATAAAATTTTACTTAAACAAAACTTTCATTTTTGAATGAACAATAAAAGAGAGAAAAGAAAATGAAAAAAAAGAAAAAAATTAAAAAAAACTTATTTTAATCATCATATTGTCTTAGAAACTTATTTTGAATAGTTTTATGAAACAATATAGAAAAGATAATTTTTCAGCTTGAAAGAAAAAAAAAGAAAAAAAATTTTTCTTTTTGGTCAAAATAGATAAAAAACCTGAATCAATTTACACCCCCCTTCCCAAAAAAAGAGAAAATTGGCAACAATTTTTGTTTTATTGTTTCATTTTGATGATATTTACTTCTTGTGTTTTTTATTAAAATGAAACTTATTTAAAGATAGAAAGAATAGTTTTATATTATTAAGTGAATAAGGCATGACTTGAATAGAGACTTATCAAGAAGTTTCTTCTGTTTGTTATTGTAATAATTAGAATACATTTCATATACTTGACAGATTTAAAACATTCCTTTTCTTTTTTTTTGCTCGAATAACGTCCAAAAAGGAGAATGAATAAATTAAATATTCATAGTATAAATAATATAGCTTAGTAATGAATTTAGTACATAGTACTTGTTAATCAAGTTAATGATGAAGTTTGAATTGAAATTATGAAGTGATTAATGTTAGACCACCATAGAAGTACTGGATGACCATTTTGTCTCAATATGGAACATTTTGCAGTGTATATACACAACCTTGAACGTGGGACTCAAATCCAGGAAATTTAATCTCGTTCATGAACGCTTAAACTCTAGACCAAGGTGTTAATATCTATCTTCAACCGATCCACGATTTTGTGTGAACATTCTCTATTGTTTTTAGTGGGTAAATGATTCACATCCGATGGTCGCGGCTTTTCACTGATAATTATGAGCGGGATCGTGGATGTGCACTGCTGAGGAGTCCCACAATGGAACGAAACGGCCCTCTAGTGCTTCCAGGTTTTCAGTGGTGGTCTTACATCAACTGATTCATGATCTCAATCAAAAAACTTAATAATCTCCACAACCCCCATACTGACGATCAACATGTGCTTACTAGTGACTAGCTTCGTGAAGGAATTCTTGTAGTTCTTCTAGTGAGAAGCCGTGACCAGTGGAGCTAGTTCGTGTCGGGTAGAGACAGGTATCTACCTCAGTACAATGGAAGATGATCGCACAACTTCGTGGATTGGTTGAGCTTAGACATTAACACCATTGGATACCGGCCCAGTGGTCAAGTAGGTTAAGCGTTCGCGTGCGAGACTGAAAACCCTGGGTTCGAATCCTGCATGCGGATTCGTGGATGCGCACTGCTGAGGAATCTCCTCATTAGGACGAAACGGCCATCCAGGGCTGCCGGGTTTTCAATGGTGGTCTAACACCACTCGGTTCATCATCTCAATCAAAAATTATGAAGTTACTTAGTCATGAATAATCACAAATTAGTGGCGTTCTACATTCAGTAGCTCAGTGGATAATGAGTTGGGTGTTTAAAAACATTAGGTGGTCGGTTCGAGCTACAGTGAGATGATCAACATTGGGAGGTTTGTTTAGCTGATCATTATCAAATGGGAATAAATGTCAATCTTGAATTCTAGTGCTGGCCACGATTCAACTATTCCATAAAAACTAATGAATAATGTCTATAATAAGACAATTATTACAGGATATACGTATGCCAACTAATATTGGTTGAAATTCAGTATCTTATTATCAACAGTGACAAAACTCAAAATGTTTTCTGTGAACGATAGTCCTGACAAAGTTTTTGAATTAATAAGCTCTGAAGTTTGCTATATGTTAGTTCGGGTGTTTTCAAGAGTGACTATCTAGGACTTCTGTGGGTTTTCTAATAGAAAAAGTCTATTTAAACCACTGGAAATGTATTTGGTTATCATTTTAATTTTATTAAAATAAGGAGTGAATGAAGAAAAGTATGGAAAATTTGTTCTACAGAAATTGACTGACCAGTAGTCATTTCTCTTAATTACGAATATGAGTGCTGATCTGTATCTGCCTGAAGCATATTGATAATTGTTATATCACCTATTTATGTATAATTCATTTAATCAGAGGTGATTGTTTAGATAACTCATTTATAATTAAAATAAATGGTACAGTGACCAATACCTTGTGTATGTTAGTGTTAGGCCATACTGCAGTGAATGAGAACATAAGTGGAGAAAATCGAATGTATTTAAACACATTACAGAACATCTTAGTAAAATCTAAGAACCATACAGTGTATACTTAATTTGCAGTGTCAATCAATTATCTTAAACTTGACTATTTCTTTTGCAAATGTCAATCTGTCGTTTCAGAATTCATTGTTCCTGCATTTTCTGTTTCCGTTCTTTTCTCCTTGATCTTCTCGATCTTTTGCTGCCAGTTATTCTATTCTTGACTAGCTTTATATACTACTTATGTCTATATAAGTAGTAAACATCACAATAATATATGACCTAATTTAATAAAATTTTACGAAGAAACGATCAATTCGAAATTGATGTCAGCGTTCTGTTTAAATACGCCACATTGATCTTTATCATACAATTTAATAGGAAAATCACAAAACTTGGCTTATCTTCAAGATGAAAAAAGATTAAGAAATAGAATTTAATGAATGAATGTGATATTTCACTTATTGATTTTCTTCGAAAAAAAAAACTGTGGTCAATAGGGTTGCCGAACTATACGGATACAATCTTGGGTATAATTCGTATACAAATAGTCAACTTTAAATAACATCATAGTTACGTAATAAAATGTGATTACAAGAGATAAAATCAATTTATGTAAGAACTTGTTACTATTTGAATAAACTACAACGTTTAAGATTATTAACTGATTTACTCGCTTGTTATTATTATTATTATTTTTCCGTTTCCTTCATATTTAAGTGAAGTTCAAATGTATCGTGAGCTTTGTTGTTTTCCACTTTCATTCATTCAATGTCAATCATTATTTAAACAAAAGATGTAACTCTTAGATAATTTACAAAATTTTTTTTGTTATTCTGTTCTTTTTTTTCTTTTCTTTAAAATATTCTATTCTGAATATGACAGATTGATTTACCTAATTCTAACTGTTTACACTGTGTGTTTTGTAACGTGAAGTTTTGGCTTAATTCAGGTTCATGTTATAACAAAAAATATTTTGTATTAAGATTCTTGATATTTTGAAGGATCCTTCAATTTCTGTTCTGATTACTTTCAAGTTTTGTGAATATTTCAAATTGTGCTTTTATGATATTGAATTAGTCATGTATAACTATAAATGTATGTTACTGTAGTATGTATTTGGACATTTTTGAACAAAGCTTATATTCCGTGTAAGAACTGTGAATCTTCAACGGATATACGGCAATAGTTTCTTTATTTCCTATTTTGTCTGTCGTTTAGTGGAACAAACTGAAGCTATCTGCTAACACGTGAATTTAAGCATGAAAGACATCTTACAATATCTAATCTAGTGCTATGAAGTAAGCTGTAAACTGCTTAATGCCTAAGAAACCAGGTGGCTGAAGATCTTTGACAGTTGACTATTAATATAAATACTCATGTAAAGGGTTTTATAAATCTTTACCACTAAAATATATCACTGGACAACGGGGCGGACAATATCACAAAAGTTCACTACGGCTTTTTTTCAGGATACCGACAAACTCAACAAATTCAAGATAGTCCTCAGCAATAAGTTCCAGACCTTTCGTGATCTACTCAGTGGAGAAGGAACTACTATGGAGAGCAACTGGAAGAGGATCAAACAAGCGATCACTTCAACATGCCATGAGGTTCTGGGCCACAAGAAGCACCATCACAAGCAGTGGATCACTGTTGATACACTGGATAAGATTCAAGAAAGGAGGAACAAGAAAGCAGCAATCAATACCAGCCGAATAAGAGCAGGAAAAACCAAGGCACAAGCTGAATACACAGAAGTAAATAAGCAAGTGAAGAGGAGCATCAGAACCGACAAACGTAAATGTGTGGAGGATTTAGCAATGATGGCGGAAAAGGCTGGAAAAAAAGGAAACATGAGACAACTGTATGACATAACAAAGAAACTCTTTGGAAATCGCCGCAAATCAGAACGATCAGTGAAAGGCAAGGAAGGCGAGGTAATCACCAACATTGAAGAGCAACAAAACAGGTGGGTAGAACACTTCAAGGAACTCTTGAACCGACCAGCCCCACTGAACCCACCCAATATCGAAGCAGCACCCACGAACCTCCCAATCGATGTTGGCCCACCAACAATTGAAGAGATAAGCATGGCCATCAGGCAAATCAAGAGTGGCAAAGCAGCAAGACCAGACAACATTCCAGCAGAGGCACTAAAAGCAGACGTAGCGGTAACTGCAAAGATACTCCACATTCTCTTCAATAAGATTTGGGATGAGGAACAAGTACCAAAAGACTGGAAAGAAGGACTTCTGATCAAAATACCGAAGAAAGGCGATCTCAGCAACTGTGATAACTACAGGGGCATTACTCTTCTCTCAATACCAGGAAAAGTCTTCAACAGGGTATTGTTAAACAGAATGAAGGACTCCGTAGACGCCCAACTTCGTGACCAACAGTCAGGATTCCGTAAGGATAGATCGTGTACAGATGAAATTGCAACTCTACGGATCATTGTGGAACAATCAATTGAATGGAATTCATCACTCTACATCAACTTCATTGACTACGAAAAAGCATTTGATAGCGTGGACAGGACAACACTATGGAAGCTTCTTCGACACTACGGCGTGCCTCAGAATATAGTCACTATCATACGGAATTCCTTTGTTGGATTAAACTGCAAAATTGTGTATGGAGGACAATTGACAGACTCATTCGAAGTAAAGACTGGTGTCAGGCAAGGTTACTTACTCTCACCCTTTCTCTTTCTCCTGGTGATCGACTGGACCATGAAGACGTCAACATCTGAAGGAAAACACGGGATACAATGGACATCTAGGATGCAGCTGGACGGTCTAGACTTCACAGAAGATCTGGCCCTTTTATCCCAAACGCAACAACAAATGCAGGAGAAGACGACCAGTGTAGCAGCAGCCTCAGGAGCAACAGGTCTCAATATACACAAAGGGAAGAGCAAGGTTCTCCGATACAACACAGCATGCACCAATCAAGTCACAATTGACGGAGAAGATTTGGAAGATGTAAAAACCCTGACATATCTGGGCAGCATCATTAATGAACATGATGGATCTGATGCAGATGTCAAGGCGCGGATCGGCAAAGCAAGATCAGCATATTTACAATTGAGGAACATCTGGAACTCAAAACAACTGTCAACAAACACCAAGGTTAGGGTTTTCAATACAAATGTCATTACAGTTTTACTGTATGAGGCGGAAACCCGGAGAACTACGAAAGCCATCAACCAGAAGATACAAGTGTATATTAACAGTTGTCTGCGCAAAATACTTCGGATCCGTTGGCCGGACACTATTAGCAATAATTAACTGTGGGAAGGAACAAACAAGATCCCAGTGAAGGAAGAAAGTAGGAAGAAGCGCTGGAAGTGGATAGAACACACCTTGAGGAGTGAACCCAACTGCGTCTCAAGATAAGCCCTCACCTGGAATTCTCAAGGCCAAAGGAAAAGAGGAAGATCGAAGAACACATTACGCCGGGAAATGAAGATAGACATGAGAAAAATGAACAAGGATCGGATGGAATTAGAAAGGAATGCCCAGGACATAGTGGTTTTGAGAATGCTGGTCAGCGGCCTATGCTCCATTAGGAGTAATAAGCGTAAATAAGTAAGTAAGTAACCAAAATATATCGTAGATGCGCACTGCTGAGGAGTTCCATACTAGGAAGAAACGAGCATCCAGCGCTTCCAGGTTTTTCATGGTGGTCTAACTTCAATTGATTCATGATCTCAACTATTGAAATTAATATAATATTTACAAAACTTCCATGTGATACTAAAATATATGTTCAATGTAAATGAATTTGTTTATGTTTTTTAAATTTTCCTGTCAAGTATTTGACACTGTATCTATTCCAATTGTAATAGATGAAGTGATTATTGTTATTGCGTGGAATTTTCAGAATTTTTAGTATCATTCTAGCAAATTCTCGGAATAAATGATAAAAAAAATTAATACATTATGACAAATATGACATTACTATCTAACTGTAATATAGTTGATTAATTATAAGTGATTATCCGATGATGAAAATACCTTATTATTGATTTTCAAGAACTACTATATTATTGTATTCGTTCTCTCAATTCAGTCGAATGACATTGAAGAATTTATAATTTATTATTATTATTAATGGCTTTATTCAAAATTATATTTTTGTACAATATAGAATTCTCAGTACAGGATATTTCAACAAGTTACTTACGCAAAAAAAACTAGTAACAAAGACAAAAAAGACCGAAAAAACGTTACAACTTTTCAAATTAGAGACATGTTAAGAAAGTAGGTTATTGACAAGGTCAACTCTAACAACCTGTTCGTCACAGAGTATATTTGCTAGGTAAGGTATTATTGAAATTTTATACTTTTGCTTGCGTGCATGGATTTTAATGTGATTACGTCTTGTTCTACCAGAAGATATACAAAGAGAAAGATAAGAGTGAAGGGGATGGTTAGTATCTGATAAAATAACACCTGCCATCAGTTTGCATGACTTTAGATGTCTATCCACAACCATATTATTTATGACCTCGAAAGATTCACCACACATCTTGCTAACTGCCTTCAGCACTCTCCGCAATACTGCAAAGTCTTTTCTCAAAAGCCCTGGAAAGAATAATGGAGAACAGTGAAGAATAATAGGTAATATGCAAGAATTGACAAATTGTAAGAGTAAATGACGAGTAATCCCAAGAGCATGCAATCTCTTTATGTAGTAAGTCAGACGGAAATCCTTCTTCGATACCAATAAAACGTGGGAAGACCAAGAGAGGTCAGAGGAAAAGGTAACAGCAAGATAATTGACCTTCGACACGGTGTTTATCAAAGAGTCTCCTATGGCACAAGTATTATGGGATCTCAAAATGGTGTTTAGATTCCGTTCATGTCTCATGCTAAAGTTAACAGCATGACATTTAGAAGGACTAAGTATGAGACCATTACCAACAGACCAACAATCAACAGCAAGACAAAAACTCATTCATTTCTATGGGATGTAAAGAGAAAGAGATAGGCATACATGCAGTGAGATTATCTGCATATTTCACAAAAGTGTTTTCTGTGGAAGAAGTTGAAGGTGAATTAATAAAATAATTTTTTTCATTTAATGCTGTCAATAATTGATTTCTTTTACAGTTAAGAACACTTATTTAGTTGAAACAGTAAGTGTAACTCATCTTTGGTCAGTGATTTTGATACAAATGAAAGTAGCTTTTTAAAAACACCAGTATAATTGTTACGGGGTAACAAATACCTTTAATGAAACATTTGTGTGGTTATGTTGTACAAAATACAAACGATAATTTATTTAAGTTACAGATTGACTTCATATGAAGAACTATCTACCATTTAGATGTATGATATATTCAGCTGGATTACAATATTCCAAATGTATATCTTCCGTTTATGATATGATAATTATTTAATTTATTCCGTAAAATCTGTTTTATTTCATATATAACTAAAAATTACCGGATAGTTAGAAGAATCTTCAAAGCTATGCACTAAAAAGAAATAATTATGTCTTACTTCCTGGGTTTTACTGGATCTAAATTCCAGGTCTGTGTTTGATAAAAGTTTACGTCAAATAATGCTATCACCATAAAAATCTTTACTTTTAAACTTATGGGTGTATTCGTTTATTGTATCTGAACTAGCACATTCATTTCTTATCGTTCCATTCAAATAAATACTATGAATTATGTCCCCCATTTATTTCATTTGTTAGTATGGTATCATACAATTCCTAAGTTGGTTTTAAGTCTATTGACCATTTAATCTTTACGATCAGTGACATTCTTTAAAAAAAACTAACATTAAGCAAATCAATCCTTTAAAAATTAGGATTGCAAGTGTCTATTATATTCTATTCAATAGTTCGATAAATTGTCAATAGCTGCATATACTAAAGTAATATAGTTGATAAATTTTATTAGATAATCATTTATACTGATAAATGACACAAGAATTTTGATTCTTAGTTACTAAAACTTATTAGTGAGTGATGGTTGGTTTGTACTAAGTAGCTTAGGATAAATAAACATTTCAGTAATTTATGTTTGTATAAGTTAAGATGATTTTTTCTAGTTAGCATTTTTTAACCAAGTTGTTTTCTGCGGTATACGGTTACCAACCTCATGTTCAACCCTCCCCTTGTATCCGGACTTTGGATTACGGATTACCCTAGAAGGGCTACAGGTTTCTGACTCAAGTCATTTCTCTTTCTTCTGGTGTTCGACTGAACTATGAAGACCTCCACATCCCAGGGAAAGCATGGAATACAGTGGATAGCTTGAATGCGGCTAGACGATTTGGACTTCGCAGATGATCCAGCTCTTCTATCCCACACACAACAACGAATGCCAGTGTAGCAGCAGTCTCTTCAGTAGTAGGTCTCAACATACACAAAAGAAAAAAACAAGATCCTCAAATGCAACACAGAGAGCACTCATCCCATCACAATTGATTGGGAAGCTCTGGAGGTGGTGGAAACTTTCACGTACCTGGTCAACGTCATCATTGAACAAGGAAGATCTGATGCAGATGTAAATGCAATGATTATCAAAGCAAGGATAGCATTCCTGCAACCGAACAACACATAGAGCTCAAAACAACTGTCAACTAATATCAAAGTCAGAATCTCCAATACGAACGTCAAGACAGTTCTACTGTACGAAGCTTATTCCTGAAGAACCATTGCAATTGTCATCGAGAAAAAACAGGTATTTATAAACAATTGTGTACGCAGGATACTCAATGTTTGTTGGCCGGAAAAAATCAGCAAGAACCTTCTATGGAAAAGAAAAATTTAGGTTCCAACTAAAAACGAAACTAGGAGAAGACGTTTGAGGTGGATAGGAAATACATTAAGGAGATCATCAGAACTCATCACGAGGCAAGCCCAAACTTGAAATCCTGAGGGGAGAAGAAAAAAGGGAACATAATGCGTCTGTAATTGGACGCAGGCACAAAAAAATGAATAGGAACTGGCAATAGGTGGAAAGGGTTAACCAATACTCCCACAAGGGGTAACAGGTGTAAGTATTACCTACACAGGGGCATTATAAAATTGTGGCTTTTTCACCGTTGAAACCATGAATTGATTTTAGATAAACTATCATTGAAAATCTGAAAGCACTGTACTGCTACTTTATGGGATTCTTCAACGGTGCGCATCTAGCTAAAATCAGTTAGTGATCTTAACTAACAAAGGTTTTCTAACTAGATACATTTTATAACAAATATTTGCATGTAACGTTCATATCATAATAACACTTCTTAAAGAAATTATGATATGTAAGTGGACGGTTTAAAATTGTTTACAATAAAATGAATGACATCAGGAGGAAGATGATGTTATTGCGGTCGTTTTTCATTTTAAATAGCATAGTTATGTGACTGTTTATTATTTTAGTTAGTAAAGTACAAATTTAATCTTTCAGGTGATGCGTTTATTATTATTGTTTACTTTTATAACACTGCCGGTATTTACAGTATTGCATAATTATTTTGCCCTTGAAGTGTGGACCAATAGGCGGCCACGTTTTTGATGCTTTACATTTGTTTTAATGAAAATTGTAACCTAGTCGATCCTCTCAAAATCGTAGATACATCTTGGTGTTAAGTGTCAGTTATCACGGAAATTTGGTTCATATCTTCCCCTAAATTCTTTAAACCATCTAACATAATGAAGTGTCTTATTATCAGTTCCTTGACCGGTTCGTAAATGAAATTCTTCCTCAATAATTTAAGATTAGAAAATTTTTAAAAATCTTAGATGAAAGGTTTAGAAATTGGGTGATAACACTCTTTTTTTTTAAGGTCTTAGGTTCTGACTAGAAAGTTTTGGCAAATAGTTACCGCATGGTTAAATATTCAAGACATTATTTTAAGTATGAATGGAAAAATGAATATGTTATCAGTTAGTATGAAATGAATGTATACCCCCATAGGTATTTGTGCATAGTTCATTAGAACCACATTAATATATACATATTTAAACAGTAGGTGTGTGGCGAAATACCTTGTTAACTATTACCTTGTTCCAACTATCAGTTATAAAATATGAACAAAAAATAAATTTCTTTGCCATTTTTTGATATTTCTAGTTATTACGCAATATGAAAGTAGCTTAAATCACAGACTGACTTAAACTGGACAATCATGGAAACCAGGGAGTAATGGAAAGCTTTTACATCATAATATGGAACTTTTTAGAAATGTGTAAATACTTGTTACATATAAACCACTGTGTTGATTTCTTCTGAATTGTTTGCTTAGATTCAATCTATTAAGAGTCACGATTTTCAAATCCAGTCACTAATACACAAGATATTATCATTATTAGAATTATAGGTTTATGAAAATTGTTCTTCTTTGGGTTATTTTACATCTATCTGTAGTCATTTAATGACTTGATCCACTTCCAGAAGATAATGATTGTCAAAATCAGGTAGAAAATACAAGTGATTATTGACCACCACAGTCAACTATTTATATGTTATCGTCTATTTCTCAAACACAACGTAACCAAATAAAAATAGAGGTTCTGATCACATAGAATAACAACAAATATATTTGAAACTACACTTGATAAATGATCACTGAGAATTTTGATGTTAAACTGACGAAATCATATGAATGTTCCATCTATTGAGGTGTTCACCATTTGTGCATTTAATCCGAAGTTTCCAGGATTTTATTCGACAACCCTTTCGATTGATTATCCATAGAATTTTAATGCTCTAGCTTTTCAGTTGCTTTTTGAGGTTGTTTAATTTTCAACCAACTATTTTTCTGGTATTATTACACAAATACTGTCATTTTGTTAAATACAGTGGATTTGTGAGGATAAGCTTAATGTGTAAGCAGTTTACATTGTAAACTTACATACATTGTGCTACTGATGAGTTACTGAAACTTCAAATCATTGAAAGGTTTGATGTTTTTAACTTTTGAATTGATGCAGGTATTATTTAGTTTAATATTCCTGGTAATTACGTTTTTTCTAATTGATGTAATACAACATATTTACTGAAATGTTTCTATTATGAGGTATGGTTATTTTTTAATCATCCCGATGGAACTTTAAACGTTCGAGATTCGCCGATATTAAAGGATTTTTGCTAAGATCTTTTAGGTGATATGATACCACACTTTTGTGTGATTTGTTTGTTATCATGACTGTTCATCATTTACATTTTCTCATAGAATTATGAGTAGTGTAATGTTAAGAATGTGATTATTTATATCATAATTAGAAATAATTAGAATTATATAGTTGGCAGTCTTTAATCAGTTTTTGTTGGCAACAACGAAATTATTTAAATATTTGCTAACAATGATGTAGATATCATATTCATTGAACAAGCTAGTAGATGTCTGGACTCAGTAGCTCAATGGATTATGTGTTGGGTGTTGGGATCGAAGGGTGTCAATTTCGAATCTTTGTGTGAAAATCAATAGTGCAATACAGGTACATCCAAAGTTGGGCAAAACGCAAGTATTGGATTACATTGCTCGTTATGATCCATTTATATTCATACTACGTGTAAACAGTTTGTCAATAGACAAGGAATCGAAATTCTTATAAACCTAGCACTGAAGGATTACTTAAGTATGTTACAAGCTTTCAAAAGTAAAATCCAAGTGAACGATGTCAATGTTATATCTTCACAAGGATGGAAACCATACTTAGTTCTTTTAGTAGTGTTTTTGAAATGTTTGTGACAAACTGTACGTTTCAACTCTAAACCCATTATTTATAAATTGTTAATGGATGGGGACAATTTACTATGACTTCAGGAACAAGAGAGATAGAAATACTTGAAGTTAAATTTTTAAAGAATGTGAATCATCATGAGGGTCATGTATGAGACCAAGAGAAATTTTTCATCTTTCGTAAGTATGATATGAAAGGAAGTAATTTAGAATTCAGTGAATCGGAGTTCCCATTTTGCTTATTTTCTAGCAAATATAAGCTTGTAATGAATAAGTATTTGCATATAGCTTTCTACTAATTTTTTCTCACTAGGCTTCTTAAGACTACTTAAAAATGATTGCAATCTTCGTTAAAAACTATTTATTATTTTATTTTAAATGGGATAGTAATATATTAATATAATGAAACAATGTTCAATCAACAGACAGTTTTATATTTACAGAGTTTTCGAATTTCTCGTTGATGTGAAGCCAATTATTAGCATATGAGTTTGTGGACACTGTACATCTTGAATTCAGTAGAACAATCGTTGCAAAATTAATAAAATTTGAACAATTGTTTAGTAATAATAGGATAAAGAAGGTCTTTAGCTAAACAATACTTATATCGGTTTCACCATTAACATGGGATGATAACTTTGCAAAATTGTAACTTAATTAACCTATTCAGTGGTCTAGAAGTAACACGCTCAACATACACCTTCACGTCCTTTAATCCAACCTTTAGCTTTTTTACTGATATACAATTCATGAAAATTCCATGCTAAGACAAAATCTTTATCCAATATCAGAAGCGGTTTTGTGTAGATTGTAATAATTTAAACAGTTGAGATCATGAGTCAATTGAAGCTAGACCACCATGGAAAACCTGGAAGCACTGAACGGCCATTACATTCTATTGTGGGACTCCTCAGTAGTGTGCATTCAAGATCTCACCTCGCAAGATTCGGACCCAGGACCTATCAGTCTCGCTCCAAGCGCTTTACCAACTAGATCACTGAGCCGGCATCTAACGGTGTTTATGTCTAACTTCAACTAATCCACGAAATTGAGCGACACATCCACCATTGTCATCAGTAAGTTACTACCTCACAACTGACCCGGTTGAACTCCACTGGTCACTGTTTTATCCAATACTCTAATTATCACCATATATTTAGTCCAAGTTCGTTTATGTAACAACTCTTTTAAACAATAATTTGATTTTTTTAGATAACAACATATATTACTGAATTTAAATCAGTTTTAGTAATGCATTAAAATTTTTATAACAAATATCTAGATTTCCTCTTATATATGTAATTGTTAAGAAAAGTCATGGTAACTAATGAACACACTATTTATGTGATATATATTCATTTAATCAGTTTTACTATAACTAGGTCAAATGAATGCTTCATTTGAATTATTATCATATATTGTTTATTCTATATTGTATACCTAAATAGCGATAATAACTATTAACACTAGGATAAACCACTTTAGTTAATTAGTTAGTGAAGATTAAGGAAAAGAATTTGATAAATTAATAACTTAGTTTGTATAGAAAGTATTTTTAAAAGTCTAATTTCCACTTATAAACAACAAACTACTTTGTTTATTAAACATAATACTCTTGTTTAACTTCAATTTTTTTTTGAGGGGCGGGGGAATATGAATGACAAGTACAAGTAGTTATTTATAATTTTATTACTTGTTTGAGTTTAATTTTACTTAATTGTATACTCTTTTTAAATGATTACATTTTAAAATAAGTATTATAGATACTTTATTATTATTATTATTATTATCGGAAGGGGTTTTTGTAGATATTATAGTAATATACAATACTTGGTCCCCAAATGTCCTGGTACGACCGAGAGTGGCGAGAGTTAGCTCTCCTTCTCGAAATGCTCTCACATGGCCACGCGTATAAAGCATCTGCCATGGGAAGTCCTACTCACTGCGTTCTAACGGCGGGGGTGTTGTTTACGAAAATGAGAGGACGAAAAGCGAATGTCCGGCGCTTTAACCGGATTCTAAATCAATGTTGCACATGGGCTCCAGGATCATGAGGGAACGAATGGCATATGAACCAATTGTTGGTCACCAGCTACCATGGGACTGCATCTCCTCACGATGCTCCACTGCTTTGTGGGTCAGACCTTTAGGTCAAAGGCTCTGGGTGTGGCCCCCTAAGTAAACCACCTGTTTCGGTCTGGGCACCCGGGCAGTAACACATCCCTCACACATATCGAATGAGATTTGTGTGGCGCATATGTATTTGGTGCCTCCTTGTACCAATATCTATGTGTTAAAGTAAATAAGTAAATAATCCAATAGTTGAGATTATAAGTCCTATAGAATCCGGTTTCGAATCTCGCGAGGCGGGATCATGGATACACTTTGCTGAGCAGTTCCAAAATAAGATGAACTGGCCATCCAATGCTTTGAGGTTTTCTATGATGGTCTAGCTTCTATTGATTTATGATCTCAACTATTGAAATTATTATTAATATTATTGTTAATCACCTATAGAGTTTTCTTTAATATTTGAATCTAGTTCAATTGAATGCTTCCATGTATAAAGTTTATATCAAAACACATGTATTTTCACTGTTTCATTTACACAATATCATTATTAAAATTGTTATTTTGTAATTGTGATTCTTCTGTGATACATGAATGAAGTACTTCAGTTTATTGTTATACATAATTGGTATGCACAATCATGTAAGTTCAGTATATTATTATAATAATGTTTAATAGTGAATAGCATTAACTGCGCTAGTTTCAAACAAATTTAATTTGAGATGAAATTAGTGTATGAGAGCAAGAGTCAAACTATTCCATGAAATGAATTCATTTTGTTACATAGTTTCTGATAAAATAGTAACTTTAAGCCGTACATACAAATAGCGTGTATCTTATTTTATTTACTTATTTGAACACGTAAATATTGGTACAAAGGAGCATTGAATACATATGCGATACATAAGTCAGTTGATTTGTGTATGGGTTGTGATACTGCCCCAGTGTCCAGACAGAGGCAGGTGGTTTTCTTAGGGAGCCATACCCAGAACCTTCGACCTGAAGGTCTGATATACGAAGCAACGTAGCAGTATCGGGAGATGCAGTCTCATGGTAGCCGATGACTAAAGATTGGTTCATACGCCATTAGTTCCTTAACGATCGTGGAGCCCATGTGCACCATTGGTTTGGAATGAGAATTTTTCAAATCCCCTAGATAGACCCTCAATATCCACCAACCCCGTTAAATCGGCGGACATTCACTTCTCGTCCTCTTAATTTCGAAAACAACACCCTCACCGCAAGAAGGCAGTGAGTAGGACTTCCTTGTCAGTGACTGTATACACGTGACTATGTGAGAGCACTTCAAGAAGAAGAAATGATCCTCCCCATACTCGATCTTACCAGGGCTACCGCATTATGTTTGGTCGAAATAATAAATCATGCTTAAAATATAGGAGGACAGTAAATTGTATAAATACGCACATAACCTTCTAAGCTTGAATAATTTAACTTTCTTAAAAAGACAATCTCAATTCTTATAAAATATAATTAATTTTTTATAAGAATATCTCAGAATGAGATTAATCTTGATATACAGTCTTAAGTACTTACGTTAGATCACAGATGACATCTGCTCCTAATGTAGATTGCATGGTAATGTACTTTTTATGTGTTTCAGCGAAAAGTTCAGGGTGTTCGTGTAGCTGAATAATATTTCCTCATTCTAACTACGGACTATAAATCTCATCTTCAGGTTTTTGAAGTTAGTTAACAAATGGATGATAATGCATCATTGGATACCGTAAATTTAGTCCGCAATCCTAAAACATAATTATAGTTTAAATCCTATTATATAATCTAAACGTTTTGGATTATAGCTGATGTTAGTTGGTGACGAAGACCCAACTCCAATTGATAACACTAACACAACTCTTAATATGTAAGCTTAACCTTTTTCTCAACGGTAGTGCGTAATTTAATATACAAGAGATTATTATCTATACCGAAATCACCATTCCGTTGTAATTCTATATCGTTAATTGTCTTATAACTGGGCAATGTTTTCTGCCTAGCTAATAAATCTCTTAAGGTAGCCAGTATAGTATACTTTTACCGAACCGATAACAACACTGAAACAGATAAATAAATTGAACTGAAAGACTATAACATTTTCAATCTGAGAACTAGTGCACAGGTAAAACGATATATCCATTTATGATCATTTTGGTATTATTAATTTTATTCCCGTGGTGATTGTTTACAATAACTGATCTTGTTTTCGTTAAATTTCACGCTTTTGTTTGCTTTTGTCAAGTGACTGACCTTGATAGTCGTAGTAATGGCATTAGTATTAAGTGATTTATTAAACGTTTATAGGTGTCTATTAAAAAGGTTTTGTAAGATAATGACTTTCTGTATTGCAGCTCAGTATGAATTCTTTATGTATTATACTGAATAAAAATGTAGGATGTTTAAATAAATGAAGTGGTAGCAGTGAAGAAAGGGGGAAAGATGGTTTACTTTTGTTTATTTATTCTTGTACAAACTGTTCTGATTAACTAACAAGGATTAACTTGTTTTTATTATTATCCTTTCACAAGATTGGGAAGACTGAAGAAAAGATAACGAGAACAGAAAGTGATTAGTGTGGAAAAGAAGAATCAGTCAAGTCTAAGACAATTGATCGATATTTTGCAAATGAAGTATTTATTGTATAGTACTCATAGTTTACTAAGTGATTCCGTAATTTTGTATTCAAATACATTTGGTTGTCTCCACTTTTGTTCTCGTTCACTACACTACTAAAAAATTTCATAATATACCATCATTTCCTAAGATAATGTTCAAATAAAATTCTAATTGAAATACTGTGATTCTCAATTTTATATGATGTAAAAATACCTCTAATTAGGTTAATTTTATGTAAGTTTAATAAATAAATAAATAAACACCATGGAAAACCTGGAAGTACTTGATGGCCGTTTCGTTCTATTGTGAGACTCCTCAGCAATGCGCATCCAAGAGTCTCACAATAGGACGAAACGGCCATCCAGTACTTCCAGGTTTTTCATGGTGGCCTAGCTTTAATTGACTCATGATCTCAACTACTGAGATATATAATTGTTGAGTTGAGAAGTTTGTACATGTATGCTTAATTTAAAGAAAAAATGAACTTAACATCCAGACTGCATCAAACAGAACTTGTCAAATTGAGGACGTACAGTGTCATAGAGACTAGAACCTTTTTTGTCGTGTATGTACTCTTTAGTTCATGTTTTTGATCTGAAACAAATCATGATTTAGTGTGGGATTTATCAGATACTATAGCTGGCAAATAATTCATATCCAACTTGGTTGAACTTCATTAGTTATCATTTCTTATAAAAACTCTGAAAAAATTCAATCTCAAAAACGGTCACTTTTGACTGCAAATATATGATCAAAGAGTCCTCTCTTAATCAAAAACAATCTGACCATTTCTGATAGATCCTTAGAATATTTCAAAAGAAAATTATTGAAAACATTTAATCGGAGAAATTCTTTCATTAACTAGGGGTTATTTTTGCTATACAACTATTAGTAGTTTTTATAATAAAAATGTATATTTGGATCATACTAAAGAGTATGAAAGTCAAATTTATATTTGTTCCGACTTAATGAAAAATCATATACCTTACAGAATAATAAGTATTATTGTAAAGGTATTCAAAACGTATTTCTTATCGTATCATTACACTTAATATCATTCAATATTTGGCTCCATTATTCCGGTTTGTAATGTGTTTTCTTTCATGTCTACTGTGTTAGTTTTTAACTTATGATTCTTTAGTTATAACAGTAGTTTCCTTTTTTTTTTACTCTCTTTGATTATAAGATACCACCGACAAATAATCACATAGAAATATTAGTGAAATATTTGAAGTAAAACTGTTTTATCATTAGAAAGTTATTAAATATAATGTATTTTTGTATTGAGAAATATTGTAAAACGAAAAGTATTGTAATCGTCTTTTAATCAATGTTATTTAGCATTATAATTGGAGATTGTTATAACTCGTGGTCTGTGTACCCTGTTAATGTATATCGTGATAATAACGCCAATTAGAAAACAGTGAATTATAGATCGGACCAGTGACGCATAAAACCGTGGGAGCACTCTAGAGTCCTTATCGGTCCTGCTTCCTACCTGCCTAGCCCTGTCTGTTCAATCCGGAACACAAATTTCAGCCTCTGCGATATGAATCATGTATTCCAAACATACTGGGTTTATATACTAACCAGACAAACTACATCATGCAATAAAATAGGAAACAACATTTGTACAAGATTTAGTCAAATGTGGCTGTGAATATGGGAGATAGTAATTGATAGACAGGGCATAATTCAAGAATGGTAAATCGTATAATAATAGTTAATAGGTCAAAATAAAGCTTATGATAAAAAGAACACGAATATGAATAGTTTATTTATTTAACAATTATACAATAAAAATGTATGTATAGTAATAGTTCAGAAATAGATCCATCCCAACAGTTACCATTCCTTATTCTCATCGGCATATAACAGATATACAAGATGATATTTAGAAATATAAAATAATTTACTTAGTACTACAGTCAAAGATATTAATTCACGGGTAAGATTTTCGATTGAATGACTTGAATTGATTAATTGAATCATATTATTGAATTGTGTAATATTACTATTGAGCTAGTTAAACCGTCATAAAGATGAATAGATTGGTTAAATAAATATTTCTCATTACTGTGGTTGTAGTTTAACTCACAAATAATTGAATTCGTGAATTAATTTTTTTAAAATTAGTTTTTGTAGATATTTTTCATTTTCATGTTAATACCTTCTTAGTCCTTTATGATTTTAGAGAAATGAATTGTGAACTACTGAATAATAAAATGATGTAATAGTGGAATTCATAAGTCAACTGAAGCTAGACCACCATGGAGAACTTGGAAGCATTAGTATGGGACTCAGCAGTACGCATCTACGATTACGCCCGCAAGATTTGAACCCAGGATTTATCAACCGTCTAGTGCTTCTAGGTTTCCCATGACAAACTATCTTCAATTGATTTATGAATTTAACAATTAAATTACTAAAAATCTCCGCAAAATCCTCTTGTGATAATAATAAAGTGATTGTTAAAAATAAATTATGTTCTCATTTCGATATTTTTTGTAGTAAGTAGTCTAAAATCACTGTTAGAAGAATAAACTATGAATAAAATACTGATATTGATAATGTTCTTATTGTCTGTACTTACTTTCATTCTAATTTGTTCATCTAAGTAGACATATTAAAGAGATAGGAATTTAATGATATAGAAGGATGTTTATGGAGGCTTTCAAATTTCCAAGGCATACGTGACTGACATATTGTATACAAACAATCGTTGAAAAATAGAAAGCATTGAACAGATAATTCATTTTATCAGGCGACTATTTAGTTATGTACACCCACAACGCCACTAGAGATTTAACTTAGATTCTGAGAATCATTGGACAGATGTCAGTCTAAAAGTTGGACACTCGCTGTAAAACCAGAGGGTCCTGGATCCGTTTACCGAATTGTTTTGTATCTGCTCTTCTGGAGAGACCCATACTTCTGTTTTTGGTTGTCTAAGTATAACCAGTCATCAGTCAGTCATATAAACCATGAAACTATAGATATTATCACCAGTCCTTTCTTGTATAATTTGAAACAATGTAAACTGTTACTTCATGTACAATGTTAAGTGTTGTTTAGCTCATTTATTTAACTGATTGAAATCATGAGTTGATTGAAGCTAAACAAATATGGAAAACCTGGGAGCACTGGATGGCCGTTTCATCCTAGTACTGGACTCCTCAGCAGTAAGCATCCACGAACCCGCACCTCACGGGATTCGAACCCAGGACCTATCAGTCTCCCGCCAGGCGCTTAACCAATTAGACCACTGAGCCAGCATCCAACGGTGTTAATGTTAGTGCTTACACGTTTTCCATGGTGGCCTAACTTCAATCGACTCATGATTTTATTCAGTGAAATTTGTAAAATCTCCACAAAACCCCTTCTGATCATTTATTTAAGACAAAATTAGTAGAAATTACCTGCCATTCATAAAATTGATTGCAAAGTTGTTACTTATGGAGTATAATGGTTTCTCATCAATGATATTCAATGATGTCTCACTATTTCACAAATTTACTAAAGTTGAACTTGTAAATACTCGACTTCCACTCACTTTATTAAAACAATATGCTCTCAAAACTGTATTAGGTAGTCGGTTATTTTCATTATCAGAATAAGGGGAAATCACTTCTGGTTTGTTTGATGCCTTAAAAAATGAAGCAGCGCAGATGTATTCTAAAGTTTATTCGCTGATATCGATCCTTGAAAGAAACAAAATTGATTTTGAAAATCTTTTGATTTATTTTTGTTTGAAAAGTATGTGTTTGCTTTATTTAAGGAAGACTTCAAGAATCTAGTTAAGATAAATGAAAAATAACTGTTACAGAATGATTTGAGATGAAAAATGAATAATCATTAATAAGATCTAATAAGTACTACTTGTATTCATATTTCTCATTGGTGAAAATACTGCTATACAATACACATGTTCTATGGTTAATTTCAATTTCAAAAATGTCCTAATGTAAATAATTAGGTTTTATAGCATTCCATTGATTTCTTTTAACTGTTCAACACTAGATATTACCTACTGATGTGAATGTAATCAAATGATTCGAGTTTCAAATCAAATGTTGAATCTATCGTTTATATTTAAATAATAATTCACATAAAGTATGCAAATTTATCAATCCTAACGATCCTATTAAAAAATACTGAAACCATTTTAATTTGTCCTGTACAACTCGACAGGACAGACTGTGAACCACATGTGAAGAAATTCGAACACTTCACTTCTACCTGACGTTTGTGCTGATGATGTCGTTCAGATGAACATTGAAAGTTTCACGACCAAACCATCTAGATCAGAGAACAAAACTCCTTCAAAATCATCCACCTGAGCTACAAATCTTCTCTACCATCTCATTATTGAAATTGAAGATGCCACAGGTATTCGGAGTTCGACAATGCCTTAAACAGTAACCTAATAAAAATCGTACCCACCATGTAAAATCAAAAGATAGAAGCGAGGAGGTTCGAAGATATATTTGATAGACTATCAATATATCGAGGATCGTCTGATCTAATCTGGTTAGCGATCCCAGGGGTTGTTGAGCACGGCGTTCCCATTGGTGATCTGGTGCGGATGCATGACCGAGCGCCTTCAGCTAGGTGAGCTCATTAAAACTAATGTGGTCAGCATCCAATGTCGAAAACTTACAGAGCTATTTATTTTGGGGATTTATTTACCGCTACAAAATCATCCAATTATACAAAATCTGAAAAAAATAATCTCGAAGAGAAGATGTTTCTGACAATTTCATATTTTAATCTTACGCTTTCAACCAGTACTGCAATGTTGAATAAGAAAAGAAAATGAAGAATTAGTTAGTTAGTTACGTCTGTTACTCTCAACGGAGCACAAACTACAGGCCAGAATTCTCCAACCCACTCTGTCCTGGGTATTCTTTTGCCCCCTCTGGGGTTACTTCAGGTTCCAGACCCGGATAAAGGAGAGAGGTTGAGTATAGTAATAACGATCTCATCCTGTAGGAAACTAACTCTCTAAAAAACAAAACGCTCACCAATATAAAAGTAGAAAATTTAGTTATTGAAAATTGAATCGATTTAAAAGTAAACAAAATAAGTGTAAATTTTAAATTTAAATGTTTCTAATTAAAGATTCAATCTTTTATTATGACAAAAAAAGAGACAGAATTATTTTAATTAACAAAAGCATTTTGTTTTTACAATTTTTTTTTCTAAAGCATTTCAATGTACATGTTTTTTTTCTTTGTTTTAATTTATTTTAGTTTTATGGGTAACACTGTCAAATATCCATTTAATCATTATTTATGGATTGTTTTTTTATTAAATCTATTTGAGAACAAAAAAAAGAAAAGAAAAGAGAAACTAGGTACATTTAGTGTTTTATTATGGTAGAATGTATAGTTCTCAACTGTCTGTAGTAGTTCAAGTTATTATTATCTTTGTAATGAACAAGAACATAAGTGGGGTTAATTAAATGTATTTTGAATACAGAATTACAGAACGTCTTGGTAAAATCTGAGAATCATATAGTAAATAAGCAAAGATAGATAGTGGCTAGCAGTGGAATCCAAGACGCGTGTTTCGTACCTGTACCTCAAAGTTGGTGTTCACTCTGGGACTCGAACCTAGTACTGTTCGACTCAAATGCCATCGCGTTTTTTTTTATTTAACTACTAAGTTCTGTTAGCCACCTGCTTGTCCGATGGTGTGAAGTTTAAATTCACTTGGTGTTGTTTTATTTGTATCTTCCCATTGTTATTTAGGACTGCAATTGATCAGGATGCACATATGCTAATATGAAACAACACCAAGTACATACAGTAAATACTTTATTTACGAAATGTCAATCAATTGTCTCGGACTTGAATGTTCTTTTGTTTCCATATCATTCATTTTCTGTTCTCGTTTTCTTTTTTTCAATCTTCATAATCTTCTGATTCTAGGTATTTCACTTTCTATTAATGATATATACTACTTATATATATTGATATCAATAGCACACACTATACCTTCATGAAACCCAGTTTTTAACAACGTAAGTAAACCATTTTATTAAGTACTTGAAATATCTAAGAAGAATTTAATTTTTTATAAAATACAAATTTAGTGAAGTTAGCTGGTCTACGATTATTATTTTTGTGTAAAGATAAATTTAGAAATTGTAACTTTAATCACAATCATGCTTGACTTTGTTGTAGATTCGTAATGTGTTTGACTGGAAAATTTTAGTTTGAGAATTCAAACAAATGATGATTGACATATGATGTTAGCTGAGCTATATGATGAAGAAGGTTTTGAATCTCAAGTTCGATAGTACTTTGATCATCATGACAATAGATTAGTTCCTTCGTGAGATTAATTTTACGGATTTATTTCCAATGATTCATAGTGAAAACTTGTAGTGACTGGTATTATGTTGAGTCCTCATAGTTATTCCAGATATACGTATTCGACATAGTGCCAGCCACCATATACAAAGTTAAATATTTTTTTTTCTCATTTCTAAACATTAGTGTTGATTATAGTTAAATGTGATTAATAATTGTTTCATTATAATTATAGTTTAATGAACAAGAACGCCAGTGGGAACGGCCTGCTTGAGCATCTGAGCTGCCTGTTCCTGCCTTCTAGATACTTCAACAAGTTATATATTTTTGTTTGTTTTAATATATCATTATGTTTATTAATCGCATAACCTATTCTGCTGCGTTTCTGACAAGTGTACAACCTTTCGTTGTCAATGTTACAAAAAACTCAATAAGGAACAGTGTGGTTGCTGGCAATTTACAACGAAAAGAATGCACATTATTCAGATGTTCATTTACTGAACTGCTAACATCTAACTGGCGATCATTCAATATTTATCGCCAGGACCGACCAAGAAGAAAGAAACGGAAACTTGTTGAAATACTTTACGCTGAGAATTCTATATTGTACCAAAATTATAATATTGAATAAAGCTGATAATAATAATAATAATAATAATAATAATAATAATAATAATAATGGTATGTATTTAACACAAAATTACAGGACTTCTTAATAAAATCTAACAATCATAAAGTAAATACTTAATTTGCGAAATGTCCATCAATTGTCTCATAATGACTCAGACTTCATTGTTCTTGCAGTTTCATACAAATTACATCCTGTTCCCATTCTTTACTGTTCGATCATATTGTCTCTCTGCTGCCAGACCTTCTGATCACGACTAACATCATGTACTACTTATGTCAATATAAGTAGCATACACTACAATAGTAATAAATTAAATCACTTGAAAAATGTCATAAAATGTTTATAATAGAAATATATTTATGTGGCTTCATAATATTTGCATTAATTATAATTTTTATTATTTATAGTTAGTGAATTAGGCAATATTTATGGATTATCCAATGGTTTACTACATTTCATAGATGCTAATTATTGATGTTGACATTAATGTATTGAAGAAAAATTTATTTTTTCTACATTGTACTGGAAAAGCGTAGATGGTTTTACTTTACTCACTAATGAATAAACCATAAGTTTATTTGTGTATATGATTTATTCAGTAATATTTCATAAATGATCATTTTTTTGATTTATTGAATCTAAGTTAATTTGTAAACCAATATGATGAGTGAAATTATGTCATTTATGTATTGAAATCATTGATGTTTATTTGTTACACTTAGATTTTAGCAATGCATAATGGAAGAAACGGAACAATGAGATATCACTGAATGAGTAAAAATACGTATAAAAATTAATTATTTTGTTAGGTAAACCGAAAATATAAACAACTTACTGTTCAAAGATGCACTTGATGCTCGATAAACCATGTGGAATGAGACCAAAGTTTGTTACTTATCCATTGGTTGTTTGGACTTTCTCATTAATGTTTAGAAATACAATTGTTCAGTCATTTTTGGCATTTGTATAGATTGTTTCCATATTGCCTTAAGTAACAAGTATCTATCTCTGCCTAAATTTTGGTAGTCATTGGATTTCTTTTAGAGCTATGTTAAAATTTTAAAACAGCAACTCGCAAGGATTAAAAGATTTTATCTAGAGAGCGGTGGCGGATCAGGCGATTCTTTTGTGGCCAGAGATCTGACTCCAAGGAGATCGTATGAATGTTTATCACCTATCCTCGTATATAATCAACTTAAATCGCGTTAGTCAATAACGGAATTAAATAAGTCGAATAACGAGAATGAATAGAATGAGCTGTTCGAAAGCTAGAATAAGGTATATGGGCTTAACACAATAACCGACACTACGATTCTAAATAATTAGAACCAAACCAGTCAGTCCGTACGATTTCTTCAGACACAGAGTTGTTGGAACATAAAATATTTCACCGCTTTTTAATCTTGAAAAATCGAGACTACGCGATCGCAGAATATAAGCTAGTTAATTAAATGAAGCTTAAACATACACGCATTAAACATATCCCAATTTTCATCGTATGGATCAAAATAATCGATCTGAATTTTTTTAGTGATGGAGATGATTGCATCAAAAATTACTCTTTCGAATACAAAATTATTCCTTTGATAGAGAGTGGGCAGCAGCTCCCTGCAAGGTTATACCAAATTTGACTCTGAAAAGGGTAATCTTTAATTTAAAAAGCTTCATAGTAATCAACCTAACGCTTGTTAGGTTTTCTTATAATCGTATGAAATCGCTAGTCTCAATTAATTAAAGTAGGTTATGTAGTTTTTCAATTCAGGCTGGCAAGTTCATCTAAACATTTTATGTAAGACAGAATATGTCTTCTTTATAAGAATCTAAAACAATAATTTCACTGTAAAAATTTCGATTAAGTAATTGGAAGACGAAGTCAACCTAACAAATATGATGTATTTACGCCATTCCTTTCGAACAATCTGGTCACATATACTTGTCGAATCATTTAAATATGAGAATTAACGAAGGTCGCTTAAATATGAGTTCATATAAATATAAAATGATAGTTGGGAATAAAAGCGGACAACCGCTACATAATATTGAAAGAATAAGTTTTCACATCACTCTAGTTACTAGAATATACTAAAGATTACTAGGGCAGATACGAGATCAAGACAAACTATTTTTTAACATACAAAAAAGCTTTCTAATAGCCGATACTTCTATTAACTTAAGATTGGAGTCTAGATAATTTTTATACAAAGCCATTAAAGCTGTTTTGAATTCGAATCAATGGTCTGATCGACTATATATTTACAGTTTGAGAACATGTTTTTTTGCTCTCCGTATTTAACATGTTATTAGACACTAACTAATCATGAGTTCATTTAAATGCAGCTCTCATAAGCCCTGATCCCAATGTTCGATTAGTTCTTATACATGTGAATAAAATCGAATTTTATTCTTAGTTTCTAATATTAGTTTTAACCTAAGATTAGTTTTCACACTTTTTATTACAGAATAAGAAAGGAATAATATTTTTGGCGTCTTCTGTAAATATATGTATGTAAGCGCGGATCTAGTTTCCTCTTCATGTTTGGTCGATAGTCTTTTGTCATACTACGGTAAAATATTTTATAAATTTCAGTTTCAAACGAAATAAGGTTTTGGGATCAATTTTATTTATTCCTGATGAACTGAAGATCTGTATGTTTAATATTGTTCAAGATGTCACTATAGTGATTGGTGGAGAATATTAAATTTTCATTGTCTACAAGATGAACTGGTATTCAATAGACAACAAATGAACACCAAGAAACACTAGAAAACTGTTAGTTTAGAGGTTAGGCCTATTTTGTAAGATCTGATGGACCTAAATTCATTACCTAGCAAGTTTTTCCATAGAGATCCATTATAGAACGAAATAACTGTTCAGTGTTTCCTAATTTTCGGGGTTTGTCTACATGGGGTCAACCTTTTATGTAAAATTTAAAACGTTTTATGTAAATCTGTCACAAAAACCGATGTACATATTGATGCATACTGCTACATTAAAAATGCATAAAATATTCCAGCACCTGTAAATGTATTTTATTACACAAGTGAGATTACAGGAACTTTAAATGTTTAGTCATTCTTGTTACTGGATTCACTAAGTAAAACACCTATCTGCTGTTACTTTGCGTTAACACCGTTCCTGGCAACCCTTACTAATTTGAATAATATCCAACATGAACTGTATATCACTGAGTCACATGACACATACATTATAGCAGGCCTAACTGATATTCTTTAGTAATTATTGCTTTTTTGTTTCGTACTCTTTGTTTCCATTTTACTTTCTCTAGTTGTAAATAATTATCATTGAGTCGTTATGACACAGGAAATGACCTTAAATGCACCATTCAAAAATCAACAGAATCTTCAATTAAGAAGAATTAAAAGTTACCGGCCGATGCAATACATTGATGTAATACATGTCATAAATGTACTTCCTAAACACTTTTTGAACTATTAAGCTTAAAACAATCTTATATTACATGTTTATTCTCTATTTTTAACGTTACAATTTATATCAAGCTGGTCATCCCTGTAAATAGGCAGGAACTCTGTAGTTACTATGTTCGGAATATATATATATATATATATATATATATATATATATATAATTATTACTATTATTATTATTATTATGAAATTATTTTAAAAAATTGAAAATTCCGGTGATATAAACAACAACAGGTGATGAATAGTTTTATTTTTCAAGAAAGGTTTTGTGCCCTGGTTACAAAAACAATATTGTTTAATGAAATAAACTTTAGGCTTTTAATATTTCTTTTCACTAAGTACATAGAATGTACATGAATTCTGTCCATTTAAAAGGTATTTGAATAATTTTAATAATGGGATTTATGCTTTGAGAAACAAAACTCAAAATACAGTCTATTAAAAGTTTTCAAAAACACTTTGAATAAGTATTTTAGCCATCACAATATATTATAATAGTGAGGTGAAATTACCAAGACAATTGATAGAATAGTTGAGTAGCAGAAAACATTAGGCACAAAGAATATGATTAGCGAAGAAAGAATGAATTCGTGGAAAAAAAGTACCAGGCAACATCGAAACTAAGGATCTAAGGAAAGACGAAAGTGAATACATCTGAGCCCTTAAGATCAGTCATGAGTCGTGTCATCTAACGTATTCAACCATCATTTAGGATGGTTGAGCGAGCAGTATTTAGATAGTCGGCATCTATCTGGATGGCTTAATTTGACAGCCAATTACTTCTTGGACTGATGCCACCTCTTGACGTGATTTCTGCTAACGCTCTTTTAACTAAAGTGGTTTTGAATACTTAATGCAAGAGTAAGCTCAAATGTAGCTCTATATTTTCTTGTTTTTATTCGAGAGAATCAATATACTTCACCATCAACCCTTTATGTAAATCTTTTAAATTGAGTTCAAACGGTTGGATATAATGTTGATAAAGATTTAGGTTAAAATGAAAACGGAAGCTGGCACACAGCAACTGTTGAGTTGAGGATTTCAACAGAACGGGTAATATTATTAGGTCTTATTTTAACATTTTTGAGTAACTGAAAGTAAACGGAGTAAAAGATGTGACATTCTGAAATTATACAAACATTAACTTATAACTCGAAATATAAAGCTTCAAGCTTTCACCAACAACTGCAGTCCAAATTACTCAACTTTTCTAGCTTTGAGGGAGGATTTCATCACTAACTGATAATAACCGAGAAATCTTTAAGCAATAAATAAAAAGAATGGGTTTTGTGGAGATTTTAAAAATTTCACAGATTGAAGCGCACGAAGCCAGTAGGTCCTGGGTTCGAACCCCGGGTGGAGCGGGGTCGTGGATGCGCACTGCTGAGGAGTCCCATGCTAGGACGAAACAGCCTTCTAGTGCTTCCAGGTTTTCAATGGTGGTCTAGCTTCAACTGACTCATGATTTCAATCTGTGAATAAATAAACACACTAAAAAGTTGTCTAGTTTAAGACTTTTTAACATTGACCCCTCATTACACTATTTATGACTATGATTTTGTGGTAAAAATATTAAATTCTCATTAGTTCCAATCTATGATAATAATCTGCCTGCACACCAAACTACACTACATAGATCAACCAAGCCCATCTTTGAAAATCGATCCGGTTAAATAAAACAACTAGGAAAAACTCGCTTATTTTTTTTGTCTAATTATCATCATAAATCATTTATAGTAATCAACTATTTCTATCAATAAGACATAGCTGATTATGTTAACACAAAAGAATTAATCAATGTATGCATAGATTTTATATGTTCTTATTTCAAAATGAATATTTACTTTGATCTTGGTAACAAATAATATTTTTGGTTGCTATGAGACGCAACTCGATTTCGTAAACGTGGCAGTCAGCTTAGCAACCAATCAGAATGAAGCGGGAATTATTGTATCCGCCACTTTTGTAAGCAAAGGTGGTCGGCTTTCCACGTTTTTTATCTTTCCAACTATTTTTTTTTGTGTCGCTACATAATTTAATTTTTCAGTGTGCTAAAATGCCGCAGTTAGTGTAATGTTCTAAATGTTGGCGTAAAATTTATTTCGATTCAGCATTGTTTTCGGAGTTTTTGTTGCTATCCATGTAAGAATTGATGATGTGTCTTTTCTTTTTATATTCAATACATTCGCATAAAGTCACTAATTCAATGATCAAAATTTTTAGTTATTTTTTTTGTTTTTAAACTTCCTCTTTTAACTTTTGTTGTTGTTTGTTTCAAAGTTCACTGTTGACATCAAATGTCAAAAGATCATTTTTCTTTATAAATATTCAATTATAACTGGATCACCCACTGTGTGTATGAATATCAAAATGGAGACATTCTAAAATATAATCACAGTAAGTTTACTCAAATATTTAAATAAAAATCATTCAAGGAAGATTTACATTATTCTAGGTGGTCCATTAAGAATTAACATATATACAATAGTTATAATATATTATTGTCATAATTCATGTTATATGATCTGTATAAGTAATGAACAGTATGTTTCTTATTTTGTTTTGAATTAGCCCAATCATTTCCTTTATCATTCTTTTATTGTCTTAAATAATTTCCTAGATGTAGTCAAATATATTTTTTTCTTTTATATTTAACTTGTTTTTAAGTCGGAGTCCTTAAGCTGACCTTACCAGTTAATTTTAAATAACGGACTGAATAAAATGATATTTAAATGTGAATATATTCAATAGTGTTTTAATATGAAGTTATTATGTTTATACTGTAAATGTATGACATTGAATGATGACTCAAATATAATATTTACCTATTTGTCAGTGTTACTGATCAACTAACTAACAAGATATTAATGCGGAACTCTGACAGTTTATAGAAACAATTGACTGTTGTAGATATTTTCATAAGATCATATACATTTTATAAAATATAATGGTTTATTGGATCTAAGCATATTAAAACCCTATACTCATAAAGCTAACCATATTAGTGCGTTTATAGTAAACGCTTTCAATGGTAAAGACTATAATGATCATTTCTGGCTCTTCAGAACAAATGTTGTAAACTAATAACAAACATACTGGCATACTGGTAATCCCTCTTCTTACAGACTATAGAAAAATTGCACTTCTTTTTCAGGAACTGAGAAAAATTCATCATTCAGAGTCTTTTAGGTTCGTTATAAGCTAGTCTTCATCAAATGTACTAGTGTTTAAAGAAAGTGTATTAGGAATGTATAACATAGACTATTTGGTCAATTTATTTGACATTATTGGAAATAACGATTTAATTACAATCATTATTAATTTACACTTCTCTGTAACTCTTCTACCTATTTAGGTTAGACGAATGATAAATGATCCAACTAATATAAGAAACTGTTAAGAACTTAGTTATTGTTTTGTGATATACTGAAGGTACTATATTCTTTTTCAAAATATGTAATAATATAGAAATTTTTCAAATGTTACTAGACTACTGTCTTTGGAAAGGCTATAATTTATGGACGAACCAATGAGATTTGCGATAACATTTGGCTAAATAGTGTTATATCATTTGAGCTTATGTCAGTCGGTGCTGTAAACCCTAAATCTCATTCCTTACTCTAACCATCAAATTTACATCATAATCCTTATTCTTCACATTGGTTTATGACCCTAATATATCCCTATTATGTAGGTTAACATTGTCAAAGTCACTTTAACGTCGCTCGATGGTCGTTCATAAGTTATAGTCTCATCCAAAATTTTCTGGTACAACAGATCTTCATGTATAAACTTAGCTTCAACTTCTGTTATAAATTTCTTAAATTCATATCTTTTTCTAAAAAACATCAATTTTTATAGTATAGTCTGTTAAATGAATCAACTGTAAACAAGGTATTACGTTGTAAAACTATAGAAGAATCGATCATTTTATTATAAGTGATTTTCATTTAGCTTCTACATAAGAAATTATATGTCATCTTATGATTAGTAACGATTATGTAACAAATAACTAACTTTCAGATACATTGATGATTAAATGACATATTTATAATTGAATAATGCTTACTTGAATATCTTGGCTACCTGTTCCTGTCATTTACATATTTTAACAGATCATTATGTTAATTAATTGTACAACCTATTCAGGTGCGTTTCTGAAAAGTTTACAACCTCTCACTGTACAATTAAAGAAAGAACACAATCAAAGACATTTTAGTTGCTTGCAATATACATCGAAAACAAGGTACATTATTCCAATGTGGATTGATGAATTGTTAACATCTAACAGGTGATCATTCAATAATTATCATCGTGATAAATCAAGAAATAAGAAACGGAAACTTATTGAAATACTTTGCGCTGGCAATTATATATTGTATCAAAAATATAATAATGTTAGATAGAATATTCGTTTTCAAGGAGAAATTTACATATATATCCAACGGTGTTAATGTCTAACTTTAAACAGTCCGGCTCAGTGGTATTATGGTTAGGCGCTCGCGTGCGCAAGACTGATAGGTCCTGGGTTCGAGTCTTGCGGGAGGCGGGATTGTAGATGTGAACTGCTGAGGAGTCTCATACTAGGACGAAACGCCCATCCTGAATTTTCAGGTTTTCCATAGTGGTCTAACTTCGACTGACTCAAACTTCAACTATATATATACCTATTAAATGTTAGCAATCCAGCAATCGACATTTGAATGATGTATATTCTTTTCAATGCATATTGCCAGCAACTAAGTTGTCTCTGATTGTACTCTTTCATAACTTATATATAATTTGATTAAAATTATTATAATTATTTTGAAGAATTTCTTTATTATAACTATTACATAACTCTTCTTTTTTCATACTCTTTATTGTTTTGCTTAAAGAATAAATAGTGTATATCTTACAAAAGTAATTTATGTTGTATTACTTACTTCCATAATAATTTATTCTAATTATCTTAGTCGGTTTCTTTTTCTTTATTTTTTTATTAGAGAAACAAAAGTTATTATTTCTTTCCACTTCAATTAATTACATCATATATATATGTAACTATTTACAAGAACACTAGTTTGAAAAAAACTCCCATATTATGACGTGGGGATCCGATTGTATTTAAATTACTCAATAAGTTCATAAGGTTTAATTCTCGTCTTATAGAAGTGAAAATATCGTTGGAAGATCACCAATAATCATAGTTACTTCTTAGTATAGATTTTAATTGAATTAGTCAAAAGACTTATGTGTAGAAACGATCAATCTTTGTGTTATAAAGTAAGTATATTTTTGATTGAATCAAGCAGTTAAAAATAAAATATTTGTTTATCAAATGTGGTATTAATGTTTAGATTGGCCAGTGTCATGGTGAAAATAAATGCCGGTGTCAAAAGACCAATATAATGGAACAGAATGAGGTTTCAAGTTAAAACTATACAAAAAAACGTTTGACATTTTATTATTATGTCTTCATAACATCCTAAAGACTGTGTGGGATCGTGGACAATCACTGTTGAAGTGTCCCATACTAGGTTTAAACGGCTGTCTAATGCTTCAAGGTTTTCCATGGTGGTCTAACTTTAATCGACTCATGAATCCAGCCATTAAATTGATAATCAATTAGTTTCTTTCTAGAACTCATAACCAACAGGCAGTTTATTTCATTTCATTCAACCAGTTGACTAAATTCATATCTCAAACAAAATCACATAGATACATATAACATATATTCATATATATCCCTATGTAACATTCGACTTTATCATTAACTATGTTAATCAACTTTGCTATACAAATATGTATCTATGTATTATCGACAAAGTGATTAACAAAAAAAAGCAATGAGAGTTTACTTCCGTAGGGAAAATAAAACATTTCTTTTACAATAATTATTTCTTACTAAATAAGATAGGTTTTGGGTTCGTATCTCGTGAGACAGGAACGTGAGTGAACACTACTGAGGATCCTTATACTAGAACGAAACGGCCGTTCAGTGCTTCCAGGTTCTCGATGATGGTCTAGCATCAATTGACTCATGAATCCAACTATTGAATAAAATAATATTTCAAATAAATAAACGATTATTTTGAAAGTTTCATAAATCAATTAAATTTATGCTGTGTAATGCCTGAATTTATTTTTAGTTCTTCTTTATGAACCTAGATTTTAAATAAAACTGTTGAAAATAAGAAACTGATGAACATCTGTTTGTGATTAAGACCTTTTGAGTAGGATATATTTATGTTTAAACTAAGGATAATTGTAATTTTTGCTGAAAACACAATGATGTCATCTCTGACGGTAAGGTTTAACCACTGTTTTTTTTCGAATGAATGATTTCTTCAAGTGTTATTTGCTAATATAAACCATATATTCATTAGTGATTAACTTTAATAAGAAATTATTGAAATGACAGTAAGAAGCAGTAACAAGACGAATGTCCATTATAAAACATATACCAGTAGTAACAGAAGACTGGTATACACACTGTAACACGAAATGATTGGAGTTGAAATTGTGAAACAACTGATTTTGAGATCAATAATTTAATCATAATGTACACTGGATGTATTTGAAGATCCTGGGTTTCATCTCTGATAGAAAACGTTGTGTTTGTACACAACTGGATAATCTATTGTTAGGCTAATCAACCATTTATTAGTTTTTAATCTAAAACACACAATGTTTTGTAATGGATTAATAAAATAATTATTGATTTATATATGTGTATTTTTCACAGGAGGATCGTACAACAACATCATGTGGTAGTTTGTTTTACTGAATCGTTATTCATATTACATTTAGAAATTTTTCAAAATGTTTTTGTACTTTTAACTAACATTAAGTGATTTTTTCAAAGATTACCCATCCTTATGTGAACATTAAATGTGTATGACCTTCAAATATGAAGTGTAAGAAACCAAGGTTACTTGTATGGAAATAATAACAAGGACCAATGAAGATTTAAAATTTATACTAAATAACTATTGATAAATGGGATAATGTGAAAACTAACTATACATACTATAAATAATATGTATTTTATTTACTTAATCAATTATAAATGTGATAGTTAATAGGTAATCGTGGATGCGGACTGCCAATGCTTCCAGGTTTTCCATAATGATCTAGCTTCAATTGAATCATGGATTCTACTATTAAATTAATAGGTAATTATTGAAAGCATAATTCAACTAAAGGCTTAAACTTCCTGTTTGAATTTTGACAAGAATTTGAGCACACTCATTTGTAACAACATCTGTAATAGTGATTAATAATTTATTAAGAAATTTTATAGTTGAATTTGCGAGTCATTTGAAGCTAGACCACCATGAAAAACCTGAAAGCACTGGCATCCGCAACCACGAACCTACCGCGCGAGGTTCGAACCCGAGACCAATCGGTCTCGCGCGCGAACGACTAACCCCTAAACCACTTATCCGGCATCCAACGGTGTTAATGTCTAACTTCAACCACTCCACGAAGTTGAGCCACCATAACATTATCTTCAGTCAGTAACTATCTCACAACAGACCCGGTTGAACTCCACTGGTCACTGATTCTCAATAGAAATTCAGGAAATACCTCTTGAAGCCAATCACTAGTGAGCATATGATGATTGTTATCAGTAACACTTTTATGGAGAAACCTAGTTCCAGGTTTTCTATAGTGGTCTAGCTTCAATTGACTCATGAATTAAACTATCAATTTATTAAAATCTCCACAAAACCCTTTCTGATAATAATTTCTTCAGTCTTTTTGTCATATTTTCAACATATCAATCTGATCTGTTAGAGTATTGTAATGTTTTTATTGATACCATAGTATAGAATTTCCTCAACACAAACAAATATCTACATTTAAACAAGATATTGGTTTACCAAAAATCATTATTTCTTTTATACATTGTTTCGTAATCTAAATGGACAATTCATTTTATTTATAAACACATGTTTCAAGTAAACTTTATCCTAGATATGTGATTTCTGTTAGCTAAGTGCTTTATTAATCAAATATTTGGTTACATTTTACTGTTTGTTATCACCAACTTATGCTTTAAGAAAAAACAACATTTAACGATCATTTAAATGTCTGAAGTTTAAATTCGATTATAAAATTAGACACTTTCTCATAGATAACTAAATGAATTTCTGTATGTTACTTTAGAAACAGAAATCAAATGATCATTTTAGTGAATCTTTTGGCTTTGTTGTCAAAAATCTTGTGGATCATAGCATTTTGATTAATTTTTGTCTGGTTAGCGTTTTTTTATCGAGTTAGCTTTCTACGGGATGTGGTCGCTAACCCCATGCCCAACCCTTCTTTATCCGGGTTTGGGACTGACAGTAGCTTCAGAGGAGCTCCAGGCAAAGTTAATTTAAAGCTAATTAAACATAGAAATTATTAATTTATATATATGATAATCTGTCTGAAAGTGAATACGAATGTTTTACCATGTAATTCAATTACATATGAAGAGTCATGAATTGAACAGAAAAAAATGAATGGTGTAAAATTGTATTGAACATAAGCAAATCAATCAACTTTCCAAAAGAAGACATTAAAAAAGTGGATACATTTGGGAAAGAAATCACAGGCTCATGACAAAAGAAAAGTGAATTCAAAACTGTTTATGAGGTTTTTGGTGAGACTATAATTTATGGACGACCTTCGAGCAACGCTAAGATGGACTTGAGAATGTCGACCTACTGAATAGGGCTAAATGATTGTTTTAATCCTGCGTCAAGCACAAGCATTATGATTTACAGTTGGTGTTTAGGGTTAGGGATTGGATTTGTTGTTTTCATCACGAACTGACATTCCAAGACACTATTTAGCCTGATGGATGAATGAATTTAACTCCAAAATTCAAGACCTATTATCGTGAATCTGTTTCTTTTCTCCCTTTTAAACGATAAAATTATTATAAATTTTACAATTTCAGTTATTTATAAACATCGTTATTTGTCCTTCTTTCCCATTCTCTCTATGTACTATTACCAAAGAAAATGAAGAAAAAGAAGAACTAGGGTTATTTCTATCTTTCATTACCAATCAGATATTTTCATAACAGTACTTAAAGAAAATTATTTACAATTTAAGTGAGGTATGTTGTAATTAAGCTAATTGGACCATTTCAAATTTACAATATCAGATGTGTTTGTATCATTTCTCATGAAATAATTAATAATGATTATATCAGTTGATGATAAATTACTGGGTTTCTTTAATGTGTGTGTGTGTGTGAATGTACGACATTACACATTTCATAACTAAAGTTTTATACACTAAAATGAATGAATATTCAATTAGTATATTTTTTAAAGTAACCAAATTAGATAAGGAAGAAGTGATGTAAATCGACTAATTACTTTACAAATACAAAATATGGTAGTGTATTATACTTTCTACGTAAAAGTCATTCAAATTATTTAACTTTTATGTGTAATTTTTAAATTCTAGCTAGTTTTATTATCATTATAATACACGGAACTGAGTTTTTGTACTAAGTATTATTTACTAAATGGCTCTAAAATGTATCCATAGTTGACCCATAGAAATTCATATAGTTTTTGATTGAGATCATGAATCGATTGATGTTAGACTATCATGGGAAACTTGGAAGCACTGAACGGCTGTTTAGTTCTAGTATGGGACTCCTGAACAGTGCGCATCTGTGATCCCTTACGTGGGACTCAAACTTCGGACCTTTGATTTCGAGCGCGAACGCGTAATCTCTAAACCACTGAGCCGTCATTTAACGGTGTTAATGTCTAAATTCGATTGCGGTCTAACATTTAGCGATTCATGATCTCAATCAAAAACTCAATAGTTTCCACAACGCTATACTAATAATTCATATAGTTTTGATAACGGTATATTTAACTCGTCTATCAATTACTTAGCTACATTTTTAGAAGTGTAATCATTTCTTCATTTTTCAGGTAAGAATAATCCATTGCTTTAGAATGAGGAAACATGATAAATTTATAATTATAATCTGTGAGAAGAGTTTTTTTGTAGAGACCGTAGTAGTTTATTGGTTGAGTTCATGAGTCAACTAAAGGTAGACCACTATGGAAAACTCAGAAGTACTGGATGCCTTTTCGTCCTATAATGGAACTCCTCAGCGGGATAGTGGATGCGTACTGTTGAGGAATCCCATATTAGAACGAAACAACCATTCAGTACTTCCGGATTTTCCATGGTGGTCTAATTAACTCGACTCATGAACTCAACTATTAAGTTATAATTTAGACATTTTTAGTAATAGAATGGTCCCAGTTGTGTGAATATAAAAGAAGAATTTAAACAAGTTCCAATAACTTTAAAGCTGAATAACTGATATTTAATATGTTACTTGTATGATCCGGTTTATTATCGATTTGTATGTTTGTTCAAACATTATAATTACAAATCATATGGTTTAACATGAAATGGAGATTTCAATGAAAACAAAACGATATTAATCATAATGGTATGAATAAATATTAGCTATAGATGCTTTGATTTATGTAGAAATGTCAGTTTTCGTTAACTAATGTAACTATTCAGTCAAGCTAAACAACTGTCTATTTTAATACATTTGAAGTAAGATTAGCACAATGATGTTAATAAATTCTTCATCGTTTCATGAATGTTTTGATTGTCTATATGTTTAAAATGAGAATGATTAATTTTTTTTACTTTACTAACTCAATACTGAAATTAAAACCCTTAATGGACCGAAGAAAAATATGAATAAAAATAATATATTTGTAATATCCCAATGAGTAGAAAATTGGATTTTCTGACGTTTCGTGACTTAGTGTAAGTCACTTCTTCAGAGAACAAATAACCAAATTAAAATTAATCCAAGTTTAAATAGTACAACGGAACAATGCAAGAATAATATTGTATATTATTCTTGCATTGTTCCGTTGTACTATTTAAACTTGGATTAATTTTAATTTGGTTATTTGTTCTCTGAAGAAGTGACTTACACTAAGTCACGAAACGTCAGAAAATCCAATTTTCTACTCATTGTGATATTACAAATATATTATTTTTATTTATAACAATGAACCCAATGCTCAATTTATTCGAAATTATCAAATCAAACCTTGGTAATGACACCTACGAAGAAAAATATGGTTGATCAAATATGTATACTGTTCTAATTGTGATCTCAGAATCAGTTACGAATGATAATTTAAACTTACTTAGGCCTGTTACTCCTCGTGAAGGAGCATAGGCCACCCACCAGCACTTGCCATCCAACCCTGTTCTGGGTAATCCTTTCCAGTAATTTCCAGTTGTTTTTCATCCTTTTCATATCTGCTTCTATTTCCCGACATAATATGTTCTTTAGCCATCCTCTTCTCCATTTGCTTTCAAGAATCCAAGTTAGGGATAGACTCGTGATGCAGTTTGATGGTTTTCATAATGTGTGTCCTATTCACTTCCAACATTTTTGACTAATTTCCTATTCAGCTGGATGCTGGTTTGTCCTCTCCCACAGAATAGTGTTGCTGATAAGAATAATAATTTAAAATGTACTCAAACTTATTTGTTTTAAACAAATTTTTAAATTGATTTTAACGCGTAATTTGAATTTATTACAAAGAAATGGGTACATGAGTTATTTAAATCCTGTGTATTGGACCAATGAAATACATATGAATATATGGAAATTGAGTCACATGAAATGTCATGTGAAGGTAATATATTTGTATAATACCGAACGACAGAAAAAAGTGTTAATGTATATACCAGTATAAATTTGAACAACAAATTTGTTTGCCATAGATATTGATTCATGTGATGAATTTTTGTGGTGATACTAGAATATATAAATTTATATTTTTCAGCAATGATTTTTAATTATGTATCACCTTTCACTTTCTTTAAAGTCAATCATATACAAGGTAAAGATGAAACTTTCCAAGAATCATAATAAATACGAAAATATCATTTAAATGATTATTATTAAAGAAAATCAATATTACACTGGAGTTTTGTTCTGTAAACTGGATGGTTAGATCGTGGAACTTTCATCGTTCTTCTGAACGACATTATTAGCACAAACTTTGCCAAAAGACAGACTACCACTTAAGAACAACTGTATTTTATTGTTGGGGATGCTAGATCCCCAGAACTCACTTGGAAAAGGTCCTAATTTTATAATTTTATTTTGAAAATTTGAATTTCTCCGTTTTTGCGCCAAAAGCGCTCTTTTCACCTTCATCTCGTATTTCGCATTTGGAAGAATCTCAAATGCTATTGGTCCATTGTGTCTTTTAGTATGCTTTTTTGTAACGCTTCCCAAGGACGGTTTTGTACTGTATATATACGTTTTGATTTGTGTCAGTTGTTATCGCTTGTGCTTTTGGCTTTTTGCGGAATATACTTCCCCGTTCGGACTTTGACTTCTTTCTCTAGTTAGCGGGGCTTGGACGCAGCAGAATAGCTAGTTTACTGGTCTTTAGTTACCAGTCATTTTTCCGTTCACAGACTAAGTGAATTCGTAATCACTTCAAACCTAGCATTTATCCACGAATGTCTTCGTCAGCATATTCTATCAACAAATGTAAGATACAAACTTTTAATCAACTGCACAATTGGATGGAGAAGATCAACATCATCATAGATACCGAAAAAAAAGTCACTAAATTCTGTTTGATTCATAACAATTGATTTGTTCATGTTTTCATGTAATGGAGTTATTCATTTATAAAATAAACTTTATGAATACGTCAATATGACTAAATAATACAACAATTAATCACGGTGAAATGAACAGTTATGTCATAATTTACAATTTATATCGTAATTTTAAATTTAGTTAAAACCAATGAGTTGATAGGAAACATATCTCTATGTAAAGTTTTATAAACAGGGTTTTTTAAAAACCTATTAGCATAGAATTTTTGGACGGTACTGGGTTCCAGTCCCAGAGTGAACATCAACTCTGAGATGCAGGTACATCCAGCTGACGAGTCGCAAACAGGACGAAACGCACGTCCTGGATTCCACTGCTAGCCACTAGCCATCTTTGTTTATACATATTTTTGTTTTTGATAGAGTAAACTAGCTTAAGTAGACAAATATATTTTGTCATACACTTATTAAATATAGAATTATATAACAGTATAGTAACGTCTACTATAAAAGTTGTAAATTGTATTAAAATATGCTTCGATGATGTTAACATTGTTTACTATCAATTCATGTAGCATTTGGAAGGAATTTCTTATTACTGTCAGTTCATGGCTTATATTGCGATTTACTCAGTCACTTTCGAAATCAATCTTAAAAATAATAAATCAATCTATTCTACATTAGATGAGATATTTGTACGAAGTTAAAACGTAAATAATAATAATAATATTTGATAACGTCCATTGAGAGCTTTTATCAAATTATACGTTAATTTAGTTGATATGTATTGTTTATTTGAATCTTTCCATTGATTTTTAGGATTGTTAATAATCAGTCACTTTTTGTTATATATGCATTATCCATTTCTGCTTAGAAATGCTTGTGATTTAATGCATAATCGAAGCAATCTGTACAAGATGAATATATATCAAAAGTGATTGATTAATTTCAGTTCTAATCATCAACTGGAAAGTTGAAACAACTAGTATATATGAATTAAAATTCACTCCATTGCACATATTAGTGACTATTTGAACTCGGTAAATAAATGAATCACAAAATGGCGTTTGAAACAAATGATATTAGGTTTGAGTTCTGAACTTGACACCAACTCCGAAATGCACGTGCATCCAATTAAATAGTCCCAAACAGAATGCAATGTGCGTTTTGGATTTCACTGCTAGCCATAGTCTATTTCTGTTAAAAATTTACCTCATTTTGTTTCAATAGTAATCATATAATCAGTCATCAATTTTGACGGTCTGCTGATTCGATTATTCACCCTGAGTTTCGTATTGTAGAATAAATGAAGACAATGAGAAAGATACTTGTTATTATTTGAATACATAACTAATGGTAAAAAGGGACACCGAAAACAAATGCCCCACACGTCGCATGATTTGTGTGTGAGCTGTGATACTGCCTTGGATACACCCGAAGACTTCGACATAAAGGTCTGTTCCACAAGATAGTGAAGCAACGTCAGGAGATACAGTTCCATGTTAACTGGTGACCAACAATATATTTACACGCCATTTTTCCTTCAGGATACTGGAGCCCATGTGTAGCGTTGATTTGGAATCGGAGTTTTCCAACTCCCATAGGTGGATCCTCCATATCCACCAATTTGATTAAAGCGCCGAACATTTGCTTTCCATTCTTTCGATTACATAAACAACACTCCCCTCGTGAGAAAGCAGTGAGTAGGACTTCCCTGTCAGTGGATGTATAAGCGTGGCCATGTGAGAGCATTCCGAGAGGGAGAGCTGAATTTCCTCACCCTCAGTCGCATCAGGATATTTGGGAGAGAATAATGTACACCTCGAGTAAATGATGTTGGCGGTTTTACATTCTCTGAGTTAGAGAGTTTATTTGTAACGTTTTCATGGCCGATCTCGATAAAACGATCAGTGCTTCCTTTGTGTACATATTAACATTTTATACATTTTACAAGCGATGAATCACTTAGATCTGGCTATGATATGATAAATACCATTTGCTATTTTATCTCACTCTCGTGGTAGACATTACATTTCCATAGAATAATACAAATAATAGTTCTAATCGCACAAGGTAGTGATCTGTTTATGTTTGGACTGTTAAAAATATCGTACACTAGATTTAAGGGTAAAAAAGGACGACTGTTCGTTTAATTTATAATGGAAAATAGCCCAACACTTTAACTGTAAATATGTAGCTGTTGCAAATGAACGAGACATTTGGAGATTTTATTTTTATCACGATATACCTTTGAAATTCATTAGAATCTATGAACAGAGGTGAATTGTTTTATGATTCAGTTGATATATTTAATTTTACAAAAATAATTTCTGCTTATTTAGTGGATTAAATTCACAAAATCATGATTTTGTTAAATAGTCTGTTTAATAGTGTAGATGGATTGTGACTAATAACAGTATAATTCAAGGATGAGTTTTTCAGTCTATTTGAGTCTTAAATAAGACACAAAGCTCAACCTAGATTTCAGTGGTAGCTATAATCAGTCTATTTTAAGAAATTGAGACTGAATGGCTATATTGGTGTTATTTGCACAGGATCTTATTATAAATTGGCAAAGACTGACATCATAAACAACAATTAAAAGACAATTTAAACCCTTAATAATGAAGATACAGTCTGTTGAATGTTATCAATCTGCTATTATATATCTAAATTAAAACATCAAAACATTAATAATTTGTAGTGAACGAGAACACAAAATGAGACAAATGAATGCATTTCTATACAAAATTACAGAACATTTTAATAAAATTTGAGAACCATACAGTAAATAATTTATTAGCAAAATGTCAATCATTTGTTTCAGTCTTGATTGTCTATTCATTTTCACATCCACCATTTTCTTTTTTTGTTCCTTATTTTTGATCTTTCCAACCTACTTCCGTGACACATACTACTTCTATCTATCGATATCAGTCGCATACACCAAATATTTAATCCCTAGATTAGTTTCATATTCATATAATACGTAAGTTATTGTGTGTGCTACTTATATTGACATAAGTAGTATATGATGTTAATCGTGAACAGAATGTCTGGAAGCACAGAGACAAGATGATCGAACAGTAAAGAATGGGAACAGGATGCAATTTGTATGAAAATGTAAGAACAATGAAATCTGAGTCATTTTGAGACAATTGCTGAACATTTTGCAAATTAAGCTTTTACTTTATGATTATTAGATTTTATTAACAAGTCCTGTAATTTTGTGTTAAATACATTCGATTGTCCCCACCCGTGTTCTCTTCACAACAAAGTTATCAGTTTTAAACACAAATACAAGTAGACTGATATATATATATATATATATATATATATATATATATATATATATATATATCAACTTGGATTACAGTCGTCAATAAAGCTATCAGTTACACGTAAAAATATAATTTAGAAAAAAAGTTTCAAGAGAGTATTTCTTTTTAAAATTCTTTTCTAGAAAAATCCAATAACATTTTTTTAAAAGAAAAAATCATTATTAATTAGAATAGATTTAAACAAATTTTAATTAATTTAAGTAAGTTGGTCAACAGTGAAATGGACCACCACCACCCCTGCCACCACCACCCATGCCACCGCCACCACCGCCACCACCACCAACAACAACAACAAAAGGAATCAACAGATTAAATTAAGTTATTTGTTTTCATTTGGAAACAATGAAAATATCATGATAAAAAAACAAAAGAAAAAAAAGTTAAAAGAAAGGGGTTTTAACGAAAGAAAAACAAACAAACGAACAAATAAATAAACTAACTAACAAACAAACAAACATGAAACTGGTTACAGAAAAAAATATGGTAATTATTTCATTATCTTATTGTGTACATTAATAATGATAATAATAATGATAATAAAACATTATTTTTCCTTGAATAAGTTATTCTTATATCAATCTGTTTTTCTTTCTTTCTTCTTCTTTTTCTTTTTTGTTTTTGAAATTTTATCCCTTTTTTCTAATTTTCATCAAAATTACTTAGATTAGTTTTTATTTTTTTGTGAAATTAGAATGTTAAATTGTTATGGGAATACAAAAACAAAAAATTAAAAAAATAAATGAAGAAATGAATCGAATAATTAAAAATAATAATGAAATTGAATAATTTGTTGAATTGAAAATTTCAAGTTGGTTTGGTTTTATCAGTGTTTCATTGTTTTCTTTTTCTTTTTAAAAAAGCATTCTGTTCAGTGTTTTGTATGAAAGTGTATTGTATAGTTATTTTCAGAATATGTAGAAAGGATTAGAATGAATGAGATTAGTGGTAGAATGATGTTTCTGAGACAATCATATTTATCTATTTATTATTAAGGGGGTCTATTCAGTAGCATACATCAATATATACAGCATTTTGTTATTTTTTTAATATTATTAGAAGCTTTATTCAACATTATATTTTTGGTATAACATAGAATTCTCAGCATAAAGTATTTCAACAAGTTTCCTTTTCTTATACCTTGATCGATTGTGACGATAAATTTTGAATGATGACCGGTTAGATGTTAGGAGTTCGGTAATCCACATTTGATTAATGTTCATTCGTTTCAATGCATATTGCCAGCCACCATGATGTCACTGATTGAACCTTTTTGTATCCCGTATAGCGAAAGGTTGTAAACTTTTCATAAACGCGCCTGAATAGATTGTGCGCACAATAGACATAATGATGTGCTAAAACAAACAACAAAACAGATAACTTGATGAAATATATAGATCGTAGGAACAGGTAGCCCAGATATTCAAGCAGGCCGCCGTCCAATCTGTAGTATGCGTCAAGTTGCGGTTGATTATGATCACGACTACAGGAAGACTACGTACCAGTTACCAGGTTAGATTCCTCCGTAGATAATTATTACTCGAGTAAGAATGTTGTCTATTTTGGCTAGGATTCTCTGTTCCAATTCTAAATATTCACTTTGAAATACGTTTATTAAAGGTGATCCATTTTCAAAATAAGTACTTCAAATGAATACCTGAAATATTACAACGGTCAGTAGATAATGTTATGGTTTTAACCATGTATTAAATCTTGATGTTAGATAACTAAAAATACTTTATTGTCAGTTCGGAAACTTGATTACTTTCTTTTACGAATTAGTCAACTGTTTGTTTCGGCAGTTTTAAGCAGATTGAGTCTTAACAGCATGGTAACTAATATCCCGTTCAAGGATGATATAAATGAATTATTTAATTTACTAATGGGTGATTTTCTACGCGAAACATAGATTTTGAGTTTTTTATCTATCGTATTAACCATTTAAATTAAAATAGTACTTCACAACACCTATTTACTCAGAATTATGTAAATGTCACAAACTGATCGATATTACAGGTGAGTATTAGGGACTACATAATTGTTGCTGGCAATTTTATCCTAGTATGGGACTCTTCAGCAGTGCTATCCACGAACCCGAACGTGGGAATCGAACTCAGTACTTTTTGTCTCGCTCGTGAATTCTTTAACTCTACGCAACTAAGCCGATGTCTAGCTTTGTTATTTAAAATTCTACAAGAAAACGTCTCAGGCATATTAATTCCTAACGTAATAATTTGCAGATATGAAAGCGAATGTATATTGATCAAAGATATTCAACATGTTTTTAAGTAAATAAATTCTATTACATTCGAACTAAACAGACTAATTTAGATTCGTTTTTAAAACCGCAGACAATAATTCTGTACATTTATAAACTGAAATTTTCATCGTTTGCAAAATTCATATTACGTCAAATGAATAAGTTAGGAGATGACGTCTAATTCATTGACAGATGTTGATGGTTAGCAATACATATGTTAATGAATATCAAAGAAAATACATAATCATTCTGAACTCCTCCAATAACACTTTTTAACATTGACTTTCAATCATTTTAAGTGATCCCCAAAATATTAAACATCAGACGAGTTCACTATGAAACATAATGTACAGTATGAGCAAAGATGCATGGTGACTAGCAGTGGTATCCAGTTTGACACTCGTGTCGTCCTACTTGAGACTTGTCAGCTGGATGTACCTGCGTCCTAGAGTAGATGTTCACCCAGGGACTCGAGCCCAGTTCCGTTCGCTTCAAACGCCATTGCGTTATCCACTTAACCACTGAGCACTGATAACTGCCTGCCTGTGTTGTTTTACTTATATCTTCCGATTGTTATTTAAGACTACAATCGATCAGTCTCTTATTGGCACATGTGCATCCTGAGATGCAGGTACATCCATCTGACTAGTCTCAGATTGGACGAAACGCGCGACTTGGATTCCTTTGCAAGCCACCATCCATCTTTACTTATGAAGTTAGTGACTTCAGGCAATATCGGTGGAATCCGTACAGAATGCACATATGCCAACAAGAGATTGATCAATTGCAGTCCTAAACAACAATGGGAAGAATCAAAAAAACAATACAAAATGAATAATGAACAGTGTTTATTAGATTTTCTTCTACGTTGAACAATATTATCAAAAATTTTCTAATTTGAATTGAGGCAAAGTAATCAACACAACGTCAAGTTATTCCCAAAAAAATTTCTCATGTAAAATCAAATTAGTAAAATTTGCAAAATTGATCAGTAATTATCAACTAGATATCATTCTTTGTATCAAATATATCAAGAACCAAAAGACAATATTACCTGGTAATATGATTGATTATACGTGTATATATTTCGTTATGCTTGAAATGACAGATTAATTTATATCTATCACTTTGCTTTATTAATAATACATTCATTACCATAAGTAAAATAAATAATACTCATATATTTAATTATAGGTATCGATCAAGGAAAACCAAATAATTGTACTACTTTGCCATATTTAATAATAATCAGAACAGAGATTTGGCCAATTTTGTATTAATGCTGTGGTGTGTGTTATTGATATCAACAGATATTAGTTGTATGTATCATCAATCAAAAGTGAAATGACTGATAGAAGAAGGCTGAGAAGATAAAAAAAGGAATAGAATGAGAACAGAAAGTGATTGGTATGCAAATGAAAGAACAATGAAGTGTGAGACAATTGATTGACATTTTTCAAATAAATTACTGTATGGTTCTCAGATTTTACTAATAGATTCTGTAATATTATATCCAATTACGTTTGGTTCTTCCTTACGTGTGTTCTCGTTCACTACAGTGCCAACATTGGAGTCAGCAGTTTTAATATCTTCATTCTAAAACAAGTATTTATGATGTGACTTACAGTTTTGGTCAAGAATTTATGTCCAATTTCGAAACTCTTGATAATCAAAAAGGATCAAACATTTATTATGAGTTTCCAACTATATCCTGTTATTAAATTTCCCTCTATACGATCTATAAAAATTATCGAAACAAAAGTTTTGGTTACCAATTTATGTTGTTTGTTTTGATAATGAATCACTCAGTAACGTAAACCATAAATAGATATTGCACTAAGTACCGGATAGTAAGTATGCTAATCCATTGTTATTACAAAAAAAAAGAATTTATACGATGATAACTAAAGTATATATTTAGACTAAACATGCATGGTTACAAAATTTTAAATTAAAATCATGGTTTTTCATTCAATTTTGAGTTCATGAATATATGTAAATTGGCCAAAATGATACCGATAACAATAATCATAGTAAGGTAGAGTGATATAGGTGTATTTCTTCGATGTAAGACAATGATTTCGTCATGTAATATTTTGTTTATATGATAAGCAGTAATCAATTAATCTAATAGAAAATTTAATACTATAGATGATTACATAATTAAGGAGAAAAGGTTACGTCAATACCTTGAGTGAGAATAAAGTTTCATATTATTGTATCTGATCAATAAAATGGCCTTCAATCATGAAAAAAGACTAAATTAAGGTGGCAAGACTATAATTTATGGACGAACCAATCACGTATAAGATAACAGGTCTCGAACTGTGGCGCGAAATTCACTCATGCATTTTGATAAATAGTTTCAGCATTATAGATGGTATCGGTTCATGATCAAAACCCTAAATCTAGTTCCTAACCTTCACCATCAACTGTAAATCAAAATTCGAATTCCTCACACTGATTTATAATCCTTATTCTTAGTTATCAGGTGGACACTCACAAGGTCAGTTTAGCGTCGCCCAAAGGTCGTTCATAAATTATAGTCTCACCGCAAGAACTTTAGATTATACAATTCTAAACGTTTGTAAAATTCATATTTCGTACTCACTATATGAAGCATTTTTTAAAAATGATTTATTAATTCGATTTATACTTTGTTTAATCACAGTTTTCTAATCTTTAATAGGAAATAGTATGTTTGTTAAGTTTTGTTTTAAAGGGATACATTTGTTCATGCTAATGAAAATATTTTGTCAAGTATGATTTATCTAGTCTTAATTTGTTTAATTCATGTTAAGCATTCAGAAACACGATGATTATCACCAACAAGTGATCGGCTTCCTTTTTTGTACATAACTGGTTTAAAATAAGTGATTTTTTGTCTATTGATTAACTCAAAAGTACTATAGCTGAGGTAAACATACAATCTTTTTGAATGATTTAATTTTTTGAATTATTCTTTTTGGTCAGAGTTTTTTAGTGAGTTAGTTTTCTACGGAACAAGGTCGCTAACCCCATGCCCAACGTTTCTCCCTTATTCTGGCTTGGAACCAATAATAGCCCCAGAGGAGCTTCAGGCGGACTTTTCAATGATATAATAATCTATGATAATTCTGGCAATCTATGTCCATAAATGATTGAATTCTGGTTAATGTGTAGAACAATTTGCTTAGATGTTGTTTTTCTATTGTTGTTATAAAAAATACCAGAATATTTCAACTGTTCGATGTGCATATGTGTTTGTACATTATACAATTTTTTTAGCTTTACCTTACTGTATGTGTTTACTTAATAAGTATCTAATTTATAAGACTAGATAGATATTTTACAGTAGTAAGTTAAGGTTTCATCAAACTAAGTCCTATGGGATGATATCGCAAATATTTTACTTCAGTTTCGTGTAATTTTCGATTCCCGGTTGTAAATAAGTATGTATTTAATTAATAATGAAATTGTCATTGACAAAGTGCATAACAGTAGTTGTCGTTTTATGTTTTAGATTTTCAACATAAATTTATACTTTCAAACTTGATCATACTTACTAAAAAATATACAAGTGTCATTCACTTGGTATTGTTTGGCTTGTATCTTCCCATTGAGGTTTAAGACTGCAATTGATCAGTCTGTTATTGGTATATGTGCATACTGTGCGTATGCCTCGATATTCCCTTAATTCACAAGCTTTTCGTAAGCAATTTAAATTCACCCCATTGCACAAGCAAGTGGCTAGCAGGACTCAGTAGCTGAGTGGATAACGCGATGGCGTTCGAAGCGAATGGTACTGGATTCGAGTCCCAGAGTGAACATCAACTCTGAGATCTAGGCACATCCAGCTGACGAGTCCAAAGTAGGACGAAACGCGCGTTCTGGATTCCACTGCTAGCCACTATCCATCACTGCTTGCGAAAAATACAAGTGTCATATTTTAACTTTATAAGGGTAATATAATTAGGAGTGACTCTATACAGAGGCATTATTCTGCTAGTATTAAGTAACTAACTGAAACCGGTTGGAAATATCTATTTCAGGTCTCAAATAGGCAGGTGATAATATTTTTTTATCTTTAGAGGATATACATCTAACCTGATTAGGCAAATGAATATATATTCCTTAGAACTACAACGATCTAACTTTGAATATTGTTGTTTTCATCTTATGTAATCTGATTTAGTATATTAATTATGAATTATAACTAATTGTTAGGAATTTATTCTAAAAGTCTACTTGACACAGTTTAAACATAGTTCACTCTTCGTAAATTCAGTAATGTTTCGTCAGTAGATTATTTCCAAATAGTGCTGATATGTGTATACTGATCGTTACGGCTATTTGGTGAATAGTATAGTGATGTCGGTTTTCTTTGTTTAGTTTATTAATTATAGCTTTTCAGAAGTCTGTGTTACTTAAAAGATACTGGCATAAACATCTAGTTAAGGAGTCTCAGGTTGTTACAATATTTTTCATCTGCTGTACAGTTGTCTCTTATTTCTAACTTCTTTCATCCAGTTATGTGAAGCTTGTATTATTTTGTGCCATAAATGATTTTAAGTGTACTTTGATGTTAGTACATAATATTACACATTATATTTTATTTTTTACAATAGTTTTTAGCATGTTTATATCAATGTAGTTCAGTCAAATTACTAGTTAACCCATGTCAAATATTCGAAACTCGGCATTTGGTAATGCTATTTATGTCGACAGATATAAGTAGTGTGAAACATCAATCGAAAGTGGAAAACTTGGCAGAAATAGGCTAAGTAGACTGAATTGAAGAGAATAGAAAGAAAAACTATGAACTAGAAGAATCATACAGAATGTGAAGAACAAAAGATAAATTTTCAAATGAAGTATTTAATATATGGTTCTCATATTTTAGCAACATATTCTGTAAATTTGTAATAAATAATAAATTGGTTATCCCAACCTGTGTTTTCTTTCATCACAGGCATCTTGATCAAACCAATTTGGGTTATCGTAGACTAGTACAACAGAGAGAACTGAGAATTTTGAAATAGTTGATTAAAGTTAAATTTTAATCGTAAGAATTAGGATAAACTAATAAGATTGTAATTTAAACAACAAATTCCTATTTCATTGAAACCGATTCTCCTCAAAACCACTGATTAATATATATATGGGACTGTTAACTGACTTTTGCTCAGTACTGAAACTCTGAAACCATTGGTACATTGTGAGAACACGATGACTGGTGATATGGATTTATATGACTTTGGAAACAAATTTAAGTGATATGTAAGCACACTACTTTTCATATAATTTATTTAAAGTCAGATATATATAAATCTGCTTAAGTATTATCTAACAGCAATTAATCACTAACTTGCTGTGTAAACACATACCATAATCATACAATTATGCATCTATAGCTAACAGATATAACGAATTAGCTAAATCATACAACCACTTCTTCTCATGATGTAGTTACATGTCACAAATTAAAAGTTCAAATGTCATTCAGTTGGTTAAGTTATTACTCTTCATATCAGTTAGTTACAAAAAGCCTAACCTAATCTTTCTTGTTTCTCTGAAAGTACAACAATTCATCGATTACATAATAGTGTCAAGAAAACAAAACAAAAAAATTAATTCAGTTTAACGATATACCCAGTAATCAGCTGATTTCTTGTAAGCAAGAGTATTCCGTTTTTCTCATTATAAGTTTTTACTATTTCTATTATCTGCTAATTATATTCATAATTACAAAGATAAAACTAAATGATCTTTGTACAGTTCTTTTTTTATAACTAAATCATAAATTCAATTTGGTTAACATTTGCTTATTTTCAAAGAAAAAAAACAAACAATAATCTTGCTTTATTCATCTGAACAGCCTTCTTTATATTTATATATCGAGACAAAAAAGAACTTAGAATAAATGGTCATTTGTTAAAACAGAGACATAGTCGGTTAACATAAATTTTCAAGGGAATTAGTAGTAGTACAGGAGTGAACGAGAATACAAGTAAGGAACAACCAAACGTATTTGGATATAAAATTACAGGATCTATTAGTAAAATCTGAGAACCATACAGTAAGATGGTGGAGAAGATTTGTAGCTCAGGTGGATGATTTTGGTGGAGTTTTGTTCTCTGAGCTGGATGGTTTGGTCGTGGAGCTTTCATCGTTCTTCTGAACAAAACTCCACCAAAACCATACAGTAAATAATTTACTTGCAAAATGTCAATCAATCGTCTCACACTTCATTGTTCTTTCATTTGCATACCAATAACTCTTTGTTCCCAGTCTATTCTTTTCGATCTTCTCAGCCTTCTTCTATCGGGCACTTCACTTTCGATTGATAATACATACTACTCATATCTATCGACATCAGTAACACACCACAGTACAAGCAGTAATAGTAGCAGTGTTTGATGATGGAGAAGTAAAATAAAGAAAATGTTTACAATGTGACGGTAACACAAGTGACAAGATTAAGATAAATAGTAAAATCTAATTTATGTTCTACGCAAATCTATTAAGCAATTTCGATTTAAATGTATTTTATGATCAACTTATTATACACTTAAATGGAACTGAAAAGTTTATCAAATAACTGAATACAAAGACTAATTAGTTATTCAAATTGATTACTTAGTGAAATGATTTTTTTAAAAAGAAAACATCATCTACAAGTTTTTCCCCTCGAGAAATTCGTCGTATTAGTGTTTTGCAGTAATTACATGAATCATTGATTATTTAAGTCAGATTTAGTTGACCAAAATTTTCAATTTCTTTTCAGTATCTGATTCGATTTGAAGTACCCTTAAGCATTAGTTCTATCGATAAGTCGTTTTCACTGTTGAAATTATCAACTGATCTAAGATAGACAGCCACTGAAATCTCGGAAGCACTCAAAGGCCGTTCTGTCCCAGCATGGAACTCCTCAGAAGTGTACATGCATGGACCCACACGCAGAAATTGAACCTAGGACCTCTGTCTAGTGAACGAACACTTAACCTGTACACCTCTGAGCCTGCGTCCAATGTTGTTAATGTCTAACTTCAACCAGTCTATGACACTGTGTGACCATCTTCCATTGTTTTTGGTGGGTAACTGCCTCACACCCTATACAGTTAAACTTCACTGGTAACAGCTTCTCACTAGAAATTCAGGAGTTACATCTTAAACAAAACGACCGTATAGTGCTCCCAAACTTTTAATGGTTGTCTAGTTTAGATCAGTCCATGATTTTAACAGTGAGAACATTACAGTCTTCACAAATCCCCTATGCTGATAAGCAATTATTGGAACAATCTTCAAATTGTCTTAGTAGTCACTCTCAAACTTCCTTTAGATATTCTTATGGTAAAATCTTTCAATTATTCTCAGTTGAATAGAAATTGATATGTCAACTACCTCTATCAATTATTGTCATTTAGTTTGAGAGTTATTAACAACAAAAGTATTTCAAAGTGTAATAAACAAATTACTAATGGATAAATACATTCGAATCAAAAAACTTCAATTCTTGCTTAAATACAAGCAGCAAAAATTCAAAATCCTCTAGCCATTAGAAAACTGACTGATAACTAAGTGTTTTAACTATTTAGTGATATTATTAACTGGCTGGTTGTTATTAGCTATTCAGGTGTAATCTATCCACGACTCGAACTAAGATGAAGGGAAGACGTTAAGTGGAATAGTGATAAGTTTCAAACTGTTATAAAAATCAACAAAAATGTATATGGATATGATGACGACTGTAAAAAGAGATCTTGTACAGATTTCAAAGTATTACATTAAAAGTTATGTTTATGAAATCAAATTCAGTGAGACATCACGGTAGTTGAATATGACAGTGAAAGAGCGAAAAAACGTTTCTTAAAGCACATTCCTTAATCCTCAGAAGACCTGAAAAATACACTAGAAAACAAGTCAGCAATAAAAATACACTCAATTGAGTCTGGTCATACAATTGATTTCAATCTCACAAGAATTCTTCAAGACAATTTTGTTTCATACAAAGAGAAATTAGCAGCTGGAGCCGTAAACATATGTACAAATTCAAACAATATCAGTAGGAGACATGGAATACAATTAGCCGTTCCATAGCAAATGGTAATCAGTAATTAAAGCTGAACTGCATTTTACTCCATTTCATTCATCTCTTACTATGTAAACAACAACGATTAATTTTAATTGTTCAAACCAGTTAGTTCATTTAACTATATGACAAATAATCAGTTTAGTTAGCACAATAGCACAAACATTTATTTATCTACATTTCAAGAATGATGTGATGTGTTTTATTCATGTCATATAGCAAATTACAAATTTTCGTCGAAATCCAAATCACAGACGATATATGGTCAATGAATTTTTCTCTCATCATTTGTACACACACAGATACACAACTGTTATCTTAACATAATTTTCTTCTTTTTTTCACATCAAATGTCTCATATGTACTATGAGAAATCTCGCTTTCATTATTGTTAACATAATTGAACGACACCATTTTTATACCATTAACCAGTTAATCATGTATTTATATCCGAGAATTTCTATGTTTGATTGCATTTCGTTGACAAATCTTGAATATGACTCTTAAGCAAAATATTGGATGTACTGTCATTTCAATTGCCTGAAGTTCTTACAAATATAATTTTCTTTCTTATTATCTTAAGTCAACTTGACGCTCAAGTACTATTAAACTATTCGTTCAAATTTAGACAAAAATTTTTATATAACAAGCAATTGAGACATTTTTCGATATAGTGGTTTCATAAGCAAGCTTAGAACATCCGACTTTAAGCAAATCTCAAGTTTACTTAATTAGCGTTTTTCTAGCGCGTTATTTTTCAACGGGATGTAGTCGCTAACACCATGCCCGACCCTCCTTCTTTATCGGGACTTGAGACCGGTAGTAGCCCTCGAGGGGCTCCAGGCGGAGTTGAGCTCAACTTTACTTAAAATATCTTATGCAAAGTTATCACTTGAAAGAAAGAGTAAACTCTTTAATTTTATTTCATTTAGACAGATTAAAGAAATTTTGAATATTTGATTTGAAGAATTCGACAAAGTACCTCATTCGTTTCTGATAGAATTGGAATACAACAAACTATAAAACACTACATTTCCAATTCAAACATTTATAAAACTATAAATGACAAAAACTGTACGAATCTAAATATTTCACTACATTAATGATATCTCATATTAACTGATGTAAATAATCAACATTTCTGAATGATTCTTGAAATGGAACTTCAAACTGATTTCCAGACAACACAGAATTAAAAATAAAATAAAACAACAACAAAAAAAGATTTTTAAATATTATGACAGGATTCAATTCAATCATGATGTATATAATTTGATACAAATCACATGACAACAGACTACAAATGAATACTGAGTTATAAATTATTATATGACTATGACAAAATAGAGGAAAGTAATAAGTTGGTGTAGTTTTTTTTGTATTTTTTTGTTTTCCGAAAAAAAACGAATCCCACTATTTATTTATTATAAAAATTTTCATTTCAGTATCAGACTAGCATTTAAAAAAATATTTTCACAGATTTAACCTGAACACTTCAAAAAATACATTCATATCTCTATACTGACAGGCCCTAGGCTGGAATCCCGCGGGGCGGGGTCGTGGATGAGCACTGATGATGAGTTCCACAATAGGACGAAATGGACGTCCAGTGCTTCCAGGTTTTCCATGGGGGTCTAGCTTCAATTGATTCATGATCTCAACCGTTGAAATTACTACAATTTCCACAAAACCCCTTCTGATACTAATCAACATATGCTCACTAATGACTGGCTTCAAGAGGTATATCCTAGAGTTCTAGTGAGAAGCAGTGACCAGTGGAGTTCAACCGGGTCAGTTGTGAGATTGTAACTCCCTGATGACAATGGTGGATGTGTCTCTCAATTTCGTGGATTAGTTGAAGTTAGATATTAACACCGTTAGATGCCAGCTCAGTGGTCTAGTTGATTAAGCGCCTTGAGCGAGACTGATAGGTCCTGGGTTCGAATCCAGCGAGACGGGGTCGTGAATGCGCTATGTTGAGGAGTCCCACAATAGGACGAAATGGCCGTCCAGTGCTTCCAGGTTTTCCATGGGGGTCTAGCTTTAAATGATACACGATCTGAACTGTTGAAATTACTACAATCTCCACAAAACCCCTTCTGATATTTATTTATCATAAAAATTTTCATTTCAAAATTAGACTAATTTAAAAAGAAAATTATTTTCACAAATTTAACTTGAACACTTCAAAATATTAATTTTGCGTAATTATTTTGATTTAAACAAACAACAAAAGGGAACCAATTGCATGAAAAAACAATGGCTTAATTTAAACACGTGATAGTTCTTGATTATTTTTCATTGCTTCATATGGCAGAATTTTTCTTTTTAAAATTGAAAATCAACCTAAATTAATTTAATGAAGATATTTGGTTGTAATTTTTGTAAAAACAAAAATTTATTATAGTAGGAGACTCCTCAGCAGTGCTTATCCACGATTTTGTATGTGGGAGTCGAATCTAGGCTCTTTGGTCTCTCATGTGAAGACTAAACATCTAGACTTCTGACCTGGCATCCAACGGTACCAATGTATGACATTAACCAATCCACGAAATTGTGCAACAATCGTCCTTTGTCTGATGTAGGTGCTTGTCTCTAGCGATCACGAATTGGATTCCATTTGTCACGGCTTCTCAATAGAACTGTGGGAAATTCATCTTGAATACGGTCACTAGTGAGCTAATGATGATTTTTATCAGAATGTAGGCTTGTGGAGACTGTAGTGATTTTAATGGTTAGAATCACAAGTCAATGTAAGTGCACGTTTGCGTTTATGAGCGAAACCTGGAGTCCTGGGCTCGAGTCCAAGATCAGGGACCGTGGATGCTTACTGCTGAAGAAACCCATACTAGGACAAGATGGTCGTTCAGCGCTTCCAGACTTCAAATAGTGGTCTACCTTATATCGGCTCATGAATTTAACTAATAAAATCACTACACTACCCACAAACCTCTATTTTAATAAAAATCATAATCATTGAAGATTTATTGAGAATTGAAGAATAACGTAAAGCTGCTTAACTAACACTTGTATTTAACTGCTTACTTATCCTCATAACATTAAACGAAATAGAATTCGATGTTTTGAGATATTATAGGAAGCATGAAACTATTCACCTATCCGATCAACATCTGGAAGTATACAGTTCCATCTTATGTCAACTTCGATACAAAACGATGTCATAGTTAAAAACATTGTTACCGAATGTTTTCGTGGATTGACTTACCTGTTGTTTACAATAGATAATGAATGTCAAACAATGTCATATTGTCCAATTTTACTACCTGTAGAATTTTATTATTCTCTCTGTCTTATAACTACATACCAAAGTGTCTGCTTAAATGAAGTCCCTTAAAGTAGATTCTTCTTTATTTGATTTTTGCACGAATAAGAACTGATCAGTGAACAACAATTTATTCAGGTGTCAAATTATTTCTTTGATAAGAGTGAGGTACTCACTTAAGTCAAAAATCCTTTTAGTATTCAGAAATCATTGATTTAAAATAAACTGAGAGAAAGATCCTAATAATTATTTAATGTACTTCTATATTAGTAAAATAAGAGATCAGTTGTTTTTGATCCTCTAACTACGATTAATAGCTGCGGCATTTTTAGGATAGTGGAATAAAAATGAGCAAAAGCTCTTCGTCATATAATTAAACTCAGTTTAGTTAATCCATTTATAATATAAAGTTAGTAAGCAATCGAAAATATCGAAATGAACCAATGATAGAGACTGACTAGACTAACATTTAATTAAACAAATGAAGAACTTTATCGTACATTGTTGATCATATTTGGTTTAAGACTGTAAGGTACTATTATTTATTTGTTTCGACATTATCATCTATTGTTAGGCGATTGGAGGTAGCTAACAAGAAACTTATCAAATACATAACCTTTCAATATAGTGTACACACAATGTTGAGTCACTTGGACTAGTGGTCATATTACAACTTGAAGGATTAATTTCGATCAGAACTGAAAAGTCTGAGGAAATAAGACATTAGTCATCCTTCAATAATATATCATTTACGAAATATATTGTTTTAAAGTAATAATTACAAAATGTCACACAATTAACTTAACCAGATCATTATCATTAGTCTATGGGCTGATCAGTCAGTCAGTCAGTAACAACGTAGAACTTCGTACGTACAAACATCAGTTCGAGTTGCCACACCACATTAGCACAGAGATGCCGTGGTCGATTCAAATCCCGTAGTGGTAGAGGTAATAAGAGTATAAGCAATAATCGGAAAGATTAGTGTTTGGAGATGTTACTTAAAGAGTATAATACAGTGAAATAAACTTGGGAAGAGAAAAAAAGAGACAAGGAGATCAAAATTTGGGAGAACACAAAGAGTGGATGCACCTGCGCCATTGCAAACGATTTTGAGCCATGTCATTCAAGGTCTCTAACCATCGGTTTCTATCATCTCGAGGTCCCCAACCAGGTAGTCTACACCTACCAACATGACTCAGACCACTTGTCAGTGACTTCATGGACTTGTGCCATGTTTTGGTCTGGTCGCCCCAATCTACTGCTATTCCACTGAACATCGCACGTCGATGAGCTGATCAAGTCTATCATGTTGCGTGTATCATTTCACATCTATCATGTTCCTAATTAATCAATACGTATTTAATAATAAGGGATTTAAAAAATGCGAAATTGTAGCATATACTTTATAAAACTAACTAAACAGATGTATAAAGCTTGAAGAAACCAGGAAAAGTTCATCTATCAATTTGTAAATGTAATTAAAGAGTTATAAAGAAGTTGTTTGTATGTGCAACATGTAGTGAAATAATATCCTGTTTACCTACTAGTGTCCAGCAACAGCCTATTGTAGGAGAGAACAAACCAACTTCGAGCTAAAGAGAAATTTATGAAAAGGTGATGGAAGTGGATAAAATATATAATGCGGAAATCCTCAAATTGCATCACGAAGCAAACCCTAACTTAATATCCTGAAGGGAAACGGAAAGGAGAAAGTCCAAAAGCACAATGCACTGAGAATCGGAAACACACATGAAATGAATATATGGAGATTGAAAAGAAAGGATTGTTTGGGACAGATTTGGATGGAGAATGCTGGTAGGTAGCCTATGCTCCTCCACAAGGGGTAACAGACATAAGTAAAAGTCAGCGAACTAGTGTACTATGATAGAATAAATAGATTTTGTCTGTCAGATAGCTAATTTGAAGATATAGTCCTCTTATATTCTAATAAATTAATTGGTCAGAATTACGTTCGATACTTGATTAACACAGAACTCGATATACAACCAACGGCACTCGAAATTGGAAAAACTAATAGCTTAGTAGTATGTTGTTTACTAAGAGACCTGGTGGTCTTATGCTTTTTCTTAAATGTGAGACAAATGAGACAAATGTCTATTCAAGATTTCCTGGTTATTAGTGATTTACACTTGATAACTGACCTTGATTAAAAATTTAGTTCAATGCTAATATTAACAGTCATATGGTAGATTTCAAATAACAGAAACTCAGATATGATTTTAAAAAATTAACAGAACATAGTAACAATCAATATTTAGTCACCTTGTATTTAACGTAATGTTTTCATCATTATTTAACAATCGTTGTACAACTGATCAAAAGAATTAGCCAGTGTTATATCCAAGCAATATGATTACATAACATCAAACATAACCAACCATATAATCTCTAGATCATGCAGTATATCCTGTATTCACAAGTTTTGAATAGACATTCGACTTCTTTTTATCCTTTTTTTTATAGAAAAAAACTATCTAGATATAGAACTAAGCCTACTCAGTTCACTTATCTATATAATTGATATTTTTGATAAATAGGTTACTGTATTATATAATTTGACAGAGCGTACAACTAATTACATTTCACTATTATATATGAATAACTTGATTAAGTAATATATTATTTAAAGTGATTACTAAATATGACCTCACTGTCTTATAATGTTGTTAGATTATAGAATTTTCTGAAAAATACAGGTTTATATTATTCGATTTTTATTACTCCGAATACTTGTTTAACAAGAAAAAAAAACCTTTTGAGGACACATCTATAATTTAATCACTTAGCCTAATTTGATATTGATTGTTTCGAATGTTTGAATTTATTATTCATCCATGAAATGGATAATATAAAAGAGAGATAATCAAGGAAAGAATATTAAGATTTACATTATAATGTAAGAGGTTTATAGGGATACTTGGTGATGTGAACAGGGAAACAAGAAGCCCTGACAAACTACGAAAGCTATTTTTCTGGACGTTATTTCATTTTATGCAAAGCTTGTAAAACACTAACATTTATTTTTGTTCCTAATCTATTCTACAGAACATAAGCTTTCGTTCGATGTATGATTCATTGCCATACCCTTTTTCTGTTCCGAGGCTACTGTAATTTAAACATAATAATTTGCACACTATTTTCTACGCTGATTCCTGGCTTTGGACATAATTGTATTATTTCTAATTACTGTACGTTGTGGTCGGGTTAGTCACCTATTTATTCATGTACCTTTTTACACTAATCCGAAAATCAGGATATCGGGAATAGATTGAGTAGTGTTCCAGTTGTCTTGTCTTCTCTCATTTGCGTGCTTGTCAGTCAATCAGGTGATAGAATAGTTTTCTTCTCTCTATACCACTTTAAACTCACGCGTACTAGCCTTAAGGTTAGGTCGGTCAGCCTATCTCACCAAGGTCTTAATCTGGATTAGATAAGTACCCTCAGCACCAAAAGTGGGTAGACAGACCAACGTACATAACACTTGGATTGTCATATTTTATATCACGGACTATTTTTAGTCAAATAACTAGTAAAAACAACAAAAACATCTGTGATTCGACTAGTAGTGGTCAAACCCCAAAACAACGTCGATTTCGTGCTAGACAGTTTAACCTCTAGACTATCGAATCTAAGTTAAAACAATAAAAAAAACACTATCATCAACTGTAATTAACATGATTTTGAAACAAAGAAATCGAAAGAAAGTAAATATAATCAATTGTTGTTATAACATTAATATGATAAAAATAAAACGAACCGGAAAATCGAAGTTAAACAGTTGCGAACGTAGCTCAGTCGAAATACATTTTAAAAGAATAAATATTGGGTTCATATGTGATAATAAATGGAATGGTGAAAAACTCTATGGGAAGATTTCTAAAAAACAACAACAACAACAACAACAATAGGGGTTCATTATGAAATAAGGAAAATTATTAAACATATCTAATTCATTGAATTACCATTCTGACTTCAACTATTCCCATTAGTTATACGGATATTTGTCAGTATTTGAGCGGATAGTTTGATAGAAGTTGGGAGCAAAGTATGTAGAACACATAAGTTGTGTAAAACTATATAATATAATTTTTACATAAAGATTATTCCATTATTTCTCCTTGGATTTAATATTCGTTTGGTTTTTATACGTTCACTTTTGAGTATACGATCAGCAATTTTGGTAAATAAATACAGTTCTTTATTTACATACTCGTATTCATTGGTTACAATTTTGACTAAATGATGTTGAAAAAAAATTGGTACATGGACACAATGTTGTCATCGTGTTGTATTTTGAATTTACTTGTTAATTCTATCTGTTGTATGATATCATTCCCTAGAATACTAAAAATACCTTACTGCTATCCCTTTAGTTTTTTTTATCATAATGCCCTTTAAATATCGAATAAGCTTGTGTTGGATACGGTACAACATTTGAACCTGTGACCAGTGGGGTTTAGTCTTGTTGGACGTGAGGAATGTTTCCACCAAAGACAATAGAAGATGGTGCGACAATATTATGGATTAATCGAGATCAAACTTATAGATGATTGGATATCGGCTATGTGGTTTGAGAGTTAGAGATTTGCGCGTGAGATCAAAGGTTGTGAGTTCAATTCTTGGATGAAGGATCTTTGGCGTCGACTATTGAGGATTGCCATACACGGACGAAACAGCCGTCCAGTACTTTCAGGTTCTCAATGGTGATCTAACTCAGATCTATTAGTGATTTGGATGAACCTAAAATACTTGAAAGTGGCCATTAAAATACAGAATTAAAAATATATCAACCCTTATGAAATTATGGCTACAATTGTATGAATTATGATTATGCCTGTCGTATTCAATCATTCTAAAACTAATTTGGTGTATGATCTAATAAATGGTGTTAGTATATAATAGGTAGAATTAATAACCACAAATTCTACTACAAGGTAAGTGCCGTATTTCACTTTTGATGAGTTATGACTTATGCACTATCTGAGGAAACAACACAATTTCGACTTTTATTTACAATGAATCATTGATTTATCATTCTAATGTATACAATTTTAAAAATTCAGTTTGTCCGACTTGCTAAGAAGAATGATAATACTTGGTATAAACATGGTTAAATAGACTTTATTCATGCATGACTGATTCCGTATAGTAACTAAGTTACAATAAATGTCAACTGTCTTGCTAAATTGTCACTTTGTTTATTTTGTGTTTGCGTTAGGCTTTTGGAAGAAAGAATAGGACAAAGAAATCGCTTAACGGTTATCTTTTTTTATTAAGTTGAACAACTATTAAGAAGTTTCCAAGTCTAAACAAAAATTGTCTATTAATAGAAAAATGATTGCGGAACGGTTGTATATCATTATGAAAATGTTATATTCCATTTCAGCTTAACATCACCAACGCGTTAACGAATGAGTTATTATGAATGAAATATTTCTTAAAGCATGAGTTATGTTCCACAATGAACCTCAACAAAATTATTTAAATAAGTCATCATACGCAAAAGTAACGAAGACGTGGTAGATGTATGAGGTGGTGATTTGAGATAGTGGAAAAGAAAACTTAGACCTCAGTCTCATGCCATTTACGGCCCACTATCAAGTTGTACCTGTATTTAGGGGACTGATGCTCCTTGACCGATTTGACTTCATATTACTCAGTTTCGTAATCAGAAACTATTACTGAGCTATTCAGGTTACGACTGACCTCTTGTAGGACTGAAATGTACTTAAAGCTGTTTGATAACTTAGTAGTGCCCAATGTCATGTATGTCAAGTCTTTCACAGTGATGATCAAATTCTATCTATCAAATTATAGATTGGTCACTAGTTAGAGTGATTTCATATCTCATGCATTGTGTTGAGATCTAATGGATTATCTTATATGTGTAGATGAAACTGTTTGCACTGATCAGATCTCCTTACAGGTTAAATTTAGTTGGTATATAATTAAATGATATAACATTTCATACCTGACTCGTCTAGATGTGTGATTTCAGTACAATGTAAAAACATAACCTATCAATTCTAGAACACAATTCTATCTTGTTACTTTTAGACCGTTGATTCATAACTCAATTATACACAATTATAAATTTATTCTGTCTTTGATATGCCGTAAAAAAATGTTGAGATGTATATTTTGCATTCAGTTTTCATTCGAAAATACTTTCAACTTCCTGAATTTCATGGTAAAAATGTTCACAGTTTTAGACAGTTTTTTCACCTATTAAGTAACAGCGATTTAAATCAAGACATATTTAAGGGGTTTTATGGCACGTGACAAACTTACAAATTATCTTTTTATTAAAATCTTGTGCATATTTTTTTAGAATTTATATTTTCTAGGTAATATTGGAGTTTATGCTACTTATATAGACAAAAATAAGTAGTATATAACACCAATCAGAATTGGAATGTCTGGTAGCAGAAGGCTGGGAAGATCAATTCTGTATTAAGCAATAAACAGGTTGTCCCTACCTAGGTTCTCGTTCATTACAATATGTTTTGACGATAAATAAGGTGTCTTGTTTGTCAGTATAGAGTTGCAGAAATTGTTAAGTTGTAGTTGAGATCACGAACCGACTATTGTTAGACCACCATTGGTAACCTGGAAGCACTGAATGTCTGTTTCGTCCAAATATAGGACTCTTCAACAGTGCTCATCTATTTGTATCAGTTGTACCTTCTTATTAGTTACATTTAGTGACTGATGTTAAAGTACATTCTTAAATTTTTAGCAGTGTTAAAAACAATACATCTACAGACATCTCATTACTAATATATAAAGTTATAAATGTAAACCTCTAGATGCCATCTTACTAGTCTCAAAGTAACACATTTTTCATGAACGCTTAAAAGCCATGAGTTGATAAAGCCATATATGTACACCGAGAGAGGTCTTGTACTGATAAGTGATAGGTAATCGATTCCTGTTGATCAATTTCAGTTCCTAATAAATAAATTTGATCTCTGGTATTCACTAGTTCTCCAGCGAAAGTTAGCCTATGAATAAATATACAAATAATTTGATTACTAATATCAAAATAGCCAATTTAGTATTTCATACTATAAAGGCAACTAACTTACACATGAACAGGAAGAACTATGAAAGGAGCAATCTATAATAGTGTAACTAATTTACTTAATCTTTTTCGCTGCTTTTAGAATAAACACTTTTGTGTCAAAACATCAAGAACATCAAAAATTGATGTCTAAAGGCAATTTAAGTAGGAGAGCGTAAATCATAGTTTGATACAAGAAATCACACGGCATTTTGTATAGAACTTCTCAAATTGAATCTTCCAAATGACAAATATACAAGCATCACATAATACAGAGTATTTATTTTAATTAAAAATTATGGATACGAAACAGTTTATGAATATTATGTTCATTATATATGGTTATATTTTTCAATAAATTATGGGGTAAAAAGTAACATAATATTTATTGAAGAATAGTAAACATTACATAGATTTTTTTATTGCAATTACTGTAAACAATGAAATATGAAATATGCACCATAACTGGTACAAATTTTTTCTTAGCTTTAAAATCCAGATATAAATAAGAGTGAATTATACATTGCCCCCAAATGCCCTGGTATGACCGAGAATGGGGAAAGTCCGCTCTCCCTCTCCAAATGCTCGCACATGGCCACGCGTATATAGCCTCTGCCAGGGAAGTCCTGCTCACTGCCTTCTCGAGGCATTACTGTTGTTTACGACATTGAGAGGACGAAAAGCGAATGTCTGGCGCTCTAAGCGTGTTGGTGGACATGGAAAGTCCACCTAGGGGAGTTGGAAAACCCTCATTCCAAACCAATGGTCTACATGGGCTCTAGTATCCTTAAGGAACAAATGGCGTAGGAACCAATCGTTGGTCACTGGCTACCATGGGAATACATCTCCTTACGTTGATCTACTGCCTTGTGGATCAGACCTTCAGGTTGAAGGCTCCTTGTGTGGCCCCCTGAGAAAACCACCTGCTTCGGTTTGGGCACCCGGGCAGTATCACAGCCTTCACACACATCAAATGAGATATGTGTGGAGCATATGTATTTGGTGCATTCTTGTACCAATATTTATGTGTTAAAATAAATAAATAAATAAGAATTATACACTAAAAAACTTCATTATGAACACATTGGGTCGTTAAATTATTCTTTCTTCTTTTCCCTCTTTCTCTCTGTCTCTGTCTCTCTCTCTCTCTCTCTCTCTCTCTATATATATATATATATATATATATATATATATATATATATATATATATATATCCATGTGGAATGCATCACAGACTGATAAGGATCGAACCGATAGTCCTCATTTCTCTCCATGACCTCTTAACCTTTGAAGCACTGGAATTCAATGATTTGCATATCTAACTTTAACTAATTTGTGATAATGCGCTGTTACCTTACACTGTTTTTAGTAGATATCTGTCCTATACCTGACCTAGTTGAACTTTGGTACTGATTTCTCTATAGAACGTCTACAATTACCACTCAGTTTAGTCACTGGTGAATAAATGATTATAGCTAGTATAGGAGTCTCATACTATGACTAAACAACTATCAAGCGCTTCCTGCTTTTCATTTATTGTCTATTTTTGACCAACCAGTAATTTAAACCGTGAAATTCAATCCTTACGGCAGTTATTGAAATCGGTTATTTATCTGAAATATATTTATCTCAAGACACATATGTTCCCCCTCCCCAATCATTGTTGTAGGACTATATGGCTCTACAGGACGATCTTACAATATTACAGATTGTTCTAATTTAATTCCAACTTCATATGATCATGCCCTTCTTAATGTTTGACAGAAACATTGTGCACCGTTTAATGGACCCACGTTAAGACAAAATAGGTAGTTAACATTTTTTTGAACTTTTTAGTGGTCGTCAAATGACATTAGTTCATGATGAAATTTACTTTCAGAATGTAGGAAATAACCACGGAAAACAATTTAAACATCAAGTTAATGCATTGAAAGCAGTTTTTATATTTTCTCAGTAATTTCTTAAATAACAAACTAAGAAGGAAATCTAAGCTTGTGCATAAAACAATGAATAAAAGGTAAAGAATAGATGGTTATAGGATGAAAAAAATAATTCTTGGGGAATAAAAGGTTTTTTTTAGTAACCAAATTTATAGTCAGATACTTATATGTATGGTTATTGTATTTCTGATAATCTCAAATTTTAAAACTTTATCCATGAAGACATAAAGTCATGATGAATGCCTACTTATTCAACAATATACTTTATAATAATCATTTCAATGATTTAGATATTTCTGTTATACTTATTCAGGAAAAGATTAAATCTATTTTAATTGGTTTATGGGCTCCGCCATTCAAAGTTTCAACATTTTCTCAATGTGAATGCTGTTTATATTGTTGATAATGGCAGGAAAAGGGGGTTTTCTACTCACTTTAATTCTATTTCAACACACACATTTTCAAGTATATGAACATGTATTTCCAAGTATAATAATAGTATGTATTTAGTCTACTGGTTAACCAAAAGATTAACTTTTTGATTTGTACTACGATTTGTCATATCAGTTTACTCGTTAAAGCTTCATTTACAGTTCAGAATGAAATAAAAGTTAGAACTGATGCTCGGACGCCAGGACTAACATAGGCTATCGAGCCTCCTGTCCTTCCCAAACTGAAACTGAAACTGGATGGAATCATATATATGTGCACTTATTTATATCAAACATGAAGAATCAATAAAATTTTGTGTATTAAAAAGCGTTTGCATGCCAAATCGAAGGTTCTCCATTGGACTCCTATTTGTAGGATCATGAATTCGAACTGGTAAGGATTCCAAAGCTTACAGGTTTAAAATCGTGGTCTAGCAAAGATTAGTCAGTGATGAATATTATGGAATCCAACAACAAATGTATGTTTAGATGACCTTATGATATAAATCAACATAATTCTATAGCGGTTCAATATAATGAACACGTCAATTTGTCCTAAACCTAACTGGAAAATGTGTTTTTTCGTGTGGTTTTGAAATGACTTGTGGTATCTTTTATTTAATTGTTGGGATGAATTACGCATAAAACGTGAATTGTCATGCAAGACTAAACTTTCAATTCATTGTTTAGTTTTTTCGAAGCTTACAAATGTATATGAACGTTGACTTACAGTATTATTTACAGTTTCTTACTTGTGAACAAGAGATGATCTTGATGAAATTTTTATTTCCATTGACATGGTTTTTAACTTGTTAAAGATGGTTAAAACACCATGTATTTTCTAATCTAAACCTATGTAATAACACTAAACAATGATTTTATTAATATACTATTCAGCTGAAAAATTCATCAATTATATCAACTTTAACCGATAACCATTACTGTATATTCTTGAAAGTAGTTTGTAATCTAGAGAAAAGTAACATATTGAATGTGATCGAAATATATTTGACAGATTTTCTACATAATCCTACACTATCATTAACTAGTAATTGCTAGCTGAAAAAAATCCACATCAACTTCAAGTTTAGATGTATATTATGTATGTAAACATAGAAGAAATTGGTCAAAATGTTATTTCCATTTTTTTCACTGAATTGATTACTCCAACTGGATATTTGATATGTTTTAGTACATGTGATGCAATCATAAATTTTTCATGATTATTAACAAATTTTCTTTGTTCAAATTAAGTGCTATTTTTATCTTGTAAACAAAAGAATTTTTTAGACAATACACAATATTTATGTATCAGCGTTGCCTTCAAATGCCTTAGTACAGCCGTCAGTGTGGATAGTCAGTTCTTCCTCTCGAAATACTTGCATGTGGCCACGCGCATACAGTCACTGTCAGGGAAACAATGCATTTTCATCGTATCATCTTATGCTCTAACAGATTACAACCCAGACGCAATCACGGATGAATTTTACCATCAAATAACCGTTTTTCTACAGAATGTGCATTTCACAGACATTGTAGTATAAGTCGGAGACTTAAGTGCGTGGGCCGAGCGTCGAGTCGTTTGGGTGGCCGATGGAGTCTCACATCGGATTATGGGGACGGTCTACCGCAACTTTACGCAGACCACAACATGTTTCTGAGTGGCACTAACTATCGGGACAGCCATCGACAATGTGTTAGTTAAAGTTTTGCATTCGCATCTCAAACCTGGATTCAGATTGACCACATCATAGCGGGCTCAGCTGTGTACTTATCTGGTCTCTGTTCCTGGCTTTATTTGCGCCAATCATGTCATACACTTCAGTGGCTGACAAATTCATTGCTCTAAACAGATCGACACCAGTGAATTGGTGGCAGATTTTGTTGCAACTAAATGCCAAACCAAGCTAGGTTCAAGGCTAGCTATCAATACGCCGAAACGTATAGGTGAGCATTGGCTTCGGTCGTACGACGTCATGAAAATTCGCATTCGACTTAGTGAAATCCTCCGCCTATAAGCACTAGGTTTTCACAGGCTCCTTAAAACTCGTTGAAGCACATCGTTCTCCTCCGGTCAACTGTAAATTTGACCATAAACAAAGACTATTACGCAATGTAATTGCGCAAAGCTTGCAAAAGTACCGAAAAGCTTGGTAATCGGAGCTTGATAACAAATCGGAACTGAAAATTACTTTTACAAGACTGGCGAGACTACGGACCTGGACTGACTCTGAAAAATGGGCAGATAGAAGTAGTTAGAAAATTCATGAGTCCGGGTAGCTGGGAAAGTGCTGGTTTTTGCGTAAGTGGTGAAACCAGTTCACGTATACTGAAAGCCAGAGCGACTTATGCCAATCCGGCCCATCTTTGGCACCTTAGCGATGTTAGTCTGGTTGTAAAAGGTTGGACGTGCAGCGCATCAGCTATAACATTTTTGCTCTGTAATTGTGAAATCTGGACTTTCAGAATTAAAGATGTTGGACGATTCTCTGTGTTTGATCATTGTTGTCTCCTAGGGACTATCAACGTCCGGTAGCAATATCTTGTTAGTAATGCCGAGTTTCAGCATCGTGTGTTCGGGCACAGCAACAATAATTCCATTGGTGTAACCATCTTAATACACCGACTTCCGTGGTTCAGACATGTTTGAATTATTTACCATTTGCTGACTCTGGGACTGGTTAGAAAAAGCGAAAAGGTGATCACTGTATAACAAGGCATCGTGGTATGAAATGCTCATTCTGCTGTAATTTTCATTTATTTTCCTCATAAAAGTGAGAATAACATTTTTAGTTGAAAGAATTCTTTCTAGTTATATTTTACCTAACTAAATTTATCTCACTATTAATATTTCACTGTTGAACACTAGTCTCTATTCATATTATACTCACTTTACTTTCCTAATCTCTTAACAACTTCATATTGGTATGGCTCATATATATATTTGTTGTTCCCTTGTTTCAATGTTTATGTGCATTTATCTAAAGTGATGACGTTACTAGTTTTAATATTCTACATAGATTTTAATGACTTTTCGTACAATATGAATGTCTTATTTATACTTCTGTTCTAATTTTCTTTTTCAAATATAGATTTTCATTAAGTGTTATATTGTGAAGATAGTCACGACAAACTTCTTTTTCTAATTAATTTTTAATACTATTTGTATTTCTTTTATTAATTCTCATTATTTGTACATTTATTGTGAGTGGTTGTAAAATGATTGCTTAACATCGCATGACCTTGCATCTTTCCTTTTCCGTACTGAATCTCCACCCCTATAGCACAACACACTAATAATCTAAAACAATTAGTCCCTTTGATAAATTTCGATAATGATATTAGAAGACGAAGATTATATTAGCGTAATATATTTCGAACAATCTGGCTTCAGAAACAAATACAATCAAGTGACCCAATAAGAGCAGAGGATAAACATCCATCATCCTCTATTGCTAAACATATAATTGAAACAGGTCACAAGATTGATCTAAATTCAGCTTTTGTAGTGCTGTATAAAAGTGTAAAAGGGTGTATACTAAGGTTCATTGAAGCCTTAGCCATACGAAAATTCAAACCCCCTTTATATATTCAAAAACAGTTTGTTCTTACCTTAAACCTACCCTGGTAATATTGACTTATTATCCAGAGTGATTAGGTTTCGCTTTGTGTTCACATTATTATTATTATTATTACTCTTATCATTATCCTTATCTCCTTTTACCCCGTTTCCTGTCTAGTTGACCTTTTATTTTTATATATAAATGCTCTTAACAAGTATATGTGTGACCAGATTGTTCGAAATGTATTGCGCTAATATATCACATAGTTCTGATAATCTTCGTCTTCTAGTATCATTATCGACACTAATAATCGTTCACAAATACACTGCTACATAGATATGTTTGTTGTTATGATAACTAGACTTTAATGTATTTGTTATCTACATTTACGGATCACAGTTATATTCCCATTATATATTTCATCTGGATATACAGCTTGAATTATAATAATCTTTGGTGAGACTATAATTTATGAACAACCTTTGAGTGATGCTAACATGACCTTGAGAGTGTTTACCTACTTAATAGAGCTAAATGTGGGTTATAAAGCAGTTTGGAAAATAAGGATTATGATTTACAGTTGATGGTTAGGGTTAGGAATTACATTTAGGGTTTTCATCACGAAGTGACATCAGCTAAAATGTTAAGACGCTCTTTAGCCAAATGAATGGATGAATTTCCCACCGAAATACAAGACTTGTTACTGAAAATCTGATTGGTTCGTCCATAAATTATTGTTTCGCCTAATCCTTATTGGAATTAATAATTACTTATAATTATGGATTATTATATCAAATGAACCCGAACACACCCAATAAATTCTTCTTGTGTTTATAAATTATGTTTAATATTTTAATACATTAATTTTTTGACGTAATAACTTTATTGTTGTTTCCCGGAGTTCTAGTGAGAAGCAGTGACCAGCGGACATCAAACGGGTCTGTTGTCAGATATTAACGCACTGAAGATAATGGTGGACGGTGGTGTAGCTTCGTGGATTGTTTGACGTTCGACGTTGACACCGTTTTATGACGGCTTAGTGGTCTAGAGGATAAGCGTTAGCACGCGAGACTTATAGGTCCCAGGTTCGAATCCTGCGGGGTGGGATCGTAGATAGACACTTCTGAGGAATCCCACAGTGGGACGAAACGGCCGTCCAGTGCTCCCAGGTTTTCCACGCTGTTCTGGCTTCACCTGACTCATGACCTCAACTATTGAAATTTTGAGTTGATATATTTTTGGTCCACCACAGTATTCATTTTTCTCTGTATTTGTAAACTGAGTATTGTTTTGTAGAAAGTATGCTAGCGGTTGTAAATAGATAAAATTATAACGAAGGTGACATATTGTCACATATATATGAACAGTCATCTTTTATTTATTACTGACTGAGTTTGTTTTTTACAAACAGAGAGCTTTCATTTTCCCTGTTCATCGTTATGGTGGTGCGAATAGTATTTTAAAGATTATACAAATTAGCTAACTGTGAACTTAGAGCTCTGAAGGCAAAAATTGTTTCTGAACATTCTCAGACACAAACAAAATTGTTAGATTACAGGTAATATGATATACATACAAGTATTGAGCTTATCTTGACGTGGTTTACCCTATTTTGAATTTGCTTAATAATTCAACATCAGTTATCTGTTTTTATAAACATATATATTTTAGAAAACAGACTTGTTTCTGATAGTGAACTGAGTTTAGCTGATGAAAATCAAAATGCATTGTTCAGATTTTTTGTTCTTTATTAGACGTTTCGTAACAGTGATAATTTAATTAATTAAATAAATAATTCGAATCATATTCAATGTGGGAAATATTTAGAGTAACATATCATGAACCACAGTGACTTGAGCTGAAACTAGTCGAATTTCTCCTTTAAAGAATCCTCTAGTAGCTCTAAAGTTTACTTATCTTCTAAATAGATACATGGTCTAACTAGTTTAGTTAAGACCTGTCAGATATGAGACAAATATCCCTAGTGACAATGAATGATTGATCTATTGTTGAAGATTTGGACATAAGACATGAATATTCTGATTATGATCTCCAGTTAAGGTTCATTGATGCACATTGGTGGAATATATCATACTAGGACTTTACAACTATCCAGTTATTCCTAGTTTTCATTGATTGTCTAACATAATTTGATCCGCCATATCATCAATAATAAACAAACTGAAGCTTATAAATTATCTTTACAATTTTCCAAGCTTAAAATTTAATGTGTAGGCTGAAATTATTACTAAACGAGAATGTTTTTATAGCTTCCCAATAAACTGATATCACTATACATATATATCAAGTAATAACCAAAATGTCTCCCATGTTTTTTGATATAACTTACAATCAAAACATGTCAGTGATTAATTATAAAAACATGATGATTATTATTTTAATGAAGAAATTTTTATCAGTAAATAAATCGAAAGAAAGAAATTTTTCCATATCAATCAAAAAATTATTAGTTTCTGATTATTAGTATCAGAAGGGGTTTTGTAGAGATTGCAGTAATTTCAACAGTTGAGATCATGAGTCGATTGAAGATAGACCACCATGGAAAACCTGGAAGCACTAGACGGCCGTTTCGTCCTACTGTGGGGTTCCTCAGAAGTGCCTATCCACGATCCTGCCTCGCGAGATTCGAACCCAGGACCTATCGGTCTCCTGCCAGGTCGGGTCCTGTGTTCGAGTCCCGCGAGACGGGGTCCTGGATGCGCACTGCTGAGGAGTCCTACAATAAGACGAAACGGCCGTTCAGTGCTTCCAGGTTTTCAATCGTGGTCTATCTTCAATTGACTCATGATCTCAACTGTCTAAATTTCTGATTATTATTTAAAAGCAAAAATATTGTTTGTCACCAAGTGACTTAAATTATTTTTTAGAAACTTTATACAATAATAAGTGTATTATCTATAAATTGAATTGTTTCCCAAATTATCATTACTATCATCAATACTAGTTAATGAGTTATGATTAGTTATAGAAATGTGCCTTTTTCTTTTTAAATTAAAGTATATTTTATTACATAATTAACGAATCAATATTAAATCAACTCAGTTTACTACTTTTGTAATGATATTTCAACTGATTAGTCAATAGATATTTTGTAGAATATCTCGATCTTTCTTACATCTATTTGTATATTTGTGTATAAAGAAATATAGGTTTCTTTCGAACAAAAATGTATGGAACATCATGTATTTAAAAACGAATTAGGTAAATATACTAAATTCAGATTTTCTGTTTTAAAAGAGTAAGATTAAAGATTCTAGCAGAATAGCATGAATTCATTTTATTTCGTAGGTTCTTGTCAGCAGCTTATAACCTGTGATATTTAAAAATCATAATTACATAATGGGTTTAAATTGTTTACGTGAGAGGGTTTGTTTGGAAGTTATATTGAAGATATATTCGTAAAGTATATCATGGGTGTAAATGAAATTAACAAACTGAATATTGTAAATTTATACCTAATGTGAAAGAATATTCTACAACATTAATTGTGACAACAGTTCAAAAGTGGGTTAGAAACAATCGATTACATAATGAATAAACATTGATAGGAATATAGTGAGTGGAGTTCAGTTGAAAGATTATTGAAAGATAGTTGAAAAAATAAAGTCAATGTAGTAAATAAAAAAGAGAAAAAATATATTTTAAGGTTCAGCGAAAGAATATTTGTCACCAAGGCAGAGAAAGATTGACAACCGTCTCCTTTTGAACACATAGGTCAGGTTTTTCATGCCTGATGGCAACGGCTTCAGCAAATTTCAGAAGACTGGAGTTCGGCTGCTTACAAATCACCCTAAAGGATTGTTAGGTATCTACCTGATGTCCTGTATCAAGGAGATGTTTGGCGATTGCACTATTTAGATTCTTTCTTGCAATTGTCCTAAGACCTTTTGGAACATGTTCGAAAAATCTAAGATATACTGTCCTTTTAGTTCGGCCGATGTAGCTGTTTTGGCAGGTAAATTTATAAATACAGTTGGCGCTAACATGAAAGGGGTGCTTGTCGACCTTTTATTGGGTTATTGAACATGTTGTGCTAAAGAGAATTAAAAGTTTAACAGCTGGATAAGTTCTGGCTAGCGCAGTGTTCAGTCTCCTCTTGATTATTTGTGCGACGTTATCACCTTTAAAGTTAAGATTCATATATACTGGCTTTTTATTGACCGTAGTTGTTTCCGTCTTACTTTCTTTGGGCTTTTTATATTTCTCAATAAACTTTTGTGGATAAAAGTTGTCTTTTAGACACTTTTCTATGTTCATTAATTCTTCTTCCAGTTTGTCGGTGTTACATATCTTTTCTACCCTGTAAAATAGTGTTTTAACCAATGCCTTCTTGTAATTAGTTAGACAAAGACTATTGAAATTCAGGTAGAGGCTATTCCAATTACTTTTCTATTAACTGAACGTCTCCTCTGCGTTTTATGGGAACATCAAGAAAGTGGATCATGTCTGGAACATGTTCTGCTATTCTGCTAGAATCCTTGTTCTTGATCTTTTCAAAATGATAAAGGGAACTATGTGTATGGAATTTTTTGTTTTAGTTTGGTCATTACAGAGTTTTAAAAAACCCACTTCTATGATGAAATTGATAATAATGACAATAATAATAATCTATTTTCCATGAGGCGTACCAATTTAAAGATCAAATTGTAAAAAATGTTAAGGTATTTATTGAAGTAAACTGAATTACTCAGTTTGATTAGCTCGTTATGACGAAAGTTAGATAATAAAATTTTGGTACATATAAATACAATTATTGAATTAAAACTGAAATGTACAATGTAAAAGGTGGAACGTCATGTCAATGTTGCGTTACAATGATAAACTGTTGATAGCATTTACATCAGGTGTCTTACAGTGGTCATAAAATTCAAAACGACAAATTTCTCAAATATCTTGATGGTTTTATAGAAAGAATCTCTAACAGAAATACTAAGGTATGTGTTAGAGTCATATGTTTCGGATATATATTTTGTATCTTGGATCGTGATAATATATTCATGGTTGACAGGTGAAGAATTCTGAATATTGTTTCTTTCAGTCTATTTATTCTCATAAATTCGAAAGGAACATTGCTGCCATTTAGTTTATAGTTGTGCTGAGTATGGTTGATACTGATGTGTATACGATTTACAGAGGAAAAATAGATACAATAGGTCAAGAATAGTATTGTAGATGACGTTAGAACACAGTACTTTTTTATATTTAAATATCTAGTAGCTTCTTAAGCTTCAGGCAAACTGGAGAGAACAGAATCATTAAGGATAACAGCCAGCTTGTAGTCAACCAGAATTTCACGGTTGTAGGATACTTGAATACCAGCATCATTGAGTGGTAGGGCTAATAGTATATTGTAATTTGATTTCTTTGTTTTGTAACATGCATTCATCTATAACAAGGAAAGTAACAGAAACAGAGCAAAGTGGCCAGAAGTACATGGATATATTCCGTAAAGCATGATATAGGTTTTGTTATATTCTTTTGATTAATTTATCTGTGTGTTGTATATTTATTTTTTTACCCTATCTTTCTGATATGAATAAACTGCCCTACTGAGTAGACGTAATGTCTATTACTTTAAATACAGTTTTAAAGACAATAAATCGGATGTTGAGACTGAAGTATATTCATTATTTTTTGTAGTACACATGAATATATTAATTGCCTTGGTAATTCGAGAACAAAAAACACAATACTACTTCTATGATTAACTTGAATACATATCAAGCAAATATCAGTGAAACAATGATTGAAAAAGAACTTATATAGTTTCTTTATTATTAATTAAATACATTTGAAAGTTTGTGTTGTAAGGAGTGAATAGAAATCTTAAACTTTATTCTTTCACTATTTAGCATAGACAGTATAGTCGTTAATGAATAATTTCAGGAATTTATGACTGATAGAGATAGATCTAGTTTATAGTGAAGTGCTTATTATCGACGGTGTTACAAGAATTGAATGAAATAAAAAAATATATAAGTTATTCTAATCACGGTGATATGAATATATCGAACTTGTCTGAATAGATGAAAGTCATAGATTTGCTCCTACCTGTGGTCATGAATATTGAATGCAAAGGTTTCTTATCAGATTAGAGTTTTGTGGATATTGTCGTAATTGAGTCGAATAAACCTAGACCACAATGAAAGGTCTGGAAGCAGTGGATGACCATTTCGTCCTAGTACGGGATACCTCAGCAGTGTGTATCCACGATACCGCACCAAGTAGTCTAACATTAAAATGATGCAACTTTACACAGCTCTCCGGTTTTTAACAGTTCTCTTACTCATCATCATTCATACGAGAAATCAAGTTCATTTTACCTACTTTACAATAAACAAATACCTAAAACTGAACAAATTTAAATTTTATTTATCATAAAATAACTGTTTGAATTGTCAAAAATCACTTATTTTTTATATATAATTAATAGAACTAGTATACTTAGTTGAAGTTACACATTAACAGCAATGGTCTAGTGGTTAAGCGCTCGCGCGTGAGACTGATAGGTCCTGGATTTGAATGTTGGAGGGGGCGGGATCGTAGATGCGCACTCCTGAAGTTTCCCACTATGATACGAAACGGCCGTTCAGTGCTTACAGGTTTTCCATGGTGCTCTAGTTTCAAACAACTCATGACCTCTATTATTAAAATTACTATAATATCCACAAAAACCCTTTCTGATATATAATACAACCATTTAATTAAATCTAAGTCAAAATAAACCCTCTGTAATCAAAATGAACAAAAAAACACTAAATAAAGCTTGAGAAATAAGTACTTTAATTAAACGAAGCACTTTCTATTTTGTTTCTTCTTTTTTGTTTTGTGTTTCTATGTTTACAATAGCAAACTAGTAAATCAGTGACAGTACTCTCATTACTGGTAATAAATTTAAAGCAAATGATGTTTTACTTTAAGGCAATGATTGTCATCTTCAGCTTTAGTGACTTGTAAATTTAATTAATGTAAGTATTTTTGGAGGGGGGGATTTATTCACATATTGCTTTTTATCATAAGAGTTTTCAGTTTATTTTGATATAAATGAAATTACAGCCATGAATAAATACTTCCACTAGTGACTAGTTTACTGATGGTGTTAGTGTATACTTTTAATTCAAGGTAAATATATACTATTTTGATGGCCTTGATCGATCTTCAAATAATCTTGATAACATTCAAGCCAATCAGAATGCAGTCGATACACATGAATAATTAATTGTAGAAAACCAAACGAGTTCTTGAATATCGTAATCGTAATATGTCCAGCATATGAAATCATCCATATTGGCTACATTTCGTCTCACCTCTAGATTCATTTACAAGTTGGAAATTAATTTTTTATTCAAGCTCTCATCCCTTGTTAATATATGGACAGCGGTTTTTGAGTCTACATAATTATGTGATTGTATCGCCACGCGATGTATATACTCATATCTGTTAACTTCCTTCTTCATTAAATGTGCACACGTAAATCATCATTAAACTTATCAAAAATGATGGTGGACTTTTTTATTGATATACACCTATATGAATTTTTTAATTACTTAAAGTTATCAGTATTTATACTACAGTATTCCTGAATAAAATACAACATAGCTGATGATACATTCGGGTAGAGCTAAGAGATAGACTATTCTTAGATGACTGATATGTTTAACAGATTTTAGATGAGCAGATAGAAGGTGGTAGAAGGAGTAAATACGTCAGTTCACAACTCAGTGAATACACAGAATGCGGCATTATAATATAATTCTGCAAACAGTTGCGAACTGTCAGCAATACACATGGTTTATTTAAAACTGACAAGAAACTCAAATATATTACTTCCGTATTCATTACTTTTGTATCTTTTGCCTTTGATTGTTAACAATAATGTCGTAGACTGAAATCACGAGTCAACTGAAGCTAGATCACCATGGAAAAATCTTGCGGGGTGCAGGATCGTGGTTGCGCACTGTTGAGGAGTCCCATACTAGAACGAAACGGCCGTCCAGTGCTTTCAGGTTTCCCATAGTGGTCTAGCTTCAATTGACTCATGATTTCAATCTGTGAAATTTCTAAAATCTCCACAAACCTCTTCTGTTAACAATAACGACCAATCAGGCTGAGAGCTTAGCAAATATAAATGTTAACCTTTGTGAATGAATGGCTGCTTTATCGATTTTATCGTAAAATTCGGAGTTACCTAAATATTATAACTAAAAATTTATTACCGTACGTTTTCTATAGAACACAAATGAGCATGTCTATATTCATTCGTAGAATCAAATTTGTAATAATAAATGTTCAATACTTAAATTACTTCACTAGGTCATATTGTATGACAAAGTTGTTAAAAGGGAAGGACTATTGAAATTAAATTTAATACAATCAATTACTTTAGGATTGTATAGTTTATACTAATGACTGATAGTGATCATTGACCATTTTGGATTGCTAACTCAGTAGTATTTACAAGTAATTCAACTAAACTGACTTACTTTTTACAACTTAACGATCAAAACCTCTCCTTCTTTAGAAATTTGATAAAAAGGAATAGTATTTTTTCTTAGTTTGTGTTACAATTAGGGATTCAAATAGACTGCAATCTACAAAAAAATAATTTGCGAGCACCAGATTTAAAAATTCTGAGTTCAATCATTTCTGTTGCAAAATTCTATGCTGTACGCTTCTGAGAAGTTTCTAACTAAAAATATACATCTGCTCAGGGATTCTGAATTACTATCAGAAGGGGTTTTGTGGAGATTGTAGTTATTTCAATAGTTGAGATCATGAGTTAATTAAAGCTAGATCACCATGGAAAACTTTGAAACACTGGACAGCCTTTTCGTCCTATTGTGGAGCTCCTCAAGAGTGCGCATCCACGATCCCGTCCCCCCGCGACATTCGAACCTAGGACCTATCAGTCTCACGCACGAGCTCTGAACCACTAGACCATTGAGCCAGCATTTTGAATTACTCACGAAGATACTAACGAGCTTGAAGGAAGGTCTATGTAAGCTTATTGTCATTTAAAATTAATTATTGATTAAATGTCATATAACATATTGAAAGTTTTTCTCCATTTATATAACAGTGAAATTAAAACAGCCTCCGATTTACATTAAAATTATAGCAGTAATAATTTATGAATTTGTTTTTTCTATTCATTCAAATTGACAAAGAAATAGACAAAATTATATGTTAGATACACAAAATTGATTCCTGCTCATCTAATTTTTACGCTTGTCTATGTACTGGTTTTTTTTGGATTCGATTCATAGTAGACATAAATCTGAAAAATCGGATCTTAATTCTAAACGAGTTCTTTTTTGTTTGTTTGTTTGTTTCCAAGTAGATAACTAATATGATCATAGAAGTGAAAGAAATTATCAAGCATAAAACAGAATAATCATTTGTGGAATTGTGATAAGATAAAGTGATTAAAAGAATATTAAAGCCATTAGTTCCTTTGATAAATTTTGATAATGTAATAAGAAGACGAAGATTATCAAAACTATATGATATATTAGCGCAATATATTTCGAACAATTTGATCACATATATACTTGTTAAGAACATTTATATATATATATATAGACTGGAAATGGGGTAAGATGAGAAAAGGATAATAATAATAATAAGAGTATTAATGATAATGTAAACACAATTTGAAACCTAATCACTTTGGATAATAAGCCAATATTACCAGGGTAGGTTTAAGGTGAGAACAAATTGTTTTTGTATACACAAAGGGAGGTTGAATTTTCGTATGACTTAGGCTTCAATAAACCTTAGTATACGCCCTTTTACACTTTTATACAACACTGCAAAAGCTAAGTTAAGATCAATCATATGGCTTGTTTGGATTATATATGTTTAGCAATAGAGGATGATGGATGTTTATCATCTACTCTTATTGGATCACTTGATTCTATTTGTTACTGCAACCACTTTGATACATGTTCATGCACAAGTATATTTGTGATGAGATTGTTCGAAATGTATTGCGCTAATATGTCATATAATTCTAATAATCTTCATCTTCTTATTACATTATCAAAAAGAGTATTAACCTGAATTAAATCTAAAATAGTTTAGTTTTCCTAAATTAATGTTTTCTAAATGAAAAGTATTTATCGAAAATAAATGATACTTAGGTTATATTAATAACAATTTGGAGTGGATAAAGCTAATGAATATTTGGTTTAGAAGTTCGTAGAGATCTGAGATTTTATTACAGATTTATATCGCCTGGAGAACCGGAGAACACTAAATATTTTTTTATCTTACTTAGAAATATTTTCTAAACTAAGGATAAATTAATTTGTAAGGATTTGAATTGATACTTGTTGCATAAAAAGTGAATAACTGCAATCATTAGCTCAGAGAATAACATGTTACACGTTTGAAGAAGGATGAAATTCCTGTAGGCAACTAAACACTACTATGCGGTCGCACCCAGCTGATGAGTCTCAAATCGGACGAAACGCACCGCCTTCATCCCAATGCCAGTTACTATCCATAAGAACGTGAGCAAATACTAGTACACACCTTCACATATGTAATTTACCAATAGATTTTCATCTCAAAAATTATTGTTAGTAACGACTTGAAAGAAATGTTTAGCTAGTGCGTAGTTGCCCAGAATCTGGCAATATCTCTGATGAAATGGATATATTCAGGAAGTTTACTAGAAAAATGGATAACTTCGTAATAACATATAAGAGGATTTTTTTCAAAACTATTTTGATTATATCCCATTTTAAAAATGTTACCACAGTATTGATCTACTAAAAATAATATTCTTAATTCTCAACTGTTTAGTTAATTTATATAAGTATCAATATCTGAAATCCACCAATTTTTGTTTATTTGAGCGAGCAGTTACTTTGACATAACGTCATCATTTTTGCTGATGGATAAGGCACCTTCAACGCGGAAATTATCCTGTGGTTTTTTATCCCAGTGATCTCATTTCTTTTCAATAACAAATATAAAAAACAGGTTTTCTTTTCATTTTTTTATATATAATTAAGAGCATGATTTTGTTATGGTGCATACAAGATGTTCAATATATATTCCAGTCATTTTATTGATTCAATAAATATTATTTCTCAGGTTAGTTCTCCAACATAGTTGATTCTTATTTCAGGGTATTCTGGAGGTTGTTGAATTTCATTTTTTTAAAGCACAGAATGATCTTAGTTAGGCAATTGATGAAAAATCACGAGGTAGTAGATATCTATTTCATCATAAAGTGGGATCCCTCGGTAATATGCACGTACAACCCTCCCGAGTCATGAACCAGGGACCTTTAGACTTCGAAGAAAGTAATTAAATTTAGACTACTGAGCAGTCATTCAATGGTTTTAAATATCGAACTTCATTCAGTTCGTTATATTACGTAACTACTATTGATTTTCATTCATATGCTTAATACGGTTGAATTCTACTAGCTCTATTTGTTTACCCGTAAGTAAATGAAATCCAAAATAAAATGAATCGACTTGAGTACAAACAAAATTTTAAACACAAAGATCAATGGATCAATGATAACAATTACTTGGTTCAGTTTTATATATTTGTTTATCATAATACGCTTTCATTATAAAATTGTGTACTAAAACTTTAACATACATTTAACTACTGACTAAAACAACTAGTACATCAGTCTTACCACTATCAATTTGTACATGTTCCTTATCATGATTAGTTATCCAATCTATTTCATTTTCATTAATGACTCATAAACTATTTTCATATAACTATCCATGTATATTAGTATAAAGCTTGATAACAATCTAGGTGAAAACAATATATTTGAGTATAGTTTTGTCTAGTTCTGATAGAGATTTACAATCAACTACATAGTAATAGATTGTATAACATTTTTATAAAATCACATAAGCAAATAATATGCTAAATTGATGTAATTTTATTGTTTACTCAGGGAGAAATAATCTCAATATTTGAAAGAAAACTTAAAGCATACACATTGTCATCGATGATTTTGTGTGTATTGCATTTATTTAACAAACATATATTCACAAGTAATTATTTATAATAATACTCATCACAGATGAAATAAAGAATTATTTGAAACACCATTGGATGCTGACTAAGTGGTCTAGAGCTTAAGCGTTCACGTGTGAGACCAAAGGTCACTGGTTCGAGTCCCGTGTGACGGAACGTGGATTCACACTGCTGAGGAGTCCCATACTGGAATGAAACAGCCATCTAGTGCTTCCAGGTTTTCCCTAGTGGTGAATACACGTTTTGTTTTGTAGCGTTAAAACAATGATTTATAAATTGTTCCATGAATAATGAATGTTCTATAATTGTACTGTTAAGTGATTTTCCTCTTTAAATATTTGCATTAATGAATACTCAAATTATATTTCAGATAGGAAATAATAATATCAGGTTGTAGGAAATATTTCGTCTTAATAATATTTCTCAGCAATACATTTATTTTAAACGTAGCTAAACTATGTGTTTAATCTATAGAATAGATTGTTCAAGACTGGTTATAATTGTAATATATCTCAATAGTTGAATTTATAAGTAAATTGAAGCTAGATCACCATGGAAAATCTTGAAGCATGGGATGGCCGATTCGTCTTGGTATGGGACTGCTCAGCAGTGTGCATCCACGACCCTGCATCGTGTGATTCAAACCCAGGACTTATCAGTCTCACGCGCGAGTGCTTGACCACTAGGACGAAACGGCCATCCAGTGTTTCCAGGTTTTTCATGGTGGTCTAGCTTCAGTTGACTCATGAATTTAACTTAAATTGTCATAATGTCCACAAAATCCTCCTCTGATGATATATCTCAGTGTTTGATTGAAAACGACAGTACATTTATATCAGTACAATAGAAAATGAAAAACTAAGTTATCAGATATATCTATAATTGTATGTTAAGAAGACTTTTTGTGTTTTTCTGCATTCATCTTTATGAAGACCTTTTTTACTTCAATAGCTTGTCTGCATATTCAATTGTTATAAAAAATGAAAAAATAATGTGCCTTATAATTTCTCTAATGTCTATACTTCAGTATCAAGGATCTTTATCAACAGTGTTAATATGGATCTATGTATAACATGTCAATTAACAATCTTCTATTTGTTTGTTGTCATAGTTAACGCAATATTACATATATATGTACTGTGAAAAGTTTCGCTATAACCTACTATACGTAATATTTCTATTAGGGATGGTCTTTATAGTTGCCGGATGTACTCAAATCATAGTTAAAAATTATCAATTAGAAAAACTGTTGACATCCGAAAATGCCATCTCACTGAACCATGGTTCATAAGATAGTTAAACACTATACATTATAGATGGTTGCTATGGTATTGGTGTAACATAATTTAAAAATTTTATGCCAATCAAGCAATATGGTAAATAGAATTTTACATTCATTTTGTTAGGTGTGCTCGTGTTTCTAGCTATTCGAATCGAAAAACCACCTGTACTTATGTTTCATATTACCAGATAACCCACAAAATAATTGTAAACTGACTCAAAACGTAATCAAGGTAACATGTAACAGGTTGTAACGAACAGCAATGTTATCTAACTATACTTTATAAATATAACACTGATTTAGAATTCAATCACGCAATCAAACGTTATTTGTAGGTAGATTGTAAATTATATTGTCATTATAATTTACCCACTATATTCAGTGTTCTGTTTAGTTGTTAATATGCAAAACAGTGCAAAATCAATTTGTTGAAATCTTTTTCTCCTTTGCATGTATTTGTTTTTCATTTCAAAGTTAGATATACAGGATTTATTTAGTGTGTTTACTTATTATATTCACTACCCATCTCTTTAAAGTTCTAAAGTTGAACTTATCGATTACACGCGCCACTGTATTTCAATCGAATTAGATAAAAATGCATTACCCGCTCCTTATGTTTTTTTAATTCCAACACCAAATGACCTTGGACTTACTCCTGCACATATATTTATGTCATTCCAATTGGTTTCATTCATCTATTTCAATGTAAACTTTCATTACATACATAATTGTAAGCCACAAATGAGAAACAACAAAGTATCATCAATTCGTATTATTATACATTTATGCTTGTTCTGGCTTTATTTAAAAAATTTATGGCACAGAGTTTACTGTTAGATATATGAACACATGATTTTTTTCCCAAAATGTTTAGGGAATAGAAATAATGTAAATATTCGTCTTTGAAGTTTAAACTTATGTAAGACGACTGTTGAAAAAAGCATTTTTATATTACTTTCATTTTCAAATTTAATTGTTATTGTGCTTACAATGGTTACTTAAGGAGTAGAAATATCTTGGTACCTACTTAGTAATCAAAAAGTATGATTCAATCTACACAATTTATTATGAAACTTATTTGATTTTGAAATTTCTAATAGCTTTTTATGCTTAAAACCTTTCTTTGACATAGCAACCTGAACTCAGTTAGAAAATCGTTGAAAATTATGAAGAACTAGAGAAATGTTTCATCTTAGTATGATACTTCTCAGCTATATGTATTCATTAGTCCTCCATAGAGGTTCAAGTCTGAAATTTTCAGTTCAGGGCACGAATGATCAAAATGTAGATCAGTGAGCCGGTATCCAGTTTTATATATACGCAACTTCAAACAGTTTACAAAATCTTTGAACGAGTGTTCGACTAAGATTAATTCGTGATGTCAACAGCATTCACTGATCTCCACAAGCCTCTATACTGATATATATATATATATATATATATATATATATATATATATATATATATATATATATATATATATATATATATATATATATATAGTAAAATTTTGGGTAAGAAGAATCTATTAGTTTCGTCGATTTTCTAAACGTAAGACCAATAAAGCTGGAGCTAATAAGGAATTTTTAAATTGGAATCATGAACTGATCAATATTAGACCGTCATTAAAAGTTGGGATCACTGGAGGTCCGTTTCATCCTAGTATTGAACTCTTCAGCCATGGACATCTACGATCCTGCAAGCAGAGCTCAAACCCGGAGTCTTAGAATTCTCTCATGAACGCCTAACCTCTAGACCACTAGACTGGCATCTAACGGTGTTAATGTCCAACTTTAGTCGATCCACAACACTGCATTGAGACATGTTGCATCATATCAGTAGTGAAAATTTTTAGTCATATATTTTGATATATTTAAACATAAGAAATTATTTTTACACAAGTTATATAAGATAAATGATGATATTGAAGTAGCAACAACGATTGACATGATGTAGGCCCTTACCATAGAACAAATGTTTTCAGTTGTTATTAGATACTTTCATTTAGAAATATGTGGTAATCACTTTTTATTATATAAAGAAGATTGTTTAACTAGTTTCTATTAAATGGTTTACAATTGTTGAATACAATTTAAAGATAGAATACAATACAGAAAATAAAATACAGATAATCATTTTACAAACTAATCCACATGAATAATTCGGAACTAACTTCACGTGGAGTGTGAAAATCCGATAATCAATCTATTTCACTTTGAATTCTTGATACTGATGTAAAAGTTAAGCTGACCTGATTATTGATAACGAGTAACTTTGAAAACACCTAGAGAGAGAGAGAGATAGGGTACTCATTGTTGGTGTAATGTTTTTTCATGAAACTATATATATGGATCGGACAGCTCTTTTCATTCAATTTAGCTGGAATTACTATTTCGACTAGAATTTTTTGGCATTTTAATTGATAATATTTCATTGTACTTCTTTCTTATTTAGACTAGTTAGTGACATTAAATAGCGTACCAGATAACTGTATTTCCGTTTAATTTTTAAGTTATTTTTATTGGTGACGTTAACAATTTTGACATCTACAGAAAAGCTATCAAGTCAAACCAGCGGGATGATTCATCCTACATTATATGATTACCACGATTAACCTGGCATTGAAATATCTAAGGCGAGTTTAAAGATAATTTACAACGCACACTGATTTCAGACACACAAAAAAACTAAGAAAAACTTAAATAGCATTATATCTCAGTTTAAGACACAGAATCAAACAACATCCAAAACTCCACCGGTAATGGAACACAGAGCCTTTAGTGTCGTTGATAAATTTAATTAATACTAATTATTATTTTCAGTTTCATTCAGTCAATTAGATTTTTATCACCATACTTTGGTACTATCACTGATATATCTTTCTTTCAACTTATTTGAACCTCAACAATCACGGTTTCCCTTAGGAACCACATTAATTCTTCTGTAAGTTGTAAATAGTTAGTAATCAGACGGTTATTATTATTATTATTACTATTATTATTATTATTATTATTATTATTATTATTAGAATAGATTTAATAAGACTTTTCTATTCGCATTTAGCTTACACTAATCACTAAAAGCAGCTAATAAACAAATCAAAATAATTGACGTTTACTATAACAGTTATCAATGTACTTCATTATCATTATTATGATTAATTATTGTCTTAATTTTATGATTATATGATTATTTTATTGAATCCATCCATAAAATTTAGGTGAATGCGAGAATATAAGCCGTTTTTTCATTATTATTTTTACTACTACTACTATGACTACTAATACTAGTACCACATCTATCTACCTCATTATTCCGATCGACTCATAAAATCACTTGATTTATTTATGTGAATATGTGTTTTTTTTTACAGTGGAATATAATGACGATTTGACTGAAACCAACGTTGCTCAGTTTAGATTCATCATGTTTTCACTTTCATAAAATATAAATTGTTTTTAATATTGTTAGACATTAATACCGTAGTATATATCACCAATCGAAAGTGGAATACCTCGTGACAGAAGGTTAAGAAGATCGAAGGAAAGAGAACGAGAATAGAGAATGATTGATGTAGAAACGAACGAACAGTCAAGCCTGAGACAGTTAAGTGACATTTTGCAAATGAAGTATTTACAATATGGTTTTCAAATTTTACTAAAAGATTTTGTAATTTTGTATTCAAAACATTTGACTGTCTCCACTTGTGTTCTTGTTCGCCACATTGTGATGGATAGAATCTAAGTATATCATATGCCGTCATGTTTTATCAACATAGTTTAATTTTGTATTGTACATATGGCCAAAACTAATTGGATTCGAATTAATAACTCTGGTTTTGGTAACCAACAAGAGTTTGTTAATTATTGTTCTAATCATCAATGCAAATATTCAAGTAAACAATACCAAGTGAATTTAAACTTCACATCATTGCACATGCAAGTGGCTAGCACGACTTAGTTGTCGAGTGGATAATGTGATGGCGTTTGAAGTGAATGTTACTGGTTTTGAGTCCTTGAGTGAACGTCAACTTTGGGATGCAAGTACATCCAGTTAATGAGTCCCAAATACGACTAAACGCGCGCCACTATCCATCTTTATTTACTCAAGATGTTATTTTTCTTATCAAGACACCTTTAAACGTAATACTGGTTTTAACGGTTTGCTTATTGTTATTAGTCATACGATCTACCTCATTTTCATTATTGACTATAAAATGATCTTGACTGGCTTCTAAACGTATGTAAATAAATCTGACTGCAAATTAAGGTGAAGGCTAAAGAATATATAATTAAAAATAATGCTGTTCGCTCATATTTGTTATTTTAATGAATAAGACCTGGACATTAAATCCATTATCATAATTGAAAGAGCGTGTCATTAGATTCTGACTAATATGATCCTAAAATACAATCAACGCGAAATCTGAAAAGTTTTCGTTTCCTCACAACGGCAAAATTATGACTGAACACGATTCAATAGCCTTAAATAAGTAGAAAACAACTGATTTTCAAATGATTGTTCAGTTAGATAGCAACATTTTCTACTTCTCCACTACAGTGATATTAATTAAAAGTGACTTAAACGCAGTTGGCAAGAGATCTTGAGCTTCATTTATCAATTTAGTTGGCAGTTATCAGTGTTATATACTATTATCTCTAAGAAAATTACGATTCTCGTGAAAGTTTGACTTTCACAGTGGGATGTCACTGTGCCGACGATTATTAGCTAACTATTAGAACTTCTTTCTGTTCAATGTACAAGTAGGTTTCTGGGCACAATATGCAATATAATATCTTAAATTATCATATATAAAGTCCCCACCTAGTTACGAACTATACTGCATTTAAAAGTGATAATGTAGTGAACACGAATACCGGTGGGGAACAATCGAATGTATTTAACACAAAATTACAGGACTTCTTAATAAAATCTGACGATCATAAAGTAAATGCTTAATTTTCAAAATATCCACCAATTGTCTCATAAAGACGCAGACTTCATTGTTCTTGAATTTTCATACAAATTGCATCCTGTTTCATTCTTTACTGTTCGATTTTCTCGTCTCTCTGCTGCCAGACCTTCTGTTCACGACTAACATCATATGCAACTTGTGTGAATATATGTAGCACATACCACAATAAGATGATCCGTGTATTCACATGAACTATTTTCAAAGCTGCAGATCAAGTTGTAAGCATTACTGTCACTTAAGCTCAATATATTTTAAAATAATATGCAGTTATTCAAAAACTAAGTTTTAAATCTGTTGATATTCTTCATCTACAACTTGCCTTACTTGAATAGGTAATGTAAATCGTCAAGACTATGCTAATGCTCAGTATAATACATAAAATATGGTACTTAATTCTATGTAAATAATCTATAAGTTATGTAATTACTTTCAATTTTCTATATTAATTAAATATATTAAATGATCAGATTTACTTTACTTACTTACTTACGCCTGTTACTCCTAATGGAGCATAGGCCACCGAACAGCATTCTCCAACCCACTCTGTTCTAGGCCTTCCTTTCCATATCTACTCAACTGTTGTTCATTTTTCTCATGTCTATGTCCATTTCTCGGCGTAATGTGTTCTTTGGTCTTCCTCTTTTCCTTTGGCCTTCAGGATTCCATGTGAGGGCTTGTCTTGTGGCGCAGTTGGGTACATTCCTCAATATGTGTCCTATCCACTTCCAGCGCTTCTTCCTGATTTCTTCCTCCACCAGGATCTGGTTTGTTCTTTCCAACAGTTAGTTGTTGCTAATAATATCCGGCCAACGGATCCTAAGTATTTTGCATGGGCAACTGTTGATAAACACCTTTATCTTCTGGATGATGGCTTCCGTAGTTCTCCAGGTTTCCGCCCCATTTAATTTTTGGTATTTGTTTAAATGGTTGATCAAATATCAGCAAGAAACTTTCTTTCAATAATTATGAAGATATTGTTTGTAACATAATTTATGGTTGTCAATGATATGTTGTTAGTAACACGCCTTTTTTAACTCAATATTCAGTAAAAAAAAAACTAACACAGTTACAAAAAACAACAACAGACAATCTGACTTATTTGTGCATCAATTTAGGCTGTTACATTTAGAATAGTAAATTCAACTTAACTAAATAAGAGAAAATCTATAAACTGTTTATTATTCTATAGGTATCAATGGCGCGGGTCGGACTTGATAGTAACATAGAAATTGAATATTAGGTAGAAAGTTAATAATGAATATGTTTTTTGTTGTTGATATTCTAATGAGTAGGAAATTGTATTTCTGATGTTTAATGACTTAATATAAGTCACTTCTTCATAGTTTCATTGGGCTTTACATAAAAATCACTTACATTCTAATTATTAGGAATAATGAATGAATATTTTGTTTTACAATGCAATAAACACATTGAAGTTTTATAGACATTTGTAGACGGCATATTATGTCATTCCAATTTTGACTAATAGAGAAATTGTCAACAATTATTGTATGTTTGTTTGTAAGTTTATAATTGATGTAACATGCAACTAAGGAACTATTACGCATAAATACTGAATGAATAAAATAATAGATTCAAGAGACAGAATAACTAGTAGAAAGAAGTTAGTTATTAAGAAATTAACTAATTAATGTACAAAATGAAAATAGAGAATTAATCATGATTAAAATGCATTTAAGATAAATGAGTGTAAGATGTTTGCTTATCAAACTTCAATCTTTCCAGACATATTATTTACAAAGAAGGTTATTGGCAAGTATTTTTTTTAAAAATACATTTCGGTTCAATAGGCACATATGTTTTATTTTTCCCAGTCGAAAAAGTCATCTTTTTGGAAATATACGTTTTTGACTGACTAAAATATATATGTTCAATGATTACGTTTAAAGGATGAATAGCGATCAGTTTTAAAACATCAAGACAGACTTAGACATAAGTATTCGATGTAGTAGTAAGATAAGGTGTTGGTGACTATATGAAATATTGAAATTACCGTAGTTTACAGCAAAAAACTCTAAATTTATATTATAAAAATAGAATTTAGAGTTTAAGTTTACTTGATATTGTTTACATGAATATTCCCATTGATGATTGTGACTGCAATTGATCAGTCTATTATTGGCATATGTTCATACTCTGCATATTGCCTCGATAGTGCCTTAATTCACAAGTATTATAAGCAAAGATAGATGGTGGCTAGTTGTGGAATCCAGGACAAGCGTTTCGTCCTATTTGAGACTCGTCAACTGGATGTGCTTGCATCTCAGAATTGATGTTCACTCTGGGATTGGAACCCAGTACCGTTCTCTCCAAATGCCATCACGTTATTCACTTAGCTACTAAGTCCAATAAGAGACTGATCAATATGGGTCCTAATCATCAATGGGAATATTCAAGTAAACAATATCAAGTGAATTCAAACTTCACATTATTGCACATGCAAGTGGCTAGCACTACTCACTAGCTGAGTGGATAACGTGATGGGGTTTGAAGTGAATGTAACTGGTTCTGAGTCCTAGAGTGAACATCAACTTTGGGATGCAGGTACATCCAGTTAATAAGTCCCTAATAGGACGAATCGCTTGTCCTGTATTCCCCTGCTAGCCACCATCCATCTTCGCTCAAAAGAATTTGGAGTTATTCATTTTTTAATTCAGCGAAAAATATTTTGTTTTCGACGAAATCTTTTACTTAAGCTGTACATTCATATTGATATTTTGTACAGAAAATATATCTTTATAGAAGAATAGAAAAGATTGGACCATAAGTTAATCATAGATTCTTATTATCGAATGAGGTTACGCAATAATCAAGGGGTAAGGAAGGAATATAAAGATGAAACTAATTTACGGGTCAAATAATTGTCCAATTGGCAGATAAGAAGAAAAACGACAAACATAAAGGTCATAATAAAAATTGAATAATAATCAAGAAAACTTGTTTAAAGGTAATAACCATAACTGATTAGAGTTTAAAACTACGAAATAATAATCTAAAAAATAACCAAATGAAAATGAAGAAAAAAAACCCGAACATACCAATATAGGGAATCAGGGCCAAGGAATGTTGAGAGGTTAGACGAATCGTTCTGCATGCAAAGTTCGGGCTTGAGTTCGTGGATTGATAATGCCTCATCAGTGCATAAAATATTGATTCGACTTCTCTTTGATCCAATTTTTTTGATTGTGTAAATTACTTTAAAAGAAGACTCCTTTAGAGCGATGTGTCCACAGTTGATTAAATGTTCCTGTATTGAACTGGTAATTGTATTGCATTCTCCTTTTAAAAGCCATGCCTGATAATGTTCTGAGAAGCGTTTGGAAAGTGATCGTTTTGTGTGGTCGATGTTACCTGACCCATATGAGCAAGTAAATTTATAGATGCACATTGATGTGGCTCAAAGCAGAAGCATATCTTTAACACATTGATGAATGGTAGGTCGGTTTGAGAAAACAATTCGGAGCTTAGCTGAGTAGAACGACTTTAAAATCCGTTTATTTAAGATGTCAGTAGCCGTATCTTCTTCAAATTCCATATTTATAAAAAGTTTTCTTTTGTACTGTCGATAATAAGATTCTCGAATCAATTTATGATCCAATCTTTCCTATGCTTCTATAGACATATATTTTCCATATAACTATCATTATGAATGTACAGCTTAAGTAAATGATTTCGTTGAAAAGAAAATTTTCTTCACTGAATTTTCTTTATTTTTCAAGAGAATGATGTCTTGAAGCTTTATGAGGTACTTTGAAAACCCAACTTACTAGAAGTCTTTCCTAGGACCTTAAAGTAACCAGTAATATTTATAGTAACTTGTGTTTAAAAAATAAATTATGTTCTTGTAGAGTCCTTCACATACCTAGGAAGCATCATCGATGAACAAGGAGGTTCAGATGTAGACGTAAAGGTAAGGATTGGCAAAGCAAGGACAGCATTCCTACAATTAAAGAACATATGGAACTCAAAACAACTTTCAACCAATATCAGAGTGAGAATCTTCAATACGAATGTCAAGGCAGTTCTACTGTATGGAGCTGAAACTTGGAGAACTACAACAACCACCATCAAGAAGGTACAAGTATTTATAAATAGCTGTCTACGCAAGATAGTCAACATCCATTGGCCGGATACCATCAGCAATAGCCTTCTGTGGGAGAGAACAAACCAACTTCCAGCTGAAGAAGAAATTAGGAAAAGACGATGGAAATGGATAGGACATACATTACGCAAATCGTCAAACTGCATCACGAGGCAAGCGCTAACTTGGAATCCTGAAGGGAAGCGAAAAAGAGGAAGGCCAAAGAACACATTGCATCGGATAATAGAAGCAGATATGAAAACGATGAATTACAACTGGACGGAGCTAGAAAGGATTTCCCAGGACAGGGTTGGATGGAGAATGCTGGTGAACGGCCTATGCTCCTTCACGAGGAGTAACAGGCGTAAGTAAGTAAGTAAGTAACTACTGATTTAAATCAATCGACCTATTTTTAAAAGTAGAGTTTCTAGTATCGTTTTGTTAGACTATTATAGAAATGATCTCATTGGATTTTTGAAGTGATTATACTTAGTTTACTAACATAGTTCTAAGTTCCATCTAAGATTTCATGTGTTTCATGAACATCATTATCATTACATATATGACTATGCATAAGACGCGTGTAAGCAACGATATAATTACTAGAAAAACTTTTAATTACTCAGTAATTTTCTATTTTTTTACTAATATTTTAAACAGAACTTTAAAAGTATATTGAAAGAGATTTTCCATTTTACTTTTAATGTAGATAAAATTAGTTGTACAGTCTAAGTTTTAAAAACAGAATCAAGGCAAGAACTTTTTTTAATATCTAACACGTTGCTAGTATTTAGATTAGATGGTGGTTGGAAGTAGTCGACAGGAAACCCTGGACCTGAGTTTCGTGCTACTTTGCACTCGTCAGCAAGGTGTACCTGTAGTCTTGAGGGAACTGGTGCTGCCTGGTGGAGTCACCTAGACTAGTGGCCACATTGCAACCTGGTCGATAGCATTCGATCTGCACTAAATAATGACTTGACACACGTAACATTGATCACCACCCAGTGATCAATCGATTGTGACGTTGCCGCTATATTATTCAATTTATGTCATAAACATATTTGGTTTGAATTAGCTTATAACTATATATTCTTTCATTAACTGGCCATCAGTTTTTCAGTCTGTTAACAAAATTATCAGATAATTTAATCAACAATTCTTTTCTTAAGTATATGTATATTATTGATAGGCATTTTCTTAATACTTCTATCTGAAAACAAATCTTTAAATATATAAGGTTTTCTTCTATATTTAATCAGAAGTTGATTATGGTCTATCATTCAAACACTCAGTCTACATATATAATCTTAAGTTATCTATCTTAATCTTACCCTTATCCTTCAGCCATTAATATCTGTATCACCATCAACATAATCGCTATCGTCATCATCACCAGCAGCAGGATATTATACTAGAAATAAAAGTCTAGTTCAGTTGATAAATGCATTTTGTTATGTACATAAAAAATATGCATATGTATACAGATCTAAAAGAATAATCTATTGTTGATTTTAATTGTTTTTGTTTTAATAAATTAGGGCGAAGTAATGAATTGAAAAGGAAATAAATAAAAATATATAAATATATTCTAAATTATTATGATTTCATGACTAGATCTGATAATCTGTTATTTTATCGTTTATAGAATCTTCAATTAAAGGTTCTAACTGTGGAGTGTTTGGTGTAATATCTTTATTGTTATCATTATTATTATGCGTTGGGAATTCCAACTCATCAATTTGTTCATGATTAGTAGTATTTAAGTAATCATAACCATTTGTATAATGATTCAAGGATGAAGTTGTTGATTCTGTAAATGTTGTAGTCTTTGATGAAGGTAATTTGTGTACAGTGATACTTTCACGTGGTTCCAAATTCCAAAATGCTGTATATATACGTTTAATTTTTGGTGTGCTAATTAATGAACCAAATGGATTATTGCATAAATCATGACCATTTGTTGTAAATTTACTTAAGTTACCTTTACATTCCAATGTATTGATTTTGGAATTATTGTAAGATTGAGTACCAGGTGACTGATGTAAATTATGATGTAGTATATGGTGATGTTCAATTTTCGGATTATTCACTAATATATGACCTTCAGGTGTAACACGAAGATATTTTTGTAGTTTTCTTGTTTGTTTAATATAACGTAGACGACAATCACGATAACTTGAACTGAAATTGGATTTTCCATGTGAACATAAAGAAAAAGCAGAAGTGGACTTTTCAAAATATGGCCATCCAAAATCTCTTATTGTATTCATCAATAATGTAGTATCATAATTTGTTGATATATCTGATTGCATTGTATCTGCTGAAGCTATATTCTGTGAATCAGTATTAGAAGTTAGTGTATTATGAAACTCCCTGCAAAGTAATGGATATGATAAAGAGTTTGACATATTATACAAATTTTGGAATGAAGTATCATTATTAGTGTCATTTTCTGAATGTAAATATTCATTACCATAATTTGTGTGATTACATAATGAACAATTTCCCATTGAGTATTCTGGACAATAATGTGAAGTATTATTATTATTATTATTATTGTTATTAGATTGATACATACTTTTCAAAAGTTAGTTTTAAATTCCCTTTAGCAAACAACAATTCTTTCTATGATGAATCTCGATAGATTACATCATATATTAGGAGAGTTGTTGAAAATAATTCACAATAGGAACATTTCAATTAACTTTAAACAGAATTGAAATAAATATTATCGACTCATCAACATATGGTTTTTTAATTAACCAATGAAAATATTTGGCATAATACAATTAAAAGCTGATTGGTTTATTATAAGTTTTTATTATGATTGGTGACATTAGTCTGTTATCTATTGGTTAATTGAATTAATTTATAAAATATTTCTTTGGTGAAACTATGAATAGATGTAAGTGATGTGTCTATGTATTATACTGGCTTTTCTGTCTAATGTTGGGTGATTAAAGGACAAGTGACCCCAAAAATATTCTACTGTTAGAAGTATAAACGGCTTCTCATTAGAACTCTTAGAATTCCCTCTCAAAACTAGTTGTTAATGAGAACATAATAATTATCAGTATAGGGTTGTGAAGATTGTTGAATTTTAATTGAGATTACGAACCAATCAGTGCTAGACCATCACTGTAAACTTGGAACCACTGAACGGCTGTTTCGTCCTAGTATGTGACTCTACAGAAGTAGGAATATGAAGTCAAGATGAGCTCTTGACACAAGACCTGATGAACTTGCGCTCGATCCCTGGTTCAGTCATGAATGTAAACTACTGAGCAATCTAATAATAAAATGTAACAACTTTCTACTATTTCCTAGTTTTTAATGGTTAATTAACTAACCTCAGGTACTGATGAAAACTGTAAAATTTAAAAATGAACACTAATCCCTTATACCAATAGTAATCGTCTGCTCTGTAATAACTAATTTCTAGAAAAGAATTGTCGGAGTTCTAGTGTAATGACCTGACAAGTTGGGTTCAGCCATGTCGGAGATAACCTAGTGATGACTACATTTATTTATATGGATGAACAGTAATCCTTATTAATCACTGAGTAAGAAGAATATTTAATACAACTTTTGGCATATTGTAACCAGTCACTTCGTTCAGTACTACATTATAGATGCCTAATTTATTAACTCAAATAGGGAGGTTAAAGAGCCCAAGTGAGTGGGACAGTTTAGTTACATGGTTTTAAAATATCCTGACTGAATCTTAATTTAATTCAAATTTTCTGTTAAGAGATCACATTGAATTCAGATATCATATCATCACCGATTGATTCAAGAGTAACTAAAATACTCAAATTTTATTTTTATATTGCAAAATCGATTGACGCATTCTATCAAGTGAAACATTTATAAAGGCAAATTTTAGTACTACTGTACCTTGCTTACTTATGCCTGTTACCACCCACTACCATAGAGGAGCATAGGCCAACCACCAGTACTCTCCATCCAACTCTGTCACAAACAATCATTTCCAATTCTTTACACTTCCTATTCATCCTTTTCATCTCTGCTTACAATTCGCGGTGCAGTATGTTATTCATCCTCTCACTTCTACGTTTCCATTCAGGATTCCATGTCAGCCATTGCTTCATGATGCAGTTTGGTGATTTACTCAGTGTGTGTCCTATCTACTTCTAACGTCTCTTTCTAATTTCCTTCTCAACTGGAATTTTGTTTGTTGTCTTCCACAGTGGACTGTTGTTGATGGTATGCGGCTAATGAACATTGAGTATCTTTTGTAGATAAATGTTTATAAATACTTGTACCTTTTTGATGATGGTCGTGGTATTTCTCCATGGATAAAAAACCCACTAAAACATTATTCTACTCAAACAATAGTAATTAAAAATACTATAATGAATGTTAGAAAGAAATTGAAATATTAAAGACAGAAATAAAATTCAAACAAATAATGACTCAAAGATGTTCACAACTCCCCAATATAATTTCTGAATAAAAACAATCTCTAAGCAAGTTTCTAAAACGCACATAATTGTTATATATTCATGTGAGTTCTTAGCTCGAAATGTAAACTTCATTACTTAGGTATAAATCATCTTAGTTTCCAATGATTGTTTAATTAAGTCCAGTCCGTGATGTAAACTATAAAATTAATATGTTGGTTGATTTTAGATAATTTTACATCTATTGAGTTCAAATGTTTGATAAAAGAATTGTTACAACTTGTGAACCTGTGTGCCCTGTTATTGTATAAGCAACGATACCGCCAGTCAGAGAGCAGCGAGTTGTCGATCAAACCAGTGACACAAAGCACGTGCGAGCAACGTAAAGTCCTTATTGGTCTCGCTTCCCGTCTAGCCCAGCCAGTTTAGTCCAGAACAACAATCTCAGCTTCTGCAATATGAATTATTTATTTCAAACATACTGGGTTTATATGCCAATCAAACAGACAACAACGTACCGATGAAATAGGAAACAACATTTGTACAAGATTTAGTCAAATGTGGCTGTGAATGTGGGAGATAGTAATGGATAGACAGGGCATAATTCAAGAATGGTAAATCGTATAATAATAGTTCATAGGTCAAAATAAAGCTCACAGCAAGAGGGACATGAATATAAATAGTTTGGTTATTTAACAATTAATTATACGATAAAAATATACACATAGTATTGGTCCATAAATGAATCCCAACAGTTACCATTCATCATTCTTATCGGGATATAACAAGAATTATCCATAAAATGTCCAATGTTTTAGTGAAATATCAACTATTTACTCATACACAAACTAGAATTGAATTATGTCAGCCCCAAAATGCATTTCCCACTGCCTACACAAAATACAGTGAAGAAGTACATGAAAGAGGATTACAACAATAAAAAAAATTGATTTATAATGAGATTTGATTTAATAGATAACAATTATTTATAAATTAATAAATCATAACAGACTGTAAAAAAATGGAACTGAGTTAATTTCATTGAATTTTAGATGTCTTCAAATGAAAAGGAAAAAAAAACATGAAAAAACATTGAATATTGTGAATATCAATACTCAACAGGGAGGTAAATGAAAATATACCATATCATTTTACATACATTCATGTTTAAGATGATCGATACCGTGAACAACCAACATAAATAATGTATTTCACTCAATGTGTTAATTTTTATAAAAATATCAAAGTCATCCTTTCATTTCACCTTAAAATGTTCAATAGTCATGTTTACCATAGTGTCCCCTAAGTCATACAGTCATTTACAACGAAAAATCTAGAACAGATCTGTATCGATTCAAGTTGTTACACTATATTAGCAGTGCAGAACAAAACTATTAAGAATGATCCCAGATAAGTAGAAGTGATAATAAGATCAGTGGTTATAGAAAACATTAGTTAGGCGATGGTCAAGCATATGTGATACATGTCCTAACCACCTTATTAGATGAAAATTGATTACCTCATCTATAGACTCACCATCCTTTCCTAATACCTTAACAGAGTTTATATTTACTAAAACATTTTGTTCTTTGAAAAGCTTTTGTTTTTAATTTTATTTTACTCACACTCATTTCCTTACATTCCATTCATTATAGTTATACTAACCAGATTAATATATAAATTGATGTGTTTTAAAGAAAACCATGAATTATTATACTTCTGGTTTATGTTATTGACGTACCTTAGTTTTCTTCAATATATAAAATATATAGGCGCATATGAAGTTTACTCTGTGTAGACATCAGGTGATGTATTAAAGGATATGAAAATTTACGACATAACCTTGAAGGATTTAGTTATTAAGACTTGACACTTACAGTATAGAACGAAAAAATTACTATATAATAAAAAAATAGTCGGATTAGCTCTTGAATCATCCAACATACAAAAATAGTATTATGTCCACCATTAAACAGGGATTGTAGAATGTATGTTGTAATAAACTAATGTTTTAAGATTCGTTATCTAATATAAGAACTAAAAATTCCTTCAATTATTTATATGCAATTTTTTCGTAAACAAGGCAATCATCAGTGTTGTTAAAGGTATGAGAGCGGTTGTCATCTTCTGGTTACCTACACTGTGGAAGAACACATCTCTAAGTATCTGAAAGGAAGCTGGGTTATGTGTAGTCCTGACGATCGGGCAGCATGATCACAGTGCCTAAAGGAATAACTGCGTAAGCTTGGTGAGATACAATCTTACTATGAGTAGTCATTGATGCGTCAGCTCGGTACTTTTGGACCGTCACCGCTGGCTATGAAAATCTGTAAAGTAAGGCTCGTCGTCTTTAGAGGAAACATTTATAAACTTTGTTGTGAGATGGCATTTCTACTTCAGACACTGGTTTTCTGAAGGCACGCTACTATTATTACTCCTCTACACAGATGGCAGTACAACTCCAAACAACCAACATAGCATGGTAAGCCTTAGAAGAACAAATATTTCAGTTAATAAACATCAATTTCGATATCACATTAGATAAACAAGACCATAGTATCAAGGTAGCAAATATTGTTAGAATATAAACTTTGTGATTTTGTTTAACTGTTACATCAATTAAATATCCCACTTTGTTTAAAATACAATTATTCATTTATTCATTATCACTACCTGAATTTTGAATGGTACCAGTTTTTTGATGTATTTCATGATTTTATTAGATTTCATTATGGAATAAATTATCATCATTGAAAATCTGTTCTTAATAGCTTATTGTGTTTAATGTGTACCGCTATATTCATGTGACTGATTTCATTTTGATAAATAACATTAATGAGAAAAGCAGACAGTTGATCATTGTTATCCATGACCTTGAATACTTAATACGAACCTATGAAACAGAACTTTCTGTAACGTTTTATAAGTACCTTACTTATTCAAGGATAACATGAATATTGAATGAAAATGATAATTTACCGAGAAAGAAAAAATATTTTCATTAAAAATATACCATAATTACTACTGATTTTGTCGTATACTGTTCATTATTGGTAAGTTGTGGTCACTAAATGTCTAAAGTTACCTAATTAAATTATCGTATTACCAATAGTTTAAAATAAAACCCTAGATAGAATTCTTAACATACAATTCAACATCCCAAATATTAATGATATAATGTTAGATAAAGTATTATTTTAAGCTGCGTTTACGATAGTATTACAGTATCATCAAAAAGATACAAGTATTTATAAACATTTATCTACAAAACACACTCAATGTTCATTGGCCGCATACCATCAACAACAGTCCACTGTGGAAGACAACAAACAAAATTCCAGTTGAGAAAGAAATTAGAAAGAGACGTTGGAAGTAGATAAGACACAGATTGAGGAAATCACCAAACTGCATCATGAAGCAATGGCTGACAGGTAATCTTGGATGGGAACGTAGAAGTTGGAGGTTGAATAACATACTGCACTGAGAATTGTAAGCAGACATGAAAAGGATGAATGGGAAGTGTAAAGAATTGGAAATGATTGTTTGTGACAGAGTTGGACAGAGAGTAGTGGTGGTTGGCCTATGCTCCTCCATGGTGGGTGGGTGGTAACAGGCATAAGTAAGTAGGTCATTATGAATCTACCATTTATCGTACTATATTGTTTTCACATAATCAATAAAACACACCACTTTCTAGTTTCCCTAAATACAATTTGTAAAGCAAAATATCATATGATGATTGCCGAAAATCATTTGTATTTTCTCCATTCCTAACTCACGTGATTATGCCATTAATATACCATATCACATCGTTTTACAATCCATGATTTCTTACTGAAATATAACTAGGATACTTTATCCATGCAACTAAGTAACTAATTTATGGTAAGCTGATTGTTATTTGTAATCACACAAGTAAATAATGATAATCATTCGATTAAAAGACAGTTCAATATTTTCAATTTAATATCAAGCAATAATCTACAAGTTAATTCACTAAAGGATGATTATCCATATCGTATATATATACTAATAACTTGAATTCCGTTTCAGTCAATCAATCAATCTATCTATCTGTCTATCTATCAAATTGTCAATCAATCTACTTTTTACATAATTTATTAAGTAGTCTAGTATTCAAAATTAATTTCATACATAATTATCAATCTATGGGCAAATCTAATGATCTTAAAATTTTTCAACTTGATCACTATAAACTATAATCAAGATTTTATTTAGTTATTTAATTACTTTAAGATAAGCTAAACCATCATTGGAAACTATCATAGAAAACGTGACTCATGAATTCAGTCTCTACAAACTTTTAGTCTGATAATAATCATCATGTGCTCACTAGTTAGTGGTTTCAAGATGGATTTGCTGGATTTCTAATGAGAAGCCATGACAACTAGAGTTCAATTTGTGTCAGGTAGAGACAGGCATTTACATCAGGCAATGGATAAAGAGTTGCACAAGATCATGGATTGATTGAAGTTAGATAGTAACACTGTTGGATACCGGCTCAAAGGTCTAGAGTTTAAATGTTCATGCTCGAGATCAACTATCCTTGGTCTGAGTCCTGCGTGTCTGATCGTGGATGTGCGTTATATACAATGACGAAACGGTCGTTCATTGCTTTCAGATTTTCAATGGTGGTCTACGTTGCATCGACTCATGTATTCAACTATTAAAATTACTGAAATCTCCACAAACCCCTCATTCTGAAAATAATAAATCGACTAGAGAAATGAATTTGATGTTCATTTTGTCTATTAAAATTTACTATTCAATGTTTTAATCATGTTTGGTTTTTCTGTGATAATTAAATATATTGACAAATGTAAGGATGAATTGTTATAATAGTCAGTACTGAACTTGGTTGAAGGTTAGCTAATTAAACAAACATATCAATACATATGTGTAGACCTAGCTAACAAGTCCCAAATAGTAAGAAACACAAACTCTGGATTACATTGCTAGCCCGTATCCATGTTTTATATGTCTTTTTACCAACATTCCCTTTGGTATTATAACTGTGGGGATAATTTTTCTTTAGAAGGAATGTTAACATAATGTTAAAAATCGACCAGGAGAACATTTCATGAATAAAAATAAGAGACAGTACTTTTAACAAAAGAAAAATGTTGGAAATAAACAGTCATCAGTTTATTGAACTATTATTACTATTGTTCTGAAAAACTTTTATAATACTGGATACAATGAAGCCCTATTTGATGTGTTTTTATAATGTTGGGAGTGTAAAATAAACTTTATTGTTCTTTTCATTCATTTTTAAGGAAATTTATAACACAATTTAGACAAATGAAAAGTATATAATGGGAAAAGAGAGTGAAGTTAGAAAAAAGAAAGCTCTTAGATGAAAATAATCAATCTCGTTTATATTTTTTTATTGTCACAGATGTTGTAATAGCTGTGCTTTTTATTATTGTTCTGAACGGCAGAATCACCTTACGTGACAATGGATTTCTTAGGTATTCTACAAGTGATTCTTACGTTGTCCTTATTTGTGATTAGTTTGCTTCTTAGGTTTCACTGCCTTCATTTTTTCGTATATTCAAGCTTTCTACCTTGTTCCTTTGACCTCTGACCATGCCGTTTAGTAATTTTTTGTGAATGAGTTGTTTATTAATATCTGATTGCTATGCCTAAAGAAATCTTTTGAAATTCTTGAAATTTTCTCATTTTCTAATCTGGAAGATTTTTTGGTAAGATAAATCTCTGTACCTGTCAACGTTGATTGACATCCGTGACCATATATAGAGTTATTTCATTGGTTGTTTGTGTTAGTGTATTTGTACATGAAGAGGCCATCAACTTTATACTCAATATTCTATCTTTAAGATATACTTTGCAAATGTGCAACCATAACTACGATTGGAAAAAAATCAGGCAAAGACGATGAAGAAAGTCTGAGGATCAGTGAAATAACTTATGAAAAACTAAACATTCATACGTGTTAACAAATCTGGATGACTTAAGCTACTATGCGGATATGTTAAAAAACAAGTGCCACGAGATTTGTCTGAATGGACTATGAACGTTGAGAAATCTGCGGATGCTGGATTTTATTCATAATCTGGTTGTCAGTGAGAATTGTTGAATAATTCTAATCTAAGACAACTTAGCTGTTATGTGTTTCTTCGACGTCATCGGCATTATAGTTGTTATTATTCTATGAAGAGGACTATTTTCGAAAATAAAAAAAGTTAAAATAGCATAACCAGATTTGATCAATGAAAGAAATACATTCAAACAACTGAAATACGTTCATTTAACATACAATTAGAAACCGTTTATTTTCTTGAAGTCATAAATTGTTTATTTATTTAGACAAACGATCACCTAAGCAAAACAAATAAAGAAAATATTATTCAATCAAACTAGAAAGTTTATAAAATGTATAACAAATGTTTGAATTTCTCAGGCTGAACTGTTTGTATAGGTATATGTGAGAGATAGGAAATTGTAACTCTGAGTTGCAGGTACATCCAGATGACGAGTCTCAAATAGGACAAAACGCGCGTCATGGATTTCACTTTATCCATCTTTGTTTATAAAGCTTGTGACTTCAAGCAATATCGAGGCAGTCCGTATAGGATGTACATATGCCAACAAGAGACTGATTAATTGCAATCCTACACAACAATGGGAAGATGCAAGTAAACAACACCAAGTGAATATTCAGTATCTGACTAAAATGTGAAGATTTAATTAAAATTAGTAGTTTTGAGTTTGTTACAAGTTTTTTATTTATACGATTGACTGATATTAGCAAAATGATAAATGCATAAAGTAGAATACAGAAATGTACTATAGAGTTACAATTCACGATGTAGATCTTAATCACATGTTTCAAACAAATCCTTATAATTTCCTGTTGAGTCGGCTTTCAGAGAACTTCAACGGAGCCTCCAGAGGCCCAAAAGTAGCCGAAGAGTCCTAGCCAATCAGAGCATGATGGAGCATTCTAGAATTCCAACGTGGCATGCTACTATTGGTCAGTAGCATATTATGTCGCTAACGGATTAGCCGAAATATGATGTTGATTTAACAAACGTTAACATCTATAAATACCCATGTTTTCTGTACAAAAACGAACCTTGGAGGAAAGTGTCTCTCTCATACTTTTGCGTCTTCTTTCTAGTGTTCAGATTGCTGTATAGTTCTAGCGTGCGGGTTATCAGAATAGCTTAGGAACGAATATAGCGTTCAATCGACAAGAATTAACATTTCCGTTCTTAATTATTTGAACTAATTGCTTTTGTTAAAATTCACTCAATATTTAACATAGAATGTACTATTATAAATAGGCAAAAATTACATGGTTTACCTACAATGATAGATTATTATTTACTATGAACTAAAGATATTCATACTATTGTATCTAACGGTCATTGCCATGTAAACACAAATAAACTTTTGTGGATAGAGAATTCAGGTTTGCTTGATTAAAAACAAATAGTATACATTATAATGTTAATAAACATTATTTACACAATAATTCGAAGTGTTCAATAGTGAAATCTTGAATTTATCATTTGTGCTTAATGTTGACTGTTAGCCAGAAGTGTATCGATTCCATTGTTGTTATATTTGTATAGTAACTTGAAATCAAGAACTTTAAATAAAAGATTATAATCTACTAAGCTGCTTACTAATAATAGTTATTACTCATCAAATAAGTACGATATGTAATACTAACGGTAATTGACTTGTACACAGTGAAACTGTGTAGTTGTGTTGTAATTTTTTTTAAGTTTGCATAAATTTAAGTCAATGAATTTAAATTTAAGTCATGATCATTATTGTTAGAAGAAGAAGAAGAATTCAGTAATTTCTATGAATAACCTTAAATTGAAATTGCACATCCATTGAACTGCCAAGATCTATGATTCAAGAATTATATGTGTTATCACTATACTGAAATTCAAGAGTGAGTAAATGATGATGTTTTTATGACGAATTAATTTAACTTCTGAATTCCAACTCCATACTTATCCCTTCCTAAACATATCAATTTCTTTACAGCTTTCATCATCTAGGTAATTCTTATATTTAAAACAAAAAAACTAGAGTAGTTTTAAGCAGGGTAGGTGGTTCTAGGTGATACTAATTAGTCAACCATAGAAAGATAAACAGGACTTAGCTTTACTCTTAGATAGAACTGAAATATTCAATATTCAGTAAATTCACGTTCGTAAGAAATGCATAAAAGTGTCATTAAATAATATCAATAGTGAGATAGCTATCACTAATGATAATGTTATGAATTGACTAATAACATATAGCTCATCAAATGTTAATCTAAGGACAATTGATCCGTTTGAAAGTCAGAAGGTCTACGGTTCTAATTAATTGTAATGTTATGGATTCACATCGTAGAAGTTTATCAAGCTAAAACAAAACAACTGACGATTATTCTCAGAAGGGGTTTTGTGGAAGTTTTTAGAAATTTCAATAGTTGAAATCACGAGTCAATTGAAGATAGATCACAATGGAAAACCTGGTAGCACTGGGCGGCCGTTTCGTCCTGGTATGAGACTTCTCAGTAGTGAGCATCCACGATCACGCCTCCCGCGACATTCGAACCCAGGACCTATCGGTCTCGCGCGCGAGCGCTTACCCATTGGGCCACTGAGCCGACCAGCATCCAACGGTGTTAATGTCTAACTTCAATCACCGTACACCATTGTCTTCAGTGAGTTGATATCTCACAACAGACCTGGTTGAACTCCACTGGTAACGGCTTCTCACTAGAATCCCAGGAGATGACTGATAGGTCCTGGGTTAGAATCTCGCGGGAGGTGGGATCGAGGATGTGCACTGACGAGGAGTCTCATACTAGGATGAAGCGGCCTTAGAGTGCTTCCAGGTTTTCCATGGTGATCTAGCTTCAATCGACTCATGGTTTCAACTATTGACGATTATTCCTTAATTTCTAAGTATTATTTAGCTGTAGAAACTAACTAGCTTAAATAACTATCAAACATTTTAATCAATAAGTTACTGCTCAATGATTATGTTTGATTTAAGTATGTTTTACATACTATTTGTTATCAGCTTTATAATTTACTCTTATTTATTTCTGTTAAAGAGAAGAAAAAAATAACCCATTAATCTTATTATTGAAATCATTTACTAAAAAGGAATATTTATTACTGTATCATTTTTATCTCTATTTTTCAAAGTTTGTGTATAGTTATAGATAATTGTTTGTTATTTTTCAATACTTGTTTACTTATTTACTATGATACAAAGATGAATTCAGAGTACTTTATTTCTCTCTGTATTATTTTCCTTTCAACTTATAAACTTAGATATTACAATAAACTGATTCCTATGCAGATCATATTAAAGGGATTATAGTTTGTTATTGTATTTCTTCAGGAATTCAAGGATTTGATTGTAAGTTTGTGCATATATATATATATATATATATATATATATATATATATATATATGTATGTATATGTGTGTATGTGTGTGTATGCGTGTATGTGTGTATGGGTATGAATGTCAGTGTTTAAGAGTCAACATAATATTTTTATTTATTTATATCCCGTTTGTGGTAAACGCAAAATAAATAAAATAATAAAAATATAATAATTTGAATATAACAAATAAATATGATACTACATATTCCAATTTATGGATATTAATATAAAAATATAACTTTCATGGATTCTTTTTTGTTTTGTTTTCTGATTACCTTGTCAACTAGTTACATTAGTTACTATATCTCCTATCATTTATTTGTATTTATCATAAAAGTAATATTAAATTCACAGTAATACTACACCTTATCAACTATGAAATAATGGTGATTATTAACAGTATCGAAAAAGGATCAGCGGTAGCTTTCGAATCGTATATGAACAGTTGAACAGTCTTAGTTAGTCATATAGAACAAGTTATGTAATATTTAAAAGGGTGGAACAACGATTTATTGACTAAATTATTCTCGATAAATTACACTAATCAAGTTATGCTGAAATTATAAATAAATTAATAATTGATTCATAAATATTTCTGTGCATCATCGATTTGACTGATCTGACTCCTAATATGATCAAAATATTAATTAAATTTTGCAATCTCAGATTAGAAGAACAATTGTCCGGTGCAAGTTTTACGATGTAGTTTTCAAGTATGAATCTGTGGTCGATCTAGTCAACCATTTCAAGGACCAACTAAAGTTAGAAAATGGGGATCATAAGATTCCGATTAGGTGGGTAATTTACTCGTTTCTATATATATATATATATAGTGGTCCTGATTATAGGATCATTTGTATTTATTAAATCCTAATGTGGAACGAAACTTCAGTTTTCAATACTTCTTCAATTGGTTTTGTTTTAAACTGCTATTAAATTACTCATTTCATCCAAATTCTGAATAAATAGAGAATACCTTTAGTCAACTATGATACCATCATGTGCATTTTACATAAAAACACTTATCCATCTGGTGTGTGTAATAAATATCTATATTCTCTTTGATTACCCAAAACGTTTTTAGTTAACAAATGAGCCAATAATTATTGCATATTTCAAATAAATATATTTAGATGTTTTTAAAGTACATATTGGTTTTTAAAAACATTAACAAGAAATTAACGAACTCTAATAGCATAATGTCAGTCGAATTAGAGAAATGATTAAATTGATCAAACACAGAAGATTATCATAAAAAAAAATCAACTGAACGAAGCCCGAAGTCATAGATCTCTCATACTTATTTCTTATGCCTGTTACCCTTTGTCGAGCATCACAGGACGCCCACCAGCGTTCTCCGTCCAACTCCGCATGTAGCTCTTCTACGGCTACTACCAGTACTAAGCCCAGGTAAAAAAGGAGGGTTGAGAGTGAGTTCGGTATCCCGATCCCGTAGAACACAACCTTACTAAAAAACACTAACCAGAATAAATAAATCTCTCATAGCCAATATAAATTAAGGTAAATATATATGATGCAAAAACTTAAGACTGACTTTAAAAGATCTGAGATTTCTAAATACTAACTGCGGTTAACGAAGAGCTCATGTTTAAGTTGGTAGAATATATCAATATTCATAGATTTTATATAATGGTTCATTTACTTGTTTAATGAGGATAGGTCTTCGTTAATTGTTTTCCATAAAATGTAACATATCTAAATGGATGTTCATTTAATATGTATTTTTTGTTTTTATTCGAGATTCCTAAAAATATTATGTTAATTGTTTAAATTTTTGATAAACTCATCTGCTTTGCTAGTGATTCTACACGGAGGAATATACTGAAATCAGTGGTACGAGGTTCGGACTTGAAAACGAGTGGTTAGAAGTTGAACTCCATAACTCCTGAATCATAGCGTTACAGTGGTCGCGCAATATCGTAGACTAATCGCAGTGGGACATTGACGCCGTTGGAAACCTTGCTCAGAGGTCTAGAGGTTCTGGGTTTTGTGCTCAATACCAAAGGTTCCAGAGGAAACCCATACAGTGACGAAATGGTTATCAAGTGCTTCCAGGTTTTCAATAGTGGTCTGACTTTGATGTATCAATTTCACCTTATCAGTAACATTTGCTACGGACTCCCCCGCTGCAATGTAATCTGGAAATGCGATTTCACGAACCTATTTATTAAGTGATATAATGGAAAATATAAATGATATGAGTGTTGTCACACTGTTAAGTGATTTGTGTGCATTGATGGGAGGTTGTATTTATTCATTTATTTATTATTCAATATTATATTTTGGTACAATATAGAATTCTCAGCACAGAAACAGGTAGCCCAGATATTCAAGGAGGCCGCCGTAAAGGTTGAGTGTTTATGCTTCCTTGTAATACGTGTCCAATAACACATAGGTTGATGAATACTGCATTTTAATAACATTAAATAAGTAGTCAACGTGTGTGTAGGGACAAATAAATTGACAGAATATTAGACTAGATTCTAACCGACGTGTATCCAACACTAAGGTTATGTTTAGGAACACCTTAGTAGAAATGGACAAAATAACAAATTTATCACGATCACTTTCGATTTATGATTAGCGTTCAACATTTCTTGTGTTACAACAATCAAAAACCTGCAATAATTAGGTAATAAACTAAAAAACCCTGATTTCAGAGAATAATGAAATAAGTCATCCTGTAGTTCTCGTCAAAAATTGTTTGTACTTAAGTAACCTACACATGGTGCATATATAACAACTAAAACTGATGACTTCGAATATCAACTACGAATTTTAAAAGATAAATGATCATTTAAAGACGTCTCCACTGTTTGTGAAATCTATGTTGGCAAGATTTGTGATTATTGTAACTAACAGTTAGAGACGTAGGGTGACATGACTCTGTCGCAATATCATAGGTAAATTCAAATTTTTGCCCCTCTAAGATTTTGAATTTCAAAATTCACTTGTACTGTTTATTTCTAATTCCGCAGAATTACTCTTCTCGAATAATATCGTTAATAGCTCATCTTATCTACTTCTCTTATACTAATTCTGTTACTCTGGAACTTGTCTTAATAATTTCATTTTGCCAATCTGTGGTAAGGTAACCTGAACTTATGTAGGTATGTACGAGATCGTAGATTGCGTTTGACTCACTGCTCAGAATATAAGAACATAAACTAAGGTTTCTTCTGAATATTTTAAATAATTTTTCCTTCTAAGAATATACAATAGAACAATGAGTTTCGTTACTTCATTTCTTATAGTTAATTAATCATTAGGATTCATTGAAATTTCGTGTCTAGAATATTAATCATTAAATCTGTCAATATATTACGTAAATTGAGTAGGTATGAAATTAATGATCGACTGATCAATAATACGGCGATATTATGTCAGTACTTTTAAATTAAAAGAAAAAAAACAGGAGTAACATTTTTGGCCTATGTGCCCTGGTGATGTATAACGTGATAATACCGCCAGCTAGAGAACGGTGAATTATCGATCGGATCGGTGACGCATAAAACATGTGCGAGCAGTCTAGAGTACTTACTTATCGGTTCTGCTTCTTGCCTAGCCCAGCCAGTTAAGTCCAGAACAACGATCTCAGCCTCTGCAATATGAATTATTTATTTCAAACATACTGGGTTTATATACCAATCAAACAGACAACAACGTACCGATGAAATAGGAAACAACATTTGTACAAGATTTAGTCAAATGTGGCTGTGAATGTGGGAGATAGTAATTGATAGACAGGGCATAATTCAAGAATGGTAAATCGTATAATAATAGTTCGCAGGTCAAAATAAAGCTCATAATGATAGGGACATGAATATAAATAGTTTAGTTATTTAACAATTAATTATACGATAAAAATATACGCATAGTATTGGTCTATAAATGGATCCCAACAGCTACCATTCATTATTCTTATCGGGACATAACAATTTTGACCATCATTACCCAACTCATATATATATTCTTTAAATTCACACCCAATTGTATATTTATCGTTACTCAGAGCAACGCAAGTAAAACTGCAAAGTGTAAATAAAAGCATAGTATATATGGTGTTTCTATGAACTAATGATTCCTTTGTACTTGATGACTGTCTGATTTCGAATTCTAAATATAATACGTTCATTCGTGCTCACCCAGTTCTACTTGGTGTAAATTGAGTTATTTCTGGAATTCCTAGTTTGTATAATAATAATTCAAATACTTCTAATTATCACAGTAGAACATTGGGGATTTACGAGTTGACCCAAATTATTGCACTACAACAACACAACTAAAGTATGAAAATGAATAGCGTACTAGTAGTAGTATCAATGGTAATAGAAATGATTGAGTATAGAAAGTATGACTCAAGAAAGAAGACAGGGTTCTCCGAATAAAAGGTTAAGAATAATTTTATGATATAAGAGAAAAATGACAACATTTGAACTATGTCACTCAACATATCCAACTACTTGTTAGGGCAATCGCGGCGAACTCACATAAATAGACTGCACCTACAAAAGTAGGTCAGAATAACAGTCTATGTTCAAAAGCTTAGCACAAAAATACCTACATCATATATATATTCCATTAGATCGATGACCAAAGTTTATTATAAATAAAATTAGATTTTATGCTTCTCAATAACAAACAATCAGCTAGACAGATTTCCAAATTTATATCTATTTGTTTGCTGTCGGATGTAAGAAATCAGCTTGTCGAATATCATCCCTGCTTCGTTATTTCGTGATGGTTCAGATAAAAACAGTAACACCAGTTATTTAAGTGATAACTATCATGTTTCTCTTAGCAGTAATATATTTCTATAGATGTGATTTAGGAGAAAAACTAAAAAAGTGTCGTTGTACTGAAAATACATTAGAAATGATTAGTGGAGGGATTGTTGTATTATTGAAATGTTCGATAACTGATTTTGCTTTACTAGTGATGTATTTCTGAACACATAAAATGACAACTATCTCAAAATTACGGCTATATGTATTTGACACAGAGCCGTACTCTTCATGTGAACATCAGCCAGGTAGTGAACGAAGACCAATTTACTGCTTGATGCAAAATTACAGTGTCTTCGTGAAATCTGCAATTCTTACATCAATCGTCACTTACAAACTTCATCGGTCCTTCATTCGTGTTGATACTACAATTACTCTCTGTTTACATTCCTGTTGTCTTCAATTCAATCTTCTGTTGCCATGTATTCCACATTTGATTGGTGTTACACACTACTTATATCCGTTAACACAAATAGTATACTAGTTAAAAGTGCTTTAATTATCATTGCACAAAATCTATGCTCTTAAAAAATATACATAACCTGAACGGTTTTGAGATTTCTAGTGTTTTTTCTCTATTTTAGAGTGTATTAATTGAAATATATGAGATTTTATTATAGTTAATGCCTACAAAATTATTCACCACATGATTTGTTTGTATTGTACGTACTTGTTCATCAGTCATAGTTAAGTCACTGCCAGTTATTTCTTTCTTAAGTTGAAATAATCTAATTAAGTCCCATTGAAAACTCTGAAATTATGATATAATTTCGAAAGTTACCATGATTTTAAACTGAGATTTTTAAAATAATGTTTTCTACCATAACAAACTAATCATTTTTTTTATAGCACTAGACGTCCATATGAAAGGATTTATAATTAATTACCAGAAACTGTTAATAAAGGTTTGAATTATCCTTTTGTTGATATGAAAGACTGAGTTTTAATCAGGCTCAGTTGACGTATATATATAGTCATGTCTTATAAATCAAATGAATAATGGTAAGTAGTGGAATCCAAGACGTGAATTTCGTTCTTATTGGAACTTTTCAATGGATTGTACTTAAATTGCAATGTTAATGTTCACATTAGTAATTGAATCCAGTATCCTTTGCTTCAAACTCCAACGTGTTATTCATTGAGCTTGAATGTAAGCACATCCAGCTGGTGAGTCCAAAATAGGGAAAAGAGCGTTTTTAAGATTTATTGACAGTTACAATTCATTTATTTTATTCAACATGGAATTTGTAAACAAACTACCTAAAATAGAGATACATGTGTTAAGTTGGTTATGGCACATGAAACATTATTATTCTTTCATTATCCTAAAATGTTGTTATGGATGTAATTAATTAGTTCATTCATTTCATTTTAAGATAATGTACCTTGAGAATCGATGTAGACTGGAGAATAGCCAAACGTCAAAGTACTTTTGAAACATATAATGTACAGATTTATGACACGGTCGGTCATAGCTTCTTACTATAACTCCGGAAATTTCCTATAAGCTAGTAACTAATGACCACCTGATGATTATCGGTACGGCGTTATGGGGAATTTTGAATCTGATCGAGAGCATGAACAAATCTAAATTATTGATTATTTGTACTCTTACCTGTGTACACATATGCGTTTAGGGATGTCTGACGACTTTGGCGAACTAAATCTAAATACTACATTACTCGTTCAGGACATTATTTATATACATAGATGATGACTCAGATATATATATGCTTGACTTTCATATACCTAATACATACGTTTATTCATCTGTTTTGTTTGCCTAATCGTTTGACTTGAGGACAAGCTTGTTTGAAATAATACTACGTGTCGTGATCTAACTATTATTAAATCGGCGGTAAGAACAATCGCGTGGTTGTTTAAGTCAATTACTAATATGAAATTAATCTAGATAAGTTGGTAATGGGAAGGCCACATACAAATATTAAAGAAACGAAATATTTAAATCTATATAAGAACAAAACATTTTATTGAACACGATTGAATGGGGATAATGTACAAAAATACGTGTGTGTATGTGTCTGTAAACCAATGGAGGATATTACACAGAAATTTATAAATGTAACCGTTTAGCACATGTAGGTGGTAATGACGGTGATATTGAATCATCCGGTTCCATTGATTTTTTCAAAGAACGAGTTATTTTACGATTGGTTGCAGTTGGTGTTGGTGTACTTACATTAGTTGATTCTAATTTTAAACTAGGAACTATTACATCTGATCGTGATGCTTTGGCTAGACCAGGATCTAGAGGGTTATGCAAACCACGTTGATGCTCGTGTTGATGTAGTAAACTAGCGACAGTCCGATTAACTTTAGGCTGTGGTAATTCATTTTCCGGTGTAGGATATGGTTTTGATGTAAAATAAGATGATTGTAACGCATTGGCAGCAGTTCCACGTGCATCTGGATTTAAATTTAACAAAGTCTCTAGTAAATTTATAAGATCCGTACTAGCTGCGGTAAATATCTGTGAGAATGGTATGCCTGGTCGACGTTCAAATCTTACATAATTAGGTAAACGATAAACATCAGGCCATGTATCATCCTCTGGTGTCCCTGTGATCTATAGTGATAATGAAAAAAGAGGTTGAAAACATGAAATAGTAAGTAATTTTATGAGATAACATCATTGAGTATTTTAAAAAAAAATAATATCAACCGTGTAAATAATGATTACATGTTCCAATGTTTCAATCAATGGTGACAACAACTACTTTACCAAGTAATACTAACTATGAATGAAGACACACTACTACAAAACCAACTCATCAAAAATTTATAATTAAATATTTCAAAATTATCATTTAATAGAACCATGTTAATGCAAATTACGTAAGAATTCATAGTTACAATTACACCAGTTTAGTTGATGAGTAGAAACTAATAATAAATTTTTTTTAAAGAATACAGTTTGTGTTGGTTAGCATCAGTAAAACGGACAATGTAACAATGTTACATATCCGTTACTTTCCTTAAATGATATGATGGCCCTAGTACACTGATTTTGTTAACCAGCACATTGTACTGTGGTTTAAGCAGGTTTGTATGAATGTCTGGTATGAACTGAGATCAAGAAACATTTTAAGACGTAAATTAATTTTCTAGGAGATGAGATTAAAAACTGTTATTAATTGTAAAACAATAATATTGAAAGACAAAATGAATGATACTGTACCTCTCTTCATACCTCATATATTTTGGCCAACTGAGTTAAATCACAGTCACCAGGAAATAAAGGAGTTCGCAAAAGAAATTCCGCTATAATACATCCAACAGCCCATATATCAATACCGACACCATACAAAGTACAACCATAAAATAATTCAGGAGCACGATACCAACGAGTAGCCACTTGATGTGTCATTGGTCGAGTAGGTGAACTGGCAAATTGACGAGCTAGACCAAAATCGCCTATTTTCACTTTACCCTGTTTACTGAGGAATAGATTGTTGGGTTTCAAATCACGGTGTAATATCCAGTTGGCGTGTAAATATTCTACACCTCGAAGCAGCTGCATTAAGAGGATACAAATATTTTGTAAAAAGTTGAGGCATCACAAATAGGGATGTTATTTTTTAAATAACTTTATTATCCTGATATCAACTAAAAGAAGTCGTTATTGTTCCTTAATAAATATCCAATAATAAAATACTGAGGAAATGAAAATAACTTATGATTGTCAACAGAAGTCAATTCTAACAATGAAGTGATTGCTACATTAAAATACAAAGCACAAATGTACATTGAACTGAAAACTATTCTGAATCTAATGTAGAATCATTCAACTATGAAGATATGAAGGTTTATAGATGATAACATTAACTAGTAAACTACATGAAAGCGAAACAGATATACAATTTTAGAGGATTCCTTCATCAAGTAATTTGAGAACTAATTCTGATAGTTCCTGTCCAACGTAAAGATAACCTATGAAAATGGAATGATCATTCAATTATGTCATTATACCCGTAAAACGTTTGAGAACAGATAACTTAATCAGTCAAGAGTAAAGTAAAAAAAATCATAAATCACACAAATAGTAGAATGAGTACAAAAATGATACAGTGAAATCTTAGTTAGTAGAGTAAAGCACATAAAATTACAAACAAATATCGGGTTGAACGACAGCGGATTTACAGACCAAGTCGGTTATTCAGTCAAAATCAACACAGAGCCTGCCAAAATCATGTGCTAGCGTAAGTTGTCGTACTACAATAACACGACGAGATGAAAATAAAGGGATGAATCATAAAATAGATCGACACGATGTATTAGTAATGATAATGAGAAAGACCAAGCATAGAGAATATGGTACGAAAAGACAGAACGAAAAGGTACGTGTCCTTGAGCGAATGCTGGAGTTCAAAATCTAAAGACAAAAATGTGAATGCATTTGTCCGATTATGAATGATTTTGCGTTATCTCGAGCAAGGTATGCAATCATTGATCAGGGTTATCATGACAGCTTTAGTCAAGTAATCTGCAGCCACCAACATGGATAAGACGAATAGTTAATAAATTGGTGGATTGATAACACATTATGGTTTGTTACTCCTGGCCTTTGTCTAAATGAAATGAGATTTCAAAAACATGTCATACAATATAAATAAAATCAGAAAAATACATGAATGATACATTTTCATCAATTTCTTACTATTTCAATACAATTTAGACAGATAATAATTAGATCACCTGTAAGCTTAAAGCTTTAACATGTGCTGGTATCAAAACAACTGTTGGATCATGTACTAAAGCTTCCAAGTCAGATGACATAAAATCGAATACCAAACAAATACACCTATCCTGACTAAATACATCAAGCAGAGTCAAAACATTGGGATGATCAATTTCTTTAAGAATTTTAATTTCTCGAATAGCAGATAAATTCATGCCATCAGCTAATACCCAACGTGGACCTGCTTTAACCTAGACAAAGCAAATAAAACGGATGATATAAATAACTATTAATGAAAAGTGTTGAATGAATATAAAATCATGACAACACGATAAATGTACATTCGTTAAATTTCCCCGAGACATGATATTAGCACAGATGGTAAAAAAATATTTTTAAATAATAATGATAATGTAATGAGTGATAATGAAACACGAACAGATGGAGTCACATTCAAAATGAACGACTAAAATTGTGGAATGAAATACTATCAAAACACAAAATTTGGAAAAAAGAGGAACATAGATATACAGTACTGCTAATCGAATCGATCTGTACGAACAACTATCACGGTGGTGTATGCTACTTATGTTTGTCGACGTAAGTAGTAAATAGCAGCAATCAGAAGTGGAATATATGGCAACAGGAATGAAGGAACGATAAAGTTGGTAAGTGACGAGTGATGAAAGATATGCAGATGAAGTATTGGATGTATGGTTTTCATATTTTAAGAAGACACCGTAATTTCGCATTTAACGGTAAATTGGTTATCCTCACCAAGTCATCGTTCACTACATTAATACTAGAACTACTACACAAAATTACTAAATCATCAATTTGAAGAAACTTTACATCACTAAGAAACTCATATTAATGCAACTCATTAATTAAATGGATGCATTCTGTAATGAGCTTAAAGTCACACTATTCATGTATAACCGTTGCCGAAGCTATCTGTTCAAACCATACTGGATCGGGATTTGAAACGGTGAGTTATGCTAGAAAGTACTGAAGGAATAGTAGATTAAAACTTTGTATGTGCTTCCATTTTCAGTGACCAACAGAAATTTTAAAATTAAATTAAATGGTATGTGACAAAGTGGAATATATAATATATCAAAATGGATTTCGTTCTCTATTTTCTCATAGTAATGTTAATCAGTCATACGTGAAGTACAACCTAGGACATATGTATATCGGTTCAAGTTTCCAAACCCCATTAGCGAAACGAGATGAAGTCGCCTAAACAATTCCGAGAGTGGTACAAATAATAACAATGTTCGTGACAGTAGAAAAGATTAAGCATCGGAAATATGATTCGTAAAGTAAATATAAACTGGTGGAAAACAAAAAATGAAGATACTTGTGCTAATGTAGTAAAGCGGTGGAATTAAATGTACAAGATTTTCAGGATAGATAAAATGGAGTTGTTTAAAAATATACGTGTCAACTTTGTAGATTAAGGTAGTAATTTTAATATCAGTATTGTAGTGACTTCTTTTGTATTATAAAACTAGACGATTTGTTTCAACTTTTAAACAGATGAATTATTCTGATCTTTTCACTTATTTCGTCATTTATACATGTGACTTTGAGCATGTGTGTATTAAAGTATGTGTCGAAATGTTTGCTTGTTTCCTTCATGCCTATAAATATTAAGTCACGTTTTCGTTAAATTGATTAAGGATATCTCACTTCGCTTATTAGTACTTAGTCTATCTAGCGAAACGAATGTATGAAATATAAATATCTGAAACATTCACATCCAACTTTTAAATCTTCATTATAATTAAAGTGATTTACCGATAGAACAAGTATGATGTAGGTAGGATCTATATTTCGTCTGCATTAACAACTCGGTTATTTTGAAGTCAGACTAAGAGTAACTAAAGTATCTTAACATTTGAATTTAGATATTTACATTGTTAATAGGAAATTTCATTAAAGATTCTTAACTGAAAATATTCATATGAAATATTCTTAGTAGAAACTGAAATTTCATAGGTTGAAATCATGAGTCGATTGAAGCTAGACCAATATGGAAAACTTGGAAGCACTGGACGGCCGTTTCGCCCTAGTAGCAGTGCGCATCCACGATCCTGCACCACGCTGGGGTCGAACCCAGGACCTAGCGGCTTCGCACGCGAGCACTTAACCACTAAACCGGCATCCAACGGTGTTAATGCCTAACTTCAACCAATCCACGAAGTTGCGCCACCGTACACCATTGTCTTCAGTGAGTTGTTATCTCACAACAGACCTGGTTGAACTCCACTGGTAACGGCTTCTCACTAGAACTCCAGGAGTTTTTCTTCAAGTCAGTCACTAGTGAGCAGTTGATTATTATCAGAATGGGTTTTGTGGAGAGTTTATACAAATTTCATAGGTTGAAATCATGAGTGGTTCAGTGCTTCCAGTTTTCCATGGTGGTCTAGCTTCAATCCACTCATGATTTCAACCTATGAAATTTGTATAAACTCTCCACAAATCCCATTCTGAGAAACTGAAATATAGATATTATTATCGTAACATGACATTATTTTGTGTATGGTAGGATTTTATAATTTAAGGAATGAAATTCCGATTGCTAAAATGACGTTATGTTGGGAAAAGAAAACAAATTTGCTTAATCGGATTGCGTGTAATCGGGACTTAATGACAAACATGCAGTTGTATAATCACTCTTTCTCTTTTTTTCCCTCAGTTAGTTTACTTATACTGCCAGTAGGATCAGTCACCTTCTAGTTACCGATCGACGCACATCGCCCAATGAACAAAACCCAACATCTTAATGTTTATTTCTTCTGAAGCTACTTCTAACCCAGTGGTCAATCAGAAGACAAAGAGTCAATCACAATTCGAAACTCAAACAATAGTATACTTGAAATGTCTGATCACGTGTATATAAATTAATAATAAATCTGGAATGATAAGAAGCATGACAACGGTACATGAATTAAACGAAAGCTTAGTAAGAGAATATAAAAGCACAATGGTTTAAATGTTAGTTAACTATACAATAAAAATATAAATGATAATCATACGTACGATAGTCCCACAAGTTCTACTCTCATACTACTAGTCTCAATAGATTAAATAGAGTACCGATTAACAAATGAAATGTAATACAATATGGCCGTGAAGTGATGGTTGTTTATGAGGCTGAATGATTGACATAAGCTCTTAACTGAATTGATATCAGAAGATAAGACAAATGTTCAGTTGAACAACTTGTCTTCTAATAAAACTACATGCTCACATATAGACTACTGAATACAAGAATAAATAAGACTTAAAGTAATTTAACAAGTAGACGATTAAGGAGAGATCGCAACTGTAAGTTATACATTATCTAATAGAATTAATACTCAAATATTAGGCTTAATTCTTACTCTTATCGTACCATATATCTTCAATAAAAAAATAGCTGGATATTTTATGTTGTTAACTGAATGATGCATTTTAGCTTAAAACACTGAATGATAAGATACAAAATCAAGATATCATTTTATTATTATTATTTTTTAATACTAAAATAAGTAATGAGAAATACATTTACCTTTTTAATAGCTACTAATTGTCCATTTCTATTATTATCCTGAGCTAAGAATACATTAGCGAATTGACCTTCACCAAGATAACATACTTTTTCATAACGAGAATTTTTACTCGTTTCATCTACAAATATATCCATGCTAAAGTTGAATTACAAGAAGAAAAAAATAGCTAACATTATGTAATCAATTTATGTGAATCATAAAACAAGTGGTAACATTTCGGTATACAGTAGGTACTTATATTGGTCCATGGACCTCGGTGTTGATGAAGTATGGTTTGATATAATCAGATCTAATGAAGTGAGTCAATTCGAAAGACCCTATAAAATAAGTAATCCGACATATCAGCCAAAAATTATTTTCTAATTTCTATTCTATGTAATCACTGCTCATACTGTACACTAAAATATTTTATTATAAAAGTCAATAAATACACATTAGTATAAACATTGAAGTCTATGATCTGGTTGTTTACAACAACAGAAACTCTGATTTCACAGATATGATGATGAACTGTTTTATTCTATCATCAATTTATTAAACCGTCCATCTACTGACAATCACATGCGAATTATTAATATATTAAATAACATGAAAAAGATCACATCTGAATAGTTGAACTGTTATTGAGAACAAAATCGGAAACAAAAATATTACTAACTGACGTGCAAGTTCATTCAAAAGTCGTCCAGCTGAATCCGAAAAACGGATATATATATATCATTCAGTTTGGGCAAACGAATATCCTTTATCCACCTTTTCTACCTGGAAGTTAGGCACATGCAGACCCTTATCAACTCTGGGACATTGCACGTCACAATAAGAGTCGATCAGTGTATTAGTGTGCTATGAAAATTGTCTTTAAATTAAGGATATCTTCCGTACATTATCGAATCAAAGAGTGAACATACATGCTAATTACACACACACACACCAAACATACATACACAGACAACAAACTGAGAACTTTATATTAGAAAAGATTAATTAAGTACTAACATCATTATTACAATTTACATTAGACAATACAGAATAAAGATCGAATTTGAAATGGACATTTATATATAGATGAAATAAAACATAAGGATCTTGTCGGTATATGCAAGGAATATAAATTATGACAAAATAAGCATTAGAATTCTTTCCACGTCAATGGTAAATCACAATATATACACATTGGATGAAGTATCATTGAACGCCAAGCGGATAAACGATCTAATGACAAATGGTTTGGAGAATAAAAATAACAATAGCTAAACTGATGATTCAACGGTAAAATAGAAACAATACGACCTATAGATAATTATATTTGGATTACAGACCAGCAGTGGAATCAGTAAAGCGCGTTTCGTCCATTTCAAAGATCGTCAACTGGATGTACAACCATCCACACTATGACCGAAAAATAGAATTTAACACTACAAACGCAAACGCATTATTCGTTATGCCAATTAGTTCAGATAACTAATCGCTTTATCAATACGCATTACGTTTACTCGTATTAGTGCTAGCCACTTCTAGCCAAAATTCAAATGTACTAAAACTTATAGCGAATTGTTATGCAGAGGTGATCCCCACATGATGTACATATGCCAAGACGGATGAAAATTCAGTACTGAATGTCAAATAAAGAAATTAACAATGGGTTACGATTATTACGTGAGAAATAATCACATTGTCTACAATTTCTGAAACAACAGTGTTGAATATTTAAATAATTCACAGATTGATAATATGTTTTGATTTGGTTTCATATAGCATTTTCCCGATCTACTGGAATCCCAGCTACAACTCCACATCGAAGTAGGTGATGGCTGAACATCAGTAACACTATCTAAACGATATTAGAAGATGGACGTTGAAGGACTGATTAATTAATTGACGATTTTTATATTATTCAACGTCTATATTCAATGTTATATACTTAACGGTTCGAGCATATGCGAGAAAAATAGCAAAGATATTTATAAACGAACACTAGCGAACTACACATGTCCGTGAAACTCAATATCAGTTCAGTATTACAGATCGAAGAGATGTGTACAATACTAGTCGTTCTATAAGACGGAGGCTGTATTTACTTTCTTCATACCGATTTGTTACGAGATATATTTCAGAGAACCAAGTATTTATGAGTGTGTTTCGCATTTGTATACAAGTAGATAAAATAATAGTGAGTCCAGTTCAATCAAACGCTTTGAATACTATAGACAAAAAGAACTCCATGCCTCCTAAATTATGAACATTTGTCAAATACAAATCCGATAAATTTGAATCAAAACCTTCCATCAATATCGAGCAGGATGTCAATAAACGGGTTTACTCGAAATGTGCTGATCGGAAAAGGAATTATAGTATGTGAATTGGTAATCTACTTGAAATTTCTGATCAGTTAGTTAGAATCAATGGTCAGACGAAAACAGTGACATGGCTCAAAGTTTATTATGATAATCCATATATATTCGTTCTATGAGGTGTTTTAGAATGTAGTAATTGAGTAGTATCCTAAGCCCACCTCATTTCATAAATCGCCTGATATTTTAAATCAAAACTAATATAATAATTTTACGAGGATACAAACAGTAGGTTAAAGATCTTTCACGGTGCAACAATTTTAAGTGCAAATCTATTCAGTGGTTGTTAATAACTAACATGAATGACATTACACTGATATAAAACTGAAAAATGCATAAACGAGCGAGGAAAAACAGATGTCGCTTATGCAGAAATGCAGATGACAAAAACAGGTTTATTATAACTTTATTTGCGAACATCCTTGATGTAGCAAAACATCAGTTAGTATTTAAACTAGGTTTCATGCCGTGACAGTTTACTATTCATAATGTCAAACAATTATTTAGTGATATAAAAAGTAGGATATGAGTATTTATTCAAAGAGATTTTAACTACATTGATACTTATGAAATAACATGAAGAGTGGTGATAATAATCTTCAAAAATCACACAATTCTACATCATACCTTGAGGAGATACGCTAAGAGCTACACGATTACACCGACTACAATGACGAAACAAAGGATCAATGCAAGGTTCCAGAGATTGCATGCAACGTTCTGAAGAAAAAAGAAATGTACGAAAAAACGAATATTAAACAAAAAAAGTTTAGGTATTTTTTGTATTATACTATTATCCAATTCAGCTACTGATATATACGCTCTCTGTATGCGTGCCTAAATCAGATAAGTAAAATGAGAAAACCAGGAGTAGGAAGCTTTTATTAGCTAACTGAATCAGAAAATTGTACAACTCATTCATAAATACATATCTTTATCCCACAGAAAATAAATTTACACTTTCAATTGCATGAACTGAGATGGTGGGATACATTAGTATAATACTTGTAACCTCTTAACACTTGTATGGTGAATTTAATTATGACTAGTATAATACGGTTTTCTTTTAATTACCCTCTAATTAATGATATAAGAATTGTACTTTAAGAATAGTAGTTTGGAATATTTTTATTTTGTGAGATCAAGGAATTTGGTTATTACAATCTTTTTTGCTTATTTGAATGAGAAAAATGTGTGGTTGGGGGGTTTCATAAATTTAAATACTTTCTACAAGGTATACAAAAAAATGAGTAGGTATGGGTTTGGATAATGTTACAGAACAGATATGAATTGTCTTAAATTGTTAATAATTTCTGTTCTATATTTTATTGTTATTATTGCTAGTTCACATAATATGCCCAAAATGAATTTGTATTATCGTATAATATAAAAAAACTTCGTTAGTGATTGAAAATCCGTGAATATTTGTCATTTAATAAAATAGACACAATATTTCTTAGACATAATATAATAGACTGACAAATAAATTCATTCACTATGTACCTCGACTAATACATGAAACTATAATGAACAGTTATTTGAAAAATAAACTAAGCAGATTTCTTTATCACCATGTGCTTAGCTTATCAAAAATATACTGAGTATTTTTATGTTATGTTTAAGAGAGATTGATTTTGGTTGGGATGCCGCCGAAAACAAGAGAGTAATAAATAGTTTCGTTGTAATGTGGGAATCTTCAGTGTTAAGCAACCACAACCCCTAAAGAAAAGGTGCAATATATGAATAACTCACCAAATGGATGGTTTTGAGAGCAATTCAAATAAATTAGGTCCGGAATGACATGTACTAAACAGAAAAGAAAAATATATCCACCATACAACTTAAGGAAATAGATTATACACTGTAAGCACGACTATATTCATCGTTTCTAGATCAAAATATAGAACAATAAAGTAACCGATAGTTCATATACGCCATTTTTTTAACTGTCAGTATCCAATGTATGTATATTAATTTAAACAAACTAAGCTTCAAACGAAAATACTTGACTAGCAAATAGTTGTAGTATACAGCTATAATTAAAATAGGTATACAAAATAGAATGTAGCAATGAAATTGGTTCATAAAAAAGAAACATTCACCAACTTGCAGTATATGTTTCTACAATCATAAAACTCCACTCACACAATAGAATAATCTAAATTGTGTCAAATAAATGTTTATTTACTGAGCATTGAGGTAGACGTATTACGTCAGCGTCTTTGATATTATGCAGGTTTACGCTTTCACCTTGATTTAGAGGCAACCAAACACACATACATACACTTAAACAACATCAATAGTATAAAGAGTATATTTTTAAGCAGAGATGGATGGCAACTAGCAGTGGAACCCAGGACGCCCGTTTCGTCTTATTCAGGGCTTGTCAACTCGATCAGCCTGCATCCCAGAGTTAATGTACACTCTGGGACTTAAGCTCGGTACTATTCGCTCCAAACACCACGGCATCGACATTTTGACTGTCGACTGTATAATGGTTAATTTTAATGAGTAAAATATCAAGTTCTTATTCTCAAGGAATGTGAATATAGAAAGAAAAACTGTACTTGATTAGTCCAATATTTTTATATAGACGTATATAAATTTCTTACTATGCATTAGAGAGTAGTGTAGATGATGAAAATCAAATTGAAAATCCTATTTTGTTCAATTATATTTATTATTCTAGGAAATTATAGGAAGAAATTAAATTAACAAATACATAGAAATTATAATATATTCAGTATAATAAAGACCAAACAAACAAAAGGATATTTTCTGAGCATATTGGACATTTCTGTAATTGATTGATGATATTTTCATATGGAAATTTAAAACGATGCACATAGAGTTGTATAGCTAATTGGTGAACATTTCTAGCTAATTGAGGTAAATCTTTGACAAAGCATATATATTTATTCAAAGTTCCATTGACAATCATTGTATCATCATTTTTATTAAATATACAACTAGATACAGCATCAATGGTGGTAGAGGTAGCGGTGGTCGTGGTCGTCGTAGTGCTAGGTGTATTAGTCAATGTTTGTGACGTTGGTCGGAAAATATTTAAAGTTATTGTGGCCATTTGTGAAACTAATAAACAATCTGTTATAAGTAAAAACAATATTGAGAAATGAAATTATTTAAGAATCAAATAATATTTTACGAAGGCCAAAAATAAGGCATGCTTTAATGAGTTATTTTTGGCCTTTGTAAAAAATATTATAATTATGGACTTATAACAGTAGAGCCTGATGATGAAGTTATTGAAAACAATTGTTCGCTCAAATATTCTTCGTTTTTGAATTAAATAATAATAAATATGAAAAACATTGATACAAGAAATTGATATTGTTTGTTTGAGACTTAATTCATTTATCTTAAGGTTAAATCAGTCGAATATAAAGTATGGATTTGAAAGTAAATCTATGAACATTTGTCTACTATTAGTAATTCGTGTTGAAAACACCATAACATAATAGAATATTAATAGAAAGAAAGCAATAGATTCACCGATAGTATGTATTTCGGAGAAACTTAAAGAATCATCAGGAATAAAGATAGTTTAATATACAAGAAACTAGTATTAATCACAATTTTAAACCTTAAACATTCATCATACTTTCAGAATCCATAGTTACCATAAAGATATTTGCTTTTCTATCACTGTTTGCATCACTATTTAACATGCAAAAGTTTTGTCATGTGAGATTACCAACAGACTATATTCTTGTAGAAATAATAGAGATTGTCCTACAAAAGACTGATTCACTCCTTTTTATTAGGCAGATGGATTAAAATCAGTTCAAATATCGTCTTATCTTATAAGTATACACTAAACTGGTACAATTCAGAGAGTACACACTTAATATCTACATTTTAAGCATGACTTTGCATAGATAAAAACAATGTATTAAAAGATATTCAAAACAAGTGAGAAAATGACTACGTGGAAAGCTTTATTTGTCTGTGAATTACCAAAAGACTAGTAATTATGTAACCATTTGAAAAATGTGATTACATTATTGGAAATTTAAAGCTACCATCAATTCCCTTTAACTGATAAACTAAATGATTTCTCGTGAATAATATATATATATATAGTTTACTATGCTTCATGTTATTGAGCACTTGTCAGTAAAGTGTACTGGTAAACTTGAGTGATCTGATACTACCTGGAATAGAAGTTCATGCTAACAACACCATTAAATATAAACAGTTCAACAGATTCACTCGAACAACGTAAAATGGAAAACAATACATACCACGTGCTTGTCTTTGTATGGAACATTTAAGAAATAAACGAAAACATCGTTCCAAATGACGTTGTTGGATAAAATTATCTAAATTAGTCAGCCAAAGTTGTGCACGGGACTGGGGAAAAAACACAATGAAAAAGCCTCAGTCAGACACAATCAATACTGTCATTCATGAAATTTAATAACAGGACAGTATATCAGAATAACAACCATTCTTCTAGAAAAAAAAACGAAATAAATTTCTCACTTTGATAGATTCATCGGTGTCTTTGTTGAGCATACACAAAATAAACCTGAAAACAATATTAAATATTATGATGTTACAAAATCCTTGGAAATATCATAGCTAATTGGAATATAAAAATACAATTTAACGGACAGAAACTTAAGATGAAGCGAACCCTTTGAATAACTAATGGAAAAAAGTGTTGAAGTCTTTTTTAAAAGTTTCCTATGAGTAGTACAAAATTTCCAGAGTACCCAAATGTACCAAAAGTAATATATATAATTAACGAAACCATCCGCCAATTCCCCTACTTTCAATTATAAGTATTGCAATTCCACATTTTAGTTATAAGAAAAACACTTAGTTTAGTTACGTACGTTGTCGAGGCTAACTTAATATGAAGAGGATTTTCATCAAAGACTGATATTAGCTACAAAGTCGTTTAAATCCATCGAGTAATAGATAGCTAATGGTGACATGTACTAGGTTGAACTTCTTTAATAATTAGCATCCAAAGTCCTCAATCGTGACCAAGCGCAGAACCGATAAGTTTTTCTATTAAACCTTGTTAGTTATGTAAGTAGTTAGAGAGAACCGTTAACATTGATAAATATATATTAATCTACTTGATCTGTTTTTTTCCAATTTCCAATGGTTTTCTTTTACTCTTGAAAATTATTTCGTCCATTTTAGTATATTCGTTTCCGTTACAGAATGCCATATTTTGAGTAAGATAAGACATTTTTCACGTCATTGTAGCTACTTTGTTTAAATTAGATTTAGGTTCACCATCAGCTAACCAACTGACTTCGTCAATCTAACCAACAACCAACAGATCTTATTGTAAACAATATATCAATCAATTATCAAGTCGAATACAATAATAAACACTTATGGCAAACTACTGAAGGGGACATTTTTCAGAATCAGTTGTAATGATAACGAGGAAGCTCATTAGAACAGTTTTTTATGTTAAAGGTCACGGTAACAATTAAAACTCCACCTGTAAATTTGAAGCGTTGTAAGTGGCTTATTCAACCAACTATTAGGAAACGAAGAATCAGTGAGACAAGCCTGATGAAAATCAATTTTCTCCAAACATATCTGTCGTAAATCTGTTGTATTGCTAGATAAATTATCAGCTTTGTCATTTGGTAAATGCCATCTTTGTAGTAACTCTTGTAGACAATCAACTTTACGATTTAAAGGTAATTCAGGGTTAAATACAATTTCTTGTAAACTATCATTTGACCAAAACGATAAAAAATGGACCTAAAATTGAATGAGAGATAAGTTAAGGCTGATAATTGATAAAAATTATGACGAACAATGTATTTAGTGATAAATTAGATCTACAAAGTATATTAATTGACTAGTGTAATCCAACATGAAAATATTACACTAATATTTACAAACGTTTTCTTTCCTACATAACTTTTCTAATAGAAAGAAAAACAAATGTAATTAGATGAAAAGTCACAATAGTTCATAATCATTAGCACTACTACTCATTAGTAATAAGAACTACAACTTATTCGAGGTGAAATTCATATAACACATATTGAAATCCAATAAAAACATAAACATATGTACACATTCATAAAGAATTACTAACTCTAGGTGAAAGTAGAGCACTGCGTCGTGCACGATTATTATCTAAATAATTGCATGGTCTGTAAAGAAAAAGAAAAATAAGATGAAACGTCAGGAATATAAATAATTTAAACTCATTAAATTACACTGCCCATAGAGTTAAGTGGTTTGAATAGCTTTTATTTCAATATGTGAATGCTTATACAACATTGTCAATAAAATCAATCACTACGTCATCTCCAACCTCTAATTATCTATCTTCATCATATAGAAATAATTCATAAAGATTACAGTTATCGGAGTGATAATTGTTTTACTCGCCTTTCGTGATAATGAGTACCAATACAATGTACGCTTAATTGGTAACCTATAACACAAAATTTATTTGGTTACTACTGCGTTGTAAACACTAGTAATGAATAAATACGAAAGAAAAGAATACTATCAAATATCAAATGACAAGAAGATGGTGAAATAATTAAATACAACATACTTTTCAAGAAAACATATATAAACCCCATTCGTTGAAACTGATAATCCATGAAATTCCCAATGGATTACATCAGATTTATCGTAATTAGAACTACACCAAACAACTTGCCAATTCAACTTACCTACAATAATAACAATATAGACAAGGAAATTATTATATACATGAAAACTACAAGAATACGATATATAGTATACCCCATAAGTTGGTCGAACGGAAACTCAATGGTTAAGAGGCTCAGTGCTGAGACACTACAAGCGCAGTATGAACCCCCACTCCACGTAATTTAATTTGGGTAACTGAATAGCACTGGCCCCACAATTAGAATATGAAACAAAATCAAGTACACAAATCTGTAGCTGATATATGAGTTTGAAAATCACCTCATTGTTATAAACCAAATGATGACAGTTGTGTAAATAATACATAATATTAGTTGATCTCTTTTTAAAAATCTGTCAGACATTTGTTGATTGTCCGGACCAATTACCTGGATCGGTGTTGTTAGTCAATTCAGTGGAATATGAATGAAGGGCAAAGATAATGAGGCTGATAATCAACTACAGTTTTGCAACGATCCTAGAGGTACAACGACGCACAAAGAAACAAAACTTACAAAGGATTATAAAATAGTGAATATTAAATCCAGAATGGTTATTTTTGATTTGAACATACAAACGAAATATTTCGGAGGGGGAAATTGATTTTTATAGTTTGTTCATTCAGAAAGTAATCAAAAAAATTAAGCACATACAATTCATTCATAAATGAACTTTTATTTAAAACGAAGTTATAAATTCTAATTATTTATTTCGTATTCTTATTATGCTTTCATATCAGCTGTCATTGTCTGATCTTTCAAAACCAAGTCGTATAAACAAACTGACAGCGTAGCAATGGGGTCACCACTCGGCTCACTTCTAGTTGATTGTTTCATTGTCAATCTCGAAAACATTATACTTAGACCAAAGTTGTATGATTTTAGATGTTTACAAACATCTATGAAATTTAGATAATAAGATGTACCAAATAAATGATTTAATCTTGAACCGTATAAGTCCTTTTTTGGTTATGTGAGAGCTGTCTATATATGATATTACCTGACTATCTAAACCGAAAGAGGCAGAGATGGATACAAAAATCTGAATTTTGTGGTTGAAAGCTAAATGCTTCAAATATTACGCCACTTGCACTAATGAGTCTGAATATTGTATTGTGACGAGAAATAAACTTTTGTGTTAATTAAAGCTTATATGTATAGATATGAATAGAATCAGAATAGTCAACACGTTGAAAACAATATTCCCTGTATTCATTGAAGGATTATTAATGACGAAGTCATTTAGTTCAAATAACCAGAAACACTGATAAACAATACGAAGGCGTTATCTTTGACTCACTTATAATTAACTTAAAGTTCTATTAAAGTGACTTTTGAACAGTAATTAAAACGATTTTAGATATTTACATTTCATAACAACACTAATGAAAATGGATACTGGGAATCATTGAAAAACGATGCATATGTGAAGGTCTACCACCAAATAAAAAAGAATCAAGGGAAATTTTAACTGTTCGTTTTTTAAAATACATATTGATTAAAAGTATACATATAATAAATAGGTCACTTTATTCACCGGTTGCATGGGGTATGAGCCACACTAAGTGAAAGTGAGAGCCGATGACATTACGCGCTTTCACAAACTGAAGTAGATGGAGCGAAATTTAAACCTGGAACTCGGTGGCTGAAATTTATCAAGCTACCGCTCCATGTTATTTACAATACAGTGAATTTACCAGAACAATTTATAAGTAAGGAGAACTGAAACCTTTTAATAATATTTAGAATTCTGTAAATGAATCACCCGCCTCCTATCCTAAATTAAAGAACGCCCTTTATTGTTGGAAAACAAAACAATTGACGATACAATGCTTTTTTCCACTAAAATAGAAAAAAAGAAGTGGGAAAGAGATAGGAATCCAGAAAATGAAAGTTGGAGCCTATTCTATTTTTAGTTTAAACTGGATAAATCTATAAATTCTGCAGGTAATTTCATTAGGAGAATATGTAATCGTTATGTATTACATTATTCTGAAATTTTTAAAAATACATCATTCCCAGAAACAAGGAATGGAATGATGGTTTCTTTTACGAAGAATCGATATAAAGGACAAGGTCCTAATTTATTGCAGAGTGAGTGACCCATGAAATTAATCTTCTTCAATCATATGTAAGATTTTATTCTGCTTATTTTCCTGTTAATATGTTGAGTACAATCATGTTATTTCAGAAATAAAATAGGCAATTCACGTGTACAGTTTCTTATATTCTGATATCAGTTCAGTTGGAAGCTTATGATAATAATTCCATTTCGTGACCAGGCATTACATGGCTGTATATCATCTATTGAACGGAATTCTATTGATTCAGTTTAACAATTACAACCCTAATTCATATAACAGATCTTGAATCATAACATGCATGTTTGTTACACAGAAAAATTTCGAGAGTTTTTAAGAAACTTTATTGAAATCTTGTCTATTTATTTATTTAAACACAAACATTGGTACAAGGAGGCACTAAATAGATATGCGTCATACTTCATCATTCGATTTGTGTGAAGCCTAGAATACTACCCGGGAGCTCAATCCTTGTGCCTTTGATCTAGAAGTCTAATCCATAAGACAGTGAGGCAACTTTAGGTGATCCGGTCCCATGGTAGCCGGTCATCAACAATAGGTTCATACGCTATTTGTTCCCTTAGGATGATGCCTATGTGCACCATTGATTTGGAATCACGGTTTTCCAACTCCATTAAATGGATGTGGCATAAACACCAACCTGGTTAAAGCACCGGACAACCTTTTTCCATCCTCTCATCTTCGTAAACAACATTTGCTGAGAGAAGGCAGTGAACAGAACTTCTCTAGAAGTGTGTATATACGCGTGACCATATGAGAACATTTCGAGAGGGAGAGACGACTTTCCCCAATATCATCTGTAACAGAGGATTTGGGATTGGCTCAACTAATCAAACAAACAATAAACATGTGATTGACAGCCGACTAACGTCAAAATAGATTCTGGACGTTTTAGAACAATTTTATAACCGGTGGAAACGCGGTAGGCACCATCGATGTCAAGATGGTGGCCATACTACGTCGTAAAATTAACTGACGCCGGAAACATGAACCAACGGTGTTTTTTTAAAGCAACATGCTTGCCATGAGACATAAACAGTTTAGATTCAACCCCTGTTAAATTAGTGGGTCCACACTGTTGATCAACTTCAAACTACAGTAAATGATCTGTCTAGTCTAACCTCATTTTCAATGGCTTCCAGACGAAAAGTACCTCAAAATTTATCAAAACAAAAGACGAAAAACGATGAAATATTCTGGATTTTTTGTAGTTTTTCAATACAAAATGGTGCAGTAGAACAGATCTATTCCAGAGATCAGTTTAGGAATGAAACAAACATATACTGATCAATTTATTTATTTCACAAACTGGTTCACAACTAAAACGTAGATGATCTAACAAATCTCAACATTATTTTCTCTTTAAACATCACTTGTTATGCAACTGGCGGGATAAATTAACTGAATGTCAAAAAATATGTACACTACCCAGTATATTAAATATAATAAAGATAATTATTGAAATTAGTGAGTACAAAATTAATGGCATAAAATCACAAGTATTTTAAGACTGTCAGATAGACAATATTGCGAAAGGGATGGAGAGGGGAATAAGGTAAATCAGTTGAAAATGTGAAACATTATTGATTAAGTTAACTGAAAGATATACACGTATAACCATGACCAATCCTAATTCGACATGCTAAATAGAATACAATACAAATGAAAATAAACCGACAAATTAACAACCCAGAGATATGACATCAATCTATGAAGACTACAATTTCCGCATTTAAGCTTTGTAGTGTTTGATATAAATTACATTGAAAAGTTAAATGATGTAATTTTAAAAGACTATACAGTGGCAACGATAAATTTATACATCTTATTTCATAAAATGAGTAGAATTACATTACTATCCTGTTAATATTTTGATCGTCAATGTTGTTATATTCCTGATATTGGAGATTAATTTATTCTGTTTTGATCCAGTCAAATCCAATATTTAAAAGACAATAAAACGATTAAAAATGAAACCAAACTTCATTATTTTCTTTCACAAATGATATTGAGAATCTCCATCGTGTATACATCCTTCATATAAATTAAATTCATTAGCTATGTTGATCAGGCCAGTAAACACATACGTATTCATACAACAAAGTAAGATCTAATACCAAAAAGTATTTAGCAAAAACCAAGTCTACGATTCTCTATGAGAGAAAAAGTTCTATACTAATATCATATATATAATGTAAAATAAAATTTAAACCAAAAAATACTTACATTCAGACACTTCATCAAGACTGGTGCGCATTACGTAACCATCCACACTAGTCAGTAATAACTGTTCATTGTCCAAATGCATACCTAAACAGAGACATAATTACACAAACATCTTACAAAAGTTTATGTTGAATATGTAGTGTAAAAAATTGAATTTTTCATTGAAATAAATCGTAGAGTTACATGTTTGAAAAAGTTCGTGACGGGAATGTATCAAATTTTTAAACTGAGAAATAAAACGGATATTTTTAAAAAATCTAAACATGGCAGTGAAAAATGATTTAAATGTCCTTAACAGTGAATAATGGAGACTATGAGAAACGACTACCTTGAAACTACATCTAACATAGACTGATAGTCAAATTGTAAAATCATCAATATAATTCGACCAGTACTTTTGGAAATTCGGCATTGAATAAAATCAAACACACTTCCTATTATTCGGACAATCTAGCAATAATAATAATAATAATAATAATAATAATAATAATAACAATAATAATAATAATGGTAACAATAATGACAATAGAAATGATAGTAATGATGATAATAGTAGTGATAATGATAATGACAATAATAGCAATAATAATAAGCCTCATATGATAAGGTGTTATTATTTATTTAATTATTTGAATACATACATATTGGTACAAGAGTGCGCCAAATATATATGCGCCACACATGATAAGGTGTACCAATTAATGGCGAGGTTTCGTAAATATCTTGTTTTGAAATATGTCACTACTGAAAGAAGCTAAAAAAATGAACATAATTTCAGAAAACATACCATTAATGGACAGTGAAAGACTTACTCAATACCGACGAAAAATGAGAACCCAACACTGAATCATCGAAAACTACGATTTATAAATACTCTAAAAACCATAAAATCTGTACATCTAAGTGAAATAATAACACGTTTGAGATTATATGAGTTAGTAATATATAATTTTCGAATTTTACTGATTAATCGGGTCTTTTATAAGAACTATCAACAGAATTCTTAGCCATAACCCATTCATATGGTCGGTATTTGAACATTCATGAAATAGCCAACACAATTGATCTACAGTTTGTTTTAGAAACACACTTCAAATAAACACCCTTATTAACAATACAACTGAGGACATTTTAAAAATTACTGAATCGAAAAAAAAACTTTTAAAGTTCAGTTTACTTTTTTAATACATTTTGACATACCAGTAATATAGCCTAAAATAGGACTTGGTTGACTAACAAATTGGCTTTTAACCAAATACAGTGGATCTCGTCCACGACATAGTGTTGATAGGCTACTTGGTTGTTCTTGGTGCTGGTTCTGTTGTTGGAAACAAATCTCTAAATCTTCCTTAGCTATATGAAATAATAACAAATGACGACCATAGCCAATGCATAATAAACGACGAGACATTGACCAGGCTGATGCTAAAATGGTTACATGATGCAATGGAGTTGTCCATAGATTGAATAAATAAGGCTGTATGATAAAGTTTGAGGAAGGAAAAAAAGAAGCAGAGGTGTTATATAACACGAAGATTAAACGAATGGTAGCTTCAAGGAATTATTTATAAACTATTAATATTTATATTCCTATTAGCATAAGCTTTCGGTTGGCACATTAACTACTATAATACAAGTTAGTAGTCTTAATTCATTTCCAAACTATTAGTTACATTCTGCCCAAATGCCCTGGTACGGCACAGAGTGGGAAGAGTCCGCTTTCCCTCTCCAAATGCTCTTACATGACCATGCGTATATAGCCTCTGCCAGGGAAGTCTTATTCACTGTCTTTTCGAGGCGAATGTCCGGAGCTTTAAGAGGGTTGGTGGACATGGAGAGTCCACCTAGGGGAGTTGGAAAACCCTCATTCCAAACCAATGGTGCACATGGGCTCTAGTATCCTGAAGGAACGAATGGTGTATGAACCAGTCGTTGGTCACCGGCTACCATGGGAATGCATCTCGTTGCGTTGCTCCACTGCCTTGTGGATCAGACATTCAGTTCGAAGGCTCCGTGTGTGGCTCCCTAGGAAAACCACCTAGTTCGGTTTTGGCACCCGGGCAGTATCACAGCCCTCACATATATCAAATGAGATCTGTGCGGCGCATATTTATTTCGTGACTCCTTGTACCAATGTTTATGTGTTTAAACAAATAATTTAACTCACAGCCCCTTTTGGCGTTTGTTGTTGTTTTTCATTTTATGGTGTGATGCAGTTTGAGCTGTTTATGTATCGACCACGTATGTCTGAAAGATAACACTAATATAGTGGGGGTTGGTTATCGTGTTTCGGATTCAATGAACTGGTCAAGGAGAGAAGCAACTTTATCAAGAACCAATAAGGATTCGATATCGACTTAAGGCCACTAGTGCTGGTTGGTGTGTTATTGATTAGCTCAGAGACAAGGTGAAGAAAATCAATATTGCGATTGGTAGTCTTGTCACAGGTGAGTCGTAAGTTTAGCGCGGAATTTATTCCTTCACATCGATAAATAGTATTTCGGCATTATAGCTGACATTGGTTCGTGGTAAGACCATTGCTTTAATTCCTAACCCTAGATTCAACTGTAAATCCTAATCCTAATTCTTCTTATTGATTTTCAACCCTCTTTTGACACTAGTAAGTAGGTTAGTTGTCTCCAGGTCACTTCAGAGTCATCACAAGTCATTCATAGCTTATAGTCAGACCAATTTTTTTCTTCGATATTCAGATAAGCCACTGAACAATAACAGTGTGGAAACTAATAGAAAAAAACTGGTTCGAAAAAATTACAGGCAGAAGTTCCTTTTTATGAGTCTGTAACAATATCTTAATCATCAGATTGGAATATTTTGGTTAATAAAAACCACCATCCATTTTAATGGATAATTTCGGGCTTAAGGTACCGCAACATCAGATTGATCTAAATCCTAAACAGCCAGGACTCGTAGCAATCACGATAAGATTCGACCAGTAAGTCTCGAAATCCAATAAACTCTCTTGAAGAATTAAAAACTTTACTGAACATCATTTTTCCATAAAATATGAGTCCACGTATTTATAAAAGTGAGCAATTATTAGATTGAGATCATATGGTGAATAATATGAAGTGCCTGAAAAATTTGCGTACTATAGTTGTATTACTTATGAGTAACTAGTTTTTAAGCGTATAATTTTTTCCGTTGTGAATCCCAGACTCCTTAATGATTGATGGATCTTTTTTTACATCATGAACCAGCCATATAATATTTAATAATCTCCACAAACGACGTAATGTTGATAGATCTCTAATCTGTTCGGCCATACTGAACTTGGCATATTTTTACTGTTCTGTGACGAGAACTGATAGTTGTTACTGTTGAGCTTAGCACTTGCTTAGATTTTTAATCTAAGCTAATTCTTATTTACAATAGAACCACTTTATATATTTATATGTAAATACCCCGGAAACCCAAATAGGTTCATGAGTTTAATCGATACCCAGTACGTTATTCTGTGAATCTAACAGTATCTATATCAAGGATGGGTACGAAGCAAAAGTATACGGCAGTGATCATAAACAGTAAATAAATGAACAGAAATAAAACTAGTCTTTGTTTAAAAACAAAGAAAATGAAGAAACAATAACGGAGTTGAAACTAAGCTTTTTTAAACTAAAGATTGGTTTTCTTTAGTAAAGCGACAAACTGGCTAAGAATGCGCGTATCGTCCCATTTGAGACTTACGAGTTGGATGTACCTAATAAATTCAGTCAGTCAGTCAGTAACAACGTAGAACTTCGTACGTACGTACATTAGTTCGAGTTGCCACACCACATTAGCACACAGATGCAGTGGTCGATTCAAATCCCGTAGTGGTAGAGGTAATAAGAGTATAAGCAGTAATCGGGAAGATTAGTGTTTGGAGATGTTACTTAAAGAATATAATACAGTGAAATAAATTTGGGAAGAGAAAAAAAAGAGACAAGGAGGAATAAGGAGATCAAAATTTGGGAGAACATAAAGAGTGTATGCACCTGCGCCATTGCAAACGATTTTGAGCCATATCATTCAGGGTCTCTAACCATCGGTTGCTATCATCTCGCGGTCCCCAACCAGGTAGTCTACACCTACCAGCATGACTCAGACCACTTGTCAGTGACTTCATGGACTTATGCCATGTTTTGGTCTGGCTGCCCCTAGCTTTCTTCCAACCTACTTCTATACCACTGAACATCGCACGTCGAGGCAGTCGGTCGTTGGGCATACGCAGTAAACACGTCCTTTGGTTGATAGACTTTCAAGATAAGTGAAGCGATCGACACGCTCAATTACTTCACTCCCTATCATTAGTTCGGGTGACAATGCAACCCAATCCTGAAGCAACATTTTGCATTTCGAGGGAGAGAATCGCATCCCGAATATGCTTGCATTGTTGCTTAGAGTGGTCAGAAGACTGCATTTTGTCAGCGTCTTCACCAAATAAAACTGTCATCAGCATATTCTAAGTCAACAAGTGAACCAACCGGTAGAAGTTCAACCCCTGGAAATTTAGATGAGGAGAGTGTTATCTCTAAAAGTACGTCGACAACAAAGTTGAACAAGAATGGAGAGAGTGGACAGCCCTGACGAACACCACTTGAGGTAATCAATTCTGATGACAGTTCGCCATAAGCTCTCACTCTACCAGTTGTGTTCGAGTAGAGAGCCTGAATAAGGTTAATGTACTTCTTTGGTACTCCTTTCAGTGACAAACACTGCCATAGACCCTCACGACCAACAGAGTCGAATGCCGCCCTAAGGTCGAGAAATACTACCATTGTGGGGCGTCTAAACGTGTGTCTGTGTTCTAGAACCTGACGTAGTGTGAATATTTGGTCTATAAAACCACGTCCAGGTCGAAAACCAGCCTGATTTTCTCTAGTCTGTTCTTCACGAGCTTTGGTTAGGCGTCGAAGTATTATTGAAGCTAATATTTTAGACATTATATTAGTCAAACTGATTCCTCTATGATTGTTACAAGAGGACTTTTGTCCTTTCTTAAAAACTGGCACAATCAGTGATTGAGACCAGTCAGATGGGATTACGTCCAGTTCCCAAATTCTACCTAAGACCTCAGTTAATCTCACTGCTAATACTGAACCACCATCCTTAAAATACTCAGGAGTAAACCTGTCAGGGTCTGCTGCTCTCCCTCGCTTCAGATTTCCTATGGCTTTTTCAACTTCGTAAAGAGACGAAAGACCTACATTAACTTGCCACTCAGGTTGACTAGAGATCGTGGGAAATCGAAGTGTGGCTGAAGGCCAGTTGAACTGATCCCTGAAGTGTTCTGCCCATCGATCCAATCTCCTGGATTGAGAATGTATAATATGTCCATCTGTCTCTGAGAGTGTTTCGCTAACAGTCGGTTTCCTTAAGAAGTCTGAACAATTGTCTGCTATTACCTATTGCGGCTGCCTTTTCCATCTCTCTTGCTTTCTCTACCCACCACTGTTCGCGATCATTGCGTAGACTTCTTGTCAGCTTGCGCTTAAGCTGACTCCGCCCTTCACTATGTTCAGAGCCAGGTGGAATGAGTTTCCGAGCATCTATCAGTGCGATAGATGCTGCTGAGATCCAGTGTTTCTCCCTAACCTTGTGGTTTACCTTACTAACAGATATCACTGCTGTTTCCACAGCTTTTTGGATATCATTCCATGCTGCATCGGGGTGGGCAGCACATACATGGCTGCCTAACTGTTTTCCTAGTTGTTCCTGAAATATACTCTTAGCTTGACTATCATTAAGTATGGCCCTAAGAGGTTTACTTGCAGTGTCTTTCCTACGTCCAGTAAAACGCAGGCAAATACGCACTCGTACTAGAACATGATCTGAATCTAGGCATGTGCTCCAGAATGAGCGACAGTCTTCTACCGAGCCCCTCCATCGGTGGCTGATGGCGATGTGATCTATTTGGGTCCAACGTTGGGACGAATTAGGGGTCTCCATGTTAAAAGATGTTTTTCCTTATGCTTAAAGTTAGTATTTGCAAGAAAGAGGCGGTTATCTGAGCATAACTGCAACAGACGGTCGCCATTATCTGTTCTTTGAGCCACGACACTATAAGATTCACCCAGTTGTCTTTTCCTATCGCTTGGTTTACCTACTTGAGCATTAAAGTCACCAGCCACTATTACTACATCCGAGCGCCTAGCTTTTAGGAGGAGGTCGGAGAGCTTTCCGTAAAATTCATCTTTTACATCATCTGCGCTGCAGTCAGTGGGAGAATAGGCAGAGACGACGAAGAGACAACGACGAGTGTCCCTATCTTTTCGGATCCTTACAGTTCCGTTCAGTCGGACAGCGCATAAACGACTGTCTACTGGGATTCACTCTAAGAGAGCTAGCTCTGCCCTAGGACTCAAAGCTATACCTACGCCGGCGAGGCCACGGGAAACAGAATCAGGGCTTCTAGATACACGAAGTGTGAATCGAGTAGGTTCTTTATTTTGGCATGGTGATTTATTATTTATTTATTTGAACACATGAATATTGGTACAAGAGAGCGCCAATATATATGCGCCACACAAAACAATGAGAATTCGAAGAGAAATAAAGAAAAAAAACAAGCTAAGGAGCGCAAAAAAAAGAGAACAATAACGAAGAGATTGGTGTAAGGTAGTGTGGTGGTAATGAGGGAATTGAAAGGTGCAATCGGAAAAAAAGTCTCTCAGGTAAGGGAGACACAACCACTTTTTATGAAGAAAGTAAAAGAAGGGTACAGCAGGATCGCCACTGGCTTCTATTCTGAGCCATATCTGATAACGTCTCTAGCCACTGTGTAGCACCATCTCTCAGACCCCAACCAGGGAGTCGTGAAAAACCAACACAAGCCAGTCCTTTGCAGCTTTCTTTCATGCCACGACACCATGTCATGCACTGACCACCTCTCCGCTTCTTCCAACCAGTCCCAGAGTCGGCAAATAATGCACGACGTGGAATTCTCTGGGACGACATTCGGAGAACATGTCCGAGCCACCGAAGTCGATGTTTCAAGATGGTGACACCAATTGAATTATCATCTCTGTGCCCGAACACACGATGATCGAACACAGAGAGTCGTCTAACGTCATCAACTCGGAGAGGCCAGGTTTCACAAACATAGAGCAAAACTGCTCTCACCAACGCGTTGTAGATCCGAACTTTTACAGCCAGACTAACATCACGAAGGCGTCAAAGGTGGCCCAGATTGGCATAAGCCGCTCTGGCTTTCACTATACGTGCATTGATCTCATCACTCACACCCCCACCAGCACTCATGCAGCTATCTAGATACACGAACTTCTCGACTACTTCTATCTGCTTACCATCCAGAGTGAGTACAGGATTAAAATCCTGCCAGTCTTGTAGAAGTACTTTGCACTTCGAAGGTGCAAAGCACATACCATACCTACGGACACTGATTGCCAACTGATTAAGTGCGGATTGAATGCCTTGGGCATTATCGCACAGTAAGACAATATCATCCGCGTACTCAAGGTCGAGAAGTCTTTCTCCAGGCAACAGATCCACACCGCCATTACTTACATTCATCAGAGCTGTTTGCAGAATGTCATCGATGGCAAAGTTGAAGAGGAATGGTGAGATTGAGCAACCCTGCCTAACCCCACTGCTCGAATGGAACAATGGGGAAAGGTGGTTGTATGCCCTCACTTTACCTGAGGTGTTTTTATATAGGGCTTTTAGGATGTTAATAAACTTCTCAGGCACATCCTTCTTCAATAGACAATCCCAGAGAACAATCCTGTCAAACGAATCGAAAGCAGCCCTGATGTCAAGAAACACTACGATTGTTGGCCTTTGATAAGTATGGCGGTGTTCTAACATTTGGCGGAGGGTGAAGATATGGTCAATACATCCTCGACCAGAACGAAACCCAGCCTGCTCCTCGCGAGTCAATCTTTCTCGGGTTTTGAACAACCTACGAAATATGACGGAAGCCAATAGCTTGGACGCAATCGGAAGTAGACTTATCCCCCGATTTATTTTATTTTATTTGAACACATAAATATTGGTACAAGAGAGCGCCAATATATATGCGCCACACAAAACAATGAAAATTCGAAGAGAGATAGAAAAAGAAAAAAAACTAAGGACCACAAAAGGTAGTGTGGTACCATTATTGTCATTATTATTATCCCCCGATAGTTGTTGCAGGAACGACGTGAACCCTTTTTAAAGATAGGGACAACTATCGACTCATTCCATGACGTTGGTACACTCTCTAGTTCCCAAACCTTTGTAAACAACGTCGTCAATTCCTTAGTCAAAAAGTCACCACCATCTTTAAAAAGAGCCGGAGGTAAGTCATCTGGGCCAGGTGATTGGTAACGCTTCAAGAGTTGGAGTTCCTTGCGGACTTCCTCCTCGTTTGGTGGATCAGTCGTCACCGGCCATGGAGAGCAGGACAGTCTGACCGATGTTGCCGGAGCAGCAGGCCAGTTGAACTGCCCTTCGAAAAATTCTGCCCATCGTCCAAGACGTCGATAGATGTTAGTGATTGGCATTCCATCAACCTCGCAGATTGTTTCACTCACACCAGACTTCTTGCTGCCAGTGGCTCGGATGAGTTGTAAGAGCTTCCGGTAGTTACCAGATGCAACTGCTGCTTCCAGCTCGTTAGCACGCTTCGACTACCAGGCTTCTCGGTCCTTACGCAAGCTTTGCCCAATTTCCTTACGTAACATCCTTCGTTTATGGTCAAACTCACGGTCACCCGGAGTCGACCGACGGGCTTCAATGAGTTGTAAGGAACCTGCAGAAACCCAGTGCTTATAAGCGGGACGTTTCGCGAACTCACAACTGACTGTACCCGCCATTTTCATGGCGTCATGCAATTGCAACCAATGCTCATCTATACTTTTCGGTGGAGTGGTAGCTAGCCTAGAGGCTAGCTCGGTTCGATACTTACTTGCAACAGAAGTTGCAACCAGCTTGCTAATATCAATCCTTTGGTGGTGGTCACTTCGTTGTCCACTGAAAAGTAAGGCAAGATTGGCGCAGACCAAGGCATGGTCAGAGTCCAGATAGATACTCCAAAATGAGCGGCAGTCTTTTACACAACCAAGCCAGCGGAAGCTGATCGCGATGTGATCAATCTGAGTCCAGGCTTGGGATGCAGAGGGAGGACGCCAGGTGGCACATCGGCGATGACTGTGCCGAAAGTTAGTGCTAGCCAGAAACAGGTTGTGGTCTGTGTAAACTTGCAGTAGACGGTCCCCGTTATCTGTCATGCGACCAACAACTACCCATCGGCCAACTAAACGACTCTCTTCTGTGCCTAGACGCCCGACCTGAGCATTCAAGTCTCTGGCTAGTACTACAATATCTGTCGAACGCACTTTCTGGAGAAGAACAGATAACTGGTGGTAAAACTCATCCTTGATTGCATCCGGGCTGCAGACATCGATATGAAGACTTTCCAAAGACATAGCCAGCCCTATCTGTTGACCAACCTGCATAAGTGTGCGAACGTTGAAGGTAGCCAGTTTGAATGGCGCACGTGGTTTCAGAAAAACTGCTTCAGTACTCATATTCGGTGGTAACATACAATTTTCAACCGGACAGTGACTCGAGAACATTTGCTTTTCGTCCTCTCATTTTCGTAAACAACACCCCCGCCACGAGAAGGCAATGAGTAGGACTTCCCTGGCAGAGGCTGTATACGCGCGGCCGTGTGAGAGTATTTCGAGGTGAAGTCAGATGAATGACGCTACTCGGATCCTGTATGCGCGTTTCGGAGACGCAGCACACGTTAATGGCGCGGGATTCTAAAGTCCTAGATAAGGAAGCCTGTTGTCCTATTTGGCACAGTGTTCGGACGTTAAAAGCTCCTACGTGTAGTTTAGAGCGTGGTTTCAGGAGACCAGGAATAGCACTCCGCGTACTCGAATCGTTTTCCCTAGCGGTGGAAATGATAAAGAGATGTGAGGAGTGTTAGTCATGGAGATAAGAGAGGTATTAGGAGGTGTAGGAAGGATTTGAATGTGACCAACTTGGTCTCGTGTGCTGTTAAGGGTATGAGGGCTGATATCACTTCCCGGTTGCCCACACCGTGGAAGGGTATTTTTTGAGGAACCTGAAAAGGAAATTGGATTAGTGTTGGTCTTAACGACCTGGAAGCGTGACCGTAGAGCCCAAGGAACAACTGCTTGAGGCCGATCAAGCACGGCCTTTTCGTGGAAAGTTTTTAATGTGTTAGCTCCGTTCTTCAAAGGGCCTTACCGCCGGAGACGGAAATCCGTGAGGTAAGGTGAGGTGTGACATTTTTAGGGTCGACCTTTTCTAACCCCACCCCTCCTTATGGGAAGGCAGCATCGCTGCAGATGCTGGTTGTCCGAGGGAAACACCATACTGCCGCCACACCCCTCTACAGTCAGCAGTACGACTTCGCCCTCAGACCTTGAGTTGCTGCTTTTAATCTTACCGTTCTCCAATCGACGTGTCTGGCATGGTAGAACCTACAGGAACATATATTCCAGCCAATATAGCTCGGTTGGGTCATCACGATAGGCAAGCCCGACCACCGCGTCAAGGTAGCAGCTTCGGTCGGGACCTAATAAATTAGGTTAATTTAGCAATCAAAGTGACAGAAGAACGGAAAGTTACACGAGTATTAAGCAACATAGATTTAAAAATAAGTTTAGTTTCGCTTACTACTGTTAATACCAGAATACCAGTTGGAGAATATTCAATAGGAAACACTAAACCTTTCACTGAACCATCAGTAAAACCCAAAACAAGTAAGACTAAAAGAAAGAGAAAAACAAAGTTCATTTGTACAAGAATAGTTTTCATTAGGAGCATAACAATATATACATACTATCACTACTACTACATTCATTTTACGACTGAAAATTAGTAGCGGTTGTTTAAAGTTAATTTTATACTATACTCTCGTCAACTTTGAAACTCAGGAATATCTGGAACAATAAATGAATGGGATGAAGAGCGTTAACTGTCAGTCAGTCAGTCAGTCAGCTACAACGTAGGACCAGGCACATATATGCATCGGTTCAAGTTGCCATACATCATTAACACAACAAGATGGACACCGGATTCATAAAAGTAGTTAATTCAGAGGTGGTAATGTATAAAAGAAAAATTGCATATAAGGATATAGTACAGTAAGAAAGAATTAGTTCGTAGAAAGATATGAAGCGGTCTTAATCTCTTAGTTTAAGAGAAGATAGAGAGTGTATACACCGACGCCATTGTGATCGATTCTGTCACCAAGAGTCTCTAACCATTGGTTACGATGGTCACGCGGACCCCAACCATGTAGTCTGCATCTACCAACATGGCTCAAACTAGAAGTTAGTGACTTCAAGCACTGATGCCACGTTTTTGTTTGACCGCCCCTAACTTTCATCCAACCATCTCCAACACCAGTTAGCATTGCACGTCGTGGTAATCGGTGTTCGGGCATACGTAACACGTGGCCCAACCATCTCAAGTCGATGAAGATTCACAACCTCATCAACGCTTTGAATTTCGAAAAACAGATAAATTCTTATCATTAAGATGGGAATTAGTGAAGATTGTTTACTTTGAAGTAAACATTATTGATGAACTTACTGAATAATCAGTTTGGGACTTCAGAATCGCTCACTCAAAACTTTACTAGAAACAGAATTTCAAGTCTTCTTAAGGGCATTAAAACTTAGTAGTCTTAAGGTAATGCTCGCTGTAAGAGATAGAGCCCAGACTTCAACTAAAACCTTCATTTTTACAGCTTCAATTTAAATTTCGAACGAAATATAGACAGTCCATGAAGTGAATAAAGAAACAGAAACATTCCAGTATAAATTTTAATCAATCAACTTTATTAACACTACATCCGATATAATCACTTGAGATTTTTAGTTACTTTTCCACTTGATACGATAAAACTATGCATTTATTTACTTCACTTATATAATCCACATGTAATCTAGTACATTCGGGGACAAAAAACAATATGAGCCATACAAATAATGTTTGTATATGGGTTAGGATACTGAACGAACGCTCGAAATGAAGCAGGTGGTTTTCTTCGGTGACTCACTTTCCCAGCTTTTGATGTAAAGGTCTAATCCACAGTGCAGTGGATAACCATCAGGATATGCCGTCCTATGCTAGTCGGCAACCGAAATAAGTTCGTACGCTATTCATTTTCACAAGGTTCTGGAACATATGTACAAGATTGGCTTGGAGTGAGGGTTTTTCAATACCCCTAAGTGGATCCACTGATCCGGTTTAAGCGCCCGATGTTCGCTTTTTTCCTCTCATTTTTATAAACAATACCCTTGCCTTCTGGAGTCAGTCAGTAGGACTTTTCAGTCAGAAACTATAAATGCATAGGGGTATGAGAGCATTTCGAGAGGAAGTGTGAACTCTATATACTCGTAAGTACAATAACTATCGAGTGCTGAAACTATACATAATACAGTGAAATTCTTTTCAAGAAATCTTATTCACCAAAAACATTGAGGGAAAAGTAATAACTTACGATTGAGACTATCCAAATCATAAAGTTTGATATAGTTTGGGTGTTTATCCATCGAATCGCTGCGCACGACGGTGTATGTATAATCTACCCACAACAATGACATTGATGACCTGAGTCATTTATTATTCCACATTCCAGATTAAAATAAAGCAAGCAAATGAACATCAGCTATTTATATCCATGAAAAGTAGAATGAAGTCAAAAAGAACAAGATAGGATCCACTTTAGCGACAATCTAGCAATAAATAGTTTAAATGTTTTTTTTCTGGTTAGCATATTTTTAGTAAGGTCTTTTTTGATGGGAGTTGAGTAGGTAACCAAATGCCCAACTCCTCTTTCTTACCTGGGCTTGGGATCGACAGTAACCCTAGGATAGCTCTAAGAGACAGTTGGAAAAGAAGAGCCCAGAACAGAGTAAGTTGGAGACCCCTGGTCGATGGCCTATGCTCCCACGAGGGGTAACAGGCGTAAATAAGTATCTAATAAACAGTAAACTTTACTTTTCCAGAGGTGTTTAATATAAACAACAGGTCGAGAATCAAACGAGTTCTTATGTGAGGGGTCACAAAATATTGGCTTAACACTATATATGTTCTACAGTTAGAAGAATATTAAATCTTTACGAATAAATTTTCGATCATTGAAACAAAAGAAAATAATTCTTATCGATAGATGATGCACAATGATACGATATGACTAATTATGGATGGTGAAGAGGGAAAATTATTGACTTAATCCTTCAAATGAGTTTAAATGAAATACAAGAACACTAATCAGAAGAATGTTTTTATTTAATAAAATGACATGCTTCCACACAACGTATCAATGTGAAACAGGCATGATAAAATGTCACGGAAAATTGAAAGAACTTAGTATCCAGGTCAGCCACTCCCCAATTAATTCAAATATGATAGTTAGGTCTAATTCTTGGGCATCGTACCTATAAAATGGGAAATCAACATTGCCGGTAGTTGACCGCTAAGATATAAGTGTGTCTTTAATTCGGATTTGTGAAAGTCAAGAGAGTACAATAAATGAACAAAAATAAAGTAACTTACACTCCAGAAAATGGTACTGAAACCATCCATATAGAGAATGCACCAGATTTCATTAAGACTGCCAAAAATGTCACTGGGCATAATGAAAATGATTCAGTGACAAATTGAGTTGTGTCAACTGGTATCACGAAATAGGACCTATTATTGTTTAAGCAAGGTGCAGTTTTCGAATTCATTGAATTGGTGGATTTTCTTTGAGGTTGCCGAATTATCTGACACCAACTTGTGTAAACAACTATAACATCTTCTATTGCATCGAAATAATCCATAATATTTTTACATATTAATGATGGAATATTACTACATTCAGTAGGCTATATAATAGACAAGAGAGTTTACTGAGGGATAACGATGATGATGAAGAAAACAAAGAATATTACTGTTAATGATAATGATAATTATTAATAATAAACAAAATTGGAAGATGCTTGAGTAATTAGATACATAAACTTTTTTAATGTAGGGTAAGGGTTGGAGATAGCCGACAAAAAACCCTGAATCTAAGATTTCATGTTATTTGAAACTCGTCAACATAGAGTAACTGTAGTCTTGGAGGAGCTGATGCTGTCTGAAAGATTTGATCCTATGTCACTCAGTTTTATAATCAGATATGCTACCACTGAGCTAATTGGTCCAGAACTGAGATGTATTAATAATTGATTGATCACTGAATAGTGACCAGCCAATTGGAAATCTTTTTACTGTTTATATTAAAAAATTATGTCATAATTATATACTTCCTAATGTTAATGATTGAAAGTTGGCAGTTAAAAAACTGCTTTAGATATCCCATTCATTTTATGTAAACTATGTCCGGAGCTTTATCGATCAAATGATTTATTCTACTAGTTGCTGATGTTACCAGTACTTATACTACTAATAATGATTACGCGAAAAGTATTCGTTCTATTAATGATTAGGTTGCAAATATTCCTCTTATTTACAATTGTGTTACAAGTAACTTCTGTGTACTAATTCAAAGGTATCTATCGATTTGATAATCACATTATCAACATTAATTGGTGTGTTACTTTTCATTCATATAGTTATATTGGCAAAAAGTGTCCTACAGATTAATGATAGATTGTAATCGTACAAACTTGACATTCAATTACGTCAATCAGAAGAGAAGCATAGTTACAAGAGGATATCGGTTGCCAGAATCAGCAAACTCCTCAGTGGTTACACATTCGTTAAGAATAGATGATATGAGCCCATCCCAACACCTTTAATTGAATCTGAGAAAGAACTATTTTTAGGAAAGGAAGGTGATGTAACAGAACAGAAAGGCAAAACTACGTTTTAAATTCATTGTGATTTTCGTTCAACACTACTTTCGTTTAATTTGGACATGATGCTTATTAGGTGTAATACTTCTTTTATCTGCAATGTAATATTTTGTCCAGTATACCAGTGAAATATTTTAGCATGATATTTGTTCAAGACAATATTTTTTGTATTAATTCAGTGTAATACTCGCAGCTTCAGTTTTTGTAGTAATTCTGTGTATTCCTTTTATATCCGATAGTTACTAACTAATCATCAAGTGTGAGTGTATTCATGTACCATTTTGATGTATTTCCAAGATCAAATAAATCCAGACGCTACTTACAAGAATGTTTGTAAGTAGTGTGTGGCAGAAAATGACGTCGAAAATGCAACAATCGTCAGATGGAGTGAACTGTTTCAGTGCATGGAAACGTTGGCGTTGGTAGAACAATTGGTGACCAGATGAGAAGTCAGTTTAGATAACATAACACATCGAAGGATGAAAATGGACGATTGAAGGCTAAGTATATGCATTATGTAAATACTTTGTAATTTCTCACAAAAAATACACATCCCTCCCTGACCGTTGTCGTGTTTTACACATGCATCATCGGATTGGGGTTTTCATGCCAAGCACAAATCAGCTGACCATAGGGCAGATATAACAGCCCGTCTTATCAACTGAAGAGTGGACAGTGGATGCTCCTATCATCTTAGGAACCGAACCCAATAGCTTACGGTCAGTAACTTCAAATCTAAACCATTTGTGCATTTTCATACAAAAGAATCTCCATTAGACCTAAGTTTTAATCTATAACACTTTCAAGAGCCTTTTAGATAGAATTCTTAAAGTGAAGAGTCATTTTTGTAAATTTCCACTAAATAAAGCTAGGTAATTAATAGTGTAAGCTTCACAAATTAAAAAAGGTCTAAATAGAGAAGCTCTATTCAGTTCAGAGGTTAATTACTGTTCATTATAAATATGACACATCAATATTTTACTAAATGTACAAAACTACATAAGACAAGTGATTATAGGAACAACTAGGCGGTTTTGATATACTGAGTACTAACACCAGTTTAAGGGATTTATATTTACGAATAATAAGTTAGGATAATAAATATAAGAACACTAACTTGGAAAATAAACTGTGGTCGACTATCAACAACCACCTTTCGACTTTGCGCGATCCTACCATGTTCAACATAGTATTGCTGCCAAATTAATGACAGATCGACTGACTGATAAAAAAATTAAAAGGATATGAATAAAGGAATAGTGTACAAGAGAAAAAAATTGCAGTTAGTAGATGCTGAACGGATAGAATAATCACCTTTGAAACTACTTGATGTCACATGAATAATCATTGAGGACAAAAACGTACTCCGAAAGTCTTATTGTTCGGATTGAAAGCTAAAAAGTAGTACACTCAAATGACTTTGTTCACAATAGTGTCTGTGTTTTTCAGACATTACGATATGAAGTTTAACTTTAGTGGCATTTGACGAATTCTTGATGGCTCGTACTCGTAAATGAGATCACATTATGATACTTACATTGGAGAGAACTCAGTTTTTCTGGGAACATATTATGATTTATTTGAACTTCAAGAAAGGGTTTCTGGGCAAACTATCAGTGGGAGTCAATCCAATTGACGATATAATCCTTGGAGGCGTGAGTTTGATTCAGAAATAAGTCACAGCTATGGCACACTAAAAGCATGATGAAATTAACCTCCGTAAATCTTCAATCCACATTTGAAATAATATTCAATCATTCAGTTAGTGTGTGGGCTGGGATATTATCTCGGTCACTGAACAGAAACAGGTCGTTTTCTTAGAGCGCCACTCTCTAAGCCTTTGACGTACAACCCTAATCCATGAGACAATGGAGCAACGTTAGGATATCCGGTCCCATTGTAGCCTGTCACCGACAATGGGTTCATATACCATTTTTTTCCATCAGGATAACTAGTAGATAAGACCTACTGACTTTATAGTAAACACAAGTAATATCTTAATGTTAGACACCTTAGGCCAGTTCAAATAGCGGTTAATGTATTCATCAATCAAACTATTACAGACAAGAAATTCCTTTATTGAGGTATTAACTAAAAATATTTAAATGGATTAGAAATACAACTTACTTCTTCCCAAGATTCAGTTCCTTTAAGTGTGCACAAAAATGACCGATTTTCCATTGTTGTTAAACTCATTATACACCTATAGAATTGAGAGAAAATTGGTGACTTTAGAAGCTATGAAGTATAAAAATAATTGAAAATCAACTCCAAAATGTGATCTGTCTCATAAATGCTCCTTTCATTGTTATGTGCTCTAACCAACCACCAAGCTCAACAAAATTTTAGTAGACTGAAAAATGCAACACAGTTTCAACAAAGCGCATGAGTAAAAGTCAATAAAACTTACGTTTCAGAGGGTTTATATATTCTACGTGCCTTAATGATATGGAGAACTCAGTGACCAGAACACTTAACTTCTAGTAATTTCGTCATTTTACGTTCTACTCTATAAACTACAGAATTAACAGAAAAATATATCATAATACCTTCACACAAAGGATATAGTTCAAAGAATGACGCATGAACCTGAATGAATTCTTCTGTTGAGACGTTGGTTACTAGTCCCAAATCAGCTCACTGAATACAGCCTCGTTTAAGTAACCCTAAGGATACGTTCTACTCCTATAACAATTTTTCAAATACTTATCCGCATTTATTGATACGGTCCATATTAGAGCGTTTTCCAAATGTAAGATCTTAGTGTTAATTACGAAGATATTTTCGATGCTAATTAACCATAGAGTACACACACTGACGACGTATCGAGAACATCGTAAACTATAGTGACTCACTGGTAGATTAGCATATATCAAATTAATAAACCTTGTATGTTCTGTGCATGAAACCATTGACAATTATGAAAATATTTGAATCGAAATAGAGCACTATTTTGAAAAAAAAACATACATCTCACATACACGAAGTCAGACAACACGAGAAAAGTTTAAATCCTGAGTATTACGGATAGCAACTTTCATGCACAAGGAATAACATATTTCAAATTTGCGAAAACCAACCTTTCATATTTGTCAACTCCTCTTGGACTCCAGGAAACTAACCGAGCTCCATTCTTGAGATTCAAGATGTCTCGATTCATTTGTTCATAAGGAAAGAGAACAGATCTGTTTACGTTTTCTTTGAGTGAGGATTCTGTGTTCGAAAAAACAATAGAGACAAAATCATTGAGCTTACTGACTTCATGGTCGACTTCAGATCCTTTTAACACACAATCATTATCAAGTTCGATCTTTAAAGAACCACGGGCAACAAAGTCAACTTCTTGAGCAATTGCTATCTTCTTAGAATGGTCGTCATGAAGTGAAAGAGAAAAATTCTAAATAGAAAGAGAAAAATAAAAATATTTATTGGAAAACATATATGAACTCACAAGAACTGTCGTTGAAGTTGGTAGTGGGGAATTAACAGTAAATGACTGAGAGAACTCACTGAAAATCTTAAGTAATTCAGCATTCGTTGAGTCTTACAATAGCTGTCTTTAGAAATCCGATTTTAGTTTACCCGTGAGGATTACGCACTAAACCCAAACCAAACGTTTATCGAATTATTTAACAAACACCCTCTGGAATACTATCGTGACTTAATGCAACCCGTACAAAATACTGGCGAGTCACCAAAATACTGACTAGATGGACTCCCGAAGTGAGTACGGTAGTAAGTAATGTAATTCAAGGAGTTGATTAACCGGTTTCCGACATTAAAAAGCAAATCAAACTTTGCACAAAAATCACTTTATATATATATATATATATATATATATATATATATATATATATATATATATATATATATATAAACCATTACAAAATGCAGTAACTAAAGCAAGCGGTTTGAATTTCATACTACATAGGACAAAAAATAGGGAGTTTGTTAGTACTTTAACTAGGCGGTCACAAACCAACCTAGAAGTGCAAATATCATTAGAGTGGTAGATGAAACAGGTGATATTACATTTACGTAGTATTGACGGACATTTATCAAATTGACAGTTAGTTTCTTATGATCATGCTATGGAAATGTCAGTAACTATATAGTTGGGTAAAACTTACCAAAATATATAATTTTTCGGTTGTTGGAATGGCAATCTTATCTTCAGAAGAACCTACACATCCTCCAGTAGTACAAATGGGATCTTTTACTGATAGAACAGTGGACGTTTTTGGTGAAATAGTAGGATTATTCACGATTAGCACCATTCCCTAATAGAGTTAGATTTAATGTAATAAAGAAATTATTGTTAACAGATGTACAATCGATCAAAGTAAGTACGTATTTGAATAAAGGATAAAAATTACAGAAGCTAGTAGTCTTGCATTTTATAATAAAATAAAAAGAAATGATACAACTGACTTTATTGGAGCACTACTTGATCATATAGTATACTTTGGCTACCATGCATCGAAGTCGTTGGTATTTTTGTATTCCAATGATGCTACGTACACCTCATGTATTTGGGGTAAGAAAGATAACCAGATTGGGAAACTTCTTTACGCCACTGATTATGTGGACAGATTAATGCTATTTAAATGTTATATACAATATTATCGCGAAAAAATGCTATCAGACTCGCCACCCGATGGTCCTTCAGGAAGATTGACAAGGAGGAGCTTATTTGTACAGTAATTTAACAATACAATAATTTAACATTTTACAGTCAGCAACTGAAGGAGTAGAACAGCTTCTGAGTTGCCAGACGCAATTGCATCTCATAATTTGGCAGTGCTTCTGTTGGGGATGTGAAATCCTCAAATATAACTTATGAGTCAACATGAATGTAAGGTTGAATCTCAACGTTCCGACATTACTTAAAGGGATTTCGGTGAGTTGTTCACTAAGATTTGTACTTAGAACAAATTTTCTAGTCCGTATGTTATCAATGTTATAATCGATAACTAGCTAACCTAAATTTAAACTTGATTATCACAAGGTATCTATCAATAAAGCTTTTATGTAGAAACTTAACTGCTCACTTTAGTTAAAAGGACAGGAAAGAAGATATTAATAGTCGCGTTCAACGTGTTAACGTTGGAGTTTGACAGTAGTACATTCGTGCACAAACGTATCAACTATAGACCATTAAATACGGTGGTTTTCACGTAAGCATCGAGACTATAATTTATGGGTGGACCAATCAGATTAACGACAACAGGTATTGAGTTTTGGCATTATAGATGCTGTTAGTTCGTGATGAAAACCCCATACCTGATCCTTAACCCTAGCCGTCAACTGTAAACACCAATCATAATTCCTCACGCTGGTTTATAACTCTCATTTAGCCGTAATATGTAGGTGGGAATTTTCAAGGACTCTCTAGGGTCGCTCAAATGTCGTCCATATATTATAGTCTCACTGAATAATTTATATTTGATACCAACAGTCAGTACAGCTATCTATTACAGATGGCCAACTTAAGTTGGCCATGATGATGAGCTGGAAGCATCAAGTTAAAGACATTTGTACTCGATTAACGTCTTAACATCAGACATGAGAAACTAAAACTTCCCAGTTTGTTGAGTATTGGTGGTTAGTAAAATGACTACTTACGCTAGATACCAAAACCAAATTCAAAGATATGCCGCAAATTTACCGTGCTGTATTATTAAGATGGGCGGAAAAGCCGCCAAATGTTAGTAGTGAGCTAAAAAATTGATTTTGGACTCATACAAAGGATTCAGAATGTCAAGCCACTTAAAACCAGTGATCAACTAATCTCATAAGGACGCAGATGAAACGATTAAATTACGTAGTACATGAATCACCATCATTTGAATAATTGTCACATACTAAAATTAATTCACATGTAAAGCAGAAACAGGTGGATCACGAAACATCTTAACCTACGTTTGAAAAGTCTCTTGTCCTTGGGCAAGACCTTCAATGTATAATATTTTTATGACAAGCTCGGATATGCAACGCATTCGAAACCTTCTGGATTCGATAACCAGATAGCCTTAATCTCGATATTGTGTTATTTTAACTGCCGTCTATTCCTCTCATTATCAAGTGTAAGTGCATTCTATGTCCTTCTCGAGTCGTCGGCTCACTTCTATCTTCCAGATAGCTTCACATAATGCTCCTCACAACCCTTCAGTTCTGAAAACACCAATGCATGTGTGGATGGACAATTCTTTCACGGCGTTTTATATATCGATGATCTCAGCCTAAGAAATAAATTCTATGAAATAGAAGCTTCAGTGGACAAATTAGTGCAATTCATTGTAGCTGTGACAGATACTTCGATATTACTTCTGATCTGACTGGGTTAGTATCTCTCAGTTATAAACGTGTTACGGGCAAAAATGTTGTTAAACCCTAAGTATTGAGGGCATCTTTGAGCTCAAGTTAATAGTCCTTCTGTCTTTGTGATATTCACTGATTCTAGTAAAGCATTCAATAAGGTTCTCACGAACATGAATACAGAAACTCTCGCACTTTGAAATAAGAGGTGCCATACGAAAGTGAGTAAAATGCTAAAAACCGGAAGTGTAGGAAAACTGGATATTATCTGAATGGAAACAGGCTAAAAGAGATGTAGTCCAATGCATCATAGTAGGTCCTTCATTTTTCAGCTATACAAATTCGACTACTTAGGTTGTCAAAACGTCAATTTTCAGATAGTATCAAACTCTAGAGAACGATATGTGGAGAGGCTGATCATCTTGATTCGCGTGTTCAAATACACAAATTGGTTAAATGGTCTCAGGATTGGTACTTAGAAATGTATACCAGAAAGTATGAAATGTACATCATACACCATTATAATATCGACGGCAGGAAAAAAGAGACTTTGAAGTATCAATAATGCATGGTAAAAGTAAATAAATTATGTAACATGCATCAAGCACAGTCGTATCAAGGGGGAGACGGTAATCACTAGGGCAGTACAGGTTTTCAGGTCCCCTCTTAATGCTGTCCACCAGTGGAGCCGTGTTTACTTCAATTAGGAGAGCATTCCGAGCGAATGCGACTTTTAACGAGAAAAATTGGGGGCATACTAGAGTTTTGGCTCATTAATATGCAATCTCTCGAACAGCGCTGTGATTTACCGATAATATGATAGTACTGAAGAGGTTTGGAGTACTTTATATGCCTTGTTTTATTATCAACTCACCTCTTATTTTCCCATTGCGTTGTAAACTTTATTCAAAAGATTTGTATTACAACTGTCACCCACTTTGTTGGCCGTCTCTCTACATGGCCTAAGAGACTTTTGTATCTTTAGAAGAGAGGGGGCGCAAGGAGATTGTAGACTCAAAGATGCTGCTGTGCCCATGTTCCGATCAATGTTAGGGACAACCCCGATGAATATGCCAGGTTTTCTTAATATGATGTAGAAAGCTATGTTTGCCTTACCTATATCTACTGTGTAAATTGTAATGGTGTATGGTCTCCCTGTATTTAGTAGCCTAAGTTCGCACTCTGAGGAAGCAAACAGGGGCGATTTCTATGGTGGGTTTAAGTGCTTTGTGCCAAATGGGGCAGAAAGTTCATGACATGACATTTTGACTGAACAAGTTTTAATACGTTGTCTACTATCGATTTCTATATTGTGAAGTATTTTTGTATTCTTTCCAATTTTAATAAACCTCCACACCTTTACAGTGCTTACATAGCTTAGTGCCGCTGAGATAAATTTATCTAAAAGTTAGTGAACAAAGTCCTGAAATAGGAGTGGATCTATAATTGTCTTTTGGAATCTTCTGATATTGAAGCCTTCCAGCTCGCGTGTACTCTATTTACCGACGATTGTTTTGAAACAGAGTCATCGATTCAATAAGCGACAATGTCAAAATGCGGCTTGAGTAGAATGCATAAATGGGTTTTTCCAGCAGCTTGAATAGCCTATGAGGGCTTGAACATAGCGCCAGCCACTATAGTTCGATAATTTATATACTGTTTTCATTATCAGATTTAAAGAATTGCTCCGCATCTCACAATCATCTTCGTTTTTCTTGTTTATACACTTCGATCTCCTCACGGTTTTCTGCATGCTAGGGTTAAAGCTTCCAAGAGTTCACTTAATCTGCGAACGAGAAACAAGACTCGGTTACCAAAGACCAGCGAGCTAGCTATTGATGTGTCCCAGTCCCGCTAACCAGAGGGAGAAGTCCAAGCTTGGAATGAGGTAGCATATTCTACAAACAGCCAGAAACGAGCGACAACAACTCTCCTTGGGGAGAGTTACCAAATAGTGTACTAAAAGACGTAACGGACTAATAGCATTTAAGGTATTTCCCAGTGGGAAATACGACATGAAGGTGACAAGAGCGCCTTTGGCGCGAAAACAGCGAAATTCAAATTTTCTAAATAAATTACAAAATTAGGTCCTATCCAAAGTGAGTTCTGGGAATCTAACGTCCCCGACACTGTATAACTAATTATTTGGCCGACTTACTCATTTCTTTCTGCAATCAATAAACTCCCTGCCTGGTAACGAGATAGCTACCGGTATACAGAAACCTTATTGCCCTGAGACGAACACACCCAGATTGTAAAATGTGCAAACTCTTAAGCAACTACCAGACTGACTAGTGTTAGTGCGATCGAGCGGCTAGACCACTACCCATTAGAAGACGAGGAACGATTGCAAGGAGATCGACTGGCTTTCACAAGCTTGTGACAGAGCTATCGAATTCTAAATATCATTGGTCTGCTGAGGAGTAAAGATTTATACTGCACTTTATTAGGTGTAATACATCTAGATGTACAAATGAATGAAAAATTAAGGTGTCGAAAAAGCTTTCTGAATCTGGAGGATTTAGTGGTGTGATAGCCCATGTAAATATGATGGCCTAATTTCCTAAATGAAACATAAATCAGTTTACTTACATGAGAAAGGAGGATGAGTTCATGTATTTGAAAGTGTACAATGATTTTGAAACTCAATAAATCAAAAATGAGGAAGCGTAAGTGTACGTACGTCATTACGTCCAATTTCAAGCTATACCACATATCACCCTCAGTTATTAGTTCCAATGATCCTTTGGACCCTAAAGAGGTGGGACTCACCTGCCTGTACTGGTCAGTTTGACAGCCAATTAATTTATGTTCACCTTTGGCCTGCAAGTGGCAAAGCAGATGAAAGTGAATATAAAATATTATGCGTTCACTGATGACAAGAAAGAGAATATTCTTCTTTTACCAAGTTTATTTGAATCCCCAAAAAAATACATCAATCGCCTGAGTACATGAAAAATTAGGGCTAACTGAATCGTATGTTTACTCAACATCAAGTTAATAAAAACGAAACTCTACTGTATTAATTTTATTTAAAGTATTTCTGAATGAGATTCGAGAAATTTGTAACATCTACGATATTATTTAAAAAAGTCAGCAAATAAAACACCTGTAACAACAAAAGCAGAGTGCAACAAATAACAAGGTTGTTAACGACAGCTAATCAGATCATCTGTTGAACAGTTGAAATAAGGAAAACAAAAGAACTGAGATATTGTCACTTACTGTGACAATATGTGATCATGAAGTATTAGTTATTACCATTGGTAAAAGTGACAATAAATTTATTTTGGAAAGACTTATTTTTGCCAAATCAAGTTTTCATTTATAAAAAGTTCAAATCATTTAGAGCGACCAATATTACCGGGTTGGAAAAAGGGGGAGGGGTATTGACTAAAAAACAGGGAAACCACAAAATTATGCAACGATACTATCTAAAAACAATAGAAAATATAGTTACACAGTGAATAAATAAATTATTTACCAAAAATATGAAAACAAGACAGAAAAAGATATCTATAAACTTGTACAGAATTAAGACTACTGTACGGAAGTGGAGGGATGAAATATTGAAATACAATAATAATGAGACTTTAGAACACAGAGGGGAACCAAAGCAGTCAAATAGTTGAGGGATATACAATTTTAGCCACAATAAAGCCAATCCCGAAACTTAGAGCATTGCCTTTCAATAGACAGTTCTTTGGAGAAATGGTTGCGTAACAATACCTGTTTCCAGAAAGCTTTCTGAAAATCACATAATTTTAATCTCCAAAATGACTGAATCATACTTTCAACACTAGGACGTCCGTCGTTACATTCCGTGCCATGAATACTATCGTTGTCAGTTGAACTGGTCGAAGTGTAATTATTAAATCGTTCAATATTTTGTAATTCTTGTGTGAACAATTCAAGGAATAAACAATTGACAGAATCCAACATTTCTTCTTTATCTTCGTCTACACTTTCTACGATTACTCGTATTGTCTAAAAATATCAGTAATAAAAAAAGAAACTTGAAATACACATTAGAATGTTGTGAACATGAAGATAAAACAAATTAGTAAGACTTAAAACATATTTCAGAGTGAAATTTTATTAGTTCATTATGAGGTATACACACTGTGTCTACAAATCTTATTATCTACGAAAACCCCAATAAAATAGTCACTGATTTAAATCAGTGTTTTACTGATTAAATACTGGGTAGATTGTAGATGTACAATCAAAATATTCTTGTCAATAGTTGACTAAGCAAATTCCCATTCAGTCACAACGTAGAACCTGGTATGTACGTACACCGTTCCAAGGATTCTCTAACCATAGAATTTGAGAAAATGATCAAAAAGAATAACAGATGTTCCTCCGATTATTGATCATTTTTGAGTCTTCAATAGAGGAAAGAGAGTGTCATCTTCTATGAAAGCGTGCATTCAATCTAACAAACGCATTGAGAAACTAAAAAGAACCAAAAAAAACTAAGCATTGTTTCTCTATTTCATGGATAACTATGGTGCTTGTATGAACTAATGATTCCTTTGTACATGTTGACTGCTTGATTTCGAGCTCCAAATACAATACGTCTGTTCGTGCTCATCTAATACTCCTTGGTTAAATTGTGTTATTTCTAAGATTCTTAGTTTGTAATATAATTCAAATACTCATAATCATAACAACAATTCCAAACCAAACACAACTTTTCGCATTCATCTAAAAAGAATTTACAGTCATTGCTGATTTTTTTTACAAGAAAGTTTTTATAATAATACTTGACATGTATTGATAAAAGTACACACAAGAAATCATTAGACTGTACTTTTCCAAATTATTTCCTTTATGATAACCATATATCGTCACCGCACACCAAAAAAATAACCTGAGCTCCTTGTTTAAAAAGATATATGAGACAATCAAACTTCAACTACATTTCTTATACGTTAGCACACAAAGTGAACGGTTGAAATTTTGAAAGTCCGAGAATGATCTCTTACCTCTGTTAAACATTGAAACTGATTATAATTCAGTGAAATCTGTTCACTAATATCTCTTGAACTGTATTTATTGCTGATAAAACCTAAAGGATCTGGAATAACAATTGGAATTTCATTGGCTTTTTCATGTGCAATTTCTAAAGTATATCCGGAAACATGACTTTTTGAAAATTCATCATTTTTATTAACAGCTTTGGGATGTTGTTCTATACACTCCTCAGCAATAATATCAGTACCGATCTCTACTGTATCGAAATCTGATTTAGAACAGATATGATAACTGTCAATACTTGTATCACAAGAAATAGAATTATTACTATCTTTTTTACAACTTTCAATATTGTTGAATGGCAGCATACCACCTAGTATATTCCACTTGGATTCGTTTCCTTGTTCAGATGTAACCCAGTAAGGAGATCGATGTAATAAGAATAATAAACGTAGTTTTGTATTTAGATCATGACCACATATACTTTCCATTAACCAAACAAAACTCTAAACAAATAGAAAAGGGGAAATTGAAAAAGTTAGACATACGTCGCCTGGAAAACAAAGTAATTAAGTGAAAAACTAATATATTGGATTAATAAGAAATCATCCAAACTACAAGTGCACATAGCTGTTCAAGAAATGAATGGCATTCCTAAGGGATATATATATATATATATATATATATATACACATTCGTGTATAGGAAAATTAAGTATCAATATCAGAATCGGATGCAGCACAACACATAAACAAGCAATATATAACCCACCACATAACTGATGAGGCAATAATAAAGTAAGACAAAGAATTTTTTTTTAAAAAACACTGGAACTAATGAAGAATCTCTTACATTTATCGTTGAATGTTAGAAAACGCTAGAATATTTGTCAATTTTTTATCTACGAAGATTGAACAAATACAAAAGTGAATTCAGCTGTTAGAATGTTACAATCTCCACAAATCTCGTTACTGATAATTACAAAAATGTCAAACTCCAAAATTCTATAGCCTACACATCGCTTTCAAGGTCCATGTTTCACAGTCATGAAGTAATATAGAGGAAACAGCTACAAAGTAAACAACCCCTTTGGTAGGTAGACAGATATCTCACCTACGTTACAAGTGATGCAGGTTGGCAGACACCAATTGAGCCTTCTGAATTCATGCCCGGATTTCGTCGGATACAATCACACCACAGCTGGTGAAAATCCCTAAATAAGTGAAGTGGTTAAGTGCACTCAACTACCTCACTCACCATCGTTAGTCTGGGCACTGATGTAGACCAGACCTGAAACAAAATTTTGGATTTAGATGAGAAGTGAGTGTCAAATATGCATGGATTGTTCCTCAAACAGGCCAGATGACTTTGCATTTTATAAATGTACTCTAAGTTGGTAAGTGAACCGCTTGGTAGGAAATGAACGCCTGAAAAACTGGAGGGATGAAATGTCATATTTAGGACATATATGATGGGATTAAGTAAAACAGGGCAAGTGGACAACCATGACGAATACAGCTTGAAGTTGATAGTTCTAGTGACAGTTCCTCATAAGCCCTGGTCGAACAAATAGTGTCTGAGTAGAGAGCCTTCATAAGTCCTATATGATTTCTTAGTATGGCACTATGATTCATAGAAAAATTTCTATACAGTTAGCTTTAATACATTCGATTTTTCCAAAAGCTATATTCTAATTAGGTAATCGCAATGTCAACTGTAAAATGACATAAGGCCATCAGAAGAGTATAGTTTTATCAAAAATACTAATTAAAGGATAATTCAAATTTACTTATCTCATCTTCGTCAGATAAATTCATATACATATTTTTTCAATTTCTCACCTTAAAGTTAATTAGATTATCTTCATCTTGATCTAGTAGATGAAAGCATGGAAAGCCTAAACGTTGAGCTGCAGCACCCCATGGAACTAATCCCTGAAATAGACTATTAAATTGACGTGCGTCAATACGATGAACATCATAAGCTGGACGATTTGGATTATTTGTTTCATTATGAGTTTTAGCTGGCGCTATTTGATGGATTCGCTCATATTTCGAAAGAATATAATGGTCCTACAAAATAGAATTATTATTAAGGTAATTTTTTCGAAAAAAACAGGAAGTACCTTTATATGTTTATTTATGATATAAATGCTACAATAACGTAATACGCGTTACTGAATAAATATGTAAAACATTGGCATAAAACTAAATCAAGATGTATTATTGTTAACTATTAAAAGACATCATAAATATTCAGGTGGAATATCATTTAAAGTTAAAACAATTTGGAATTTTATGAGGTGGTTGAAGGTTGCCGACAGAAAGCCCCTGCACCTGGGTTTTGTGCTATTTGGCACTCAATAGCAAGATGTACCTATAGTCTTGGAACGACCGATACTCTCTGGTGAATTCGATCCCGTGTCACTCAACTTCCCAATCAAATACCACGAAACCAAGGTCCAGAGGTTTCCTGTAGACTACCCCCAACCATCGCCTTGCATCTTAGCATAGTGAGCACAATATTAAACCACCAAGACTAGTGGCTAAATTGAAACTTGATTGACAAAATTTGATCTGTACTAAAAAGGTACTTGACATACATCACACTCAACGATCAATCACTTGTAAATTAAAAGTTTATATTTATCCGCGAAAACGACAATATTGTCTTTTTGAGATAAATTGATTACCTAAAACGAAACTGTGACAAATACATTATAAGGTCGAATAATAACCTATAGACTAAAATAAGAATGTTTCAGTCCAACTGTCTACCAAACGATACGCACTGCATTAAATCTGTTTATTAGCTATAACATCATTTCTTTTACAATCGCCTTTCGGTACGCCATGCCATACTACTCATTACTAGCAAGCAGTAGTAATACTATAAAGTAACTTGTAGATTTCATTTCGATCGAGAAAAAATTCACATAATTATAATCAAAATACCATCATGAACAAAGAAATACTGACGACAGAATGTAAATGTTCTAACACACAGTTCATCTTCTGGTTTCAAAAAGATAATGATCAATGAAATATTCGATTTATATGCAGGCCGACAATAGGGAGATAGGTCGATTTACTGAGCTAGTTGTGCGACAGTTACAAAACATCAAGGCAGATAAACAGAATTACATAAGATATGCATTTGTAACTAACTGTTATAAGCAGCCAAACAAGTAAATCACTGAAACGCAACGATCTAACTTGGAACAAATCATTAAGCTTACACAACTGTTGACTGGAAAGTAAAACGTCAATTTTTTTCATTACGTAGGTTAACATATACTTTGATTTTGCAATGTGCTTTTAGTATAAGATTCTTGCAGTCGAATTAAGTGTACTTTCACATCGTGCTCCGTTTTAAGATACCATAGTTGTTTAATATTTAATGCCAATTCCAATGAAATCATAAGGCGATGGAAACTGAGAAGCAGTGAACGGCCGTTTCGTCCTAGTATGAAACTCTTCAACAGTGCGCATCCACGATCCTACACACGCGAATTATGTACACTTTATTAAAAGTTAAAAATTGTTACTATTATTCTCCTGAAGAAACTTACTCTGTAACATTCAAAAAGCAAGATCAGATTGACAGGACAATCACGATCTAAACTTCTTATAACTTCTTTAGACGTGTAATCACTAAGCGATTGAATTACTTTAGGTCTATATTGTAAACGCATCCGATCGATAAGTTCATTTGTAATATTAAAATTCCGATCAGCTGAGGTTAACAGATTATATATAGATTCACTTGATGTATGATCTTGATGACGTAATTTATTAAAATATGCATTCAGTTTAGTTAAAACACTACTGTCATCGTTTTGTTCAACAGATTTCTTGATAAACGATGTATGCTGACGAAGTACATCTAATGCTATTTGGAAAATAACCTAATGAGTGGTGAGAGAAGTGAAAGAAACACCAGAAACAATAACAAAATGAACACTAAAATATACACAAAATAAACGGAAATACTTTGAAAAGTACTAAGTTACTACGGGAGTATAAATGAATATCGATTGTATATTTGTTATAACACAAAACTACTGAACAGAGTGATGTTAACTAAAGAAATCAACGATATTTTTCAGATTAATTAACCAAATAGTCAAATCCAGTTATTCCACTGAATGAAAACAAGGGAATACTTTATATGATATCAATTGTTAGCAGATAATAACTATATAAGACCTAATTATTAAATGTATTACTTAGTGATAAATCTAAATGAATTCATTTTCTCTTTGGATCATGTGAAGCTAATATAATATTGATTGTTAATCAATACTATGTCTATTCTACCGATCACGTTGCATTGTAGTTACAAGTTTAATTGACCTGAGATATTAAATACGCTATACTTTCAAATAATGACTGGGTTTTTTTTCTGTCATAAGAATCCCATCACTATTCGTGAAAAGTTTGATGTTTACATAATTTGATGTTCACTTATGAGTACACATTAGATTCTAGCAAAATAATGATTTCTGAGATTTATTCCAGTCTGTGTATAGACTATAAATTTCGACTCTGATAAACAAAATCAATTGCTATGTGGAATTTATGGCATTTATCTACTGAGTGAGCTACATAGCGAATCAACTAGACGTAGACTGAATGTCCATTGAGTTTCAGCTGAGTATTACGAAGATAAAGCTCTACCAACAAGACTTGAAGGTCCTGAGCTCGATCGTTGAAAAAGTTGTGAGTTCACACTGATTAAAAGTTCTATACTAGGAAGAAATAGTAGTACAGTGTTCCCTGATTTTTGACGCTACCCTAACTGAATTCAATCTGTGAAATATACCACCAAGTAATTAAACAAATCTCCAAAAAAGCTCTTCATCAAGAATAAGCAATCATCAATTCAATTGTGGCATCTGATGGATGACGATTCATATAGCATTGATTGGTTATTGTTTAGAACTACCGTAACATATAAGAACATAGTATTAAACCTTAGAATATGAGAAAAATAAACCTAGAACATTGACACCACTATAAGGAAACAAAACTAGAGGCTTTGAGAAGATGATAAATACTATTTAACAAGTGTTACTGTAGTAAACATTAAACATATAACTTACACGAGCTCCACCATAAAAGAAAAAATCCAAAACGTAAACAGCACAATGAAATGACATAGTACTAACGAAAGAAAAAATCAATAAAATGGAAGTTGGTCAGAACAAAAACTAATATAGAAATAAGAAAATATATTTAAAAGAAAACGTCAAAAATAAATAATTTTTATTAAAGTTAGATAGTGACTAGCAATGAGATCTAGGATATGAGCTCATTCTTATTTGAGATACGTCGGCTAAATGTACTTGCATCCAAGTGCTGATACTAAAAAGTCCTAAATACAACGTGTGGCGCATATATATTGGCGAGTGTGGCGCATATATATTGGCGCTCTCTTGTACCAATATTTATGTGCTCAAATAAATAAATAAATAAATAAATACAACGAAACGTGCGTTCAAGATTTTACTACTAACCACTATTTGACTTCGAAAATCAACTTGTGACTGAATGGTAATTTCAAGGCAATCCTCTCAGTATGTATACATGGTAACAGAGACTAGTCAGTTTTAGTTTCAAACATGGCGGGAAAAAGACAAACAAGTAAAAATAGTTATTTACAGGTTTAAGTTTGAAATTAAACGATGACCTTCAACTTACAAAAATAGTATAGCTCAAGTTATATTTGATGCTTATTAGAAATTCAAAAACCATATGACAACTAGGAACAATTAGTATCATGATTGTTATATTTTAACGAAGAATAAATAAATAGCAATTGTTAGGAGTTATTTATGGACTATTATTATACAAATATTCTTAAGTAACTATATTATATGTATATTCATATTCCTTTTATTATAAGCTCCCATTTGACCTATTGACAACTATTATACGATTTACTGTTCTTAAGTTATTCCCAATTTATTAGTTACAGCCTCTTAAAATCACAGTCACTTCTGGCTGGATCTTGCATAATTGTTACTTCCCATTATATGGTAAGATGCGGTCTGATTGGCTTGTATATAAACTCCATATGTCTAAAATATATGATTCATATAGCAGAGGCTGATATTGGTGTTCTGGACTGAACCGGCTGAATTAGACGAGAAGCCACTATCTCAGAGGATCAATAAGAACTCAGAGTTGAGTCTAAGCTGCTCGTACAGATTTACGCGTCATTGGTTTGGCTCAGTGTCAAGGTCAAATAAGTTGTGTTCTAATTGGCGATCTTGTCACACAATATATTAACAGCACATAAGGACATAACAATGACCACATGGTCTAATTATACTTTCCAAATATATTGAAGAGAAATGAAAATAATTAGTAGTGTAAAGTAGTTAATATTATCTCATGAAACCTTATCATATTGATTAAGAATGGTATTAATGAAAAGGAACTATTCCAGTCCATTTAGTTAGACAGTTTAATCAGAAAGGTTATCCTTCCATCAAACCCCAGAAAGCGGAAGGCCAGCAAAAAAAATTAGGTGACAGAACAAGTATCTATCTAACAAACAATTAAATTTAAGGTTGATGGAACAAATTGTTAGTTGCATATAGAGATTTTCGAATAACTCACTTCTGTTTGAAGTTTGCGCTATTGATCTTGTCTAGAGAGATAATGAAAGCTAAACGAATACTCTACTTCAATCGGAGAATAGAACTTCAGAATAATCTAACAAATATTAACTGTAAACGATACTTACTTTAAAAACAACGTCAAGAACCAGCTTAATGGTAGCATACTGATTAATTCTGAGCCTAATGACTGACACGTATAATGATGATTGGAAGCTATTGAAAAACCGCCAACCATTGATTCAATATTATATTCAGAAGTGACAATATTTTTCAAACTATCTTGTACTGGAATTTGTAAAACTGATTTTAATTCTGGAATATATTCAACGACTAAAGCATGAAGTACTTGTTGATCAACGCGTACACCAGCAACACGACTATCATAGTAATCAGGTAGTAAACGTTCACAGATTGCTGTCAATAACCAAAATGATTGTTCCTCTGTACAATACAGTAATAAAACACTGGCTACTATATTCATTGATTGACAGTATCCTGAAAAATAATTTATAAGAAATAAAGTATTTTATTTTTCATATTGTACTAATAATGATGATTTTTAACAAAATCATATTGTGCAATTTATACAGTGAAAAACTCAGTAAATCATAAGACATAAATACAGCCTATTATAAAGAATTAGCTTAAGAATTAATTATACTTTTAATATTGTATATCAAGCAATTCAAATTACTTGAAGTTTAAAAGATAAGTGATTCCGGTTAGATTTAATAAATTATAGACAGAAGACGTTTGTCACTTAGATACACAATCTAATATTTAGTTGTGCGCAATAGAGGTCTCTATAATTAGGCGTTTCCTGATTGACTGATAAGTCGTCCAAGGTTATCAGTAGATTATACTTTTACCATAAATATTGCACAAGTGGTGATACCGTTAAAAGTGATTTATATTTTCTTCCAGGTATGTCATTTAGGGAAACAGGATATAATTGAGTTGAAATTCGTAAATTCAAAGGGCCATACAGACAAGTTACAGTATGTTATCTAGTACACATATCGGATGGTGGAACAAGGTGTGGAAATAGAACAAATCAAAAACTTATTTTAACATACTTTTTTAAAGTATTTATGGTTAAAATATTAATTGTTTTAATACTTTATTTTTCGTGCCCGAAAACGCCTTACTACGATCAAACACATATAGTAAAAGACAAAATGATTATTATTATTGATTGGTTTTAGAATGAAACGAAACTGTTCAATATTCCTTGAAATCTAACTACATCGGGAAGTTTATTTGAAACATAAACAAGATATGAACTATCAAAACATTAAACATTGTTAAATGGTGAGTATTAAATACTCTAAAGTAAGCTATTTAGTACGAAAGTTTTTTCATGACTTTATCACCATTAACTTCGATCTTTTTTATGGAGTTTAAGTAGAGATCGAGAAATATTGATGAGAATCATTTGTGCCAGACAACTACATTTTAAGCTGTTGTGGATTGCTTTTAAAACACTACTGTATTGTAAATTACCACTGTCGTGTATTGATTGGTCCTTGATGTTAACTATAAGACGTTTAATTAGTCTTTCATCCTGTTGGTTCATGTCTCTTTGATGAAATTATAAATTATGGATAGACCAATTAAATTTAGGATAGGGACACGGATTTTTGAGCAAACGTCATTTATTGAAATAGTTAAATAGCATTTTGGCACCATAGCTGATCTCAGCTTGTGACGAAAATTCAAACTCTAGTTCCTCATACTAATTCATAATCCTAGTAAGTGGTTGAAGTTGTTAAAAGTCACTTAAGAATCACTCAAGGTTGTTCAATAAATTATAGGATGACTGTCTAATCCTAATATCTTAACTTGCTAGATCTAATACTCTAATTCTAGCATCTTAACCTTAACAATAAAAATGCAGGTTAAATAAGCGACTATCATCAATGAAGCAGTGGCTACATGTGTTCCTGTAATCTATTCAATCATTAAAAGAATAGACTGTTACTAGTTTAGCCAAAACTTGTAATCTCTAATAGACTTTTATCTCAACATACGCCACACCATAAAATAACGTTGTCTCTGTTATTCATACCTTCTCTGTATGTCATTTGGTGACTACAGTTACATAAGATAGTATTTCTCTTTAGTACAAAGTTCTGTAAGTGGACGATGATTATACCATCATTCAAACTAGCCAGAATACGAAATCTCATCAGAAACATGGTTCCCTATAACAGGCGATATGCAATTGTGTTCTGAAAATGCCGCTTTATTTCAACGACTGACATTTTTAAACTGGTTGGTCGTTTCAAGGCTGTCTGTATTGTTTAATTCGATCAGTCTACTTCCTTTAGTTAAAGCATAAAAAGACATTCGCAAAAGTCAGTGTGATCTCATATCGCTGTGTGAGGAGGTTGGTATAACTGGACAGTTATTATATATATAAGCCACAAGACGTTACATCCGATGTTGTACCAGTGTTTTCTCAAAACAGAACAAAATATTAGTAAATAAGTAAACTAATTGAATATTGGATTATATTGAATAATAAACACTTAGTACAAAATTACTAACTAGCCAACAAAAATGATTTTTTTTCAAAAAAACATTGGTTTCATCGACAAACAAACCAACCTACCAACATTAGGATTACGATAAGCATACGCAGTAAGAACTCGTCGAAGAGACTGAATACCCTCTGGTGTATGATAAGCAGGATGTTCCGGGAATGAACGGTGTAAATCCCGTTCAATTTCTTCATTGACAAAATTATTGCATCCTTGGACACCGTTGATTAATTTATCATAATAGCCTGGATTGGCAAACATCTATGAAATATAATTACAGACAAATAATGTATGAAATAATTATGTGCGGAATTAAATCAACTTTAAAAACACCTGCATATTCTGAACGCCTTCGAATCAAACGCTCCATTGATAAGCATAGATTCAAACAATTGGTAAAGCATATCGCTTATTTCAACAAACCCTGCTTTATATTGTAAGTATCTAATCATCTTAATGCTCTCCAAGTGTTTAGATTAATCAATGCGATATGCTATTTAGTTAACCAAAATAATATACGGCTGTCTATTGGTCAAAGTTATCATATTTCGCATCAATCGATGAGATGAAACAGGGAATTAAAAATATGAATATCAAAGCAGTCAAAATATTAAGTCTTCTTAAACCTATATACTAATGACTCATGTGAACAGTAGCGAGATAATTCCAAACGTTCTAGTGAGAAGACGTGACTAGTGGAGTTCAATCATTTTGAGTGTGAAGCAGTCGCTCACCAACGGCACTGAAAGATTTCCGAGCAATAGGAGGAATGGGCTGAGATTAGAAACGTAAAAAAATTGGATGTCGGCCCTGTGATCTAAAGTTTAAGTGCTTGCTGAGAGACCTGAAGACCATGTGTTCGATCCCCAGTAGAGCCATGAATACACACTGCTGAGTAGTTCCATAATAGGATAAGACTCCTGTCCAGTGCTTCCTAGTTTTCAATGGCTGTCTAAGTAATGTCGGTCTGTAGCGTCAGTTAAAAACTCTACATTAACCAAAAAGTTTATTTCCCAAGGAGTGTATTAATAAGAATTACAATGATTTTCGTCATGTGATCGATAGTGAAAAACAATGATACGATTACTTCTCTTTTTTATAAATAAAAGATAATAAGTACATATGTAAGGAGAAAGAAGTAGTTATGTCATTTTTTATCTGAATAAACATGTGAAATACATATGTTGACATGGTATTTCATAGAGAACTACTGATTTATTTTTCGCTCTATTTTAATTACTTAACCACTTGAAAAAGTTTTGAGAATACTTTAATGTATATTGAGTAACTCAAACGAAAAAAAATTCACATGAGAAAATTTTGAGTGACTTATAAATAAGTGAAAAGAGATTGAAAGGTAAAACTGGTATAATTTTTTTGTAAATGAATAGTAAATAGTACAGCGTTTATTAAAAATGTTTATTGTTCTCCCGATAGTAAATTTTCACTTGTGAAATAAAATGTTCTTAACTAAAATATTAAAGATGAAAGACTGATAGTATCCACATATTTCATAACATAACGAAGTGGATACGCTAAGTTTTAATTGGTAAACAACTATTTAAAGTAACTATTATCCAGAAACATAACTACAGTAAAAATATATTTCCTTTTTTCAACATGGAGAATTACTTTTCCAAACAACCAAGAAAAGCACATGTTAATTTCACTAATGATCTGTTTACCTTATGTTTTAACTGCTAGAAAAGTCTTAATGAATGTCAATTTCTTGCTCAGTTTGTAGTATGTCATCGTAAAGACAATTCGAGATATGAAAATGAATAAATACATGTTATATGACATGTTGTAACACATGTACTTTTACCTAAACAAGTAGTCCATTAGGTAACGGTAACCACCCCCTATAAACTGAAAGGTAAGGTTTGTTAACGATCTGTTCAACAATGTGGATTAGTGTATCATCATACTTGATCATATAACTAGGTTACATTTCCATACGTATAGGTGTCCACACACATAAGAAATTTTATCGAAACGCCAGCAATAGCATATAGTCACATTAACTTAATAACAAGTATAAAAATAAGCGTCTAAAATGACCTCATTTTCAGCTCCACTTAAAATCATCCATAAACTTCCTCGTTTTCCTTCAGGTAATCCATTTAAAACAAGGTGTTTAAGACGTTCATTCCGATACATTGACATGCCAGAACCAAACTCTTCAAAATATTCCTTCCAGTCATCTAAACGTTTATTTTCAGCATCAGGGTTATCTGCGCTGAAAGGATTGTTATAAGAATAACGACTAGCGAAGCATCCGGATCCATCTAATTGACAAACACAGAGATAATAGTTCAATGAAAAAGGAGGATTCAAAAAACAACAAGTTAAAATAACGAAGGCACTAAACACTTACTCTTTGAAAAGGACACGATGATTTCAAGTTCAGAACATAATATTGGTTTATATATATATTCCAAATATAAGTTACGTGTAGTTTGAATAGAATAGTTATTGCTAAACGTATTAAACTAGAACTCCAAAAAAGATATCGAGTTATTCAGTGCTGAATAAAAACTACATTATGCTAATAGGTACAGAACCTAAGTTAACAACTATGTAGAGATAATCTTTATTTGTTTGACACTAAACAAATGAACATTTATAATCTTTGTGACAAATGTTTTATTGAACGGTTTATGAACTGTATCTTATCGAAAAATTTATTCTCTTCATTTTACCTCTACATGTTACATTCCTTTCTGGATCAACTTGATCAGCTGAAAACTGGTAACCATGATATATATATGTTAAGCAGTGTGACAGGATAAGTTTGCTGTTTACTAAAAGTAAAAACTGTTGTAAACAAACACATAAAACACTAGAGTTCTGCAAATTTTCATTTATATGTACTCATGATGAAAGATTTTAGAATATGTATGTTTGTAATGATAGAACACAACTAACGAGGATAGCCATAAACTTAAAAGTCGATTGTAGTGAACATACCCTAATCTTATAAAATGATCAGTAAATCCAGGTTATCACAACAAAAGCTATACGTGCATAAACTTATTGATTAGTATAATTTACTACAAAATATCACCTGATCATATATTTTGGATAACTGTTTCAATTAGCATATGTAAATAAAACAGTAGTTCTTCACAGTATAATTGTGATTACAAGTCCCTTTAAGAGGATAAATATTTCAGACCATATATCACTGCATACAACGGAAAAGCATTGAATATTAATTAAACGTGATGACTTGAAAGAACTTAAATAAGAGATAAGGTGACTGGCAGTTCAACTATTAAGTTATGTATAGATTTGTGACGATATTATGTATAAACTTTCGTAGATAATCGTCAAAAGCCCTCCATCCTAATTTTTTGTAGTACAAAATTACTGAGTGCTAATGAGTTTACCGAATGGGTAATCAAAGATAACCCGAAAATTAAAAACTTTATTGGTTATAAAGTGTACTGATCAACGAGGAAGGGCAGCTGGTTCAGATGGATTGGCTCCAGAGGTCTTTAAGTATGGTGGTCCAATTTTAGCGATTAGGTTGACTAATATTTTAGCTAAGATCTGGGAGTTATACGCTATTCCATCTGACTGGTCACAATCACTTATCGTCCCAATATATAAGAGAGAATTAAAATCATCCTGTGACAACCATAGAGGGATTAGTTTAACAAATATAGTATCTAAAATACTAGCTTCGATAATTATCAGACGCCTAAGACTCGTGAACTGCAAACACGAGAGAACCAAGCTGGCTTCAGACCTGGTCGTGGCTGAAATGTGGCAGCAGTGTCTGTCATTGAAAGGCGTACCTCAGAAGTGCATAAACCTTGCAAAGGCTCTTTACTTGGACACTGCCAGTCGAGTCAGAGTTTATGGCGAACTGTCATCTGTTTTTTCAACCTCAAGTGGTGTCCGTCAAGGCTTTCCGCTTTCTCCATTTTTGTTTAACTTCATCATAGACCTACTGCTGGAAATAACGCTCTCGTCGACTGAATTCTCGGGTATTGAGATCCTTCCAGGCGGTCCACTTATCGACTTAGAATACGCAGATGACATAGTCCTGTTTGGTGAAGAGGCTGATAAAATCCAGAATCTTCTGGCAGCACTGACAAAATGACAGGATGTTTAGGATGAGCTTCTTCTCCTCTAAATGCAAGTTGTTGCTTCGAAACTGGAGTGCGTCAACACCTAAACCAAGGACAAGGAGTGAAGTAGTCGAACGCGTTAACAACTTCACTTATCTTGGAAGTCTGATCAGCCCCAATGGGTTGGTGTCTGACGAAATCTTAGCATGGATTCAGAAAGCTCGTTTGGCTTTTACCAAATTACAACACCTATGGCGAAGGTGAGATATACGTCTATCAATTAAGGGACAAGTATACTGCGCGGCAGTTCGTTTTGTCCTAATTTACGGCTGCGAAACGTGACCATTAAAAGTCAAAGACACTCGTAAGCTACTAATATTTTACCACAAATGTCTTAGAAATATTGCCCGCATCTGCTGGGATCACCGGGTAAGTAATAGTGAGGTTAGATGCAGGGTATTAGGGAATGATGGCAAATCAGTTGATGAGGTTGTGAATCATCATCGACTGAGATGGTTGGGCCACGTGTTGAGTATGCCTGAACACCGATTACCACGACGCGCAATGCTAACTAGTGTTGGGGATGACTGGAAAAAAGTTAGGGGTGGTCAAACCAAAACATGGCATCAGTGCTTGAAATCAATAACTTCTGGTCTGAGCCATGCTGGTAGATGCAGACTACTTGGTTAGGGTCCGCGTGACTATCGTAACCAATGGTTGGAGACTCTTGGTGACATGGCTCAGAATCGATCACAATGGCGTCGGTGTATACACTCCCTGTCTTCCCTTAAACTATGAGATTAAAATCGCTTCATATCTTTCTTTCTACGAACCAATTCTTTCTGCTTGTACTATATCTCTATATGCAATCTTTCCTTTATATATTACACCATTGAGTGAATTGCTTCTATCAATTCAGTGTTCATCTTGCTGTGCTAATGAAGTATGGCAACTTGGACTGATGCATATATGTGCCTGGTCTTACGTTGTAACTGACTGACTGTACCTGTATTCCAGAATTGATGTTCACTCCAGGACTTGAACTCAGCAGTGTACGCTTCAAATGCCATAGCGTTGTTTACTTAGCTACTAAGTGCAGAAAGCCATTTAATCGTGCAATTGAAACTAGTCACATTTCAAATCGAATTATTAAAGGTTTTATTGGATGTACTGATCGACAATATTTATCTTGTTAAATATTAATAAATCCATATAAGTAAAGTAGCATAAATGCTTATATCAGGGTTAAGCGCAACATTATCACTAAATTCTTTGTTTGGCAATTACTACCCAAAATTGAATATCAATGGCTAATGTAATCTAAGCAATGATGAATTATTTAAGGTGGATTATCAAAATACACTTAACTTTACCAAGTATGATAAATGTCAACAACCAACTGAAAATATTATAACAAGTTCATTACAAAACTAACTGTAAATTATTTCATTGACTACTTATTATAAAACAGAACAAAATATAGGCCAAAACGCGACAGTGAATAAATTCACTGATTAGATATTTTACTATTTGAATGATGAACTTAGAGCTAGTACTATCTATTGTAGTAAAGTGTTAGTTGTCGTTTAAGATATATGGTTTATTATAAACTATAAATACAAAGTGTCCAGGTTAATAATTAACAACTTACTTGAAAAACTTAACTGACTAGTAGTATTTGATGAACTAATAACTGTTAGACTATCGTTAAACGAATTCGCTATTGAAGTTATGACATCCGAAGGTTCAGATTTAGTGCTGAAATGAATAAAAGCAAACAATTATTATGATTCATAAAAATAGTAGATAAAATACATTATTATGAAGATTCACCGGTGAGATAGCAATGGACTGCTCAATTTCGTACGAAATTCAAGGCGCTGTGACAGATAGCTTGTGTTTTAATGAAACTTAGGTAAATTCTATAAGTATTAGGGCTATTAAATTAATTAACATCGGTAAATATAAGAGGAATAAAGAATAGGGATTGTGACCTATAGCTTTAACTCAAAGTTTATTGTTACTAAATTCAAGGAACTAACTACATAAGTATTTATTCATATGGGTTACAAAGCACTTGTCTACTCGATTTCTTATAATTGATCCTAACAGCTAACACTATATTCCAATTTTTAAGTCTAACTGAAACTCCTAATCCTAAATCCGAATGAAACTCTTAACCCAAAATCACTGGCAGAATTCTCAGTCCTTATTGGATTTCATGTAAGAAATTAGTTATTTATATCACCTGTTTTCTTGTTGACTAAAAATCAGCTTTACCCTCTCAAGGTCATTTACGAGCCTCTGAAAATTTATAAGCTTCCTAGCTACAGCATAAAGCCATGTAGTCTGCACATTGATTCTTTAGACTTCAGGAGGTAAGTAAACAATATCTGATAGCTCTGATTCGTCATTTTATCAGCCTTTCTTTTCTTTTTTGTTTATCTTAGCCTACTGCTATTGATGACTTTTTCTTTGTTTAGTTTTTTTTCGTCTATCGATTTCTTCAGGGTCAGCTAACTCAGCTGATACGACTTGAACGGATTCATTTACCTGTCAGGTTAAAACGAAGTACAGTTTTTAAAAAAAACGTAAGATATTTCAAGGCCTGCTGAGGTTATAACTAAGAATAAAACACAAACTCAAGTGCACATTACAAACTGATTGGTCACTTTATTTAAACAAATACAACCGCAAACTTGTTAAAATAATATAATAATTAGGTTTCATAAGACATGCCTTATGTTAAGTATTATTTAAGATAACTTAAATGTATTGGATTTCAATAAACAACTTTTTCTTTTCACCCTATCGGCACATTTTTTTGTAATTTTCTGCTGAAAAAATATTTTCAAACTAAAAAACTTCTGAATTGAAACGACGACCTTACTATTCAAGAGTAAGTCGAAAACAGAAAGAAAATCTCTACTTAAAAAGAACTATGACTTATGAACGTACGCATTTGAGACCAAGAGAAAAAGTGAATAAAACCATTGACTGAACTGTATAATAATTGCGCAAAATTATAAATTACTAAATATTTAAACAATACCACCTAGTAAACTGTATTCTAGTGATATGAGATGATTATGAAAGCTTAAAATAAGCATAGTTTTGAAATTCTGAAACTAAGAACTATAAATCCATTGCTTCGTGGTTTTGTTTCAAATGTTTATGAATACTGTTAGGATAACAAGGTTCTGCAATATTATGGTTAGTAAGAATTAATACAACTTCATCAAGATATAATCTTATACTACTAAACGAGACTGATCAATCGCAGTCTTAAACATCAATGGATCGATCCATACGACTAATATCTATATGAATTAGAATTCACATCATTGTACAAGCCAGTAGCTAAATGCTTTCAATTGTGACACAAAAAACTTTACAAATAATGCCTACCCCCTTGATACTTCCAAATTACTGCCAATTTTCTTTAGAATATCCTCGGATCCGACAATACCAGTAAATATATAAACAAGCTAAAAAAAGACAGTAAAGAGAATTTAAACGAGATTTATTAAACATAAAAAGTTATGATTCATTAATTAATATTAATTAACTCATGGGTTTACCGGATACTTGGAGAAAATTTAGGGGTGGTCAAACCAAAACATGGCATCAGTGCTTGAAATCAATAACTTCTGGTCTGAGCCATGCTGGTAGATGCAGACTACTTGGTTGGGGTCCGCGTGACCATCGTAACCAATAGTTAGAGACTGTGACATAGCTCAGAATCGATCACAATGGCGTAGGTGTATATACTCTCTGTCTTCCCTTAAACTAAGAGATTAAAATCGCTTCATATCTTTCTTTCTACGAACTAACTTTCTTCTCGTACTATATCCTTATATGCAATCTTTCCTTTATATATTACACCATTGAGTTAATTGCTTCTATCAATTCAGTGTTCATCTTGCTGTGCTAATGAAGTATGGCAACTTGGACTGATGCATATATGTGCCTGATCCTACGTTGTAGCTGACTGACTGACTGTATATAGGGCCACACCTTAGATGTAACGGCTAATGATACTACCCTGTTTCCTAAACCGAAGTAGGGTTTGAACCTAAACTCTAGTGGTTAAAAGTCAGACAACCTAACCGCTAAGTCACTACTACATCAGAGTTGATGAAAAAATCATAAATGTCACTCAGTGACCAAATAAAGATGTTTGGTCTTAAGCAGCATTTATCGTGTAACAATTAATGATACTATTCAGTTACCAAAAAAAGAAAATGGAATTTAAATCTGTTGGTTGAGAACAGAGTTCTTTAACCAAAAAACAAGTTTCTCGTTTAAAAAAATTTAAAATGGTTCTAATTAGTTCAGTGAAAAATACTTGATAAGTATATATTTATGTGCTTCACATTGTTTGTGTGAGATCTAATGATACGATACAGCTGTCCAAACCCAGGTAGGTGGAGAAGAGTTCATACGCCCGGGAAGTATCACAGCTCTCACACAAATCAATGATAACTACTGCTGGCCTCATTGCTATTGTGTGGCGTAAATGTATTTAGTGTCCCTTTGTACCAATGCTTAGGTATTCAGATAAATAAATAGCCCGGATTCGGGACCTTAAAGTCTGAAGCCAAATAGTAGAAACTCCTTTATCAGCTAGAAACATTATAAAGTCGTCCAAATACCGACGTAACCAAAGTACCTCGATAAACTGGCTATGAGGTAATGAGAAAAATCTATGCCGTTACTTTTGAAAATTTATCTACATACAGTCATTTCTCCCAAACAGTAGTGTAAAATATCTACGTTATACAGCCTCAAATGAATGAGTAAGACACGCAGTTCTGTGAACAGGTATTTTATAGACCGAAGAAATCGGTCCCGGAGAACAGTATTGTGATAGTGTGCCCTAAGATTCGTTTTGTTTGGTTTTATAGATTTAAATTAAGTGCTGAAAAGTATCAGGTACAATAATATCTCACATAAACCTTCCAAGTGTATTTAAAATCACTGCAGGATATGAATCAACCAACCCTATCATCAATCATTTATGGAACGTGAACAGATTGATTTCATATTGTTCTGCAAAATTGTTTAGATTTTAAGGTGGATCAATAGACAGAAATAAACAAATCAACTAGCATGAATGTGAATTACTCAGAATTGTTATATTTTCCACCAAAAGAGACGAAGGGGAAAGTACCGGCCAGAAAGACAAAGAGAAATTCATTATAACCGACAGTAGTGAAAAGCCACAATTAGGAGTGATAAGTTAGAATAATAAAATTAACTCACGGGTTTTCTCTAACTAAATATAACATTTCATAACACTAGTTTCATTCCCAGTGCAATATTGTTTTTATTCACAATATAACATTTTATTTAGTGTAGCATTGGTTTTAGCGTCAGTATAACATGTTAGTCAGTAAGATATTGGGGTCATAGATTTTAATGAATTTTTAGCCGATATCAGTTCATAGTGAGAACCATCTTCAAAAAGCTTATAACAGGAGACAAAAATTGATGTCGTAATGGTCTTTGTTGCGTGTGAATGGGTGTATCAAAACTATTGAGTGCTATCTTATTGATTAGGACACCAGAAAATCACCATTTTTATTAACAACTAAACAGTAACTAACTTTATCAGCTGTTATTATGATAACTCCTCCTGTGGAAGTTGGATCGCTTTGTGGAAATTCTTCGGCTGAAATTATTTCACGTAGAGGAAGTATAATTTTAGTGCTTTCACCCTGTACATTTTAAATTATAACAACACAACAGTTACTAAAAACATGAACTAAAAGTTACATTTGCTAAAAACTGATATTAGAATGCATGGAAGAAAATATGAGTGAAAAAAACATTTCTTGAATATATCCAGAAAAATGTAGAACATTTGTTTACTTCTATCTGAAGTTTGTGATGATGTCGTTCAGAAGAACGATGAAAGCTCCACGACTAAACCATCCAGCTCAGAGAACAAAACTCCATCAAAATCATCCATCTGAGCTACAAATCTCCAACATTTGTTTACCTAGAAACTGGTGATACCAACTAGCCATATTTTATACCCCCCCAAGTTTCGTTAAGTAATGAATAAGTCAAAACGCTCTAATAATATACTTATCGAATTAAATTGACTGTAGTTTATCACAAACAGACAAAAAGACTTATGATATTCGAACTCCATTAACATAAGGTACTTAGGATATAATTGCAATATAATATGTTTTAACATCATGACTGATAGGTAAAACAACATAAAGCTAAATAGCTATAAAATAGTAACAATGTGAATAGCATGGTACTGCAATCAAAGTTGAAAAAACAGACATAGCTTTCTCTTAAATCTAATATCCATGTTCTTTTGATTACTGTAACTATGTATCAGTTGAATTATTCAGACGTTACAAATTTCTTAGTCACGAACATAAATTTCTACTAATAACCTATTATACATTTGGGAGATAAGAAATATTCCAAGAGTAAACTGGAAGACATAACTTTTTATAGGGAAAGGGCTTTACTAGTTATATTTCTGTAAGTAATGCTAATAAATAGTGATAGAAGTTGAAGAATTAGTAAAACTTAAGAGAAAGTTGTTTCATGCTATCCAGAGATTTCTTGTGATACCTAGCATCAACTACGTATTCTTTAGTGAAAGCAACACATGTGTCATCCAAAGATATGATTAACCAAACAATGAGTTGGTACAAGTTTCAATCTATTCAGTTTTTCAAATATGAATTTGTATTTTAAAGGCCAATATTTTTAAAGGAGTTAGGTAGTTTTGGATCTAATCTAGAAAGGATACCATGGTTAAAAACTGCTGATGAGTTCTGTAATAAGATTAAAAGCAAATTCTTAGTATTCAGTGGTTTATAATAATTATTTTTCTAGTGTTTATTCATGAAAATAAATCGGCTAAAACTTTATAAGAAGTCCACAATTTATCACGTCAAAATGAATTACGAATGCCAGGATTTTTACAAAAACGGAAATGAACTAAAACAGATCACACATATATTGACCCAATCTCTTTATCATTGTAGTTAATATAACATCATTGTTTAGAGTATAATAAGTGTCAAAGAAGAAACAAATACACAATTCAGTGATAGATTACACTTTTCAGTAGTCAGCTGGTTTCTCAATTTTGCAAATGATGATATTCACATTAGACCACAAATTAACTGCTAGCATAATTCATTCAAATTTATAGTTAGATTGAACATTTGAAATGATATGTCAGTTATTATGATTATGAATGTCGTTTAGTTATCAACTAATCAATACAACAGTCTTCTTCTGCAGTTTTTTTCCTTGAGTCTTGTTCCATTGTAGTTAATAGCAGGTAGCAGGTAGTAGCGATTCCACAGTCATGGTATCAGTATCAGGAATCACTATTTGATTCAGGTAATTACACTGTTCCAAATCATTACAAAACGTCTAATTAATTGAAAATTCACTGAAAAAATAAATAAACTAACCGACGAACAGTAACAAATAAATTGAGGAGATAAAAACATTTTCCCAGAAATAGTTTCAGTATTATCCAAACGTTGCAGTTTACAATCAAAAGAAGTTTCTATAATTTCATATGCAGGTAAATGAAACGAATCTTGAAAATGTTGACTACGGATTAGTACATCCAACTTATCCAATAAATTGGACGAATTCTGAGTAAGTAAACTGTTAAAAAAGAAAGAGGGAATATAGATACCTGTGACTAAGTGATTTGATAAAAGAGGAAATGATAAGATTTAGCATTTGTTACTTTGGCTTAGTTAAAATAGAAATTTCGAAGAATTTTTCACCTGGATACTATACTTAAGAAACTATTGAAAAGTTGAGAAGTTCTTTTGTATTTTTCTAACTTATCAAAGTTGAACTGTGAATACAGGAAGAACGTCTCATTAGTCAAACGTACTTGCATTCCGGTTTTAATGTTCAGTTCGAGACTCGAACACAGTACTTTTCGCTTTGAATGATTATAAACTGAAAACTAATTCGTACACATTACATTATTCAAGCAGGCATATTTATTGAAAGTACAGCACAGCTAAAAACCAGTCACATAGAGCTTCCTTGTGAATATTTGTTTACGGTCAACCAGATTCACTTCAGTACTTTTTTAAACCTTAACATTACCGTGCACTAACTTTGGGAAAGACATTTTCGAACCTAACCTTATATTTATAAGAATCAAGAATAGACAGAATTTGTGAATATTCGTTATCCATATCCAGTTATACTATTTTTCGAATCCCCTTTCTTAGTATTATAAGACTTCATCGAACATATGTCGTGGTCAATATAATATGGTTGAGTCTTTAAGATGGATAGATAGAACATCATATTAGAGCAGAAGTTACAATACTATTTTACAACAGACTAATCACTGAACTAGCATCTCAGAAGTAGCATTTCCGACCCACACATCTAATAGAATACCTGAAACTTTGAGTTGCAATACAGTTCCTGAAACAGCGGATATGGAGTGTTGATGAAAACTTTAAAGCGTACTTGAAGAACTGAAGATACTTGGATTCATCTTGAAAAGTAAGCTTGAACTTATCTTCATCCTATACTGAAATAACTTCAAGTAATTACTAATATCCACACAAATCGTAATTTATAAAATTACATTTATAATAGAAATCGTTTAAGAGCGAGACATAGTAATCAAACTAACAATAAACAAATATTCACATAAAATTGATATCTGGAAAACTCATTTTGCAATTTATTGCAATCAGTTTTAACAAGTGAGTTTCAGAGTTATATGATTTCGTAAAAGCTAAAGTATGTTCATCACCCCGGACCAATGATAGAGAGTGAAGTAGTTGAGCGTGTCGACCGCTTCACTTATCTTGGAAGTCTCATCAGCCCTTGTGGTTTGGTGTGTGACGAAATCTTAGCACGGATACAGAAGGCTCGACTAGCTTTTGTCAACTTGCGTCATTTATGGCGTAGGCGAGATATCCGTCTACCAACCAAAGGACGTGTTCACTGTGCAGCAGTTCGTTCCGTCCTACTTTATGGCAGTGAAACATGGATATTCGTAGGTTACTAGTATTTGATCATAGATTTCTTCGAAACATTGCTCGTATATCCTGGGACCATCGAGTAAGTAACGCAGTTGTTAGGAAACGGGTACTAAGTTAGGATGACAAATCAATTGAAGTAGCGAAACTCCATCGAGTGAGATGGCTGGGACACATGTTACGTATGCCCAACTACCGAATGCCTCGAGATGCGATGCCCAATGATATAGGAGTGGGTTGAAAGAAAGCTAGGGGCGGCCAGACCAAAACATGGCACAAGCCCATGAAGTCACTGACAAGTAGACTGAACGATGTTGGTAGGTGTAGACTACCTGGTTGGGGACCGCGAGATGATAGCAACCGATGGTAAGAGACCCTGAATGACATGGCTCAAAATCGTTTGCAATGGTGCAGGTGCATCCACTCTTTGTGTTCTCCCGAATTCTAATCTTCTGAATCCTCCTTGTCTTTTTTTCTCTTTCTAAATTTGTTTCACTGGATTATACTCTTTAAATAACATCTTCTAACCCTAATCTTTCCGATTACTGCTGATACTTTTACTACTTCTACTAGTATGGGATTTGAATCGACAACTGTATCTCTGCGCTAATGTGGTATAGCAACTCGAACTGATTTACGTACGTACGAAGTTCTACGTTGTTACTGACAGACTGACTAAGGGTGCATTAATGGGCAGTGTTCGAGATGTAAGGTGTTTCAGTAACAAAGTACGCCTCATGGAAACTACACAACAGGTTCAAGGTAAATAGATAAAGGACGTTAAGCAAATTTGCGAATTAGAAAACTCCTTCATTAATGATGCAATGTATACAGAAACATAAATAAATCGCTTACATTTTTAGGTGTAAGTCGAACTGCGACCAACTTGTATAACAGTCATCGACCAAGAGCCTGATGAATTTAGAAAACAGAAAATGAGTATTTTTTGGGAACAAAAAATACGAGTGACAAGATCAACCCGACTTTAGAAAAACTTAAGCCATGGTTTAGTAGTCTAGGGTTGTTAAAATTGAATTGTATTTCATTTAGTAGCCTAGGCAAGTGTGTAGTTTATCATACGAAATGTGATTCAAATAAGTCTGTTGCATTGATCAGAATTAGTCCGATTTGCTCTATCATTAATTCAAGTTCATTTAGTTATTGCAACTAAATTCAGGCAAATGAGCGAAAAATAACCAGTGCAAACCACGTAGTATTAGTCACTTATCTGTTAGGCAATAGGTGGGAGTTTGTATATAGATTGTTTCAGCAAACTGATGGTAATAACACTTTTTCCAGTTCACGTTAGGGCAACAATAAATACATCAGGTAAATGATCCAGTCAATTCACCTGTCATTTAAGGGATTGAAAAACAAACATCAAACTTCCTCTTCAGTATTTTGATAAGATTATCAGCTAAGAAGCCACACACTCCCATATACTCTGAACAACACAAAACTCTCTCCAACCTATCACCATTTCTTATCTTTTCGGTTTCGTTTATTGACTACTACCTAATATTTATAACAGCATCATTGTATTTCGTACTATCGATTGAAAGACGTTTTCACAGTGTCTGACCTCAAAAGCAGTAGCAAACAAGCAAAATGTATCACTAGAGACGCCGTAATCGAACTTAGACAACTACATAGTAGTTAACAGAGGACTGTGATCAGGTGAATATAATCAATGGTGTCCATGAACAACACCAAACTTTACCACCCACATCCAGATTTTCGATGTAAATTGGCAGGTAGTTCGTTTTTGTCAGCCTCTCTGACATTGAATAATCGTTAATGAGTTCTCTGATCAATCTACAGCATATATGTAGATTTTTATCACACAAAAAATGCCACATTTCCCGAATATTTTGAACAAAAACTTGAGGGTGCTTGGTATGTTTCAAATACGTACATGTAAAATGGTGTTTCAGAACTGTGTGTAATAACTTGTTTTGAAAATAAAGAACTAATTGATGGGATTTCTAGACCCTTTTTCTTTATCATTATGGCTGTATCACAACAATATGTTGGCCACTAACAATATTTCAGCACTCGCCAATCTACAAAAGTCTGAAACAATGAAGTAACACTTAAGATTTCGAAAAGACCATAGATCAATTATTATGATAATAAGTTAATCTATTATTCCTCATGGTGGATTATACTGAGGACAAATTAAAATACAGAAATGAAATAACAAATGAAAAAGAACCAGAACAATAAAACGTTTTTCTAGATATACTCATTACAAATTTAAACGGTCAACCTACTGTCTAACACCATAATTAGCCAATTGTAAAATCATATGAAGTGCTTCGTCGGAACCTGCTGGGATAACAAAGCGATACTGAAAAATATTTAAAAGATAAGATTATTGAATAGTCGGCGAGAACAAATTTTAAGTAATTTGTTGTACAGTATCTCGTCCCTCTAATGTCACACTTTCATTTGGTATTTGTTGTTGTTGGGTTTTCTTTAGCTACCTAATGAAGCATCACTTCTGAGAGCTTTATAATTATCAAGGCAGTTTTATTTAAGTTTGTTAGTGACTCAATCAATGCACATCAATCACAAAATATGGAATATATCCTAAAGAAAAATACTTTGGGAAAAGAATGACTTACATCCAGATTATTGGGTAAAATCCAGATCAAGGTAAATATTAAGTTTTTTAAAGTCGTTAAACTTATTACTACAGCCAGTTATATAGTGACTCTATATTCGCCTGCAAACAAAGATTTTCCTATGATGGACAAAACAGACGAAAACAGAAATAAATAAGACAGTATTGAAATATACTTGACGAAAAATGAACCGAAGCACACATGGGGACGACACTCGATCACCTAGTTACCAACATGCAGATTGATAGCTAAGTATAATTTGTCTGTATCGGAAGTATTTTGGTTTTGAAGTTTACTATTGTAATGTTAATGACAACAATGAGTATACTAAACAATATTTTTAGAGAAAATAGCCATCTTCATACATATTTTTTGGAGCAATATATCTTAAGACTATCTTTCAAAAGAATGGATACCTAATCAACATAAAAAAAATCAACCCAACGCATCAGCAAAACCAAAATCAAGTAGAGAAACCAACAAACGTACCACCTCACCATATAGAAAATACATCAGAAACTACGAGATTATTGAAGCCTTTCGGAATAGTTGTAGCACACAACCTTGCAAAATCACTTCAATAAATCTTATGCAAATCAAAGGACTAAATGACAAAAGAAGAGTCGAATATCATCTACAAAATAAATTGTTGCAAGTGTGCAAAACACCACATAGGAAAAAGTGGATGACCCCTTCAGCTACGCCAGTACGAACATCAATTAGCAGTCAAACTCCATGATATATCCTCGCTTCTATCAATGCATGTGGACAACTGTGGACATACATGCGACTGGAGAAATGTTGAGATCGTAGATAGAGGAAATACTAAAAGCACCAGAGAATTTTTAGAATCTTGGCACTCGGGTCAGTTGGCAATCAATAAACATACTGAAATCGATCCAATCAATCAGCCATTCACAAAAATCATGGACAAATTTGGGACTAAGAATCAAATCACTGGGATATCAAATCAGAATAAAGTGGACAATGACAGGTTAAAGGTCAGCAATGACCAGTCGAGATCGAGGTCGAGAGGACAAAGTGCGAGTCATATATGGAAAAATTCGAACACTTCACTTCTACCTGAAGTTTGTTCTGATGATGTCGTTCATAAGAACGACTAAACCATCCAGTTCAGAGGGCAAGACTCCACCTAAAGATATTATACGCTTAAAATTTTCGGCAGCTGCAATGATTATTTGGCTAACTAATATGTAGTAGAATACTTAACGTCCTTTACTCCAGAAGAACTAGCGACACTTTTAAGAATTAACAAGAGAGTTTGTAACAGGAAGGGGCCATCGAACCTAACTCACATGATAATGCCCCAATATTACATATGATTAAATATTAGGTTCAACCTCAACAGAGCTGTTAAGATTAAGCGGTGCTTACAATTCAAATAACTGACAAATAAATATTTAGTAAAAATTACCATTTTGCCATTTGGTAAATAAAGAAGGAACAAACTGAGCGAAGAAATTTCGTTTCAATTAGTTTTTCATCATGGCTCTACACTAATATATATACGTTTTAAAATAATAATATAATACTTATGGAGTAGATATGTTACGTAATAATTACATAATGACATTTAAATTAACATTGATTGTTTGGAAGAAAGAGGATTATTAATATTCAAAGTGATCAAGAAGTTGCTACGTTGCGTAATGTAAGAAACAAAGAAGGAACAGAATTTTAACGGATGGTCAATAGGATGGTAGTTACGTAAGAATCAAGAGATGAATGTTGAGAATTTATTAAGTTCAAAAGCAACAGAAACAAAATTACAAAAGTTAACAAAAAAACAAGTGGAAGAAGTATGAAAAATAGTTCTTTTGAAGGAGATCTTAAACTGATGGCCAGGGCAGAGAAAGTGGTTGTACGAATCTCTTTTGAATGCAAAGGTCAGGTTTATGAACATGGATTGCGATGGCTTCCGCAATGTGCAAGAGGCGCACTTGTAAACCATGTGGCAAGTTTGATGGGATATTGTAGATAACCTTAAAAGCTTTATTCAATTGGACTTGATGACCTGTGTAAACCAAGTGAGAGAGAATAGAACTTTTAATCACTTTTACCTGTCTTTTATTTAACCACGACGGATGATGTTCAGTAATGCGATGAAGGACTTGCCGAATTGTACGCCCAATATAACTGGCTCCACAGGAGCAGTTGAAACGATAGATACACATAGATTTGGCGAATTCAGGCAGTCTGTCTTTGTTGGCTGTTCTTATTTTGGGATAGTTGTAGAAGATGGCATTTAATCTGGCAGCATTAAATGTTTTTTGTACGGCTCTTCTTAGTTTCTGAGTCAAGATTTCTTCAATGGTGTCATTTATGAATGGTAGTTTTATGAATAGTACCTTCTTATGGACGGTGGGTATCTTTGTCCTTGTTTTCTTCTCCATCATATGTTTGTCAATGAATTTCATGGGATACCCATTCATACTTAGTAGGTTTCGACTATTATCCAATTCTTCTTGAATGGTGTCTTCAGAGCAAATCATTCTAGCTCGATGTATCAAGATCTTTATCAAGTTCCTTTTGTATCTGATTGGAACTGCACTATGGAAATGAGTGTATTGTGCTGCTGCAGACTTTCTGTGTACCCCTCTTTCTAAAGTTCCGTCTGCTCTCCTTTTTAGTTGGACATCTAGAAATGATATGCTGTCGTTCTGTTCATCTTCTGATGTAAAATTAATTGATGGATGAACGTTATTAAATGTATTAAGTAATTTGTCCTTATCATTTTCTTTTTCTAGTACTATGAAGGTGTCGTCTATATAGCGATAATAAGTTGGTAAATGGCTAATTATGGTTTTAAGTGGTCCGTTTTCCAGTTTTGCAAGGAAAATATCAGCCAGTAGAGGGCCCAATGGTGATCCCATGGCAACTCCATCTATCTGTCTATAGTATTCGTTGTCAAATCTGAATTGTACATTCATTGTGCATCTAAGAATTAACTGTTTTATTGCGGATGCTGGAATTGGGGTTTCTATGCGCCTCTCTGTCAGTTCATTGCAAATAAAATCAACTGTTTCTAGTAGTGGAATGTTAGTGAATAGAGATGATACATCAAGTGATAACATCAAATTATTCTTGACTGATAGATTTTTTATGTTCTCCACAAATTCAAAGGAATCCTTGACACTATCCTTGCCCTTTCGACCGACTTTAGATATGAATAACTCAGCGTATCATTCTATAGCAAATTGGTTGGTTCAAATTCTTAAACCATTACACACAAAAATTGTCAAGCATAGTGTCAAGGATTCCTTTGAATTTGTGGAGAACATAAAAAATCTATCAGTCAAGAATAATTTGATGTTATCACTTGATGTATCATCTCTATTCACTAACATTCCACTACTAGAAACAGTTGATTTTATTTGCAATGAACTGACAGAGAGGCGCATAGAAACCCCAATTCCAGCATCCACAATAAAACAGTTAATTCTTAGATGCACAATGAATGTACAATTCAGATTTGACAACGAATACTATAGACAGATAGATGGAGTTGCCATGGGATCACCATTGGGCCCTCTACTGGCTGATATTTTCCTTGCAAAACTGGAAAACGGACCACTTAAAACCATAATTAGCCATTTACCAACTTATTATCGCTATATAGACGACACCTTCATAGTACTAGAAAAAGAAAATGATAAGGACAAATTACTTAATACATTTAATAACGTTCATCCATCAATTAATTTTACATCAGAAGATGAACAGAACGACAGCATATCATTTCTAGATGTCCAACTAAAAAGAAGAGCAGCTGGAACTTTAAAAAGAGGGGTACACAGAAAGTCTGCAGCAGGACAATACACTCATTTCCATAGTGCAGTTCCAATCAGATACAAAAGGAACTTGATAAAGATCTTGACACATCGAGCTAGAATGATTTGCTCTGAAGACACCATTCAAGAAGAATTGAATAATATTCGAAACCTACTTAGTATGAATGGGTATAACATGAAATTCATTGACAAACATATGATGGAGAAGAAAACAAGGACAAAGATACCCACCGTCCATAAGAAGGTACTATTCATAAAACTACCATTCATAAATGACACCATTGAAGAAATCTTGACTCAGAAACTAAGAAGAGCCGTACAAAAAACATTTAATGCTGCCAGATTAAATGCCATCTTCTACAACTATCCCAAAATAAGAACAGCCAACAAAGACAGACTGCCTGAATTCGCCAAATCTATGTGTATCTATCGTTTCAACTGCTCCTGTGGAGCCAGTTATATTGGGCGTACAATTCGGCAAGTCCTTCATCGCATTACTGAACATCATCCGTCGTGGTTAAATAAAAGACAGGTAAAAGTGATTAAAAGTTCTATTCTCTCTCACTTGGTTTACACAGGTCATCAAGTCCAATTGAATAAAGCTTTTAAGGTTATCTACAATATCCCATCAAACTTGCCACATGGTTTACAAGTGCGCCTCTTGCACATTGCGGAAGCCATCGCAATCCATGTTCATAAACCTGACCTTTGCATTCAAAAGAGATTCGTACAACCACTTTCTCTGCCCTGGCCATCAGTTTAAGATCTCCTTCAAAAGAACTATTTTTCATACTTCTTCCACTTGTTTTTTTGTTAACTTTTGTAATTTTGTTTCTGTTGCTTTTGAACTTAATAAATTCTCAACATTCATCTCTTGATTCTTACGTAACTACCATCCTATTGACCATCCGTTAAAATTCTGTTCCTTCTTTGTTTCTTACATTACGCAACGTAGCAACTTCTTGATCACTTTGAATATTAATAATCCTCTTTCTTCCAAACAATCAATGTTAATTTAAATGTCATTATGTAATTATTACGTAACATATCTACTCCATGAGTATTATATTATTATTTTAAAACGTATATATATTAGTGTAGAGCCATGATGAAAAACTAATTGAAAAGAAATTTCTTCGCTATATAAATATTTCTTTAGAAGAGAAGTACAAGTAACACAATACAAATAGGCTAATAATACTACGCACTACATGACGTATATATATACTGAACCGTTGATTAAGTACAGTAAGTAAAGATGTGAATAAACTACAAAGTCTATCAAACTATAAACAACATTAGAACATACCATACTTTTGTCGAAATAGAATGGTTAATTCTCTAAATATTGGACAAAACTTACTGTTTGATTGCGTGTTTGTACACAAGTTTTGTACAATCGTGATTGAAAGACAGACTATAATACTGAGATTAAACAAAGACATGGACATACAGTAATGTGAATCCAGGGCGTGCATATTTTAGTGCCAAATACGTTAGGATAAAAGCATAAGTAATTCAAAGTTAGGATCATCCAACCTGGACGTGACTCCTTCCCACTGACAAGAAAACAAAAATAATCTACAAAGATTCGAGTTTCAAAAATGTCCATTCTTACGAATCACTTCTCTTTCCTTAAATGGAAAGTTGAATATTTGGCGAAGTTTCTCTGGTGTATAGCTACCACTTTCTAAAGATTAATCTATACAATAAACTCACTATCCTCCATTTTTCCAGGGTGAAAATCTTTATGATCTCCAATACATGGGAGGTACCAATCTCATTTTTACAGCACAACAATCATTATCGAAGATACAAATTCAATGAATTGTTGAGTGAAATGAACATTTGTTGGGTTTAGATTGTTTTTCGACTAAAAGAGATAGGTTTCACAATAGCTATAAACAGATAAGGCGCAAAACAAAAACATGGGGAGTAAAGCAGCAAGTTTTGAAGTTCGAATGAAAACAACCAAAAGAAGTATTAACGACATTCATTTGTGTTGCGGCACTACTAGTGAAATGCTTGATGAATAAATTTTACTGCGATTGTTGTAACTTAAATATTTACAATAACAGGAAAAACAATAGAAACTTTGAAGGGTATAGTGATCTTAAACCCAGTTTTACAGGACGCGATACCATGTATGTACCACGATTGCGTTCGATGTAAAACACCCACGGCTACTTTAATGAACAAATAAACAAAATGCATATCTATAGTATATGGCATCTTATCACATTCATTAGATGAAACACGTCTAACAATCTGTTGAGCTGTAAAAAAAAAAACAAAATGTCACTAAATTTAATTATGAGTTGCTGAGGGTTCCAAAACGAATAGGTTTAGCTCATGCAACTTATTTACATAAGTGTCTGTTTATGTACTCACCTGTGAACGACATATATTTTTTCTACATGCTAGTTATTTTATTTGGCTGTGCAAGTCAGAATAAGTCCAAACCCTTATACGTTTGTACACCAAGCTACTATTTTACAGCTTCAAATTCGGTGCGATGAACGAGACTACTATGCTTTTCTTCCCTGATCCATTGACTAGTGGAGACTTTGTAGGTCGTAATCCCCAAAGAATAACGTCTGTATTTAAGTTGATCAGTTATGTAACGGTCAAAACACGTATGATTTATGAATTGAGTTACTATCACTGAACACAAATCGTAGAGAAAAAAAGTGTTGCGAATCACAAAAACTAAGTAGAAATGAAATACATGGAAATTTGATAAACGGTATTCATTTATAATAGCTTCATCTACGAAATTCGTTGACGTAGACGGAAGGAAAATCACAGACTGAACTGAGAAGTAAGGATTGACTTTTTTCTTTGCATATTATATCTAGGGTTATACACCAATAAACCAGCGATTAGGGGGTTTGAAATTGAGTTTTTCCATTTCAGTTCCTTATCAATATTGTGTTGATATTAAGCTTTCGCTGTAGATAGTTTCGATCCTGAAGTAAATCTACTATGCATTTTGAAGAATAAAAGAAAGTTTAGGTATTAATGTACATTACTAACGTAAAGGCATGGCCTGACAAAATAGCCGCCCTGTGAAATATTCTATCCACCTCAATGTGGGACAAAAATTGATTATAAAACCCTTAAATAGTATTTGCTATCATATATGAAAATCATTGGGAACATATCGTGACCAACTTAGTAGCCACTAAGTAGTGTTGACGAAAGACAACTCCAAATAACAGAATTGAACCGAATCCTATATTTTCACGCATTCGCAACATTTTTTCCGAAAAAGATAAGTGGTTGGGCCGTAGTAAATCGATACATGTATATGAAAGACACAAATAAAATGATGTAGAGAACTCTGAACTCGAGTTCAGAGTTCGCATATGATTACAACACTTCAAGAGCTCATAAATGCTAAAACACCTTGATGTATTGAATTTCGTAGAAAAGTACAAGTGACCTACTCCATTTGTAAAGAAATATGGAGAGAAAACTATTTATACGTTGAATTTGAATAAAAACATAGGATCTTTCGACTTAGACATTCAAATATGAATAGTGTTAGATACTTTTGTTTTAGTTAAAATTCACACAAAAACTTGCTTCAGTTAAGAATGATATAAAAGAACAATTACCCAAATGCTCAGTTGAAAAGAAAACGCAACGGTTAGATTTGAAACAAGAGCGTCTGCAGATGACATTACATTGTTTCAATAACTGACGATCACTAAAGTTTGTTAAAAGATTTGCTGTATTTAACATATGTGAACCTAATTTTGATGAAATTTGAAACAAAACTTGCAAAATGGATCCGTATGATAGGATTCTTTGAAGCATTCATTGGAAATTTATATCATCCTGATGTTTGTGGTGGTGTTGTTCGTAAGAACAGTAAACATTTGATGACCAAAACACCAAGCTCGGACGATGAATTTTCACTTATGCATTTCATACTTTTGATAAAAAATATTCAATCTGTTACTGGAGCTTTCGCTTAACAGGCTTCCGTGTCTAGCAGCAGGGGATCATCAATAACTCCAGGCAGGAACCTAGGTATATTAACAATGAAAGAGGAAAAAGATGTTGGTATATCTTGGTAAGATACTACCCCTAGTCCTTAATAATAGATCAAGTTGCCTCTTAAAGGACTCCTGAGGAGTCGCTTGGACTAGCTAGGCCGGCAGCGAATTCCAGTATTTGACAACTCTAAAAGAGTAGAAGTTGTGTCTACATTACGTTCTGCTATGTTGTATCTCCAATTTCTGGGTGTTACGCCTTAAGTTAGTATTTGGACCAAACTTAAGTAGGCGTTCAAGAGGATGTCCAAAAGTGTTAAGGATACTGTAAGCCATCAGAAAGTCATCTTTAAGCCGCCTGTACTTTAATGGGTAAAGGTTAAGTGATTGGAGGCACTATTAATAAAGTTTAAATTTGAGTCCTCGAACTGATTTCGTGGCTAGTCGTTGGATACGCTCCAAAGTGTCCTTATACTTTCGGAGTGAGGGAGGAAATACTATGTTTCCGTACTCTAAATGGGGACAGATAAAACTATTGAAGATTATATGGAAAGTTCTCCCTTCAAACTGGCCAAAAATACGATCCAATGTTGTCAGTGCAAGGTTTGCTCGAGAAGCATTTTTTTACAGTTAGAGTAAGACTTCAAATCGTATGACACCTTGACCTTAAAATAGTTTTCGACTTGAAATACTACTAGAGGGGAGTTTCCTAAGTTGTAACTGTAGTCTGTGACATGTCCCAGATGGACTACTTTGCACTTCGAAGTGTTAAAAGTAAGTCCGTTATCGCCTGCCCAACTTTGAAGTCGAGTCAGATCCACCTGAAGTGTCTGTTTATGGTCTTGATTGCGTATCTCTCTCCAAAGTTTCATATCATTCGCAAAAAGTAATATGTCTAACGTTACCAGTTGAGGAAGATCGTTTCTATAAATCAAGAAAAGAGGTCCCAGTATTGAGCCCTGAGGGACCCCACTAGGACATTCCATAGCCTGAGAGAAAGTGAAGTTAACCCTGATTTTAAAATGTCGACTTTTCAGATATGAAATGAGCCAATCAATTAGAGGTGGTCTGATACACAATCGATTGAGCTTGTTGATAAGACATATATGGGTAACCCTACCAAAAGGTTTTGAGAAATCAAAATAAATGATGTCAATCTTCCCCTTGCGATTGAGGATGCTTGTCCATTAGTCCACCGCAGTCAGAAGTTTGGTAATACAAGAGTGACCCTTCCTGAAACTATGCTGTGAGAAGAAATTTAAGGACAGTAAATAGTCAGGTAAACCATCGCATATCAGGGACTCCATGATTTTTGAAGGTATAGAGAGAAGAGACACTGGTCGGTAACTTGAAGGTTCGCTGCGTCGACCTTCTTTGAAAATTGGTGTGATATGAGTCAGCTTTTCATTTTCCGGTAGTTTGCTCCGGCTTAGCGAGTGTGAGAACATCACGCGAAGAGGTGTTGCCAGGATTGAGACTGGTTCCCTCGTTATAGCAGAATGAACCATATCTGGGCGAGGAGGAGTGTCTTTTCTTAAGTGCTGAAGTTTCCGGAACACCAATTCAGCACTCAGGTTCACTATGGAAAGTTCTTTGCAGCTGCAGATGGAGTTGTCATAAATATAGTTGATGTGTGTCGTTTGAAATGTCCGGGAGTATTGTTCAGTGAAAACGTTAGAGGCGTCGCCGTCGTTATTGGTTGGGCCATTAGGACCTAGCAGTTGAGAAACTTAAGTTTTGGCTTGACAAAGAGAGACTGCATAACGGAATAAGATTTTCGGATTGGAGACAAATTTATCCATAAGCTTTATCTAGTACTGAAATCTGTCTTCGCTTATATCCTTCGTGTATATGTTCCTTATATGTTTGCATTGCCTGTACGCGCCGTTGTTGTCAGTTTGTTTGTATTCTGCCCAACAATGCCTTTTGCGGCTTAGCAGGAAAAGAATTGTAGGTTTGTTGTAGCTTTTAGCGACCGTTGAAGTTTTCACCTCCAATATACGTATGTTCCACGAAATTGACTTTAGGGAGACTGAAGTCCCCTAGAATCAGGATATGAGTGAAACCAAGACGTGTAGAGCGGGACTGTCTTTCCGTCATACGACTATCATACTCCATGTTGGCAGTGGGCTTTCTGTATATGACTCATGCTAGACACATGGAAGTAGAAGACAATCTTACAGAGAACCATATGGATTCCACAAAATTGTTAAAATCATGGTTGTGAACTTAATGTACCTCCAAGCAATATCATATGTATGTAGATACTCCACCCCCGATTCCTGTTTTTCTGTCACTGCGAAACAAAGACATCCCAGGTATTGCTAGCTACTGGTCCGAAAACTGAGATGTACAAGTTTCAGATATTCCTATCAGATGAACCTTATTAGCATTGCTAAGTTCACGTAGTTCATCCAATTTGTTTGGTAGACTCGCAGCGTTCATATATAAGCAGTTTATGTATTCACTTTGAAACACGTGAGCTGCTTACTGTTTGTCTGTATGAGCCTTACGTGAATGCACAGGTAGCCTATCTACATAAGGTTTGCCGAGTTGGTACGCCCTGTCCTTCACAAGTTTTTTATCATCAAGACAGTCCACAAGTGGGATGATCAGCTCCAACTTGCCTTTGTGCTTGATCCTAGCGTCACGTGGCTTGTCCGGTAGCATGTGGATTCCAATCGGCAACCGACGTTTGTTGGCGCGAAATGCTTCCAGAGTTGCAGCCGCCACATGGGAGGATGGGAAGGTTATCCTCTTCAGCCGGGGTCTAGAATAACCATCCTTCTTGGCTAGCCTCTTTAAATGTTGAGTCAATATGTTTGTGAGCCTTAAGGACCGTTTGATAAATTTCTATTCCCTAATATTACAGTTTGCTTGACTAGGGTCCATGTTTTCCGGCACACCTTGCACAATCATATTTCTTCTGCGGAAAAACTCCTCGCGAGATTCTTTAGAGATGTTCCGGATGAGAATGCGCCCACAATACGGTATGTCAGGCAGTATTCTTACGTTCCCATCAGATTTTAGTAAATCACCAGCTAGCAGGACATCCTCTACCTCGGTAGCATTCATAAGTGTTACATGAAGTAGCCTCGGGTGAAATCGGTGCTTAGATCCCGTTTCCCGAGTGAGCCGTACAACCATAAAAAGCTTTGTTCTAGCAAGTCCGAGCTTCTTGTTCAACTCACCCCAAAGCATCTTGTCATTTTTGTACTGTAAACTGGGAGGAAGGTCGGGGTTGTCTTTGAGGTTCATGATTATGAAAGAGTCATCACGAACTGCAAATGTTTTCCTACGTTTTTCAGTGCGTTCAAGTTCAGCACCATGTTGTTTGGAGTTCAAAGCACATTTCTGAATCCCAGGCTCTTTGACGACCGGAGGAACGTTCTTGGGGGTGGACTGTGCGATCAAATCACCAGATGATTTCCATACAACACTTGGGATGTTCAGCTTAGACGGTGACGCCTAGTTCTTTTTAGCTCTGTTGACGTGAGTTCAATCACCACTGTTGTATCCAAGGACCCTGGGCTGGGAGACCCGCGTTTAATGAGGGAGTCTATTACCGTCGACGTAATTATGGGGCTGAGTTTCAGCATGTCATCATTAGTGCTAATTCATGCTCCATCGATAGTGGACATGTCAACATCCCCATTCGCGCACCCTTGTTTGTCTGCCCGTTTTATGGCTGTCTTTTTTCAAGTTTGCTGACAACTTATTCCGCAGACCTGTCAATAGGACAATGATGTTACTCAGCAAAACTATAGCATCCGTGCTGCACATAACACATCCACTTATTATCCGACTTGCTGAGTCTGTTGTAAGCCGTTGCTGCGAAATCTTTGCACGCTTCGTGGAACCAACCTTTGGAGTTTTCGCCCTGCATGTCAGATGTAACGACAAAATGGCATCCAGGTCGTTTGCATGAATTTTTCATGACTATATTGACGCAAACTGTGTTGTAGATGCTAGCAAAAGCCTAAGACTGTAAAAATTACACTAAAAACGAGCAAAAATGGATAAAAACGGATGAGATAAACTGAACTAGTCTGTAAGTGAAAACTGAAAAAACCCGAATAGCATGCTGAGGCAAAACCAAAGTTAACTATTAAATTGAGTGAAACTCAAAAAAAAGTAATCTACCGAAAGTATAGCTCAGGATAGATTCTTTCGATCAGAAATGGTACTTTTGTTGTGTGAGAACACAGCGAAAGTTTGATAAATGCAAATCACGTTTAGACTTAACTTCACGTTCGAAAAGCGCGCTATTACCATCGTGTTAAATTTTGGTACTACCGTGTGACAGTAAAATATTAACGCGCAAGAAATTACGGGCAAAAAAGTGCTTCATACCCATTTTGCGTCTGAGATTTTGATTCATCTACAAATAAATTTCATCCTCATTGAGCTCTTCACATCAGGCCGTAAGTTTGGCATCAATACTCATTGTTCAGACCATTACAGCCTAGTTTATCTACTTCCGCTTGTGTTTTTGAAGCTTATCCTGATGGTCTAAGTAATCACAGTCGCTTTATAGCGCTTAGCTAATATTTTTGCTTTTGATTGTGTCCTTTTGTGGTTCTATAATAAGTTGGCATGAAGTTGCAAGGCTGAGGTTGTGGGATCATAATTTCTTTGTGACATCTCCAGAAAACACAGAAACGTTGAGGAACAGTTTAATGCATTTTCGACACGAAATTTATGTACGGTACGTGTTAAATCCATGTCAAGTCAACAGTTAGGAGGGTACCATGTAGAAACTCCATCTTTATAATAGAATTCTCATTAGTGACCTTACGTGGTAAGTAAGAGGAATGATAGTTACTTCTTGATGATGTATATTTTATCAGGAAGCTGACCAATTATGTCCTATTAAAAACTCAAGCCGTATATACCAGTTAAATTTTCAAATATCCACATGTCCTGCTGTTGATGAGCTTGTAGCGTGGCGTCGAGTCGGAATTGACTATGTACACCGCTACCAAAATACACGTGCCAAGAATATCAGAAGGCGTAGGTTGAGCGTAAGCAGATTTATTCGTTTGGCGATCTCGTGGTATCGAATGAATACCGAGATCGTGCCAAGAACGGTACAAGCGGAAGCAGGAGTACAGAATACGTGCGAACAGCAGCAAAAGGCGCGAAACAATAATGGAAGGTAATGGAAGCACAAAATGGCTATAATTAGCACAGTTAAACAAAAGCACATTAAAACAAACACTGGTACAACTGTTTATAATAATAATTGTTTTTATTGAACCAGTCGTGTTCTCGTAATAAACGTGAGTCACTACAGGAGCCCCCCGCTAGAAAGGGTTTACACTTTCGATTAATAACGGTTTAAATCGTGGGACTGATCGTCTGACGAGCGTTTGTAGGACGAAAGGATTGGCGAACAGGAAAGCGATTGTTGATCGTCGAGTTGCCAACGAAGGTTATTTTCGGAGAACGGTACCCGATTCGATGTGCTGTACTTGTTGATTGAGTTGGCATGCTACACGAATGGTTTGTATCCAGAATCTGAAGATGGCGTTCGTAGGGAATCCGGACCAGAAACGCTGCAGACGTAGGACGAAACCACGTTGAGCCGAAAGACCAAAAGCGACCTCAAGGACCAAGTTCGAGACCAAGCGTGTGCCAAACATTCAAACCAATATATCGACTGAGTGCGTTGACAAGAGCGTGGGTGATCAGGCCAGCTTTCACCAAGGTTGACTGAAGTCGACGGAACCAAACTGAGGTGGTCGAAGGCGTGGGCTCAGGAAACAAAAAGAAATCAAAAAAAGAAGAGTGTAGCATGCGTGTAGTATAGGAATAATCCTACACCGTATCGGTTGTTGACTGTGCGGCTAGTCACGAAAGCGTACGGGCAACCGTACTCGGCGACTGGAACGTGAGACGGTAGTCTCGTTCGCGTCGCGTGAGCCTGCAATCTCATCCGAAGTCAAAGGCGGCGTGGTCTGCTGATCTGGACGTGAGACTGTTGTCTCGTCCGTAGACGGTGCAGATGACGCGTGCTGTTGACTGGGACGTGAGAATGAGGTCTCAGGTGTATCTAGCGTGGGACCTGAAGATGGTTTGAGGATCCCGCTAGTAGGTTTGATAGGTCTAGCATTGAATCTCAGGTTATCCGATAGGGCACTGTCATCGACGTGTGCTGGTTTGAGACGATCAATGCTGACGATTTCGACGCGGCCGTGTCGATCAACCTTGAAGGTCTTTTCATGACGAGCGATCACGCGAAAAGGGCCTTCGTAAGGTTGTTGCAAAGATTTGCGTACCGAATCTACTCGTACGAAAACATGTGAACAGGTAGATAACTCTCGAGGGAGAGCGACCTGTCGATGTTGTATTCGAGTTGACACCGGAGACAGCGTTCGCATAAATGCAGACAGTCGTTGGACGTAGTCTGATTTAGGGAAATCATGTCCGCTCCGTGGTGTAAAGAATTCCCCGGGCAGACGCAATGTCGTGCCGTATACTAGTTCAGCGGCGGAACATTGTATATCTGCCTTTAAACTCGTTCTGATACCTAAGAGAACGAGCGGTAAGGTTTCGTACCAGTCATCGTTTTCGTGTGCTCGAAGAGCGCTTTTAAGTTGACGGTGAAACCTTTCAACTAAACCATTTGAAGCTGGATGGTAGGCGGTAGTGCGTATGCGTTCCGTACCAAGCAGCCGAGTAAGTGAGGAGAATAGTGCGGACTCAAATTGTTGTCCTCGGTCGGTCGTGACAGTCGAGGGACAACCGTATAGAGCTATCCATCGTTCTACGAAGCGGTGAGCAACTGTCTCCGCCGTGATAGACGTGATGGGTATAGCTTCGGGCCATCTGGTGAAGCGATCAATGCACGTGAGTATGTGATCATACCCATGCGATGGTGGCAGTGGTCCTACAATGTCTAAGTGAACGTGATCGAAGCGAGCATCAGGCGTAGCGAAAGTGCCGAGGGGGGCGGCTACGTGCCTGTGCACTTTTGATCGTTGACATTGTAAGCATTGCTTCGCCCACATACGAACATCTTTATTCATGGACGGCCAGACGTATCGTGCAGCGATGAGACGTAATGTGGCTGCGATACCTGGGTGAGATAATCCATGCAGGGCATCGAATACGAGACGGCGATAAGTAGAGGGTACGATGGGTCGAGGAAGGCCGGTAGAAGTATCACATAGAATGGTGCCAGAAGTCGTGGCTAAAGGTACTTCCTGATACTGAAGGGACGTGGAATGTGGTGCTTTGGTACAACTAGGATCGTTTGCTTGGGCAGCGGCCATAGCAGGGAGATCGAGCACCGGCAGAGTAACTGCATTCGTTTGGATTCGTGATAGAGCATCGGCAACACAGTTCGACTCGCCTTTGATGTGACGAAGGTCTGTCGTGAACTGAGAGATATAGTCCAAATGTCTGCACTCTCGTGGTGAGTAGCGGTCAGACTTGGTATGCAAAGCATACGTTAAGGGCTTATGGTCGGTGAATAAGATGAATTGTCGTCCTTCTACTGCGTGCCGGAAGTGTTTGATGGCGCAGTAGGCTGCTAGCAGCTCGCGACCAAAAGCGCTATATCTCGTCTCCGTGGAAGTAAGGCGTCGTGAGAAAAACTCGAGAGGTTGCCAACTACCGGAGATATTTTGTTGCATGACTGCTCCTATAGCGACATCGGATGCATCAACCGCTATACTAAGCGTGGCTGATGGATCGGGATGTGCGAGGAGAGTGGCTTGCGCAAGAGCCATTTTGATCTCTGTGAATGCAGTACGTGCAGAATCGTTCATTTCTAATCTGCTTGGGTTGCCGCGAAGTAAGTCGGTTAGTGGTCGTAACCGTTCTGCCGCGTGTGGGATGAAACGACGGTAGAAGTTAACCAAACCGAGAAAAGCCTTCAGTTCCTTGAGTGAGGACGGCTCGTTGTACTCCTTTATTGCTTGCACTTTGTCCTCACAAGGTAGAATACCCTCTTGGTTGATAATATGACCCAGAAATATTATTTCTCGTTTAGCTAACTCGCATTTGTCTGGGTTAACTACTATTCCATTATCCGAAAGGCGTTGGAATAATAGCGTAAGATGTTGATAATGTTCATCTGCGTTTGATGATGCGATTAGCAGGTCATCAATATAGACGTGAACAAAATCGAGGTCTCGTACAATGCTATCGATAAACCTTTGAAAAGTTTGAGCAGCATTCCGTAATCCAAATGGCATTCGTAGGAACTCAAACAAACCGAAAGGAGTCGTGATAGCAGTTTTTTCGATATCTTCAAGAGCGACTGGGATCTGATGATATGCTCGTACCAGATCGATCTTAGAAAAGATAGTCGTGCCCTTGAGCGATGCCGTGATGTCGTGTATGTGGGGGATGGGGTAGCTATCAAAGCGCGTAACTACGTTTAGAGCTCGGTAGTCGCCGCATGGTCTCCAACTAACCCCATCTTTTTTTCGCACCATGTGAAGAGGAGAGGCCCATGGACTGTGAGAAGGACGAATAATACCAGTAGCTAGTAAATTGTCAAACTCACGCTTAGCAAAAGCTAATTTGTCCGGTGCCAGTCGGCGAGGTCGTGCCGTGACTGGCGGTCCGCGGGTGACTATGTGGTGTACCACACGATTGGTCACCGATGGAAGCTCCTCGAGTGGTTTAGTGAGTACGGGGAATTTCTCGAATAAAGCGTGGAATTTATCGTCACGCGAGTAAAAAGTGCCGAGGATTCGGTACGCGTTCATGTGGGCTTTACAGCCCATGAATTTATTGTTCGACGAAGTATCGATCAGCTGCAGCCTACGTGAATCGACAAGCAATTCATAGTGCTGTAGGAAATCGATACCTAGTATGGCTGTGGGAACATCAGCAATGATGAACGTCCACAGATACCGTCGTCGGTTGCCCAGGTTGACCACGAGTTGTCGTGTACCGTAGGTAGGAATGACTGAGCCATTCGCAGCGCGTAGTCGAAGCACTGTGGCTTGTGACTTGCTGCTACCTCGTGGTACGACAGAAACTTGGGCCCCAGTGTCTACCAGGAACCTAGCGTTTGTGCGGTAATCGTGCACATAGAATAGGCGACCAACCTGGGGTGAAGGGCCGGCGAGTACGGCCGCTTTTACTCGCCGGCGCTGGCGTTTCCCGCCTTGTATGAGCATGGGGCTCGACAACGGCGGGCGCCAGACCCGAAGGACCTATGAAACCAGCACCAACCGTCACTCGCTTCCGAAACCGCCTTTCGGCGTGGCTTGGAAGATGCCCTTTTTGGGCGAGTGGTGACGGGTTTGCGAGAACTTGATCGGGCTCGGGGGACGTAGGGTTGGGGTACGTTACAACGGTCTCGAAAACTAAGACGCGTGTGGATACACCCGTCCCTGTCGCCATGAGCTGAGGAATGACTGGCGTCCCTGTCTACCTTAGGACGTGCCGTTGAGGCAACAACATAGCTGTCTTTAATACAAGTCCTCGCCAAGATTTTGTCTGCTATGAGGGCCACCTGGTTAAGCGGTGTGTCCTCGAGCAGTGCCGTCACGGTAGGTTGGATGTGGGCTGGTAGTGACTCGAGCCACAATTCTTTAACTATTTCCGAGTCGGATGCTGTTGATCCTGCAAGAGATTGCAGGCGCGTGAGGTGGTGGCTAGGTTTAGCATCACCCAAGGGGTGACGTGCTAATAATGTCCTCAATCGTTCCTCCCTTGATGGGAGGAAATGTCGGAGAATTGCCTCTTTGAGGCGATCGTAAACATTTGGCACATTGGAATTGAGGACGACCTCACGAACAGTTACTAAGTGGTCCCCGGGTAAAGATTCGAGAGCGAAGGCGTATTTTTGCCTTTGGCTCGTAATGCGACGAGTCTCAAACTGGGACTCTAATGCAGCGAACCAAACCTCTGGGTCGTGGGGAATGAATGGTACAGGTCGAAAGTGAATGGCCTGTACGTCTGAGTCTATAACATTAATAGTACTTTTGTCGCTATCCGTCATGTCGTGTATATTATATATTAAAAATTAATATGAAAATATACGACAGACGTGGATAGATAAACTATAGACTCACCGAATTGGCTTCTTTGGAAGATTTCACCAGAGGTTGAGGCGTGTTCCAAACTTTGGGATCACCAATTGTAGCGTGGCGTCGAGTCGGAATTGACTATGTACACCGCTACCAAAATACACGTGCCAAGAATATCAGAAGGCGTAGGTTGAGCGTAAGCAGATTTATTCGTTTGGCGATCTCGTGGTATCGAATGAATACCGAGATCGTGCCAAGAACGGTACAAGCGGAAGCAGGAGTACAGAATACGTGCGAACAGCAGCAAAAGGCGCGAAACAATAATGGAAGGTAATGGAAGCACAAAATGGCTATAATTAGCACAGTTAAACAAAAGCACATTAAAACAAACACTGGTACAACTGTTTATAATAATAATTGTTTTTATTGAACCAGTCGTGTTCTCGTAATAAACGTGAGTCACTACAAGCTAAACACGCTTTATGGACGGTCACTTTTACGAGACAGAAAGGTGGACAATTTTAGTTTTACGTAAGAATGAAAATTAAAAGAAGTCGAACCGTTTCAGTTGCTAATAATTCTCAGAGTATTTCAAATTCAGGCCGCTTCGTCAAACGCATTACAGATTCTCTTTTGAAGTATAGTTTATAATAAGCTCATTAATACTAAAACAGAGAGCAGAAGTTGAAATAAACATACCTGGGTTCTCAACATGTGCTTATTTTTTATACTGTTTAGCATCTCTGTACAGAGAAATTTAATCTACTTTGCCCTATGGGACTTTTAATTTTGCTACAGTTACTGGTGCAACAATATTCGGTGTTGGACACCATTTCAACAAGTTGTAGAATCCAAACTACGGTTTAGGCTGAAGAATAGCCATTCAGGTAGGTTAGACACGCGCCCTTGCCCGTCAAAATCAAAACAAGTAATCAGGTAAATGACGGTTCTATAATTCATTATAAATTTAAATGTACGTCGTTACCTAAACAAATATTATCACCCGGCTATTCAACCAATAATTCTTTAATCAATCAAATTTAAATTACAATAAATAAAGAAGTTGATAAAAGATGTGGAAAAATTACCAGTCACAACAAATGAACGCTATCCTGTCCCAACTGGATAGAACACGCACAAAAAGAGGAGCAAATCAATATGGCTGCCGTCAAGAACAAGTATCAAGTAACACAACATAGATACAGTTCGGGAAGAAAAACAAAAACTTAGTGAGGGCGTAAGAACAATTAAAACTATAATAAAAAAATACAAATATTAACAATTCAAATGTAATCAAAAGGCTAACAATGTACAACTAAGGAGATCAACAGGAACAGTGTGCAAGTGTATACATGGAGGGATTTTCACACACACCAAACATTCAAAACGGATCTTACATCAGTAACACTTCTAATAAACAAAACGTACCAACCCAGTGAAATCATAAGTCAGAAGCTCGAAGATATATTTGATAAAATATCGATGTATGGAGGTGTGACTAATTTGAACTGGTTAGCAGTTGCAGGAGAAGTGAACCACGAGGTACTCACTCGTGATCTGGTGCGAATGCATAACCATGCGCCTTCAGCTAGGTGAGCCCTCCAAAACTAATGCGGTCAGCATTAAATGTCAAAGACATATAGGGCTATTGATTTTGGGGTTTTATTTGCCACTTCACAGTATTAGTTATTTGCAACGTCTTGACAGTTTCTACACGAGAATCGGAATGAGAGAGTTTTGGGGTAGTGCTCAATTTTTAACACTAAAATTCTCTGTTGATCAAGGTGTCAATAAGGAAAGGTCTTTAAACATTCCTAAGTTTTCAATCCCCAGGATAGATGTTTCTTAATTAGTGATGAGGGATTCACAAGTTATAGTTGAAGATGTCTCATATCTGATTAGCAAATGACAATATTCGAGAAGTCGATGAACAAAATTTCTTGTAATGAAAACTTCTGTAGGTTATGTAGTAGATTTGGAATTTACTGACTTCAACTTTCGGACTGATATGACAGATTCGATACTACGAGTGTGAACAATAAAATGGTAGAAAGTACCAATGGATAAGCATAACCGTTTTTAAATGTGAAGTGAATTATCCGGAGTTAATAATGAGTATAGCACGTGATTGACAAGATTGCTGGACATAATAAAATCCAAGTTATATGGGTTTTTTTCACTGGTAACTAAATGGACAGTAGCTCTAGAGAAAAACTTGACGTATCATGACGAGGTATACATGATTTGCGTGAAAAGAGTTTGCCACATGATAAGCAAATGCCGAATTCGGGCTCATATCTGTATAATCTATTGCAATTCCTTAATGGATTGTTTTTAATGTTTTCACGAAGACGGAAATTGTCGTTAATTAAACCCCTATGTATGTGACCATGAGTCGTACACGTAACTGATGTAATAAAACCACATTTACTCCTCGAACGCTTTTGCATTTTAACGTATATCTAACTGTCCAGTCACAGGTTCCGGCGTGACGTAAATATGGTCATGACCAATTGACAGTGTTTGCAGCTTCAATCCATCTCATTACACAACAGATTAGACCATTATGTGTTACCTATTATGACTGTGAATCCAATAATTCCAATAAGCCTTCTGCTAGGATCATATCATATATTTCCAAAGTACTTACTAGCTGCTCGTACATCGAACAACCTGTAACCTGCAAAGTAAACTGGCGGTCAGTGACTCGCGCATGCACAGTCGAGTGGATCTCCTGAAGGCTGATAGCTCCACGTTAGCAACTACCTCAATGTTAGCAATGCTATCGTATATATCATTTTAGAGTCACACTCCAGGTGGTAGGAACTTATGTTCACCGCATTTGTGGTCAGAAATCATCGTTTTCAATTTTTTTAGTGACAATCTTAACCGGAATTCAGTTATTGTTTTTTGATCGATGAACCTTAATGTCATGTTCATATATGCATCGAATATTCGAAGTCACATTAATAACAGATTATTATCCTTTATGTTCATCTTATCCATTTCTTCACATGTATAACTGCATCTTACACCATTCATTACCCATGAACAGTATTTCATTGCTTTAATTAATATTCTATTCCCATCGAACTGTAAATCAGAATCTCAGAGTTTAAAGCTAGTTTCTCAATGATGCACTCCCATTCGTCACATCCAAATCAGTTTCACTTACCAGTCATCAACAATCATATGTATTAATAGATCAATTTCTGTTATATTCTATATGTGTGTCCGAAGAAGATTAAACTATGGGTTTCTTCTGTGGGCTATTTATGAACTAATATTATATATATATATATATATATATATATATATATATATATATATATATATATATATATATATATATATATATATATATATATATATATATATATATATATATATATATATATATATATATATAGTATAACCACTGAGTAACTGAATTATGTATATTTATATTTCTGTTATCAAAAGCTTTCATTTGATATATTGGCTATTGTTATACGATTTCCCGTTCTTAACTTATTCGCAATTTATCAGCTACCATATCCTACTGTAGCGTGGCGTCGAGTCCCAATTGACTATGAACACCGCTACAGAGAAACACGTGCCAAATAAATCCATAAAACCCCCCGGAAGCCAAATATCAGAAGGCAGTTAATGGACCATGTCGAGATATATTTGCTGGCGATCTCGTGGTATCGAAAGGATACCGAGATCGTGCCAGGATACAAGCTTGGTTACAGAACGTAACCGAATTCGCGCAAGGTCACAATCGAAGTGTAAGAATAATGGATGTTTTTAGCACAGTTAACAAAAGCACATTAAAACAGTCACTGGTACAATTGGTTACAATAATAATTGTTTTCAATAAATCAATCGTGTTCTCGTGATAGAAGTGAGTCTTTACACTACCTTTACAACCACTTTTGGCTTAGTCTTGTATAATTATTCTTTTTCATTCTATGGTGTGATACGGTCTAATTTGAAATATACGATTCATATTGTTTTCGACTGAACCAGTGGGTTTATACGAGAAGCTGAGATACTGAGGATTAGTAAGCACTCAGAGTCAACTCAGTGCTGGTTGTTCTGATTAATGCCTCATTGAGTTAGCACAGGGACAAGGTCATATACGTCGGTGTCCTGATTGGCGATTTTGTCACGTGATAGTTGACAGGCTATAGGATATATCCCTACTTATTTTCACGATTTATTACGCTGTCGTACCCGTTAATGATAAACGATTTATTACTCTGTTTTCACAGCAATCTGAATCGCTCAGACGATCACGATGTGAAAGCATGTCATTTTTCGTCTGCCTATTTATTTTCTCATAATCGCATGTTAACATTTCTTTTTTGTTCGCGTCTTCATGACATTCATGTTTACATAGGTATGACATTTGCATATTATGCACTCACCCCTCATGTCACACTGTACTCTATCAGAAGTAGTATAATACTTCTTCGCTACCTATTGTGAACATCTACAGGTAGCTTTCTTAAAATTAATGTGCTATTTCTTACAAAGGGCTTTGTAGCGTCTAGTACCATATCGAGCTCACACGAGTTTTTCTTGTTTCTGGACAGACTAATTTATTCATTCTTTTCAAGTCATCTTTTGACCATGTTATTTATTCGCTTTTTAAATGTTCACCCTATTCATTACGTATCTGTTACTTAATTTTTTCTGACTATTTATGTTGAGTCACACTTTACCAAAACGATTAGGTTCACTCTCCTCCACTCTACTTCACTTTACCGTTTCTTGTTCTGAATGTTTGTCTGGATAAACGAATGCTTGAAATAAATTCTTCAAATGCTACGCGTATTTGGCTTCCTATAACTGCCGTCACACACACGGGGTTAGCTCAGACAGTTTAAGTAGTAGAATGAAAATTATATGTTCACAGCATATTCATACATTCATCCGAATCGGAGTCAAAGCACAGCGAGCCAAAGATATTTAATATAGTCCTGGATTGATTCTGCCTCAATACAAGTGTTAAATATTCTGTTGCCAATGTCATTTCTATTTTAATATTATTACTGGTGATTCGAAGTGCCAGTATCAATCTTAGTCAAATTTAACCAAAAGTGGTCTAATCCTTGAGTTATTCAGTTACTACCATTAATACTGTTAGTTAAATTTCCTAAGTATAAAGTCAGAAACAATTATATTCAAGTTCATACTTAAGTCATTTCTCCCCAAGTCACCGAGTATAAAGATAACGAATCTAACAAAATTTCGAATTAGAATATTGGCAATCATTCAAACACTTTTGTACCGAGAAGCAGCACAAAAAAGACTATGTTTATCTGAGATTTCAAGTGTAGAGGAAAGCCAAGGTGTACGATACTGGGTTGGGTCATTCTATTTATATAGTTTTACAGCGACTCACGTGCAATTGAGTTTATTCTCATTTAACCCAGTTAAGCCCTTCTGCTAACTTATTTAGTGGACAAAGTCATCCGCACTATAACAATTTATTGTACCCTTATTATTATTGTACATGTATGAAATACGTATGCTTGAACATTGTTTACCGCCCACCCATATATCCATTCTGCCAACTTCATTATTAACTGGTCAATCTATTCGTTGACTCATCCATTTCACTATATATATATATATATACATTTACACTCACTACTACTCCCACTACTCGCTACTGCTACCGCTACAATCGTAGTTCGCTTGCTCATCCATTTTGCCTCTCTGCTGTCTGGTCCGAATTATCTGCTAAATAAACTTTAGTAGCTGCTTCTTTTTACCTTCTGATTTCAAACACCGTTGAAGATTATATGGTAACGGTACGAGCGTGATTAATTTTCGAAGGACAGCCGCTAAAGTTTACAAGCGAGAGGATGATGCTCAATGAGTATATACGTAACTGGTTATACATCTCTGATAGATATACACTGAAGTGGAAGTCTTTTTATTTGCACGTGGCTTTAGTTGGCTTATAGTTAAAGCATTTTTCCAGAGCGACCCTAGTTTATCTTTTCCTTACCCCCGAATAACCAATTCATGAATCAGTGCTATAAAGAAACTACTTTAAGTGCTATCAAATGTACATCCATATACAAGAGTTTCAATAATATTCTTAATGTATTCACAGTTTATAATGAGATCGCCGTATAATTTAGGATTTCTGATTGACGTCGAGGTTAGGTGAAAATATTTTCTATGGTCAAGATTTGGAAATGTAAAACAGTTCGTAAGTCATGTTAGAATTCTTGTGATATACATGAAATCCATAGTCTTTAGCTTAATTGCATCCTGTGTTCTCTGGTTTAAAACACAAAACTATTGAAATATTCAATTAATAACATAAATGGGTAATTAAATTTAATTCATAATAAATAAAATTTATCTGAAGTATTAGTAGCTTCTGAAGTAATAAATGATTTAGTAAAGCCTAGATCTGTCTATTACGTGCTCTATTGATCACGAAGTGACTAGAATTGAAAACAGAGAACACTACAAACTTGCTTGAATGTACGGTATATTGAAATGGAAATGAAGAACTCAACAGTTTACACAGTAAACATCATAAAATATTAACAATACAGGAAACTACATTATAAGAAAGTCCGATCACGTGGTAAAACACGGGGTGACATTAATTTTTAGTTAATCATGACATTATTTTAGAGGTAACTGGATCGTCTATTTTACAAAGGTGCTTGGTTTTACTGATTAATACAGATGTTAAATGTTTGGGCTTTTTAATAGTTTGTGGGATTATCACCTTAACAATCATCAAAGTTCCATGACCCATAATCTTTAAGCTTTTTAAAGCCATAAATCTAGACAGATAAATAGAATCCACACAGGTATTTCTGACAGAAATTGTCTTCAAAGATTGTTATTACCCTAATGATAATTATCCATGAATTCAACTTATTTGAATGCTCTTAGTGGCCTTATATCACTCTATTTTTAGTGTTATAAAGTATTAAAGACGGTAACGATCAGAAGTCAGATTGATTTTGTAAAATACTAATGATCAATATTCTAAGCAAATGTTTATCCATCACGCTATCTATTAATCGGAACTGTAAGAAGACTAGCTAATCGGTTCGTATGGTCTTGTGTTATTTAGACCTTTAGTTTCAACTGACAATATGCGTAAAATATAGGATTGTGATTGACGATAAGTAGTGAATTATAATATAAACAAGATTAGTACATTTACAGCAAAAATCTCAATATGAGCTTTATAAGCAAATTACGGTAATTTATGAATGGAAACGAATATACCGATAGATAATAAGTCAAATGAAGGCTTGCTGTTGTAATATTATAAATTACAATAAACCAATTACTTAATGAACAAACACTATATATATATATGCTGAAACCACAGAATACGTTTTTTTATAGTATGATATTCTAAGTTGTTCAATGCTAACAAAGTAATATATCATCTTGTTAACGAACCGTTAAAATAAAAGTTTCCGAAATATTCTTTTATTTATGATAAGTACAATAATATGTTTTACAGGATAATGATTACGAACCATTTAATATTAAAGTTTGTTGATTAGCTTTTTATTCATTTTACACAATTGTGAACCTTTATATCATGAGTTTCTTTATTTTACAAACGATAGTAAACGCTACCACACTTGTTTTCTTCTTTGTTTATGAATTATATGAAAGACAAGTTATTTCTAAAATTCATTTAACGAATGTTTCTATTTTTGATTCTTCTTTTGTGAAATACTTATCTAACTAGATGTTTTTGACATGTGTATTGATCGCAGAAATTCCAATCTCCCAAGAAATAAAAAACGACTCTCAAGAGATCATTTATTAAATTGCAACTATTGAGGATTTAAAAGGTGATATAATGAAAGGAAATCATTGATTTGCTTTCCGATGTCTCATTCAAACAATGAGTTAAAGTGAAAGAAATTTAAAGCCGCGAACATTTATTATGGACATTATTGTAGTATAACGGTTGTGAAAAGCTGACGTTATTTTTTAATTACCAAAATAAAGATTTATCATAATAGTATTTAAGACTTTGAAGTTCTTGTACATAGATTTGAAATGATACTGTCGGTGAAGAACAAAATCTAGTTTTATCATGTCCATACATGTGTTAAAATACAAAATTAAGATGGTGTCTAATTGCATAACTATACGTTAATTGAGATCAGATCAAAACAACTTTATAATAAAACTATATGCACTATGAACTGGTTTATAGAGTGATTTATTCTTTGTTATTTTGAACAAACTAAAAAGTTTGAATCAATGTATTACTACTACTGTTATCATTCTTCAAATGAATTTATCACAAATATCGTTTAAAAAAACTGGGTTAATTGCTGAACTTTCTCTTCAAACATTTGATCTGATCACTTTAGGTCAGTAAGTTAACTCTAGTATGAAGTTAGCATAACTTCTTCATTGTTCATGGACTATATCAAACTTCCGAACTATTCGCTAACAGGAGCAATAAAAACTTAAGTTTGCAAAAACTTTGAGTAAATCAGGTTAGGTGGCTGTCCTACTTCATTATAAATTTTCAAAACATCTCTGAAAATTTTCAGAAGTCAGACTGTTCAGTTGTGTTGTGGTCACGCAACGTTTTACAATCCTAATGCTGTGTAGCATAAATGATTTTACAGATTTTGGTCCTTAAGCAGTCATTTGGACAGTGAATTACTAACCATTAATCACAAAACATCGACGATTTCATCTACAAATGAAGTTAACAGCTGTCATAACCATGGATCATTCTTTCATTCTTCATGCCCATCATTGATTGCCATAGTTCACTTGAAAAGTCATTTTCTTCATTTTGTTATTTCTTTAACCATCCCCCAACAACTCAAGAATTTTGTGAGTTTTTCGCAAGTTCCATGAAAGCTTTATTAGCTCAATTCTTCAGTTTATTGAACAGATCAAATGACGTGCATATGATTGGTTCATTTTCAACCAAATACTATTAACATAATGGATATTAAAAAAATTAAAGAACATTTTTAGGCATAAAAGTCTCTTTTCTGTACTAAATATTATTAACTAACTATATGTATTATGTTCTTAAAAGGTATATCAAAATGAGATACAGCATGTTTCATTTTTTATAATCATAAAATACAACAAGACTGCGAGTAACATTTGATGGGAAAATGATAATTCATAATGTTTTGAATATACTTTTAAACGATGATAGAAGTTTGCATTGTAAATATTATAGACTGAAAAATTAAGTATAAAGCTTGAATCTAGTATCAAACATTTGATTATTTTGTACATTTATTGATAGAAGTAAACATTTCAATCATTTCTAACATATTTCTTAACCGGGTAGTTAGGTAAGTAAGCCACTATATTTATATATATGAGAAAATATCTCATAATAATGTACCAAGCGTAATAAGTAAACATGAATATCTCTTTTGAATCACAAAGAAGTTACAACAGAGAGAATGTATTAAAGATTTCAATTTCACTCTACTGAACAATGAAGGTACAAGTATTGATAAACAATCATCTGGGTAAGGTACTAAATACCTGTTGGCTGGTTACCATCAGAAACAGCCTACTGTCGGAGACAACAAACCAGCATCTAGATGAAGAGGAAATTAGAAAAACACGATGGAAATGGATAGGACATAAATTATGCAAATCATCAAACTGCATCACGAAACAAGCACTAACATGGAATCCTGAAGGGAAATGGAAAAGTGGAAGGCCAAAGAACATACTGTGTTGGGAAATAGAAGTAGATATGTAAAGGATGAATAGCAATCGGAAAGAACTGGGAAGGATTGCTTGGGACAGGGTTGGATGGAGAATGCTGGTGATCGGCCAATGCTCCTTTACGAGGAGTAACAGGCGTAAGTAAGTAAGTAAACGATGAACCATTTTTAAATAGCAATACAATAAACTCACTGGTGAGCTTAAAAGTTATTGACTGTATGACTTGAACCAAAGCACTTCCATCAGAATTTTTCTTTGATTTAATTAATTTTGTGGTTAGGAGTTTTAATTGATATGACATCAATGTTCAACTAATTTAGTCAGTAAACTTACAAATATGTCTTCTGATTTCTTTTAACCTAAGGTATTCATTTAGGTGTAGTTGATGAGTTTGGATAGAAAAAGATCTTGTAGAATTAATTTTGAAAAAAAAATTTAGGCAAGCTGAAATTGGGAATTTATTGATTAGAAAGAATTTCAAAATGTCTTCGTTTTTTGTTACATTTTCAGTTGTAAACCAAATCCAAACATATGTTATTTTACTAAATATTGTAAAAGCGGTTTGTTTTTTTGAACCGGACTAAGTTATCTGGTATGACCGATTATTTCGCTAATTAGATACAAATAACCTCGCCATAGCATCAAGGAGTGACAAATCGTGCTTTAGCTTTTTAAGTTGATAATATCCAGTAGGTTTCTAGATTCTTTTACGTTACTAGTATAGGAGTTGTGGAGATTATTAAGTTTTTGATTGAGAACATGAACCAATTGATGCTAGACCATCACAATTGAAAACCTGGAAGCACTGGACGGCCGTTTCGTCCTATTGTGGGACTCCTCAGCAGTGCGCATCCACGATCCCGCGAGCGGGATTTACGTTAAACCATAAAAGACAAAGAATAATTGAAGACAGTAGGCAGTTATTTTGAAACTATAAATTATTTTGTTCTAATATTTTAGCACAATTTTCATCCGAAGACAGCTATAAATACAGAGACAGTGTTGTTACATGCGACGTCCGAAAGTTGATGCTCATACGTAGTCTTCTTGTACATGAACTCAACTAGCTACGCAGGTGAAAAGACTGAAAGTTGGGACTTTATAAACACATACACGCCTATTCTTTAGGAAACGGAGCCACCATTGGTGTGTGTCTTGTCCCTAGGAAATTTCAGCCATTTCTCGACTAACCACGTGAACTTATCGTTTGATTAATTTTTGACTGTCTCACCATATTACAACTTATCATCCAAAGTGTAGAATGTTGCTAGGATATTATGCAGTAACCAAATAATGATTAGATATAACGCTACTCAAAAAATTCTCCTATGTAGTTTTTTCTATTCTTGTCAATAATAACTATGGACTGGTCAATTAGTAATTGAAATTAAGCATTAGTGTTGATTATTTGAGAATAAATTAAGATAATATTCATCATTTTGCATAAAAGGAATTCATAATTGCAGATAAGTCCGGCTAATATCTTTCACTTTGGCTGAACCCTAAACCTAAAGCTACATACCTACTTTTTTGACTACTTGATTTCGAAGACGATTTTACTAGGTAAGTTAACCTATTTAAGACGAGTAAAAACTATTAAATCTTTTGATTGAAATCATGAACCGATTGATGTTAGACCACCTTTGGAAACCTGAAACCACTGAACATCAACCAATCTACGAAATTGCGTGACCAACTTCCATTTTACTGAGGTAGATACCTGTCTCTACCCGACATGGATTAGCTCTACTGGTCACGGCTTCTCACTAGAACTCCGAAAATTCCCTCACGAAGCTAGTCAATAGTGAGCACATGTTGATTACTACTATAGGGGTTGTGGAGACTATAAAGTTTTTGATTGAAATCATGTTCAATGCTTCCAGGTTTCCAAAGGTGGTCTAACACCAATCGGTTCATGATCTCAATCAAAAACTTAATAATCTCCACAACCCCTATACTACTATTAAATCTGTTTGTGAAGTTGTGAATAACCTGACGAAAAGTTTATAAAAATTCAAAAACCAAAAGTAACTAACTCAACTTCAAAATCACTCATTTTTATTGTTCACATTTCAAATCAGTGAACTAACTAATCTTAATTAAATTGAAAACACTTTTCATTAAAAGTGACCATAGAAATTATAAAAAAACTTCCTAATTAGGATTTGAATTAATCCTTTTAGCTTGAAGGTCAATTTAGAGCTTTGAAATTGTAGTTAACACAATAATAGAAAAGAATAAAAATACTTGATAAGCTCATAAGATTGAAAATCATAGTCATAGATAAAGGATTAAGTAATAAGTGATTATCCACTTATCGGTGAAAGCGAAAAGTAATCCCCGTAACATTATTGTGAATGAACTTTGGAAGATCATTAAAATTTAACTACTATAGTCTTACAGTCAGATTTTTAGTTGAATATCGTTCAACGTTTCAAACCCTGATGAAATTTTAATTGAATATGTAAATTATCTTTGTTTAAATCTACATAAGGTTATTTAATCATTTCAGTTCAATTTAAGGTAATACACAAAATTAAACTTTCATGAGATGACGTCTAAACAGTGTATTTTATCATATGAGTACATACATACGTTGTAGAGCATTCGAAACCCTAAGTTATAAGGATCTAGTCTTAACTATCAAATTATTTTAATCATACTCTTGTGTTATTACTGATCTCTTTCGATTGCTTTCACTATTAAATGTAATGCATTTTATGTGCCTACTGAGTCATCGAGATACCTCGTATCTTATTATTTTCCGTCTCCCTTATAAGCACTGCTCTTCACAGTCCTCTAGCACACAGGCTACATTCAAGTTAGAGGCGAAACCAGCAAAGGCTAAACATCACTTATATATATATATATATATATATATATATATATATATATATAAAGAGAGAGAGAGAGAGAGGGGGGAGGGAGGGAGAGAGAGAGAGCAGTGAGCAATAAAATAACTAGTGAAAGATAAATATGAATATTTTTGCTTATCCTAATATTTATGATGATAGATTTATTCATAATTTATAAAATTGTATTATTTTCAAGTGTCTGAGTATGTTACAAATATGATTTACTTATACTTAGACCATTTTATATCATTCTACCATAATGCACCAATACACAAGAAAATGGTATTACCAACAAAGACTGAATTGTATTCATTGAAGTTTATGTTGTTGTGCGTGTATGCATATGCGTGTTTAATGTGAAAAAGGAGAATATGTACAATTTGAAGTGTTTATGTTCATATACTTACGGACAATTACTGTGAATATTCCATGGCACTAAAAAAGTCCAGTCATTAGAATACAAAGAAATATTGTTAATATTTTATGAACTCATTCATAGCGAACTGAATATATATACATTGTGCCAAATTTAAGGAACAATTAAATTAATTATTTTTATGTATTACCATCAGTCTCAATAACTGTAAATCTCATGCACTCAAAGAAGCCCTTACAAAAGTATGGTTTTAATAAGATTAACATAGACCTCACTGACGAGTGAGTCTAGACGAAATTATTCTTCTGAATGGGCTTTTCAGAGCACCAACTTAGATTCGATGATTTCTACAGATTTCTTTCAACAACTTAGCATCAAACTTGATACTTACTGTGAATGTTCATTTACTTTGAAAGTATTAAGACTTCATGTCATTTTGCAACAATTGTTATACCAATCACATTTTCTATTTTACTGAAGATGGAATGAAATTTAAGTAATATTTTACACTTTACTTTCAAGAGTGAAATAAGTGTGTTTCATTCAAAATTAGAACTATAAAAATATATATAATCCGTAAATATAACTACAATTACATATTTTTCATGAACAGTTTACATATACAAAAGCACGGAAAAAACTAGAAAACAGTCACTACAATAAACTGAGATTAGGAAGAGGACAAAACTAATAGTATAAGGTAACGAATCAATGGGACTTTATAACATACAATCTATTACGGACACCAATTTAGGATCAAGTCAAACGTATATGAGACATAGTGAAGAATCCAGTACCATATGACACCAAATCGGAGTACATTCAACACCAAAGCATTGTATGCGACAGTTAGTACTTATAAATTTGTATTTTGATTTAAATTCATGGTCCCGTATTATCACGTTATACTCCCTAGAATTAGTACCTTATCAATGTAAAAAAGGGATTACTCCCTTAAGGTTTTGCGATGACTAATAAGCTAGAATCTGGTAGAAAACTTTTTTTCTGTCAGTCGATTCTTAATAAAGTGCTTCTTTCAATCAATACTACCAGTGATTTTTGTCTTTCGACACATCTAAGCTCGAATCATTTGATTTTCCGATTGTTACATAGGGAATACTTCACAATCAAGTTACTAACAAGCTCCTGGACATAAATGTATGTGACATTTAATAATAAACATGAGTGAAAAGTCCCAAACTACGAAGAAATGACTGTCTATTATCCATTATTAGTTTGTTACAAAAATTATTCTTTTCAATACTGTGTATTGAACTAGAGTATCCCTAATTATGGCCTAACTAAAAAAAGGATTAGCCCTAAAAACGTATAATATAAAAAGATTTTTGTTTCACAAAAGTAAATAAACCTAACTCCAGAATATTAAGTTGTTACATATGTATTCCTTTATTATGAACACGTGTTAAACAGTAGGATATTTAAACAGATGCTAATGCAAGAACACTTTGATGTTAGGTTAATTAGACTTCAGTTTAATGCCCAACTGATGCTGTACTTCCATGTGTGTAATTACATATACATTCATGGTCACAAAACTCTATTTAATGTATATTAATTGAAATTAAAGCAGCCAGTGAATTATTCATAAGGATTTCGTGTGTTCAATAAAGACTGATAAAAAGTATGTTATAAAAGACTAATAAACTAAAAGAAAATCTCAACTTCTAAGTTGAAGTTAAACATTAACACTGTTGTTATTCGAAATTATCAAATCAAACCTTGGTAATGACACCTATTAACACTGTTGGATGCCAGCCAGCTCTGTGATCTAGTGGTTAAGCGCTAGCGTGCTAGACTGATAGGTCTTGGGTTCGAATCTCGCGAGGCGAAGTCGTAGATGCACACTGCTGAGAAATCCATCAATAGAAAATGGCCATTCATTGCTTCCAGGTTTTCCATGGTGGTCTAGCTTCAATTGACTTATGATCTCAACTATTGAAATTATAGGTTATAATAAAAAGTACGTAATAAAACTATGTTGCCTAAAATTCATTTAGTCGTGTGCAACAGTTAGAAAATCAATGTAAAGAAAATTATATATATTAATGTTATTAATTTACTTCCATACGCCTGTTGCCCCTCATAGAGAAGCCTAAGCCACTCACCAGCATTCTCCATCCAACACTGTCCCAAGCAATCCTTCCCAGTTCTTTCCGGTTGCTATTCTTCCTTTTCATATCTACTTCTATTTCCCAACACAGTATGTTCTTTGGCCTTCCACTTTTCCATTTCCCTTCAGGATTCCATGTTAATGCTTGTTTCGTGATGCAGTTTGATGATTTGCATAATTTATATCCTATCCATTTCCATCGTGTTTTTCTGATTTCTTCTTCATCTAGATGCTGGTTTGTTGTCTCCGACAGAAGGCTGTTTCTGATGGTAACCAGCCAACGGATATTGAGTACCTTACCCAGATGATTGTTTATCAGTACTTGTACGTTTTTGATGATTGTTGTGATAGTTCTATTATTGTAGGTATTCCTTAGTGGTAAGTAACAATCAAGATGAAACCAAAGTTCAGTTATTCTCAAGAATTTCTTTCAACTTAAATAAAAGTTATATTCTACTGTAATTATTTTACTATAGCCGTTTGTCTATTGTTTTGTAAGTTATGAATATGGTAATTTCTGAAATGATTCAATTGCTTTTAAAATTTTACGTTTTCATGGAATTATATTTTATTGAGACCAAAAACCAATCTAAATTATACAACTGATGAAAATATGGAAACACTAGACGGTTGTTACGTTCATATTATTCAACTTATCAGCACTGTGTAACCAAAACTTCACAGTGATAATTATTTGCTTACTAGTCACTGACTTCACAAGAAAAATAACATAATTCTAATGAGATATCACGATCAATGGAGTTCAAATGTGTCAATTCTGAGGAAGGTACTTACCGAAGACATTACTAAATAGTTGCATTACATAGTGAATTTATTGAAGTTAGACTTACACATCACTAAATTCCAGTTCATTGACTCAAAGTTAAACCATTTGCGCTTGTGATTGAAAATCTTGAGTTCATTCATGCTCCCAGAGTTTTTGTAACCTCACTGATGAAAACTTCATTAAATCAACGTTTTTAATTACTGTCTTATTTTAGTTGATTCATGATCTAAATAAAATTTTGATCATTTCGAAAAATTCCCATAATAAAATTCATGCTCTATTTGTTTTGTTTTTTTGATTACTTCTATCCTGCGTTTTTCTTTTCAAAAACTTCAACTGAAGAAAATGTAGCCATTCGATCATTTAGTAACTTTGCATTGATAAAAAAAACCCTATATATAGAAATTGTCTATACAAAAGAGACATTTTTCAATCTCTGATCTGACTAAAAAATTTAACTAATAATTTATTCTTTCAGCCTATTTTACAAATCATCTTCTTTTTTTGTGTCAATTTATTAGTTAATTGATACATTTCAATAAGTAGTACGTCATATATAAATATAAAAATTGTATTCTCAGAATGATAAACAATTAAAATGATCAAATGACATTTGAATAAACGTTTTCTTCGTTTCTTTCTTTTTTTTCTTTTTAACTATCTGACAAAAGATCTACATTTTACAATTGGCTACAACATAATATTGTTCTAATGACTTACAAATATGATATCTATCTATCTATCTACCTATCTATCTATCTATCTATCTATCTATCTATCTATCTATCTATATATATATATATATATATATATATATATATATATATATATATATATATATATATATATATATATATAGGGAGAGAGAGAGAGAGTCTAAGATACTAATGAAAGTGTTTTGCAAAGGGTAATCTACAGTTTATCAGTTATTCATTTATCATTTGATTAATCGATATTTTTGTTTGTTTTTTTCACTTCTCACAAATGTGACCATTTTTCTTTATATGTGGAATATAGTGATATAAGATCATTTTGTTGTTGAAGTTTCATGTGACAAAATCATTTGTTATCTCTTTTTTTTATTAAAGAAATTAATGTTTCCTCTTTTTTTATCGAATTGTTGAAGATGAAATGAAATTGTATTTGTCTCTTGAATAAAATAAAAAAATTAATTGTATCCTTTTCTTCGAAAAAATTATTTAAATTATTGATTGATTTATTTTTTTTTTCTTAGTGGAATATACAGTACTGAATAAATAAAACTAATCGATTTGTAATAAATTAATGAGTAAGAAAATTAGATTTTCTAATGTTTCGTAAGTCAATTTAATCTACTTCTTCAAAAAATAAATCAATTAATCAAAATTAACCCAGGTTTAAATTGTACAAAGGAACAAAGCAGGAATATTAGATGCGATTAAACAAAAACAAGTCTGATCAAGTTAAGTGAGAAGCAGTGACTAGTGGAGTTCAACCGGGTCAGTTATGAGATTGTAACGCACTAATGACAACGATGAATGTGTCGCTCAATTTTGTGGATTAGTTGAAGTAAGACATTAACACCGTTGGATGACGGCTCAGTAGTTTAGTTGGTTAAGCACCTGGAGCGAGACTGATAGATCCTGTGTCCGAACCTCGCGAGGTGCAGGATCGTGGATGTGCACTGCTGAGGAGTCCTATATTAGAACGAAACGGCCTTCCAGTACTTCCAGGCTTTTCATGGTGGTCTAGGTTCAATTGACTCATGATCTCAACTGTTGAAATTACTACAATCTCCACACAACTCCTGATATTAAATGTATCATACAAATATATTATTTTTGTTTAGAACAATCTATCCAATGCTCATCCTAAGTGATGATATTTACAGTGTCATATAAGTTAATAAATGAAAATGAAATCTTAATAATCAATATATATTTCGCTTCAATAAACATAAATATTTGAGCAAAAATGGTGAGACATTTTTTAAGTAACAGGTTTTATGGAGATTTATATAGAATTAGATTAGTTTTCACGAATAACCCATGATCAAACAAATATTTTCTTCTGGTTTTCGAATTTTTAGCCATCTGTGTTTATGATATCATAAGTAGTTCAATTTGAAAACTTCATGTTTGGAATTAGTAATTAATTTACATTCATGCCAACTTAAGCTTGAAGAATAACGAAAACATGCAATGATATATAAATATTAGGCTTCGCCAATCAGACATATCATACGCTTATACTTAAATCCAAGCTCAAAGCCAAATTAGAGTTGTATCCTGTTGGTTAAAATTTGTTTCAGTAGTCCAAGAGGCATATAAATATATATATATATATATATATATATATATATATATATATATATATATATATATATATATGAATATTCGTTGAGTATATTCCGCATCAAATACAATTCATTTTATGTCTTTAATAGATTACTGTTTAGCTGTTTAGAAAATAATCTCAAAAACAGAACAGTTCATCTAATATGAACAAGGATTAACATTAAGTACGTTGGGCGTTCATGAGTTCTGAATGTACCAACACAATTGTTATGTTGTAAAATTATTTCACTTGATCGATATAAGAAATTAAGGATAGAGAATTGAAAAAACAAATTCATTCAGATGAAATTGAATTCATTCTTTTTTCTGTGAATAGAGAAAGAATTTCAGTATAATAACGGAGACAAATATTATCTAGAGAAACATTTTACAGCTAAAATCTTTTACAACAAGTCTGGTTGAGATGGATAGTGGCTAGCAGTGGAATCCAGGACGCGCGTTTCGTCTTGTTTGGGACTCGTTAGCTGGATGTACCTGCATATCAGAGTTGATGTTCACTCTGGGACTCGAACCCAGTACCGTTCGCTTCAAACGCCATCGCGTTATCCACTTAAGGCAATATCGAGGCATACGCACAGTATGCACATATGCCAATAAGAGACTAATCAACTTCAGTCCTAAAACATCAATGGGAAGATTCAAATAAAACAATATCAAGTGAATTAAGTCTGGTTGAGTTGAATAATGTTTCTTAATTTTGATTGAATTTTCTTTAATTAACTTAAATTAGTCGTACAAATATAACTATATCTTATAATTGACGGTAATAATGCAAAAATGAGTAAGCATTAGAATAAAAACACTCTTTCTAGTGACATTATACTTTCGAGAGTACGAGGTTTCAATTAGAATCTATATTGATTTTTTTCCTTATTTAAAGAAAGAAATGAGCTATGATATCAGATAGATAGCCTTATGGTGTGTGGTTTGATTCCCTGTTGTTAGTCTTGACTCCTTAATTATCTGAAATCACTTTTCGTTTAAATGTTCAACTGGTCGATTCTATTATTACGTAATTTGTATAAAGTTTTATTTATAAGCTAATAAACGTCAAATAGTGGGTTGCCGATCCAGCATCTTAAGACTATTTGCAGTTATTAATACCTTATCGAATCAAAAATTGTACAAAACGTTTTGCTAAACGCTTGATGTTAATCTGGATTATTAAAACGAATTTAAGCCATAATTTTTGGTAAACCATAATATGATACTGATAATTAAATGAGTGGTCTGTTCTCTCAGTTTTTCTTATATTCTTTCTAAGGCACAGTCGTTGTTCATTTTCAAACAAACTATGAATTAATATTATAGCCCAGAAAATTCTTCAACGTTTCGGTAATAGAATATTCATTTTAGAAGACACTTCACCAAAGTCTTTTCTTCGTGCACCATGGTAATAAAAGAAATATTCTTGCTTAGACTAGACGAAGTTCTAAAACATTTCAAAATAATTAGATTATCAGTATACGGGGGTTTGGAGAAATGTTCAGTCTCATAGTTATCACCATAAACTAATCCTAGACAAACAACCTCTGAAATCTAAGAAACACTGTAAAGTTGTCTCCATCTAATACGAAACTTCTAAGCTGTGTTCATTCTCGACCCCATTATTGTAGTCAAACACAGAATAATAAATGTCGAGTTTGAACGCTTAACCCCTATACCATAGGGCCGGAACCCGATAGTTCATCTGTCTTACTTCAATCAATTTTCGATGCCACATAACCATAGTCTAATCCTGTCGGATAGTGACTACTTCTCATCAGAACTCCAGAATTAATTCTTAAAGTTATTCATTAGTTAGCACATAATTACTAGATACCAGACAGGTCCACGAATATTTTCGAATCTCATAGATATAATCACAGAATTATCTTAGATAAACAGCTGTTGAAACCTACAAAGCAATGAATAGTTCTAGTATAAAGTTCAATCATGATCAATGTGAAGTATTTATCTATTAAATATGTTGGAAAATGGTCGCGCGAATTGACTGGAGTTAAACATAAAATTGATTGAATATCAACTCAGGTGTTTTTATAGGTTAAGCGTTCACATTCGAAACTTAAGTTCCTGTGTTTGATCTTTGGGGTACGGTCATGAAGATACACTTTTTAGAAATTCCATACTTGGAAGAAACAACTTTCTAGTACTTCTTGATTTTAAGTTATTTAACTAAGAATGATTTATGATTATAATAATGTTATTAATTATTTCAATAAAAATATTCATTTTAATCCTTTTCCTGAGCAACTAATTAAAGTTTATCAGAATGTGTTTTGTGGAGATTTTTAGAAATTTTCACAGACTGAAATCATGAGTCTGTTGTGAGATAGGAACTCACTGAAGACAATGGTGTACGGTAGCGCAACTTCGTGGATTGGTTGAAATTAGACATTAACACCGTTGGGTGCCGGCTCAGTGGTCTAATGGTTAAATGCTCGCGCGCGAAGTCAGTAGGTCCTGGGTTCGAGCCCCGGGTGGTGCGGGATCGTGGATGCGCACTGCTGAGGAGTCCCATACTAGGACGAAACGGCCGTCCAGTGTTCTCAGGTTTTTAATTAAAGTTTGATAGTGATTTATAACAACTCATTGTTATACTATATTTTATTATAAAGAAATAAACATGAGTTCAACAAATGTTCGAAGATTAAATAAGTCATATTAACACAGCAAATAAATGGCCAAGTAAGTTGATTGACTGAAAGCACACATAAATATTTTTATAAGAATTTATCTCTAAATTGACAATCATAGATGTTCACAAAGATTTTGATTCCATTTCTAAAACACCCAAGATTTTGTATTAAGCTTTTGATTAGTAAGCTAATCTATGCAGGTACTCATCAATTTTTCGTTCAATATCGTATAAGTCATCAAGAAATTTTGATACCAGTTCATGACAAATTAAATAAATGGTATTAAGTGAGAAATTTTTGGAGATCGTAGATCGACGTATGCTAATCTGTCCAAGTATTCGTGAGATATCAACGTGCCTATTTATTACGTTATCTTCATTATAGCGACCAGTCAATAAATCTAATTTGAAATGATGAAAACACAATTTATTTTTATAACATATCTCAAATAAAAATTCACACCAGGATAGTTCTGACAAAATAGACCCTTTCATTGAACCTAAATAATGGCTATGCACAGAACTATTCAGTAGATAAATGATAGACAGTTTTAATTTTTCAAATTTTATGCAAAATTCCTGAAATTATTTCCTTTACATATTGATTAATTCCATTTGTATAGTGTAATTTAATTAATTAATTAATTGGCGACACAAACCAATCAGATATAAGAGAACATATATCGAATTTTGACGCAAAATTCATCCACTTACTTGGTTAAATACCATTTCGACATTATAGCTGATATCCATTCATGATGAAAGCCCTATATTTATTTCCTAACCATAATTATAAGTTGAATTCCTGACATAGATTTATAACCCTTATTTGATTCTAGTTACTAGGTGAACACTCCCAGGATCAGTCTAGCATCGCTCAAAATTCATCTATAAATTATAATTTCATCGATTAATGAATTTAACCAACAATGTGTTTTGTTATATAATAAATTATTATCAAGTAATGAAAATAATTATAAACTGATAAACAAATAAATAGGAAGAATATATATTTGTAAAATCTCAGTAAATAAATTTTAAGTAAATCCAACATTTCGCCTGACAATCTAATCTAAGCTAAACAAATAGTTTATATGATTATTTAATTCATTAAAAGTACACAATGATCATCATTCATTTATATTGATTATTATTATTGTTTTTAGTTCATTAATTTCTATTAAAAAATAAGGTTACATCATTGACAGATCTAATAAAGTAATATCATCAAATCAATAACTATTAATAGAACCAAAGATCTTCTTAACATTTCCACTGAAGGAAAATTAATGTTAAAAGTTCATTGTTTAATAAAATAATTAAAGATTTCTAATATCTAGAATATGAGAATTTATTCATTTATTCATTCAAATAGGACGCCATTCTATTTATCATTCATAAAAATAAATAAGTTTTGTTTAGAAACATCATTATTTTACTGGAATCGAAAAAAAAAACACACATCTCAGTTCATTTATGGATCAAAGAAGAAAAGAAAAAGAAAATAAATGTAAAATACAAAGTGTGTGTGTGTTGTTTTTGGCACCTCAAAAGAAAAATAGAAAGAAGCAGAACTACATTCTGTATTACAGTAATTGAATTACATTGAATATAAGTTAATTATACACTTGTTTCTAATTTACATACATTAATGAATTAATTATGTTATTTGTATATATGAAATAATAATCAATTAATTACAGGATAAATGTAATAAATGATATAACTGTAGGTAAATGTAATCTGGAAGGAAATGGTTAAAAAATGAATTTTTTTTTCCATATCTGACTTGAAACAGTCACACACACACACGAAAAAACAGATTTTTGGTAGGATTAACAATCTTAAATTTTAAACTACTACTCTGATGAAATAACATCTACAATCCTGTAATATACATTGACAGTTATATATGGTAACTGAAACCCCCTTTATACATTCAAAAACAATTTGTCCTTATCCTTAACCTACCCTGATTTATTATCCAGAGTGGTGATCACATTGTTTTGTGTACTTTATTATTATTATTATCATTTCTTACCTTTAACCTGTTTAGTTGACTTTAGAATTTTCATATAAAAATGTATTAACAAGTATATATGTGGTCAGATTGCGCAAATATATCATATAATTCTGATGAACTTCATCTAGTCATTGTGTGATGCGTGCTACTTATATTGATGTAAGTAGTATATAACGCGAGCTAAAGAACGTAATGTCTGGCAGCAGAAGATGGGGGAAGATCAAGGAAAGAAGAGCGAGAACACAATGCACTTTGTAAGAAACCGCATGAACAATGAAATCTGAGACAATAGATTGATGTTGGCAACAGGAACAGTCCGGTTTGATATGACGGATTGATATTTGGCAAATTAACGATTTACTATATGGTTTTTCTATTTTACCAAGTAACTCTGTAATTTTGTGTTGAACGCATTCGGTTGTCCCCACCCGTGTTCTGTTCACTACAATTGTATTATCAAAAAATACATTTTTATTAGTTAATTCTGAATGAAGCTAAAATGACATTGAGAATGTCCAACTACATATCACGGCTAAATGAGGGTTATTAACCCGTTTGAGGAATTGGGATTAACATTTACAGTTGATGTTTAAGCTTAGGAACTAGAGTTAGAGTTCTCATCACGATCTGATATGAGATAAAATACCAAGACGCTATTAAACCAAAGGGTTCAATGAATCCAAGATCTGCTATTTTATATCGGATCGATTCGTCCATAAATTATAGTCCCGCTGGAACAGTGCGAACTTCATTGATGCTTTAAATAACTATAGTGACAATTATATAGTGATGACTAAACTTGCAGAAATTTTAAGCTATGGTGTATACAAACGATTTCAATTTGCTGATCAGTTTAGTCAGTTACTAATAATCACAATCAATATTTATTGATTTATTTTAACCAGCTTTCACATGAACAGTTCATTATTTTGGTACGCAATAGCTGGACCTCTCTAAATAAAATATTAACTAATGGATAATGCTAGTTGTAATTTTACTGAAATAAAGTTTTATTTCCTATTATATTTTTATTACGTTAACCACTAGCATGGATCAGTTGATTGATTGATACATTATACTTTACGACAAGACACAGAATGTTAGGAATGCTGTTTTTCTAATTCATCTCTAGATTGTCATCACTTAAGGAATAATGACCTGTGAACGAATATAAATTGTGGTAACACAATGGAAGTTTAGCTTCAGTTTAGCTTCTAAATATATAAATCAAAGGATATTTATATTATCACAAGTGACCTTTAGATTCTAGGAACCTTTAGAAAAAAGTCAAGATTAGTAGCTTTATGAGTTCCATCAAATAAATTAGATAAGCGCATAAGTATATCAACTTCTGTAATATACTATAGTTTAATAAAAAGAGTGGGCAGTCAACAGTAGTCATAGTATTTTTCCATTTTCTAGTTGTTCCTTGGATAATTGACATCAAAGGAAAAGTACTTTATAAAGATGTATTAGAGTAAATCACTACTGAATAGTTATTTTTGAATATCACCTTTCGAATCTGAAGTTTCCAATTTTTAATTTAATATTAATCAAATATATAGTTGAATGTTTATGAAAACTCAAATTAATAAATTGTCTTCCATAGGGGAACAATACTCGTACTCAAATATTTCTAAATTCAGTTTATTACATCTAAATCAAGTTTCAGTTACTGCTTATTTTCAACATTAGGAAAAATTTATGGTTAAAAAAAAGTATTGATTCTAACAAGTAAAAATCCTATAATTGAACTAATTCTTATCTCATTTGATAATTATTGATTTTTTCTATCTCATATTAATATTGATTATTGGATCAGAACAAAATGGTAAGGGAAAACAGTTTTTATTTTATTCGTGTACACTGTAAATGTATCTGACTATAAAGTTATTTCTATCTGTAAATGGGTCGTCAAATTTATGTCAAAATATTAATAATTTATTATGATTGGGTAGTATCATAATGATAGAATAGAGATTTAGTAGAATTAATGTAAGTTGTCAATATTTAGAACGAAGTTTCTGCAAACAAACTAAGGAATAAAGAATCTATTATATTTGAAACTGTTTTGGTCAGATATCTGTATATAAGCTCAAAAATAGTAGTTATTTTAATTAACAATTTGTAATTCTCTACACATTCATTTGGTGTTGTTTACGTGTATCTTCTCCCTGTTATTTAGGACTGCAGTTGATCAGTCTCTTGTAGGTATTGTGCATCCTAGGCGGATTGTCTCAATATAGCCTCAGGTCACAAGCTTTATAAGCAAAGATGGATAGTGGCTTGCATTGGAATCCAGGACGCGCATTTTGTCCTATTTGGGACTCGTCAGCTAGATGTACCTGCATCCCAGAATTCCGAAGTGAACATCATATCTACACACTGTTTATAGGTTTTTTAATAGGCATATTTATGTAACTCACTTCATCCTGTGTTTACCAGATTGGAATTCTTTGAGATAAAAATCAAACTGTAAATCTTAGAACACTTATTTGATTTTGTCTTACTCATAATGTGAATGTTTTCATCTCATGAAAGTTCAGCTGCGACTTAATTAACTCAATAGAGACGTATCTTTAAATGATACAAGATAAGGCACGTTTGAATTCAAGAGATTCATTATTCTACTCGATATTTCAAATAATACTTACAAATGAATTCCAACTCTCATGAAATCTGTGTTCCAGGATTCTTACCGAGAACTTTCAATTAACTAACACTGAATAATATACATAGGATTGCCTAGTCTAAAAACTTAGTTAACGTACTACAACCAAATCAATAAAGTTTGATCAGCATTATGGTATGGAAATATAACATTGTTTACTATTCCAAAATAAATTCGTATCCCTGAACTCATTTCATTTCGAAAATCTTGTCTTTCATGTATTACTTTAACATGTAGATACAAGATTCATTAAAAGAGGAAGCTTTGAAAATTTAATAAAATTCATTTATAAGTTTTAGTAGTTGCGTAATTTTTCCAGAATATGCACAGTTTTTTGATTAAATTTATTGATCCGAAAAATATTTCTAAATACACTATGTGTAATGTTTACCCGGAAAATGTCAAGTTCATTTTTTCCCATAATTCATCTTTTTTTTTGAGGTTAGTTAAATTCTTATGGCATTTGTTTTATCAAATGTATGCAGATAAACAATTGTAGATGATACACATAAGCATACAATTGTATGAAATATTCGGCTGAGATATCAGACTATAATTTATATTTGATCAGAGCCATAGAATTAAACCAAATTATTTATCTAGTGTGGTTTATTTGTACCTGACGAAACTATTTTAATCGTAGTAAAGACTACTGTATTGATTAGATTTGCTCAGTATAAACATGAAATGTAATGAAAAGTTCTACACTCGTTGAATCAATATTATAGTTTGCATCACCAAACCATCATATTTAATTAAATATTAAAAAATAAGATACCTGTTTCGTCCTAGGTTGGGAATCTTTACCAATGTTCACTCACAACTCTTTTGGCAATCGAACACAAGATCACTGAGTATCTCAGCGAATTCTTTAACTGTAGACCATTGAATCAATATATGAGGATTCACATATCCGATTATGATCAATTCGTAACACTATGTATTAGTCTTCAGAGGATAACTTCTATAGTCAAGGTTAAGCTTTCGCCGAGGGGCCTGCCAGTCCTAGATTCGATGCCTGCCGGAGTTGCCGATATTCATCACTGAAGAATTTCACAGTAAGACAAAACGGCTAACTAGGGTTTTTTCGTCATTAATGATCATGACAAGCGAATTGGTCAATAGTGTTAGCAATGAAATACAGTAACCTCCCAAACCCTTTATAGTATTAATTAATACCATGTTTACAAGATGTTTTCATATTACGTTAAGGGAAATTTAGCCTATCATAGTCTTATTTTTATTAGTGAAACAAATTACAATTGTATAACACTATTTATATTGTTATTTTGGAAGTAGTAGAATGAAAGGTCAAAAATTTCCTGCTCAAAAACACAGCACATCGTTTAATGAGTTCCTGTCTTTAAAAGAAACACACTCAATAGGAAACTGGAAAACCATGTTCAAAAATGAAGAACACAATATATCATATCAAAAGACTTAGGAGATGAACCCTTACTAAGGAAATAATATTAGATGTTTTGCACTAACATATATGTTAACAGAATGCTCACTATTTAAAGAAATTTCACCTTCATTCTAATTAACTGTTATTTGATTGTGGATATTTCTGAAAGTTCTAATCTTTCATATTTCATAGGTTTGTGTTTTATTACGATTGTTAAGTTGATAAGAATGCCGATAATGATGTCTTTAGCACCATAAATAACAATATACGGAAACTTTCATATTATACTACAACAGGTTTGCAGATCAAGCTTACAAGTAAATTGATATAAGTTTTTTTTTTCAAACAGAAATATCATTAAATTACTTAATTGATTCATAGAGAACTGAAGCAAAAATAAATGAATACAGAGTAAATTCCTTCATATTAATCTTTCATTCTTAATAAATTCGCTTTTTAATCATAAAGCACTAGTTTCTATAAGAACTGAAGTCTGTGCTGATGATGTTGTTTAGAAGAATAATGAAAGCATCACGAGTAAACCATTCAACTCAGAAAACAAAACTCCACCTAAGACTTTTGGTCATTCTACAATCACTAGTAACCATATAAATACGGTTTGGTATCTGTAACTGAACATGTCTTGAAAGACTTATTTTGACATTTCGATTTTTTTTTGGTAATTTTAGAAACCAGTTAGAATATCATCACCAGGAGAATTAAGCCTACCAGGCTTATTGCATTTTGGTCACTTCCGTTTAAATTCAGTGTAAAGTTTGTTGTAACTAATATGCTAAATTATCATAGTGTTGAACGGTAAATACGTAGTAAAAATTTGTATTTATTCAATTCTCCTTATAGATTTATCACACTTATTCAGGTAATAATACACTAAATCATTCAATATATATCTTCTAGTCAACAGTTCACTTGATGAATATGGATAGGTCAAAATTTCATCTAAATTTACTATCATTATGGGCAAACAATTATACATTATAGTTTACTTGTTATTTAATATTTTATAGTACGTTTTATGATAAACAAAATACAGACATTTACATTCTATATAGTGATTAAAAATCGATACTTTAAACAGTATAGGTGACTCGACACTGCGGGCATTATATATTGAGATGAGATGGTGGTTGGAGGCAGTCGACAGGAAACCCTGGACCCGGGTTTCGTGCTACTTGGCACTCGTCAGCAAGGTGTACCTATAATCTTGAGGGAACTGGTGCTCCCTGGCGGATTCAATCTCGTGTCACCTAGCTTCACAGTCAGGGATGTTACCACTGAGCTATCCGAGCCTAGACCGACCTCCTGTAAGACTGAGATGTAATCACAATTGATTGATCACTGGGTGGCGATCATTTTCATGCGTGTCTAGTCCTTATCAGTGCAGATCGAATACTAACGTCTCTGACTGTGAAGCTAGGTGACACGAGATCGAATCCGCCAGGGAGCACCAGTTCCCTCAAGATTATAAGTACACCTTGCTGACGAGTGCCAAGTAGCACGAAACCCGGGTTCAGGGTTTCCTATCGACTGCCTACAACCACCATCTAAACTCCTAAGCAGTGCGTATCCACGATCAAGCCTTGCAATATTTGAACCTAGAATCTATCAGTCTTAAGTGGAAGCACTTAACCGTTAGACCATTGAGTTGGCATTCAATGGCGTTAATATCTAACTTCAACAATTACTGATATTCACCAAATCGACATATTGATTAGAATTATTCACAATGTTACAAATCAATTTTAGTTTAACACTTATTAGTTACAAAATTAAAAATGAATAATCATTTTTATTGGGAACAATAAATCAATTCTTTAATTGAATTGAAATTTTGTTTAGAAAAAGAAAATAATAATAAAACGAGATTTCCTAAAGTAATTTGTAATTCGCTAAAACGAATAAAAAGAAAAGAAAAGAAAACAATTTTTAAGTGACTTAGACAGCATTTTAAGAAAAAAATGAGTCCGGAGAGATGAAAAATCATTGAATGATGATTAGATGTGGTAGTGGAACAGAAACAACGTATGAATCGACACTATAAAACAGTGAAAAATTAACTTAATCATTAGTTTAATATTAATTATCGATGTGAATGCCATTTGTTTATGTCATATTTACACAAAAGAGATAAAAACGAAATTTATAGAATAAAATTAATTGATTATAATTGAAGATCTTTTTTTTATCAGCTAAAAATGATCCAAACTAAAGATTTAAAAAAAGTTAATAGAATTATTACTATCAATATAGTTTTATATAATTTGGTTAATGAAGCTGTGATTAGGATTTGTGATTGAGATCATGAACTGAATGATGTTAGACCACGATTGGAAACCTGGAAGCAATGGATGGACTCTTCAGAAGTGTGCAACTGCAAGCTCATTGGCGGAATTCGAACCCAGGGCCTTTAGTTCCGCGCACAAACGCTTAACATTCAGACCACCAAGTCGGCATACAACGGTGTTAATGTTTAAACTCAACCAATCCGCACACTGATGAGAAGTCTCACAATATAACAAAATGGTTTTCCAATGCTTCCAGGTTTTCAGTGATGGTCTAACATCAATAAGTTCGTGATCTCAATTAAGAATTTAATAATCTTCACAACCCTATACTGATAATTAATATTTGTAACTTAACAGATCAGGAAGAAGAAAAAATGAACTATGTTATCAAATATAGTAATTGAGATTGAAGATCACTTGTATGTTTAAAATGAAGACATTTAATAATATTAAGTGTAATACTGGATTGAAACTGTCCATAAACTTTAACTTATTACTACTCCTCAATTCTCCATTGATAAAATTTTCAGTCAACAATGTTGTGGTCTAGGTTTATGATTAGTAAACCAATCTTACTAACATCTTGACTCTGTAAGTGCAATTTAAATAGATGAGATAATGCTATAGTTTCAGTTTTGTTCAGTTTCTTCTACCTAATAAATTATATTTGGACTTTCAAAATTTCTCAGGATATTCCGAAAATTCCCCATGTATTCATTGTTTCATTAAAGATTTCACGGGTTTGTTCATTGTTAGAATTTAAAGATGTGTTTGTTTTTTTCATTGTCTGGGAAAATCAGATACAGATCTCCGAGTTCGAATGGAAGGTTCATTTTGATCAAGTTAGTTAATTCGTATGTTTAAAAATAAAATATGGCTTCTTTTTACTTTCAGATTTCGTTGTTTTTAACTCGAAATAAAACGATATATAGTTGAGTTTATAATCCTAATGTTGACTAAATCAATGTATAGTAACGTTTAGAATTGAATTCACGAGTCAATCTAAGCTAGACTACCATAGAAAAACTAGAAACACTGAACATTTGTTTGGTCCTAGTATGCGACTCTTCATATCCACGATCCTGAATGCGGGACTCAATCTCGGGACCTTCTGTTTCGATTTTGAATCGAAAGATTAGTAGAATAATATTTTAAACTTTAGAGTAAGTGCTATATATCAGTCTACATTTTCTAAAACCAAATTTGTTTTCTTTTGTAAGTTCTTTTCTTCATAGTACGAATCTTTATGATTACGATAAGAAATTGTTGCAAGTTAATATTTTCTTTACGAACAATGCAACACGTTATTATCAGCAGTTTATACCTGATATCATTTATACTGAATCCTGATTTACCAGCCAAATTATTTTCGTGCTGAATTAAGTATACACATCTATGTGAACTAACTTAAAATATTGTAATCATCAATATTCGTGTAACTCTTGTAAAAAAATTTTGAATGTGTACTGTAGGAGGGTTTTGAAGACTGCTGAATTTTATTATTTTAATTAGACAATTATAGAAAGCTAAGAAGTACTAGACAACTGTTTTGTTCTAGTTTAGGATTACAATATACTGAATATCCACAACCCCATCAACACAGATCCAACCAATAACCTTCATGCCTCGTGGTGGGAGATTAACCTCTAGAATATTGACCCGAGATATAATGGTTTACATAATCGCATTATTGCGCAAGCAAAGTCATTGAGGGAGTTCAACCACATCAACTATAATCAGTTACCGACCAATAATATTGGAATACATTTGCTTAATAACGTGAATTGATCAAAATTAAACATGTAAACCAATGGATGCTCCCTAAATGGTCTAGAGGTTTATCATGAGCCGCGGTACCCTAGATTTCTGGATTCACTTCTCGATGGAATTATTAATGTATACTACAGACAAGTTTCATGCTAGAACAAAGCAGTTGTACAGTGTCTCCTGGTTTCCAATAATTGTTTAACTAAGATTACTTCGTAATGCAATCTATTTATTTTGCATATATTTACACATCCAATCTAACGAACCATAAAATATTAGTAATCTACCTGACGATTATCAAAAATAAACATTCATTTTACTTATTTATTGGTAAATTCTAGGTTTTTGTTTATTGTTCACAATAGAACAGATGCTTTCTTTATTGTTGTTTATGGTGGTGTTGTTTATAGGAACTTATAATAAGCATACAATAGCTAAACATTTTTTTCTCAGTCAATAATTCAATTCTGTAATTGTTTATTTATTGTATTTGGAATATGTAAATTCAATAAATGAAAAATGAAAAGTAAACAAATAACTGAATAGATAAATCAAACAACTGTATAATAGAAAATACCAAAAACAAATTTTTATGAGTTAAGATCAAACACCACATTTTTTTCCCTTAGTGACAAAAAATATAGTCTCAGATTTAAATCTTATTTATGTCGATTCAATGTTTAATATTGAGTATTGACTGAATTTTCACAGATTTAAATAATGAGTCAGTTGAAGCTAGACCACCATTGAAAACCTGGAAGCAATGGATGGCCGTTTCGTCCTAGTGTGGGACTCCTCAGCAGTACGCATCCACGATCCCGCACCACGCGGGGCTCGAACCCAGGACCTACTGGCTTCGCGCGCGAGCACTTAACCATTAGACCACTGAGCCGGCATCCAACGGTACGCACTGCTCAGGAGTCCCATACTAGGACGAAACGGCCGTCCAGTGCTTCCAGGTTTTCAATGGTGGTCTAGCTTCAATTGACTCATGATTTAAATCTGTGAAAATTTCTAAAAATCTCCACAAACCCCTTCTGATCTTGATTGAAATGTCAAAATAAACAGAAATTTAGTTATAATTCAGAGTTTATATACCCGTGATGAATGATCATTTAAATTAGTAGGAAAAAAACTACATCGTTTGGTACTTCAATCAACTTACTTAATGGTTACATTTCTATACTATTTCGAAAAAATTTAAGACTTGTAATAGTATTTTTTATAGAAAACTCCTATGAAGTATACAGTATAATAACTTGCAAAAATTGATTATGCGAAGTAACACATGGTATATTTAGTGATAAACAATTTAAAAATTAGTAAATAAATGGTTCAAAATAGTGAACATCAACTCTGGCATGCAGGTAAATTCAGCTGACGAGTCCCAAATAGGACGAACTGCGCGTCCTGGATTCCACTGCTAGCCACTATCCATCGTTGCTTAAAAAGCTTGTGGCTTAAGGCTATATCAAAGCAATCTTCACAGGATGCACAATGCCAACATGAAACTGATCGATTGCAGTCCTAAGTAACAATGGGAAGTTACATGTAAAACAACACCAAGTGAAGATAACTTAATTGTTTAGATTTGATAAAACGCTTCTCTATCAATGAAAACAATAGCTATTAAGCCAGATAAACCGATATTTTATGGTAAGATATAAAAAAATGTTTGGATCCTAGCTTTAAAGTTGATTGTATTTTCAGATAATTATTAGTGATGGGATCCCTTGAAGTACATGTTATCTTATCTTAGATTTGTCATTTGTATATATATGCATGCAGATATTAGTGATTACACTGTCATTCAAAAAAACGTTATAAGTGCTTCGAAAGACAGAGGATTATCTACTGAATTACAGAAGTATAAAAGTGACCAACATGTTTAAGTAGCAAAATATTAATTATTATAACATCTCTAAATCAGTCACTAAGCCCGATATATCACAACAGCATAAGTTACATAAAGTTGAAGTCAGGGAATATATTATCAATAGTACTAGGTGATTTTCGCATTTCTTATTTGAATCAGTTCGTGGTATTGTGCAACTGTAAACTAATGCTAATGGTGCATCAATTTTTCCCAAAAATGAATAGTTTAAATAATCGCCTCAACAATTTCTAAATAGCCTTATAAATATGTAGTTGGTAGTGAAAATATCAAATCAATATTAAAACCATATACCTTTTATTTCATAAAAACTTTCCAATTGATGGGTTGTAATCAGTTGATCTGTACATATATGCATGAAACAATAAATCACTTAATCATGTTTAATCACTCAAAAATGTCAACAACTGTCTTTTTCATAGTTGAATTTATGAGTCGATCTAAGCTAGACCACCATGGAAAACATGGAAGCACTGAATGACTGTTTCGTCTTAGTATGAAACTCCTCGGTTAAATGCCATCTCAATGGTCTAGAAGTTAAACTTTCGCACACGAGGTCGAGGGTTCTTGATTCGAGTCCCGCGTGTGAGATCATGAATGTTCACTTTTAAGAAGTTCCATATTAGGACAAAACGGCCTTCTAATACTTTCAGGTTTTCTATACTGATCTAACTTTAATCGACTGATAAATTCAACCATTAAAATTTACTACAATCCCCATAAAACACCCCTTTCCAATAATAATTATCTTTTTTATAAAAGATAGAAAAAAAACATTTTTTCTACACATACATTTTATTCATTTTGTGTTGAAACTCCTTTATCAAATGAAGCTTGTAAACTTTCGAATTATACTTTCAGATATTTCATTAACTGGAATAATAGACAAATAGATATAGAAAATTGGGTATTTTATTGTTGAATATCTACTATTCATATATAATACATAAAATGAATAGTATTTTCTTTATGCATCAATGAATTGCTATTTAGTATTAAAATACAAACAAAGAAAAGTGTTTTATAGTTTGAATAAATTTACAAACTTTGGGTTATCAAAATGGGTTTTGTGGAGCTTTTTAGAGATTTCACTGAATGAAATCATGAGTCAATTGAAGCTAGAACACCATGGAAAAACTGGAAGCACTAGATGGCCGTTTCATCCTAGTATGGGACTCCTCAGCAGTGCGCATCCACGATCCCGCCCCTCGCGGGATTCGAACCCAGGACCTATCAGTCTCGCACCAGGCGCTTAACCAACTGCTGTGGAGTCCCATACTAGGACGAAACGGCCATCCAGTGCTTCCAGATTTTCCATGGTGTTCTAGCTTCAATTGACTCATGATTTCAACTAGTGAAAATTGTTGTAAAATTTTTTAAAATTTTTATAGAAGAGTATGGTAAGAAGGAAAACAGTTTTAGCTAAAGTATTATATTGTGTATTAGTTGATAGTAGAATAGTATGATGTTTTATATACTGAGGATAAAAATTGTGAACATGTTATTCATTATATAAGATGTTTGAGATGTATGATCATAAGTAATTAAAGTGTAATCCATTGAAAGTTATTTCATATGAAGTATGATTTGATCATATATATCGGTTAATATATCAGTTAATAAAATATTGGAAATAAAGAAATATAAGACAACTAATTCATCATCATACTTTATAGAGAATTAAAGATCAAATAAAAGAGTAAGTGGTAAATATTTAGGTCTAATCGGAAACGTTATATCATTGTATCACTATTTCTAGTGTTTTAAAAATTATAATAATTTTTCAACTGATTTTAGTTTTTGATCGAAACAAACTTCATGTAGAACAACAACCATATATCAAATTGGTAATACTGTTGTTTTATAGATACATACTAAAGGTTTGTAAATAGTGCCTCTCATGCTCAGGTACGGCCGAGGGTGAGGAGGGTGAGTTCTCCCTCTCGAAAAGTTCTCATATGGACAGGAGTATACTGCCACTACCAGAAAAGTCCTACTCATTGCCTTCTCACGACAGGGTGTTGTTTACTAAAAGTGAATGTCCGGCGCTTTAACCTGGTTGGTTGACATGTATGATCCATCTAGAGGAGTTTGAAAACCCTGATTCCAAACCAATGGTGCACATGGGCTCCGGTATCCTGTAGAAACAAATGGGGTGTGAACCACGGGACCGCATCTCCCTATTTCGCTCCACTGCCTTGTGAATCAGAAATTTGGGTCGAAGACTCCGAATGTGGCCTCCTAAGAACATCACCCGTGCAATAATATAGTCCATACACAATTCAAATGATTTGCATGGTGCATATGTATTCGGTGCCCTTTTGTACCAATATTTATGTGTTCAACTAAACAAATAAATTTGTAAATAATGGATTTCAATAATTTCAGAGTAAGACAGATATTATCGATGGTAGTATAATTTTACGAAATAAATCTAGTTGTACATGAGGTTAACTGCATTGCTGGTCCAAATATTTTGTATTTGCTGGACGATTTAAACATTTTACGTTCAATCTCATATGAGTTCATGTTTATCATTGTTACAAAATCTCAAATTCTTGACTTATTTTTAACACTTCTATTGACACTCACGTCAAGTAAAGATAGAATTATTTCATAGTCACTCAAAATGTACATTATCAATCCATCCGGTAATTTATGATACTAAGGGATTATACTATTTTCATATACCTTTGGATTCTTGTCTACTGTATTATTCAGTTAATATATTACTGTGCCATAAATTGGCCTACATTTTATGCGCTAATAAATTCGATTTTTGATGACTTGTCTATAAATTAACCTGAATGCCAAATTACTTGGGAATATTTAATATTAAACATGTAAGCAGGTAAATAAAACATGAAATGTCACTCATAGCATTCATTTCAGTCACTTGCTTTTTCAACATTTTAGAGTCTTAAAATAGAATGAAACCGTTATATCATCATTTCTAGTATTTATTGATTCTTTCATTGATTCCCCTCTGTGATAATAAATAACTTGAAAGTGAATAATTTCTGAGAGCTCTTTATATTATTAAGAGATGAAACTCTTATCATCACTTAATTAAATTAATCAGTCTAAGAATTCTGAAGTTACTGTCGTATCATTGTGACACATATAGTTAATATGAAATGTAATTTTACTGGTGTTAATAAAAAGTTAACTTTATATCGTACACCAGCTAATCAATTAATATCAGCTTAGAATAATTCTAAAAATCTAAGAAAAAAAACGCTAATTTTTTACATTTCACTATCTTTAAACTTTATATCCTCTTTGATTTAAGTGAGTACTTTACTCATTTGTGAAATAGAAATAGTTGAGATCATGAGCTAGTTGAAGCTAGACCACCATGGAAAACCTGGAAACACTAGAAGGCCGTTTCGTTCTATTGTGGGATTTCTCAGCAATGTGTATCCACGACCACATCTCGTGAGATTCGAATCCAGGAAGTATCAGTCTCGCGTGCTAGCGCTTGTCCACTAGACCACTGAGCCGGCATACAAAGATGTTAATGTCTAACTTCAACTATTGAAATTACTACAATATTTACAACAACCCCTTCTGAAATAGAAATAATTTGTTTTCTATAGATAACCGATAGAACTTCAAGTTGTTAGCTAATTTACTTAATAGTAGCCTATTCAAACATAAATACCATTATTGATGAAACTGTTATCAAGATTATTGAATGAAATGGTACAAATACTTAGTATTTCATGGATATTATTGACCCTATGAATATTGTCTAGCTAACTTGATTGATTAACTGAACTTAGAACTGCAACTATTGTTTATATTAGGAAGGACCCAGAATCCGATTTATATAATCCTTTATCTCATATTCATCAGTGAAACAAGCTATTGTTATCTATTCAGGAACGTCCTTTCAATGATTTGACTTAATAAAAATTTCTCATTGTCTTGATTATATACGTGAGAAGAAAGCAGTAAATAATGCATATAAGTAAAGATATTTCGCATACTCCTACAAAATACTTCTTCAACACTTACTAAGAACAGTTTAGATATTTAATAATGACCTTGAAAACGAAATAAAAACTTTTTAAAAATTATTTCAGATCGTCTTTTTTACGTAAAAAATGACTTATGATTTATAATTATGGGAAAATTTTTATTTAGCTTAACGATTGAATGATTTTCTAGTATTTTTTTCATTTATAAAGATTTATTTATTTCAAATAGGGAAAAAATAAACTTCCTAACACTTATGTTTTTGGGCTTTTACTCTAGGGCAACATACGTCAGCATATTTGGAAAGTTGATGCAGTTACTCACTGATGATATTCAATGTAGATTACGATATATTGAATTATGACTAAAGTTGAACTTCGACTGAAATAGTGAAATCCAGGACGACTGTTTGATTCTATACAGGACTTGTCAGCTGGATGAACATGAACCTCAAATTTAATGTTCACTCCGAAACTTGAATAGGTCGAACCACGCGTACTGAATTCCACTGCTAGTCAACATTCATTTCTGCTTAAAAATGATTGTGACGTGACAGCGATCTCTAAACAATTCTTATAGGACGCACATATGGTTAAAATGATTGATCGGTTTTGGTCCTAAACATCAATAAAAAGGTTCGAGCAATTTGACTCCAATAGTTCATCCGGATCTTATCCATTTTTATATCTGGGAATTACAAATACACTTCTAGAGATGGAAAGACTTATTTTTGGTGTTCATTAGTTAGTGATACAACTGAAATTCTTTTCACTCTGTATAAATTGGTAACTAGATTCGTTATTTGACTAAAAATCAGTTGTAGTGGAGCTAATGAATTTCTGTATACTCTCCTAGGATTCCTGAGATTTATGGTCTTACTATACTTTTGGCACCTTGATTTCATTTATTTATCCTTTGAGCTATCTGTACTGTATTATTCTTCATTGCTTTCTTCATTATCCGTTTGAGCTCTGTATTTTGCCTTTTTATTTTTCTATTATTATTCTGTTGTGAAATTCAATAACTTGAGCCAATGAATTTCTGTGCCACTTTTTTTGTATGACTGACTGTGTGCGTTTATTGAATACAAAAATAACTTTTGATCATAATGAAGGCAATATTTAATAAGTATAACGCGAGAAAAGGTAGGAACATTTTGTTTGCTTTTATTATTAGTATAACTTACTGAGATGTTATTTCCAACGAGAAATGGTACTGTGTTTCTATCTATTCTTTCAAGTCAAGTGTTAACTCGAAGAGTATTAAGTAAAAATGGGGATTTCAACTTATTAATCTCTTTAAACACAGTTTTTCAAACTGATAACTTCTATCAACTAATATAACATATACACATTTGTCATTTACAATTACCAATTTGCATGAAATGACTAAACAATTGTAATATCGGACTTATCAATAAATCTGTTACTCATAGTTTATAAATCATCCTGTTTTGAACTCGCGTTACTGATATACAAAATTATTAGATATGCATTATAATAAATATTTCCTTGAAAAACCTTGGACCAGATTGCCAGGCAAAACATTGGATTTACTTCGAATCAATTTGCTGAGAGATTTTACAAATACATTCTTCCTTTTTAATGTTTCACATCAACTCGGCGCCTAAATACTATGAAACTATTCGATCAAATTTGGACGAAAATTCTTATATATCAGGCTGCTGTTTTACATAAACGAAATATTATTTATCATATGAATTATGATATTTGTAGTGGACAAAGCGAATTCGAAATGAAATATTACAATAGAAATAATTTTAATCAGTAGTAAATAATAATAGAAACATTACATTATGATTAACCTGTGTGAAAGTTACGTAGATGTTAGAATCAGTGAGGTGTCAGATAATTGTAAATAAATGAGAGATTTAATAAAACAGTGATAAAGTTTGTAAGTTAATGACTAAATAATGGAAGCGTTGATGAGTACAACAAACTAACGGCGAGAACGAACTGATCACGTATAAGATAACAGCTCTCAAATTTTGGCGCAAAAATCACTCGGACATTTGATTAAATAGAGTTCTGGCATTATAACTGATATCAGTTCATCATGAAAACCATAAATTTAATTCCTAACTTTAACCATCAACTGTAAATCGAAATTCTAATTTCTCTCACAGGTTTATAACCCTCATTTGATTCTAATTATTATGTGGACACTCTCAAAGTCACTTTAGCATCTGTCAAAGTTCGCCCATAAATTACAGTCTTACCAAATAAATCAACACGTTGTTAGTCATTACATATTCTATGTAGAATATTGTGTCCGAAAATGTTATCAAAATGTTACTATTAACAGCATCATTTGATCAGGACAATTCACTTCGAGTTTTGCTTGTAAAATTAGACAATCATTCTTCATAGTCAAATAATTCCATTATATTTCAACGTCTTTATTTTTTACCATACGTTCAAGGCCAGATTATTGGCTAAAACACTTCAAGGAATAAGTAATTAATCTTTCAATTCCGAAACATTAAAAGTATTTATTATTCAGATTACTTTATACTAATGAGATATCATGAATAAACACAACATTTGTGTACGCTGAGTATAAAACTTTTAAAAAACTTGATATGGGAAATTTTAGTTCGAGTTTCTATTACATAATGATGTCACAAATCAACATTTAAGAGGTTTTGCATCTTGTTCAAAAATTATAGCAATTCTACAATCAATTTCGATCGTTTTAAGCCATTTTATTAACTTAACAGACAATGTTATTCGAATAGTGACAATTCGTCTATTTCTTTGTACTATTATGATCACTATTTTGTCGGTATAAACGTGTACGCTTGATCATGTGACAGCCTACGCACATATCTCTCTAGCTAAAATGTTAATTGATAAAATATCGCTCGATGAATCATTTTCTTCCACATGTATGTATGCACGCGAATCCTATTATTAGCCTTTCCAGTGCCTAGCTGTACCTTATTCGGCTTGACTATAAATTTGCCTATATATTTGTTCACATACACATTCGCCTCTCTGCTTAAAACTCACTTAGTGTGTTTGTAGCCTTTTTACCTGTGCTATCCGTTAATAAACTGTGGTCGCCACTTCCCATCACTTTATGATTTCGAACATTGTTGGGATCTATATAATAACAGTTATCAAGGTGATTGATTAACAAAGCTAACGCACTGCAAAGTTATTGACCGTTTTCAGATTTCTAAGTTATATCCCTCAGGAAAAATCGTTAGGATTAGAAGAGGGTAACCGTCACTCCATAGTACAAACAGATTAAGATGTCAAATTAAAGGTTGAATGGTCGTTAGACTTCAGTTTTTTAATTAGTTTGATCGTTTTTGGTGTATTGAATACTATTTAGCTAACTGTTAGGAAGAAATAGCCATCCAGTATCTAATAGTTTCCCATAATATCCTGACGAATACCACGTTTAGATAAAATTATAGTTACGTCTAACATCTAAAATTCCCATCACCATTCTTGGTTAACTGGTGATATTTTTTGAACGTTTGAAAGTCATGTGTGTTACTGTCACGAGTAGAGACTATTTGCTGTCTGTACTAAGTTACAATAGATTATAAACAAGAAAATAAATATTTCAGTATTTGACTTTCTGCTATTTGATTCTTTTTCATTGGTAATGACGCTGTCAAAATTGCTATTTGACTTTTATGAAAATATGTAGTTTTACTGACTTGATAAAAAAGTGATTAATAAGTGTGGATAGTTGGTTTATTAATGCTATAATCCTTTCTTTATTGAATCACACTTAAAATGTTCATTTTAGCTTACCGAATATATAACCACGAATTCGTATAGTTGTTTAACGTTCTACTCTCAAATCTTCAAAGATAATAATGACTGTTAAGTACGTTTACTGATGACCACATAGTTGATATTTAATGAATATTGGCATGATGTATTGGCTTACCCTATCTCATGACATTTTGTTTATTCACATATATTGCTTAAATGTTAAAAGAATTCGCTTATCCCATAATAAAAACCATTTATTTCAAAACTATTTGGAACAGTTACTTCATAGTAGTGACTAATACTGTGGTATCCTTTATTTTTTCGATTTAATGCCAACGTGATATCTACATATGAACTAATAAAAACAAATGAGGTTATTTCGTTACGGCTTAAAACTACATCAAAAAACTACAAGTTTAGTAAGGCATATAATATTTCTATTTTAATTACCTGGACCTTTTGTTCAATTTCGAGAAGTTTGGCAAATTTGTCATTCAGTCATATATAATTCTTTGCTAAAATGCCATTGATACTCATTAGGTAATTCATTTTCTAGTCTATAACTAATAATGACGAAACCAACTACATACATGGATGTATTCAAACAGGTATTATCGGGAATGCTCTAATTTATTGTAAGAATGTACATGAATAATAAAAATTATTTAAAATAAATATTAATCATTATCTTTCATTAGTTCAGAATCAGTATGCACTAATGATAATAACTTTTAACTGAATGCTACTTATTACAATAATTGAAAGAATTTTGTTTTGAAACTATTGATCAAAATATACAATGCCTAAATATATTTTGTTTATAGTCATTCACATTAGCTTACTGTTGTCGCTCACATGCAGTAATCTGAATCAAATAACTTCTGTGTGAGGTCTCACTTTGGTACTAACAATGTTTAAACTTTTTAATAGTGTAATGTTTAATTTTATGCTAGATAACTTACCAATATTCGTAAATAGATTTAAAAAAAGATTCAGTACTACTATGGTGTATGCTGCTTATGTTGTCAGATGTATGTAATATGCAACACAAATTGAAAGTGGAATGCTTGTCAAAAGAAGATTGAAATGAGGAGAACAGAATGGAATGGGAATAAAAGCAGAATTGGATGAATCATGAAGGATGTAAAGGAAAACTAAAAGATATGCAAATGATGCGTTTGTTGTAAACAGTGGTAAATTTTAACCATCAGTTACGTAAAATATCTCATTAAAATTTAATTGTGATTGCTATGCTATACTCTCTTTTGTTTTATTTTGTTAGTTTATTTACTGACAATTCGTTTTCTATTCGTAATAACGTTCATCGTTTTATGCAGCCAATAAGACACTATTCAATGTTATTGTGTTGAACAATATACACTGTAAAAAAGTAAGGGTTGTGAAAGATCATGGACAGATTGGGGTTAAAAATTGACACCGTTGGATGCCAACTTGGCGATCTAGTAGTTAAGCTTTCATGCGCGGGAGTGAAGATCCGTGTTCGGGTCTTGATTGCGAAGTCATGGATGCGCACTGCTGAGGAGTCCCATAATAAGACAAAACAGCCGTTCAGTGCTTCCAAGTTTTCCATTGTGGTCTAATTTTGATTGACTCATGATCTCAACTAATAAAATAAACATTTATTAGAAAAAGGTTTTTGTAGAGATTGCAGTAATTTATTAGTTGATGAGCCTTTTTAAAATATAAGCTAAAAATAACAAACTATGGATTGAGTATGGATTATATTAGTAATGCTATTAGATGGTGGTAACGATATATTGTCTACTGATGAAATTTAGAATTCATTTCAGTAGTTGAGTTCATGAGTCGATTAAAGCTAGATCACTATAGAAAACCTGAAAGCACTGGGCATCTGTTTCGTCCTAGTACGGGACTTCTTAGCAGTGAACATCCAAGATCTTGCATGCGGGACTCGAACCTTGTACCTTCGGTTTCCCACGCGAAAGTTTAACCTCTAGACCATTCAACGGTATTAATGTCTCATGGTAGTTTAGCTTTAATTGACTCATAAACTCAACTATTGAAATGTAATCTAAATTTAATCAGTAAACAATATATCGTTACCACCATCTAATAGCATTACTAATATAATCCATACTCAATCCATAGTTTGCTATTTTTAGCTTATATTTCAAAAAGATTCATCAGTAATTAATACGTTTTCTGAATACATTTCATGTCTAATAAAACAGATACCGTTGTTTTCTTATGTGAGATAAATACCATCAATAGTTTACATTTGTAATAAATTATATCTCTATGTAATTCAATACATAGTTTCAACAAATCGAAAAATAATTTCAGGACTTATCAGTTTCACACATGAGCGTTTAACGTCTAGACTATCCAATGGTGTTAATGTCTAACTTCAACCAATCCACGAAATTAAGCCATCATACACATTAGAAAGAAATGGCCATCCAATGTTTACAGGTTTTTCATGATAGTCTAGTTTCAACTGACTCATAATCTCAACTATTATGATTATTATAATATCCACAAAAAATTACCTTTTGATATATATATATATAATACCTGAGTATTCATTTATTTGATTCTTGATTTCAGTAGACAAATATTCAACACTATGAAATGAACGGAATGATTTAATATAATCTAATCCTTTTTATTTAATCAGTTTGTGTAATTAATGAATTCTTTTCCTTTCGATTTGTTTTTGAAACATACAGTTGAATGTTTTGTTTCTAAGATGAAACATTAAAGCATTTAGTCAATAAAAAGTACCGACTACTAATTATGTATTTATTTATTTATTATTATTTAATTCTATGCTTCAACTTTATTATGATTTATATATTACAAGGGATGAGAACGGATTTGATCATCTTGATTGAATAAATATGCTTCATTATATGATCAAACAAATCATATGCTAATTACTTTTGTCAAACATATATGTATATATAAATTCACTTGGTGTTGTTGTACTTGTATCTTCCCATTGTTATTTAGGATTGCTATTGATCAATCTCATGTTGGCATTGTGCATCCTGCGCGGATTGTCTCGATATAGCCTTAAGTCACAAGCTTATTTATAAACATAAATATACGAAGATGTTTATTTGTTTAAGATTTACTGTTTAAGTGCTGTCTAATTAACCTGTAAACGTGTTATTATTAACCAAACAACCTTTCAGTAAAGTTCAGTGAAATTTATAAGGTATAACGATTGGAAAATATATGAGTGAATCAATAAATTATATATTAAACTATATGGTGTGGAATGATTACTTAACTAATTATTATGTGATGTGTTGATTAAGCTAATTTAAGCTATGTAGTTAAGGAATAATATAAACAAACTAACGTACAAATTGTACGTGAATACGAGCACAGTCATAGGAAAAAATGAGTGCTGATTTGTATGAGTGTTTACTTTTGATATAGTCGAAACTTCAAATCAGGATCAATAAAGGAGATACTTTGAGAGGTCAGAGTCTAAGTTATTATAGTTTTTGTTCTCATAGATATAATCGGTGACAAGTTAAGAGATTATTGTACAATGGAGCAAGAATTTAACATTCTAAAAAGTGACTGATATGAGAACCAAATAAGCTTAGTTAGAGAAAAATGGGACACAAATACAAACTGAAAAGTTTCATTGTGGTTCGATTGGTATCAGTTGACGGCAAAATATTCACTCTAATTCAATAGAAACCGAACAAATATTCTAGTAATGTCATATCTGATTGTATCTCATGTATAAAATAAGACACACAAAGGAATAGTAAGAACGCCAATATGTTTTAATGTATCCTTTAGAAATAGTGAATGCTTACCGATTACATCATCCAAATTTTTAATGGACATAAACCATGAGATAAATATCTTTCAGTCTATCACTATTTTTAACAAATAATGAATACCCTTTATTTTCCATTCTGAGGGCTTTATTTAGACTCGACGTTTCATTGGAATAGCTATAGTCATAAAGATAAGTTAACTATTCTTTCGTTACCTTAGCGATGACACACACATTCGAGCATATGAGTGCTTGAATTTTTTTCTCTCGATGTTAACAAATTAGTCTAAGCCTAAGGTTTTACTGTTACAGTATGGGTTTACAAAAATAACTTGTTGATTGTCAACAAACATTCGACTTTTCAACGCTCAAAAATGTTTCTACTTAACATGTATAAACTGATTTAATTCTGATTACGATTTGAAATTCTATTTTTAACAGTAAACGGTGCTTATACTTTCCCGTTGTTGGCCTTCATCAATGAATTTAATATATCTCAGCCCACAGATGATTTCATTCAATAGATCCTTATATTTTCTTATGATTCATAAGCCTATACTGCTTTAGATAACAGTGACAAGTAATCGACTGTGTAACCTATTAAATAACACTAAGAATTAATAAATCATAGATTTAAATCTTATTCTGAACAACTATATTGGATATATGCGTACATTCACCTAAGACTTAAAGTAGAAAATTCTATTTTTCTGAAGTTTTTATCATGCTTATTATTTAATTAAATTCTAATGGAATTCAAGTTTCCTTTGTAAAATATCTTAAGTTTACTTATAAATACTTTATCATAAGGGGATTTGGTGGAGATTTTAATAATTTAGTAGTTGAATTCATGAGCCAATTAAAGCTAGACCATTATGGAAAACCTGGAAGCACTGGACAGCTGTTTCATCCTAAGGTGGGACTCCTCAGCAGTGAGCATCTACGACCCCACCCATTGACATTCAAGTCCAAGACTTATCGGTCTCGCGCGCGAACATTGAACCTACAGACCATTGAGCTCGCATCAAACGGTGTTATTGTCTAACTTAAACCAATCAACCAAATCGCGCCACCGTCCATCATTGTCTTCAGCAAGTTCGTATCTCTCAATAAACGTGGTTGGACTCTACTGGTCATGGCTTGTCACTAGAGGAGTCCCATATTAGGACGAGACTGTCGTTCAGTGCCTTCAGATTTTCCATGACGGTCTAGCTCCAATTTACTTATGAATTTAACTATTAAATTATGGATTTTGTTAATTATAGTAGTTCACTATAATAATGATAAACTATTTGCATGAATCAAGATAATTTTATTTGAATTGCCAAGTTGATTTCTTCTTTCTTCATGTACATTTTAGTCATTTTGTAAATTATTGAAATTTTTTAGTAACCTCTTATGACCTTTATTTTTGTTTTTAATCAAGTCAACAATTAATGAACATTGAAATATTGTTTACTACCTGATATATTATGAATTTTCAATAAAATTCTAATGAAAATAACCATTTTATAATATAAATCATATTAAGGAAATGAACCTTAATAGAATGCAAAAATCGTTTGCATAAATATCATAGATACAACAATCAAAACAATCATTTCTTTCTCTCTCAAAAGTGTTGAGGAGATCCAGAATACTTATCGAAAGAAAGCCAAAAAGAGCTTTGAAAACATTTAAAAGCATTTTATTCAATCAACATTGACTAGTTTTGCCAAAAACATTTATAAAGTGTAAAGTCACATGTCGAGTTTCTAATTGGATGATTACCCATACTGTCAATATGTTTATTAGCATTCCATAATTTTCGAGAAACCCAAGGACATCTAAAATATTATAAAAACCTTAGATTTTCTGTACATGAATGAACGTTTAGAGTAAAGTGTTTCTTCCATATTTCTCACCATTTTTTCTCGTGTTCAAGTTTCTGTGTATACATAACCTGGGTGTTACTAGAGGAGCTTAGGAACCGAATGTAGCGTTCAATTAGAAGACTTATCAAAAGTTAATTAAATATGTGAATCATTTACATTTAAAAAAAATTGAAATATTTTTAGCATAATAGCATAGTGTACTTGAAACAATTCATAATCTAGTCAGGGTTTACAATTTCTTAAATAAATAGTACATGTTAATTTCATTAGAGTATCTAAACTGAAGGGGAAATTCATTGATGTAAAATCAGTAATTATTACTATCTATATCATTCAATTCTTTAAGTAATATGTACTTGAATTGATCAGTCATGTATTATATTTAGAATTAACACAACTATTAAGTAATCTTGATGAGCTGCTACAAAGAACAGGTAAATATTAGTAACACTTGTAGATCTCAGATTATTGATCATTGAACTTTGTGTAATAACCTAGTAGTTACGTCATAATGCCTGGTATTTTTCTTTATGTCTGCAAAGACAGTAGTTAAGATCTCATGTGAGTATCCTTGAAGATCACATAATGAAGTTAGCAAGTTTAAGTTAAAGAGAAAAATGAATTTAGATAATATAGCTGTATCTTTTATTTATTGTATTCTGTGAAATCTTATTAAGAGATAACTACAAATAATCCGTACATTAGTAAGGTTTGTGTTATTCCACTAATGAATATCTTCAGAGATATGTTCAATGTTCTTAATTAGTATCAGTCAAAATATGATCTACGTCACAGTGTCCTTATAGGAGTGTGTGTGAACTCCATCAGGAATGGTATAGAAAATATCTCTAAACAAATATTGGGTAAAAAGATTTGGAGATTTTGACTGATTTAGACGTTTGGAAGTAAAATTGTCCGAGTTAGTTTTCTCTGTGACTAATTCTTTGAACTGATTATATATATATGGTTCTAAACAGAACTCCATCAGTACAACTTCAACACGAGATAAAATAACTAATCTTACTTCAAACAAGTCTTTTATCTCAGGAATATACCTGAACTGATAGTTTAAATTGACATTATTTTTTATAACCATAAATCAAACGAAAATAGTCATAATGTACTTTTGAATTAAAATTCTTCAAATATAGTAATCTCAAAATGACTGGTTATGATCTCATGATTAGTTTACTAAATTACTATCTCCATTATAGGATATTTGTCTAAGACTTTGTAGTGATTTATTCTTCCGACGTTCAACACATGTATTGTACCAAAACATTTCTAACAACGTTCTGTGAATTTAGTAGGCGAGTGATGCATTACCAAGTATAATTCTCACTGAAGGTTTCATTTGAAGCTTTAATATTCACTTTGTTTGTAAATTCGGTTATTCTATAGTGATATATTTGGTAAGGATTTATGTATATAGCAATAAATAACTAAAATGAAATCTTCAAAGAAAATTATGCTTTTAGATGTGAAATTCATTCACTAAATGTCGGGAAAAACGTAAAATAATCCTAGATATTATATTTTTATTAAATATTGAATAAAAGATGATTACTATCATACCTGTTCTTTATTTGCCGAAGTTTGAATAAACTGTGTTTTACTCTTCTTTTTCATTATTTCGGATTATATCAGGCAAACATTAAAATATAAATATACAGAACTATACGTGTATACAAATTGAATCTGTTTATGGTCTCAATTATTTATATTGTTTTAATGTGTTTCAATATTAAATTTTTGATGAAAAAAAAATTCAAAGAGAAAAGAAATTGACATAAATTTGACAACCATTATGAAATAAGCTCAAATGTTTTGTTTCCTGTTCCCTATTTTAAAAGAAAATTAAGATCCAAAAAATCAATGATAATATGATGGAGGGTAGTTGTTAACTAAAGAAGTTAGCTGTTTTATTATTATTACTATTATTATTATTGCTATTTAAAAAAACACAATAATTTTGGTACCTATCGTCATTGAGATGACATTTAGTAAAGCTACAAACTAATCGAAATTGAGAATACGACGTTTATGCTATTTTGGGAAGATTCTAAAATCACGTATAATAAGCGGCAGAAATATATATATATATATATATATATATATATATACTTTTCAAAATGTTTAATATGACAGGGAAATTTTTCTCTTTTTGCTACAATAAATTAAAAAAATAAATGTTGAATATATCAACTGGTGAATTCTGTCTCTGTAGATCGAATATAATCAGCAGATCGATATTATCTCATAATTCTAAACTTAAATTAATAATGGTGAAGTAAACTTTAACCTGGTGATACTCGATTTTATGAATGAACTAAATTGTTATGTCCCGATAAGCATAACGAATGGCAACTTTTGGGATCCATTTATGGGCCAGTACCATGCGTATATATTTTTTCGTATAATTGTTAAATAAGTAAACTGTTCATATCCATGTCCCTGTTTTTGTGAGCTTTATTTTGACCTATGATCTATTATTATACGATTTACCATTCTTGCCCCCAAATGCCCTGGTACGGCCGAGAGTGGGGAGAGTCCGCTCTCCCTCTTGAAATACTCTCACACGGCCACGCGTATATAGCCTCTGCCAGGGAAGTCCTACTCACTGCCTTCTCGTGGCGGGGGTGTTGTTTACGAAAATGAGAGGACGAAAAGCGAATGTCCGGCGCTTTAACCGGATCACAAACCAATGGTGCACATGGGCTCCAGTATCCTGCGGGAACAAATGGCGTATGAACCAATTGTTGGTCACCGGCTTCCATGGGACTGCATCTCCTTACGATGCTCCACTGCCTTGTGGATCAGACCTTTGGGTCGAAGGCTCGGGGTGTGGCCCCCTAAGAAAACCACCTGCTTCGGTTTGGGCACCCGGGCAGTATCCCAGCCCTCACACATATCGAATGAGATTTGTGTGGCGCATATGTATTTGGTGCTTCTTTGTACCATTATCTATGTGTTGAAATAAATAAATAAATAAATTACCATTCTTACATAATGCCCTGTTTATTATTCACTACCTCCCACATTCATAGCCACATTTCGCCAAATCTTGTACAAATGTTGTTTCCTATTTTATGGTACGATGTGGTCTGTTTGATTGGTATATAAACCCCGTATGCTTGAAATAAATGATTCATATTTCAGTGGCTGAGATTGGTGTTCTGGGCACAACTGCCTGGGCTATGTAGGAAGCAGGACCAATAAATACTCTGGATTGCTCACATGGGTTTAAGGCGTCATTGATCCGATTGATAATTCACTGTTCTCTAATTGGTGGTATCATTACGCATAAATAATTAGGGCACACACGTCATAAGTTATAACATAAATGGATGGCACCTCCTTAATTTTAACTCGAAATTCATTCATTTATTTGATTAAAGAACATTATAATATAGCTGATGTCAAATTATGATGAAAATTCTAACATAACACACTAATCCTGATCTCTTTGTTAGATTGTCAATGTGTGGGATTAAATGTAAAACAAAGATAATTATTATTATAATTACTTATTGGTTTTATTGTACTGACGCTTGTGCGTGACAATACGAAAATCTCGTTATAAACTATAACATTAACTTTATTAATGAAGTCTTGTGTTATTTTGTCCCTCTTATAATTATTTTGAATAGTTCATGTATAAATAATAATCTAAAACGTTTAACTGTCATTCAGGTTACTTTTAATTTTTAATAGTTCAATAAATATACTGGATCTTAATCATTCACATTATCGGTAACCGATATGGTAACTTTCCTTATTGACAAGCATGAAAACGTTTTGAGCAGAAAAAGTAAAACCTACTTCTTTGCGAATGTTAAAATAAATATGTATCAACATTGAAAAGTGTATAAAAAGCACCTGCGATTAAAGTATCTAGGGAAGTACCTAGTGTAGTGATAATTATTCAACTAGTTAAGATGAATAATTATCGGAATAGTGAGTTGGACAGAACAGTTTCAGACCTGATAATCTACGTATTTATTCTTGTCGTGGTCCTTTTTTATATATCTATGTGATAATTCGAGAAGAAATAATCGTTCTAGGGTAATCGAATCGTACATTCAAGGTAGTTGGAATGCTTTTCGATACATTCAACATTGTATGTCTAATTATCAAATTAGAGCTGAATAAATCAACAACTATCATCTAGACGGATTAGACAAAAAATACTGATCCATCTAACTCGAACTGGGTTAACGAGAGATGACTTACAAAACAGACATATACTAACTGAATGGTTGAGCTTACTCCTTTGTATGTGGTATTGATTTGCCATCACTGAATGTGATGAAACTAATATAGTGAAAAGGAAAACAGTTGTGTTTTTTACTCACTGTGACGCTTGTTCAATATTACTTCTGTTTTTAATCCAATATATTGATTATTCAGTGTAATATTAGTTCGATTTTCAGTATAATATTTTACTTAGTATAACATTGATTTACTGCAATATGATGTTTAATCAAGTTATCATACGTGAACTATGTTGAGCATGAAATGCAATGTACGATTTTGTTACAATTTCATGTGTTACTTTTTTTCTAATTATTATTATTAAAATGGGTGCCCAATCAATACATAAATGAATGTATCTTCGACTAGGATCATCACGTTATTTTGAAGTCAGTAAATCTACATTTGTACCAGTCTTTTGTGTTCTTTCTTTGTGTCATGGGAATTGTCGTGGTTCCTCTTTGTCAACTATAAGTGCTAAGCGACGCGAATAAAGCATATGGTATTTCACATTTACGGGTATGATTAGTTTTAATTTTCCAACACTTACAAACCTGGGATCTTAAATTAGTCGTTTACAGTAAAACAAATTAAATTTTTGAAATACATATGTATTTTAATTACATTTTATAGTGTATATCACCTTAGCAAATTGTATAAGTTATAAACAGTCCTATTGTAGTGAGCAGAACACAGGTGGGGATAATCGAATTGTATTTAGCATAAAATTACAGAGTTACCCGGTGAAATAGAAAAACTATATAGTAAATCGTTAATTGGCCAAATATCAATCCATCATATCAATCCGGACTGTTCCTGTTGCCAACACCAATCCATTGTCTCAGATTTCATTGTTCATGCGTTTTTTAAAAATTGCATTGTGTTCCCGCTCTTCCTTCCTTGATCTTCTCCCATCTTCCGCTGCCAGACATTATGTTTTTAACTCGCGTCATATACTACTTACATTAATATAAGTAGCACGAACCACACTATCACTAAGCTAACAAACTATAAAATCAAATATGCATCAATTAATTCAGTTTTATTACATTTCACTATAATAGATCATGTGTATACACTTAATTCTATCTAAATAAACACATTAATGGATTATTTCCAATAGCGTTTAATGATCTATAGTGAATTCGATTTCTCATTAGGCATCATTAATTTTAGTTATTTGTATATTACCTATAATATGCTAATGACAATATCATGTAAATTATAATGTAATTGCAAATACAACATTTATTATAATAAGATCAAAGTGAATGTTTTAATTCAATATACAGTAATATAAGGCTTGTTTTAATACAAATTTTATCAGTATAACAAATAACCTGATCCATAATACTTTAGTAGTCTTTCATTTAAACTTTAATTCATTTTTCTAATTAAGCAATAAAATATATTGTACGTCATATTGAATATTGAATTTTATCATTCTAATACAAAATTTGTACTTTTCACAGATTTAATGAAAAGATCAACCATTTATCTGCTTCTTTAAGATTAAACTAAATAAAACTATTTCATCAGTTTATTAAATAATTAAAAAGGTTGATTCTATTTCGTTTGATAATGAAAATTGATCATATGAAGTCATTAGATTTTAAGTTGATTTACTTACTGAACTAAGATCAATTGATAAATAATTAATTAACAAAGAATCACTGTACAACTATCTAAAGATTATAAGCAAAGATGGATAGTGGACACTATCCATCTTTGCTTATAATACTTGTAAATTAAGGCAATATCGAGGCATACGCACAGTATACACATATGCCAATAAGAGACTGATCAATTTCAGACCTAAAACATCAATGGGAAGATTCAAGTGAAAACAATATCAAGTGAATTATCTAAAGATTATTATCATAGAGCATACACTACACTACACAGGATTGTATCTAAAACATTTGAGATAATTTTGGTAATCAAATCATTGAGTTACCATTAAATCGTCCAGATTTATTAATTTTATAGTTTTCATGAATAAATTATCTTAGATAATCTTTGAAAAAAAGAGAGCGATTAAGGTCTGTTTTATACTAATATGATACAGCTGAGAAGTGTGCTGTTTTTTTTACGAATTTATCAGAGATCAAAAGTTTGAGCTTTCAGGTCTCACGACGAAAGCTTAACATTTTAACTATTATTATTATGAGAAAGGGTTTTTTGTGGATATTATAGTAATTTACTGTTTGAGATCATAAGTCAATTGAAGATAAATCATCATGGAAAATCTGGAAGCATTGAACGGATGTTTCGTCCTAGTGTAGGACTTCTTGGCAGCGTGCATCCGCGTTACCGCATGCGGGATTCAAACCCTAGACCTTCGGTCTACCATGTGAAAGCTTAACCTTTAAACCACTGAGCCAGTATCCAATTGTGTTAGTGTCGAACTTCTACCATAATGATCTAGCTTTAATCAAATCGCGATTATTCAACTAACGTAGAAAGGTTTAATATACCAAACTTAGTTTTCGTTTACTGGATGTATGTAAACTACGATTTTCATTTAAGAACTACTGTTAAATCATCAAAAAAATTCATTTTCGAGTTTTTACATAAAATTTTTTCATAAATGATTATTTCTACTTCCAACTTATATATAATTCATACTTAAAACTACTGATATCTCATTATTTCTTAGAAAAACCTATTCACATTTACTTATTGAGTATTATCTTTAATATAATCTGCTTATTTATATGTAAATTTCCATTATTTATTCTTACAACTGTACACTGACAAGAAAAGGTTCATGAGGATTATGTACGCTGAGCATGTTTTCATGACCTGAATACTAATATATATATATATATATATATATATATATATATATATATATATATATATATATATATATAGACTACATTCATTTGTAATAGTGAATGAAAAACGCATTGAATTATACTTGGTTTATTTACAGATACTTAACTATACTTAGTTGAAGTAAGCAAACTTTAAAGATTTTTCCAAATCAGATAATTCCAAATGAATTATATATTCAAAACTAATGAATGATAGTGTTGCCCATTATAGTTTTTAAATATATAAATATATTCAAGGGGATATTAGAAAGATTGTCCAAATATTTTTATTCCGAAGTTTATAATCATATTATGTTATTTGAATAATAAAGTTTTTATATAAACTAAGTGTAAATTTCATTACTAACTAATCACGACAAGATATTTGTTAAAAATGAACAAGTACTAATGGGTAGTTATTTTATCGTAATTCAATAATCCTCATCAGTATGAACACATTACTTTATAACTTATTAAAACTATACTTCTTTTCAGTTTTAATCATTCACTGTATAATAATAATCATTATCTAATATCGTTGGTAAGGAACAGTTTCAAAATTAACTTTCTTTCATATTATACCGTTTTAATCAATATTCATTCCAATGAATATTTGAGTTCAAACACTTTTCATCTTTATTGATTACATCTTTTTATCAACAAAAAAAAACAACAACAACAACAACAAAACAAACACTCCATGAATATCATAAAATTAAATAAAACTTTACATTGTACAAATTGATGAATCCTAATAACAAACAAAAAAGGGAATGTAATAAAAATGTTGTTTGCCTAGAATTTTATAAGGGTTCAGTTTAAATCACAAATGTAACTTAGTTAAAAATCTATAATCAGAAAGTAAAGAGAAAATTTGTTGAAACGACGTATTCAATCACATAGAGATAATATTTATTACAAATGTAAACTATTGATGGTATTTATCTCACATAAGAAAACAACCACATCTGTTTTATTAGATATAAAATGTATTCAGAAAACGTATTAATTACTGATGAGTCTTTTTGAAATATAAACTGAAAATAACAAACTATGGATTAAGTATGGATTATATTAGTAATGCTATTAGATGGTGGTAACGATATATTGTTTACTGATTAAATTTAGATTACATTTCAATAGTTGAGTTTATGAGTCAATTAAAGCTAGACTATCATGAAAAACCTGAAAGCATTGGACGGCCGTTTCTTTCTAGTGTAGGTAGTGGCTTAATATTGTGGATCGCTTGAATTTATAATTTGACATCTTTTTCTACTATTCTCATTAAATGACTGTTGGAATGAAACCATCTTTAATGAACGTTTGATTCTGTTAGGTCAAGTAATTTGATGCTATGAACTTATGATAAGGTCTTTGATTTAAACATGTTTTGATTTATGCTCTTAATATAAAAGTATTTTAAACGTATAATCATTTCTAATGTTAGTGAAATTAATCACATTTCTTAAGATTTATCTCATATATTTGCGAAATGAAATGTTAAGCATTGAAATTGATTGATCACTAAGTAGTAATTGGAGGTAACTGGTAAATAATCATGGACCAAGTTTCCTTGCTAGTTGGTATTCTTCAGTAAGGCATATCACTTATCTTTAGGAAACCGAGGCTTTTCACAAAATTCTAACCAGGATCATTCAGATTTAAATTATTAGACCAATATGGTACAGATCATTTTCTATCCAGAAATCATTCGTAAATATCTCAGTCTTATGAGAGACCAGTCACAACCCGGATAGTTTAATGATAACGTCTTAGATAGCGGAAGCGATTAACCGAGGCGTAGATCTCATAAGGATAGTCAGTCTCCGCTAAGAATACATGTACATCTTACTACCAAATAACAACTAGTACAAAAACTAGTTCTCAGGGTTATCCGTAAACGATCTCCAACCACCTAAAATAGTCGTGGCAGATGAACTATTTAAATCATGAATTAATTCTGAATAATTGAATTATTCAGCTGGATACGCTATTAGAAAGTAAAATTAATTGATTGACAAAACTTGAGTTGCATTTGTAATAACAATGACCATAACACATTACAGTTTACATACTTTTATTTCTGACAAAACATATTTCGTTTATTTCATACAACTAGAGTTTGGCAATGTTACATTGCAGTTATTTAATTATTTAATTAAGGAACTCCAATTAATACTGTTATAGAATGTTTCTGTAGATGCTATAAATGCCCTTTTGAATTAAATTTAATTATATTTCACCATTTAATGGTTACATTGTTTAACATAATGAGTTTAGAATTGTCTTATGATCCATTCTATTGTTCTGAAATTATTTCTGTAATATATAGTATCTATATGAATAAATGTGCAGTAATATGAATCCGTTGTCGATATAGAATAAAGCTTATCATATTAATTAAATTTACGTTTCTGTGTTATAACAAGACAAGTGTATTTGACTCGTCTTTTGAAAAAACATTTTCAAACTAACACATAATTCCTTGGTATATTGTATTGTGATAGTATTACTTACTTACTCATGCTTGTTACCCTACTCCTCGTTGAGTAGCATAGGCCACCCACCAGCACTGTCCATCCAACCTTTTCCAGTTGTTATTCATCATTTTCATATCTGCTTCTACTTCCCGATGTAATATGTTTTTTGGTCAATCACTTTTCAATTTACTTTCAAAATTCCAAGTTAGAGCTTGCTTCATGATGCAGTTTAATGATTTTCGTAATATATCTTCTATCCATTTCTAACTTCTTTTTCTAATTTCCTCTTCAATTCAAAGCTGGTTTGTTCTCTTCCACAGTAGACTGTTGTTGAAGATATCCGGCCAATGGATGTTAAGTATCTTGCGTAGACAATTGTTTATAAATACTTGTACCTTCTTGGTGATGGTTATGGTAGTTCTTCATGTTTCAGCTCCGTACAGTAGAACTGTGTTGACGTTCGTATTAAAGATTGTGACTTTGATATTGGTTGACAGTTGTTTTGGGTTCCATATGTTCTTTAATTGTAGGAATTGTGATAGCATTGCTTAGATATTATTTACGCTATTTAATGAACATTTTTGCTTAGATTCATTACTAGAATACATGATCATTTTTGATATTCTATTCCAAAATCATAGCACTGTATACAAAAAAGTGGATTTCAACAAATAACTTAAAAAACCCACTAATTGAAGCTTTGTATATATTTATAAAAGAAATAGAATTCCCAGATATGCATGATTTGGTTTCTATATATAAATAAATTAAATCATGCATATCTAAGATTTTTTGTAACAAAATAAAGAATATTCATTTAAAGTTGGCAAGTTTATATTTGAAAAGATTGGTTGTCTTAGAAATTCTATTTTACTGATATATGTATAAAAAGCTTCAGCTAGTGCGTTTATTATGTGCTTGAATCTTCTTTCTATGTAGCATGCATATATATACCTATGCCTTCAATCATCCATCGGCATCTTACGATGTGTTCTGAAGTCTGAACCGTCTTCTCATCTCGTCTCCAGGTGTTATTTCAACGATGTGTTTTCAATGTACAGAAACTCTTCATTCCATTTGGCAACTATTGCAGCTCCAACCCAAAGTTCCGCTAAATAATGCCTATAATTAATCTTGTGAGTATCATCCACTGCACTACTATCAAATAATACCGAAAATAAAACTAATACAGATTGGAATTCAGGATCAAAACAGATAGAATTGTTTGTTAGTGAAAAGACATCGAAAACTATGTACATACAATGTATATAATACAAACAAAAGTTTTTTCAACCTCATTTTATGCAAAGAAACCATAATAGTAATGACAAACGCATTAAACAAGTGGGAGAATGCTCGTTATATGCAGTTATGATATTTCCGATATCAGACTGAAGATTTGGAGTTTTGTATTCATTAAGTTATAGCAATCGGTGATCAACGGAACATCACAGCTTTAAAACCTATTGCCCTAATAGAGAATAAATTGATCGAAATTTAATGAACATGATCTTGAAAATAGTCCATTTTGCATTCGGTTTGTCAACATATATATAACATAACCAACTGTCGAGCGTTAGTTTCACTAGCTGCACATGGACACTGAGGATATTGTTCTGATAATAAAACTGATTGTAATAACCTTTGAGATTCGCATACAATTGACTGGTGTGATATAACGATTGAGTTGACATTCAGCTGTTACCTTTTGTTGTATTTTTACTGAGGAGTAACAGGCGTAAGTAAGTAAGTAAGTACAAAACTCTATTGTGAATAACCGAATCAGGTAAACGGAACCTAATGAGATGATTAAAGACAACAAATAATAACAGTTAACGACGTTTCACTCAACATTTCTCAAGTGATCTGAATAGTGTTATCAAACAGTGAATCGCTAATTTAACCTTAAATAAAATTCCACGAGTTCCATCATGAGTAAAAGTCCATTTCGAAAGTTAGAACAAATGAAAACGAAGATTAACTTCAGAGCTTCACCAATTTTTTATGAGGTATCAATCAATGAAGACTGATAAAAACTGTCATATAAATTTTAAACTGGTTATACATACAGAATTTTAATTTGATCCTTTTGTGTTATTACAAACTAAACGTTAATAATCACCAGGCACTGTTTGGCGCGATCATAAAACTTTCGAAGGAAAGTTTGTCGATTGCAGAAAGGTTGCCTGTTACCTTAAAAAATCAAACAAAATGAGATCTTCACAATCCGAAATCATAAACTGATCATTGCTACACCAATATTGAAATCTAGGAGGGAATAAATAGCCGTTTCGTCCCATTACGGGACTCCTCGGTAGTGTATATTCACAACCCCGCCACAGAGGATCAAAACGCGGGATTGTATGTTTCACGTGGAGACACCTGAACTCTTAACACCTGAACCAGACGAAAAACTAAGGTCTCGGGTTCGATTCTTCTTAACAGGGTTGAGAATGTGCACTGCTGAGGAGGTTCATACTAGGATGAAACAACTATCTAGTACCTCTTGGTTTTCAATTTCAGTCTACTCAAGATCAGTTCGGGATTTTAAACAAAGTACAAGAGTTTTTTTACACTATATCCAAAGGAATGAATCATTTATCATTAGTCACACAAGAAAATCTAATCAAGCTCTAGTGAAAATAAAAATGGACAGACATATTTATTGACCATTAAATTAGTATACTTGATGCAAGCATAATATATAATTTGTATAGATTTTCTTCACTCATGTATATCTGATTAGTTTTCGACTCAGACAGATAGAATTTTCTTTATAACTTATTCATTGAGTCATCTAATGAGACCAATTTCCTAACAACTCTAAAGTCAGTCTGTTACAGACGAACAACTCTGAATATCTTTATCTTAACAATATATTATGGGTAAAATATGTGTGAGAAGGTTAAATTGTCAAAATTAATGTTAGTTCTACAAGTGAATGGATTTATCCTCTTTTTACTCAACTAATTATCTTATAAAGCTTTATTAAAAGTTGAATAGTAGCATCATGTTTAAGACTCATTTATCAACACAGACTAGTCAGTTGTAATATTCAAAATAAACAACCAATAATCATATATCCAAAGAACAAAAGTCTAACTATAAGCTTTGGTTTACCTCTCAAAAAAATTCTATTTTTTTTAATCAATGACTGAAATTAATTTCTACGCATGGACAAATGTTGTAATCACATTCAAATTTAGATAATGTAGAAACAAATTCATCAAATGAAGTTCATTCTATGAAATCAATTAAATTCAAGGTTAATTAGTAACAACATGTTTTCAAGAAATCATTGTTCCTATGTAAAAAAAAATGGAAAAAAGAACATACTTTTTTCTCTTTCGAAAGACAATTTCTTCAATGATTTTATTTTGAAGTACTTCAAAATAATATTTGAAAAGGGTAAGATATTTTGTTTATGTCTGTCATCTGTTAATATAGATCTTACATATGAAGATATTTTTATTATTATGATTCTTTTAAAAGTCTAAATAAATAAATATATGACATTCTAGACAAAACAAATAAATATCTTTTATACAATTGTTTAAT